>CM076445.1:9501250-10954375 GCA_038419695.1 Scomberomorus guttatus
GGCGAGGCCATTTGGCAATAGCTGCAGTCTTGTCAGGGTCAGTAGAGAGCCCGTCTTTGGAGACAATGTGCCCCAGGTACTTTACCTCTGTCTGGAAGAAGTGACACTTTTCCATTTTGGCTTTCAATTCCTCTTACCCCAACCTACCCAAGACTGCATCCAGGTGCTCTAATTGCTACTCTACAGAGAAGGAGAAGACAATTACATGATCAAGATACAGGAGCAAAGTCTGGAATTGCTGGGCCCTGAACATTTGTTGCATTAACCTCTGAATTGTACTAGGGGCATTGCAAAGGCCAAAAGGTGTTCTGATAAACTCAAAGAGACCAAAGGGGGAACAGAAGGCTATTTTCATTTTGTCCTTTTCTGCTAATGGTACCTGGTTGTAGTCACTAGCTAAGTCCACTGTAGAGCACCACCTGGCTCCAGAGAGTGCATCCAGTGACTCTTCAATGTGAGGTAGAGGAAAGGCATCGCGCCTGGTCTTTCCATTGAGTTGGCAGCAGTCTACACAAAGGCAGAGGGTACCGTCCTTCTTCTTGACTAGGACTATTGGAAAGGCATAGGGGCTACAGCTGTCCATGATCACCTGACTCTCAAACAGCTGATTACTGTGAGCCTTAACAGCATCATAATCAGAAGGTGGGATTCACCTGTAGTGCTGGCACACAGGGACATCATCTAAGAGGAGAACTTCATGTTCACTTAGGTTGGTGCACCCCAAATCCCCATCATATCCTAAAAAGACTGACTTGTGTTTGATCAAAAAAGACTTGGCTCTGCTTTGTTCTTCCTCAGACAAGTTGGACAAATCAACAGACTGAATATGTTTCTGAACTTGGCTAACCTGGTTACCTCTGTCCCAAAACTGCCTACTTCTGTAACCCTGTGTGGTAAACTCATGACCTCAACCTGACTGAGAAGCCCAAGGTTACAGCGAGAAAGGGAGTGTGACACTGGTTGTCCCTACATTAACTGAATGGATATATACAGTGCCTTGGCAGGTGAACCGGGGGGGGGGGGGGGGGGGGGGGGGATGGAACCAAGAGGCCTGCTGGTGAAGAATCTGTGGGAGTTCAAGGTTCAAAGGGTGGAACTGACATGGCCCACCGATTGCTGGGTACAGGTAGTGGCTACAACTTTAACCGTCCCCTCTGGGATTCAAACAGGACGTCTACCCCTTACTTTAGCTACACTGGTTCTGGGGATCATGGTCTGAATTTGTACATGCTGGTATCTGAGTCATTAACTTTCTTGACAAATTGGGCTCTGAGTAAAGTAGCAGAATTGGGTATATCACTGGGAGTGTTCTTAACTATTTTCTCCATAAGGCAAATAATGCATGGGAATAGTCTGTAGTGACTCCCCCTCACCTGCCTCCTAGAGAAGAAGCAACATAGGACTGATGACATGCATAAAGTTCTTGGAGGATATTCAGGATGCGTTCAGGATCCTCCCTATCAGCTCTGGGTCTGTACCTAATTTCATTCTTTGCTTCTCCCTCCAAGTGATCATAAATAAATTATGCTTGGTCAGTAGGGGTGAGGTGTCTTGCTGGGATACTAGCATGAACTTCATCAACCCATTCACTGATACCAACCCCTACACTACCCCAAAACATGGGACACTTCATTTCCTTGAGAATATACAGGAGGCATTCAGGTTCATGGCTTACATGTGTAGGTGGCTTTAGAGAGCCAGACAAAGAGTCACTCTCTGTAGAGGTGCCAGGCACTGGTTGGCTGCTGCTGGAATTGCTGATTTTCTGCCCTTAGCTGTGCCAGCAGGTCCCACAGTTCTTGGAGCTCCAAGTCCATATCTGTAATGGAAGGCTGGTCAAGTCAGAATGTGGACAATGGCAGAGGACCCGGCCACGTAGCAACCTCCTTCTTCAGTCAACTGCTGTTTTGCCTTCACAAACTACTAAAATAACAGTTGTAGAGAATTAACCATCTCCTCCCACCATTTATAACAAGAAAAGAACTTGGAAACTATCTCTACTTTTCAACCCTCAATACTGCCAACTACACCAGTTTGTGACCAGGTGATGAGGATTTATCCATCTCAGACATATTTTAACCCAAACAACATGAAGGAGATAGCAGACACAAGGTTTCAGAGTTTAGGAAGAATTATGTTTATGAAATACAATTAAAAGACCTAAACACTAACATTACTAAAAACAAGGTATCTAATGTGAATAATGTGAAGTAACGAGTTCAGTACCCAACCCTCGTATGCAAATTAACCTATAGACCAACATGCGTAACCAGTCAAAAATATTCTTAGCGGTTAACTGTTGACATTCCTATTTTAGAAATATCCTGCCATTAAATGCTGGGCAAGTGGACATTTGGATCAAATTTGGTAAGTCAATTTGATAAAGTAAGAGAAATGCCACTTAGCTTAAAGGAGGAGATCGACTATAGGCATAATTTTGCAAGCAATTTAAACTACAACAAGGAACCGCAAGACATACTGTCTGTGTATAAACTTTGGCTGCACTTGGTCAAATGTAAATCACAGTGGTGCTTTGAATTATATTGTTTTCTTCTTCTGGTTCTTCTGAAGCAGGCTAAAATTAGCATCTGTTGTGGTTCTGTCTAATTTACTGTTTAGCTATCAGCCATTTCCCACAGGAAAAGTCTTAACGAGTATTTAATTAATGACATTGATTCATTTGGTGGAGGAAAATCTGCTTCATGGATCAGACACTGAGATGAGACACAGTGATGTCTCCCATTGTTTCTCAGCTTCAGTTATTCAAGCAGATTGTGTTTTACATGCACTCGCCATTTCTTTAAATCTCCTTCCTGTGTGTTAGCTTTGTAGAAAGCCAACATTTCTTGTCTCGTGGTGTTGTTTGGCTTAATTAGTGATCAACTAACTGCATTCGGCCCCACAATACAAACTAATTGCTCATTTAGCATTTTGTGTCTCTTTTCAGATTGCCAAAACACCAGAATGAGTAATCAGGGGTGGGCACTCAGTGAGGCGAGGGAAATAAGTCAGCATTGTGGACCATCGTTACTGTGTGGGTGACTGAGGTTTATTTCCTCTATTTAGTTTGGTCTCTGAAGATGGAGGAGAACATAACTTTGATTGAAGGAGATATACATCTGACGACTCTGTCTCTGCTCTCATTATTACGTACTATCTGGAGTCTGTTAATTCCATTTGTGTGTGAGTTGATTCCGTATTATTTGATCTGAGCTGAGTTGGGCTGACTTGAGTTGAGTCAAGTTATTTAATTCTTTCTAGCCCATTTCTGACAACTAAGCTACCTCCGGTGTCCACCAGTGTTAATTATAACACCATTCAACATTTTCTTTAAAAGACCAACAAGGGAAAATTTATCATTCACTTCACTGCGATTACTTCAAAAAGTAATTATGCAGGTAATGACAAGGCACTAAAAAACATTTGCAGTCAGGGGCAACTTTGCAGTGAAGTCATGTCCTTAAACCAACAATTCACATGGCTGTGCTGCATGAACAACTTCATTTCCTCTCAGACCATTCAGATGTAGCTCTAATTCAAGAGCTCCAAGGTACCCAACCCTAGGACTGATGAATAGTAAGGAAATCAAAAGTCAGGGATCACAGCATCCAGACAATAGATGGGGAAAATATTCCTGTGACCCTAGAGTTGTAATGAAGTTGAACCACAAACTTGTACTTTTCATATTTTGACTTTCAACAGTTTCAATGCTTCTGACATTTTGCTAATGTTTGTAAAGTGCTTTAAGTGTGTCGTATTATGATACATTTTGTGAATTTACTGGACTTGACGTAGAGTAAATGCGGCCACCAAAATAAACTGTGACGTCTTGATTATGTGACAGTCTCTTGGATTACTTGACCAAGCTGCCGTCTCTCGTCTGATGTCTATCTACTAATGAAGCACTGGCTAGAAGACACAAACACAATAATGGCCTATTGACCTCTAGAGGCCTGTCCTTACTATCTGTGTGCCTGGCTGTCACCATACCAACAGTTTGTTGGTATGGTGGCAGTAAATGACTACACTTCACAAGAGGTTTTACCTGTAGCGTGACCCTTCACACATGTGATCCTAGAAGACGTGACCCTATCTCATTGTTCATAAGCTGCTTTCAATATACACAAATAACTTGGCCAGTCCATTAGAAAAGCAGAGCTTGTGTGTGCACTACTGGTGAATATGTATGTGTACACAGACTGGAGGCAGACCCTCCTGCAGTTTTTAGATCCCATCTCACAAAACCACTGTTGACTTAAGGAAACCAAACATGATACATTCAACCTGTGGCAGGAAATACTCCAGAAATAGTAAACTAACCCACTAGGTTGAGATGAATCCTCACGAGGAATGACCACAAAACCTATTTTAAGTTGCTTCAGCTGCCCTAAAATTGACTGTGTCCCCCTGTGGATAATTCATTGTGCTTTCTGTGATTCTGATTTATTGTGTAAAAATATAACAGAGACTGCAGAATTAGAAGACATAGGGAAAGGTAGTTTTGAAATTATCACCAGATGTAAAACTAACTTTCATGTATGATACAACCCCCACACGCAGAATCACTAGGTCTATAAATACAATATATTTAGATACATCATATTATATTTAAGCATATGTATATCATTTCACTTAATGTTTTTTTAAAGACCTCTGACATTCAAATTGTTACAGTTGAGAGTGACATTATGCTCAGACCCCATTATCAAAAGGGTGGCTAGTAGACTTGTAACATAACATTTAGTTCATTGTACTATTAAGTATGAACTTTCACTGGTATCATTCCTTTCTACCTTTAAAGGCTATGTGATCCAGTATTTACAGGAAGTTATGATTGTTTGTTAATTACTCCACAGCCACATATGTATGGAAGTCCCTGCGTTCAATATTACTGTGACAATTACTTGTCTGTTGGTGCACTATCCATCCTGTACCATCAAGGCATAGGCATGGTCAAAGTAAAGTAACCCTAATCAGAGCACAGACAGGACGCATCCTCTTGATAATGAAGGCTGGACAAACACGCATGTCTGTCATGATTTCTTTGTTTCCCGCACAGATTTTTGTTTGTGAGCAGAATGACAGTAATACAGTCCTGCCACTGCCTGAGCTGCCTGAGGAGAGGTTGGAGGACATCTGACTGTCACTCCTACAACACGGTGGAGGAGTGACAGCCAGATGTCCTCCAACTTCTTCCTCAAAACAAAACTTCACATTAAATACAACATTTTCTATGTTTTTATATGGAGGTACCAGTATATTAACATAGGGAGTAATAATTGCTTGTGTAGTTACTAGGAATAATCCCTTAAAGCCACAGTTAAATGAAAAATAGGACTTAGTGGCCTTGTTTGCCAATTTTTACCTATTGATGTTTGCTTTTTATTTTCTGAGCATGTGATTTTAGAGTTTAAAACAGACAGTTGACTGTGGCAAATACATATACAGGTTTAGATTCTGCATATATATTATTAGAGTGAGGAAGAAATATTAAAGTAACACTGGTATCATGGTAGACTTGGTACAGAATATGTTAGTGAAGAAGGTTAATGCAGATATATAGATAATATATGCTATAATGATTACCATGGGGTATCTGACAAAAGAATGTATAAATGCAGTAGAATTTACTGAAACAAATACATTAATGTAGAACTCGTGCATAACATTAAAGTCCCCCTTCACTAAAAAAATGTGCTTATTGTTATTTTATTGTTACCTTCACTGTGCAGAATGATGTATGGAAACTCATCTACTGAAGGGGGAAAGTTTGACAGTCTGAGACTTAAGTGTGCATGAACAAGCAAGATATTGTGACATCACAAAGTGGTCCAGCAGTATGCAACTTTGTCAGAAAGGGAAGGGGGTCTTTAAATTACACACAGATACAAACAAAATCTGATTCCTTAGCGTCTTATATGTCAAGTTATGTATTTTATTTGTATTTTGCATTTTTCCTTAATTTAATTTATTCATTTTGCTCTCATCATGTAACTCAACCAGAAAATGTGACAAATAACATTTTAGAGCAAAATATAACCCCCACCATTTAAAGATTAACAATAGATAGATGCCTTCCTTCATGCCTCCTTTTTCCTTAATCCTCCCTTTTATCTGTTCTTCTCTCATCTCCTACTCTCCCACTTTTATCCATCTCCTTCTATTTCCGTTGTTTTGTCCCCTTCTACTTTCATTCTCCCTTTTTTCCTCCCCCTGACTCCTTCTGTCTCCCTCTTCTCTCATCTCATCCTTGCCACCCTCCTTCTCTCCCACCATTCCTCCCTATCCGTGCTCTCCTCTTTCTCCTTCCTCCTTCTCTCTGATCCCCCCCATTCCCTCTGTGTGATGAAAGGAGTTTTGAAAGAGAGAGAGAGAGAGAGAGAGAGAGAGAGAGAGAGAGAGAGAGAGAGAGAGAGAGAGAGAGAATCAGAGGAGGAGGTTGAAGGGGAGGGGTGGGTCCCTATAAGAGTGGCTGCCTTCAGCCTCCACGTAGCCAGACAACCACGCTGAGACTGAGGGAAGGAAACGTATACTGACAACCTCAACCTGCACCCAAGGGACCCCTAGGCACCCACAATCTCACCCCAACACAGGTAAGATCATGAGGAGGAGAAGGAGGACGAGAAATGGCTTGACCTCTGACCTTTGATACAGATTTTTTTGTGCTTTTGTTTTTAGAAGTAATAACTGAAAGTAATCATTTTGTGACGTTTGATAAACACATTGACAGACAGGAAAGAATAATAATAATGTATATGTTGTACATTAAAGACATTTTTATGTCATTTTACCTTCTTACAAGGTTGTTTCTAATGTTGGTGATGTAGCAATGTCTTTAATATAAAACATATACAATACTGTTCTTCTTTCCTGTCTGTCAATGTGTTTATCAAGTGTCACAAAATGATTACATTCAGTTATTACTTCAGTCAGATTTAGAGAGTCCAATAAATGACTATAATTCAGAATGTAAATTCGCTTTCAATTAAATCTAAATTTTGCACAATCAATTTGACAGAAAACTGCTGTTAACACTCCCACTGTCATTTTCAACTTATCTGTCTATGGAGAGGAAAACTACAGAAATGTTGGCAAGTGTTTTTCATCCTATTAAGAGTAACGCTTTTTTTTATCCCCAATCAGTCTTTGTCTCCATCACTTCTTTTCACTTCCATCATCAACAACTGCTTTAGGGTCTATTGTCGCTGCTTCGTGGCCTTCTGACCCTTTAGCTCCTTACGGCTGAGTGCTTGTAATGATGCTGATCAAAGAATTTAAGCTCAATTTATTGCTGACCTTGGTGACAGACAGGTGGATAAATCGTTGCAAAAATGTCTGAGGTCACTCTAGTTATCAGACCACTATTCTGTGTTTCATGGAATCCACACATCACCTCCAAAGGAGCAACTACAGACTATTATGTCCTATAAATACTTACCGGAGGTTAAATACTATGTGTTTAAAAGCATTAGGCAGCACACAACAGCGAGAATGAGGTAAGGAAGCTTCATCTAAGGACTACATGGGCAGTTTGTTTAGTCAATCCGTTGGTATTTACTAAAGAGGTCATAAATCATTCATCCTGATTAGTCATTAATCGTTAAGGCCTGATTTACCACTGCGCTCTAGTGGATTCCATGAATGAAAGGAGTCTTTACAGAAAGCTGCTCCGTATTTGTGTTCACACTGTAGCAGATGACAGAGTAATGACAGGTAATTTAGGTGAGGGCATGTTGGTCAATCAGGGTCATTTTTCCCAAGCTCACTTCATCAGACAATTATTTTTAGTTGGGGGTTTTTTTTTTTGCCTGAAGGTAACTGACTCAATATTTTGATGTACTTTTTTTTTTTAAACTTTAAAAGATTAACATAGTGTTTTTGTTTAGCCTGGGGCTTGCCTTTCATTTGTCTTTGAAAGAAACTCCATAAACAGCATAGGCACTGTTCAAATGGATTATTTGAAGGAAGCTATTACAAAAAGGCTCTTTCAACAACTTTTGATGTTAACTGACTTGAAGGTGCATGTATGTGGTTAATTAAATGAGTAACAGACGCTTCTGGCATTTCTCTAGAAAGATGCCGGCGTAGATCTACGGATAGTGCTTGGGCTGTAACAATGTGAGTTTTAACTGATTCAGAGAAATTAGAAGCAGCTTTCTCGCACCTTAGGACAAATAGTCAAATATGGCTTAAGGTAGTCAATTCCTGTTCCTGCGCCTCTTAGATTTGGGCTAGCTGTGAAATGTATCTGTGATTGGCTTTGTATTATGTTGTAGCATTTCTGTGTTGGCTAGATGAAACAAAAGAAATTATGTCTTTTATGTAGCAGAAATCAAAGCTCTGATATGTGGCTCATTTCAGTTAGAGAAGTGGTTGAAAAGACAAGATACAAATGTTTTAGATCTTAGCTAGATTTTTAAACCACCCTGAAACACATCCGCTGTTGGTGATGGACATTCTGTGTTGTTGTCTTGTGAGGAAATTTGATCCGGTGGTGTTCCTGTGGATAGCTGGTCAAATGAAATGATGATGACATATGAGACTGAGAGAGAGAGATGAAATTCTGACAAGTGCTATAATAGAATTTCATCCAGAAAATACTTCAAATATCTACACAACTTTGGTGCAAGACCTTGAGAAAATAAAGGGCAAGGTCTTCTGTCTGTCTGACAATCACAGAAGACCATCAGCAGCCTCGACAGAGCATCAGAGAGAGTGTTTTGGGGAAAGGGTGCCATTCCTGCTCTTGTCTCAATTACTATCATTCTGTCCACCTGCACACAAAATAGCTGAACGCATCAACACATTGGGAAATCAAAGTAATTTCTTGATGATGTAGCTCTGCCATACAGGAAGTAATATGTTTTACATGTCATCCAACAGTGACTGCAGTTTGTTTGGGATACATAAAAATGGACGGAGTAGTAAGTAAGAAAAAATAAATTCCACTCACAAAAAGCAAAACTGCTTCACCAGACAACATTTATTCAGCTTAACCAAAACATTAGGAACACTTTACTGAGTTGCAGTAAACAGCCTATGTCTTATGTGTCTCATGGCTTACAAATCCTTTTTGAATCCATTTCCTCTCCTCCTTGGTATCAGTGAATTTGTCAGTTTCCTCCACAACACAGCACACCTCATTAGCTTTATGGATAAAATTCCTTGACCCCAGGAAACTATTATCATTCGAAGGCTGGATGGGGAAAATAGGAGAACTAAGGAGTGCTAGATCACAGGTCACACTGCATAGTGCTGGTGTGTACAGCTCTGGTAGCTGTGCTGAATTGGCTGTGAACGCATGGAGTTAATCCAAGGATACAATGTTCCTAACACAGCAGGGTCCCTGTCCATCCTTTTGTGCTGGGAGGCACTTCTTCATGTCTACATGCTGCCCCCAGTGTCCTCCTCTTTTTCCCTCTGTTTCAAAGGAGAACTGACTCCTGTCAGATGCAGTTGTGCTCATTTCAATTCTGGGGCCAGCGTTATATGATTGTTTTTCTGTTGCTGATCACATGATTGGTCTATAGCTCAGGAAACGTATCAGAGCAGAAAGGCTGTAACCTTTTATCAGGCTCCTTGACTGAGTGTCTTGTAATCTTGGTAATCTAGGAAATGAGGCATTTTTGGAGGCCATACTGGAGGTTGTGATAAGTGTCAGTGTCAGATAAAATGTACTACCTGTCTTTGACACAAGGATGTATTAAGAGTGCTGGATACAACGCATTGAGTGCCAGTTGTGCCAATAGTAGCCAACCGTTATACTGTAACAAAAAAAAAAAAAAAAATCATTTTCCTCGTAAGTGACCATAATAAAAGAGAAATATGAATGAATTATTGCTCACTATATTATGAATTTAAACTTAAAAGATTTAATGTTTGTAAAACTTTAAAAACTTTCTTATATGTGTGACATCACAGAGTATGGGGCAGGCAGACATGCCAAGCTAAATAGCTAACTATTACGAGCAAGAAAAACTACTCACGTCAACTATATCAGGGATTTCTGACAGCGACAACATCTGCTTGTTGAGAAGAGCCACAGAAATGTTGACAAACCTTTGGCAAATGACTGCAAAACCACCGCTGCTGACTGCTGCATCTAAATAAATTCCTAATGCAATTGATTCAGCTAATTTAAAAGGAGCTATACACAGTTTGTTTGTATCTGTGTTCACATATTGATGAATCGCTCCAAATATGTAACACCGCAAAATAAGCTAATTTAGGCTATTTTAATGATGTGACTACTTTTTCTGTTTCTTCTTTTGCGTGAATGCAGTAAAGTGATGTGCAGTGGGCTGCACAACTCAGGACTAAACCAGGAAAAGACTAAACATTTTTGGTGCATACACTTGGTTAACAACTTTTAATTGAATGAGTGGGTGCCATCTTGGAGTTCAGTATCCTGTTCTTATAATACATCCTTAATTTGACAATTATATTCCAGTGTCATCTTTGATGAGGTTTAATATGCTTCAGTGGCTAAGACTCATATGAATGCTAACAAAATTATGCTATCAATTATTGTTGTACAGTATGTTGGTTAAATGATGAGGATGTACTTTTTTGAGTACAGTGGATACTCATTGATCTTATATGGACAGAAAACCCCAGTATCATATTTCAGCTTTCCAGAAAGAGCAACAAAAATAAATAGTTTATGAAAAACTTGAGAACCCAAAGCTAATAGAAGAAAAGCTAACCAGGAACTCGGAAGTAACTTTGGCGCTTTTTATTCAGACTAATATTTTTGTCCTAACAGAGGTAATTTCTCTATAACATAAAGGTTTTATTGAGATGTTATGATGTAAAATGCCTGAACATCTGTAAAATTAAGAAAAATGTAACTTGTTTTAAAGTTGCAAGGGTGTTATGGCAGAAAATGATCACAGTTCTTGAGGTACTATTGGGTTGTTAGCATTAGCATAAATTCTTATTATACAGTGTTACCATAAATTATAGCGCACACTATATAGACTATGATATGTCCATGTAACATATTTTATTCAGTCACACAATTTTGTCTTTTTTTTTTCAAAAAAATGAGTATCAAAGCTTTTTAAAAATATCCCAATGCCATAAGTTTAATTTGGTTTAGATGCACAGTAAGATAGAAATACAAAGGGGAGAAACAAGATAAACAAATAAATGTTAAATTTGCGCAGGTGGGATAGAAAAGTAAAAAATGACAGTGCAACACCTCATCTCAAAACATAAACAAAAAATCTATATGAAGTTAATATGAAATGAGTCTTATATGTGTGTGTGAGTGTGTGTGAGCACACCTCCCGACCATTAATTGACCTTAGGTGATTAGATACATTGAGAAAGGAAATTGATTTAGCTTAGCGTGTCTGCCTGTAATGGCTTCAGCATACAATCTACTGCCATGTCACACCACAGTCCAACAGGCAACATCCTGTAAAAGCACTAAAGGTTTCTGCTGAAGATTTCTCCTGGCTGGAGATATGTCAAAACGCCCACTCTGTGGACTCATCTGTGAGCATCTGTGAGCTGACATGACCTCTGACCACCTATGGAGGAAAAAAGACCACAATCATAAGAAATCATGTTCCTACAGTTGTACAGTTGTCTATTACTACATGGGAATATTTTTGATGCTCTCTTACAATCAATCCGTGCATTAAATCAATCAAAATCAGTCTAGACAGAAAAAAATATAAAGATATAAGATAGATGGAGAGAAAAAAGGCAGATGGTGCTCTAGTATTGAGGCAATTCCCAAAACAAGTTGATTTATACTGATAACAAGTGAAATAAGCACTGTAAAACTGAGTCTATTTGTCTTGTTCATCAAATAGAATTTAGTTGATTGTGGTACAAATTGTACTTAAAGTATTAAAAGTAAAAGTACTATTCTACAGAATGTCCCATCTGACTGATATATTATTGTATATTACATAATTAGATTATTAATACTAATGCAACAATGTGTGAGTAGGATTTGTAAACAAAACCATCTGAGAGGTTAAGAGGGAAAAATCTCTTTTTGGTGGAACTGCTATCTGACATCTGAAACATGTCCCAACACTGCTTTTGGTATCACTGATTTAATCTTTAAGAATCTGTTGTATTTTATAAGCTTATCATGTGTTTTTAAAGTAAAATGTCATTCTCATTCTCATTCTCATTAAGGTAAATGTAGTGAAGTGAAAGTGAAAAGTACAATATCTCCCTCTGAGTTGCAGTGGAGTAGAAGTATAGAAGAGGATAAAATGGAAGTACCTCAAAATTGAACATAAAGGACCAGTGTGTAGGATTTAGTGGCATCTAGTGGTGAGGTTGCAGATTGCAACAAACTGAATACCCTCCCCCCCTCTTCCAAGCATGTAGGAGAACCTATGGTGGCTGTGAAACTTGCAAAAAACACAAAAGGCCCTCTCTAGAGCCAGTGTTTGTTTTGTCCGTTCTGGGATACTGTAGAAACATGACGGTGCAACATGGCGGCCTCCGTGGAAGAGGTCCCGCTCCCTATGTAGATATAAAGGGCTCATTCTAAGCTAATGAAAACACAATGATTCTTATTTTCAGGTGATTATACTAATTAAAACATACTTATGAACACTATATTCCATTTCTGTTCCGTTAGATGCCACTAAATTCTACATCCCTGGGTGGAATCCAACTGGAGACATTTTTCTTATGTAATAAAAGCATAAAAAAGTTAAATAAAGAATTTAGTTGATTTAGTGTAGTCTTTGTGTCCTTGTGAACTCTGTGGTAGTATTAATTGTAGTAGTAGCAGAGACTTTAGTAGTAGCAGCAGTAGTTTTTGTCTTGTTCTATATGAGTGAAAGACAAAGAGTGAGCGTGATGAAGACTATAATAGACGGGGGGAGAAAGAGCATGAGTGGGTGAGAATGAGACTAAAAGAAGCAGACTAAGTGTTAGTCTTAGAAGAAGGTGAGCGGTAACGACAGCCACGTAGATAGTTTACGTAGGTAGCAACAGAGACGATTCATTTATGGATTTGATACTTTTAGTCAAACTGGTAATATAGATCAAACCGGTAATATAGATTTACTGTCCTTAAATGTGTCAAATCAATGACCACGCCGCCATTTAGCTATCAATATTAAAACAAAGAGCACAATATATTCTGAGTGGGCCTGAGACAAGTTGTCAATCACAGTGACTTTTCTGACAGATAAAGTAGTCTGCAATCTGGCTCCAGGCTGAAAACTAAATAACATTTAATTACCTGTCAAACTGACTCATCAACCAACAAAGCCAACACAGTGAATACACTCTAATTATTCAATGTTTGATTTGTTTTCTTTAATATCCTGGTTCTCTCTCCTTTAAAGGTTGAAGCCATTGTTCTTAGGTTTAATTTGAAGGTTTTTAGGTCACTATGCAGATGTGCACAAGAATTATGTTTTACCAAAATCTCTAAATCATTAAACAGGGTGTAACAACTGTAACTATGAACTGTAAGTATGTACATCCAGTATGAAACTAAAGTTTTTTGATGATCTGATGCATTCAGGTTTATTTTAATATTTTAAATATTATGGGCATGGTTTAAACTACATTGCACTTTAAGTTAGTTTAGTTTTACATGAGTCATGAGAGACCCTGTCTTATAATTTGGTGCAAACACTGTACCCTGCATTCAAGTTAGAAGAAGGTAAACTACACCAAGAGGTCAATGTGTGAGCTTCATAATTTGCATTAAAAAATGCAGTTTCTGTTTTTTTTGCTGTTCTTACATGGGCATTACTTGTCCAATTGTCTGGCATCATAAAGAAACCACCTACACAGTGAGGAAAGTTACAGCTGAGGCACATGGTGTACTGCGCTTAATTTGACAATATTGTACTTATTACATTTAAGTTAGGTAATCATCTGCAGTTCAGCTTTTAAAAATAAAGGCGAACTCCAAGACCTAGACACACTGCTGCTCCGCTCAACCACGCGTGAATAATCCGGCTTTAAGTTGCTCTTCGGGCTGGGAGTAATTTATTTTATACGTCCTATTCTTGATGAGAAAAGGGCAATAATGGAGAAAAATAATAGTGGAAACAGTTGATAACACAGTGTGAGATAGTTTGAGAATTTGTGTGTTACTGGATGACGAGCAGAGCTTACTGTTGAACATTTCTCATTCATGGCTGACTGAACGTGCTTTCTAATCAACAACTTGATGATGGTTGTAAAGTTTAGCACTTTTTTCCATTTAACCAGGCAACAACTTGCTGGACTTACAGTTATTCACACTTTTACAGAACATGGATGACACCTTGTACTAAAGCTTTTTGGTGTTGATTGCTCCTTTGCAAACCTTGAATTGCGACTTGAAACTAGATGCTTTTCAGGTTACAGAACAGGTCAAATGGCACAGCATCAGCTCATGAACTCACATGTTAACTGGTAAGAGGTTGCGTCTGGATGAAAGATACTATTGAGATTCTGCTGTTATAGAAGAATCTCTGTGGACAGGGGTTTTCCTTTCATATGAAAGATGGTGTGATTCATCATCGACCGCACTGTAAGACCTCCATCAGCAGTGCCCCAGTACAGCACCAGACAGTAATGACTTAATTAACTGGTTTATTTAGCGGTTAATCAGTTAATTAAAAGCAGAGTAATTGGGTTTTAAGGGCCCTCAAGAGAACCTGGCAGGCATATAGTATTAGACCCCAGAACAGATCAGTCGTTTGTGAAGTGAAGCCCAATTCATTTCTACAGAGCTATTAACAACACAAAGTGCCTAACAGACAACAAAGGACAGAAAAACAGGTAAAGACAACATTCAAGGGACTGTGTATCTGTGTGAATGTCTGCATGTACACATATCTAACCTGTACTATCCTGAGTGAGACTTGAGCGACTGCATTCATTCAATATTGGTAAAATACAAAGTCAGATATAAATTTATTTTAAAAATACAAAAGAGAGTTAAAGGGCGGGTCCATTATTCTTTGAGTTTTTGAGGTTTTTATATTATTCTGTAGCTTCACATTAGTGTTCTATATGTATTCAAATCTGAAAAGTCTAATTTTGGTCGAAGTACGTATGTTTTAGAGTCAAAATGCCATTTTACCAAGCCCTTCTAAAAGCTTTTTCCGACATGACCTGACGTACGTTTCTGCATGATGGCGTTGCTACATATAAATTGATATAAACCCCCTAGCACGCCTAGCCAGTAGCCAAAGAGATGGACTGAACACTCACTGTTGCTGCTGCTCAAAGTTTAAAAAAATAAACTCTGAGTGCTCTGGCTCTAACCCACGTCACTGCTTTTTGCTAATGGCTCAGTGGCCGTTTCCATTTGAAAAACCCGGAAGGAAACGTAGGTGGAGTCGTCCTTTAAGAAGTTGGCTGCTCTTTCCTTCAAGTATAGATTTAAGATCCTCTCTAAACCTCAGATGACAGCTGTCAAAACTTATTCTGTGGCTCATGTTAATTCATTTTTCATAGTTAAGATTATGATAAAAAAAACATCATCCTCAGAGGAGCTTATAAACATTTAATGTGACACTTACCTAAACTTGGTGACCTATTGTTTTTTAGCCACGCTAGCGGCTAGTGGACTCTTTGGACTCTTGGTAGAGATGGGAAAGGATCCTTATTTTTAGCGTTCATGACACAGGACAACTGAAGACGGTTGTATGATCACAGAGTTGAATGAAATGAGGTTTGAAAATACAATTTCAGTAAATGTCTGTTTATCTCCTTGAATGACAGACTTTGGCTGATGTAAGGCCTCAGATTTACTTGACCTTCAGGCACTTCCATATTATGAAGCACCAAGTTGGATATATTGCAGCTTGCAGAAAAATCTGAATTTCCTGGTCGTAACTACGGTTTGGATGTTGATGTGAACCCTGTTTTCAAGGCCAAATTTGATGATTAGAACAACTCCAATATGACATGAACACGGCTAACAAGTTTTGTTAGAGTAACATAATTGTTTGACAGTATGAAGGTGGGTTTGTAAGAATTTAAAATCCCTTCACTTGTTAAATTAAGGAGACGTGACACACCTACGTATGCATGCATCCTCTGGCCACACCTCAGTAGAAAATCAAGACGTTAAGATGTGAAGCCTTCTTCATGGGTTATCTTTAATGATGGCATCTAATTGTTGGAAGCCAAGTCAGCACTGAGTCAATGACAGGGGGATGGAGAATGAGATGCATTTTAGCCAAATGAACACACCCAAGCTGTTTGTCTCAATCCACTGCCATCTGCCAATCTCGTCCCGCCCTCAACTGACCTACAATATTCCTGCCTAAAATGGTTTCGCTGCTCTTTTGTCCTTCGCTGACAAACACACTTTCCTATTACACTAAAAAAATGAAGATTGGACACACACTTTTATTGTTTGCACACTAGAGTGATTAATTTAGCAAAGTTGCTGTTTTATGGGTAGTTAGAGATTGGAATGAACTGTAGTACAATTACACTTTTATCAGTTTTTAATTAGTCTGAATAAATTACAAATTTTCTAAGACTTTATAAAACTTTATAAAATGATTGAAGATAAATTAGTTTTACTTGCTGCTGTGTCAGTTTAATAGATAATGACAACCTACAGCTGAAACAGCAGTGTAGTAGTGTGTGTGTGAAAGTGAGCGTGTCTACCAACGTAGGCATACAGTGTGTACATTAGGCATGTGTGAGAATGCTTGTATTTATGTGTGTGTGTGTGTGTGTGTGTGTGTCCTGCTTAAGACTGTGAATGAATGTCTGAATGCTGTGTATGTTTTGTGCATGTGAATTTGAGTGAATGTGCATGCTTGTGTGTATGTGAATGTGTATGTGTGTGTGTTTATGATATGCCAGCCACAAACAATGATTCACTTTGTTGCCAGAGGCATTAATTGAGGCATCAATTAAAGGAGTTAACGAGTTTGTTTAATGAGATGAAAACTGGTTGTGTTTCTGACGTCAGACTCTCCAGACTGGGCTGTTCCTACAGAATAAGGTCAAACAATTTTCCTTCTCTCCTCTTACATTCCCTAAGTCATTCTCCGTATTTAGTTGTTCCAAATGCAGGACCCTGGTATAGTGCATGATGGTTCACCAGTAAGGTTTCATCGGACACTTGAATGGAATTAAGCCATTTTTAATGTTATCAGTTCCACCTGTGCTTTTCCTGCTTATGACAAGTCAAAATGTCTGCTGTGAAAGAAGACTATTGTCCGTCATGTCCCTCCTCTTCTCATTATAGTGTCAGGGGCCTACAAGCCTATAAATGCAGATCATTCACCTTCTTTGTACACAGCATGGCATATTAATGAGTGACTGGGCAGAGTTCTTGTAATAATATAACAATAATTTAATGTGACCTTCAGTTAACAGTAGCAGACAATGTAGACTTTAAGCGTTATTCTTTACTGTCATTATGGACGCATAAATACAACTCTATTAATGCTAATATAAAACATGACTGGCTATGTATTATCATTCTTTGGGTCTTTGTCTGTTGTTACATAATTCACTGACTAGCAGTTGACTAGTGGTTGTGTGTATGTTACAAACCTTTAAAAACATTTTCCAACATTTTGGGAGATGCGCTTGTTTGCTTTCTTACCTGAAGTACGATGAGAAGTTTATGGTAGCTCTGGGATGTGTTTGCTTTCTAACAATGAGCAGCCTGATACTGTGGTTTAATGAGCGGATTAAGAGTGCTTGTGTGCCCAATAACCATGTAGTGTCTCAGAAGTCCTGCCCTCACAGTGAAGTTATCTGCTTCCCACACTTTCTCAAAGTGATTCTTAGATGTATTGGTGGCTTGCTAGCTAAGAAAATACAACATGTATACAATTTAGAGCTGCTGCAAGGCGTATTTTTCATCTTTCAGTCGAGACTAACCCTTTCCTTTCTTCCAGTCTTTGTGCTAAGCTAGCTCTAAACACATGCATCCTTGACTAATGTTAAACAAGTTAACAGTTCTTACTACTTTTGTGTGTCAAAAGACAAAAGTCCTCACTTGAAATTAGGTTTAATACTGAATCAAGAAAAAATGCAAACCACAATGTACTTACTTTTGTGTCAGCAATGTTTTTTTCAGCAGTGGGAGCTAACAGGTCTAGAAAGAGTCTTAAAAGAATAGTTCGACATTTTGTACAGATTGTGGGAAGTTTCTACTCCCGGCCAAGAAATAGTCCAGCACATAACCTCTGTAAAATGTCGAATTTTCGTTTTCATGCTAAGGTTTTTGTACAGATTAAACAACCAAGATACAATGTGTTAATTAGTGAGCTTTAGAAGTGCTGGTAGCTGGATTTTGTTACCAGTTTCCAGTCTTTGTGCTAAGCGAAGCTGCTGGGTCCAGCAGCGTATTTATGAAAATGTTGGACTATTCCTGTAAAATGTGTACATTCATACAGAACTATCCTTTTCATTATTGTAAAATTGTGAACTGTGTAACATAAAGTATACACATTTTAAGTGTTTATACAGCAAACAGTGACTAGAGTTGACTAGAAGTTGACATATTACTGAATTTAAAGTTGAAAATCTATAAATAAAGTACTGTCCTTACATACTGACATAAACAGGCAAATATTACTGCACTATTGGAAGAAAAGAGAATTTGCGTGACGTTAGCAAACTGTTGCATTCAAATGCTTCATTGGACTAAACATTTGCTCTGTCCTGTGTTGTGCAGCAGACAGTGGGACCATGAAGACTGTGGTGGCTCTGCTGCTGCTCTGTCTGTGTGATGCTGGACAGAGTGACTGCCAGGCAGACTGCCTGTCCTGCAGCAACATCCTGCCCAAACAGCTCAGTTTCAACACCATGGTGAGAAGTGCACACAAACACACACACACACACACACACACACACACACACACACACACACACACACACACACACTGGAGACTGCAAGAGGGCAGCAGCCACTCAAAAAGAGGCTTCAACTGGTGTTACAGCTGTGTGACAGGTAAACAAATTCAGATTTCTCATCAATCACTGTCACACAGGAGGACTGCAATGGCAAAAAGAGCATTTTGATGCTGCAGTGACTCTTAGCACTCAAGTGGTTGTTGTAGTTTGGGCATAGACACAGGTGGGATATTTTCTCAGTACACCGAAACTAGCAAGCCTCTCCATCCAGACAAAACTGGACTACATTTATACACAAATAAACAAACTCACACAAACACAATCTCTCCACAAGGGCTCTTTTAATTTGGTGATAAAACGAGTGGAAACCCCTCATCACCCCACCTTGCTGTATTTGTCCCATCCTCCCTCCGTTTCCCTCACTGTCTCTGACTCAACAAATTACCCTTTTGGCATTTGAGTTTTAATTTGCTGTGGCTAATTGATTCCTGGGGATAGATGTGTGTTTCTCCTGTCAGTGCTTATGCCTGGTGGTCATTTCTCTCTGGTTAATGAAATGTCTGCTTCTCAGACCTTTCAGCAGGGAACACATTGGAAGACATTTATGTGCACATGGCTTAAAACTTTGAACTGTTGGTGTTAGATGCTTAGGTTACAGTCACATTTTGACCTCTAATGAGTGGGGGAATTGGGGATTTAAGACTGCTAAAAGAGTTTCATGGAAAGTGTCATTGTTCAGCGTAGGCACCTTAATACATGCAATCTACAATTGTAGCAAACATTACCATTATACAGAAATCTTTTTTATAATCTCTGCCTTCTTGGCTTACTATTATTCGCTGTTCACCTTCCTGGCTGAAGGCATTTTACATGTAAACCAATAAGGGACCAGAGCTTCAATTATAAGAAGCATTTATGGAAACATTAGATAATATGTTCATAAGCAATGTGGTATTTAATGCACACTGTACACGCCACACACACACACACACACGCCCACTGAACCATTGTAGTACAAGATATAGATGATTAAGGAGCTGGAAATCCAATCAATCTCATTTTGTCATATTGATTTTTGTATTTTCTGTGTTAAGACTCAGGCTTTTAAGGACTTTCCATTTAAACAATACATTAGAAACAAATGAGATGCTTTGACTAATATTGCAACATGACTATGTTTAAAATACATACAGTATACATAAAATCTAGGTCTTTGTCAATTTGTCAAACACAGGTATAACTGATCAATAAATGTCTGTTTGTGTGTGGGCCTCTGGTATGGGTTATTGGAACCTAAATGGAACAATCATTAATCAATGTTATCAGTGAAATGATTTATACAATCAGATCAAATTATAGGAAAACAAGGCATAGAATACCATAGGCACTTCGTCAAGCATTTTCACATATGCTAAATGATAAGCTTTAGGGGTTTGTTTTAAAGGGTCACTTCACCCACATCAAAAAAAATGCTGTAATACTTCACTCTAGTGCTATCAAGCCATGCAGATTTGCTTCATTGCTTCATTTTTGAAGCAAAGGCAAAGTTTTGTAATATCAGCCTCTGAGACTTTGTCACTCCCATACATGGTTTCTCAAAACGCACAAGAAATATATTTGGTAATCCAATAATATCCAAACACCAACAATGTATTCTTTTCACCCTGGATAAGCTAGCTGGAGTACTCCATGATACTGTGGCATGCAGACACTGTATCCAGTTTTCTGATCATTCACTGTTAGAAATGAATGGTTGAGATGTTGAGGAATCCAGACACATCTGCATACAGATGGCCAGAAACCTGGATACTGTTAGAATCATATAAATGTACTCATTGATGAATTAAGAAAGGAAATGAAGGTGATCTCTTGTCTTTCTCTCTGTCAGGTGTGTCTCATTGAGTGTGAAGGCAACATATCCCCAGCCTTCTCCTGGGACTTCTGCCGTAAGGTGTTGTCGTCGCCAATTTCCTCCCTAGGTGGTACCATGCAGAAAAGATCTGAGGAGGAGGTGGAAGCCCTGTTTCCAGAGGAGGAGGACCAGGTGGAGGGAGGTCTGTTGCGGCCCATTGCACTGCAGAGGTTTGATCACATGACCCGGGCACTCGGGGTGGACGACAGGAATCTGGGTGGCAAGGGCAGCCAGCTGAACACTGCCTACAATTCCCAGAATGTCCTGTCCCTTGAGAATGAGTATGATGAGGAGGCTGGGCAAGAAGAAGGGGATGCTGACGTGGCAGCAAGAGGACAGGGTGATGTAGGGCTGAGTGTCTCCAAGAGGTTTGGCGGCTTCGTCAAAGGGAGGCATGGCTACAGGAAGCTGATATCTCCAGGAAGATCGTACCAGAAGAGGTACGGCGGCTTCATCGGCATTCGGAAGTCGGCCCGCAAGTGGAACAACCAAAAACGTTTCAGCGAATTCCTGAAGCAGTATCTGGGGATGAGCACTCGGGCCACTGAGTTCAACAGCATGTCAGAGGATCTCACTCAACAGAATGAAGTTTAGCAGAGTGCACCTTTGAGCCACTGCCATAAAACTATTTCCTGTATTTTCACTGATCTTGTTTTGTATTTAAACCACCAATGTTTCAGACTTAAACCGGTGTCACCAAAAATGCTCTTTCAAATCCAAGTAACTACAGAGTCTTTACCAAAAAGTGAAAATTAAGGCCATAAGCTAAGACCCCCATTGAAGCCCTCTTTGTTCCAAGACATAACTGATTGTTTCTGTTTTCCATCCCTTTTAACTATGTTGCCAACAATTTAATGATCAAACCTTCTTGTTTAGAGTCTTGGGCTTAACCTTCCAAAGGAGGTACAAGAAATTCTGTCCCCCTGAAAACAGCTTTGTCTGAGCTTTGAAACTCTATAATCGCTGGCATCTTCCAGGCCCGCTGTCCAGCTCTGGACACCCTGAATCATTCAAATTCCCCCTTCAGTACCAGTTAAGAGATCATATTTCATATGATTAGCTACCCAACCCCTTCACTTCATGTCTTAGAGTAGTTTGGAGCGAAATACATTTTTTATTTTATGGTTTTATGTAACAGACAACAATAAAAGTTAGCTTAACTATTGTTTTTGATCCCATGTTTAATACAGAATATTTTTTTTATTTCTGTGATGGGTCATGTGGAAAAAGTGCTAAATCTTTTTACATGGATGGGGGGGGGGGGGGGTCCTTAAAGTTGAAAATGCATTAGAACCTCTGTTATCATGTCTAGCCAGACCACTCTCAGAAAATCCCCACTTCAGTCTCTGTTAAAGGACAATATCAATGTTTTTTGTGTTTTAGCATTAGGATAATGTCAGCAGTAATGTAGAGTATGCTCTATGTGATTTATGGTAAATGAATGAAAAACACCACTAGAAGTCATTCATTTATCACTTTGCCAAAACACACCTGAAACAGGGCTACTGAGGCAGGTTTAATTAAAAGCTTTCTTCTTCAGTCTGGTGCCATGGCAATCTGAAACACTACACACAAGTCAATATCCATGCGTATATGCTACTGATCTGTCTGCCAAACTGATGTTATGTACAAGTGAGCATCATCTCTGACTGGCTCATGTGCAGATGCCAGATTGCTGTATGTACAAACAGTGTTTGGTATGTTTCTTTAAACTGTAATGGTGTAAAACGTCTTTGGTGTAAATAGCTGAATTTAAACATGTCAATAAAAATAGTTTACTATTTCCTTCGTGGCTTGTCATGCAGCAACTGATTCTGTGTCTGGAGGTGTTTTGTTCTTAGTATTATAGCCAGAGATTGGGGAGGGTTACAGTAATGTCTTTACCTTTTACATTTACATAGTAACACTCTCTGATCAGGTCCTTTAATATACCAAACATCTTTATTAATAGTACATAAATCATTTACTAAGGCTTTGTCGATCACTAAGCTAAAAAAGTTATTTTGGTCCAGATGCACACTGTAGCTCTTTTTCAGTAGGTCATTTGAAAAGTAGAGATATATTCATTTTTGAATAAGAAAATAATAGCAAAAGGACATTTGTGTCCAGGTCAGAATTGTCTGTTTACGACAGAAAAGAGAAAGTAATCTCACATGTTAACATGTTCGGGTGTGTTAGCTTTGCATGATAAGGCTTCATGAAAACACTGCAGCAGAAGTTGACTGGCTTACAGACTCTGTGTGAGATCTTCTTTTATTTGACTGTCATCAAGAATTACTTTCAATAAGAATGAATGTTTCTTACTTTTGTGAGTTTTGAGGTAGATTCCTGCACAGGAACTCATTTATCCCTCAACATTTCATTGAAACACTGCAACTAACTGTCTGGTGCAGACAGCACAGACACAAAGTGTCTAGCAGGCTTTTGGTGCCCCTCAGTGGCAGAGGTGTTATTAGGATTTGAAAAGATCTGTGGCTAAACTAGGATCACCAGGTGCTTCATCTATTGCTCTCTTTTTTTAGGTGGACTGGGGGCAGGGGGTCATTGTTCTGTAGTCTATTGACAAACAACAACAATGTAAAAAAGATGATGTGTAAAACTCTGTTTCTCAAACACACTGAAATGTTATAATGGTTTGTTCAACTGACCACTTTTAAACTGATCAGGTAGGTGATGATTAGTGCTCCGCTCACTGTTTCTTTTCTCCTGTTTATAGAATGTTTTAAACTGGATAAATAATGTAGGCTCATGTCAACAGTTTTTGTAGATTTACATGTATTGTCAATGTCAACAGTTAGGCTAGTCATCACATTTTGGGAAGCAAATCAAACTAACAAAGTTTGTTAAGGAGCCACAGAGCTGAGATGGAGGAAACAATCTCACAGACACAAATATCCCGAACAAATGAAACGAAAACTGTCTGAATGGAGAGATGCGGCCAGAGGTAATAGAGAGATAGTTATAAGAAATAGACGTTTAGATGTGAATTGACCCTTTAAAAGACCCGTAAGAAAGAGGTTCAGGTGTATCTGAGGAACTAAAAAGTTCAACTCAAAGTTCAGCACATTAATAGCTGTATTTTGACGGACTTTTTAATAGGCTATGCAAAATACTAGAGAGAAATAAAAGAGGCAAAACTCAAAATACCTGAAAGTTGATTTGTGATTTTGGACAGCTGCTGCTAAATGAAGACGCGCAAACCTTGGCTTTTGCGCTCTCTAGTTTTTAATACAGATCAATGTCGGTGCTGAAATGTAGTTAAAAGCCTGAAACACTGCAGGCAGCAGCGGAAACACTCCGCTCCTTGTAAAAGTAGAACTACTGGCTGCTTGCATGCGTCTTTTTTCCTTCCTCCGACGCTTTAAAGTTTCGCTCTGATACATCAAAATAGCTACCAGTTTTTGAGGAACAAAATATCTGAAGCTCAACAAATGATACGACACCACTGGTTTACATTCATGACACATTTAACCAAAGCTTTCACAGCTACAGATTTTTTATTTTCTTTATTTGGCTGAGTATTAAAGTACCAGTCGATTAATTTGAGAGTGAAAGAAGGCTCCAATCCTGTGATTTCTGATGGTGGCTTTGACTTTTATTGGCCTTTAGATAAAAAAAACAGATGTGTTAACCCTTTAACATAATATGGGCTCATATGTGGCTCTTTATTGTCAAGTGACAATTAATACAAACACATCGTTTGCAGATGAATTAATTTGCTACAATGTCCTGAAAAACTCCATAAAACAGGAAATGCCCCTGTCATAGCTCCTAGTGGAGAGCAATTCTAATGGTACATATTTGTTCTACAGGGGAAACAGGAGGAAATGGCTCAATCAGCTGGAAAATAGTAAAAACTACAGTTTTGAAGCCAGGGCTTCAGGTTGAAAGTCTTATAAAACAGAGTCCATGGTTTTATCTTACAATGGCCATGGGATCAAAAAATACAGTTTTTATGGATTTACACTGGGCCATTTTTTTTCCATAAGGATTTGAGTGTCTATATTATGGCTACACACACACACACACACACACACACACACATACACCACATTTAGACATCCCTAGCTACACATACAACTCATTGAAGCTGTAATATACTTGGCTACAGTATTCCTAATAGAGGGTTAATGCCCCTAGTGGAACCAGGAAAATAGCATGCATTTTGCACAAAGGATTAAAAAAAAAAGAGTCAATCAGCTGGAAAATAGTAAAAACTAAAATTTTGAAGCCAGGGCTTCAGTTTGAAAGTCTTATAAAACAGAATGCATGAATTTATTTAGTAGGAACCATGGGATCAAAAAATGTGGTTTTAATGGGTTTCAATGGGACCTAAAAGGGCCCTAACATGCTGAAAGGTAGTATTGTTTCTACACAGTGTATTATAGACATAATATAGATCTGTGGTTGAATTATCAAAATTCAATAAAAAATACACACCTGACAAATATCATGGCTACAGCATAATCACAGCCAAAATTGAAAAAATAAAACGTTAAAGGCCCTTTTAGGTTCCTAGTGAGGCACAAGGGTTAAATAAGGGACCAGAGCTTCAATTATAAGACGTTTTCATGGAAACATTAGATAATGTGTTCATAAGCAATGTGGTATTTTGTGCATACTGTACATGTCACACACACACACACACACACACACCCTGAACCATTGTAGTAGAAGATATAAGTGATAAATGAGCTGGAAATCCAATCAATCTCATTATATCATAATGATTTTTGTATTTTCTGTGTTAAGACTCAGGCTTTTAAGGACTTTCCACTTAAACAACCTGTTGGAAACAAATCAGATGCTTTGACTAACACCGCAACATGACTATGTTTAAAATACATAGAGTATACATGACATCTACGTCTTTGTCAATTTGTCAAACACAGGTATAACTGATCAATAAATGTCTGTTTGTGTGTGGCCCTCTGGTATGGGTTATTGGAACCTAAATGGAACAATCATTAATCAATGTTATCAGTGAAATGATTTATACAACCAGATCAAATTATGGGAATCCCTGGCATCTTCCAGGCCCGCTGTCCAGCTCTGGACACCCTGACTCATTCAAATTCCCCGTTCAGTGCCCTTGCAGAGATGTACCAGTTAAAACATCATGTGTCATATGATTAGCTGCCCAAACACTTACCCTCATGAGCTTTGAAGCTTTGAATCTGTTGGAGTCTCAGAGTGGTTTGAAGCAAAATACATTTTTTATTTTATGGTTTTATGTAACAGACATTTTCATCCCATGTTAAATACAGGATATTTTTTTATTTCTGTGATGGGTCATGTGGAAAAAGTGTGTGTGTGGGGGGTCCTTATGTGGTATAATTTCTAAAGACCTGTGATGTGCTAAAGAGAACAAATTGCAATGCAAAATGATGATTGTAATGTGACATATTGCATGATGAGCATCAAGCAAAAGTAGGTTGAAATATTGTTATGAAACACTGTATTAATTATATCTCATGTATACCTCACAAGACCTGTGATTTAGTGTGAAGGCACATATTATGTTGATGATAATCCCACTCATTGCACTTGGTGAAATTCAAAGTGTGTTTGCATTAAACTTTAATATTTTTAAAAAATAACCTTAAGAGAGGGTTAAGAAATAATAATAAAAAAAAAAGACCAAAAGAAACTGTGAAAATATTGGTGTAAAATGAACAAAGAACAATCTTCAAATAAATGGACATGCCTGGACAAAGCTCTGGTCTGCTCTAACCTGTATCAAGAAGATTGACCTAACAACAAGATATGAAAACAATTTCTAATAGTGTAATTGGCCAGAGGTGAGGGGTTGGCCCACAGGCATGACTTTTGCAGATCCAAAAGTATAAAAGACAAGACAGAGACCACAGCAGACCAGAGTCTTTCTGATACACTCTGTGTGTACTGTGAGATGCTCTCCTTTTTTTGCCTGGCATTAAAAGAACACTTTTGCTGCTCTGAACTCCTGAGGATTTCTTGGACACCAAAGAGAAGTTTTTTCCTGATCTATCTTTGGGATATTTTAAACTTCTTCAAACTGAGATCCAAAGAATTTGATACAACACTTACTGTTGAAAATGCATTAGAACCTCTGTTATCATGTCTAGCCAGACCACTCTCAGAAAATCCAATTTCTAATTTTGTGTTTTAGCATTAGGATAATGTCAGCAGTAATGTAGAGTATGCTCTATGTGATTTATGGTAAATGAATTAAAAACACTTTATCATTTTGCCAAAACACACCTGAAACAGGGCTACTGAGGCAGGTTTAATTAAAAGCTTTCTTCTTCAGTCTGGTGCCATGGCAATCTGAAACACTACACACAAGTCAATATCCATGCGTATATGCTACTGATCTGTCTGCCAAACTGATGTTATGTACAAGTGAGCATCATCTCTGACTGGCTCATGTGCAGATAAGAATTAATATTTCTTATTTTTGTGAGTGTTGAGGTAGATTCCTGCACGGGAACTCATTTATCCCTCAACATTTTATTGAAACGCTGCAACTAACTGTCTGGTTAGAGACACAAACTCTAGTAGTAGCAAGCTTTTGGTGCCCCTCAGTGGTTTGTCCTGTAAAAATGCCTGGCTGAGCATACTGCAAATACTGTATATTGCATGCTCTTCACAACCTAACGTTACACTGACACTGTTATTTTTAAATATGTCAACCACATGTCAGTTCTTCTTTGACAATATTATTTGATAAATGGGGGTATTAATGAAGCTCAGTTTGACTAACTTCAAGGAAAATACAGTTCAGCCAGTTTCTCAGGTAAATGTGCTGAAGAAGTATGAAAACCTTCAAACAATCTGTTTCTGGTGTGTGAAACCTTTACTATATTTGTACCAGATCAGGCAGGTTTTTACAACAGAGTATAGGTCTGTTCAAAGTTTTGCCAAAACAGACCATATAAGGACCAAGACTAGATCAAATCCTTTACAGCCCATTTCAATCAAGCAGGCAAGGCAATTACAACTGTTACGCACACAAAGATACAGGCAACAAAAAATTGTGTTAATTGTATGCTCGTTTTAAGTGTGACTATATTCAGTGGTGTGTGGGATTCCTTTGTTCCTCTTCTCTTATCGTTTATCTTTAACTCCTAGCTCAGATACTTGTCACAAGGATTTAAAGAGACATCACTGTCATCATCTAGACACTACACATAGTTCTCAGATTGGTTTGGCTTCCATACCTGTTGAGCTGTTAGGCTCAATTGATAAGAGCAGTGGTTCTCAAACTTTTCCACATCAAGGACCCCCAAACTGACAAAAATTAGTCCAGGGTCCCCCATCTGATAAGATTTTTGCTTTTAGATGTTTTATTACAGAAAGCGCATGAAACCCATGACCAAATAGTTATACATTCTGTCATTGTGTTACTTATGGAGGGAATTATACTGAAAATAAATGACTCCCCTTTTTGCTGGGGACCCCCTGGAACCCCCTAAAGGACCCCTGGGGGTCCCTGGACCCCACTTTGAGAACCACTGGATTAGAGGATGTTTTCCAGGCTTGAATCATGTTGCAGAAATGGGGTCTGTAAGTAACTTTCCTCAAATAAAAATAACAATAATTTAAAAGCTGAAGCAAAGCTGAAGTAGAAAGAACATAAGCATTCTGACCTCAGTACTGGAGGGATGGACTTCATTTTGAAGGTTTTTTTGAAGTACCGGAAGTACTAGTTGTTATTGTAGCTGGTTTGACTTTGGTACTGCCTGCGGTACCCAAACAAGAGTTTCTGTCATATCACTTCTGTCCTTAAACTATCACAACGACTGGGCTGAACTGATCAGGTGAGTTTTATGTCAGTGTAAGCCATGAGGGAAGCTTCAGGGAATAAAGTCTCAACACGTTGGACGTTAACTACTTAGATAATTAACATCAGGTGGCTTTCCGTTAGGCTAAGCTACGTACGCTAGCTACTAGTACAACTAACGCTAACTTTAACCCCGGGAGCTCAAAAAAACACAAAATGTCAGCAAACTTTTACAAAACTATAAGAATGTACAGGTCAGCTAAGGCTCTTTACGTCCAAGCAAAATTTCCAGGACAATTTACTAAGGTATTAATACACTGTAAGCTAAAGCTAGCTGAGTTACACAGATAAAGGGAGAATAACAGCGATGCTTTAGAGCTAACATTAGTCTGTAATATAACTGACAGCTGAAGGACTATTGTAAGTTAACACCGATAGCTTCCCAGGCCACGTCTTCGTTGTATGTAATATAAAATGTTGAATACTTTATGTAATGTCAACCTGTATTAGTTCAGCTAACAACAACTTGCTCAATGTCATGCGTAGTCTTTTAAAACTGACTGAAGAACAACTGCACCTGCATGTAACCGTACAGAAATTACAATTAGTGACATTTGCTGTATTGACATTTTTAACGTCATTCATATTAACCGTGAATACTTGAATACCTGACGTTTGTTTGTGTGTTTATGGCTGCAGAAAGCACAGCTATGTGCAGCTGTGTGCGGAGCTCCAGGGCTCTGTCCCCTGTCCTGCTCCCCAGGCTGCTGCTTCCCCAGACGGGATACAGATTGGCTGGCAGGAGCCTCTGGACCTCCCCCCACTGCATGGCTGTCAGTGGAGACTCCCAGCTGCTCCCACTGCCCAGTCAGGCCCGTGTGGTGATATGTGGAGGAGGTATTGTGGGAACATCAGTAGCTTACCACCTGGCCAAACTGGGCTGGACTGATATTGTGCTACTGGAGCAGGGCAGGTGAGATACGTGTGAAATATTTAATCTGTTGGGAATATACTGTATAGGTGGGGGTGGGGGGGAACTCTAGCTCAAGGGTTACAGGTATACTTTTATATTCATTTGGCAGAATCGACATACAAATGAGGTACAATGCAAGCCACAGTAGTTCAAGAGACATTACTGTTACAAAATCTTACCTCTGAAATTCCTGTGGAGGGGTTATAAAAAAGACAGTTCCCACATCAGAATAGACAATAGAGGATCAGTGAAGAGAGCTGTGAACTGGATATTGTTCTGCAAATGCTATATTGGCTGTCCTGTTATTCTGTTGGCAGACTGGGTGCAGGAACAACCAGACTGTGTGCTGGCATTGTTAGCGTGGCCAAGCCCATCTCCATTGAGTGTCAAATGGCCAACTATTCCAACACTCTTTACCAGCAGCTGGAGGAAGAGACAGGAGTCAAAACAGGTGAGCCACTCTGACATGTTCTTCATGAAGACAAAGTTTTATTGACAGTTAATAGATTTGTGTAAACAGTTCCTGGATACATATGCCTAAATGTTTTTTATTTATTTATGTATGTGTAGCCTGCTGGGTTACACCTGTGGTGTTCTGTGTTGTGTTCTTAGCATTTTCAAGTAAGTGGCAGGAGGCAGCACTGGGTCTCAAGTCTTTAGTGTGGATCTGGTAAAATATATAGAAAGTAACGAAAACATCTGCTGGTGGGGTGTGTGTGTGTGTGTGTGTGTGTGTGTGTGTGTGTGTGTGTGTGTGTGTGTGTGTGTGTGTGTGTGTGTGTGTGTGTGTGTGTGTGTGTCTGTGTGTGTCTGTGTGTGTCTGTGTGTGTGTGTGTGTGCTTAGCTCCCCTCTCTGTCAGTTGGAAAAAGTTTTTTTTCTTGCTAAAGTTACAATAAATAACAACTATTGGATACAATGAAGTTTGATTTCATAGACATATATAGACATAGCAGCATGAATCACAAAACCTAGTAACCAAGACTATGAATAGCAACATGACATTACAATATTGATACTGTCATATAAATAAATAATCAATTATAAATAAACACATACATATTTCATCACTCTAACAATTATAAACATAGAAAATCACAATATTGATCCACATTGAAGTCTGATTACCTTGTAACTACATAACATGCAGTGCTATAGCGTTACCATAGCAACCGCACCAGCTAGACTCAGCTTATATAGCTATACTGGTATGAGCTAAACTATCGGCTACAAAATTGATTCAAAAACAAAGAAAAACATCTCCATACCTGGTAAAATATACAAAGTAACAGAAACATCAGCTGGGTGTGTGTGTGTGTGCGCGTCTGCGTCTGCGTCTGCCTGCTTGGCTCCCCTGACAGAAAGAAGAAAATGGATACAATTAATACAGAAGGACCACAAATACAGTGGGGTTGTTAAGCTAGCTTGGCGACCAACTCAGCAGTCTGATGGTAGCCCAATTTCTCCAAATGTAATTCAATTAAAAATAGCAGTTAGCGATCTCAGATATTGGCAGGATTAACACAGAATAGAACTGATGTGACATAGAAGAAGATACAACCATTAGATCACATGAGGATCACGTCTAATATCTTTATCGGGGAGTTTCGGTTGACACAGCCTACATCTCTGTCAGTTAGAAAAAGTTTTGACCAGCATGCATACGCACACACACACACACACACACACACACACACACACACACACACACAAACACAAACAAACCCTAAATGACACACAGGTAGGAGATGCAGACCCAATAGATCAAAAATAATAAACAGGAATGATTTGATGAAATTCATAAGCTATGTTTACATTAATCTGTTACATATGCATTAATTTTTAGCACTCTGTGGGTTATAGAGGTGCAGTCAGTGCATCCTGCTTTTCAGAATTATATTAGGCCTTGTAAAATTAAATGAGAAATGTATTCATTGCATTGTATTTCAGTGCAGTATTTTTACAGTAATGCAGCTGAGATGTTTGCATGTGGCATACACTAGTAGCCACTTCCAAGTCCAAGAGATTATTTGATGACACGTCTGTATGTTTTGGCTTTTAACAAGGCCATAATGATTCCCCGCAGTTTTGAGTTTTATTACAGTCATTCTGGCTGTCGTCTGTATTTGAGCAGTAAAGAGCCTCATGTAGTATGAGACCTGTGTTTATGTGTTTCAGGTTATGTGAAGACAGGTTCTTTGTGTCTGGCCCAAAATCAAGATCGTTTCATTTCTCTGAAGCGTCTGGCATCTAGACTCAAGTAAGTTACTTTTTAGTGATAGGCAATATAGCTCTATCAATACTGACATTTTGAGACAGATACTGACATCAATATATATTTAAATGTTCTTATGTTGTTTATGTTCTTTACATAAACACATAACATAGATGAACATTTTTTAATTTGTTTTCTTTAAAGAGTTGTGAACAAAATATGCACAATTTGCAGATGACATAGTTTCTACCTCAAACATATCTTTGGTATTTCTGTTCCACAACGTCTTGTTACTTATCAGCTGACATACATAATACCAGTAGATATAAGCTAATATCAACCAATATATGACCATCTATACTAATTTTACTGTCTTGTTCAAACACATCAACAACACAAATGGATTATATGTTTTGACTGACTACTTTCATAGCTGTTAGAAAATCACATCTGCACCCAGCCTCCAGAAGGCTAGATATGCAGGGCTTTTAAATATTATTAAAAAATAACATTTGCATTAATATTACGCCTTCACCTACACCTCACTCTCTTCTCAGGGTAATGGGGATCAGCTGTAACATCATTAAACCTAAGGAAGTGGCCAAACTCCACCCTCTTATTAACATTCATGACCTGGTGGGAGCGCTCCACCTCCCTGCAGACGCCGTGGTGTCTCCACCTGATGTTAACCACGCCCTGGCTGTGGCTGCTGCTGGACAAGGCACGCGACTCAAACTCACAACTTGATCACACACCACTGACTGCACCGTCATAGCAAGATATCATAGAATTACACATATTGTACATTTAAAGTGTAACTTAACACCAACCAAAATACATTCACGCATTTCTTATTTATTGTCATCTCCTTCTCCCATCCTTCCCTTTTTCTCCTCTCCCATCTCCTTGTCTTCTATGTTGCTATCCAGGGGTTCAGATCCTGGAGCGAACCAGTGTTCAGCAGGTTCTGGTAGAAAAGGGACATGTGATGGCGGTGGAGACGGATCGCGGCTCCATTGAGTGTGAATATTTTGTCAACTGTGCCGGACAGGTAAACCTCAGTGTGGGATTATGGGATACATATGGGGAAGCATCAACAAATTTGTGGGAAAACCTTAATAAGCATTTTGGAATTACCCTGAAAAACTTGAGGACATCTAGGATTATATCAGGGTCTCCCACAGGAAATTTTTTCCTGAATTTTTCTAAGATTTTAGTTTATAAATGTGTTTTATTTCTTAAGATAACAGTTGACAGTTTAGTCCCTACTGTAAATAGTGATTAGAGCAGCAGGTAGACTTTTTTTTGCTTTGTCTGTCTCTGTTCCAGTGGGCTTACGAGCTGGGCCAGGCGAGTGAGATGAAGGTGTCGGTTCCTCTTCATGGCTGTGAACACTTTTACCTCCTCACCAAACCTCTCCAGGAGCAACTTTCACTCAGCACGCCAGGTATCAGACATCAAGCACACGTCATAAAAATGAACTTTTTCTCACAGCAGGTGCAGTTGCTGATGGATTTTAAATTTGGCAGCTTTAATATATTTGGAATGGAAGAAATAATGTTAATTTAAATGTTAATGTTAAATTATGATTGGTGTTTTGGCAAATTGGCTGACAGAGAAACTCACTTCACTCAGAGTTACTGTAGCAAGTATCTTCTAGCCTGCCCTCAAATATTTTGCTGTCAAAGTACATTTTTAAACATGTTTTTGCCTGTTACATGAAATCAGACGGTTGCCAACAAACAAGCCCAGAGGAGGTGGGGTAACTGAGCCTGTGTCTTGTCCACAGTGGTGATCGATATGGACGGCAGGATATATGCACGGCCGTGGCAAGGAGGCCTTCTGTCAGGGGGCTTTGAGAAGAACCCCAAACCCATCTTCACTGAGGGCCGCAACCAGCTGGAGATCCAGAACATGCAGGAGGACTGGGACCACTTTGGTAATGGAGGGAGGGAGGAGAGGTTCATTGAAATCAGCATTACATTTAAATTAGCTGTTTGTCATTCATTGGCACTCCTGAGCAAATTTTGTTGTTTGATAGATCATTTTTGTATCATCTTGATAATTGGCTAAATGTACAGTAAATGAGATTTTACAATACCTTATGATTATAAGACATTGAATTTCAGGTTTTAGTCATTTTCTGCAAAAGTTGCAGAGTATCTCTTGGAAATTTGCAAAGGATCAGGTCATGGTTTTACAGTAGGACTGAGCTTCTCTATTTTTAGGCTACACTTCATCACCTGACCTAGCCATAACATGTTTTTGACCTTCTTAGAGTACAGAGTTACACAGTTATTCATTTACCATGATATTATGTAATTTTTATATAGGTTTAGACTTAGGGGCTATTTTGTTCATAGCTCCATATCTTCATAGCCCAGCCTGTTTTCTTTTTTTTTCTAGGCTTCAGTCGCTGTGTCAGTTTATCCAATATGTAATTAGTTTGAAGATTTGTTGAATTCAGGTCCTTTATTTATTGGAGGCTTGTCTCAGCAGGTGATATCAAAAATGTATGTGTGTGGGTATGTGTGCAAGTAGACTCATGAAATGTTTATTTTCTGCTCTTAATTGGACTTCAACTTTAATCAGTGTCATACATTGGACTTGGTTCAAAGTACACTTCTCTATACACATACATACAGCTGTCTTTTTGGCCTTGGCCACATGCTGCCAGTAATCTGAGAATCTTCTTGCAGCTTGACAGGCAGTCGTATTGACAGCAGTACAGCAGCCAGCTCTGAACTGCATCTCTGTACAGGGTCAAACGTATCGTCAAAGTCGTTCTACAGTTTAAACCCTATTTATTATTTCATATTACCTCACATTTGCATGTTGTATTTTAAAACATAGTAAGAATGTGTTTCTTGACTGTATATGAATGAACTATTTTACATTGAACAGTCAATATATTATTATAAATATATACTACTTTGAAGGTGTGAATGGAAAGTTCAATAATGAGTGGAAAGTAATAAAAAATCTCGAGGATCCTTTTATTATGTTGGGTCACAAGTCTGTGATCAAATTCAGAAAACAGGTTTTTCGCAGTTTCTTCGGGAAGACAAGTAGCAACCATATTTTTGTGGCAGAAGGCGGTGGGGTTTTCGGGAAATGTGGCTTTTGGCCACCAGTTATCTTGGTCGTGGTGATTTGTTTATGGTAATTGTAGGATTTGAACATATTGTTGCGGAGACAGCACCTTTTTTGAAAATTCCTAAATAGAAAATGTATATCACCCCTATCATCTTCTACTTGTAGAGCCAATGCTCAGTGCCCTGCTGAGGAGAATGCCGGGTCTTGAGTCAGCTGAGATCCATCAGCTGGTCAACTGTCCAGAGTCCTTCACCCCTGATATGCGCTGCCTGATGGGGGAGACGCCGGGTGTCTCTGGCTACTATGTGCTGGCAGGGATGAACTCCTCAGGCCTGTCCTTTGCTGGAGGAGCTGGCAAGTAAGCATGGGTATAAGTGTATTTCCTGAAATTAGGCTGAGGTCTTATTTATTTCAGTCTTTAATTCCCTACTCTATATACAGTATACAGCATATCCTAGAACAATACTAGATCTATAGCTACACTACCATAGACTTCCACACTTCTGTAAGTCTACTAAGTGTAGACTCACAGGCTGCACTCTATCCGGTGGTTTAAACTCAGACTCTCAGCAAAAAACAATTGATCTTCAGTGTCTTAATCACAGTGTGAGCATTGTGATGATTGATAGTGAAGCACAAATGCCATGTTATGTATTTTGGTGTCCAGGTACCTGGCAGAGTGGATGACTTACGGCTACCCCACTGCCAATGTCTGGCCACTGGACATCAAGCGCTTTGGCAACCTGCAGAGCAGCCGAACCTTCCTTCGACACAGAGTAATGGAAGTCATGCGTGAGTCACCTCTTGTCAGCGTTTGTATGTTGGGTGTTAAGTTAATGTTTTAACCAGAGGGATACAATCATCTGGGGCTTATATAGCACAACACTGAATCATATATTGTGTATATATACAGCACTGTAGTAATAAGAAATGACAGACTGAATAATTTAGCCCTTATTTCAAATCTAAATAACTATAATATATAGTAGTATATATATAATAGCTAATTAATTACCTGTCATTCACACATTAAAGGTCAGTATTTGGAAACTTTTCTTCTCTAAGCAAAAATAATATGATTTAAGCCTCCATGTGTAGAATTGACTAATTTGTACTAATTTTAACCAGAATCGTCTCAACAAACAAGCGTCTCTGAAAGATGTTGATAGATGTTATAATCTGGCAGCAGAGAGTTGTTGATAACGCTTTTAGGAAATTGATGGCTGGGCACCAACGCAATAAACAACTATTTAATTACAAATTCATAATTCGTAATGTGTAGTGTCTCAGTTTTGCTCTGGTATGATTTGGTCTGACCTTTCACTGTGTGTGTGTGTGTGTGTGTGTGTGTGTGTGTGTGTGTGTGTGTGTGTGTGTGTGTGTAGCCTTGCTGTATGAACTGAAGGTTCCGCGCTGGGACTTCCAGACTGGCCGTCAGCTGAGGACCAGTCCTCTGTATGACCGTCTGGACACCCAGGGAGCACGCTGGATGGAAAAACATGGCTTTGAAAGGCCCAAATACTTTGTTCCTCCAGGGAAAGGTACAGATTACTGACCAGCAACAAGCTACACTCTCTTTATCAAAAAAGTCTTCAGTGAACCTCAAAAATCCAAAATATTTTATTAAGTTCAGAACAGAGTTTTCAATTTGAGGTATTGTTCCAACCTACTTTATATTCTAACTCTCCAAATTGTGCTTGGCTTTATTATATTTTACATTTTTGTTTTGTATATTTTTGTTTATCTCTGTAGATCTGCTATCTCTGGACCAGAGTAAGACCTTCTACAAGCCAGACTGGTTTGACATTGTTGGAGCAGAAGTGAAATGCTGCAAAGAGGCCGTCTGTGTTATCGACATGTCCTCCTTTACCAAGTTTGAACTGACTGTAAGTAACGATGCACTATACACAATTTATAAGCTCACACCCAGTCAGATATATGCCATGTGTTTTCCATCAGTGCTGTGTTCATCTGCACCAAACCACAGCAAAATTGGCTGATTATGCAAAATGTCAATTAGTAGCCACTGATGCAACAGTAATGTACTGCTTCTTTTTAAATTAATAAACTTCAGTCCATGAGTAATGCACCCAGCGTGTTTAAGTGATTTAAGTCAAACTTTCTGGTCTGTCCTGATGTCCCAGTCGACGGGGGACCAGGCACTGGAGCTGCTGCAACATCTGTGTGCCAACGACCTGGATGTTCCTGTTGGACATATCGTCCACACTGGCATGCTGAACGAAAGAGGGGGCTATGAGAATGACTGCAGCGTGGTCCGCCTCAGCAAGAACAGGTTTGAAACATCTAGAGAATAAAAGACTATAGACATGCAGCTTATTATGACTGTCTGAAATAACTTACATTTCTGTCCCCTCTCCAGCTTCTTCATTGTCTCTCCAACAGACCAGCAGGTCCACTGTTGGTCCTGGATAAAGAAACACATGCCCAATGACCCACACCTCCACCTAGAGGATGTCAGCTGGAAGTACACAGGTTAGCAAACAGCACCTGTGTTGTTGTCGCCATCTAGTGGCCAAACAATATTACATACACCAGCATCACATGTCCACTCTCCATGCACATATAATTCTGTTCTTAACCTAGTTATTCAAATAAACTGGTTCTGGGTTTGGTGTTTGGAGAAATCAGACACTAGAGGGACCAACAGATGGATACAGGGAGGGTGGTTAATTATGTGTCCAAAATTGGAATGGCAATTACCTTAACTGTCTGAAATGTAAGCAACAGTAAACCTACATTCTTATTGTGTACAACATAAAACACCAACTGAGGATCTCTATCCCAAAACATACACATGGTATCGTACAGTACATCCTTACCCACATGATCCAAAATAATCTTTTTAGATCAACTGGTGAAAAAAATTGAAAGAGCTAAAGTTTTGTAATGAAACTCGATCTCTGTGTTTGCGGTTGTTCCTCCTTAACAACTCTTTTGCCAAGGAGGACAACTAGTGCGCAGACCTGAAGCAATGCTTTAAACAGATATTGTTATTATGAGTCATTCTATTGACATTAGTTCTGAATTGATACAGGAAGCCTGCACAGTTAAAGTACCTGATCAGGACTCAGCTTTGTTAATCAGAAGGTGTTTTTTCAGTGTTTATAACTCTTGTAATTTCTTCCAGCTTTAAATCTGATTGGACCTCGTGCAATGGATGTTCTGGCTGAGCTGTCTTATGTTTCCATGACGCCTGATCACTTTCCCTCCATGTTCTGCAAGGTGGGAAACTAAGGCTAGCTGCAAAAATATTAATCTAGAAATAATGATAACAGTAGTGCTGATCGCAGTAGTACTACACAGTAGTAAGAGTTGTAATAATTGTTGAAGTTGTCGTAGTAGCAGCAGCAGCAGCTGTAGTTTATGTTGCAGCTGTGGTTGTAGAGAAGAAAGTTTTGTTCATAGTGAAGTCATCATTAAAAAAGGAGTAATTTGATTGATTGTTGGAAGTTGTTCTTTGTCTTATTTTCCCCACGTTAGTAGGAACACTAACTGTCTGTGTGTGTATGTGTGTATACAGGAGATGAGTGTGGGCTATGCTAACGGGATCAGAGTGATGAGTATGACTCACACAGGGGAACCAGGCTTCATGCTCTACATCCCAATAGAGGTGCAACCTACTCACAAACATATATTTCTCATCACCACTCCACAAGATGGTTGGTAAAGCCAGCTTTAAGGAAGTGCTTAATACTACTTACATGAGTGTTTTTCTCTGCTTCCCACAGTACGCTCTGCATGTGTACAACGAGGTGATGTCAGTGGGTCAGAAGTATGGCATTCGTAACGCAGGATACTACGCACTGCGCAGCCTACGTATAGAGAAGTTCTTCGCCTTCTGGGGTCAGGACCTCGATGCCTTCACCACCCCGCTGGAGTGTGGACGAGAGTTCAGGGTCAAGTTTGATAAGGTCTGTTTTCAGTCCAGCTGTGTAACCACATCACATGATATTAACCAGTGTGGATTCTCAACTCTGCTTTCTGTGAAAGTGAAAGCAACAGTCAACAGCAAACTTCCTGTTTCCATGGTGATTTTGATGAACAAGATAAAATGTGTATTGACGCCTTTCATTTCAATCAATTACATTATTATAGAATGACCCTGAATTAAGATCATACAATTATGAAGGTCTCACTTCAACTGCTACATCACCTTTTTACTTTAAAATGATTGGAAGATGAGAAAAGAAAAGTATGTTCATAACAGGTAGGCCATCCGCTTTATTAGACCCTTGCAGGCACAACAGCAGTGGTAAAGTTTGCCATCACTCTCATTTTGAAAACAGTAGAACATTAGGTGTACTTTCTCCTGCATACAGCCATAATGTCAGCATGGTGTTAATGAATGGACCCCACAGTGTAAAACTGCTTTCAGATGAGCAGTCATCAGCAGAATAAATGTCTTTACTTTGCCCTCCTTCTTCTTGAACTTTCCCAAACTCCTTCCTTCACCCTTTTCCTTTCTTATCTCACATCTTCCTTCTCTCCTGTCGTCTCTCTACACCTCCCTCCTATCTCCATGCCTCCATCAGGACACAGATTTTCTCGGTCGAGAGGCGTTGCTGCAGCAGCGCCAGGATGGTGTGTCTCGTCGCTTCGTCATGCTGGTTCTAGAGGACCATGACACTGAGTTGGACCTGTGGCCGTGGTGGGGCGAGCCCATCTACTGCAATGGTCAGCTGGCCGGCACGACCACCAGCAGCGCCTACAGCTACACCCTGGAACGCCACGTCTGCCTGGGCTTTGTGTCTCCACCGCCAGGCCCAGAGGGGCTCCCCACACCCATCACCCCAGACTTCATCAACCGCGGGGACTACGAGGTAGACATTGCTGGCCAGCGCTACCCAGCCAAAGCAAAGCTCTATCCCTTCAGCTCCCTCTTCACCCAGCAAAAACGCCGCAAGGAGGACCTGGAGCTCAGCAATCTCCAGGGGAAGTGATGCGGAGTAATAGAAGGCCTCAGAAGAGGCTCCTGTGACACTCCCCTCAGTTCACCAAATCCACTCCTGCACTTACCTCGCAGTGCCAACCTATTTTGCCCTTTCACAATCCTAAACAGAGGGCTGATTGCACAATCACTCCTTGTTCCTCTAATATTTAACTTACACTCCCTCTTTCTAAGTGCAATATTTAAGAGGCACCAAATGCTTGAGTTGTATAAAATACAGCGCTCCTATGTCATCGATCCAGCCCTGCCCTGCTTCACACTCAAACACAGTCCACACAGCCTCAACGGTTGGTTTACTGAGACAGTCCGCAGTTAAGTGCCTTTATCAAGGCAACATCAACAACAGCTGTTGAAGGACTCTCTCACTTTGTCTCATTATTTCCCACCCAGAAGGGAATTGATCCAAGTCTTCTCTAGTAGTGTTTCAGTCACAGCAAAGTTTCAATACTACAAAGTCTGAAGAAATGTTAGTCAGTGCTGATGTTGTTGAGTCTACTGTCATTATACAAATTGTGAATTTACTGCTGTAAAGAATATGAGTGATGTGATGTGAAGAGTGATGTGGCCTAATTCAGATACACTGTCCACTGCTACCTGTCTATAACAATGAAGGAAAATATCTTTCTCTGGGAGGGAAAAAAGGCGGCGTGGAAAAGCATCAAAAAGCCTGACGTAATCATTAGTACACCATTGTCTTTTGTGCCGCCCATTACTCCTCCTCCTGTTCTGTACAAGCAGTCCTGTTGAAAAAGCTTCCCATGCTTTCTGTAAAACCTCCCGATGATGTCTTTCCCATCAACAATCCGCTGCCCCGCTGTTTTTTTTGCGGTGTGATGAGCTTGTGGTAATGTATTTACAGTAATATAATCCGACCTGTTACTTATGTTTTGTGGTCGTTCTGAAGCAGCGTTGCTCTGTTGATGTTAAACTTTTGTTTTGTTGAACGTGTGGCTGATGTCGGGTGATGAGGGAAGTTTGGAAGGGAAAGTTGGATAGAGTCCACATATATCTTCTATTGGTGATGTGATTTTTGCCTGATCCAGAGTTTGGATGTTTGTGTAACAAAAGAAGGACTTCATTACGATTTGAAATAAAGCAATGTATTTTTGTATAGCTCGTCTGTATAAAATCTCTATTTTGAGTACTGCACATTTTTTTTATATAAGTTTCAACTTATATCAGCTGTTTGAATCATCTTACATATTGTGGTCTGCTGTGTAATTCCTGCAGTTGTCCCTGTGATTGTGCAAAAGCTTTCCAGAATATTCTCTATATATAATTTGTCAGCAACAGCTTGATGGTATTTGTAGTCATCTTTGAAATAATTTGCTCCTTTGTCTCTTGTCCCCTTCAGAGGTGAAAGGTCAGGGAGAGCTACAGTGCTACTAGGGATTAACTGTGTTGCCCAAAGACAATTTATTGCTGTTGTGAAGGACGATGCTCAGATGAGTGACATTTCACCCAGCCAATCACATCATAGCTTTGTGACAGTCATTTTCTAATTATTTAGTTTAATTTGAATTGCAATCTGACATGCTACATATAGAATATAAACAAAAGGACAGCCCTGCCAGGATAAGGATACCTGCTATCACTCAAACTGCTCAACATGTCTTTGTGGAAATCAGCTGCTGTGTAGACAAAACAGGAATATTGAAAGCCTCACCAAATCTTCATACTTGTTTGAATCTGTTTTGCAAACATCTAAGGCTTTTCCATTTCAAAAGATATACTATTTAATGAATGAATAAATAAAATGTTCAGTGTGCATTAAAATCTCAACAGTCACCATTAGTAAGCTGTTCCCTCAAAAAGCTCTTCTGCAGTAGACCGTCTTAAAAGCAGCACAATAAAACTTGCAGTTCTGTTCTACATTTCACAACATGGTGCTGCTGCCTGACTGCCTCTCTGTGGTTTCCATCATACAGATTCATTGCTGGGAGAGGAAAAAAATGTTGCTGTTTTATGCTGCTGAGCTGATCTATAATGAGATTTCTGCTATGAATTCAGAATGGCTGCAGGATAAATTGTACAGTGGCTGTCATCGTCCATGTTAAGACACCAGCTGTCGGACGATGCTTATAAAGGGCTAATTTTACTTCGTGTGTGTACTTAATGTTTGTCTGCAGAAAGGTGTTGATATTAAATGAAGCATTTGCATGTCATGTCTTTGTATCAGAGTACAGTCTTGATGGGGCCTCACTTATACACAAATCTAACACATTTAGACCTCCAGTATAATGTTGCAGGGTACTCTTTTTGGGTATGTAAATCATTTTTCATTATCACAGAAGGCTTTATGTCCAAGAGCCTAAGTGCAAAGAGGAAACTGAAACACTCCTAATGTTGACACTGACCACCTGACGTATCAGTCATTTCATTTGTTGTAATGTCTTTTTTCTGCTGTCTTGCTACATGGGTACTTGTGTGATTAAAGGGAAATAGCCCTGAACATTTGCACTAAACAAGGGCAGCCTGCCTTTTTATTTCCTCTGGGTCAAAGGGTGTTTACTTAAGTCTGAGAAATATTAGAGGTATTCAATGATTTTCTTGTACTTCAAAAATCTAAGGTTATGTAAAGATTTGGAAATGCAGCCCAAGACACTATAGCGTACAACGTGGTGTAAGTGTAACATTAACAGTTAAAGTGTAAAGACTGGAAGTTGGCTATGTTGAGGACTAATCAGTAAAATGCTCAAACAGATATTCAATCTCACTATTGGTTTGGTGCCTGTTTGTCTCTTATTTGTTTCCATTGTAACACTACTCATACTGCACTGATCTGTCATGCTAGCTTTTCCTTCAGAGCTTTACAAATGATGTATTTACTGCATATCATGTTAAACAGATGTTTGGCTGTCTAATGTATTTAAACATAAAGAGAACTTGGTTCATACAAGAAAGCTGAATTTGCTTCATCTCTTCACTCTCACCATCTGCTGAACATTGTGTGAGTGCAGTCGTGGCACTAACATGGCCAGGTACAAGGGTTTAGTCTCCATGGCTACCAGCTGGGTCCAAACAGATGTGTACGAAGCGGTGAAACCTTGCGCCATTTTCTCTTCCCATACAAAGCCATCAGTCTGTTTCTGTGATCCTCGCAGCTGTCTGCAAACATCAGTCTACTAATGAACATTGGAGTGCCTGCAGGTTCACTCATGTGTCAACAGTCCCAGCAGAGGACCGAGACACTCGTTTCCTGCTCATTAGTAACACGATCTGCAATTATTTCCACAAAATGAATTATGCAGGGTCAGCTCAGAGCTGGGAAAGTTATACAACAAAACACTTTATTAGCATATTACAAGACAGCAGCTTCCTCCTGTTTTCACTGCATTTTGGAGATCATATCCTCCTGGCTTTGCGTGGGCGGCATCCATTGTGTGGCACGGGGGTGTTGTCAGTGATCGATACCACCTTCAGGCCCCCCATCGTCAACCCTTTGACTGCAGTCTGCACAACAGAGAGAAATGCATTCATTCATTAACAAAGCTAATGAGAACAGATCAAGATGTCAGTGTAAATTATCATTATAAGAAAGCCTGAAATTAATTAGAGGTTTTAGTTCTTTGTGCAGTGACAGGTTTATACGTGCTACACATCCACTATTAGATCAATACAGCAGGGTCACAAAACATGTTTCACTTTCATCTTATGGTCCTATTGTGCACATTTATAATCTCTAAAATGTCATGTTTGCTAATGACAATTAAAATGGCAACATTTTCAAATGAAATACCCTAAAAATAAGAGTGGTCTCATTAATACATCTGTTTCCTTGAAGCAGAAATATATTTTCTACTCACCAGACGTCCAGGGCCAAGTCCTTTGACCACAACACGAACAAACGTCACTCCCTTCGATGTGGCTTTCTGTTCAGAGAAAGAGACATACAGTATAAAAGATCAATGAAAGACAAAGATTGACCAGCATGAGTTTTGGGCTTGTGTTCATATTCTAGCTGGCCTTAGTGCATCATCCAAAGACAACAGATAGGAGGTCAGAATAATTTCACAAGTGTGATTAAACACTTCATTTCTCCTCACTGCAAATCAGTGTGACCTTAATCCAGTTAACCAGCAGCCTTCATAAATCAGGCTAATACACAGTCTAAATGAGAATTTAACACCAACTGCTCCACTGTCACAGTCACACAGTCCTTAGAGAGGGCAGTTTGCTGTCAACAGACATTTAATATTCTTAAATAACATGTTGCTACACAGAGCGAAGAAGCAGCAGAGGCTGTAGTCTTGACTAATATTAATTTACTTTTAAGTTAAGACCGTCAGAGCGCATATAATGTGAGAACTCACTGTAGCAGCAGAAAGGCCTGCAGTCTGAGCAGCGATTGGTGTCGACTTCTTGATATTCTTGAAGCCTTCTGTTCCACAGGATGTCCTGACCATCGACTGTCCTGCGCTGTCTGTCAGCTGGATGTGTGTGCTGATACGGGACAGGACAGTTTACTGGGTCACTGGCTCACAACTGAAGTGCATATTAATTTTTGGGGCAGTCAAAAAGATGTTATTTCATAAACTGTCACACAGAACATGTTGCCCATGACTGATTTTTCTCTGTCACATAATTATGTGACATAATCTGTCACATAATTGACATGATTTCTGTCAAAACCGTTTCTGTCCAATTTCAAAAAGATCCTGAATAACCATGAGTCAATTTTTTTTATCTCACAAAGGTCAGTTGAATATCCAAATCAAGAGAGAAATCTGATGTCACTGTTTGATAACTTTTATTTACTTCTACTTAAAATAATAAAAGGAAAGTTCCAGTCTGCTCTTTAATAGCAATATCTGCTTTAAAAGCAGAACGCTAAAGCTCTTAAAATTATACATATCATGAGTTATGAAGAGAATCTGACTAGATCTTTCATGTAAAAATGTTTTCCCTGCATTGTCTAATTAGGACTGAAGCCCTTTTCTGAGTCACAAAGATACAAATCTCAGTCTGGTGTTTATTCAGTCAACAAAGAAACACTTGCAGAAATCTGACAGTGGCAAAATAAAATGCCAAAACTGCTTCTCCTTTCAGAAAAAACTAGCAATGGTCAGATGAGAGAAATCGTTAACAACATGACCTAACCTAACTTTTTCTGTCATGCACCCCTTTGGAAGCCAAAAGACATTTTCTGAGTAAATCTTCATAGACATTTTTCACAGCAGACATTTTGATTTGTCATAGCAGGAAAAACACACATGGAAATAATAACATTAAAGATGGCTCTGTGTCAGTAGACAGCAAACATTAGTGATGTTAATGTTTACACCTCATGCAGTGCTGACATACTGAAGGAGGAAAATATACAAATATTTAATACAACTACTGTGCAACTTTACTATTTAGCTGACAATGTACAAATCTTACATATTCACGTATACAATTTACACTTACTTGTTGTATGTGGCTTTAATGTGAACAATTGGTAATTCCTCAAACTTCTTCCCATCCCACCTGAGTGGACTGTCCTGACCAGGCAGTGGAGGAATGTGGCTGAAAGGTTAAAACTAAGGTTAATATTGCATCAATAAGAATTTACTGCATTGAGTTGTGCCTCCATTTACTGAGCAAACTGCACAAATGTTAAAAAACAGGTTCACAATTTTGAAAGTCTGTCTTAAAAAACAGTCAGGAGCCCAAATGAACTCTGAAACATGTTTTCTTGCTGTAATCATTCCTCCTGTTCATACTGACCATTAGAAGATCCCTTCATAATGCACTTACAATGTAAGTGATGGGAGACAAAATCCGCAAAACTGTGTGCAAAGGTTTATCTGAAGCTAATACGAAGCTTCAGCCGTCCAAATCAGTCAAATCAAGTAGATATCTTTCCAAATTACAGTCTTTTTAGTGCCACAGTTCCTCTTTTTGTTACTTCCACCACAGCTCAACAGGGAAACACTGTCTGAGGAAACACAAAGAGGGAATATGATGCTAAAAAAGACTGTAAATGTGGCAGATATCCACTTGATATGACTAACTCAGACTGAATCAGTCTCTATCAGCTTCAAATAAACTTTTAAATGCATTTTTGCATGACTGTGTGGACACACTGTGGATTTTGGCCCCCATCACTTACACTGGAAGCACATTTGAAGGGGATCTTTTAATAGCAAGTATGAACAGGAGGAATGATTACAGCGAGGAAAACCTCTTTCACTGTTCATATGGACACCTGACTGTTGTTTTACGACAGACTTGGAAAAATTGTGAACCTGTCCTTCAAAGGTGGAATACAAGAAATAATGCAGAATAATTCAGTCAGTAGACAGTTCAATGTGAGCTGTGTAGCTGCGTCTGACCTGAACTCCTTAGAGGAGCCTTTGGTGGCTGCTGCGGCGTCCGGCAGTCTGACAGCGCTTCTTCCGTATAAACACACATAACATTTCATCAGCACCAGCTTCATACAAATTAGATTACATACTATGCTGTGATTATCACCACATTATGTAAGCCACAAACAGCAGAATGATTTTATCACAACAAGCCAACTATCTAAAACGGATGCTAGTAAATCATAAAACACTTACAGGGCGCTCCCATTTGCATGTAAGGAGGCAGCAAACTGACGGCAAACCTTACTCACAGAACTGACGAATATAGAATTTAATTTAAACATGTTTGACGTTGTTAAACACTTGGCTAGTAGCCGTTACACACAACAAACGTGACATTGAAGGTTCAGCTAATCCAGACCAGAGCAGTAATATGGTTACTTTTGGAGGGGTGGCAAGGTCATAATTATATTACTATTGCTGCTACAACTACAAGCACCACTCGTAAAATTGATTGAAAATATAAATATTGCCTATATAAATATCAAAATATATTTCTGTAGTATATATAATGACATATTTTCGTTTTTTAAAAAGTATATTCGTGTCAAGCTCCCCTTCTTTGATCTGAATAGACCGTTCGTTTTCTGCACAGAACTGTGGGTAGTATTGCTGCCTTCACGGACTTCGTACACCCTCGTAAATGTTAAACTTACAAGGTGAACACTCGCTAACTAAAGTAAATTGTTTGCCTCGTCCTCTAGAGAAATTAACAGAGGACACTTTACACTATAGGCACTAATATTTTATATTCAGGTATCATTGAGGGAGAAACACGTGGTTGAAAATCCCCCTTCCATCCGGTTTTTATAAGAGTAGCAGCCCGCGTCACGTTTTCTTGCACATACATTGAACGTAGCAGAAGAAGATGGCTTCGCCCTGTCGAAAGATGGCGAGTCGGTCTCTCTTACAGTTCATGACATGTTTCGGGAGGACAGCGGTCGGGAACTCTGTCTTTCGTCAGTTTTCCGGCAGTCCTGTGTGTCGGGCGACTTTACAGACCAACATGTTAACGGAAAGAGCGAGTTCTCCGTGGAGTTTGGCGGCCGCGGTGTGTCTGCAGAGGCTGCCGTTGATCACAGCGGACGGCAACCCGATAGAGCAGCAGGTCACAGCCATGATGCAGCAGGTGCGTTTGTCTTACAACTCACAGTTATAACAACTATCCATTCACGTCTAAACACTAGTGCAGTACCTGCTCAAAACGTGCCTGCTCGGAACGGGCCGATTGCTTGACCTCCGGTATAGAACCAATCACACATGTTTGTTTACAATAACTTCCGGGTAAAAAATCTCAATAAACAAGTTTGCCAATTTCACATATCTCCGCAATTCAAATCAAGCGATTCTTGGAGCATAATAGTTGTATGCACATTTCTTATTGTTTATAAGTTGGATAGATTCAAAAAACGTTTAAAATTCAATCATGAAAAGTTCAGCCGATAAGAGTGTCAACTTGTAGGAGTTATCTTAATGTTATAAATCCTTGTCTGTACAACAAACAACTTCACACTCGACACTGCACTGTCTTGGGTCCCCAGCAATACACCCGCCAAGTGTGAAGTAGATCAGATGAACGATTGTCGAGAAAAGCGAAGGACAGACAGACACACCTACAGACAGATGTCTTTATAGTGAGATTACAGATGCCTCCTCTGAAGGTGGGAGTTGAAGACCTCATAGACAGGGGCTTCTGCCAGATGGTCCCAGTCCACCTTCACTACTCATTTGGGTCTCCCAGGTCTGTCAGCGTCTCCTACCACCTGATCCAACTCACCACCACGTGGTGACCAGTTGGCAGCTCAGCTCCTCTCTTTACCTGAGTGTCCAAGACATGCGGCCACAGATCTCATGACACAACTACAAAGTCAATCATCGATCTTTGGCCTAAGGTGTTCTGGTACCAGGTCCACTTATGAACAACCTTATGCTCGAACATGGTGTTTGTTATGGCCAATCTATGGCTAGCACAGAAGTCCAGTAATAATGCACCACTCGGGTTCAGATCAGGCAGGCCGTTCCTCCCAATCACCCCCCCCCCCCAGGTTTCTCCGTCTTTGCCCATGTGAGTGTTGAAGTCCCCCAGCAGAACTGTGGACTTGCCAGGCCGTGTCCCCCTCCAGGGCCCCACCCAGAGACTCCAAGAAGGCCGGACACTCATACGCATACTCACACACAACAGTCAGTCTTCTACCTAGCAACATGTAGTCGCAAGGAGGCGACCTTCTCATTCCATGGGGAGAACACCAACACTGCTGTGCTTAGCCAGGGACTCATGAGTATCCCCATACCCGCCTGGCGCCTCTCACCCTGGGCAATTCTGAAAAAGAAGAGAGTCCAGCCCCACTCTAGGAGTCTGGTTCCAGAGCCGGTGCTGTAGAGGCAAGCCCAACTCTATCTAGTCGGTACCGCTTCACCTCCTGCACTAACTCTGGCTCCAGGGAGGTGACGTTCCACGTCCCTAAAACCAGTTTATGATGCCTGGGATCAGCACGTCCAAGTCCCCGCCCCTGCCTGCTGCCTGTTTGGCAACGCACCCAACTCCAGTCTTTATCCCTGCAGATGGTGGGCCCACAGGGCGGCAACTCCATGTTGCCCATTTTGGGCTGTGTCCAACCGGAGCCCATGGGTCAAGGCCCTGTCACCAGACACTCGCCAGCAAGCTCCCCTTCCAGGGCTGGCTCCAGGAGGGTGCCCCGGTCTCCCTCTTCCGGGTGAGGTTCCCACACACCTGAAATGTCACTTCACTGAGGTCTATGAATCGTTCTTGGTCTGGACCCTCACCTTCAATGGTTTTCAAGAAGAAAACCGTTGCTCACAAAATGGCACAAAACTGCAAGACTAAACTCTGCCAAAGAACATGAAAATAAACTTGATGAATATTGGCAGCACATTCTTTGGTCAGATGAAACCAAAATAAGTTTGTTTGGATCAGATGGAGTCCAGTTTGGCGTGGACCCGGCCAGGACTACCACAGTGACTGCATAGTGCCGATGAAGTGAAAACTATGACATGGTCAAGTATGTCCCCTGACCTGAATCCCATAGAATACCTTTGGAGTATTTTAAAGTGAAAAGTAGAGCAACAAAACCCCTCCAGCACAGAGCAGCTGAAAAGAATTATCTGTGACGAATGACAGAACGTCTGTCCACAGATTTGTTGTAGACTGGTATCATCCCTGCCCAGGAGGATCCAATCTGTCATCAAAAACAAAGGCAGGCATACAAAATATTATTAATATAATAAAAGAATGGAGTCTCACTAATGAAGGGTGTGCTGACTTTTGTTTGTTTCTGTTATTTTCTGTCACCTTTTATCAGAGTTATATCCTGTCAAAATAATACACTGTGACATCAGCTGTAGTGCAAGACAGTGTTCAGCTATAGAGGGGTATGGGACAAACAACAGCCATATTGTTTCATGACCTTCACCACACAACACCCAGCTATATTTGCCAAATCGGGTACGTAAACGGAGGTCTGCAAAGTGTCCCGGAGTTTGAGTTTAAGAACTGTTTGTTTCAGTTGGAGCTGGAGAAAAGCTCGATGTCGGACCATGAACTGCGGCTGCTGGAGGATGCTGAGAGAATGAGTCGCATGCAGGCAGCCAACTATGACTCTGACGAAGAGGATGACTACAGGCACCAGGAAACCGTGCTGGCTCAGGACCTGGAAGACTCCTGGGAGCAGAAGATGCAGAGCTTCCAGCCTGCACCGAGGGTCAGAGGTCAGTATGGGAAATAGACGAAAAAAGGGGTAACTGAGTAAACCAGAATATTAAAGCTGCAACAATTAATCGAGTAATCGATTAGTTGTCACCTATTCAATGAAATGCCAAAAAAATGTCCAAATTCTCTGATTCGAGCTTCTCAAATGTGAATATTTTCTGGTTTCTTTAGTTTTCTATGACAGTAAACAGAATATCTTTGGGTTGTGGACAAACAAGACATTTGAGGACATCACGTTGGGGTTTTGGCGAACAGTGATTGACATGTTTCACCTTTTTCTCACATTTTATAGACCAAACAACTAATTGATTAATTGAGGAAAATAACTGACAGATTAGTCGACAATGAAAATAATGGTTAGTTGCAGCCCTGCAGAATATACACAATATGGAAATATACTGTAATATTACAAATGTGCCTGATGAAATAGATGTAATTGTATGTGATATAATATAGTATTCAGCCTTTTGTCTTGCCCCGATCATTAATCAAATTAAAACAGAGTGTAAAAGAAAATTTAGATAATCTGAAGGCATCTCGTACATTTAGGTTGAAGTTAAATTACCAAGGAGGGAAGAGACTTGAATTACTGTCAGCGCAGGATTCAAATGTTTTTCTGAGTTTTTTTGACATTCAGGAAGTGTATTCGCTCCAGCACTCCCAATTTTCATTTTATTCCCTGTGACATTTCAAAAGTTTGAGTAAATTTTGCTTGACAGTTGCAGAGATACATAACTGTTGTGAAACAGCTGACGGTCCTGTCTCATGTTTAGGTGATGTGGATAAGGACTTGACCTCAGTGGAGCGCTGCCTGGCCGACTCGCTGGTTCTTCTGGCCAAGCAGCAGGTGGGCGGCGCAGAGATGTGGCTGCTACCTCAGACTCAGTGGCAGGAAGGAGAAACCATGCGGCAGACTGCCGAGAGAGCCCTCGCCTCCCTGCCAGGTAACATGAAACACAACATTTCATTTCATTTTTAAATGACAGAGCTGATATTTTTATTTTGTTCTTGGTGCTCTCCAGTGGTGTAACCCTGCAGTAGGGATATAGAAGTGTACTCCAGGGTGTGTCAGTACACCATGACATCACTGTGAGGTGCAGTCCCAGACCGATCAGTGACGCATCAGTGATTCTGAGTGTGATCAAAAGTGAAACGGACCTAAACGTTTCAACCAAAGAGGGTTGTGAAACACTGATTTTTTAGCTTTTCTTTTTAATAGCCCCACTAGGAGTCCCCAAAGTCTTACATGTTCAAATCCTACATGTAGGGCTTTAATGAAGCCTGATTTGGCAAACTGGTCTTTCTAAATGCAGTTTATAAAACAAAAATATAAATGGCTGGTAGGCAAGACTGTTGTCATGAAAAACAGTGCTACAATCACCCTTAAAATGAAGTGTATATATAGCAATCATGCTATCCTTAAAGCAGGTTACTTCAAAGTCTGCAGTTGTCCATGTTAACTATAAAATATAACATGTTATCTCTGAAATATGTGGTTAATATGTATTACATTAACCCTTAAACCTAACTGAGGGCAGGATATACTGCAAGATACCATCTATATCCTAAATATAAGTTGTTACAGGTTGCATTATCATCAGCATGCTCTGTTTATTCTGTTTCTTACTGTATTTTTATCCTAATTTCTGCTGCTGTTCTGACCCAGTTTTACCATAAAGATCATTAAAGTTTGATGCGATCTCATCTAAAATAGCTGCGTGTCACTTAAAGTAAAATCATCTATATTATCCACAACAAATGCTCCTTAAACCTCCAACCTCTCAGCCCCAACTTGTCATATTCATTTAGACCTCCACTGATGTCAGCAGTAGAATAGACTTTGGTTCATAGATCAGCAACAACAAGCAAATGACTGGAGGAAAGTTAAAGTTCAGAGGTCACAGCTGGCAAAAAATGGAACAAATGATCCAGTAACAATTATGGATGCCCGTTAGGGAAACGTTAGGGAAAGATATTTAACATGTAAAAAGCGGTGGATTCTTAAATAAAACGCCAGTGACTGAGTATGTTAAACGGTCTCACAACAGTGCTCATGAACTATTAATGTGCCAACTCCATCAATCACTTCTCATTAAGACTTTCCACTTGACATTAACGTCTGCCATTTGGTGGAGGGTTTTATTTAAAGCGTCTTACAGTACAGTAGCAGGAGTTGATCCATTATTAATACTGCTGGACAGGGAATTGAATCCCTAACATGGTGTTGTTGAGCCTACTGGGGCCATGTGATTTAGACGACATGAGATTAGATTAAAACGCAAGTGAGAAAACTGTTGTCACAGCAGAGAATAAGAAACATGTCTGTACGACCGCATGAACATCAGTTTTCACTCACCTTTTGTGTTAGCACTCCGTCTGTATTAACTCACAGCCACTTGTCTTCCTGCAGCAGCTGATTTTAAGGCGACTTTCCTCGGCAACGCCCCCTGCGGAGTGTACAAGTACAAACTGCCCAAAGCTGCTCGGACAGAGGGCTCGGTCGGAACAAAGGTATTCTTCTTCAAAGCCATTCTGTCCAACCGCGCTCCCTCCTCAGCCCCGAATGCTCCTTTTCTGTGGGTGAAGAAAAGCGAACTGCAGCGCTATCTGAAACCAGCGTACATGATGAAGGTCGACCGCTTCATCTTCAGCCTATGACGCCTAAACTCTTAACAGGGACGCTGACTTACGGAACAATATTTATGAGGCCCAGAAAGTTTGCTTATCTGCTGTCTTGTATCATACAATGTTCTTCCCTTCAAGCCATGTATGTTTCATTGTACAAATAAATTGTTTTTCCACACATATTATCTGTGTCATGAGTGTTAAATTGGTAAAACCCTCAGATCTGATGGCTATATGTGTAAAACTTGAAATGACCTTAAGAATGGTCCTAAACTTTGACTCATGAGTCAAAAGTTTCTTAGCAAAAATTAGGGCTGAGAAGCTTTCTATGAAGAAGCCTCTAGCAAAGTCTAAATGTGATTCTTCAGTGCTGACTGCAGCGACTCTTACAGTAAGGGTTGTAAAATAAGAGCTACAGTTATGTCTATCCAGAATGCCCTTACACTGACTAGCCGATAGCAGGCCTCCAGGGGTGATGTATCACAGCTGCATCACATCAATCATCAGATTCACGTACACCTAAAAATAAAACATTTAATATAAAAAGTTTACTGGCAAGTTCAAAAAAGGTATTAAGAATCATTTTAAGGGTGTCCAGCTCAGGCAGAAGCTGCACCTACACCTGTAGTTTGCAAATGTATGATGAGATGATAAAAGATACAAGTTCTGTCCCAATACACACACTACCTTTACAACATGACAAAGTCCATGATGGATTCAACATGAATACATTTCTTCCTAATGTTCACATTAACCACATCTGTCATTCCAATTGCATTAAATATTAAATTAGCTAAGCTGTGAAATACAAGAAACAAGACAACAAAACAGAAATTACTAATTAAAGTGGTTCTAAAAATATAAACTTGCCAGTATAAACTTTTTACAAAAATGTTTCATTTTTTTAGTTCAACCCCTGTGAGCCCTCAGTTTTAGAAAAAACTCCAGCAACAATAAACATGTATTTGCTTAACAAATAACTTCAATCATATTAAGGACCTCCACAGATGAATATTCTTTTTTTTTTTTACCTTATATCCTTTAACTCTTTGAAGATTTTTATAAGTATTACCTCAAATAGAATCTATTAATATCATCAGCATAACTGTAGGAGAAATATAGATTTCTTCTTGCATGCTTCAATATATTGAACAAAGCTCTACAGTACTAAAAGTTAACTTTTAGATCAGTTTTTACAACACTTCTCTGTCCTGTGGCCAGTGTTTCTTGACTCATAAGTTAAATTTTAGGACCATTTGTGGAAGTCTTATACATACCAGCCATCAGTGAGCAATTCAGTCAGTGTCAGGATGTTCTCCATGGAAAAAAATGATGATTATTACATCATTAAATGTTATATTGACATGTCATATTAACTTAAAGTAGCAGGTGTCTTGCTTTAAGTGTTTTGTTTTTTTAGAACTGGAGCTGTTAATGAGTACACATCTAGCACCAAGAACTGAACAATAAATGTTGCGGCTGCAGTTTGGAGTGCACACTTGATGCTGAACTGTGTGGGCCTGTCAGGCCTCAGGAGCAGGCATCTTCTTTGTCTAACAGTAGATGGCAATATTTGCACACCAGCCACAGAGGAGCACTGTGGGAAGCTCTGTAATTACGCCTGTGTAGTGACCTCAGAGGGGGACTGCAGAGGGAGCTTTTCTGATCAACTTGGCTTCCTCTTTTTCTTACTGAAAATATCCATCATACCAGGCTAATGTTCCTTTGGAATAGCTACGATAATTCATCTTAGGTAAGAGCATTCTGATGTTCCCGAGCCATTCTCTGCCTGCGATCAGCCTGTTCTTTCTATTTGTGTCTGCCAGGACAAGGAGTCATTAATGTTGTAGACACTGACATTAGATTTTTCCATCTGTATTTTTTTGGAGTTTGCTGAATGCTCGTGGCCTGTTTGTGAGATTGGCTGAGTGCAATGAAGCCCTGCTCTGTCAGTGGAGATGTGAAGGTCAAGACGAGCTGATAAAGGCCATTTCTAACTGTTAGACAATTTGGTTTGCACACAGAACCAGAGCTCACTGTTCTGTCGGCTGACAATGGCCCCCCGTAGCCCTCAGTCCAGTTCTGGTACCTGATGTCAAATCAAGGTAATGACAGGTATGAAAAGAGCAACATTTGCTGCTTTCATCTCCAAGGGGAGTCTGATGAAAGTATCTGTACCCAGTTTGTAGTAAAAAGTGACTTGTAGGTTAGATAATTTGGCTTTGGATCCGGAAGTTGCCAATCTGAATCCTTAAACCATCAGGGAGTACTAAGTGACTAAATGACTCTGTACCCTCCCAAAAAAAAAAAAAAACCAAGGTCAAGGTGCTGTTGAGCAAGGCACTAAACCCCCAGTTACTCCTGTGGAGCTGCTCACTGAGTAACAGAAGTCGTTGGGCAGCTCAAAATCTGTAAATGCAAGATGAGAAAAGTCATGAAAATAAAGTTTGCTGATGGAATCAGGGAGGGTCAAATCAAAAAGAGAGAAGAGTAAAAAAAAAGAGAAGAGTAGGAACAAAAACTCAGGATATCTAGGCCTCTGCGGTATTGATTTTGACCAGTACTTTTAAAAAAAAGTAAAATATCTCTTTCTCCAAACCCTTTAAGATGTGCTTTCACCAGTAGTTAAAGGGCACAATATGACACACATTAAAAAAGAACGGTCAAAAATGAAGCATCAGAAGCTGAGATTTTTTTGTTCCTACTATGAGTCAAGCCCCAAAAACACAGGATCCTACAGATGAGTGACAAATGAAAGGAAAAACCAACATAAAGTGTCTTAGTAAGGTGTTGGGCCACCACGTGCTGCCAGAACAGCTTCAGTGCACCTTGGTATTGATTCTAAAAGTGTCTGAACTCTACTGGAGGAATGAACATCATTCTTCCAATAGATATTCCCTCATTTGCTGGTGGAGAGCGCTGTCTAACATCTCGGTCCAAACTCTCCCATAGGTGTTCAACTGGGTTGAGATCTGGTGACTGTGAAGGCCATAGTGTATAATTCATATATCATTTTCATACTCATCAAACCATTCAGTGACCCCTCGTGCCCTATGGATGGAGGCATTGTCATCCTGGAAGAGACCACTCCCATCAGGATAGAAATGTTTCATCACAGGATGAAGGTGATCACTCAGAACAATTTGTATTGATTTGCAGTGACCCTTCCCTCTAAGGGGTCAAGTGGACCCAAACCATGTCAGCAAAATGCCCCCAACAGCATAACAGAGCCACCAGATCCCCTCACTGTAGAGGTCAAGCATTCAGACCTGTACCGGTTTTTCCTTTAATTTGTCACCATCTGTACATTCCTATAATGCCACTCAATTGCATCTTTTCTCAATTTGTAGTACAGACTTTTTAAAATAAATATATTAAATTTAGTCTCCAAGTCCAATCTGACACAACCCTAATGACATCATTAGGGTTATAGTAGAGTTGCAAAGTGGGAGGAGCTACTTTGGTAGCTCTGCTGCCTTTACTGCCACACCAGAAAAATAAAAACAGATCAGTATCACGTTATAACGTGAAGTTTGTTATAACAAGATGTTTTTCACGTTATAACAAGATATTTTTATTATTATGTGTGTTATTACGACTTATCACCTTATAACAATATACTATTTATCTTGCTATAACATGAAACTCATATTGTTATAATGTGAAACGTTTCATGTTATAACGTGATAAGTTGGTCTTGGGTGGAGGTGAACTCCCTGTGATGTACTCCGGTTGTGAACTGGCACTTGGCCTTTTGCAAACTACAAGGCGGCTCAATTCTACACTTTCTCCATCTACTACAACCTCTTACGCATGCAATGGCCTGCTTTTCAGTGCTGGTGTGTGGAGAGGGGCACACATCACGCCCTCTATCTCATGTGTTAATTTTCCTCCAGCTGTTAGTAGATAGAAGTGTGGCTCTATCTATGGTTAAAACATGCTGCGGCCATTTCGTCCTACCATGAGGGCTATGGACAGAGATCTGTCTTTGCGTACCCCCTGATTAAGTGCTTCTTAAAAGGAGTCAGAAGACAGCAACCTATGCACTCTTTGGCGTGTGTGTTAGTGCTTGTGGACTCTGGTGGCTCCTCCAACATCAGCTGAATAATAATGACCCTCCAGCTGATCAATGAGAAATGACGCTACCTCCAGAGGGTCGGACTCATTCGTCCTTCTGTGCAGCCCCATGCATTTTAAAATCCTTCTTAGTGTACACATACTTATCACAATATCACCCACTGTGCTCATAACAGCAGAATCCTGCCATGTCTCAACCCAGCATGAAGTAGAACTTAAAACCATTTGTGTAAATGAGCCAGATTCCTCAGTTTATCCATTCTCCACACACCGTTTCCTCATTCAAACATGAGTTTCACGTTAGAACAATATAAGTTATCACATTATAAGTTTCACGTTATAACAAGATAAATAGTATATTGAACTCTGGTTCCAGAAATAAAAAAAAACATTAATTTTTCCCATAGAGTCTCATAGAGACACAAGACTCACAGTTTGAGCACTTCTACGGTTTGGATGAACATGAAAGTCCCAGTTAAATCATTAGTCGATGAAGATGAATAACTGCGTTAGAAAACATCTGGATCTTTGATAAAAACTTGAAGATACAAGACTATGTTTCTCAGAAACAAAGTTAAAATAATTAAAACTCGTGTCCAAAACATAAACCTCTTAGGATTGTTGCATTATTAATTTGAGGATATTGTTTACAGAAAATTTGAAATGGGAATACAGAATTGGTAAAAAACAGTCCCAGAACCAGCTGCCCCTCCCACTTCACAACTCTATTTCTGACTTTAGAAAGCTCCCTCCAGAGCCAAAGAAGAAATGTGGCAGAGTAGTATTCCTCATGACGAGTAAACTGAGTGCCCCTTTAAAGAGAAATAAAGTCAAATGTTTTTTCTCATTTTCTAGAACAAGTAATTAAATCTCGACAGTCACCAAGCAGAGACAAGACAGACAAATTTGGTCAGTTTTATTAGTCCATTTTACAGACGTTCATCATTTGTGATATAATTGATAATCATGATCATCAGACAGACCTGAAAATGCCAAAACATCTAAACAGGAAGAGACAGACAGAGGTAGAAGATCATGGCTTCACTTCAGTAAAGAAGATCACCTCCTCTTCCTGCCAGAGGCTGGCCCACAGTCTACTTCTTCATCCAATTAGACAGCACATGATAGCACCAGGATAACAAATGTCAAAGGAAAGGTCTTGCAGTTTTTCGCCACTGGAAAGGGTAAAAGAGAGACGGTAAATGCCGAGGACAAGGCACGTGGCTCAGAGGTGGCTGATGGCCAGTTTTCAACCCCTGCTGCAGCTTTGGAAACAATTGCACGTAGAGCAGAGGATGGTACTGCTGCTGCTAGACTGTCACATTCACACTGGCCTCGTCCTCACTGGGGATTTCAAACTGATTTTAAGGCAGGAGCTGAATTTTTTACCTTATTCTTGTGATCCTTTGAAGTTCAATATATGGAGCAAGCAACTGCCAGGGTGAGGGACTCAGTTCCGTTGGGGTGACCAGTGCTAAAAATACTACACTGACTTATTGCACTGTCAGACACTACCAGAGGTAAAAGCCTCCACCAAATGGTATGTCTCCTCTTCAGTGACACTGTTGGTGGATGCAGCATCATTACATAACTTATTAAATCAATATCTATCGAAATACGCTTCTGAAATAAAATCAACAAATATATAAACTCACTTTGGCAGGGCAGTGAAAATGAGCTCAGAGCACACAGTAAAAACCTCTCCACTCTGACATGCTGGTGTCATCTATAGTTATAAACAAAGCCTGGCTTCAGAAGACAGCAACCATCTGCAGAAAACAGGGCAGCTCTGTTTGGAGTCAACCTGACTTAGTGAGACTAAAGGACTGCTCCACATCTCCATTCACATGAAAAATACAGCGAACCCCCCTCAACTGTGTTTACACACTGCAGCTTTTTTTATTTATGCAAATCTCTTATGACTGAGTGGAATGTAAGCAGGCCAGTCGTTCACAGCAGCTTACCAAAACATTTGATAAAGAAGCCTATTAAGACTTTTTATGTAACAACAATAAAGCACAGAAACATGCAGGTAAAGGAGTGCAAGGCTCCTGGATCCCGAGAGAGCCGGACCACCTTAAGCGCCTTTACCACCACCCTCCCCATTTCCACTCTCCCAGCATGCACTATATTTCTTACCCTTAATCATCCAGTGACAGTCAGCTAAGCACGCACACTTTCAGCCCCATCCTGCTCGCCTTTACACAGTGAAACAGATGCCTGCTGTGCATTCGTTTACCACTGCTCCTACTACCCAAACCTTTGACGATACTACAGCAGAACATCTGGCCGATAGCAACCACTCTCCAAACAATTCCTTTTTACAAACAACATTTTGTAATCTACAGAAATTGTCATTGTTAGCAGGTATAATTCAGTGGTGGCTGAAGGAGGACAGGAGGAAAACCAACCCACAGCGTCATTTAATTTTACACTAGTTGGCTACTTATCTCTACTTTCTTACGTTCAAATTATGTTCTTATGTTCAGATGCAGGACTGTGCAGAGACCTTAAAGGGGCAGGTGCTCCAAGTTAAAAAGGGACACAGGAACAAGATTTTAACACACCACATACACCAACATAATTTATAGCATAACCTGTTGAATTGTAGCAGCCCATATTCAAACAGAATGTAGCATGGAATCTTACAACAAACCGCATCATACTAGATCATTGTCCCCCACCCGATGAAATCGGAGGGGGGGACAATTTTAAATGCCATTCACTGAATGGCTTATAAAACAATTTGCTTTCAAAAACAAGAACCCCTGAGTGGTGAAAAGAATGCTCCCTTAAAGACATTTAGCACATATTGTTTCTAAACAAAGAAGTGCTCATTTCAGCCGTGGAGTGGTTCAGATGTGTCATTTTACCAACAAAGTTAAACAAAGTTAACTTCAAATTTATATTATTGTCCTATTGTGACAACAGATTTATGTTCTCATCAAAAACAGACATATCACATGATTTACACGTGTTTCTTATGTATTTTCTTAGTTTACAGAAATATGTAAAGTACCACGAAGCTTATAATCTGATACAGATACAGATCAGAGCTGAATACTACCAAGATTGAACACTAAAAACATTCACAGATCTAAAAGTCTAGGTTTACATCCAAAAGTATTAATGCATGTATCAAATACATGACTTACACACTCTTATCTATATGCATGACATACAAAACATAGCCTACAAAGCTGACATGTTAACTAGTAGTTACTTTAAGCTTATTACTCAATAAATGGCTCAGCTTAAAAACAAACAAGAATGAAGAAATTCTCACAAGCCAGCAGCCAGACCTTCTGCGCACTTATTCACAAATCACACAACATCAACAGGTGACTGAACAACCACTCAATTAAAAGCTTTAAAAGCTGGATAAATTCCAAATGAATCAGGCTCTTTTCATGTGAGTCCAGACAGCTCACTGTAACTCTTCAACAGCTTCAGTGTCTAGTAAACTACCTACAGCACATTATATAATCTGCTGCCTTCTTGTTAAGGAGATAAATTCACACAACAGCCACAGAGAGACATTAACCATCAGAGAAGAAATTAGTGACCAAAGAGAGAGAGAGAGAGAGCGAGAGAGAGAGAAGCTGTATCTGACTCACAATATCTGATGTCTTCTTTTATAACGTCCCACTGCATTTATTGCTGTTGGTCATCTTGTTTGTTAACAGATATAATATAATAAACTATAAGGTTTACCAATGTCACCATTTTAGTTTAGTTTGATAGCATGCTAACATTTGCTAATAAGCACTAAACACAAAGCACAGCTCAGGATGATAATAATACTAATACTAATACTAATAATTTTATTTGTATAGCACCTTTCAAGCCAGGACCACAAAGTGCTTTTCATAGACAGCACAAAAGAAATAATCACAAATATAAAAGAAAAACACAAGAACAGCTAAATCAGCACAACATAACTGTATTATGTAAACAAATTAGACTAGTTGTCAAGTGAAAAGGCAAGTCTGTAAAAATGTGTCTTAAGACAGGATTTAAAAGCAGAAACAGTGTCAGCAGATCGAATACTAACACGAAGACTGTTTCAAAGCTGAGGTGCCAGTACAGCAAAAGCTTGAACAACCTTCAACCTTAACCTGGACTCTGGAACAGCTAGCAGGTCTAACCCAGCAGCACTAAGAGGCCTTTTTGGACAATAAGTAGTGAAGAGCTCACTGATGTACTCTGGTACCTGGCCATATAAAGCTTGCTTTGATTGCTCTGATCTTGGAAATATTCTTGGAGTTGGTAGAAACATGATTGTACCAATTTGTTTGTGTTTTGTTCAAAGCTTAGCTAACTGTCGAAGATAATCCCAAGGTTCTTAGCAGTGCTCTTAATATTTGGGATAAGGGGGCCGAACAGCGGCTGGACTTGATTACGGAGGTGCTCAGGGCCGATGATAAGCACCTGCGTTTTGTCCGAGTTTAACTGCAAAAAGTTTTGACATCCAGTCTCTCACATTAGCTAAGCAGCTCTGAAGTGTGGCCAGCTAGTTGCATTCAGAGGGTTTAGTGGAGAGATATAACTGTGTATCATCTGCATAACAGTGAAATAAGATGTTATGGTGACATATGATATGACCTAATGGTAGCATATACAGAGAGAACAGAATTGGTCCAAGAATTGATCCTTGAGGTATGCCACATGTTGTCTGTGCAGTTGAGGAGATGAATAAATCAAGTGAGAGGAGGAGAACCACTCCAGAGCTGTTCCAGAAATGTCCACCCAATCCTTAAGTCCATTAATTAGCTTAGCGTGGCCAATGGCATTGAATGCTGTGCTAAGGTCAAGCAGCACCAGTACAGAGCAGTGTCCACAGTCTGCAGCCATTAATAAATGATGATGGGAATTTATTGGAGAAATTGAAATTTTGATCTGATAATGGCACTCTATGAAAAGTCAGATCACCAAATTCATTCTGAGGGAAGCAATTCATTCAATTAATGTTGAGATATTTCACTCAAAACCACGAATGTCAACCTGCTTCTGGTGCTATAGAGGAAAAGTTAGGAGCTCACCAAAGTCAGAAGACCTAATCCTCTGTGAACCATGAATGTCTTTTCAATTATTTGTGCCAGTTCACTAAGTAGGTGATGCAATATTTCACTGGATAAGTGAATAATTTTACCTGCTGTTGGCACAAGAAGAAAAGTTGGGACCGCCAAAGTAGGATTCAGCCTGTGGGAAACATGAAAGTCCGAACAAGATTTCAGGACAATCCACTGATTAGTTGTTGAGAAATGTTAATCTGGACCAAACCAACCATCTGACTGACAGACCAACACTGTCATCCCTAAAGCCACGCTGCTTGCATGGCTAAAAATCCACTACATAATATCTTACCTTAAAAGCACTTGAAAACAGATTACGTATTTTATTTCAACACAATTTAGGAGTTAAAGCCCCAGAGCACCTGACATGACGACTAAATAAGCAACAATCAAAGTTAAAGCTCAGAAAAAAACAACTAAGTTATATTTTATATATTTCGTAAACTCAACTAATCTGCTGATTTGATCAGATTTGATTGACACTGGCCTGGCAACGTAAGCAGACAACCCCACAACTGTCATCACATCTTGATTCAAATGCAAATATTGCTAATTCTTGACTGATCCACAGAAGTACATGACATCACCCCTTTTTGTCTCAGCTCCGCCGACTTCAAACCAGTAAGAAAAGAGATAAACACAAATACAGAAATCTCTACGAAAGGAAAATATGGCTTATAGTAACATGGTGACTGAAAAAAAGCCGGTATGTTTTCAGGGCCTTTAATATCTTAAACCAGGTCTGAAAATAATTCTCTAACAACCTTTAAAGGAGACATAAATACTTTGATGGTAGAAGCATCACCAGGAAGACATTCTGAATTTCTTGAATTGCCTTTTTTGGAGTGCACTACTAGAACCCACTACTTCTACCCCAGCAGCCATTTTTACACCCTCAGAACACAATATTTCTACCACAAGAGCAGACTCTTTAACTGTGGCCATGTTTAGAGAAAATGCAACAAATGCAGTACCTGCTGTGTTGCTGAGGGCTTTCTAACAACCAGGGTGGCAGACTGGAGGAGGAGAAGCAGGGATGAGGTGTCATACGCTGCGCTGGTTGGGATCTGTGACTGAGCAGGGGGTGATGTGAGCCATCTGAACCCATAGTCTACCACCCATCACAGCAGAGAGGCACCAACAGGGGCAGGCAAACAGAGAAAAACAATGAAAAAAAAAAGGGATTTTGCAGCAACCCGTTGGTCCTTTCTGTCTCTCCACTGGCTGGGTGAACATATTCATCTCCAATCACAAGCACACAGTCAAAGTGGAGTAGTTTTCCAGGATGTAAAAGCTGTGGTGTCATTTGGGGGGCAGTGTGGGGGAAATGGTATAGAGAGGCAACTCACAGATTTCATTTTCAAAGCAGGCCTGTGTAATTTTTAATTTGTTGTAAGCTACTCTGGTTTGAAGCATCCCTATTCTGCAATAAAAATATATATTACACATCCATTAAAGAAAAGTCTTTACTGTTAATGACATACAAAACTGAAAATGTATTGAGTATTTGTACAGGTGCTTAAAAAACATTTTCTTGCTATTAAAATATGAATAATTACTTTTGAAGCATGTTTGGGGTTGGTCCCTGATTATATCACTGACTTACTAACCCCTTACAAGCCTGAATGCAGCCTGAGATCCTCCAGCAGAGGTCTGTTAGTAATTCTTAGGTCAAGGCTAAAAACCAGAGGAGACCGAGCCTTTGGAGTCAGGACCCCGCGACTCTGGAACAACCTGCTGGAAGAGATCAGGCAGACTGGCTCTGTTTCCTCTTTTAAATCTCTCTTTAAAATGCTCTTTTTCATAATTGCTTTATGTTGAACCAGTTATTGTTTTATTTTTACTCTGTGTAATAGTTCATACCTCATTTATTATTACTGTATCAATTCTACTTTTATTTATTATTAATCTGGTAATTTCTCTTGTTTTTATTTTTTAAAGTACCTTGTAACTTGTTTATGAAAAGTGCTGTATGACTAAAGTTATTATTAATATATATATGTATATATTTTTTTTTATTAGAACAACAACAAGAACAACAACAAAAAGTCTTTACTTGTTGCCTTAATATTAAATCTCTTGTAATCCTTTTGTGTGCTAACCAGCCAGCCTCTAAATTCAAGTGTAGGGCGAGGACTCACATTTTCTTCTTACTCCCCTCAATCATTTAGAACTTCTAATATATCAGAATTTATTGTATAATTTACATACTCTACTTATTTATCATCACATTCTAGGGAAGATATGTTGGTCAAATTTAGCATTTTGTTAACTGAATCTTTTCTTACAATTGGTATTAAATCCTAGAGCACCATTTTTAAAGGGTCAGTTCAACCAAATTATAAAAAATAACATTCGCATATTTGCTTCTGAGATGTATAATATAAGTAAATAGAATTTCATTTGTAGTGCTCAAAAAAAAAATTGAATTACATAAAAAATTCAACAATGTTCAAGTTACTCTGGATAAACTACCTAAACAATATGTTCTTTAGTCCCTATAAAAAGCAGTTTACAGCAAGGTGTGTGGATTATCCAGCATAACCAGGGTGTTTTTTCTGTGTTTTTAAACTGTATTTTTTCAGTGTTTTGAGCACAACACTAAGTACATTTAATTTACCTTCATTGTTCTTGTGTAAAGGTAGAAATTTCAGAGGCAGATATCTCAGTACATAAAACTGAAATCTGCAAGACTTGATACCATTTGAGTTGAGTGATAAAATGCTGTATTTTTTGTAATTTGGGTGAACTGACTCTTTAAAAGTAGGCTATGTAAGGAGGCAACGGGACAGAGGTCACGGCACTGTAATGATTCTGTACAGTACAGTGCTTTGGATAAAAGCGTCTGCCAAATGCGTAAATGTATAAATCATATAAGTGCTGAGATCAGTGATAAGTGTGATTTTTTTCTGGACCATATTCCTTAACCTAGAGTGCACATTTGTTTCGATTGGTTAAGCTTAATGCCCAAAAATGTAAAGGTGTGAATTTACATGTGAATGTGAATTTACGAGAGATGATTTATAGGTGACAGAGTTAGTGTACTGTATCTTTTTTTTCTGAGGCAACACATTAAATGATCAAACTAAATGTTTCATATTTCACTTCTGGCCATTCCTGCTTTGTGTAGGTCCAGCTCCAGTGAATCTGCATGCATTAGGAACGAGCGAGAGATTGTGTGCGATGTTGTTGGGATGGAACAGTTGGAGATGGCAGACGCTCCTCCTGCTTCCTCCTGTCCCAGTCTCCACTCTGCAGGAGGAAGCTTTAGTCCTCCACACCTTCCTTCTCACCCTCCTCCTTCCCATCCCTCCATCAAAAGTTGTGTCTCTCTGTTGTTTTTATTATGAATATATCATAGACTTACATGTGTTTCTTCTGCTGTGATCTGTAGACCCATCATATGCCATGTAGTTTATCTTTTTTAAATATATTTTCTCATTTATATATTTGTATAAGTGTTAAGCTAGATGGTTGAATATGTATGATACAATTTTCTTGACTGTTTTTCTTTTGATTTATTTCTTCTCTTTGTCCTAATAAACCCATCCAAACCTCTTCTCCTTCGTTCCTCTCTGCCTCACCCTGTCCAACACTCTCACTGGCATTCACACACACACACACACACACACACACACACACACACAGATCCGTTCATACTGTGTTTGGCAGGCAGACCTCCGGCCTGCAGGGCGAGTCCTGGATCTGCCACCTCCTCCGTATCGCCCAGATCCTTCCCCTTTCCCTGGGAGCTGTCAATCCAAAACAGTGGGTTGAGTGGTGTAGGGGTGGGGGGTGGGGGTGACAAATAGGGTGTTGGGGTTGGGAGTTGGGAGTGCGAATGGACAGCAGAAGGGTTAAGGTCACATCCTACTGTGCGGTAAGATGGCATCGCGTCAGGAAGGACGTCCCCTGCACTGACCCCGACTTCCTCCATCACCGTCACCCCCTCACAGCACTCCTCCTCCTCTTTTTCTGGCCTACAGACCATCTGATAGGCTGCTGGGGTTAGCGGTTCACCACCAATTACCAGCTGGAGCGGAGCGTCATCACACCTCCGGGTCACTGGTAGCATATGGAGCCAAAGCTGGAACAAGTTCACTGGTTCAATACTGTATAATAATATACAAAGAAAGCAGACAGAGGTGTTTAATTTGAGTGTGATCAAAGAGTTCCAGAGGTAGCCGACACAAAACCAGTCAAAGCTGAATTATAGGATTAGTCTCTAGAACATATAATTATAAAAAGAAATCTTCACACATGCACACACGCAGTATGTCCATTGATTGGTGTGGATATTTTGTTGGCAGTGGCCTGTGAAGGGGCGAGTCCCCTTCCAAAGACCTTTCTGATGACGATCAATGGTCCCTGAGGGATTTCTGAATGGCTCCGCTTTGGCAGCAGTTCCAACCTGACGTCCCCTGGGATCGGAGGGACAACAGCTGCTGCAGCAGGACCAAACATCTGGTAGAAAGGTAGGAAAGTCAAAGTCTTGTCCGGGAAGGTTGTTAGGAGAGACAGTGGCACTAAGAATCGTGTAAGACGGCGCTGTCATTGTTAACAGAGACTGCAAACAGCATGGCACACTACTCCCCAGACGGAGGACTGATCTGAATCTTTCCTTCAAAGTGCTGCTGAGCTTTTTTGCAGTGATAAAAGACAGTGGTTTTGATAGGAAGGCCTGAGGGACTATGTTAGACAGTGTTACATACTGCATGCATGGTGGCAGCCAGTGTAGAAGACTGATTTTTTTTTGTAACTGCCTGCCTGCTGAACTACAGCTGCACTTCAGCATCCTCCTCAAGAGGAATCAGTAAGAACATTTAATTACCCTTTAATGTATGGTAGCCTCTGTGGGTTGATCACACATCTGAGTCATTAAGGTCATGCAAGACATCAGTCACAAGTTGTAAGGTCTGATTGTCCTGCAAAGATTTTGACGGTATCCTCACAGTAGTGAGGATGTTTACCGCAGAATGTTACAACTAAAGCTAACATTGTTTGCTCATTTTCAAACGTCACTAACGAATGGTTGACATATTCATCATTTTTAGTGTCCTCCATAAGTTTCTGCTGTGTTCTATTTGTTGGTTGTTCTGTATTTGCAGCATGGAAGAAATTGGTAAATGTGTTGCTTGATTTGCTTGTGTTTTATTTATCAGCGTTTCATAAAAAATCAGTATGTGTTGTCACAGTGGTGAAGCTGTTTTCTGTGTCTTTTTGTGCTTTCTTTCTATTTGCAATGTTTTCTTAAGATGTAGTGTGTTGAGTTCTTGCAGTCGTGGTTCAAATGGGAAAAATGCTTGCCAATTTTACCAATCAATGTACAAACCAGCAAATTGGAACCACTTTGACAAGTCAAAGTCAAATAAATATCAACTCTGTAATTAGAGTAAGAGGACTTGTGCCCCGTAGAACTTGTCTTCTCAGGCAGCGTTCGCTCTGACCCAGCTTCTGAAATTGACCGTTATTAAAGTTGGCAAAAACTGAACCATTTCTAATCTGTCAGAAGTTGTTAATGGAGCCTAATGGCAGTATGGTAGAAAGCACTAAAGTAACACTAAAAAACAAAACAAAAAAAAAACATTAATTGGAACTTATTACATATAATTATCAGTAGGTTTTTACATCTGAATTTGAATAGCCCGGTTACAAAGAAAGACCAACTCCAGACAGTTACTCTGCCTTTAATAATGATTTTAAAATTCATTTCTGGTGATGTCAGTGTTTTGTAGCTTTCATCGCATCATGCACTATGCATTATTATAGTTGGTCAATGCTCTTCCAGCCATTTTTATTTCATTTTCCCTTGTAAGTACATACCCCTCTTCACTCTGATGGAGAAGTTCCACAGGAGGTTGCTGAGCATACATTCTTAACACAATCCCTTTTCAAATTAAATTTAAATGACCCCCTCAGCTCATAAGCAGAGGCTCTCCTGACAACTTAATTCATAATTCAGTGCTGAGCCAGGGCCTTGAGGGCCATAATGACGGCCTAAATGGAGGAGAGATGCTACTAAATGGGCTGTTTGTTTGCACCTAAACCTCTTTACAGGCCACAAGTCCACAGCTCAGCACTGTGGTGGTGAGGCCGAGAAGGGGTGATGTAGAGAGGAGGTGGAGGGCCGAGACAATTTGCTGACCAGCTGCTTTCATGTCTATGGTTGTTGTTACATTACTTGACCACAGAGAAGTTTGGGGAGGTTTTGCATGTTTTAAACACCATCTCCATTTGTAAGTGAAGTTAATGGCTGTGGTTTATTTGTGAGTCAGTGTAGGCGACGGGGAGAGACAGAAACACACTCATGAGATATTAATGTCAAGGAGTAGATGGTGTGAATGGTGACACAGAAAAGCCACCAAATGAGGCCAACAAGAATCAGTTAACGCGAAGGAACATCTGAGTCTGTCACACAGCCTACAACTTGTGTGAGCTGAGCCTAATGTAACATATAGGAGGAGCAACATAATGCGACATATTGCTCCATGAGGAAATGGAGGAGGTGATGGTGGAGCATGAGAAGGAGAACACTGAAGAAGAAGAGAGGAAGTACTGTGTGAAGGAAACAGGGAGAAGGCTGATAGAGAGCTACAAACAGTGGAGGTGGAAAAAACAATAGAAAGAGAATACTTTTGATCACCCCTACCATTTGTTTTTTTTTGTTTTGTTTTTTTTACAAAAAGCTTACAAGCAGTCAAACCTTAATTTAACCAGGATATGTCTGTGCCCTAATAGCCAATAGAAACAATATATTGTATACACTTCTTAACAAAGAACAAAAAAAAAAAAAGAAAAAGTATTGAAAATTCAGTACAATGTTAAAATATTTAACATTATTATTATTACATTATTAATAATTTTGTTTGCCTGGTGTCAGTTAAAATTGATTTGCATTGTTTTAGCAGCACAGGGACCTTAGTATCATGGAGAGGCTAAAGGAAAAGGCTAAAAGCAATAGCTAAATGACTCAGCAAATCCATTAGCTAACATGTTAGCTAATAGGAAAAAGAAATGGAAATGCCCTTTTAAGTGCCCAATTAAAAGCTCTATTTTTAATTCAATTATTTATTTATTTTTTTTAAACTGCATTTTAAAACTGATTTTGAAATTCCATTTTATTTAGATGTTCATTAATGTATTTTTAAATGCTGTAGCTACTTATTGACTATTTTATGTTGTTTTTGTAAATCCCTTTTTAATTTGAACAACTTATTGATGGATAATTATTTCATTTGTAAATTCTTTTTATAATTCCTCTTTTTATTGCCCATTAAAATATCAAAGAATTAATTAATAATAATTAATAATAATTAGTTACTTTCTAAGTTAGTCTATTTATTTATGAGTTAATTAATTGATTTGCAAACCAATGAATAATTCCTGTTTTTATTGTACAATTAGTTAGTAATTAATAAAATGCTGTATTACTATTCCTGTGACACTTGTCCTCCATACTTAACAGGAAAATGGTTTGTCAAAGCCCATATTATTATGGTTTCCCTGCACTGAGTTGTATATTAGTGCACCTTGTGTGCTAGAAAACAGCTTGAACAGACAAACAGTGCGCAACACATTAACAGCAATTAAAAATGTGCTGTTACTTTTGTTAACCCCAGAGCGATAATACGGATTGGTATTCAGTCGTATGCAAATAATTAATTAATTCATTAAAATAACAGATTGTTATGAGATGCCTGGCCACAAACATCTGTCCTCATCCTGTCTAAATGTACACTTCTTCACAACCACCTCCGATCTGTGGTCAACCATATATGAGCCTCACCATCCACTTGACCTCAGAATAAATGCTGCCATGTCTACAAACAACTTACTTCCCTGAAGACCACACAGGCAAGGTTGTTGCCCAAGGCATTACTGAGGCACTGGCATAGTGGGGCCTGAGACAGACAAGTCTGCATTGCAATTGACAGTGGGACAAACACAGTGAAGGCCACTTCACTACATAACTGGACCCAACTGCAGTGCTTTGGGCTGTGGTTGCACTCAGAAGCATGTAAGTGGTCGCCTGTCTTACTGTTTCATTACCTCATTGCCAAATGTAGAGGAACAATAAAAATGGTAATACAATTTAAAAGATAGTGCAGTGTGAAAAAAAGAAAAATCAACTTGGCCTTCATGTTCAATTCAGGAGGCAAATTATATTTTATTAAATGTAATATTATCAATTCTGAAATGTTCTGTTTTACTTATTTAGACTTGATGTCATTTTACATTTTCATTTACCTCTCCTCAAAGAGCAGGCAAAGACAAGAGGATGGAATGAGCTGTTGGCGTTTGTACAAAAGACAAAAAGTGGTGGCTGTCTTTACCCACTACTGGAGAAAAGAAGAGAGCTTTTTTCTGCTCAGGAAGAACAGTACCTGCTTCTATACAAGCAGGTGGCAGAATCACCAACCAGGTGGGACACTTGTCAGATCATGCTGAAGCAACACAAGGTCATCTCACTCAGTGCTGACAAGAGGATCAGGTACTTGATGTGCTGGAGTCTATAAGGGAGGCCTTGAATCCACTGCTGGAGTTCACTGAGTCACTCTCTGGTGAATCATACCTCACTGTGCCTGACTTCAAGATTCTGCAAAACGTTTGATGCAGTGACAGTCACAACATATCTTGATGAAAAATACACTGACCTGACAACAGATAAACCTCTTGGTGTTGCAACATTGCTTGATCCACAATTTAAGATGCAATATATCAACCCGGATAAGACTGAGGCCACCAAAATAAGAGCAGTCACTGGAATTATAGAGGCAGAGCAAGATGTTTTTACCTCAGTGTTCAGTCAGTGGCAGTGAAGGAAATTTAAAAAAATATTTGGAGGGCAACTTTTGCCCCTGCTGTCTAAAAAATTGGCGCATTTACAAAATTTTGGGGGCACTTATAAAAAATAGTAATTAGTGTATAAATTGCTGTTTTAATGTAAAATGAGCCTGGATGAAAATGCATACAGTAATCACCACCTTGTGTAACCACAACCACCTCAGTAAACACTCTTATTTGTAATAATTATCTACATTTTCTAACTACAATAATGAGCACATGAAAAGCAAAACAATTCAGGCCGATTCCCATTCAACAACTAAGATTTTATTTAGGAAGAGCCTTCAGTATAAACCACTAGATGGCAGTATAAGATAATGATCATGAGATCATGACACTATTTAATTGGCTTGATCTAATTAGATTTAGCAAAAGTTCTGGTTGGGGGGATAATGTCATATTCAGATCTCAGGTGTTACAGACTAGTAGCTACAAGTACTGTCAAAAGAGCCAAAATGAGTGTAGTATTCGTCTTTATTGATGCAGTTCAGGAAATAACAGTTGAAGTTTTTTAGCATGCTTTATTTCATCCCCAAATGTAACCCTGCTGATGTTTTGAGCATGGAGGAAATAACATTATAGACTCGACTATCCAGCACTGCATCTGGTTAGTTGACTGAAAAAAAAAAATGGAAATGGAAATCAAATGAATTGAATGAAAATAAAATTATGGCTTAATGTAGGATTAGGATATTGGCCTGAACTGGTAAATATAAAATTATTTTTTATGCCCCCCATTAAATTTTGACACTGGTCAGCAGAGACAGAAGAAGAACCGACAAGTGCCTTCCAAAACTGGAAATTTTTTGATGATCTGATAATGCTATGGTTAAGGTTTGGTTAGTTTTAGCTACAAAAACTACTTGGATCCTGGTTTGTGTTAAAATGACTACTTGGTTAAGGTTGTCATGGTTACTGTAGTAACTACTTGGTTGAGATTGGGGAACGATCACGGTCATGGTTGAAAGGAGCCAGTGTTACCTGTCAGTAGGGAACAGAAAACTAACAGCGGACTTTGTCACTTTAACATAAATGTATGTTGTCTTCAGGGATTTGTTAGTTCAGCCATGGCTAAACGACACTCAAGTTCAAGCTGCAGTTTGACTCTTGAAAGGTAAACTTCTTGGACCAGTGTATAATCAAACAAGACAAAAAGCTCATTACAGATCTCTTTCGAAAACCCACAGTTCGTAATAATCTTCTCAGAACAGACATTTACCATCCACAGTATATGAAGGATGTCATCTCCATTAGTCAGTTTCACAGACTATTGTAGCACACCAGAGTCTTTAGAACAACAGGTGGATATTATAAAGGCGAGATTCAAGGATAGAGGATATGTTGACGAACAAATAACACAGCACTGAATAAAATATTTGGAGATTCAAGAGTGGAAAAAGCCCCCTCCATGTCTTTCATAGTATGTGTCCTTGGATACTCAAACAGGGCACAGCAAATCAAACATTCAATCAAAAGACATTGGCATATCCTAACTAGTGACCCACAAGTTGGTGAACTGTACAACAAACTTCCAAGGATAACCTTTCGTAGAGGAAGAAACCTTAAAGACAAATTGGTACACTCAGATTGCTTCTACACCAAACCAACCCAACTGTTGTCACCCTTACCAGAAGGTAATTTCAAATGTGGTCGATGCACACAATGCCAACACACAACTAAGCTGGATACCACGGGAGTCATATACCTCATCAAGTGTCCTTGTGGTAAAGTGTACATCAGCATGACAACCAGATCTTTGAAGACTAGAATGGTGGAACATCGTTCTGCTATTAGAAATGCAAACAAAGACAGTCCAGTTGCCCTTTATTTTGCACACACACACACACACACACACATATATATATATATATATATATATGTGTGTGTGTGTGTGTGTGTGTGTGTGTATATATATATATATGATACAAAAAATATAAAATAGATAAGAACGAAATACTGTATATATACAGAATAAAAAGTACAAAGTAAAGGGCATATTGGATTACTGAATTAGAGACTCACACCATTGAGAATGAAAGAGGACCTGGATCTCAGGGTTTTCCTGTGAAATGTCCTGTGAAACAAACCCAACTGACTGCCAAATCCCTATTCTCTATTCTCTTTCGCCTCCTATTATATTTGTGGGATTGTCAAGAGTTGGTCTGTCAAAAATATATCAAAAGTATAAGTTAAGTTAAATTTAAGTACATTTTCTTAAACTTTACTTAATACTAATACTAATTATATATATATGAAGTTACCTTTAAAAATAAAATAAATAATTTTCAAGTACATTATGGTGTACTTGTATAACAAAATAAATTTGTAACTAAAAAAGGGACCAGTAAGTTATTTATTCTGAGGGTTTCTCAGACAAAAGAGCTGATGTTGTAGTCTCAGCCCAATTCAGTGTCTTAAAGGCCCCTATAACAGAAATCTTACTCAGCACCACAGCACATAGACATTTTTACATTTATATTGAAGGAATTTATCAGGAACTAAAACTTGCCCTGGAACTACCAACATGTTTGCTCTTACAAAGACTGAGGAGCTCATAGATACTGACTGCTCTGAGTCTAATTACAAGACTGTCCTGCTGCCTCCCACGGACTGTGATAAAGTGTTAGTGACAAGATCTAATATTATCTCAGTATATTAGTGTATAGTGTGATGTGAGCAACAGCAATAACAGTAAGATTTATCTCTACATGTCAAAGACATTGTGACTGTGTTGGATGACAAATGACCTGATGTTACTTTGTTTCAGCTCAGTTTATTGTTGTTGCTGCTGAATACTTACACATTGGTTCTGATCCATGAATGGTTTAAAATTAACTTGTGTGTGGAGGTGGAGGATGTACAGTCAGTGTTTTAAAAGATAACTAAAGGGCTTCCCAATAAACAATATCAATCCTCTTTACTATATGCATTTATATTAATGGTGTTGTCTTCTCGACAAATGCATTTTTATGCAGATGACAGTTTTCTTAACAGTGACAAAATACAAAATTTGTGTTGATTTCCAGAGGCACAAAACATGATAATATGTCTTCATTTGAACTCTAATGGGGAGAAAGTTAGCCATATATATTTGTGATTGCAGGTGAGTTGAAGAAATTAGCCTTCAAAAACTACACAAATAATCCTGTCAGTTTCCCGAGATGGTACCTACGTACCAATGTACTACAGAAAAGTGATGAAGGCACTTTATGTCAATGTTGTGTTATGAAAATATTCTACAGTATAAACATGCAGGTGTCTCCACTCTTAAACTCATAATCTCCCATCCAGTTTTAAGCACCATGCCTTCTGGTGTCTAATTAGAGTTCATCAGCAGCTTCTCTATGTATTTAAAGCTCTTCCTGATAAGTAATAATCCACTTGTGAAGATCACATCACTATTAGACCTCAGGATTGTAAAGTACAATACTTAATAATGACAGTGGCTGAAGATCCAGATGTTAACTCATGATTACGAAACATAGCTTTGAAATGTATTTTTAAAAAGTACTCTTACAGATTCGGCTGCCTAAGCTCCTCAGACAGGTCGTTCTAAAGTCGAGGAGTCCAACCGAGTGTAGACCCAGCAACAGAGAGCCCAACACACATCTACTGAGAGCTGCTGTTACCTAAGGGGGCAGTTGCTTTTAAAGAGCCCGGACCACCGATGTCCTACTGTGCCATTACCTGCTTTAACAGCAGTGATTTGTCGGTGACTCTCACTGGCACTCTGTGATGTAGGTTTGGGAGTGAGCTCTATTAAAAAGTCATTAAAGCTGAGAGAAAGCATGGTGGGCTCAACCCTCTTGGCGAAAGGCGCCTCTGGAAATTACTCCATCCATCATAATTACACCAACCGGACACTGCCTCACGGAGGCCAAGGGACACAGATCCCTTTATGACCTCGGTGAACCAGACTGTGAGCATATGGGCAGGAGGGAAGGAAGGAACTGGTAAAGAGAGGGAAGGTGTAGGGAAGGAGAAGTGACAGAAAGGGGAAAGAAAGAAGAAAGACTTAGACTGAAGTATTACAAGGAAAGAGGAAGTGAAAGGAGCAATAAGGAAGGCTTCAGGGAGTGAAGGAGGAAAAAAGGAAGGACAGAGGAAAGCAAAGTGTGGCCCCTTTGAGCGCAGTTTAACTGTGAAGAAAAGCTGAAGTCATAAAGCAGATGATAAAAAGAGGACATATTTCCTCATTATCTCACTGTGGGCTCTGTTTCTGTGAATCAGAGGATGTTCCGGATGTGAGCACACAGGGTGTGGCGACTGATTTTTGGTAATTTTGAGGCCAGAGGCAAACAGCACAGTTGGAAATTAGGTTGGATTTAGGAACATAAATTATCTGTTTCTGGCTTCAGTCATGGCCAATCAGATAAAGACTTTTCCTTCCTTTTAAACTTTGACAATGTTGTGATGATGAACAGTCCAGAGCACCACAAAAGCCTCTCTTGAAAGGAAACTAATGTCCTTGTGTGGGAGGTGGAGAATTGCCACAAATTAATATATGGTACCTTTAAATAAACTACTTAGAGCTGTTGATTGCATTTGTTGCAGTGGCCGTAGGGGAACAGTTGCCCAGTACAGGAAATGATATTAGGCGAAGGGCCAGTCAAAGGTTGGCAGCAAATCGCAGTGTTAGCCCACACTATGGACTGCCGCCTGTCCCAGTGTACGTTGTTTAGAGGAAATAAAAAGGGGCCATCACACATAAACACACATGCATATTCAAATCCAGGGCAAAATTACAGTGTCCTCTCTAAAGTTGGGGGTTAATTGTATTGAGTCTGAATCAAATCGCTTATCCAATCCAATTAATTAACATTTGCAAGTAACTAAAGTTTAAATAACTATTAACTACTGTAATATTTACTCTTAGCGGTATTCAGTTGGTTGCAATCTGCAACTTCACCGCTAGATGCCACTAAATCCTACACACTGGACCTTTAATAACTACTATTAAATAACTGAATGGTCTATGATCAGCCTTTGTTGGCTGAGAAGGCAGAAACTCTTATCAGCACCCCCCTTTATAACATACAACAAAAGCAATTGTAACATTTGAGCTAACCAATAAATTGTTCAATAGATTTCTAACAAAACATCTTGTCCAATTCATCTCATTGTATTGAACAATATTGTATTGAATAATATGGCACGATACAATTTATTGTTACACCCCTGCATGATACATATTTTCTTGTTCATTGTGTCCTTCGTGTGAGATCATCATCTCCTTTAGTATTCTGAGAGCTTGCTTTGCTGTTTGTGTTGCTGTGTGCAGTGTTGCTGTCTGGATTCAGCTACCTGTGTGCCTGGACTGATTTAACTACTCCATCTCTCTGCACACTGGAGGCTCTGAGCCTGGCAGCGCTGCCAACAGGCTGGAAGAAACATCAGCCCGGAGACACAGAAACAGGCAGCGAGAGGGACTGGGGTTATTAATGATGACCGATGGAGCTCTGTAGAATGACAAAACAGGGAAACAAATAGTGTGTGAAATGCACACTTGTCCGCTGCAGTGGCATGAGTCTCAGAAGAGGAGGCAAAGGAGAAGGTGAATGCTATGAAGATGGACGAGGAGGTGCAGGGCACTTTAGAGAAGGAGGACCTGTTGGTAGTGCAGGGAAGGAGAGGTATGTTAAAGAAGGAGGAACAAAATGGGAGAGGAGGTGCAGAACAATTTAGAAACTGAGGAGAATTGAAGAGCTGGAGGGAGGAAATCAGTGCAAGAAGTGGCGTATACGTCTGTAGAGCAGGAAGATGGGGTGCAGAACACTACAGAGAAAGAGGAGTGGGAGGGACAGAATAGAGAAGAAAGAGGAGGTGTATAATACTATTGCAGAGTAGGACTAGGTGGAGGAAGAGAAAGCTGCAGAGGAGGCTCTGTTCAGCTGTTTTTGAGTCTGGAATAGAGTCACGTCTGCTGGGTCTGACAGAAAATATAGGTAGAGGAAGAGACAGGGAGAAAGGAAAGAGAGAGAGTGAGATGCTAACCCATATTTCTATTACTATGTGGTGTCAGTGGTCAGTGTTTCAGGCTTCCTGTTGCTTAGTTACTATATTGCAACAGCAGCGTCAGCGTCAGTGTCTGTGTTTGTATGTGTCATCCTCCCGGTGGTGGGTGTCTGCACGACTCTCCCACTGCTGCCGCCATGTCTGCTGCCTTGAAACTATACTGCTGTTAACAAGAATCGGTCTTCTGACAGAGGAGTTTCACCTCCGGCCGCTCCTATAGGCACCCTAACCGCCTTGCTACAGACTGTCAGTACAACAGGCCATACTGTAGAGGGAATAGCAGAACCCAGCTGGTGTTGAGGAGCCAACATGCTCCCTTTGCGGAGCTGTGTGCATTGGCCCAGATGCCCTGTCGTAACCCCGTCCATCAATCACCATTGGCTGACAGCCACAGCCATGACTCCCGCCCTAAGGAAACGTGAATCTCCCTCCCCCACCCCTTCAGGATGATGGATGAGGATGGAGCACTAGGCCCTAAGGGCTGGGGCTCTATGGAGTGTGAAGCTGCATGGAAGTAGGGAGGTGGGTGGGAGGGGGCGAGAAGAAGGAGAAACCCATGGAGAAGTTGCTAAAAAACAAATGTAATCTTATTGTAAGTCTTAGAAAAAAATCATATTTTTTCATTAAATAAGTCGAGTCTTGGAGTTTGATGATTCCACTTCCCTCCAGGGCATGTGAACCCATTTTCAATAATTTTCTTCGACTGACTGACACTGAAGTATCTCACAATTGTCAATTGACCCAAGCTTTCTTGATATTAGCTGCTGTGTTAGAAGGAAGAAAAACCATCAGATCTCATGTCAGGTCTATCACTTGCTTGAGGAAACCTCAAGACAATGAGAGATGAAATTACTTCAGTTTGACAGGTTTAGCATTATGAGGGTCTGTAAGTGAGGTTGCAAAGAGATTTCCTCTCAAAGTGATACATCAGATGAAATGTGTCTGCTGTTTGATCTCCAACAAGGCAGTGATAACAGTACAGTGGTAACCATTTTAGTCCACAGTCACTGCTATTACTGCAGCGATCTTGTATTAAAGGTGCAGGCAGGTTGTTTTTAAAAATTACACAGCTGAGCTAAATTGTGACACAAAACTCTGGTGTCTTTTAACTTGACATGTTACAAGGCCATTTCTTGTTTGAATTCCAATAAAAGAAAAAAAACTAGTATAACAGAATTTTCTTAAAAGATCTTTCAAGCATTTTTTATTCAAAATAATACCTGATAAATAATAAAACATAGGTGTTTATGCATGTATATGTATATTAAAATAAAAAAAAACATTTTACTATGAAAAAGTGTTCATCATAAAATTGAGCTTTTTATAATGCGAGTCTTTGCAAATATTCTGCACTTTTCCCCTACTGCAGAACTTGAAAAGTGTAAGAAACATAAAGTCATATACTCGAACTCAGCCTTATTTACAAAGTAAGCAGTAGGTGGAAACTTGTGTCTACAGTGAACTGAGCAGGGAGCAGTTCATTGGCTTATTCAAAGGCACTCAGACAGGCCACCATGGCTTTTGTGAGTAAAATACTTTTCAATTGATCTTTTGCCATTTTGTTGTATTAAGTAGCTGTTAGACCCTTAACTGCCTCTCACACGTTCTGACAAGAACAATTTCCAAATATACCAGTTAAGTGTGGAGATGAAATATAAAACACCACTTGCAGTAAAACAAAACAGTCCATTAGAGCAACCAAATGACAAACTAATTCATTTTAAACTTGCATTAAGATTAGATATTAAGCCTAACATTGACTAAAATGAGTGACTACAGGTATAATGTGAAAGGGGTCAGTCATTGTGTCAAACCCACTAAAAATTAACATCCAATTCTGGATCTCAGTGCAGCTTTTAGCTGCTGTTAGCCTCTTTTAGCTCTTTGTTCTGGTTTTCTGGCTGCACAGAGGCTATAGGGTTGGGTTGAAAAGTTCTTATCAACTGCTATAGGTTGTTATTTCCAGCAAACCAGTACAGACAAGCAGTCTCATGCTGCCTAGCACGAAATGGCCGATAGCTGTAGTAAACAAGTGGCAGGTGAAAAAAGTTGAACATCTAGCAAGCCCCAGATATTTCTCTCAGGAGAGTTAAAAGTCTAGTTACTTCTATTTGCTTAATGGCAAATGTCAAGACTAATTGGCCACAAAAACCCAGAAGATTGAGTGGCTAAGCTAGCCTGCTGGCCCTGTTGTAGTGATGTGTGGATCACAGTCATATCTGCGGGCACTGCGGTCAATCCACGGATTGGGCAGGCCGAATCATAAAAATTAACATTCTGATTAATAGTGGATGGGTTGCAGGTGGGTGAAATGATAGATCATTGATGAGGAAAATATTAATCACTAACATATTTTAAACTTCATTTTTCATCAGGCATGAATTATGAATGCCAGTCTGTGGAATGCTGAACGCGTTATGTTTTATTACTTATTTATTTTGGGAAGCGGCCAAACATTATTATTAGCTTTTAAATTGTAAGTGTTCGAGAAGCGGCAGTGACATTCAGAATTTTAGTTTGAAGGGATTAAAGATGTCAGCCTGTGTTCAGGCTATTGTGGAAACACCTGTTGACATTTTCATTTTACCACAAAATATTATATGTTATACATAACAAATGTTTATTTATTTAAAACCAGTCTACTTCAGTGTAATATGTTACCACATCATCACACTTACATACAGTATATCCCACTGAGAATTAATGGTAACGTGTGATTGGGTGCGGGTCTCTAAATCGGAGAAAATAATCAGTTTGGGTGGATGACAGGTGGATGATTTATGCGTACATATGGATTTGGATGACGTCAGAGCCATCACTACCCTGTTGTAAATTGATGCTTGAGTTTGTTCTTTACGTGACAAACACTTTGTGTGCTGGGTTCCAGTGGGCATCAAGCTCTGTGAATGTGAAGTTTGACTTGTAGAAAGTCTTGCAGTTCAGTTTAACTTTACATTGTTATCGTGTTTGAGCTGTAAGAACTGTTGTGCCTCACACTATCCAAACACACCAACTAATAGTGAGGGCCGCCTATGTTGTTGTCCCCTACTGGTCTGGAGTGCAAATGCCCAAAAATGAACACACCCTTATCGGCTCCAACAGCCAGAATCTTAGCCCGAATAGGATTCTCATTTTGCTCTGTGTATGCTGGATGTGCAATCAGGCAATTGTCTGTTTATGTGTTAGCCATAGGGGTGGGTGATACTGCAAAATTTGGTTTCAATCCGATACCAAGTAATACAGGGCCAGAATCATCGAAATCGATACCAATACTGATACCAATACCAATACTTTTGATAATTATGAGTGGCTTACGTACTTTCATGTAGGGGAGAGCAGTGTGTCATGATTTATGAGATGAAAGCATCATCAGTAGGATAAATCTGAATACATTTTCATGACCACTAAATGAATTGCCAAAGGTTTGATTTCCAACTGAAGCATGTGGTGTAGTTTCTTCAATTCCATTAAAATAATTAATTAGGTAACAGTTTTGGGCTGAATATATTATTTGAATGTCTAAATATAGTCTATATTTATTCAGTCTGCTAAAGTAACAGCTAATGATGACCAATTACAATTTCAAAATGTAACATTAACCAATGCTAGATCCGATTTGACTAAAGTATTAATTTCAGTTTTTACTACTATATACTGTATACCTGGATATTTCTTGCCTCTCTGAAAAGACTCTGCCAGTGAACTCTGTCTCTGTGTCGGGGGGGTCTGTCTGAGGCATTTCCCTCCTCCTCCCTTCTTTTCTGTTGCAGCTCAGAGTTGTCTTTCTCGTGGTTTTTCATGTGTTTAAACAAATTGGTGGTGTTGCCACCATGCTCTTCTTTCATTCAGCCATCACTGCATTCATGTGTCGGACTGGTGCTGGTAGTCAGGGTGCCTGTTGCGTATGTTGGTTGTTTGAGTGCACACCCGACACGACAACAGCAATGGAGAAGCAAAGAGTGCATACGCTAAGATGTGTTCACTGTTCATGACAACGGAATGTTGCACAGACAGGTCTACTCTTTGATGAAATAGGTACAACATAGAAGAGAGAAACTGAAAGCTGTATTGATCCTACTGACGCTAAAATCAAAAACAAAATGTAGTATCTGTAGTATAGATATTTTGGGATTGATGCCCCCCCCCCAGTTAGCCATACAGTAAGCACTTGATAGGCCAACAATATCTCAGGACAGCATTTCTGTAGGTTTGTTCTGCCTTTTTACCACCACTTGGCCATACGTTTTTGCTGTGACTGCTGTTCTTTGGCTTTGTGAACATACTGTATCTGTTTTTCGTTACATCTAAATTTCCAAATGTTGTTTACCTGACAACAAATGTACATATGAAATATGCAGTCCATTGGTCACCAAGATGACTTACTTTTTATCCCCTGTGCACCTTGCATTAACACGCGTCTCATATCTGGAGGATGCTGCTTTATGTCTTTATGACATTAGGACACCTCTGTGAAAACACAAGCACTCCTGAGGGCCTTGTCTCACCTTATCTAAAAGGCTGGCCCTGTGTCTGTGGTTTTTCATGGCCACTGTTTTTATCACACCCATAAAACAACATATGATATCTCTCCCAAAAGACACTCTCTCTAAATGAACAGTGGCAGCTGAGAGACTCAGTAGATGCAGTCATGCTAATAAATGTGAAAGAGATGAATAGTTGATTTTTGCTGCTCCTCTGTTAGCAGAGAAATGATGAGAGTGAAATTAGGGCCGTATGAGATGATGTTGTTGCGGGCCAGCTGCAGCGCTGCTGAGATTATGCAAATATGTTTAATGCCTTATCCTCCAAATAAATAGTTGCCACCAATATTTTTTCAACTCGTGTTGAGATGTACTCAGAACCGCAGCTTGACTTTATTCCACAGACTAACTGCAGTGAAGAGGATTTCCTTCTAGCATGTTGAAAAATGAGCAACATTGTCTTGAATAGTGTAACGGCCATAAACACAGCTACAACTGGAGTTCTGCTGAACACATTAACTGCTTCATAAATGAGCTGACTTTATTTGGACCCTATTAGACGCGTCAGTGGCATGATTTAGATGGAGCGAAACTCTTTGTAGCGTAATGAGATCCTCATACAATGGCCTGCTTTGCATCTTCACTGTCCCAGTCATTGTAAAATATGGAGGCCCTCATCACAGAATGGGAGCTAATTGCTGTAGATTCATCTGTAATATTTTAAGCTTTTATGGGAGAAATTTTCAGGCTCAGTATTATTTTGTGTAAGAGGGTAAAAGGAAAGGGTTTCCATTTAAACACTGAATGAATTATGAAAAATGACTGTAAACACTGTTAGGCAAGGTAGAATTGGAACATTATTGTGTGTTTTACAGTGGAGCTACTCGGATGGCATGTAAAATAACTTGTTGCACCAGGAGCTTTTGGTGAGAGAGACCATTTTCAAACTAAAAAGTGACAGGCCCACTAACAATCTACCTGCTCCCATCATTTCATATTGCTCTGCATGCAAGTGGTAATTAAATTCCATGTCAGGTGAGACTTAATTTAAACTTTAAACACAGTCTATGCTCAAATCATCTCAATGTGCTTTACAACAGAAAAACACATAACAAAACATAAAAATGTTCCTGTATTCCTATGAAAATGACATTTAAGTGCATATAACTGGTTTATCAATACACACTAAAAAAACACAATTTTGTCACAGAATACAGGATCACTGTAAACATCTGTGTATGTATATTTCCAGACTGGTAGTGATATTAATAGTTCTGTGTGTATAGATTATTGGGGGGAAAGCATAACTTAAGTTCATTGTAGTATCCTATCAGTCTAATAAACATAGAATTATTTTAATTTTGCCAACAAAGGACTTAAGTGCCTATTATCCTTCAGAGTTGTAGGATTGTTAATTTAAATTTTCTTATATTCAATTAATTTTCCAAATAATAAATTTCTAAATAACTAATAATGAGAAGTATTGCTAGCAGAAGAGACTCCTTTATATGATGGTCTCACGTGGTCTCTTGCACACATTCTGATTGTTACAGAAAGGAATATGGAAAGACTGTGAGTGACAATGACCTCCTAGACAGAAAGCACATTGGATAGGATTTTATAGTGCACTGCCTTAGTGTGCCAGTTCCACAGTTTGTCGGTGTGACGTGTAGAGAGGATTCTTTGTTTTGATTTTAAACATGGCTGTATTAATTATATATCACATTTAATTATTCAAGCTTTAAAAGGGACAACACACGATGTCTTGCAAGAATGCTCGTTATTTGTGCTACTGAGCTGCATGACTACTGAAAACACGTTTAAAGCAGAAGAGCGGTGAGAAAACAGGGCCACGCTAAAGTACAGGAAGTGAATCAGTAGAAGCGGAATAGCTGCTCTTTTTCTCCCACATACAGTAACTAATGATTTTCTTACTCTGTAGGAGGATGAGGTATGAAACACACATGAATAAAAGCCTTTAGTAATGTGCAGCAACTAACGTTTCAACATGAAAGATATCTTCAGAGTAAGGGAAGGCACTGACCGTGTGGAAGTTTAAATTGCCTGCATTAGTTGGATTTCATAGTGTTGCTTAGCCAAGATGGTGGACTAGAAGGGGCATGAAAGGAAGCCTTTCACCCTCTGCCCCTTCCGACGCAGTAAGAACACACTTAAGGCCCCATCACGCCAGGAAGTGGCATAGGGAAGTTTAACCCTGCATTGGATGGATGTATAAGGTATAGCACCGACACTCAGCCTTGCTGCAAATTTGTCCACGTGAACACTCCCATTACTACAACAAAAAATTCTAAATACAGCCCAAAAAGCATTTTCACACGCGCATGTGAGGCCGGCACGAGAAACACTAATGAGCATGTGCAGTGGGCCGCACAACGCAGAAGCAAACCCAGAAGCTAGAAAACTTTTTTGACTTATTACCAAGCTGGTAGCTCCAGGTCTTAAAAGTGAAGCCAATGCGGAAGTGTCTTAAACCTGCATTCTTTCTAATGGCCAGCAGGGGGCGACTCCACTGGCTCCTGTTTGTATAGAAATCTATGAGAAAATGACCCTATGTCTCACTTGATTAATTACCTCAGTAAACACTTTCCTAGAGCAGGGTATGCTTTAGGGCGTGGCTACCTTGTGATTGACAAGTTGCTACCACGGCAGTGCGTGAGGTGCTGTAGTTGGACCCTGGGGAGCTCCTCCTCAGCTCCACGCTCTCGTCCAAATATGGTCACTTCTCATCACTTCTGGCTCCAAAAAACCAAGATGCTGATGGTCAAAATGCCAAACTCGAGGCTTCAAAACGGGAGTCCACAAACATATGGGTGATGTCACGGTGGCTACGTCCACAGATTGGTGAATAATTGGTGCAGATTCACTAATTTTGTACATTTAAATAATGGTGTGACTGGACTGTAATGGAACCGTCAGACCCAGTTTCATAAGACAAAGTTTGCTCATGTGCTGTCTGCTAAACTTGCGTGTTTATCAAGTGGTAACTTTGTGATGAGAAATTTTGATGACAGTGGTGCCAGTATTGGTAACAGAATGATGTCTCCCTTTAAAACCTCTTCTCATTTGACAACTGTCACCTAAAGAATGGCCAATTAACCTAGAAAACGTCTGGTTGAGGTTTGTAAAACTGCTCTCAGGAGGAACTTGCCCTGCATGGTCAAGAGAAAAAGAAAACTAATTTTCATTCTTTCCTTAGTGACAATGCTGATGTTCTTAATACTGTTGACTTTTTGATATGTTCAATATAAACGTAAAACATACAAGAATATTTCTTATTGACTCATACTGAGATTAATTTCTCTATGAAATATTCTGGTAAATATTTTCTGTAGTTATTGCTATGTGGTATAACTATTGGATTTTATTGGAAGAAAAAAAATCCTTTTTAACTTTATTAAAAAGAAACTTTAATGAAGTTCATGACCATGTGCTCTACAACTCATCCCTCCTATATATTATAATTGTTTCATTACATTGGTTTAATATCTCATCCACTGTCAGCTTCTGTCTGTTACAGTTTAGCCATTATTAAAGGCTCCTTTCCAGAAAAAGGGGATTTGTTTCTACCTCTGGATTACAGTGTTGATATAAACACTAGTTGTTGCGTGGGTCAAACCAGTGATGTTACAATTTATATTCTTTTTATCCTGTTGGTCATCCTGTTACCAGTATGAAGAGATCTGTATGCAGAGCTGACAGACTTGCTGCAGTAACGTATTTTGTAATGTCCACCTAACACAGACAACTCAATTGCGGCGTGCCGGCTATGCTTCATTGCCTCATCTCATATCTCATCCCAACCAGCCCCTCCACAGCCTTTTTCCCTCTGCTAGTTTTCTCATTACATTCCTGGCACTCCCAAGGAAATAATACAGAGCTTTTCTATTGGTCTCCGTGAAAAAATGCATTTCCTTTCATCTAGCTCTATGTGTGTGTGCAAAATCCACATACAGTATCTGTCCTATCAGAATGTGTATGCAGCCCTCTCTCGCGCTCTTCAGGCTCCTTAAATAGGCTATTTTCTCATCTAATGTTGTTTCCCCTCTTCTCTTCTTTTGTATTGATTGGACAAACTCGTTGGATCAATAGATTGCTGTAGATCAGAGAAATTGCTGCTCCGGCGGGCTACCATCTCCCAGCATTCAACACGGTCTCCCTATAAACCACTCAGAGAGGATCTCATTTCTGCACCAAGGTTATGAAATAAAAGTCTGATAAAAGTTGACGGTGAGGCTTGTTTGTTTTGACCGATGAATAGGTTAACTGATCTGGCATTGTAGCAACCCTTCCGCGAACACTCGGGGTCTCACCTCATTGTGGAGCAAATTACCTTGAATCTATGGTCTCTTTATTGCACTCACAAATCCTGAAAGTTGTTAGTGCCACAGGGCTGAAGAACAGAAGGGGATATTGTATACTAATGGCCCCATCATGCTTGTGGTTCCTTGATTCAGTTGAGATATCAAACCATCAATCACTGTGCTGTGCTATTAAACCAAAAGTTCTTCCTTACTATCATTTAAGTTACTTTTCTTTTATTTCACTTTTTTGACATTAAGCTGACACTGCAGCAGACTTTAAGTACATTATGAACCCTACAGTAGCTCAACTTTAATCTCTCCTGCATTTCTCCTGTATATAACAGCAAACAATTCATTTGGTTATATCGCACAGGAAGCATCTCTCAAATAAAATGCTCATTTTTTCCACTGAACTTTATCCCTATAGAATTTCAAGAGATCATTAATACACTTGCCCCAAAATCTTAAAAATCACAGCCACTTGACCACTACATCCGACTGTCATTTGGTCGATCGGCCTTTTTGTTTAAGATATCTCTTGGATTAAATGCTAGATAATCACAGTGCCCAGAGGATGAGTGCAATGACTTTGGTGATACCCTAATTTTCATCTAGCATGGCAAATTAGTTTTTATTTATCCAGTGAAATATCTTGCATGTGTGTGTATAAAATAGGTGTACAATGATGAAATTAATAATAAAAATGCTGTTGAAGCTGCTTATGTGGTATTTCAGTTCAAATTCTGCTGTATCTCACATAAATGGTTTAGTAAATGATGTGACAGCAGCGTTTGCACCCAAATGCAATTAAAGAGTAAAATATGAAACATCACTTTTTGATAAAATGTTGGAAAGGAGGCAGTGATGCACAGAATCAATGGTAATCTGTGTATAATGCCACTGCACTCCGGTGCGGCACTTCTCAAATCGCATGCTGCAGCCGTATCAACATATCTGTCCTGCTGCCTTCAGACAGGATTTAATGAACAGAAGGAGAAGGTTTATATATAATACTACAAATCTGTAGACAACAAATACTGTAAGAATCAACCATAAATTTATAGATAAATGCAAAGTGCATTACCTACAGTATGTTCCTGACTTAACCGCATTAAACATTATTCCAACTGTTTACTTTCATTTTAAGCATTATTCTGTTATTTCTGTGCACCTGCAGCAAGTATGTTTTGTTCTTGTTGATAAAATCATCAAAGTGGAAGTGGGGTGATGTGGCTCAGAGGCCAAAATACCACACAGACAGGCAAAGCAAATTTCAGTCAGGAATTTATTAATGCTTGGAACGATGGTTGTTGGAACACCGCATGTGCTGGTTATGTGCTGGCATGAAAATAAGGCCATTAGTCTTGTTTAATGAAAAGTTTGGAGATAATTACAGTATTTGCAGTATCTCCTCATAGGTGTTCTGCTTCTGAACAGAAATTTAAAGAAGGTTTTAAAGCTTTACAGTTCTTCGTTACCATGAGACCACTGATCTATTCTTATCTGGCAAAACAACTTTTTCTGTAGCTGCAGGAAATGCCTCTTCATCTTTAGCTTCTAAAAATTGCTTCTAAAAGCAATTCCCTGAGAAACAATTCTCAGCCCCATTTTTTTGTCGTCTGTATAACATGCCTCCTCTGGTAACATCATTTTTAAACATAGAATCCTACGTAATTGCTTTGCAGTGGACATATAGCTGGTTCTCTGCTTTAAACCAGCAATTCAACAAACAACAAGCCTCTTTGTTCTTTTGTCTCACTAAACTTCGAACACACTCATTCTTTTGATAATCCTTATACTACTTGCTTGCTTATACTAAACTGCTTGATAAAAATACACATAACCTCTGTTTCGAGTAAATCTGGTTGTTCAGTTTTGTTTTCTGCTACTGAAAATAATGTCCCTTTTTTATCTTTTGCAAACCTTGAGACAGTTCTCCACACTTTTATCCCATTTATCCCCACTGCAACAAACTGCACTCTGGATTAAATCAAAGACTGGTCTCCGTGCTGCAGCTTGTCCAAAATGTAGGCAAGATGCAAGGCTTCTAACAAGCTTTGAAAAGATTGTGAGCGAATTCCTGTTTTAGCTTCTCTTCAACATCTGACAGTTTTAGAACTGATTTAAAATTTTTACTGAGAACATTTGTTAATGCATAATACCCTGTTTTATTCCTTTTGTCCTATGTTTTATGTATTATTTTATAAACTATTTATGAAGGGCTCCTCTTATTTTTTGTATTTGCTGTATGCGTATTAATTTTAGTGTTAATTCTGTGCTATTACTGCTAACCATTGTCCTCCTTTAATTATGATTAATACACTTGAAATATTGCATGTTAATTGTGTCCTAGTGGAAACTACCTTGCAAGGCAGCTGGATTTGCAACATCATGAGATCATCCACCGTGATCTCGCGAATCCAGCTGCCTTGAAAGGTAAGGTGGTGATAGATGGTTCATCCAATCACCTTTTCCCAAACAATTTCCAAGGATGACTTCTCAGAAGTTTCTGTGTAACAAACCATCTGACACATCAGGTTAGAAAACTCAGGACTCTCCCTGCAAATGGAAATTTCTCACCACTACACCTGGCACTGAGGCTAATAACACGGTCAATAGCTCAAAAGATGAACCGCACATAGGAATGCAACATTAGATGCAATGGTCATCCCCACACTTGTTGTCAGACCGTGTTTCATGATGTGTAATTTTTCATGATGAAGTCCCATTCCTTGCAAGAGTTATTTAACCACCAATAACTTTCAAAAAAGGGGGGGATTCTCCAGACTGAAGCCAACTCTGAAACAAGGAAGTGGGTTTAAGGGGGAGAATTGGGACAAAGCATTATTTGTATTATGACAGAATGGTTCATTTATTTTAGTAGCCGGTGCATAACAGGAGAGGTCTTCATGAGAACTCATCCATCTTTCTTGCTATGCAGCCTGCAACCATATCATGCACTCCAAGGTGTGAACTGCAGCTCTGTCCATTTTAACTGACTTGCTTCTTCACCTGCACTACATGCTCTGGGACATTATGCAAAGGCCCCATTCCCTAGGTACATCCCCCCCCCCCCCCCCCCTTCTGTCTGTTGTCTGAAATAACACTGTTTGTCACAAGGAGAGCAGAGAAGGTGGATCCAAATGCAGGAGATAGTAGGCAGGATCAAAAGCAGAACTACTATTATACTACAGAACTATAAAATCAAAAGAAAATGTGGCACAGGAACAGGCAAAGGGTAGAACAAGGGTGGAGCATGACACCTCAGGTGGGCGGCCTGGGGCTGGACTGAAGGCCTATATTGCTCTGGAGTGCAACCAGAAGGCAGGACAGATGACCAGTGTCGCTCTGGAGGGTGACCAGATGTGCAGGGCCACTCTGTAGGTCAGTGGTGAAGGCTGGGCTGATCTAGAGGTCAGTGACAAAGGCGGAGGCCAGGAGAGGCAGCCAGCACCAGAAGATTTGGCTGCAGGTCGAGGCAGGGTACAGAAGAGGCAGACTGCTGGGGTGCAGAGCAGGAGACGGCCAACTGGAGGTCTGGTTGAGTGTCAGAGAAAATGGCAGACTGGAGGTCTAGAAGGTCATTGGCTAGAGCACTGGCCAGTGGGGACACGGGGAACAGGGCTACTGGGAATGTAGCCGACTCTGGAGGCGGGACCACAGGAGATCGCTGCGGCCCAGCCGGGACCACAGGAGGGTGGGGTGGCTTCTTGGGCTGATGCTTGAGCTGAAAGCTGGGAACCAGGGGCTGAGTATTTGTGGTGCTGGGCAGAGGAGACTGACGCTGGGGAACGAGACTCTGCGGCGATGGGGAGTGCTGGAGTAACCCTGGACTGGACAGGCATGGTGGCAAGGTGACCAAGCGGGTGCCCAGGTATGGATTTAGGGCTGGAGCTGGCTCAGGACCGGCAGGCTGCAGGCCCACAAACCCGAGCCTTAAAGGCTACAGACCAGGCTGGTTGCAAGCAGTCCAGGGTCCACAGACTCCCAGCGACCTGCCATCAACCTCATAACCAGAGCAGGGTCCTCCTCATGGACAGACTGGAAAAAAAAAAAAAAAAAAAAAAAAACTTATGTGCTCACTGTCAGAGTCATTAGGATAGATCAAAGGCCATAAAACAGGAAGCAGGTCTGTCTCTGCTGGGTCCATGGCTGGTCAAGTGGAGCAGGTGGACCAAAATGCAGGAGATGGCAGGCAGACAGGATCAAAAGCAGAACTATTTATTGAAAACCAAAAGAAACTGTAGCACAGGAACAAGCAAACTGAGGAGATGACTCAACAAAGACTGAACTGAAAACTGGACTTAAATACTAACTGAACTAATGAGGAGATGAGGTGCAGGTGGGGAGAACACAGAGCAGGGCAGGGCTAATGAGGCTAGATGCAGGGCAGGTGTGTAGAAGGGCAGAGGGAAAAGCAGGCTGGGGAGGAGCCTTGGAACACAGGAGGAAAAACACAGAACAGAAAACCAAAAACCCAGAAACACAATCCTCTTCATAATAAACCGACATACATAGAACACATGAATACAACTGAATACACAAGCAACACTATAACCTCTCTTATCCGTAATAAACAGAAAACCAAAAAACCCTCTTAATAACTGAGACTGAGTATAAGCTGTGTGAGCACAGACCAGAATGAAAACAAAGACAGACTAACTAATAAAGGCAACCAAAGTAATATCATGTCAGATACTGTAGTCTTTCAACCCAAAATAAGCCCTTTCCCACACAGTCCAGTCCAAACAAACAAGGGGGAAAGTCTGAAGGTCTCTGGAGGACTGGTGGAGAACGGCAGCTAGACATAGACTGTGACAGAATCATGACACTGTTGATGCAATATCTTTGTGCATAATTTTGTATTATATTTAAAATCTTTAAATAAAGTTTATTAAAAAAGGCCTCATCCCCTTGCCAGCTGACCCCCCTGCTCTCTGGCTGTAATCACATGTGATTATGCACTGCAGGCTGTAAATGCTTCTTCAGCAAATAAATTCACAATGACCATTATCATAATCAGACCTGGTGGGAAAGGTGAGGGCAAGGGTGGACAGGTGTAGTATATCCGAAGATGCACAATAGCCCATTACAGTAGCAGCCTGCTTGTTTGGTGGTGTTCTGTTTGTGGCAGGGAAATGTCAAGTGAGGGAATTAAGCTAATAAGTGGGTTTGATCATAGTCATGAATAAATGATGATAAGAAATGTTTCCATTTTGTAAAAAAACAAAATTCTCTTCTACATTGCCAGCGTAGAGAACTGCTTTTCTTTTGTCCACAAAATCAGTCATCATGCCAAGACCATGGATTGAACACACCTGCAAAGAGCAACAGCAGACCATACAGCATATAAGACCACCATGCCTGGTGTAGTTCTACCTTCTTGTGTTCCTGTCTTCATTTCACCATAGGAGGATTAACTCTGGCCTCATTACAGAGAACAGATTCTGCAATGATGAAAGCCTGTTGGCCATGCAAAATATCTGGTTCAATATTTCAATATTTCATCATGCCCTTACGGCAGAGAGAGTAAACAGCGCTCTGCAATTCCCTTGAACTCCCATACTCTCTTTTTCTTTGTCTCTACTAACATATTTGTATTTTGTATTTCTGATGAGTCTAATGCCGTTTGTTCCTCTCCTCAATTCATTTATTCCTTCTCTACTGTATGTCCTTTCTTTCTTTCTGTCTTTCTTTCTTTTTTTCTTTCTTTTTTTTTTGATCAAATAATGTTAACCAAGTGCACTGAGTGCTCCACTCTCTGAGGATTTTCCCAGCAATTACACAGAGCCGGGTTAGTTCTGCTTCTTTAGAAAGTTTCAAATCTGATACAATATGTTTATTTTGCGCAAAGAGGCAATGAAATATAAATTATTACAAGTCCCAAGTAATGTATTTAATAATATGCGGTGGGATTCAGCTCAACCTTCTTACTCACCAAAGATGTGGTGTGATGTATGTATTCATTGGTGGCTAGTGCTTACTTGCTAACATGTTATACTAGCTAACAACTATTCATGAGCCAACACTTTAAAAGTATACTCAATTATGTAACTGAATCATCCATTCTTCTGTGAGTTACTCTTATTAGATCATCTTTGTCATTTGCTTTTACTAGTTTCACCCTCTGACAAATGAAGAATGCAAGCAATCCATTATTTGAAGATTTACAGAGGGGGCTGCACTAAAGGCAGGAACGATGTCAATGCATTTCAGTGGAATTGCTACATTCAGTAACTTTTCAACTTTGGGGAACTTTAACATGCAAATTTGTGCCGGTAACCAATAGGAAACTATCTTAGCACGACTGAACTTTGAAGGAATGAAGACTCAAAGTCCAAAAAGGAAGAATCTATCTTGCTAGTTGTGTTGCACCATCCAATGTTTTTATAACCCGGGCTCTGCTGGAGAATAAGCTCTTTCATAACAGAAATTCAGCATGTAGTCATCCTTCAGAAAGCAGTTGATATGCCAAATATGTCTCTTGAATAATCATTAACTTATTGTTCATTTGGCAACCAAGCTAGTTAGCCTTATAGTAGTCACAACATCACCAAAATTCCACTTTCTGACCGGACTGGGGTTTTATACTAACCATTACATACAGCCTTGAAAGTGGCAGCTATGGACTGGAGGATAAGAGTGGCTCACAGTCCACAGTGTGCAGCCAAATATTCTGTTTACCCTCAGCAAAATTGTGCTCTTGTACTGGGCTTCCTGCTATAGCACACACACAAAGCTTGACAGAAAAATCTACTCTGATTGGACTGGCAACACGGATACTGAACAACAGATTGGAAACTGGACTTTTTTCAGGTTTTCCCTGACCGACTGTTTGTTTAAAGACCTCTTAATAAAATCTTGTGTGTGACTGAGTGTGTGTATTTTTTTGTGCCTGGCCTCGCTCCATGCATCATAACCCAGAGACAGAGAACATTATTACACTTACAACTCTAACAGCCATCACTATGACCAGTTCAGAGCTGGTCATTGTGTGTTGGTTGTCAGGGTGAATTGTGGAAACACATTCTGAAGTTCTTCCAAACTGGGTCAGCAAACCAGTGAATCACCGCACTGAATCTTATATCCCCACCCACATCTTCCTCCTTGTTTTAACTCTGAAGAAACAGTTTAACTACCTTTCTCCTTTGCTCTGTTTCCTTATATTTAATTCCTATATGGAGCAGGAGCATTGTCAGGTTACTTACTGTCGTCCTTCACTGTCCTCATCGATCATAATCTTGGAATTGAAACATATTTTGCAAACTCACAGCTCTAATAGTAATATTTCCTAGAAAACAGGAGAGGTTGAATCAGAAGGAGACAGATCTTATTGTAATTTTCAAACACCCCACAATTTCTGAATGCCCATCCCTGAATGTGTTACAAAGAAAGTTTAACCAAACCTGAATCAAAGTCAGACAATCATTTCCATCTCTCAGTCACATACAAATTGCCTGTGGGGGGCCCATAACAGGTGTGTAATCTACATAACGCAATCACCACATAATCACAGCAATTACATGCACACTAAATTGTGGCTTTCATTAAAATCCACTGAGCATGTAGCTTTTTTTGGTTTCAGGTTTCAGTTTTTACATTCACATTTTAAGCATTCAGGTGAATCCCTTCACCAGAGCAACAGTGCGCCAGAAGAATAAGGTCCTGGATCCCAACAATGCAAGAAAGTAATAGTAAGATGGTCAGGGATCAGTGACAGTGACTTAGTATTTATGGTTATCAAAAGTGACAACATAAATGCTAAATCAAAGTAATTGACTGTATGAATTAGCAGACACTGTGCAGCCTAGAGGACAACAATGAGGTTTTAATTAATTTGCTTGACTGCTGTGACATCAAGTTCCTCTTAAACTGCTAATTAAAATCTTTGTTTTTCATCTTAGTTTTCTTTCTTAAGCCTGAGTAATTTTTACAAGCTCAGAAGGTTTGTCTCGTCTTACTTTCATTTTCATGACATGATGTCTATTACGGTAATATGAAAATGTTGAAGAATGCCACTTTATGTTTTTATCATTGGTGCAGATGAAATCATACCTAATTTTAAAGGGTATGTCTGGTGATATTATTTCTTACTCTTATCAAATCCCATGAAAGACCAAAACCAACAGCAGTCTACTGTTGATCAATTATATTTTATAATTATTGTTTGTGTATCCAAAGCCTGATATAGCTTCCTCCTCTGTGCTATAGACCTCCACTGTTGTCCAAAAATCATTAAAAACAGATCAATGAACCACACTGTTGCACTAGGTGACATGTTCCTTCGTCACAAAGAGCACAGGCGCTCCCACATACTCCAGTGGTGCAGTATATACTTACTCACACACCAAATGTGTATTAATCCACAGCAAAAAATAGTCCCTAACAAACACACTGTTTACTCCTGTTTGAGTATTGTTTGCTAGAAACTACAGTGCCCAGCTGTTTTTCAAAATTATTAAGCTCTTATGTAAAAATGAAAAACTGTATATTTGTGAGCCCTTTGTGAAGATTTACACATTCATTGGTAACCAAAAGATTTGAGGCTGAATACAACAGACAGAATAGGGAAGAGATGGACTAAAACACACACTAAAACACCATCCACCTGTTTTTATTCACATTTTCACATTAAAAAAGGCCCAAATGGAAAAATTCAAAACATTATTGAAATATTGCAAAAAAGTTTTACACTTGGCTTAGGTGGAAAAGTTGGTGCATTAATAAAAGCAAAATGCAATAAAGTGGAAACAGACAAATAAATGATGTACATTGTGCATGTGACTTAATCGTCCACTGAAGAGATGAAAATTAGTGGCAGACAAAACATCAGATCTGTGTGGAGCAATGAGGAGACTGTAATGCTCCTCTATTGAATACATGACCGAGGTATAAAGGGGGAATAATGCATGAGCGAATGAGGGAGTGATTTCTGACACAGCCTTGTACTTTGGGGTTTGTTGACAAAAACAAAAATATAGAATACTGCAAGACTTATCCTTTAATAGAGGTTTGAGCAAGGGGAGGTTTGGGAATTGAAACAGGGAGACGGGTGAAGTAAAAGAAGGAGAGACAGTCAGCGCAGCTAATTACATCCACTCGAGGTTTTAAACAGCAGGTCTGCGGGTTAAACAGCAGCCTCACTCGGGAGGCTGTCAGAATGGTCAGGTAGGGCTGCAGATGATAGATGAACCAGTATATTGTTGTTGTTGGACCCATTAAAGAAGGCTCATCAGCAGCACATACATTGCAGGCCCATTTCCTTGCTTGTACAGATGACATGGCTTTCAGGGATGGACAGTAGCCTCAAACATTTGTTGCCATTAGAGTGGCTAAAATGCTGACAAACTTGCTGACAAAAATGTGCAATAAACACATCGCAAAAGACTGCCTGAAACGCGATGAATAAAAGTCATTTTATTTACCATGCATTCACATTCAGCATGCGAACATTTGACCTATCAGATGGAGCCCTGGATACATGGACCATGCATTGTGTGTTTAATTGAGGTGAAACAGACAGCACAGAGTTATTTTCTTTGCACCAGAGTTGGTTTAAGTTGTTTAATGCTGCAGTGTGTGTTGGTCAGCCATTCTTGTTTGTTACAGCTGGAGTTCGCTGCTCCACTCTGCTACCGTTATTCTCTGGCTGACGGTGTAGAAAGTTCACAGTATACTTAACATTTGTCTTGCAAAGGTAATTATTTAGTCATTAAATCAAAAAAATTTCTGAAAATGAACTCTAGCATGTGCGTGCTGTAGACTGAGTGCTGCACTGCCCTTGCAGTTGAGTTCCGCCTTTTTTGTTCCTTCAACATCACGCAGTGTTTCCCCTTTCATTGCCTTTGAGGGGCGGCCTGACCCACCAACGGGATGCCGTTTTGGCCTGAAAGAAAGAAATAAAAACAAATGTAACTTATACTAGCAGGATAGTGGGAGCACGATAGGCTTGCATGTGTTCATATGTGTGTTGCATAGACTGTATATCAGGGCCGTAGTATAGGCTAAATGCACGTAAACGCTGTTTAGCCACCTCTCAAATTCAGAAATAGCATTTACGCAGACTTTCATCACTTTACAGCTGTTAGCGCAGACTGGCTTCCTACCGCAGTTTCTATTGTAGTTTCAAGGAACGCTCGTTTTGTTTTCCGTTTGAACACTGTATCGTTGTATGAGACCATAGACTGTATGAGACGGCTGTTACTGTTAACACGGACCAACAAACCACCGCCGAGTCGTGCTACATGGGTTTCAAAACAAACGAGCCCTCCGTGCTGAAGCTAGCAGGCAGACTGGTGCTGCTTCCATGAGGCAGAGGAGTTCAGAGGATCATATTTGACATTAGCTGACATGTGTGGCATCAAATAATAATCTGTTAGACAAAATACAATGAAGTAAGTAGCTCGCAGAAACTCAAGTTTTTTTTTAATTGACCATCCAGTTTATCTAGTGTTGCTTAATTGTTTCGATAGGTTGACTACTGATGTATTCCCACTGTGTGTCATTTGTCCACAATTACTGTAATTAACATCATACAAGTCAAAGTTCTGTTTCATGCTCACTCAGACTTTTAAAAGGAAGGTTTTTTACATTTTCAGACTGAGTGAAGGAATCAGGAGAGAGGAGACAGAAGTGAGATAGAATTGCAGGATGTAATGGTATTCAAAGAAAAGCAAGGAGAACATAAAGGGCTGATTCAAAGGGATGAACATGCAACTGATTCAAGATTAAAGAAAAAGTTCAAGGAGGAAAGAGAAACACGTGAAGCAGCCCCAAGCGAGAGACATGAACACATTCCAAGCAGGAGGCAGAAAAACTGGTAAGGTCTGACTTACACCTGTATCTAGATGAATTACTGTTCTGTAAATATTTCCAATCCAAAATGTATCCAAATGTAAACTAAAAGACATCCTAACAAACAAAAGTCAAAGCAGATCTTTGGCACCAACACTACACAACAAAGGTTGTTGACCTCAGTAACTGTTGTAAACACAGCATTAAAATTGACAGATAGTTTCAGTTATTAGGAAACACAAAATACTGATTCATCATTCATTTGACTGATTCATCTATAAGTCAAACTGTTGTCTTGATTTGGCTTTAAGTTTGAGCAAATTAATTCCACATAAATCAGTTATTTTGTTATATTACAAACATTCATCTATATTCTGGACCATATACATGGTGTGAGAATCGAGATTTGTTTTTAATATAGAGACTGATTAGTCCATCAATCCATCCATAAGGCCTACGTTTATTTGTGTGTTGTAAATAAATATTTATTTAATATGTAAGTCAACATAATTTTAACCTAATTTTTGTGTACTTGTTTCATTTCAGCTCAGGGGGCCTACCACACCCCTGAAAGAAATCCTAGGGGAAACACTGTCACTAACATTTGTTGAGTTTAGAAGAAAATGTTTTAAAGGGAGCAATTATTTGTCTTATTTAAATTAATGTTCTGTTTAATTGGTTGGGCATTCATTAGCAATTTGTTCAATAAAAGCATGTTCGAAATAATTTATTTCATTTCTTTATTCAGTGGGCATAGGCTATTCAATGTTTGGGGTATGTGTTAGCAGTGCACCTATTAAAGCAGAAAGACATAGGAACTGTATGGCTAATATGCACACTTCAATATTTGTTTATTTGTCGCAAGTCATATTGTCATCACAGTATTGAACAATGTTATCGCACATTGCAGATTTTCCTCATATCGTGCAGGCCTAGTTACAACTCAGTCCTTCCGCAGGCACAAAGGGAGGGACAATATATGGCGTTTGAAGAAGAATGAAGAAGGTGTCTTTTCCAAGCCAAGTCAAAAAAGGGGTAAAGTCAGAGTCTAGGATTTGGCGTTGTGCAAGTGGTGCTGGGAGTTGAGTGTAAGAGTGGTGCCGGCCTTGTACAGTTTATGATGTTTACCCTACTGCTGTCGCAGGAGAGGGGTAAAATTGGCAGTTTTTGGCTCTGGGCTCCTCAATTCAGGGATCTAGAGGTTTCATCGGGGTTGGCAACCTTTCTGAATTGTCAGGAATTGTTCATTCCAAACTTAACTTCAACTAAATTTATATGTATAATATAAATTGTACAATCAACACATTTTAAATAACGTTACAGTAAATGAATTTCTGAGTAAAGTGAAACTAAATTTCATTGTATATACTTTTAAAATTAAAGTGAAACAATATTACATGAATTATAAACTATACAGTGTGAACTTGACACACTATATTCTTATGTCTTCTGTTCTTAAACATAACTTTATATGTTGCTTCAGTATTAAACAGGTCAGTAGCTTTACCAGCCACAGAAAACACTGAGCAATTAAACACTCTATATGTCACGTTTTTATATTCTTTCCAGTAAACAGCTTTACTTTAGTTGAGCTCTACAACAGTTGGTTAATTGCACTGTTTATCATTTAAAGCCCCCTCCAGTGTATTTTGACATTTTAAAGATATTTCATATTTTCTGAGTCATTTCCCACATATGAGGTTTCTCGCATGATCATTCCGTCGGGTCATTCTGTCACCATCCTAGGAAAAGACATTTTGCCTACGGTGCTGTGGGCCTGCGTTCTGATTGGCTAAGGCACGTGTTGTTAACTCTTTGTGACCTGGGTTACACAACACTGGTGGGTGATTGGTTATCATCACTTATTGCTTATTCATCATCAACAGCCTTGAATCAGCCAGATAGTCCTTAAAGCAGGATCCTTTTTTAATTCAGTGAAAGGAAGAGATTGTGTTCTTTTTTGTTGACAGCATTAAGCCATCTGTGTTAATCTATAAGTATGAGTCAAGTTCTACATAGATATACTGTCACTGTAAAGAGCACAGGCTTATTTCATTGAATAAACTGCAAAGAGGTTAAGAAGAAACCAAACAGATGGCAACTGCAGAGCCCAGTGGCCCAGAACAACACCTTTAGCTAGTTACAACACAGGTATGATTGATCTAGAAAGGTTTTTAAAAAACATGTGTTCAGAGACAGGGCAGCTCTATAAATCAGTGCTAAATAGTAGCAAATACATTCCCACATGGGCTGAATCTGTTTCAAGTTGGCATCTTTGATCTAATATGTGCATTTGGAGGTCTTTGACATGACAATGTGTAGATTATAGTGTTGTATCACAGCTGCACACTTTGTTGTGCAGATGGGAGTCTTTTATCATGTTAATGCTCCTCTTAATGCTGATAGGGGTAGCAGGGTACTCAAGTACTGGGAGAGACAGACATCCGTCACTGTAGCCTGTTCTTTATCAGATTTTGTTGACTGAATTAAATTTTGTAACATTAAACTCAAATATCTCATATGACTTCTTGTAAGACGTGACTGTAAGCATCTTTCCTGGGGCTAAAAAATGAAAGCGTCTTTAATATTTCTGACCATTTTTTCTCAGAGGCACTGCAACAAGCTTGCCACAAAATGCACAACTTCTCTATCAGTCACCCTTGTAAATCCCTAAAATGTCGTGAATGTAATTAGTTGCTCCATGTCACACTTGTGCGCCTGATATTATAGATGGTAATGTTGTGAAAAAAGGGCTCTGGTGCGGACACTTGATGAAGCACTTCATTTTCACCTGAAGGTAAGATGAAGTTAAAGTCACAACGAGTGAATGTAACATCTAATCCCTCAGTTAAATCCCAGCCTGAAGAGAGCATAAAAATGCTGACAAACTAATGCTGTCGTTCATGAAATGAAAGAACATTGCTTAGAAGAAATATGCATTTGCTTAACTTAGTATTAACAGTGATGTGAGGTGGCTGCTGGCAGAGATAATCCAACAGGCGCTATGCAGATGGATAGAGAGTACAGGGTATGTGTTGAAGCCATTTTTTCATGATACCAACCTCCTCACCACCACTGACTGGCCAGACAAACCAGCAGGTGGTTGCTCTGTCAGGGAGGAAAATTAACAAATATCTCAAGAAAGTTAAAGGCCATCAGAATTGACAATGATCCATATGACGTACAGGATAGTCAGTCATCTGTGGATGTTTAACTGTGGCCATAAGTTGAGAGAGACACACATACAGAACGTGCACAGTATAGACACCTGACCTTGTTTTAAAGCAGGGTTTGTGAGTGCATGAAGATACTGACACTCCTCACATGAAAAACAGTTTACACTTAAATGACAAGAACCTCTAGTAGCCAGTGAGGATATAGTGAAAACTCACCCTAGAATTAATGTAATTTTATTGCTTGTCTCAGTGCTTACACTTTCAAATATTTCAGCCATAATTCAACCATCTACATAACTTTTCAGTACATATGTTTTTATTTTTCTTATTATTATTATACACATAAGATCAAGGGAAGACAGCGCACCTGAAATAGCTATATTTCTTCGAGTTTGCCTAATTTGCATAATCTGATGATTAAAAACATAAAGGTTATAATACAAAAATATATTGTATGTGAGTCTATATTAATAACTTTCATTTTAATAAAAGACCAAGAATTATTTTGTCCCTATTCAACTGTGGTGCCTGGCCTTAAAACACATCCACTCACACCCATGTTTAAGAAATTTCATATAGACTTGGCTATGTTGCAAATTGAGCCTACTAGTACAGAGGAAATAGATGATATAAAGTAGGGATGTCAGTGATTCATCAATTATTGGTTAATTGACGTTAATAATTTAACCGATTAAAATATACAGTAAACACACTCCATCACTCCATCATGTAGATCAGGTCTGCAGATTATTTTATATTAAACCAGTCAGGCTGAAGTCCGTTGTGGGGAGATTGGGTAATCTGTTTCACATTTACATTACTTTGAATTGGTAGGCTAAACGTGAACTTGCCACTTGTAGCAAACTGTTATTTATCTGTCCACTGTTTATGTTAACATTTTCACTGATTGAACATTCAACAATACGAATCTTACTGATGTAATTCCGTCATGTGGAATTCCGATGATTGATCTCAGTTGAGTGATAGTTGCTTTTGGAAAATGATGATGTTGTCCTGTTGATAGGGCATCAGACTGAAAAATGCCAGCCCAGTGTCACTAGGAATTACATCAATATTAGACAATTCTGTAGCTTACCATGTACATCCTGTGCCAATGAAGAAAGTTGTGTCTTATACTGTATGTAGTAAGGCGGAAAAGGTAAAGGTGTGGCGATTAGGATCGAGGATGGACATCTCAGATGGACTCTGATACCAGAGTTCATGTCCCATCAGAGACCTGCAATTAATGTTTTATTCACTGTAACCAAAATCTTTTCAAATCAAAAAGATAGACAGTACAACCTGTCATATGACCACATCAGAAATACCGCTTTTCCGAACTTCCGAAATTTGAAGGTGCACGTGCAAAGATGGCCGTCATAGAGAGGACTGAAATGTGATAATAGCTTAAATAATGGCCACTCTCTCCTGGAGGATAGGGGACAGTGTTGCATTCAGTTGAAAACATGGAAAATGACATAAATAGTTGTGTAAAGAATGAAACGAGAGCTTGACAGAGCTCACCTCCACTCACCTGGCTGTGTGAAGTGGGCATGAATATTGGATTGACGGTTTCAAAAAGCCTCCCTGAGTCCCGTGTTGGAGAGGTTGTTAACACTGACAGGGCTTTGCCAGGAAATTCTTCTTCTTAACTTTAACACATACTATATGTTTATGTATCTTAAAGCAACTGCACCATAACCAATATAAAGCAAACTAAGTCCTACATCCTATGATGGGAGGTGACTTGCAAAGTTTGACCAATATAGAAAATTGTATGGTAGTTACATGCTTGTTTTGTTTTTGTGTATTTTTCATTAAATTGCATTGAAATGAAATCATGAATTGAAAACTAAAAGTAAAGGAGTTGTTAGTGGCAGTTAGTGGAGGAATGGCTTTTTTAGATGTCAAAAATAAAAGTGTTTATTACTAATTCCAACTCAAGTCGAGGAGCTGCCTGTAAGTAGGGAATTATCGGTCCACTCTGTCAGTGTGGCTCTGTCTTCATTTTTGAAAGCATCAAAGAGTCCCAGCATGTTTCAGCAACATTTTAAATTCAAATGTAGCCACTGCTAATTATTCCTGACAACATAGTAAATTCATATGTTAATAATCCTGTTTTTCGTTTGTGCCATTAGTTTGTCTGAGAAATCAAGATCAGCAATTCTGAATAGAAAGTGACCTGCAGAGGCCACCGTTATTTCTGTAGATGACCCTGAGAAAACAGCCAGACAGCTTGTTTATCTATTGTTTTACTTTTAAATCGTCACTTCCTGTATTTCTCAGACATATATTCCAGAATAATTGGCAACCTGTTTTTATTTTGCATCTCTCATGTCTCTCCGGGGTCCTTCTATCAACAGAACAGAACAGACAGGTTCTTGTTTTGTTGATTTATTATTTTTTTCTGACTGCTCACATTCTAGACACATTGTGAAAAACATTCAATTTACTAATCTACATGGAGCAATGAAACTATCTTTTCTACTTCAAAAGTAGAGTGAATGTCTGTTTAGAAACTTGACTTGCATGTTAAAAGCAGTGGGAGCAGCTTTCCCAGTGGTCTTATCAAAATTGGAAACTCAAATGAAGGATGATTGGTTGAATTAGACCCACAACAGTAGAAGCACACAGTACTCACCAACAGAATACTTTAAACTCTAAATCCTCATCTGGTGCTTTGGTGATGTTCTCAGAAGTGGAAAATAAAGAAGCACTGATTTCTCTCCTGCCATATATTACAAATATGAGAATCCTGTAAGGAGGTGGAATGATTAATTACTTGTTTACTACTGAGTAAATGCTCCCTCACCCCTCATTTAACCTCTTACCGTTGAGTGCTCATTAGAGGAACTGGTTGTAATAGAATGGACTGCATTTAGCTTCATTTAAATAAAATCATTTGGGCAAAAAGTATTTGCCTCCATAGTTCAGCAATGTGAAGTTGGCTAAAAGGTCTCAATCAGCAGCACATTATGCACCCATCAAAAGAAATTCCAGAAGCTATGGGAGAAGAAGATGATTGAAATTCATCAGTCTTGGAAGGATTACAAAGCCATTTCTAAGGCTCTGGGACTGCTATCTCCATATCTCCATTATCTCCATATGGAGAAAACTTGCCACAGTAGTGATCCTTCCCAACATCTTCTAAAATTCCTCCAAGAGCACAGTGATGACTCATCTGAGAAGTCATAAGAGCCGAAGACAACATCCAACGATCTGCCTCAATCAGGGTCAGCGTTCATGACTACCGTTAGAAAGACACTGGCCAAAAATAGTATCCGTGGGAGAGTGGCAAGATGAAAACCACTGCAGACCCAGAAGAACACGAAGGCTCGTCTGATTTTTGTGAAAACACACCTTGATGACCCTCAAGCCTTTTGGGAGAATACTCTATGGACAGATGAGTCAAAAGTGGACTGTTTGGAAGACAGGGGTCCTGTTACAACTGGCGTAAACCAAACACAGCATTCCACAATAAGAAAATCATACCTACAGTCAAGCCTGGTGTGGGTAGTGTGATACTGTGTGTGGGGATATTTTGCTGCTTCAGGGCCTGGTGACTTGCCATAATTGAGGGAAACATGAATTCTGCTCTCTACCAGAAATTCCTGAGAGAGAATGTCTGGTCATCAGTCCGTGATTTGTAAGCACAACTGGGTTATGCAGCAAGACAATGATCCAAAGCATAAGATCAAGTCCACCTGTGAATGACTCAAAAGAAACAAAATTAAGGTTTTGAAGCAGCCTAGTCAAAGTCCTGACTTGAACCCCTTTGAGATGCTGTGGCAGAACCTCATAGAGGTGGTTCATGCTGGAAAACCCTCCAGTGCGGCTAAATTAAAGCAGTTCTGCAAAGAAGAGTGGGCCAAAATTCCACCATGTTATCCGAAGTGTTCAGTTGCAGTTGTTGCTGCTAAAGGTGGCATAACCAGTTATTAAGTTTAGGGTTTAATTACTTTTTGACATGGGTGATAAAAGTGTTTGATAACTTTTTTGCTTCAATAAATAAAATTATCATTAAAAAACTGTATTTTGTGTTTACTCAGGTTGCCTTTGTTTTATTTTAAATTGAGTTTAGTTTGCAACAATTTAGCATGAGATATAAACAAAGATAGAAGAAATCTCGAGGGGGGCAAATAGTTTTTTTGTGTATCTCACTATACATTGAGATACACTGTATTCATTGGTATCGTGTACACAGCTAAGGTCGGGACTTCTGAAGTGCTGTGTGCAGTCATTGAGGCTGTGCTAACGCTAGCTGTTGGATGGTCAGTAAATCCTTCCAAACTGTATCCTGCCTGCTTGTTAAACCACAAATGTCTTATTTTCTACCTCTACATATGTTAAATACAAAAGATGCAGCATGTGTGTGTGGAGGATGTTGATTTGTTTAAAGGCAACTTTTACAGATCTGATGGCTGAGTAATGAGTAACTTGCCCAATACTGATGAGCACATAAAATTAGCCTCAAAATCAGTTTAAACCAATCTGCTCCTTTAAAAAAGAAATCTTTTTTTCTCTGAAAATTGGAAAAGCAGATGAATGAATGAAAACAATGAACCTTAATTATACTCTATAAAACAATAAAGCAATTCAATGCTTAATTTAATGCCAGATACAGGAGTTAGGTCAATAATACCTAATTATTACTTTCTCAGAGGGAAAATAAATGACACTTGTACACCCATTCCATTAAATGGCCTGTCACTACTGGGTATTATAGTGGAAAAGCAATGTTTTCTATTCCTATGTTGAACCTGCACATCTTGCTCTTTCTCATTCTTTGCATTTTTCTATCTCTTAATTCACTTGATTTATTTTTTCATTGTGACTTTTGGGGTTATACTGTAAGAAAGCTGTAAGCTTATTCAAAGTTCTGTCAGGGAATTAATTCACTTTGTTTCTATAAGTGACCCTGGAGTTATTGGCTTTCTACAGTAGTTTATGTACTTTTTATGTCTATGCTTACCTGGCTTTCTTTCAGGGTTTTTACATATGTGCAAGTACAGGACAAAACCTCCAGAATGTATCAGGAGGACAGTACTGTGGTGGGATGAAAAGAGAAGTCATTGCTTGTAGCAGGGTGTCCTTGTATCCAAAACAATTACATCCAAACTACCACTAAAACGGAAATAAATAATTCAAAATCATTTGATTTCTACAGCTCAACAGTAGTGCATTTGTGAAATCCAGAAGTGTGTACACTGTAAAGAAAAACTGTGCTGTCTCACTAAATAGCCTGTCTTCTCACTGCACTGTCAGCCGGTGACAAACAAAAGAAGGAAAAAAAATATTTCAGGTTTCAGACTAATATCAATAGTTCACTTAAAATGACAAAAATATGGTAAAGGGGTAGAGGAGAAATCTGATTACTGACCAGCTGAATGTAAAGTAACCAGCTACATGTAAATGCCATTTGATTCACTCCCTTAACCTTGATTTCTTCTTATAACATGGTTTCTTGTGTGCACACAGTATTTTTTTTCTTTTCTTCTTCTGAATTCTTTACACCTTCTGAGCCATTCCTCTTGGCCCCTATGCATTTGTTTATTTTTACACATTCCTCTATTATTATATCAGTAAGTATTCTGGTTCACACTATTTTAAATAAGCCAGGCAGTAGCCAATCCTTAGTCAGCAATCCTCTCAATTAGTCAAATTAGCTGCACCTGTGCCAACTCTTGATTTCCGACTACCAGCATGAAGATTTCATCTAGAATCAGACTGGTGTTTTGTTGCTCACCAATTATAGGGAACAAACTGGTCATTATCTCCAGATGGAGTCTGTGCCAAAATCTAATCTTTATTTGTCAGCAACACTTTACAGGAGTAGACTAGACTCTCCTGATTGAACTGTTTTTTAAACCTTTTGTGCTCTCAGTTTGACAAACTGGTACTGACCGACTGTCAGGCTGACTTGGTGAATATAAACAATGAAAAATAGGTGGCACGCTCTTACTGCACCCACCCCACACAGAATGAATTATATGTGACTGCCTGTGAACATTACAACTACTCTTTAAATAACTGCTGCAGTTAACAGCAAATCATCTTGTAATAGAGTTCACTGCTTTCAGGAAATACAGGGCAGTATCTTGAACCAGGTCAAATGATGTGGTTTACATAAAATTGTGCCTCTAGTACCTAAACAAGACTAGGTCAAAACCTAACATATGGCTGGACCATGTATGGTAAATTTGTTATAGGGATAGTCAGTGACAGTGTCTATAATATGAATTTCTGGATATTAAATGTTCATCTGCAATTTTCTGTGGTGGTCCCAGTAATATTTGTTATTTAAGTGTAGCCTACTGAAATTGCAACTTCAATGGCTATAAATGCAGTTGCAAGAACAATATTTTCCATTCATATCTTGGGATGTTTGCCGCAACAGTGCCACCACATGCAACTCCAACAGTCGTGCAATCATGGTGTGGGTGTCCAGGTGCAGACCGAGGTAGGGCATCTGCTGGCTCGGCTTCAGGGTGCTCTTAGCGTACGATAAATTTGGAATGAGCTGCAGTGGGACTGCTGTAAACACCCCCTGACGATGTAATAGAAAACTATTTGCGCCAATTCATTTTGAAAGAGCAACGGCCATTGGGGAACCTCCAACATTCGGCCGGCTGACCAATGGTGTAACTTCATCACTCAGTCAGTCAGTCACTCAGTCGTGATGGACAGACATTCCCGTGTGTAGGACTGGCTCCGCTATTGCGGTACAGCCAAAAAGGAGAAGCACTGAGAAGAAGGAGAAATTTAGAGAAATATGAAACTACCTCGCTGCATTAGCAGTTCATCCTTTATAAATGCTTTTGGAAGAGAAAATGTTTGGCATCTAACTCAAGAATAAATAGTTAAGGGCTCTTTTGCAGCGCTTCCTGTTTTGCCAGCTTCCTGCATTTCCAAAAAGGCTTCTGGTAAACCAACTACAACCCTTATGGACTGTGAATTATCCAACCACAAAATGTCTGAATTGGTGCTAACTTAATCAAATTATCCCATTAATATTGAACTGTAACAGCACCTCGAGGCCTTAAACGTCTCCTCATATGACTGGACTGCATTTTAGCTTCACAAATGACTCTGTGATTGGACAAAACATGCTGATATGCATTTTTGGGGGAATGTGGAATAACATTAGTGGTTTGGTATAGCCAGAGGGGGAAAAAGATTGGTAATTTGCAATAATTACATTAAGAAAGTGATATTGTCTGACTTAAAAATGGAATAAACATGAGTGCTTAATGCATCCCTGCATTATGCTTCCCATCCCCCCCGCATTGTTCTTAAGAAATTGGGCTTCTGAGAATTCATAATTACTTGTCTTATTCTTGGCCTAGCTCATGAAAGATTAAAATTACGTTTAAGGCAGGCTTCTCCCTGTGTTGTTGCAGAAGTGCCTTTGTATGCCAATATCTGGGGTACTTATCACAGAAAACAATATCTCATAAACGGCCGCTCATAGATACTCATGTATACTCTGCCAAATTTGTCACCGTCAAATGTAACATCTAAACTCTGCTCAGACATGCTGGGCAAGTGAAGCCCAGAGGAGCTCTCTAAAGAGGAGATCGAAGGGACCAAACGGCAGAAAATAAATGGCGTGGAAAAACATGGGCTTATGATTGTCTACAGAGAAATGGTTTGCTGGCCCTGTGCCTTTTGATATCAGTTTGAATTAGAATGATATTATTGATTTTTGCAAGAGCAGCCTGACAATGCGCCTGTAGCCAGTCCTTGGAGAGTGAAGAGACAGAGGCAGAAAAAGGCGAAGGGACAGAAGGAGGCAGGGAGGGAGATAAAGAGGAGCGGGCGGAGGAAGACAGATAGATAGAAGCAGGGAGGAAGAGGAATAGGCAGCTAGAGGGAGGGGACGATAAAGGAAGAGCAAGAGGCAGAAGCATGAGTGAGGGTCTGCTTGCAGAAATAGAACGACTCCCCAATCAATTGTGCGTCGGTGGCCCTGCTGTGAGACTGTAGGGGATCCCTCAGCAGGAACACATAAAGGAGAGGTCGTAATAGGCCAATACATTAGATAAATGGCATTTACTGCTATGGAAACGACTCCAACCTGGCTGGAGGTTGCCCACCATGCTGGTGCCAGGTTTGTATTTATAGTCCTCTCCTGCACCTCGCTGTGCAATTTCACACACACACACACACACACACACACGCACACACACACACACACACACACACACACACACACCTCTCATCCTCCTCCTCCTCTTCAGCCTTGTCTTTTCTATCCATCTTCACCTCCCTTGGTCTCAGTGATCCTACATCTGATATCCTGCCACCCACGTACCCAGCTGCCCCTCCTTTTTGCAACCGGTTCCTGGCGTCTGCGGTGTTCCAGGATGGTGCTGCTGGCGACTCCCCACTTCCTGTCAGCACAAGAAACAACTAAAGTGTTTCCCAGGGAGCGCCAGAGGGGCGGAGCAGTCAGGAAGGGCGGAGATCAAACAAGTCAAGATTGTGTTCAGAGCTGTGGCAAATGTATGGCAATGACAGAAATTAATTACTGACAACTTTATTAATTTATGATCAGTTTGTAAATTAGTGATCAGTTTATTAGTGTGATCTCAGCACTAGATGGCTCCAGTGTTGATCAATTGCCTTTAAAGCTACTCTAATCTATATTTGTATATTACTAAATGGAAAAAAAGACATAATGTGAAATGCGTTGCTCATAGTGACAAACCCATAGAGAATAATCACCTGACTGCTGTTCCCCTTAGCTTTCCAAAGCGTTATAGCTTCTCTGAACTCATTGCTTTGGTTACGGCCCGCAACTTTACTATTTTGGTTCACTCTCACGGCTTTCATTTACTTTGTTTCCAGCAGCATCAGGCATCTCTTTTCAGTAAAAAAGCTATTGTATGCTACCTGAGCACCAAACTGCAAACACATACATATCAGTGACAAGCTGGGACACATACTGGACCAATTAGCAGATAAAGAACCAGATATTTCCCTCTGGTGTTAGTGGAGATCAAAACAGAGCTATAATGCCAGGATCTCACTGGGCACGTGCGGTGCGTTCTGGCTCCGACACAGTTTTGCTCTGTCCTCTGCACGGTGTCCTGTCCCACCGGGAGCGTTTCGGAAGCAGAGAGTCTTGACTGCGGGGAAGCCATCGGCCTTTTAAATTCTGTTGCACTCCTACTACAGTAATTATGGCAGACTAGTAAAAGCTGAAAAAATACTGCAGTAGCAGGGCATCTAAACTGCCTGATTTTGTTAACTTACTCAGCTTTCGCTGAGGTCAGCACTTATTGTCATTTTCCTTGATTTTTGTGCTTCTACATGGTTAAGTAGGCTACATAGTTCAATGGTTTCTTTATTTGTCTGTTTTACTTGTGTTTATCGTTGAGATACGATAGTCTGCATGGGGTGTTTTATTTTGGAAATTGCTATGTGCTGTTTCTGTCTGACTTCCTGCCCAGCTCGATCTGCTCTGTGCAGCTTGATGCGGCTTCCATTAAAAAATAGATGGGGCATGCTACTGGTTGCCTGAAATGTGACTCCAAATGCTAATGTTGCTTTGTATCTGCTGGATGTGTGAATAGGTAACTGTTTGCTAACATGTCAGTGTTGTCAATTAAAGCATGTCATTGAGAATAGCATTGGGTAACATACAGTAACTAATAGCATACATTAGCACTGCAAATACAACAATGTTGCAAGTTCTCTTGTACTTTGGCTGGTTTCCTCTAACAGTTAAAAACATGCAGACTGGGCCTTAATTTCCACTGGGGACGGGACGGGGGTGGGGGTGCGGGAATTCCCACGGACAGCGGCAGTTCATAAAAATTAAACACCAACAGCAGCAGTTAAATTTAATGTCTTTCTTTGGAGAGGGGATGAAAAGACAGAAAGGAAATCTGAGTTGGCTGATTAGAAGGCTATTCAGTAATTTAGCCCAGGATAATCATATTTTCTGTCTAGACCTGTTGATGTACTATTCTGGCAGAATTTAGCATGATGACAAACTTAACTATTTCCCAGATTTTGTATTGGTTACCGTAGTCCCTAAATGTATGTAGAAATGCAGGAAATAGGATTCATATCGTGGATTCAAAATCCCCCCCCCCCCTTTTGGGAGCAAAGAGAAAAGCTGTTCCTGATTGATGAGATAAGGTAACATTTATAAACTCATATTATCTGAAATTTTGCCTCTGCCATCATGACACAATTATTACAACCACATACAACGGGCATTTTAATTGGTACTTAATAAGTGAAGTGCATTTTAAATTGAACTGTGTCAAGATTCTCAAAACCTTGACGTCACTTTATGACTTGAACAGGTGGATGACGTGTTTTAAAAGAGTGCAGATTTAGAGAGATAAATGGTCCAACTGTCTGACCCCTGGGCTTAACTATGGATCTGTGGTGCCATAGCTAAAAAACAAAAAGTAGAAAAAAAATTGAAAGGACTGCAGGCGGCTTCTTGGGTTCCTGCTGAAATAAATCATGTGGTGAACAGCTAACAGGTGACGGGGGACTGTAGTGGAGAATTGCTTGATCACTCAATAAACACACAAAGAGAGCACTGTCAGGCTTTGAAATAATGTAATCAAATAATACATCAGAAGTACAATGCATCATATCTCTGAGAGAGAGAGCATACCACCTAGAATTACCTTTTCTCTCTCTGGTGATTTGGCACTCAGCCAGTTCTTAAGTATCTCTGTACAGAATCAAAAATATCTATAGCTAACCCCTAAAGGTTAGTGAACAACCCTCAGATAGAAAGTTCAAGAGTTCAACTAGCCTAGGAGTAGGATTTCTTATACCACGTCACAGTGACATTACTATCACATTGAATTGAAGAACAAACAACACTGTCAGATCAACACATTAAGGAGACATAGAAATCTACATAACTATGATTTGTCTTACCACTGTCTTACCACTTACCACACAACATAAACTAACAAACAGAGGCTAAATAACATACAGTCAACTCTCATTTTACACAGCAAGAAGTTAAGTTTAAAATGGACACAGCATTTAGGTATATGGAACAGGTGTTGAATGACAGATTCACACTGACCACTTAGTTTGAGAACAACATTTGTAAAATATATAATATATACAAGAAATACCTCAAATGATAACCACTATTTAAATCTCTCTCACAGGACTGATCTGATACTGATTTTTGTTAGAGAGATTGGGGGGGTGATGGCGTATGCTCACACTCGTCATTTTTGATTTCTGTGGTTGGCTTTGATGTGGTTCCTGGAGTTAGTAATACAAGGACATTGTCATTTAAATAAAGATTCTCCTCTCTTTCCTCTATGCATATTTATCCTCATGCCTTAATTTCGGCTTTACTGACACCTAAAAAGATTTCAGAATCTATTGTGTACAAAAACACCCCCTCTTCTCTCCTCCACACTCTTATCTCCTATTGGCGGATGAATAATTGATTCCTTATTCAAAGGAAAAGGGCAAGCAGACTCACAATATTGTCTATGAACGAGTACTTATAACCCACAGACCGTTGTCACGTCCATGTCTCCCAGGGGAGCAATTCCAACACAATTTACTGAGCATGAACATTAGACTGTCAGAACCAGGGCAGAGCCACTGCCTTCCCAACACAATAACTCACAATGGTCAACTAACGCACAGGGGAGAGGAAGACATCGGGGAAGGCTTTGCTTTCAGGTAATAGCTCTTAGCGACTCCTATTCATTAAACAGAGTGTCTGAACAATAGAGCTGTACGTAATGCATCTGCTTTACACATCCTGCATTATTTATGAGTCAAGAACAACTTTATATTCAGAATAGGTTAAAAGCTTAAAGGTTGTTGAGGGACTTGTTTTTATTCAACCCGGTTCATTTAGTGTAATGTTGAAATCCTAAAGGGACACTGATAAAAACCACAATAACCAACTTTCACAAGACCAGCAAATCAACAAATTGCAAGTAACAATAAATGAATAATATATATTATTATGCTGTATAATTCTGTGTCTGTCTGTCACCCAGTGTGTTTATGTATGTGTGCGTAGCGGCTTAAATCCTCCCGTTAAGTGTCAGTATGCTCAAAATGATCCACTTTATACAACATGTCGCCCGACCACATCTGAAAGCAACACTACAATGCAGGTGAAAGCATGCCATTACAGACTGAGGTGAGTCCTGATAAGTGTTCAAATTGGGATAACGGTGCACGCTTTCGGACAATTTTTCCGCTAAGGGATTCATGCTGTTGCACTTGGTTGTATACACAAAAAGTGACCATAGTTCAAATCTTGCTAACTTTCTCACTTCTACATTTGTGGCCAATCGCTGCATGAAGTGGGCATGAATGCTGGATTGTTGCTTTCAGAAAGCTACAGAAATTGTAGAAATTGGAAAAGGAGGTTTTAGATGCTATTTTGAAAAAGAAAAAGAAAACACTACGCTTCCTTCATTTTCTAACCTGAAAAGGAACTAAACTTATTACACAGTTTAAGAACATTAAATTGAGCTTTCAATGTCTGAAAAGAATAACATGGAAAGGTTAGTTTCTTTAACCAATATAGAAGATATGTGATGATTTTGCCTAATGGAAAAAAGACCTAGTGATAAAGGGCATCCTGTCTTGTTCCTCTGCATAACATAAAGTCAGCTGTATTTGGATGTCCAATTTCAATTCAAAGAAGTTTCAAAACCAAAATGTTTGTGAAAAGCCCACTCCACCCTGTCATAGGCCTTCTCTGCATCTAGAGAAGGGAATGTGCAAGTGTAAGGAAGACTTGAATCTAAACTATGGTATAAATGAGAGATGTTATATAAGGCTAGACATCCTTTAATTAAACCTGCCTGATTAGAATGGATAAGGAAGCCAATGCAACCGTCTAACCTTACTGGCAAGAACTTTGGTGAATAATTCAAGATCACTATTTAAAATGTACATTTTGGTATTAACAATGTTAAAACAGTTTTCTGGTCCCTGTGGAATGTTCTAATGTTAATTGAACAGTTGATGGATTTCAGAAGAACAACGAGATCCCAAACTTACAACAATTCAGGTGGAATTCCATCAGGAAATTGATTTTGGCATGAATTCTAAGGCATCTTTAAGCTAATTTAAAGTAATACAGTTATCTGGCTTCTTTACTTGGTGATAAATAAGTATTTAAATATGCTGGTTGGGTTTTCTAGGACTTCAGAAGTATATAGCATCACTCGCACACTGTGCGAGCACAGTAACAATTGTTTTGAGTCATTGACTAGTGCATCAAATCCCAGAATCCTCCCTCTCCTCTTTCTTCAAAGGACATTTACATGAAAGATACTGTTATAAGAGTAGTGTAGCTGCTTTAGAGCAGTGCGTAATGCGAGTGTGTGGTTGAGCTAGTGGAAAGCGAGCGGCAGAAAAGTGACGTGAATCCGAGAAGAGCAGAGAAAAAGATTAGTAATAAGTTGTCAATCTGGCAGTAAATGTACAGTGTGTCAGTTAATAAGTGCTGCAGCTTCTCAAGACCAAGAAAAGTCTTGTCTGTTGTTTCCCCAAATGCTGGAAAAGTGAAGGGCGTTAACTCTCAAGTTAGTGACAATGGGTTAGCTTAACCTGACCAGGCTCACTTAAGCTGCTCCTACTGATTAAACGGCTATTCACTGATTCTGTGTTTCATCGTCATAGTTATGTGTCTTTAATATTTCTATCTGAGATATTTTATTTATCTCATATAAATCTATTAGGGTTATAGGAATGTACCTTGTTAACATAAGATGAAAAGGAAATACAAACACCTCAACCTCATACAAAATAAAATATGTGGATGAACATATTTGATTTGAACTATTCTGATTTCTTCCTTCAGTAAGGGAAGGAAGGCAGTATTCTGTGTGGTATCTGTGATACCAGGAAGTAATCCATTTGTGAAAATGTTCTGCTGAATAAAAGATATAATCCCCGGTTAATGGATTTTGCATACGCCATACATCTACAACATTCAATGAATCAAGAACATTCTTAATCATTATTGATGCATTAATTTGAAGGCAAGCCTTACTAGAATCAATCATTGGATCCATAAGTAAATCCCTGCATATTATCAATATTTGATCAAAAAAATTTAATAACTTCTCTTTAAACTTACAATAAAGAAGGTTAGAAACGTGAAGGAAATAAATGGAAGACACACAGTAAGTCCTCATCCCTACTAGTAGGGTTTTATTTAAGCACAAGAATGTGAGATCATTTTGTAAGACTTAAAACCTATAATCATTAGCTTGTTTTGAATGGCTTTCCTAAATGAAAGCTAAATCAATATTTTTGATCCCTTACACAGGATATGAAGTTAAGATTTACCATCTATAGATTCCATTTTTATAGTCTAAAACAGTACCTCAGTGTCAGTGTCTGAACAACAGGAAGAACAAAGAGGACAATTAATAACTGAGCAACCCTCAACAAAAGCAAAAACAAGAAGCAAAAATAACATACTGCTTTTGACCAAAAGTAGGGATGCCACGGTGAGGAAATTCTCCCACCGGTTAATAAACTCATGACAACACCGGTGTTACTGGTTATACTGGACAGTTTACAAGATAAGATATTCGGCTTTACTTTGATCTTTAACATTACATTTTTAGTTTAGATCTTCCCCTTACTTAAGAGTTAGTGATGGTGTGCTTCAGGCCGCTGACAGTGGGTCGTCCTCCATGTGCAGCCAGTCTGTGGCGCACACAGATGCAGAGGACGACCGCCGCTGCTTAGAACCAGAACTGGAGCAACCCACCTGCCATCTGGAGAGAGACACACCGAGAGCAGATAGAGAGTGGGAGAGTTTCTGCCGAAAACAAGCACAGAGACCCAGGGAGACATGAGAGCAGCTGCTTGCTAACAGCTAGCATTACATTTGTTTACAACAGAGAGCAGGAGGGAGGACAGATATCTCACTCCGCTACTTTTTGCTGTGACTCTGCTGCTGCTGCTGTAGATGGTCATGCAGCAGACATTTTTATAATTTAGCTTTATAATTTAGAGTTTATAATTGTAGCGTCTGTTGTCCAACTAAGTATTGATAACATGCTTAGTATTTTACAAATGAGAGTTTTTTTAATTGATGAACGTGGGTAAATGGGTTTCATTTCTATAAAAAAAGCAAAACGACGGTATGGGCGGTGGGCAAGTAATGTAATCGGTGTATGTCTGAACACTGTGTAACACTGGTAACATTGACTACTGCGGCAAGCCTAACCAAAAGTACAATTAAAGTAAAATACATTAGCTGGAATGCCATGGGGACATAACGTTCTAGATCTGTAAATGTTTTTAGTGTTAAACCTTTTTAGTAAACAGTACTGATCTGTACTTTTATCTATTAGCTTTGTAGTGCCCCCACTGTCTTTATTCCACCTCAAGCAATGGTCCAATCTGCCTCACCAAATTGATGCAGTCTGAATTTCCTCCCCTGGACGGGTGTAGGTCCATTGGTATGTGCTGCCAAGAAACAGAAATGTAAAAATATTCAGGTTCTGGCATCTCAGAAATGAAAAACTCACTTCGAAAGGCCACCTTTCAATATCCTGTACTTGTGCTCTCTGTTCAAGTGGCCTCTGTGTGAGGGAGCTGGAAAGCATCCCCCTCACTAAGATGAAAAACACACATGAACACTGACTTTGTTAAGTTGGACATACTACACTAATACAGGAAGTATGGTGGGCGTGTTTTCATGGGGTGCACACTTGAGAATGCAGCCACAGGACTCCAGCAGCCGGCAATTATCTTGTTACTGGCCCACCAATCAAGTATTGTTGTGTCTACATGGCACCTCTGTGGCCCCATCATGTAGTTAATGTACATTTATTTTTGAGAAGGTGCACGTCAGCTCCAGAGCCTCTATGTGTAACCTCTGCACACACATACATTCACATACCGCACATGCAAAAATTCACACACACACACACACAGAGCTGGCATCTATTTCTGTGTTCTCAGTACAGATGGGAATGTAGGAGTGATTTAATGAGATGTGTGTGTGCATGTGTTAGAGAGGTGATAGAGGGGGTAATCGTCACCCTGCTGGTAAATCCTGTCCTCTATAACCTCTCACTTCCACCTATATCATCACCTTGCAGCTTCCAGCTAAGTGTGTACATGTATGTGTTTTACAGTGTTAAAATGTCACACATGAATAGCATATTGTGTATCCATACACACAGAAATAACAAAAGAAATCCCAAAGACAGAGATAATATACTGTAGACACAAATTAGACATATTAAAGGATATGGCAGGCGATCTATGTTTTTCTTATTGTCAACAAATCTCATGTGCAAGGCCAAAAAGCAATTAATTGATCCTACTTAGAAATATTGCGTGTGTATCTAAAGCCTGATATATCTTCTCCTCTGTGCCAATCTAAACGCCATTTGTATGGACATGTGTAATTCTGTTTATATGAACAAAAGTATGTGTGCCCAATATGTGTGTGCTTGTATTGCACTGTATGCAGAAGTCTCATTCAACCTGAATAGCTAGACCCACTTTCAGGCTCAATAGCTTATTGTCTCTGACAGGGACTTAATCACACAACACAATACATAAGCACAGTAAACAAAATAACGCTGCAACTAGCTGGGTCCAAACCGAAATTGGGTCAAATCATTTGATATTGAGTTAGCTTGATTCATTATTTTTAAGAAGGTTACAACAACCGCAACAAAAAACCCAATGTGAAACACAGATAATGTTGGCCTTTCAGATACTGTATGCTGTAAAATAAGAAATAAATTATGCTATTGTAAGGTTGGCCTGTTATTGGCACTATTTAGTCTCATACAGGTCTGAGCTCTAAGAAATGTGTTAACTCTCATGTCAGTCGCTTGGTGAGTATGGCTTACCTCTTGTTTAAATGTATTCATTGTAAAAAGTATATGGTTAGACTGAACAGAATTATTTATAATAGCAAACAACCCTAACCTTCAAGAAAATAATTTGAAAAAAATATCTCACAAAGTCTATTTTTGTGTGTCCTCATACTATTTGTCTGTTTGATCTTTGTCAGGATCTATATGAATAATCCATGGCATACAAAACAACACTCACAAAGCTAAACTACTCACAATGTTAAACATTATTCATATAAAAGCAGAATTTTATTTTACGTGTTTGTCCTTGGCTACACAGCAGCAGCTCACTGCTTAAAAGAGCCAACGTAGAATCCGACACAGACTCTCTTCCTCTTTGCCTCTTTGACCTCTGATGGGACAGTCAGTGGAAGCTAGCCACAGTGTGAATGGACTTGTTGGCTGAGACACAAGTCAAAATGAATACCTGGTGTCGTATCAGGAGGATTGGTCCCCATTCTGCTGCCAGCCAGAGCTGCAGTCAATCTTGGCCTGTGGTGATGGTAGGAGCTTCAGAAAGGGTTGTCAGAGGAAATATGGAGTTTTCCATATGACAGAATGGGATGGTAAAACAAAAAGGCATTTGCTTTCCTTAATTCCATGTTGGCATTTGCCTTGATCGTGCCTGTTGCCTGCAGCTTTTCATCTTGTTGTGTAATCTCTTTATGATTAACTACGGTATGTCTCAGGTCACATTTGATGCCACACAGTATTGAAACAATCCTAAAATAAGGTAGCATTCAGAGACCTTGAAAAATCTTAGAGAAAAGCATTCCATATTTTCACACACATGACGTCTATTAAATCCAGTGCATGTTCAGTGTTTTCTGCCAACCTGTAAATTGTGTAACAGTAGAAGATAGCCTAGCTAAAAGACAGGCTTATAATGAAATATATTGACACAGTGAGAGCTCAATATATTTGATGAAGTATGAAAGCTGTTTTTGAACACAGATGTGGACCAGAGAAGTGATATTAGGGCTCACTTTAAAAAAATTTGTCTGGATTTGCTACAAGAAAACTGTGACGCACACACTGGAATTCAAGTAATGTGATTAATTGTCACACTGCTGTATATTGTGTTTCATTATGTCTTGTTAGATTGCATATTGCACATAGACAGGCTCCTCATTCTATTCATCTTGTGTCATATAAGTATCTAATATACTCTTTTGGCATATGTGGACACCTATGATCTACTGTTAAGATTTATATGAGAAAGGTCCTATTGTTTACCTCCCAACTTCAGTTATACTGTTTGGATTTTTTTTTTTAACCTTGGGAGTGTTAGATCAGGACCCAGGGGCAAACCCTGAATGATTCAGAGGGCCCCAGAGCTAAACATCACAGACATTTACTGTTTCAGGCTCCCAGCTGAGCTGATGTCAGGGGGACCCACAGAATTTCTAGCAACACCCCCAGAAGGACTTCTGCACAGTTGTACCCTTGTCTATTGATGCCCATCAGTAAACATATTACTATCTGCAGTGTCGATGTAATGAGATGTTATTAGCACACTCATTGTCATAGAAAATACTGTAAACTAACCTCAGGTGTGTGGGGTGGTGGAGTTGTGAAGAACTGGAAAACAAGGGACTCCAGCTCAACCATACTAACAGCCAATACCAATCAATGCTGAATTAAAGAGTGCAGTAAAAAGCAACAGAGGTACACAGCAGGTCGATGTCGGAGTTTGTTCCAGTGTGTTAAATACAGAATTTTGATTGGCCAGGGAGTGCATTCTAAGACCTTATATTCCTTACTCTAATCATATTGCTCCACAGTAAAAAAAAAGAGTTTTTTTCCTGATTACTGCAGACACACTCAGCAAACTAGTTACAAACAAGGAAGATGTTTCTAATACTATATTACTGGTATGGAATTAATAGTGCTAAGATTTGTTTTATACCTGCCAGATGGTGAGAGATGTGATACATATAATACTATAATATATAAAGTCACATTCAGACATTCAGTGGTGGAAGAAATATTCAGATTCTTTACTTAAGAAAAGCAGAAAATAATACCGTAGTTTAAAAATACTCAAATACAAGGAAAAGCCCTGAATTCAAAATGTTACATAAGTAAAATGACAGAAGTATAATCAACAAATTAAAAAAAAGAAAAGAGCAGACAATTCAAACAACAGAATTTTAAAATATATTATTTTATGTAAAAGTACAAAGTAGCATAAAATGGAAATACTCAAATAAAGTACAAGTTCCTCAAATTTGTACTGAAGTACAGTGCTTGAGTAAATGTACTTAGTTACATTCCACCACTGCATAAATGTGATGGCAATTTTACATGTTAGTCTCATGTCTGTCAGTCATGCCCAAGACACTTTTACATAAAAGTCACAATGGCAATCTTACTAAGTCAGATTGCAACATTTCTGTAACATTTTCATCACACACAATACTCATTTGCAACAGTTCAAGTCTGAACTGAATATTGTCAGATTAGCGTAAAAGCAGCAGCAGCACAAGGTTAAATATAAACAAAGACATTAAATGCAATTTATTACCTGAAAGTTCTCCAACGATTTAGAACTGCAATCCTATAACATTGTGAGACCAGTTTAAAATAAATTATCAAAATTCATGCAGCAGAATTCTTTTTTATTCCATGCATTCTTCTTCGTTGTGAAACACTGGCGCCTACATTACCCACAATGCAACTCAATTGCTTAAAGTTCGGTTGGAGATTCAGGTGTGTTATGCTAGTAGCACCTAATGTAGCCTCAAGTCACTAGCCTCAAGCAGAGATGAGGAGCGGCCTACAGAGGCCTGGTAACCTCACTTCCTTCTAACTCACTCTAACACTCTAACACAGCCATAGATTTTTTTCATTTTCTAACTTGTATTCTTCATCCTCTATGTCTGCTATTTCTAACAAAAAAGTGTCATATTCTAAGAATAGCAAACATTGACATGTCTCCATCATTGACTCAGGCATGTGACAGTTTGGATCATAAGATATTTATAAGATACCTTAAAATTCAGCTTTCTTCAGTCACTTGCAGCACATAACGGAGATAAGAATGTTTGAATTAGCACAAGAATGAAAATGTGACTGCATATCACGTACACTACTAATACAATGCATTATCGGCTTTTCACTCCGCCTTTGACTGTGGCCGTTCTGAACAACTTTAAACATAAACATCATCTGACAGTAACCTTGTTAGAGACATAATATGTAACTTTTCTGCATTAAAATGTCTAAAAACAACTAGACCTATGTTATATATTTTGTTGAGTTGTGTACTTACATTATCCCAAATGTTTCCAACAATGTTCAAACCAAAGTAATCCGTAATTTTAATCAAGGAAACGGTCCCATTTCATTTGGTTGCCTGGTTGGCGTCATATCCCCTTTACCCCCTCTACTTGCTATAACTTTGGGAAAGACCAGATGATTCGTCGGAGAGTGATCTAGCTTACTACAATGTGCTACTATTACAAGTGGTTCATGCCAGCCACCAAGCTAATGCGTATGGTATCATATGTGTATGTAATGGTATGTTAACGTTACATTAGCTAACGTTACTTGCGGCTGTTTCATTAGAATGAAATGATGTAACATGAATATAACTTTAATACATTACCTCATCCTTGAACATGATTTCGCCTCTGTTCTTCTGTCACGTCAGATTGGTTTTTAAACAATGAAGACAACAACTCCCATCATCCCACTCTACTTCACAATGTGATCAAACTCCATCTTTTGTTATTGTTTTGATTGAGAGACCCCTAGCGGCAGAAATTACATACTGTGCATTTAACTGTGTGTCACGATTTGCAGGTGGCTGAAAGATGACAGTTGAGGTGACGTGACAGTTATATGTCACTCAAAAGCAGTCCGGGTCAGGTTGCAGTGAAAATTTGTTCTCAGTCCAGATTAAATTGTTATTTGGTCTGGATCTGGACCAGAGTCCGCCTATTGAGTACCTCTGCACTATATGTTACTGTGCATGTTGTAAAGTATACCTACTAATGGGGTACAACATTGTATTTACAGGGGACTTGAGGTGACCTGAGGTGGCACAGGTTTATGTGGGTTGACACGGTTGTTACACAGGGTGCTGTCATTGTCATGTCATTAGGGAGTACAGTGAGTACAAAAGCTTTTTTATGGTGAGGTTTCTACAGCAAAAACAGCTGAACTGAAAACCATGAGTGTCCATCTAACAGCCAATGAGGCCAATGATTGATTTTATGTCCTGTTACAGGGTAACTGTCAAGAACCTACAGCTTTGCTGCTCAGTAATGGTCATACTGTACTTCATAATATTAGAATAGGTCCCCCTTATTTTAAAAATACCTACAGTATAAATTCTTACTTCCCAGATTGTTACCCTCATGTCTTGTTCCATTGTCTGGTACATACTGTACTGTTACACCATTAGTACAACAAATTACACTGTAAATTGGGAGTAATTAAACTGTACGTTGCAGGCTTTTTTACTTTTTTATGTTACATTTAAGCCAGGGTTTATGGATGTTACACTTATTTTGAATTATGAACTTTCAGTAACAACTACACAGTATACAGTACGGGTACACTGTTCAATTACATTAACTATACATTTCTGTAAATTGGGAGTAATGACGCCGTATGTTGCAGGCTGTAATCTAAAGCATTACTGAAATTTTCACAATTTCTTAAAAGAAATTACTATCCTGGAAAACTTTAATTTTTATATTTTTTAATGAAAATTATTAAACTGAACTTGAATGTCTGCAGTAGACACACTGGTACAGTGCAGTAATGGAAAATATATAATAGTGTAAAATATAACAGAGCAGTGGTAAGTTACTAACTGGATTTAAAGATTTTCAAGCTTTTTCACACTTGCAAAAAGGTTAACTCTAAGGTTAAATATAAAATCAGTTAAAAAAGAGAGAGATGTTGAGTGCTAATAGCAGCTGACGTGCATCTCATCTCGGTTTGCAAGGTAATGTAGGCCGATGAATAATTGAAGCTGTGGATGTACAGCCACAAAGTGTAGCACTGGGCCGGCTGTGATAGAGCCTGGCTGAACAAACCGAGAACAGCAGGAGTGTTTTAGCAGGCTGGCTGCCGCTCTGTGATGCCACCTCTAGTCTGGCAGGGACAGATCGCTGTGTAACGAGCCTCATTAGAACACAACTCCATCGCCACATCAAAGCCTTCCCTTTTTATACCAGGAGTGGGATCACAATCCTTGGGATATTTCAGCACCTACTCCATCCCCAAACCTTCACATCTCCCTCTCCGAGAGCAGGAGGAGGCAAAGTCAAAGTTTTGGGTCATTTTCAGATCTCTGCTGCTGAGTAGCGGAGGCGGCGCTGATTAATACAGAATTATGATAATGATCTGGAGGATAGGGAAAGGGCAGATGAGGCTTCTTATTATCTCTCCAGCTCAGGTGATGATGGATCTGGGCTCTGCTGCTCTCTGACATTGGGAGGGGACACAGACAGACGTTTTCATTTTGTCAAGTCAGCAGGCCCCAAATCAGGAGGATGTTTTGTTTTTTTTTTCCAGGCCACCGCCGTCCATTTTTTGGTCAGGGCACTCATGCTGGGTTGTAAATATCTCAGGGAGGAGAGTGTGACCTCGTTTCCACCTGATCTCCCCCAAATACACACACACGCATGCACGCACACATGCACGCACGCGCGCGCACGCACACACACACACAAGCACACCTCCTCTGCTGTTCTGCATTACTCTAATTGGAGCGCAGGGTATGCAGGCATTGCCAGACACCCCCTTCTCTCTCTGCCTGTCTCGATCAGTCTCTCTCCCTCTTACCATGTCAAAGTCACATTTTTGTCTCTCTGTCATGTCTGTCTCTCTTTTTCTGTCAGTTTTCAGATGAAATGAACTGAATGCATGAATGAAGTGAACGAGCTGATTTATCTAGCAATTTGTTTAAGATTTTTGTAGGATTTTGTAGGAGTGGTTGGTCGTGGTGGATATCAATTTGTGACACAGCTTCTTTTCACACAGGTTGGAGATGATGCTTCGCAACTGAAAGTCACCCAGATGGATTTTCTCCCTCCAAACAGTTACTATTTTGTCAGGGACTACACTTTTTTGTGTATCCATGATCATTTATTAATGAAAACCAAGTTCAACAAAAAACAGCTCTAATATCTTTGATGAGTTCATGAAGCTCCTAAACATCAACACCAACTTTCAAAATACTTGAACCTTCAAATACATATCTGACCACACATCTTTTGTCTTTCCAGTTATAAGTCACTCCTGCCTCTCCTTTCTCTTCTCTCTCTGCTCACACTGTCAAACCTTTTTTGGCACCTCTGGATAAAGTGAAAATGATTGAAAACCAAGCAAACAGATATCTCCAGCATTCAGGTATACACACCACACTCAGCACAAACTGTTCTATGTAGTATAGAAAATGTTATAGGGAACACTATTTATGGAAACTCTTAAGTACTACTTCCACCACCACAAACCACAAAATGAACTAAACAGGTCTGCTGCCTGTTTTTGTCATACTTTTCCATCATATACCAGTTAACGTATTATCTTGTCAATGTGAAGCAACCATGTGAGCTAAGCTACTAGCAAGAAAGCAGCAAAAATGCCATGGATAAGACATTCAAGACATTCGTGGATGGAGTCAAGACAAGACGAAGTGTCGGCTTCTTCCCCCACTTTGAAAAGCAAGCAAAAGTCCATACAATAGCACAGCTTCACGGATGGCTACCATCTTTTTTTGTTGTTTTTTTGGACCCACGTAAACGTGAGGAGGATGTGACGTTCGGTTGTTTGAACTGGACAGAGCAATAAAATCTCAATGTGGACACTGGAGACACATATTAATACCAGGTGTGAAAGTAATCAGGTTAAATCATATCTAGATACCATCTGGATATGAGGCAGATTTCAGTGCAAGTTGTAAAGGGACTTATTGTTACAGTAATAGCTCATAGTTGATCATTTTGTAGTTTATCCTAAGGTCCAGTCCAGTTTTCTTAATCAAACTGCAGCTTTGCCAATTTTTTGGAATGAAGGTCTTAACACTTAAGACTTTTGTTAAACACATTTAAATGAGTGATCAGGTCAGTTTCCCTTTCAGGTAGTCTAATTGTAGACACTTTAAACCAGACCGTTTAAACACTTGGCTAACCTGCCATATTGCACTGTGTAGTGTAGGTAAAGATTCCAATTTCAGTGTGTCAGTGGTGGGATGGGAAAATATATCAGCTAATAACATTACAGTCAATGTTGTTTTAAACTACTGATAAGATTTTGGGTGTGCAATATCAGCAATCTAATATTACAGTCAAACATGAAAAGGAAAAAAAAGAAAAACAAAATCCACAGTGACATGCTTCATGCAATGTGCATAAGTTTAAAAGTATTACATTTAAGTAATTCAATTAATCCAAAAATACAAGTGATAACTAAAACCAACGAAAAATTTTCCAAAACAAAATTAACTTTTTTAATGATCAAGAAAATCCTCTCCGCTCTGTCTCACTCTTTCTACGTCTCTCCCCCTCTCTTTCCAGATGAAAGTAGTTGCTGTAGTCATTCCACTGCTGTTTAATGAACATATTTCCAGTCCACCCACATGCTTATTCTGAGCCGCCCACATCAAAGAACCTAGGAGGAACCTTGACTGGTGTTGTGATGAAGATGAGGCCTACTGCTCCGTTATTCCAGCTCTGCCTCGGGCTTCAGCCTTAGTGACTGGGAGTTCCTCTGCTTAATGTCCTTCTTCCTGACAGTGAAGAGGTCCTCGGCCACGTTAAGATGGTATGAAGATTTTTCGAGGCTCAGCAAATAAAAATTTCAAACTAGAGGTCAAGTTAACTTAGGTAGTTGAGATGTCTGGTGCTGGTTCTCTGTTATCCCCCCAAAACTGTTCTCTTCTACCTTCAAGTTTTAACCTGTGACATTTTCACATCAGTGCATTTTTATTTTCTACTCCACAAAATATTTCTATTTGCTATTCTACTATCTTCTGAGCAGGTACTAAAAAAATTTCTGGTGCACAGAAAAAGCTTAATTGGAGTTTCAGTTTAATTAGAATCAAGGAAGAACTGAATAGTTAAGCATCAAGTGAAAGCCACACCTGGCTTCATGAAGGACAGCTCTGAGAACTTAACTGTATCAACAGATGTCCCAGGGAAAAAAGTAATGGATTAATCACACAAAGAAAATGAAGCATGCTAAAAAGGAAAGTGACTGTCTCAGAGCTAAAACCACACTGTAACATAGCCATTGCCTTTCCAAGATGAGAAGCACTTAAAAACTAGAAGGGACTGAAGAAGCTGCAGATGCTGCTCTTATTCAGCTCAAGACAGTCTGATTATGCTCAGCTCAATCACTAGAAATATCAAACATTAACTCCAAACTGACCTTTGTAGTCACAAGCCTGCCTATGCTGATTTTTGTTTTTACTTGTAAATTAATACTGATCTGATGAAGTGAATTCTTGCACATTTAACACATACAGTGCTGGTTCCCATGCCATCTTGTGAGTTTGCTGTGGATATGATGGCTGTCAGAATTGTCATCAGCAGAGCTCAGGATTTTAAGTGAGGAGGTGGTGGGAAACTCACACATTCCTCAGAAATCTGTCATGCTTAGCGCTGATTTCAGAAATAGAAATAAAACACCACCTGACTAAAGCACCAGAGGGGCAGATGGCATTTTTCATGAATCACCTCTGTTCACGACCAGATGGTCCGGTAGCACCAAAAAATCCACAACAGAAATGGTAAAACTTATCTACTGTGATTCTTATGACTTTCAAAATATTACGTGGCCAATTAAACCTGTTACAGTAACATGAGTGCAGTCTGTCTCTCAAGCAGTTGGTGGGAATGCAAAAGGGGATCTGAGAAAGACAAGCTTCAAAGTAAATACAATAGAAGTTTGACACCTTCTGTCACTGACACTGTGCTGTTTTCACCTGGGAACTGATCAGTTAATCACTGATACATCTGTCTTAGATGTTTTTCAGATCATTTCAGATATCAGCGCATCAGTTATCTACTCAGTTAACTACTCAGTTAAATATTACATCCTGTTAAGTACATCTGGTTTGCACACTGTTAGATGGAGTGTATCTTGTATTAGACACCAGAGTACCATGTTTATATTCACTTCAGTTGCTTTGCTAAATTAGCTTCATGGATAGTTAGTGAGCTAATAAAGCCAAAAACCAACTGCTTGTTCAGGTTAACTGAAGAAACTCCAGCTACAACTGACAGTGTAGAGACTATAGGCTCAGAGGGGGGGGGGGGGGGGGGGGGGGGGTTAAACTGTGCATGATCCTGTCCACAGTGTTTGTCCTCCATATAGTTAATTTTAGAACTGTAAGATTAAAAATAAAATCAAAATCTGGCTGCTAGTACCTCCACAAAAGCTCACTAATCAACTTGTTATATCTTATTTGTTTAATCTGTACAAGAACTGAAGTGTATAGAACTGTTTCTATGGAGAGTTTCGTGCTGGAATATTTCTTGGCTAGCACAGAAAAATTGACAAAACTCATTTTTACAAGAACAAGGTTTCCCCCCTGCTTCCAGTCTTGTTGCTCTGACTTCATATTTACCGTACAAATATGTCAGTGGTATCAATCTTCTCGTCTAACTAAAGCAAAATACCATATTTCCCCAAAAGTCATCATTTCCTTTAAAGAAGACATATTAAATAAATTAATACTACATTTTTAATCTGGGGCTCTACTGGAATATCTTTGCATGACTCTTTATGCAGCCCCTCAGTTCAGCCTCTGTCTGAAACAGGTTGTTTTAGCTCCTGTCTCTTTAAGGCCCCCCTCCCGATCAGCCCACTCTGATCAGCCAGCTCTTCCGCCAGGTCTGAAGGCTACGTCTATTTGTTCTCGTTCTTTACTCGAATTGTCAACTTCTCAAATACATCCATACATGTTCAAGTCCGAATCTGATCTGAAATATGAGAATAGACAACGCAAACAACACATGGAAAAACCTTAAGAACAACCTTAGCAAAAAAAAAAGGCAACACAATGGATGGCAATTTAAGGACAGGTACAAAAAGAAGAAAAAAACATTGCAAACAAAACATTCAGAGCAGATTGGCCTTTTGACTTGCAGGGAGCATGTCTACATACGTTAACCCAAAGTTTTGGAACTAAGACCATATTTACCATAAATGTCTGACATCTTAACAATTTATAAAATAACAGAAAATCACAAAAAGCATAATATGTCCCCTTAGGTAGGAAGGTAAGAATAAATGTCTTGGATTTACTTTTTCTGCTCAGGATCCATAATATATTTTCCCACACCCACTTCCCCTTACCTGCCGAGACAAAAACCTAGCCAAGGACAGTCTGAAACTCCATTACCTGTCATCGTCTGGTCTGCTGGCAATTGCTTATCCTCACGAGCAATACTTCAAGTGCCTCAGCACCAAGCATATGTTTAGTGGACAAGCCAGAATGCTCTTTCTACAGTGAGGCACCAGCAGTGTTACAAGTATTTTGGTCACTCCCTGGACCTGTAGTTAGAGCATGGTGATAGTGACAACCTTCTGTGCTAGAAAGGGTAGGTTCAGGACCAGCCGTCCCACCCCTGACAGAAGAGGATGACCACCCTCTGGATGACACAGACAATGATGCTCTCTTGTCTATTTCTGCTCAGGCGAAGTTAAATCATTTTATTTCTCCAGCTTCTCCTCTGATAAGACATGATTTTCCCTGCTACTGCAGACTGCAGGAGCTGGAGACTGTAATAAAAGCACCTGCAGCTTGTTTTCCTGCCAACCTTCATGCTCCAGCTGTTGATAGAGGGGGCCTAAAGACAGGTGACAGGAGGGAAACCTGTCTTTTGTTATCCCCATCTTTACTGACATATGGGAGTGGTTGGAACCCCTGAAACTGGAGGAGATTACCGATCTTTCCTTCAACCTGTTACATGTTGTCTTGGTTGGGTAGTACAAGTTTTCCCCCAGGAAACTGGTTTGAAGATGTGGTAATCAGCTCACTCATTAAATATGAGGCCATTGCTGTGTGTTGCAGTTTTCTTTGAAACTTGAGGAAAATCCAGTATTTTTCAACCTGGGTCTTATTCTCATAATTGTGCCCTATCTGACTCCATTTGTAGATAATTGGGAAACGAGATCCTGCCTAACAACATTACACTATTTTTTTAATATCAGTTTACCTTTGTTGAAGAAGAATCCTGCTAAATATGAACTGATAATTAATAAATGTTTATTACTGCGGATGAATAGGTCGATTGCTAGTTAGTTAATAAAACAGCTAGCTTGGTTAGCTAGCAGGTTGCCCCGTAAATAGAGCCCTATGTGATTAGCAGAAAAATAGCTAAACCAGGCAGCTACTTTTGTATTCACTTTTGGTTGGACTGAGTGTTTAAAACAATTTATGTAAAATGTAAATTTATATGGAAAGCTTTAAGAGGCTTGCACTGCTTGGCCCAGTATTCGTTGTTTCAGAGTTGCATTTTCCCAAAACTCATTGCATTGTGGAAAAGTTTACAAAGCTCACTTTGACTATTGCTATGTGTCCACTGTCTGGGTCTCCTATGTGTGGCTTTGTATGACTCCATTTCAACATAACACAGGGAAAGTTCCTGAATGTTGGATGTATTGTATCTGATTGGATGTATTTGTCTGCTGTAAGAAAACAATTCATCCTCTCGAAGGATGCTGGCAGCTGAGAGAAGGAAGTGAATGTGACCAGTGATTATTATAGAGAAAATAGTACTGCACAGAAATTAGATATTTCCTTTATGTGTGAGAAGATAAGGCAATGATGCTGATGTTTAAAGATTTTAATTTTGTTGCCACTCTTCTTGTTTAGCTGTTGAAAATTATTCAGCGAGCGTTCAGGGACAGGCCTCTTTTAATTTGTGTAGGAGCTTCTTAATGTTTGGATTATTCCTCCCACCTCACATCTCAGAGGAGAAGCATAATTAAGCAAGTTGCTGCACATAGTGCATGCAAAACTGTACGTTGTACCTGTGCAATTGTGTAATAATTAAATTTTAAAACCTGACACTTGCTTGACACAAATCGGTAGCACAAGGTAACTCCGGTTGTAATGATGCTCTATTACAAATAGAGTGTTTTCTAGTGAAAAAAGAAAAGCTTGTAATGAGTGTGTTGAGACAGATACTAACACTGCTAGTAGAATGGGTTTAATTTTCTGTACATGATGGGGAAAACAGGGCAGTAAAACTGTGAGAGTTATGGACCGATTCCGTAGTGACCTGTATACGCTCATACTTAAAAGACCAGTGTGTAAGATTTAGTGGCATCTAGCAGTGGGACTGCAGATTGCAACCAATTGAATTCCCCTCCCTTCATCCCCTTCCAGGCATGTAGGAAATCCTACGGTAGCTAAAACTCTCTAGAGCCAGTGTTTGGTTTGTCCGTTCTGGGCTACTGTAGAAACATTGCAGTGCAACATGGTGTGCTCCGTGGAAGAGGACCCGCTCCCTATGTAGATATAAAGGGCTTGTTTTAATATAACAAAAAAACAACAATTCTTATTTTTAGGTGATTATACACTAATTAAAACATACTTATGAATATTATGTTCCATTTCGGCCAAGTCCGTTCTGCTAGATGCCACCAATTCTACACATTGCACCTTTGAAACATTCATTTTGTAGTTAATGGAAAGATGGGTGTACCATGACTAGCTGGTGACCATGATGTTTTTTCCTGGATTTTTGTCCTTGATTCCTTGGAGTCGTTGGAGTTGGTTATTGTATTTCTTTTTTATGATCTCTTGATATATAGTCTATGGTTTTTGTTTGAATTTGTGTTCCTTGGTCTCTATAAAGCAAATGTTTTGGCAACCTGAAAGTGCTCCTTAGTTTGATGTGCAGGCAGGTTCTAATGACCTAACATGGCAGTGAAGCTCATTTTTTGACAACACAGTAGCTCATAGAAACATATACGTGAACTAAACTTTGGGGCAAAAGACTGAGGGACTTATGTATTCCTACTGCAACCAGAATACCTCATTAGCACGCTGGACAATGTAGCCAGCTGTGCCTATATAACAACTTATGTGTGTATTTTACACAAATGATAGGACATCTGATAGGGATTTGTAATGTCAGTTGAACAACAGCAGACAAACAATATCAAGATTTGATATTGTCCTGGATTTAACCTTTAGCTGTGCAGGGTTTGCATGAGCAGTCACCTCCACACAGTGTTAAAGCTCTCTCACCATTTCAGTTATAAGATGGATTTTGGATTTTTTATGATTTCAATCACATGTTGTTGAAATTAAACCAGTGTTTGAACCTCTATGTGTGTCTGTGAGTACTGTCCCTCATTAACATCTGTATTCCCTAATGACTGGACTTGCAGAACAACTTGTTTTGTTTTAGCCTTTAGACCGATGGCATCTGATAGTACTGCAATCTTCTAGGCTGGATATTTGCAGCCGAGCTGATAACATCCACTGACACAGTCACCATGACCTAAGTAATGACATTCACAAAAAGCCAAGCCCTCTGCACTCTCCACACACTTATCAGGCGCGCATTAAAGTAGTTTCGAAGTACTTTTCATTGATGGTGCAAATTGGAGTTGTGAGGTCTCTGTGTGTGAGTCAGCAGTGCTGCACACACTTTAGCCCAAGCCAGTCCTACTGAGTTGGCTGCCATACAATCCTTCCTAATATAATAGAAACCAATTAACTGAGTGGGTGGCTTTACCCAAATCTTGATTTAAAATGGAGCTTTATTAAAAAGAGTTACAATGTGGCAGCATGCTTAACCTGACTTGTGGCAGAGATATGATAAGGAATGTAATCCCTGAGGCGAGAGCTGATTAGCTTATCCAGTCAGAGTCACAGCTAGTGCAGAATAAAAATGGCTGCTGTCTTGGAAAAAATAAAATCTGTTATTTAAATATTTTTTTGTTTTTTTATGGATATCATTCAGTTGAATGATAATTCATTATTAATTCATTACAGTCCATTGTGACTTTCACCTGATTTCTCTTCTAAAAACAGGTTCCAGCCTGCAAATCTGTGAATGGCTTCCTTTTATATAATCTCTTCTTTATAAGCAGTGCTGATCAACCAGGACTTGACCAGCAGCAGCAGAGTTCAACTGGGCTCCACATGGACTCTTTTCACTGAAGTTAACCCACATGCTCACTGCATACCTATCAACATTGGGCTTTGAAAATAAGGGAGCTATTCCGATTTTTACATTATGAAAAGGGTTTCCTCTCTTAGCTCCAGAGATCTAATCACCAGGTGCCTGTACTGCCTGCCCTGCTGTAATCGAACGTTGATGTGTTCTTTGTGGCTTCTTGGGCACACTTTAGTTTAACTGACCTAGCATGGTTAACATCATTTTTCCCACCACGACCAGCACTAAAGTCCAGTTACTGTGGTTAACAACCTTTTAACAGCTTAAGAAAACATTATAATGTTGCTGTGTAGTGTTAGTACTTGTACAGTATTAAAAGATCTGTACAACCTTTTATAGCAGGTTTCAATCGTGTGCTTTGATTTTTGTTAGTGGGGATGCCCTTTAGTTTACATTTGGATAACAAATTGTGCCTTTAAAAATATTTACCAGAACAGTAATTTATCTAGATACAGGTGTAAGCTCTTTACCAGTTTTCCAGCTTTGAATTTGTGTCTCTCCATCACCTGACACCTGGGCTGCTTCATGTTTCTCTTTCCTCCTTAAACTTTTTCTTTCAATCATAGACTGTAAAAAAATATGGATGTAGTCACCATGACATCAGCCACTGGTTTTTGGACTGCTGTTTTGAAGCCTCATGTATAGTGATTTGACTGTAGCCATCTTTGATTTTTGGAGCTTGAAGTGACCATATTTTGACGAGCGGGTGGAGCTGTCCCTAGTGCTAGCTGCTAGCTTGTTTAGCACAGTGCATTTACAGTCTATGGTTAACTGTGATAATGCTAAAGATCATGCTAATTTTTGCTTGTGAAAAACAAGCCTAAAACCATTAAAACAAAATGTACTTACCGGAAAAACTGAACAGCCGGCTCCTTAGAGGGTCTTTTAGTACAACCAAATGCTGAACAAGACTTTTTAGGCAGCCAAAATGTTACAATTAACTTTCATGAACTGAAAGCACCCTGTGAAATAGGCATTATTATGGATCCCACTGCTTTTCTTGGCAAGACCTGCCCTACTCTGCCTCTGATTAGCTTTCCCTGATATTCTTACCCTAACCCTAACCAACCCAACCAACGAAGGCAATGAGTACTAGCCAATCAGAGGCAGAGTAGGCCATGTCTTGCCAAGAAAAGCAGTGGGATCCATAATAATGCGTGAAATAGCAGCAGCTACACCTATAACTGTTACTCTGTGAATCTGGGGTTATGCCATGGTTACGTTACATAACAACTTTGTCGCTGTGGAAGTGACTTGTCAGTCACAAGGTAGCCACGCCCTAAAGCATACTCTGCTTTATCATATATTTTACTCTAAATGGGACCATAGTTTACAAAATGAACATCATGCTGTATTGAAGAAGACTTGAAACTAGTGATTGAGACCATAAACTCATTAAGAAAGTGTTTACTGGGGTAATAAATCAAGTGAGAAGGAGGGTCTTTTTCTCATAGACTTTCATACAATCAGAGTTCTTTTTGGAGGCAGTATTAGAAAGAATGCAGGCTTAAGGCACTTCCACATTGGTTTTACTTTTCAGACCTGGAGCTACCTGTTTGCTTTCAATCTAGAATCAGTTCTTTACTTTCTTCTTGTTTTTCTTTCAATACCATTATATCCTGCAATTCTTCCTCGCTTCTGTCTCCTCTCTCATTATTCCTTCACTCAGTCTGAAAATATAAAAAACCTTCCTTTTAAAAGTCTGAGTGAGCATGAAGCAAAACTTTAACTTGTATGGTGTTAATTACAGTAATTGTGGACAAACGACACACGGTGGGAATACATCAGACTGTGGTAAGAAACCAGTCTGAGCCACTAACAGCTGTAAAGTGATAAAGGTTTGTGTAAAGCTCAGGTTGGACTGCTTAAATGCTATTTCAGATTTTGAGAGCTGGGTAAATGGTGTTTACATGCGTTTAATCTCCAATACAGCCCTGTGTATAACTGTAAAAATAAAAAAAGGAAAATAAGGGAGATTTACAGGGGAAATTACGAAACAGGAGCACTGTGGGAGAGGGGGTGAAAATACAGGAGAAACCGGGAAAAACAGGAGAGCTGACAGGTCTGGCTCACTGATCAGCTGTGATGTTAATAACATTTTAATGAGGAATCAATGAGACCAATACACCAAGGGCCAGTGGTCAAAGGGTCAAATGACCAGCATGTCCACACAACTTAGCACATCTATCTATCTATCTATCTATCTATCTATCTATCTATCTATCTATCTATCTGTTTGTCTGTCTGTCTATCTAGGGAGTAGTCTAGTGATGTTTAATGTATAATAATCCATACGTTATGTTTGTTGCTATGAAACGTGCCCTTGCTTCTCACACCGTGTGGGCTTTTATTTTATCCTTGCCAGAACCCCTCAATGTCAATCAAACAGCGAATGTAAACTGTAATGTAAATGGATCTGTGGTAGCAACCTCCAGCTGGCTTGTTTGACTTGGCTGGCCAGCGCTGTGTAGTGTAGGTACAGCCATCTTTTACTTTTACTCCTGCAGGCTTCCTGTTTGCCTGCTCCTTGTCAGTGTTTATCTATGGATTACACCTTGTCTGCTTGTCTGCATGTCGCACTCCAATTGCTGCCTCGTCTTCTTGCTGAACAAGCATCTCTCTTGGACGGGCACTGCGGTGCAAATGAGGAAACAGCATCTTTTTACACAGAACAGGATTTATAGGAAAGGTGTTATGGATTTAGTCCTTTTTTTCCTAAAATATAATTCTTCCCAGAAATTGGCAGTATTATGTTAAACCTCTTCTCTCAAGCTGGAAATTGAAATGTGTGCCTCATGTTTACCTTTTTATTAACAGTAACCATGATCTTTACGTAATATCAATTATACCATAGTTGCTATACTACAGATATTGCAGAAAGTGGAATTTTAAAAACATTGGGATTGATTTTATCCGGGGTTTTGTAGAATTGTCCAACATTAGGGTTGTACCTATGGTAAAAGCCACATTTTCAATCCCTGGAACTGTGTCCAACTACATATTGAAGTACCCTTGGGCACATAACTCAACCATAATCCGCACCTCTTCATTGATTATTAGTTGCCCTGGGCATGAACTTGGTATATTGATCATATCACAACTGTGCAACCAATGTGCCCTGTAACTGCCTCTGAGCTGTGTTGCTTACTGTAAATCAAACCACAGAAATAAATATATTTTTTAGTATTTGGGTTTCTTTTAGATATAAGCCTTTAGTTTTTATTTTAATAGATTTATTTGTTAGGGACCATGTACAAATAAATAGAATAGAAGAGATGTAACACATTTAGCTACTTGCTAATTTCCATCTAATAGGTGTTCAGATATTACACTCAAAAGCACAAATGCCAACCTCATGGTGGTGCCAGATGAAAAGTCAGGGGATCACCAAAGTAATTTGGATTAATTATCTGGGGACCCGGCATCCAAATTTTATTGCAATATGTTCAATTGATGTTGAGATATTTCATAAAAAAGGGGGGACACCTCAACAACAATATAACTTTTTCTCTGAGGACATTTTGACATGTCAAAATAGGGAAAATTACAGGTGTGATGGCTGAATGCCATTTAGCTGCTTCAGTTTCAGGGGTCCTGATATTGTGCATGCTGGCTCACTGTCACATTGTAATGGCTTACTGGGACACTTGAATAGAACTGAACCATTGTTTATGTTATTAGTAACACCTGTGCTTTTCCTACTATATGACAAGTCAGACACTGGCATTGCTGTCCCTTGAGTCATGCTGCTAGTCTGGCTAAAAATGCAGCATGACATCCTTTGTCACTTCTGGTGGTTAGGAAAAAAAACTCCCAAGCAATTCCTTCTTGGGATGTTTAAAATGTGCAGCAGGGCCTCAAGCATACAGTAAAAATGCTACATGCACATGTCATCATCATATCTTATCAGTGTTTCCCGAATAGATTGACTGTGCTACTATCTTCATCTGAGGCCTGAGAGTTGGTTACTAATGATTTGAGAGAGGTGCAGAATAGTGTGAGCTCCAACACAAAAGCAAAAAGCAAAAACAAAGGTGAAGACAAGATTGCTGTTATGTGACTTCTTTAATTTTGTAGACAGCTTATGAAGGAACAACTAATAGTATTTCAATCTTTGATTTTGCTGTCGCTCCTCCAGTATGGTGTGTATGTGTCCTCTAACTATTGGTTAGGTACTTTCTGAACACATGGTGACAGGCCACCATTAGACTCTAATTTCAGTTATCTAAGTAACAAGAAGTCATGTCACCTCTGAATGAGTAAGGTCATGACTTTCTCATTTCCAAGCTGTATTTATTCTCTTCATTCCATTTAGTTCTGGTCAGGCTCATTTTGTGAACATTACTACGCACAGAGCCAGCGCTGGATAATTGATCAGTGGCTGATATGGGCCAGGATAATGACGAACTGTCTGATATGAATCAGTCTCTCTTGTTATTTATATTTTTTCTCCTTGATACGATCTGATAGGAATCTACTAACATTGACTGATTGGTGTAGATAAAACAGAAAAAAACACACACATAATTCTCCCAAAGAAAAAAAAACACTTATTCAAAATCAAACTGCATCAAATAATAGTTCACATCTTTAGACTGGCAGCCCATTACTTGATGAAATCTCTACTTGTCAGAGGCTGTATGTTGCTGACATGCACCTCGATGCACAGGGGGCTAATTGCAGGGAAAGGCGGTGAAAGTTGTGTGAGACCACCTGCTGCGATGTAAGTATACAGACGTATCACATGCCAGATTTCTGAAGATACTGGCTGCGAGAGAACCAGGTCACTGCTTTATTTTGCCATTTGAAAAATTTTCCTCCAAGACAGCCCTCCATTAGCAGACTTGCCATGACAACTCTTTGGAGGTGTAAGAAATATTTAAGATTTAAAATTGGTCATTAAGCTGACACTCTGAATGAGCTTGACCTCTATTACAAGAAAGCCATGAGTGCAACAATAATAAAAAGAATAAGCTTCACTTTCTTGACAATCAACATTAAAGGGAAATAGTATGAAGCTTAAGGGTCAAAGACATACAAGTGTTTTATTAAATGTAATAAATATCTCTATATTCGTGACATGATCAAAAGCTGTGAAACAGAAAGGGAAATAAATGTTAAGCAGGGAGGTTAGACATCTGTTTGCACAGTTGATGTCTCACATATGAGTCCAATAAAATATACTGACATAAGAACTTCATTTCGCCCTCGAGCAAAACACTGGTTATAACATGAAATAAATTAGCAATGGCGTGATTGCCCAGAGGTTAGAGAAGCAGTGCTGTGAATGCTTAATTCTCTGATGAAGCTGCACATGGCCAAACATTATGCCAAACGATTGCATAATGTTAAATAATATTAGAGTTGGGTGATAAATACTAAAACTAATTTCACTGTAGACTTAAGCTTATTTTAAGATTCTCTGCATCTACAGTTGTTAAAGAGATCTGAGATTTGAAATGTATTACTATTATTATCAACATTTTTTGTTCAATAATATTTTGCATTTACAGCAAAGAATATAAGAATTTATTATAATGCACTATTTCAAGTGTTAGTTGCTAAAGGCTTATCTACACATGTTGCCTTCAGTCTCAATTTTATACTTTTTTATGCAGTTTATAATCGTCCATTACATGCACAACTACAGTGATTGTGTGTTGGGCTCATAGACTGTATCTAGATGGACGTAGTGAGATGTGACATCATCCGTTGGTTTACATTGGAGCCAGTTTGAAGTGCCATCTTTTCTGTTTGGAGTCAGGAGCTTCTAAATAAGGAGTGCTGGGTGTTGCCTTTCACGCTCTGGAAACACGCCCCCCTACCTTGGACCAAAGCAAAACTAGCTCACTGGGAACACCATGGATGTATAAAGAGAACTGGATACAGCACCGGAGCCGGGGCCCCGTTCATTCCTATGAAAGTTGCTCTGTGGCACATGAAGCCAAAAAAGCCACTTCCTGAAAACATACTACACACACTCTATGTGCCCAATGCACCCATGGAGCATGCTCACTTGAGACTTCTGGCCAAGATGGCTAATTTCCGGCTAACTTGAATGTTTATAAAAAGATTCAATTGTGCGGCTCTTCTAGGATTTAGAAATGTGGTCGTACTGAACGGATCAAACTGATAGTGAAACGAGTCATTTTGCGGGGGTTGTGAGACTCAAAAAAAAATTAAGAAGTCTTTTCCACAATGTAGGTCTATGGGAAAAAGTCTTTTTGGGCCCAATTGCATCATGTGATGTTGTAATCACACGGTTTGGCTGCTATGTCAAATTGGCTTCAAAGCCCAGCGCTCTACCTGTATCCAGTTCTCTTTATACATCCATGGGGAACACTGACAGGTGCACACTTGTGCTAACGTTAGCTACTTTAGCTAAATTTTGCTAACAGGGCAGGCATCTAATCAAGTAGCATTAAACTTGCCAAATAATTGTGTAGACACTGGTGGAGGACTGAAGCTGCTGCTGCTGATAATCTCCTGCTTTTTCTACAAACCCTGTATAGACATGTAACTTAACTTTGCCCTTTCAGCCACATTTTTTAGTCACCCATCTCTTTTACAGTTCTCTTTTTATAGTTTCTATTTTAATCAATACAACTGGTTACATAACCTGAACGAATCCTGAGTAGACACAGATGTGTGAAGACACTGCTGCTGTGCTACTGACATATAACCTTCACTATGCAGCCTGTGTAGACATTGGGTACTTCCCAAGTCTCTTAAATTGCATCCACGTTTCCCTCACTTGCGTCTTTTCCTCTCTCCTCGATTGGTTTCCTTGCGTCTCTCCATGCATCCACGGTGGGAGGGACTAAGACCAAGGAAACCAAGTGAGGAGAGAGGAAATGAGGAATATGTTTTTAGAGACATGAGAGGCCTTTCCTCTGAAGTGTCACGTGACATCAGTTTCTGATGAAGGCGGCAGCTGATCACAGCTGGATCAGCTGTCAGTCGAGTTTAACAGCTGTAGTGACGTTTGATGGAGTTTGTGTCTGCACACATGTGCACTGTGCTGACACTAATAAAGGTGCACAGTTATCACTGCAGAGCAGCTGCTTTCTCTCTGCAGCCTGTTACCTGTTTAATAAACACCTGCACATGAATAAAAACCTGCATTCTGTATTTATACTGTGTACTGTGTCCTGCTCAGAGGCAGAATGTGTTTATATTATTTATTAATTATTTGCATCTGTATTTATTGATCTCTATCGATTCTGATTGTGAATTCATTATTTAAAAACCCAGAATATGATTAGAGTGTCTTTTGAACACTGGAAATTATTTATTTGACTAAATGTTTCAGGGAAAATTGAAATTATGTAACTCATAACAAACCTGACGCTCAGGAATTTTCAGCCTCACAGGTGACTGAATGGATATGACAATACATTTTGTAAAATGTAAATGTGTTTAAACTGTGTTTCTTGCTGACAGACAGACTCTCCCTTATTTTAATTTTATCATTAATAACAATTAACGGGGGAAATAACAGATCATGATTCTAATAAATGAAAGTTGTTGTTCTAGTTAGAATTTTAACTAGATGATGAATCAGAAAACAAAATATAACACTTGAGTTTAATCTGTCTTCACTCAGTGATGTTGTGACATATCAGATCAGTACGATCAGCTGCCATCCAATCAATAACTGATATCCAATAAAGGGGCGTGTCAGCTGGTAAAAGACTTCCATCAAGGCTACTCTTGTGTATCCTTGCTCTTCCCTAGATCCCTTAGTAGATCCCTACTCGCTCCTTGCTCCTTGGGACGCCCGTCAAAATGGCGCACCAGGAACAACTTCTGGTTCAGGTGAGGAGCGAGGAGCGAGACTTGAGATGTACCCATTGTGTTGGAGTTAGAGGTCTGGTCCCAGTCCAAAGTCCCTCTATAGAAAAAGCCCTAGGTTCTTTAATGGACAGATTTAATGGACAGGCCCCTGGGCATATACAGTACACATTGTCACTGGTTGTTACGTGACCACACAAATATACAGTTTTATATTTGCTTTCAGTGTATTCATAGTGTATGGTGTCAATACTGAACCAAAACTGAACTAGACCTGAAAATCCTACACAAAACCTGAAGGGGTAAACGCTCCCTTTGAAAGTGTCATGATGGCTTCTTTCTTGTGACTTATGCAAAGTAAATGTTTAGGTATGGCATTTAATTAGTTTCAAAACCTGTGCACATAAAAAACAGGTGCATGCATGTGATAGAAGAACAGTATCTGTGAGCGGAAAACCATCCTCATGAGAGAAGATTTCTGCTCCATGAGCGCACAGAACAATACCCGTGAGCAGAAAAGCATCCTTGTGAGAAAGCATTTTTGCTCCATGTGCACAAATGCAGTCCTGCGAGCACGGGGCTATGACGAGCGCAAGCTCCACCCTCCCTACGCGCTCACAACTGCTCAACACTCACTTGTTTGTCAAGTTGACTTTTGAGATTTTAGAAGCGGGGATGGAGACAGTCTGCACCTTTGATTGAATACTGACCATGACCTGCATGACCATGACACAGCTGAAGACGGGCAGCCTGAGAGAACAAAGGGAAAATAATAATATTTAGTGGCTGATTCTGTTTTTTAAGTGGTAAAAAAACACTTATGAAAAAGTGACATCGTAGCAAAAGCCTTAGCCTTGGTGAAACCTTCTTGCTTATGAAAAAAAGGGCAATTTCCCTGATATTTTTCCATCCAGACCACATTAGACCAGGTCCAGATCAAAAACTTAGACTGGTCAAATCTGGACTAGATTATCAAGGAGACTACAGAAAGTCATTAAAACAGTTTCAGATTTGTGAAAACTGAAAAAGGGCGATTTCACTTTCTTTTCAATTTCTTTTTTCCCCATCTAGACCACATTAGTGAGAAGGAGGAGCTCTACATGGCCATAACCAATGAAATGAAATGTAGAGACATGGAATCGTGCTGTGAATATCTAGCTGCAAGATGAGTGAAATCACCTTTTTTTGTGTTTTTGCACAAACAGAATAAAGGTTTCACAAATCTGAAGCACTGATACTTTACCTTGTTACATGTAGTTACAGGGTAAGTACAAGATACGTCCGCTGCAATCTTCAATGTACATTGTATGCCTTGTAGCATATTAAAAACAAAATTTTACATCCTTAACTTAAAACCTTTATTTAACATACTTCTTATTTCAAAATGAATAAGCTGATAGCACTGAATTCTTTATTTCTTTGTTTTTCTTGCATTGCTTCCTCATTTTGTTCTTTTTCATCTTCCTTTCCACTCCTTATGAAGATGACAGGGTTAAGGTTGAGATGAGGGGAAAGAAGCTGGTGCACCTTGGCTATATGTTGACCCTATAGAGAAAAACTGTTTGTGTCAGTCTCTTGACAGTAAATTATAGTCTGAGATATCTGGATTTCTGACAGCTATGAGTGGGAGCTGGCATTCTAGATTTGAATAAATACAATATTAATGGGACACGTAAGGCTATACAGGAAATATAGCTAACTAAAATCAGCATCTTGTTTGTCAACAAACCATGACAAATATGTAGCACCATAATAATGGCAAAGTTGAGGTTAATTTCCAATTATCTGGTGGGACAAGCTTGCAACAACTAAGGCATGAAGTCAAAAGCATGGGCGATTTTCCTGTTTATTTGATTTTACTGACAAAGCCTAAATGCAGAATAGGACATATTTGATATGTTGCTAATTGCCAGCAAAGTCATCACAAGTTAATACCAGCTCCAATGAAGATGTGTTGAAAGTTTAGCCAGTGCAGTAGCAGATTAGCTTAGTGTAGGTCACTATATGAATAAAATCACCTGAACATGTTTCAGCTTCTGTAAGACACAAACCCACAAGTGTTATACTGTATTACATTGAATGTAATGGCATAGTAAATTCTATTAGAGCAATAATTAGTGTTATCTTGTAAAAAGTGCAGAGTAATGCTTTGCTTTTTCAGCTGGGTGCACAGCATTAGCTAGGATATGAACGTCTAGTAGCTAACAAATGATTATCAAGCTAACACTGCAACAGCACCTTTCATTTGTTCAGTTAATGCTACATTTGACATGAGCCACAAACCAGACAGCTCTGTGCCAATGAATATATTCAGGTTATTACCCACCGTATGTTTGCTGTAAAGTAGGTTAGCAGGGAACAGATCGGGTGTGTTCTTTCATCTCACCAGCGTACACCTGAAGGGTGGGCGAGCAGAGAACCTTTTCCAATTCTTTATAGAAAACACTCCATTGCCCCCTGTTGTGATCTGACATGAATGAAGCGTACCCATTCAAACCGCGATGAACTTTGATGACACCAATGTGAAAGGTTATAGGTCCTACATCGTACTCTTTTTCCTATCCAAATCTTTGTCACTTATTTGATTTATACTTTGTAGTTTGCCTGTTTGTTGGTAATATGTTGATAGATTTTAAAATAAAATCACATCAGATTTATTAAGTGCCGCAGAAGTCATAACTCCATCTTCCCTGAAATGTCCAGATTTTTGCTCAGTTTTATGGTCATACTGTACCCTATAATAACAGAATAGGTACCCCATAGTTAAAAAAAACTACAGAATAAATTGCTCAGTAGGTCGTACATATTCTGTAATAATAAAATAGGTACCCAGTAGTTTAAAAATAATTACAGAATAATTTATTTGTAAGTTCCCAAATTGTTACCCCCTTATTCCATAACTTCACAATTTTTTCCCCCTGTAACAACATATATTTATCAGTACGTACTGTACTGGTACGCCGTTTCACAAAAGATTACACCGTAACTTCAGAGTAATTATGCTGTACATTGTGGGCTGTAATCTAAAGCATTACTGGAAAAACTAAATTTTATTCACTTTTCACCAGCGTAAATGTACAAGAAATAGCGATGGGTAATATGTTGTTTGAAAGACTTTACAGTAACCAGTATTCAAACATTCAAGAGAAAATATGAACAAATGTGCACATGCAAACACACCCAAAACACACTCATACAGTCAATTTGCTTGGCTCCTGAAAAAGACAGAGGCCTATTCTGGGTCTTTGGCCTTTATAATGCTCCCTCTCATTTCTCCACAGTGCTGTTTGTCCTCTCAGCTGCCTCCCTGCCAGCGAGCGCTGCCTCTTCCACTCCCCTGCTCCTCCTGCTATTCTGGCCAAGCTAAGCCACAACTGTCCCACATGCCATGTCTGCTGGATGTGTGAAGAAAGAATGGGAGCGAGGCGAAAACGGACCTCTTAAGTGAGTCGGACCCAGCCAGGCGGGACGGCTGGAAATGTCTTCCTCTTTGATTCCCCAGGGAACAGAGACAGAAAACAAATGGAGTCTGACTCGTTTATTTTCTCAAGGTCCTGGAAGTGACCTGCCGCTGCTGCGGAACACAGGCTGGAGCGCTGATGTGCGCCGCCTGGCTGCCAAGCTGTCCAGTGGTCTGTCAGTCCGACACAATGGAAAGGGCCCCTCAACCCTCACCCCTCCATCCAATCCCAGCCACAGACCACAGCACAGCCTGCACAGTGGCACTGCTGACAACTCAGTCGCCCTGCTCACAGAGCGACGACCTGGTGAGTAATTGGTCGATAGAAGTCGGCAGGCATTGACTTGTGTGGCTTTGCAGGCAGTGATGACTCATTGTGTGTTTGCAGTTACTTGCCATGCAGTGGACATACATGCGAGAAAAAATACAAGATCCTGAGGGATAAAACGGATATTCACAGAGAATTAATAGCCAATGAATAATTAATGCAACAATAACAGCACACATGCACTCACATTTATCTAATCATTCCGCAGTGGGAATGTGTACATAATAAGAATATTATCTGTCTACAGTGAGGCTGCCAACACGCTCAGCCCATTTGGCTGGGAGCTAACAGAGGAGTTTGGCAACCAGTTATCGCACCGCTGTATCTCCCAAACTGGATAGCTGATTCTGGCAGATGAATACAGGATTTTTACACTTCAGAGCTTTAAGTCTGAATTCAGCATTGTGTTAATGATCCAGATCCAACGAGAGACAGAGAGGAAGGGAAGGAGAATTACTGATAGAAGTTCAAACGTGGTGCACATGATGTATGTACACATGTGGAAACACACTCTTTCACATATCATACACACTCCCTGCAGGGCAATGCAACACAGATACTGCTCCTCTATTCTGCAATGCACACAAAGGTTAGAGAGTGAGACACAATATTTGGTGCATTAATACATGCATCAATACTGAACACAAAGTGGTCTTTTATCAAACCTGTTGCCTCATTCACAGGCAGACTCTTCAGTGTCTTTCTCAAGGACACTTTCATGTGATACATGGAATTCATACATGAATTGGCATAAACTGGCTGAAGAAAGTATTGAACACATGAGATTACATAGAGAGTGTTTTTCAGGCCTTTGAAATGTAGGGATTTATAGATACTAAAGCTACATTTTTGTAGGCAACTAAAACACAATTATCGTTTTTATGGTTATGTTTAGGCACTCAAAGGACTTAGTTAGGGAGAGGAACGATCAGTCTTGTTGAAATATTGAAAAAGTAACGCTGACTTGAAGCACATATTTCAACATTTAATCCAACCAACAAACCCTATTCTCAAACCTGCATTAACTGATTTTTTTGCCTCTTAGGGGCAGCAGAAACAAGCTGTTAACTAATTGATACGCTTAACTGGCTATTTGCACATCCAGATATACAGCATTGTTTTTGTTTATGTTAATAATTTTAGTCAGTTTTTACAGGTAGTTAACCATAACAAAGCACATATAGTTTATCAGAGGTCGGGGATAAAACATAAAAACAAAGAATACTAAGAAAAAAGAAGACAATATTGACAATAATGGTAACAATAATAATAATGATGACAGTGACAACAGTAATAATAGAAACAATAATGATAATAATGAAATAAAAATAGCACTACATGGAAAACAGAGAAAACTAGAAGAAAAAAAAACATTAATTTGGAGTCATGTTTTTGGCCACCTGATTAATAAAAGTTCAATATTTACTCTTTTAGCTCTGGCTTGGTTTCTGTCCTCTCCTGAGGGATATGTCTGGTTCTTTGGCCGCTAAATGCTCCACTGAAGACAGCTGCCTACTGCGTCTGGAAACAACACAGATGAGAGCAGTGAGAGTGAACCAAAACAGTAAAGCTGTTTGTGTAAAATCAAAACGATGAGGTGAAAGACACTAAAACTCCCCATAGAGCTGTCAAGCGATAGTTGTACTGTTCACATACACATAGTGATTTGATCCATTGTTAATGTAACAATATTGATCATAGCAATTTTAAAAGTGTTTTAGCAGTGTAGACCTAACCACGCAGCCAACACAGGACTCAAAACCTCTCTGGTGTCAACATCCTGTGCATACACCCACTGTTCACCCAAAACATCTTCCTACAATATTTGTGTGGTGCATGTCATTGAACATAATACAGGAAACAAATGTGGAAATACCATTCATTACTAAATAAACATAATTTTCACGGCACAGGGTTTATTAAAACCTTAGCTGCACAGCACCAACATAATTAACAGGCAACAGACTTCATCCTTGTAATGTCAACTAAAGAGCTAGCAGCAAGCTACCAAACCTTTTTTCTGTTTAATCCACCCTTTACATCTCACCAGGTTGCCTTAAACACAATGCTCTTTTCCAACTCTATCCTTTTATACAAATACAAATCTACAATTTCACAGCTGGACCTGCCTGATGTGACCACAGTCATTGTATTTGTGACTACAGAGAGGTTCTCCGTTTCACTGCTGGCTGCAAAGCAGCTCCCCTGACTCACTTTGATGTTAAATACATTGCTTAATGGCACCTTGACAGGAGACGGGTGCTTGATGATTTTGCTCTCATTTTTCCAGCTCAAATTATCCCAGCAGGTCACAGATTTGAATATACAACCTTATGCTCACAAACCACGTCGTTAAACCATTTCAGGAAGCTCTCCACTCCAATCACACAGCCAGTGAGCTAATTGCCATCTAGAAATAACTTATTCTTTTTTTTAAATGTCTTTCCGCAGTAGCCTCTAGGAAGCATGAAGAGCAGTGCAAATCCTGCAGAGACAGGAAGTGAACGTGGAGTTTTGACAGCAGCGCCAGCAAAACTCAAAGCTTTGTTAGTTTGGTAGAAAAAGAGTTTGTCAGGTGTACAAGGCCACTTAGCCACCATGGATATCTACCCAGTCTCCAAATATAATCAGAAATCAGGATTGAACTTTTAAAGATTCCCCATGATGCCATGTGCTTGCTACTCAGAATTATTTTAAACATTTTTTGAAAGATGAAGTTTGTCTAACAATCTGCGCATTCTGGTCCTAAAATTTAACAAACTCCCTCAAAGAACAGAGTCTCAGTGGCAGGATGGACGACTGGGAAGCTGAATCATTTTTCTATAAGATTTTAAGACCTCCTCTCACCACTTCAATTTTCAAATCTGTTCACTGTTTTCATAGTCATGGTCACATTCATAATTCAAACGTGGCAACACCATCAAAATTCGAAACACAGGATGCTCACTTTCAAATTGATTGACAGGTCTTTCAATACTGGACAATAGCTGAATCTAAGTTATTTCATTATTATTCATAAACACAGTACTATTATTCCCCTGTGGTATATTTTCTTTTCTGGAAACCTGTTGAAATTATTTTTTTGTTCCTCTGAGGCTGTCAGGCAACAGTCCAGGCAAGGATGTTGCTGCTGTCACCAGCTTAAATAGAGTGAATGAAGCTGCGGTGTCAGGGCTCTGCTAATTTGAAACATCTAAAAAACCTTTGTGCCTTGTTCAAATCTATCAACGCCTGTGATGTAATTACATTTTAAATAGGCTTGGGTGATAAATTGAATCTCTATACTGTTCTGCCCCTAAGCAAACTTGATTAATCTAGTTTTAATCAGTTGGTGGCAGGGAGGTGCCTTGATGTTTCATTTAACCGAGGCTGACGGCTGAGACAGTCATGCCTTTGTCAGATGAGTCTTGCTCAGACACCTAGTTTTGTCTGTGTGGGGATACTGAATCGTGGTGGCGGTAATGGTAATGGCGGTGGTGTGTGTCTGTGGGGCATCCACCCTCCAGTGACTGCCCTGTGCAGATCTTGAAGAATGACCGCTGTAAAGCATCTGCTCCTTTCAGTTACTTACAGTAGGCGGGTGAGATAAAAGTCTAGCTAAGGAGAATTGCTTCTAATTATAGATGATAGACACATAGACTCATTCCCCCAGCGTCTTCCTCCTCCCAGTGGCCATGCTGGGAAGAGAAACACTTTTAAATAAAGGAACCTTTGCCCTCTCATGCTGCAAAGTAAGAAGCTAAATGCAATATGAAGCCCAGTGAATCGTTGTCTTGAGATATGGCACTAGTGAGCTACACCAATCATAAATAATAATTATGTTGTTAAATAAATCTCTTGTATGAAACCAAACCCGCCATGTCATATAACTGAAACTGAAAGCACCCATGTCTCTGTTTTAGTGATGGTGATGATCAACCATTCAGCACATAGATAAGTGTAAACACCAGTGGTACTCATCTGTATTTTGGAAGATGTCAGCATTGTGTTCTGTGTATTTGCAAAACTCTGATCTCAAGTGCCTTCAGGGGCGGTCCGTGGTTGGGGGGAAAATGAGTGTATAAATATACATTTACTACTGTATTATTGAAGAGTAAACCAGAAAATATTCAGGTTTTAAGAAGCCGAAGCCAGTGAATTATTGCTTAATAGAAAAGTTTGACATTTTGGGAAATCAAGTCAATTTATCAAGTCAAGTAAATTCTATTTATATAGCACCAAATCACAACAGAAGTTATCTCAGGGCACTTTTCACATAGAGCAGGTCTAGACCATACTATTTAATTTACAGAGACCCAACATTCCCCCATGAGCAAGCACTTATGATAGCAGCAAGGAAAAACTCCCCTTTAATGGGAAGAAACCTCATGCAGAACCAGGCTCTAGGTGGGCAGCCATCTGCTTTGACCAGTTGGGTTGAAAGAGAAAGAGGGACGGGGAGAGGGGAGAGACATAGAGAAACACGGCAACAACAATAACAACAATTATAATAATAATAGAAATATGACTAATAATAATAGTAGTAGCAGTCGGCGTCAAGCTGGACCACGGGGACAGCAGGCGGTCCACAGTGGGTGGTCTCCTGTGAGACGAGAAAACACAAAACTATGGGGAAGATGTCAAGTTAGAAACATAAAAACATAAAAAGTCCACCTACCAGCACCTCTAACTGTGTGTTCAGATAGAACACAAAGCAGATTTTTTAGATGCGGCACGATTACATACAAAGTCAATGGAAAGATGCAGTTAGATGCAAATTTGCCCTGCGTCTGTGCAGGTTGAACATTTTTCAACTTCAAGGTGCAGTGTGTAGAATTTAGTGACATCTAGTGGAATAGCAGAAATGGAATATAAAATGTTTTAATCAGTGTATAATCAGTGTTGTGTTTTTACCTTATAATGAGCCCTGTATACTGTATCTACACAGACAGCAGGTCCTTTTCCATGGAGCCTGCCATGTTGCACCGCCATGTTTCTACAGTAGCCAAGAATGGACAAACCAAACACTGGCTCTAGCGAGGGTCTTATGTGTTTTTTGGGAGTTTCACAGCCACTGTAGGTTCTCGTACATGCTTTGAGGGGGAGGGGTATTCAGTTGGTTGCAATCTGCAGCCTCATTGCTAGATGCCACTTAATCCTACACTGGTCCTTGTGAAAAAGTGAAAAAGTGAAAAATGTGCGCATATCCTGGAGCTTAATGAATCTACTTCATAAACGTACAGTGATGACAGGAAAAGGGAGAGAGACTGGAGGGAAATAACAGAAAGGACGGGTTTCTGGTGAGTTCTAATTTTTTCTAAACATTCAGTCAGAAGCTGAGCTGAATACAGACACACAAGCACACTCCAATAGACACGGTTTGTCTGTTGCTAGCTAGCTTGTAGCTAGTACAGTTGGTATTTTGGCTGTTTGGGACGAATAAACACAAACAGTCCAGCGGTCAAATACTTGTGAATAAGGCGAACATTTGCTTGCTTTCTGTCTGAACACACCTTTAAGCTCCCTAATTAACACACGTCTTGTTTGTTTAGTCTGTAAAAAAACAGAAGTTTGACAACAAGTTGTAGTATGAGGCTACCTGGGAAAATGTGCAGGACTACTTCTTGGTCAGTTGCAGTGGACGGATGGTGGACACTTCTTATGTACAGTTTAAACAAACAGGATATAATGTGTTAATTAGTGAGCTTTAGAGGTGCTGATTGGCTGATAATTTTCAATTTTGACCAGACACAGGCTAGCTGTTTCCAGTCTTTGTTCTAAGCTAAAAAGGCCAAAATGTCAAACTATTCCTTTAAGATATTATTAATTCTATGTAGATCGAGTAATTGATAAATTAAATAATTGTTGCAGCTGTACTATTATAATTGCACTCACTTCCACCTAATCTAAATGTTTAGATGAGAATGTTGATTGTTAGTCAGAAATCTGATAAATATCCTGCCTAACCTGATATGTAAATGTGTCAGCTGATATTTATAAATTGTGGTTGTTTCTATGTGAACCTCTTTTGAAGAAGACAGCAGATGAGTAATGTGTGGCTGCTGTGCAAATATTTTTGATTTTAAGACTACAGCTGGTCCCACATGACTCCAGTGTACTGTAATAGTCCTTAATGATATAAATCCACATAGAAGAAATAATAAAATCCACCAATTCCTCCAAGAAACATGAACTGTCATCACTCGGAGGGGATTACATCCTTCTTCTCCTGCGTGACAGAGGCACTGAGGGGTGTAAATCTCAGGTCAGGATGACAATGTGTAATGCACCATGACTAATTGACTGTAGCATTTTGAATGGCAGGAGCTGAATGGATGTGAAAACAGAGAAACTATAGGAGCTGTTGTGGAGGAGTGTGGGATGTATATAGCTTGTGGACTGCTGGACGCGTTGGCTGCCTCCAGCAGAGCTGGAGTGGCTGGAAAATCACACCAGCAGATGAGTCGGAGGAAAAAAAAAACATTCCACCCATGCTGTCATTGTGAAGTTTTTCTCTCCTTCTTGTCCTGTCTTATTCATCTCCTTTCCTCCCACTTGCCTCCTTTTCAGTTCTCCTCTGTCTGTCTGTTCACCTTCGCTTTCATTTCTTCCCCTCTTCTGTCAAATTAAAATCTTCATTGGTTCTTCTTCATTGCCTCTAATAGTATAATGTACGAACAGTTGTCAAGCACCAGAGCGTCTTCCAAAAAACAGTTCATACAGTAGGCTATAAATTTATATTTTTACTGATTGCTGAAACTGTGTATAATAAAACATCATTAATCACTCCTCTACTCTCATGTGGCGGAGGTGGGCAGGGAGTTTTTGAAAGAAACGACAGCACGATCTGTCCTTCAAAACTAGAATATAATATAATATAATATAAATTAATAAATTAGAAATGTGTATCAAGAGCAGAAGTTTCATACCTCTAACCATTCATACCACACCTACTGTAACAGGAGGACGTTTTTGACAGAAATGCTTCTGCTCTGTGCTTGTTTATGCCTCCTTTTCTTACTGGAAATTAAACAAGATACAATAGAGTGGAGGACAACAGGAACTGAATGAATGATATCTGTGACACTTTAGAAGTTGCTCTGGAGTTGAAACATTTGTGTCGTGTGCATATATCAAACTTTGCACTGATTGAATGTAATGAGTTCCTCCATTAGTCTAGAAGCAAGGAGGAAAATGGACTCCTTTATCTCTTTAAACAAATTATTATCTTGCTAATGCAATATTTAAATTGACTATATCTTTAATGGAAACTTGAACTTGACCAGATGGAACTATTTCTTACTTCCTGTTGAACACAAGTTCAAGTAGTGAGTCAGCAGAGCCCTTCTCTGGTCTACCTTGTGTTTTTCTAACTCTTTTATTATTGCTTTTTGTCACCTTGGCATTATTTTACGCGATTATCCAGGGAAGTTTGAAGTCCTTTCAGCCCTGTGATGCCGCCAATTACAATCAGTCTTGAGCTGTTGTTCATTGGAAGCAGCCTACTACAACAGTCATCTTCTACTTGTGGCCACAGAGCAGCTCCCTAATGAGCAGCTGGAGGTTAAATACCGTGCTGATCAGTGTGCTGGTAGTATTTATTGAACGAGAAAAGAACACTTCTCATTTACCAGTGTCTTCTAGTCTGATATTGCAGTCATGATTTACATTGCAGCAGTGTGTTGGTTCTTCTTGTCATAAATAAATAAACAAATAAATAAAGACACCTTGCTACTGGAATTTAGAATCAAGCAGTGAAATCTTAATTAATGACCACGAGGAATACGTGCCTGCTCTGCCCCTAATACATCTTCTCATCAGTTTCATTATGTAATGTTATAAAACCTCGTTCACACATAGTTCCCGGTAAATTACTGGGATAACCTTTCAGGCACCGCTAGTAATTTTCAATATTCACACATGCAGCTACATTCAGGAACATGCGCCTTGCGCCTTTTCACACATGCCATGGCAATGCCAGAATAGATGGGGCAAGGGACAGTCCAGCAGATGGCAGATGCAACACTTATGGATGCCAACTACCATAAAACTCAATAGAAAAAAAAGTCAGGGCAAGGCCAGATGTATGTGTATGCAGCCATAGATGTAGAAACATAGATACCTTGTTGGCCACTGCTGTATGTTGTCGCTATGCATCTGTGTGTCCACCATATTGAGGTGGTCAAGATCCGCTGGTAAACAAATAGCGTTATTTTTTTCCCCACCCACATTCTACGAAGACCTGCCCTGCACTGCCTCTGATTGGCTCTGACCCTGATATTCTTACCCTAACCCTAACTATCTCACGCCTCATGCGTAAACCTAACCAATGAAGGCAACGAGTACTAGCCAATCAGAGGCAGAATAAGGCGGGTTTTCGCGGAATGCTGGTGGAAAAAATAAAATAAGGCAAACAAATACAATGTGTGTGTGTGTGTGTGTGTGTGTGTATACTGTATATATATTTTTTTCTAAGTTGCTGAATCATATCAATGTGAATGACAACACCAACATCCTACATGGGGGCCTGTCAAATGTTCACACTAGATAGTCTATTATAACTAGAAATTTTCAGAGAAATTTTGAGTGTGCCTGCTGCTTGGTGTATATCTCAATAGGATTGGATGTGGTCCTCACAAAGATAGAACTCCCCCACACACAGATCTAAAACTCAAATTGGTCCTCACAAAGATCACAAACACCCTCACACATACACTAACACACACACATAAACACACACACAGGTCTAAAACTCAGACTGGGCCTCTGTGTATGTGTGACAGTATGAGTATGAGTATGTATGAGTACACACACACACACACACACACACACACACACACACACTTACTTTTAAGTCTACACATAAAACTTACTGTACTTTTATTTTTCAACACTACTTTTATAACTTTCAGGGCCGAAGAATTACATCTTGAACATGAACCAAACAGTTTCACCAAAATAAACAACATAAAAACTATAGGATCTAAGTAAAAAGAAAAAAAGTCAACACATTCTTTACTGAGAATTTGAACACAAACCAAACGTTTGTGTAATAACTCATATGCTGTAAAAATGTCATACAATATAATTAAAATGCTGAAAACATATGAAAAGTTCCATGAGGTAAGCCTGTGCTTATTGACATATTTCTAATAATTTCTGATAATATAACAAAGGAAGAAACAAAAGGCAGAGCTCAGACAAACACATTCATACATCGCTCTATGTAAGATTTTCACATATATTCAAGTCAAGTCAATTTTATTTATATAGCACCAAATCACAAGTTTACATACTTTTTAATTTACAGAGACCCAACAATCTCCCTTGAGCAAGCACTTGGCGACAGGGGCATGGAAAAACTGCCCTTTAACATTAAGAACTGGGCTCTAGGTGGGTGGTCATCTGCCTTGAGCAGTTGGGTTAAGCGAGAAAGAGGGGGACACAGAGATGCACAGCAACAACAATAACAGTAAGCAATAACATTCAAAAGTAAGAGTACTCGGGTGCATTCAAATGCAAGGAGCAAAGAGTAAGAAAAGTTTGATTGCATCCTGTGCTTCTTACATCTTACTTCTCGTCTTGCTCGTCCTTTCGACACAACCGTGATGATGATGGAACAGCTAATCAAGCTAACGTTACTGCTAACATTACTAGCCTAATAGTGGCTAACAGCCAGACTATCCGACCTCACTTTGCTGTGTGATGAGCGGTACATAAACATTGACAAAGACAAAGTGGTTAGCAGGTTTGCCACCATGAAGGATAGGAGGATGAAGTTTTAAAAAGGGACTGTGATATGTACAAAGTTCATTAACCTCTTTGGATTATTTTGTTCTATGGAGGATGACGGAATACACAAGTCAACTACACTAAACTGCAGGCTGAGCAGGAACAACAATTGGTGAGCGAAACATGCATCTTCCACGTTACGGATCCCGAGGCTAGTACCACAGTAACAAATGATTTGGGTTCAATGCCTTTCAGTTCCCTGAAAAACACAGATGAAATGTTCAAAAGGATGAAGACACGAACCATATATTTCTCTTCCCAATTTTCTTCTTTTATTACAAAATTTTGAAAACATGAAATAAATATTCAAAACTCGTGCATTAGTGTCTCTTTGATTCAATATCCATTGTTTTGTTGCTTTGTTTGAATAAGGTACTTTAGTATGGTTTCTTTCCCTTTTAACTCATTGTCAGTTCTACCACACTCTTTAAACCAAATGAACAAGTGCATCTTTTCAGCATCTGTGCTGGTTCAATGGCTACTACTACATAGTGCAATTAAGTTAAGTTACACCATACATATACTATTATTTCACTGAACAACATAAATCAACATACTTTCACTTTAAGATAGCTTTAAGACGGTTCTCATTCCAAAACATTCAACACGTTACATAAGGAATGTTAATTAACTCAAAATATTGGTTTGATTCAAACTTACGAAACTGAGGATTCACACCATAAACTTTAACTAAGTACATTTCTGCAATGAAATTATTCACAAATCTTATAAGCATCCTATCAACAGAAATAACCCTATTCAAAATATCTATCAGGTGTTCAAGGCTCCAGCATTGAAAATGTCACTATAAATACCGCCATGTGCAGCGCTATATTCTCAAGCTTTTTAAACTTGATATTGAACACTCAAGTCCACTCACAAACTCAACACACCCACGCTACATAAAGTTTAGCTTTAGGTGGTAATTCTAGATTAGATTTTCACAATACTGACCTGAAAAACACAAATGACATGTTCAAAAGGATGAAGACAGGAACCATACATTTCTCTTCCCAATGTTCCTCTGGGGAGGGGGGCAAAAACCCTCACGTTAGGAAACCAGGGGCAACACCACCAGGGCTCATTGGTTCTGCTTTTCTCTTTCCTAATGAACTAAGGCTTCTTCTCACAACAAATGTGAAATTAATTACTTTGGATCTCAATCAATCAATACTGAAATGTTTTGCTTGTTACAACTAGCAAACAAGGTAATGAACAATACTTAAAATAATAAAAATGATAATATAAAATATATAATTAAAAAAATAAACACAAAGGTCATCACACATTTTGAGTGTACCACACATAACTTAAGGAGGTTGTATTATGTACTGAATTTGGTACTGGAGTTAATTTAGCTAACCTTGATAAATGTGTTGGGTCACAAGATGATAAAAAGTAATCCCACAGCCACCACAGCTGCCTGGATTTCAAAGTATTGTATTTTCACGCCATTTTATCTTACTTTATTATAAAGTGAGAATGTGTGTAAGTTGCAGGGACTATTTAGTGAGCTGTTTTGGATGTGGAAATCCCACAGCCACCACAGCCACCAGGATTTCACAGTATTGTATTTTCACTTCATTTTATCTTATTTTTATTGATGTTATCAAGTGGGTTTTATTTTCCATCTTATGTTACATGCTTTTATGTTCTTTTATGTCTTTTTCATGTGAAACACTTGGTGCATATAATTTGTTGTAAAGCACTTTGAGCTGCATTTCTTGTATGAAAGGTACTATACAAATACAGTTATTATTATTATTATTATTATAATTAGTCATTATTAACTTAAATTTTGGTTATGAACAAATCAGACAGAATGTTAGATTAATCTGTTGTTTAACTCCACGCTTACTGCATCTCGACACCTGTCTGGGTCACTGCCTGTGGTGTTGTAGACTGCGTTGTATCTGAATAGGCCTGGTAGTGTTCTGCTGTATCTGTAAGAAAGACATGGTACTGAGACAGTGCACCTGGCCTGTCGCTGTCTATCGGCGGTGGTCCTGAACTGTTCGTCAATCAATGCACATAGAGCCCTGCTTGCTGTCCTTGGTGCTGAAAAATTTGAACATGACTGGCAACCTGTTTTTTTTTTTTTTTTTTTGTTCTTCAGAACAAGCTTGTCTGACAAAGTGGCTTCACTGTATGTATCTTAGACATAGGCTTGCTTTGCTCAATAGGTGGCAATTTGTGTTTATGGATAGGATATATCAGCTATTTTACAGTTGTGAATTTTAAAATTACTTTATCAGAAGGGCCCCTCGAGAATGCTCCGCCCCCCCTGTGCTGAGAGTCTAGCTCAGCCCCTGCTTACCAGAATAGTGGTCAAGCTTTAACTGCAGTTCCTCTGAAATCATATTTTTCTCTTTTAAATCATCTACTGTAGCAGTGACTTTACAGTTTGTTTCTGTCTTCTTACACAATCCTTGACATTTCTCAGCTGCCTCTGCTTGAGCCTCAGAAATTGTACATTTGACTTGATCAGGGTCAAGGACATACTAATTGTAGCCCACCCACTCAATTCTCATTTTACAGTATGTTATGGCATACCATTTAACATCTGATAACACCTGTGCATAGGAGGTGAATTGGTGAGCATCTACTAACATTTTCAATTAGGATGTATCTACAGTATTTAACAAATTTGGGCATATGACTCTGACTAGGAGGCCTAGTTCGCTTATTTTCTAGCTATACTGTTGTTGTGAGCTAAAAACTTCCATGCGTCATACTACAGCCCTTATTTTTACCACATGAATCACATTACTATCAAACATGAATAAATATCAAACCACAAAGACTTGAATGCAATAACAGAAAAATTACAGGACCCAAAGAAAATAAAACAAAATAATACCCAGGGTTTTGTAACTTAGTTCATGGTACCATGTCGTTGGTGGGCTTGTTGGAGCTCATTTGAAATCCTCAAGGAAAATATTATCTGTACTCACTGATCCTTGGAAACTCAGAAAGCTGTTGGCTTTTCAAACCCTCTGTCCAGCGGTGAGCTGTGCAATGGAGAAACCCCTCCTGAGGCTCTGTCTGTGTGCAAAAGGTAGGTTTCTCTGGCATGCAGCCACAAGTCCTGAGCACCTCTACTGCAGCAGCATGTGTGGCAGCATCCGAAGCACACTATCCATAAATTAAAACACTAATACATTTCTTATCTTCTAACTATAAATGTCCATATCATTACAGTTCTCAGATAGTGTCCATACTCACTCAGAAACTTGGTGCAAAATGTGTTTCCCACACACACTCACTCTCTTCTCATCCCAGCTAGCGAGGACATAGCTAACTAGCAACAGTCCGCATGTGGTTATGACGTTTGTGCCAGCAGGTTTATTGCAGTGTGACTATACAATAACCTGACCATTTATAGGGCATCACAACAATAGTTAATAAATTTAACAGGGTTACACACTGTGATAAAACCCCTGGCTCTTAACTTTGTTAACAACAGTAATTTAACAGATTGTTTTTCCACCCATTTCTCTCAGATTGATTCTGGCTCTTTCTAGTCCCACCCCTCTAAGAACCCGGTAGGTTACAATAATCATTTCCTGACTGGCACTGATTGCTAAAGACAAATTGACACTTGGCTACCCAATAAACACCAGAAGAAAAAGGACCTGAGAGGTTCAAGGGCTACTCAGAACAGAGGACATTTCAACAGCTTACCAAACCAAAAATGTAAACAAGATGTAGCAGGGTACTACATGATGATCCTATGAAATATACACAACTCCAAGTATGCTGCAAAAGTGCTGCGGATAAGAACTGCTTTGTTACACTTACCTAGATTGATGAGTTCAGCGGTTCAGGAGATGCAGACACAGGTACAAGATTATCATTTGCCTCACCAGCTTGTGTTGATGTTGACCTGGCTTTATTAGGCACTTTCAAATTAAGTAAGAAATCAATATTAGAAAAATGGGATGTTGACTTTCAAAATCAGGTTTGTAATTCCAGTTATGTTAGCAAGAGATCATTTGTATGCTCATCATTCCAATCAGTTTCCACTATATATTAACATAAAGAACACTATAATCTTATGCAAATGTGGTATCTTCGTTTCTATATCTATGTATGTGGTGGAAGATGCCTCATCATTTTGAGGAACAAGGTGCTGTTCTATCTCACACAGGCTCCGCCCTCTACTGGACTCTATGGATAATACTCCTCCTATCACAGGCAAGCAATTGCCCACTGAAATTTGCATGTATGTAGCCAGCCAATCAGGATGTGCCTCCCGATTCCGTGTGTCTCACACAGTATATAAGGCAGCGCCTCACTGCCACTCTCATCCTTTTCTCTTAAGTGACAGCGAATTCAGCTCACGGATCTTACCTCTCTGCGGATGGAGTTGCCACTACAAGCTCTTTCCTGCCCGTTGTGCCCTGGACTCATTGCCGCCGTCGATGGGCATCACTTCTGCTTCGAGTGCCTTGGATGGGACCACACAGAGATCGGCATGATGCAGCCACCGCCTTGTGTGCACTGCCGGGCAATCCCTCCTGTTCAACGCCCAAAATGGTGGGACCATTTTCGGCTTTATGATGTCTCAATCCGCTGCAACGTGATCGAACCAGAGCTCAAGATTGAGCTCCACAGCGAAAATGAACTCACCGCTTCATCAGGCCCTCTGCTGCCGCCGCTGCTGGAAGCCTCGGCTGAGACTGTCGATGTGGCTTCTCCGAAGGACGATGACGACTACCTCTTGTCTGTCTCTGCAACTTTGCTGACCTTCAGAAACCCGCTGCTATCTTCAGTTTACCATGATTTCCTCAAAGTTATGGCCATGGTGGCAGAGCATGTTAGGCTCCCTTTGAGGTCCCTGGAATATTTTGAGAAAATATTCCCGGTTGGGAGAGCAGCTGGATGTGTGCTGCCTCAGCCACCTCCCACACTACCTTGACATAGACACTGCAGCACCGGCCCTCCCACAACCACGGAGCAGCCCAGGCTGGAGTGAGGAGCACCAACAGACCCCCACAGAAGGTGGCTTATGATCTGGGAAAGTCAGCAGTGCTAAAATGACTGTCAGCGGGAGGGAGCATCATATCAGTGTGGGCATATCATCGGCACATCCGGGTGCCCCCACCCCCCCCACCAGGATGCGCCGATGGAGTTCACTGCCTCCTCCCGCCACTGTTCAAGTTAATTAAGTGTGTGTGCAAGGCTTGAAAATGTTTTATTAAAAACAAATTACATTTTCCAAAGAGCACTATCCACCCTCCCCTCCTCCACCTCTCCGGCCCTCCATGATGCTGGGATGATAGCAGCTTAAGCAGGACCTGTTATCAAAACAGTCTTGATCGTTCCCACTCATGACAGACAGAAGGGATTTTACTCCACGTACTTCCTGGGCCGCCCAGCCCTGGTCCATTCCCCAAGTGTGGGGGGCTCTGTCACAGGAGGTGGACTCGATAAATGTGCTGCCTACATTGGGCCAACCTCTTCAGGCTTGGCTCCTGAGAGGGACAGGCGTATGCAGGCTGGACTGTCTGCACAGATGGTGCAGACCATCCAAGCGGCGAGAGCAGGATCCACCATTGCTTGCTACAAAGCTAAATGGTTGGGATTCTAACACTGGTGCAAGGAAAGGAGACTGGACTCCCTGACGTGCAGTGGGAGAGGTTCTCTCCTTTCTGCAATATCTGGTGGACAAGGGCTGTCTCATGCCACTGTTAAAGTGTATGTAGCAGCTGTTTCCTACTGTCACGAGGACTTTGTCAATAGACTTGTCTTCCCTCACCTCCTCATGAAACATTTCTTACAGGGGTTAGGAGACAACAACTAGTGATGCATGTCCTCGTCCCCCAGTGGGAACTGCTGTTGGTGCTCGAGGCCTTAGTGAGTGAACCCCTCCTTTGTTTCTGAGAACATAAGGAGTTCATTTAGGTCAAGAACTGTTCAGCTAGAAACGTTTTGTTCTCCACCCCATGAGGATGCCAGGGAGGCAAAACTGCACCTCTTGCTCCCAGTACGTGCGTTGGCATGTTATGTTGAATGCACGGCCCCCTTTCAGTGCACTGAACAGCTGTTTGTGTGCTATGGAGAGGGAGTGGCCAGTAAAGCCCTATCCAAGTCCCTAGCTAGTTGGCTTTGTGAGTGCATCTCCTAAGCTTATAGGCAGGGAGGTAAGGATGCCACTACTGTGGTCCGAGCACATTCCACATGTGGTGTGGCAGCATCTACGGCCTTATTCAGTGTCGAGGACATATGCATGGCAGCATCTTGGTCTACGCCTTGTCTGTTCATAAGGTAAGAGTAAGCGTTGCTGTACTCCTTTTGTTGGGCCTTGGCTACAAGTTTGGCTATCAGCAATAATTAGTGATTATCAAAGATAATTATTAATTATTAAAATCAATAGAACTTATTAATAAGAATTAATAATAATGGGGCACCACCCTGGAGTCAGGAAAAAGATAGCCAAATTCACTAAGCTATCAATTTGGAACCTTGATTAATAATTAACTCAATAACTATAAACAAAATACCATATCACCACCATATCAATAGCTAGTTAAGGTTGAAGGATTTTGGAGTTCTTTGCAGAGGTTGGCAAAATTCACTCTTGTGCAACATTAAACAGACAGCATATATATCCAAAAGCATTTATTAAAAAAGGGTAAAAGATCAAAAACACACAATCTGTAATAGCAAGGGGGGCAATAGCAAGATGGCTGAAATCACATGGTGACTGAGCACACGGTATGCAGTCGCCGCTACAAGCTCTTTCCTGCCCGTTGTGCCCTGGACTCATTGCCGCCGCCAATGGGCATCACTTCTGCTTCGAGTGCCTTGGATGGGACCACACAGAGAGCGGCATGATGCAGCCACCGCCTTGTGTGCACTGCCGGGCAATCCCTCCTGTTCAATGCCCAAAATGGTGGGACCATTTTAGGCTTTATGATGTCTCACTCCGCTGCAACGTGATCGAACCAGAGCTCAAGATTGAGCTCCACAGCGAAAATGAGCTCACCGCTTCTTACCATATCACCACCATATCAATAGCTAGTTAAGGTTGAAGGATTTTGGAGTTCTTTGCAGAGGTTGGCAAAATTCACTCTTGTGCAACATTAAACAGACAGCATATATATGCAAAAGCATTTATTAAAAAAGGGTAAAAGATCAAAAACACACAATCTGTAATAGCAAGGGGGGCAATAGCAAGATGGCTGAAATCACATGGTGACTGAGCACACGGTATGCAGACAATATGGCCGACAAAGAGAACCACAGAGACAAAAGGCCAGACCATGTGGTGTCTTGATCCACATGTGCTGCCTGAAGCCAATTGTGCAAAGTTGGGTTTTAAACCTCTTAACTGTGTGGGTCTCTGTTTAAGGCCAATTGGTGTAGGATAAAGGTTAGAAGGTTAGAAAGAGGTTAGTTACATACAAAGCCTAGTTACTGGATGTAATGTGTGTTACGCATGCTAACATTAACTTAGCAGTGTGACTATGCAATAACCTGACCATTTATAGGGCATCACAACAATAGTTCAATAAATAACATTAGCCAAGTCAAAACATCTACAGTGCATTGATTGAGTTAAACAGTCTTGTTTATGCTACACTATATGTTGCTAGGCTATGCTCAGTTGTTACCAAGTCCATGGAGAGATGCTTTGTGGTGTGCTGCTTCTTAGCTGGCAAATCCGTGGATGAGTCAGGCTGAGAAGAGTTTAACTTCAAGGCTGAATGATGCAGGCCGTGCTGGGTAGTTGGTGCTCCAGTTGTGCAGGTCAGATGGACCAGGTCACTGAGGAGGCTGCTGATGTCCCTTTTGTTGTATGAGTTAGCAGCTCAATGCTAACTTGCCTTTGTTGCTGGATCCTAAGTAGGCTCTCGCTGCTTGTTCAGGAGAGTTCTGTGTGTGTCTGCCGTGAGAAGGCCACACGAGAGAGCAGAGAGCTGAGGAGCAGAGCTGCTCCTGCAGCAGCAGTAGTGGGAGAAAAGAGAGAGATGTGAAGAGGGGGAGCTTTTTGTTAGCCTGGGTCCATGGGTGGAGTTCACACCTGGTGCAAACAACCAAGGGCTGTAGGAGGTGGAGTTTCTTAAAGACTCCCTTTGTTTCTTAGAGTCTGGAAACTTGGTCGGCCGGTGAGACCCGACAATGTTAATCTGACGGCATTCAATTCAAACTGTGCAGTGTTGAAAGTGTCACAGAAATATGTTACTAGGTCTGACTTTTGCGTAAAAGTAAATCAGACATGAGACCAACAGGTCAAAGTGCTGTCATATTGATGTAAAGAGGTACATGTCTAAAAGGGGCTATCAATACTGAATGACATCTGCAATGGATGCTAAGCATGCTGGTTAGAAAGTAACCAAAATATATCAGGAACAATGGTCGTAATAGCAAGTGAGCACATCAAAAACAGTCGGTGCTTGCTCCTTGCACATCACCCTGTATGATATGGATAATTACCTGTAAGTAATATATGAATGAAACAGTGATATGGAATTAATAATTCTGCTGTGAGCAAAAACACACAATATGATGACTGAGACAGAGAGTGAAGGCTGATCAGTGAAGAGCCAAAGAAGCCAAGGAGAACAGTTTCCACACATTGAACAACTGTAGCTTGGCATGTGACAGTTTTTCTCATGCTGTCTATGACACATCTCTCTAGGAATTTTTGTCATTGTGATTGACTTACTTCAAGTCCTCTCTCAAGTGTTTGATTTATTTTGTCCTCCCCTTGAGATTTACAACCTCTTTTGCAAAAAGGCCAGTCTAGGAAGAAGGCAACAATTTGACAAACACAAAAGAATTCAATGTGCCAAGCACAAAACTACAATAACAGCAACAATAAATCTTTGTGTAAGAGCTGAAAAGACATCAGTCCAGTAGTCAGCCAGCAGGGTCAGATGCCATGCCAACAGAGATCTTGGATAAGGTCATTTTTGAGTCTGCAGTTTATTCTGCTAACAGACAGACTGAGCCACAGTCCAGAAAAGTATGTTCTCCAGCCACGGACACTCTACTCAATATAACACATTTTTCAACTGTGGACAAGCCATCAGGGTTTAAATGGTTGTACTACTGGTTTTAAAGAAGAATCTTTAACTTTATCTTAAACAATTCTTTTAGCTTGAAGGAATTGTTTTCCTGTTATACTCATCAGGAGTGAACACCATCCAGAATCTTCAAGTCCGGGAAAAAAACATCACATATGGAATAAGAGCAAATAAAAGAAAATTTGCATTGCTGTAGAGACCAAATACACAACTGTGATATGAAAACCAATGTTAAAGCGCCATCAGTGCACTTCTGGACTATTTTAAACTACTGCTTGACTTGGCATCCAACTGTGGCTTACTTGATTTCCTGCATTATAACGACTGCATGCTATAATTTCAGTGTTCCATCTCAGAAACTCTCAAGTACTAATCAACTCCTGCTTCCGCTATATCACCTATGATCGCAATGTAAAGCTTTTTCCAGCAAACACTCTCAAGACGATATTATTTGTAAAATGTCAACTCATTTCCAGTATCTTGTTAGGAGATATCAAAGATGGAAAATAATGTGTTACAGTGTATTTTGGGGCTACCAAAACAAAAGAAAATTTAAAGAAGCGTCTTCAACACTGCTGCGATTTCACTTACTGTCAAATCAGGATGTGTCTTTAAAAGAATAGTTTGATGTTGAAGCTATAGCCATCAGCTAGTTAGTTTAGCTTAGCGTAATGACAGAAAACAGGGGGAAATGTTTTTGGTTTTAAAGGGGGTTATTTGCAGGACTATTTCATTGACAGGCACATGCTGTAAAAAGTGTATTTCAGTAGTAGTTGAAGTAAGATGTTTTTGAATGAGTCTTATTCAGATTTCTGCTTTAGTGATGGCAGTCTACTTTTGTGGATTAAATCAACTTGAAATTACACTTTATTCCCTGAACCTGCTATTCTTATTTCAGTGAAAGCTTGTCAATTAGGTTTCTCTTAGTATTGTGCATCTGACGTTATGACATCTACGCCTTTTCTATAGGGCTAGAACAGGGACAGTTAAATTTTGGCATTGAAAATAAAATTTGGCATTGAAAACAAAACCTGAACTGAAAAAGGAAACATTGACATTGAAACACTTGTAATGGAAAAAGTTGTATTGGCACTGAAAAAAGTTCCACTGAAAAATAAAACATGGGCATTAAAGAATTACAATCTTACAATCTTATCTTATTTAGATATTTTTTTGCATTGTGATGTTTTGATGTCATTTTAACGTGGCAACTTGTGCCATCATTCTTTGACGTAAATTGTTGCAAGATCAGTTTTAGTATTGTGATCTATTAAAATAATCATAATCAAAAACAGCTTTAGAGGCCAATTTGAGGTAACACAACTAAGAAGGCCATAAACTGAAACGCAAGGACTAGAACATTCATTTAATAAACCAATGAAAGTTAGAGTGAGAATTATTTGGACCGACAGATTACAGTGTGTTTCTACCTTCTCCAAACTTCCATCCACACCCACCGACACATACCTACTAAACCTCTCATACTTGTGTGCAGTTAGACTGGATTGTTCCTCTATGAGGTGGTTTTCAATGTCAACCTCTAGATTTTTTCTTTATGTCTCTTTTTTCAGTGAGTTTTTTTATGTTGTCAGTTTTTCTTCAGTGTCACTGGTTTTCAGTTTCAACTTTCTGGTTTTCAGTTTCAACTTTCTGTCACCATTTTGACATTGAGAGGAGGGCCCTTGCTGGGCCTATATTACCCAGTATGCCTTGCGGTCCGACAAAGATATCCAAGGGCGATGGCATCATGGCAGAGATTTAGAGCCAGACTATTGTAATTTTTGCTCTAGAACTGTTAATATGTCACTTTATTGAGACTTAATTTTTTCAGGTGAGAAAGTAACCATGTAGATTCCCAATATGTGGTCATAACAGTTTGGGCTATTATTATAGCTACATTACAGACAGAATAACATAATTTACTGCATCTCTCTGTCAGTGAGGTTATCGTTTTCTTAAGTTTGTTAGTGGAGCTTTGAGTTGAGGTTATTTTGGCACAGTATAGTCAAGTAGGTGTGTTGAGGACTTGGCAAGTTCTGGGGAGGATGCTTAATATTCGTGACCTGGAAGTATTTATTTGAATAATTTATGTCAGAAGGTCAAGTGTCCGGAATACAGTGATGTCTGAAATAAGTGAGTCTACATTAGTGGACAGGTAGGTTAGTAATTTGCTGGCGGGACTCTCATGGTTTAATACCGTAACTGAAAGTTGTGTACTCATGTTGTGTACTGGTGTAGCTGCTTATTAGCACATTAGCGTAGCAGTACTAAGCTGGCTAAGGCCTACATTAGCTTACCATCAAGCCAGTTACAGGGCCCGCAGCCGTGGTTCTGTTCAAACCACTTTGGACGTGTGTGTGCCCACTACACCCAGAACCTCACGGCCACAGTGATGTGGAAGATCTATTAATTCGATTAATCGTGATTCATCGCTTTTTTTCTTCTTAATATTGAACGCTTGTAATAATGGATATTAAAATGTAAAATCACAGAATTAATGTAGAATCAATACCAATGAAGTAAATTCAAATACTATAGTTTAAAAGCATCTTTTTAACTTTGAACACAGATTCTCTCCTGTGAACTACAGATTTCCAATAAAACCATCAAGGCCATTGACTGTCAGCTTGAAAGGCAAATTTCTTATATGCACTAACAGAAATAATAACAAAACTCAGGCCTTTAAATTTTAATGGCCATCAAGGCCATTAAAATTAGATATCAGCTTAGAAGGAAATAATTTATATGCATGAATATAAATGATAATTAGAAACAATAAATGTATTCCATGTTCAAGTGCCAGTTGAATTTCAACAAGGTCCACAATAATCCATCCAAATATGAAAAAACAACAAGGAAAGATTATGATTCAGACAAGGAAGACAGGGACAGAGAGAGAGAGTTCAAAGGGATCCCTTTTCCCTCGCCAAAATTTAGCCTAACTTTGGAGTGTTATTTAGTCCCCTTCCCTACAAGTTAGCATGACATGGTTGGTACCAATGGATGCCTTGGGTTGCCTAGTTTCATATGATACTAGTATCTTCTAGCTTTAAAATTGAGCCTGCTACAGCCTCTCTGAAAGACAGTAATGTGTTAATCATGTTGAATTTTTCAAATTACTATTTATTTCAAATTAATTCAAAATTTAATGCGTTCATTTTGACAGCATTAATTTATATTGAAATTATTTTAGAGAAAGATCTTTTTTCAACCAGTATTGAAAAAATAAACAATTGCAACAACCAATAATGCTTTTAATGTACATAAGGGCATGTATGTATTGCTTTAAGACAGACTTAATGTGAACTTATCCCTTAATGCCTATTCACAGAGGGCTGGCTACATTTGATGAGATGGACTTTTGTGTTTAAGCGATTGGCTCTGCGTTTTTCCCAAATTATTTAGGTACGCCCAGTAAAGCCCATCTCTTTGTTTTTTCAGTGTTGTGCTTCATGTGGAGATGCAAGGACTGTGGGAGGGCATTTACAAGAAGATCTGAACTGCTCAAGTACTACAAACTGAATCATAGGTATTACGGACCGGGCCAGTCATTTCTGTGCACAGCCATTTATCAAGAAATCACCCTGCCCAACAAACAGTCACCAAAGCCATCTTCACATTCACATACTATATTTGTGGTCATAATCAACTCTCCACAGAAAGGGAATATTTTTAACACATCTTAAAAATAAGGAGACTGAAACGTGTGTGTGTGTTCCAAAATTTTGAATATAAAATCCAACATCTGTGAGAACTTCAAAAGTCATAAATACAGAAAACACTCTGGTACAGTTAATATCTTTAAGCCTGGGATAAATTCTGTTGAAAAATCTAGTGCTAGTGTTGCCAGACATTTCAGATGGGGAAAGTATAGAGAGCAATGTCAATTTAAATTCTGCTTTTGACAATGGAGATTCTGAAAACTTAAAGCTTAAAGCTTTAACTTTAAATTGATTCAGTCCTCCTTAAGTTAGAAACCATCTTTCGTGTGTCTAATGCAGCTGTAGATGAGCTTTTGCAGGAATTAATTCTGATTACTCAAAAGGCCATTAGCCAGGTATTACAAGATAATAGATGCCAGTTTGACCAGTCAGTTGTTGAAAAGCTAGCCAGTGCAGTCTGTGAGACAAACCCTGTTAAAAAAGCATTTGGAGATAAAGGTCCACTTTCCAGTGCTTGGAGGCGAACGGCTTATTATAAGAGCCACTTTAATGTAGTGGAACCAGAGGAATATATACTTGACTGAAAGAGTAGTAAGTCATTGCTATATATTTCAATTTTAAAGTCTTTGCAGCAAATTCTTGACTACCAGACAAACTTGGATCAGGCTGGTAATTTGAATACTGTAGATAAACAGCCACAGAGAACTTGTGTGCACATATACAAATCTTTCTTCGATGGTGCCTTCTTCAAAGAATTTCAGTGATATTATACATTGATGAATTTTAAATATGTAATCCACTTGGTACATCCAAGAGGAAGCATAAAATTTGTAGTTTGTATTGGATTCTGGATAATTTACCACCAGGCTGTAACTCTGCTTTGTCCTCCATCTATTTGGCTGCTTTAATCAAAAGTAATGATTTGAAGTGCTATGGGTATGAGAAAGTGTTAGAACCTGTAATTAATTATCTTGTAATTTTGGAACCGAGTGGGATATTTGTGACAAACTTGGGCAGAACATTAAAAGGTACAGTTTAGTGTGTGGTCGCTGAAAACCTTGGTTCACAACCTTGGATTTGTTGAAAATTTCTTAGGGTCATACATATGTAGATTTTGCACTGCAGAAAGATCAGAGTTCCAGACTAAAGAAGTTAGAAGTGGAGTCTTTACTTTGAGAACCAAAAACATTCATGCAGATCATTTAGGAATCCTTGAGGAAGATGAATTGCCCAATTATTATAGTGTGAAATCAAAGTGCATTTTGTCAAAGCACCTCTCATATTTTGACATTACCACTGGCTTTCCTCCAGATATCGTGCACAATCTTTTTGAAGGAACTGTTCCTTTTGAACTTGCACTTTGCCTCAGTGTATTCATCAAAAAAATATTTCACATTATATACATTGAAAGAAGCAATATCATCTTTTAACTTTAAGTGGCCTGACAAAACTCATCAACCTCATCTCGTGGCTCTCAGTTTTGGATCCCAAAAAAAACTGTTGGGGGAAACACACATGAGAACTTAAGTCTAATCAGATTTTTGCCTTTGTTGATTGGTCAAAGACTTGGCAGATCTCAACAGACTTGAAGGACATTGTTGATCTTGTTGTCAGTCCTGTTCATACTGAGGACTCCATTGCATATCTTGATATAAGATCTCTGAGCACAGAATTGGAGTTCAAGAGTTTTTCCTAGACTGTGTCCTTATACCAAAACACCATTTCTTGGAGCATTATCAATGCTTGATACGTCAGTTTGGTCCACTCATTGCCCTATGGACGATGTATTTTGAAGCAAAGCATAGCTTTTTAAAAAGAGTTGCAAAGAATATCAGGTGCTTCAAAAATGTGCTTTCCCTTTCAAAGAGACATCAGTATCAGATTGCACATCATTTGCACACATGTAGTTTTACCAGACCTCCATTGTAAGTGACAAATGTTTCCACTGTTCACATCGATGTTCTCTAATAGGGAAATCTCAAATTCTCTGAGACAGAAGTCTTCAAATATGGACACAGTATGGCCAAAAGTGTGGCATATAATGGACTAAACTACAAGTGTGGGATGATCTTGATCCATGGCTCACTGGGAGGACTGCCAGAGTTTAGTGAAATCATCCAAATGGTGATACTGCAAGACAAGTTAATCTTCATTGTGAAGAAGCTTAGTGGATGGCATATTGAACACTATAGGGCTTATGATCTCAAAACATTGCCAGGCAAGGAAGTGGAACTTATTGAGCCACAAGAACTACATGATACATACCCACTGGCAGACGACAAAATTGGAGGGATGCATCTTGTCACATTGAAAAGATATATCCATGTTTAAAGGGTGAGGCATCTGAATGTGATATGTTTTGTTTTTTGTTTTTTTTAAGTGGGAAAACAAAAGCCAGACTCATACACTTCTATACATATTTATTCCATACCGTAAGCCAGAATGGTGTTTCAATCAAAGGTGGTCGTCATGATTTGACCTACAAATACTTACCTATTTACCTAGGTAAATAACAGGATATATATTCTGAGAACACTTAACAGTGTGTGGACTTTTTTGTGGTCATAGTTGTTACCCTTCACCTGTAAAACCTATACATTTGCTATAAATGGTTTGTTATTGGTGTAAGCCTAACCAGCCCAAGTTTTATTAACCCATCAGAGCATATTTATCCAAGTTGTCAACTGCAGCTTTCATTTATTTCATGGAACCCAACATTGAGGTTGAGGATAGGGTATAGGCATCAAAATAGGCTACAGTTATTAATGTGACTCAGGTAGGTCTGAAACATGTTAGATTAATGTCTGAATCTTACAATAATGTTGTTCAGGTGTCCCTGAATGTATCCAGGATTTCACAGAAACATCAGTAATGATATTCTGTTTGTTGCCCACAGCTGGCTGTGTGGCACAGCTGGCTGCAGCATCACACAGCAGCTGAAACGATAAATGTGTCTCCAAACTGAGGAAGAGGCTGTATGCATTTACGCATGCGGCACAGCAGTGGTGACACATCTACATAGATCAGCTGTTACACACAGATTCCAGGTTTATACAGTGGAATTGTTTGTAATAAAGCAGCCCTTATGGATGAATCCTGAGCTCCATCAGAGCTGTCAGGACATTTTTATTTTTTAGTTGCTGAAAGTCATAGATAAGCCTACCCACTTGACCCCAATGTCTGACTGAAGATTTCGCCCTTGATATCATTCAACATCAATTCAATATCATTCAAGCTTCACGAACTTGGGAGGAGTGAGTGTACATGCAGTTTACACCAACTATCTGAAGATGCTAATAACTCCACCCTAGCTGCTTGTGGCTATTAGTGCTGGTCTTTGCATAGAAAGGGGCCAATGAATAAATATTACCTAATTTGCATACATGCAAATGGAACAGGCGCACCATGAATGCTTGGCGGCGCAGTTTGCAGTGCAATTCACCCTTTGTGGGTGCTTTGTAAATTACACTTTTTGTCTCATTAGCACAGGTTTAGCAGCCGCAAAAGCCGCACAATCCTTTTGTGGCCCTCAGTTGCCAGTTTATTAGGTCTACCTAGCTAAAACTAATGCTGGACCCACACTTTGGATGTAACAGGTAAGCTAAAATGCTAATACTAATGTAAAGTAGCTGCAAAAGTTTAGCGTGTAACTGCTAGGTCTAACATTATGTGTGGTAGAGAGAAATAAACTAATATTTTTTTAAAGCCTGTATCAGAAAATATTTGATTTATACTACCTTAGTTTTGGTTTATTGCAGTTGAGGAAGTGAAGACTAGGGCAACAATGTTATGAACCCAGTATTCAAAACTTCTGAAACCAAAACCCAGTGGGAGAGGACAAAGCACTGACATCGAAGCAGAGGTGGCACTTGACCAGGGTAGGAATTTCATGACGGCCACGACAGCTGTGGCTATCATTGACCCTCGCTCTGGCTGCAATGCCCCGAAAATCATTGTACACCCTGCGGCCACCATGGCATTTTTGCTGCTACTACTGTCAAAATGTTGAGGTTGCTTTAAAAGCGTCAGTGGTCTCTTAGAACTGCAGCGGTCCTTGCTGCTTGGATATCAAGAAAACAGGAGTGCAACTGAGAAGAACAGACAACTGACTATATGCAGATAAGCAAGCTGGGAAGTGAATTATCCGCAGAGGTCTGATCTTCTCCAAAACAAACATACACATTGATTAAAACTGGTAAAAACATTGAATAAAGCAGTTTCGCGTTAAAAATCAGTGTTTCTTTGACCCTGTTCAGTGGACATAGGACGTCTGGATGGGCTGTAAGCCGAGCTGCCACTAACGTTTCTCTGACAACTTAAGATCCAGACGTTCAGGTTTTTACCGGGAGCCAAATTATCGACAGAGATGTCCTCCAAAACAAACATACACTGACAGACAGACAACCACAACGCCGATGCATGATCATCTTGTGTGCGTATACTCTTTGGTAGAGGGGGGTATGACGCCATTGACAGGTGGCCAAATGAAATGGACAGTTACCTTGATTAAAATTATGGATTTCTCTAGTTTTGAAAATTGTTGGAAACATTTGGGATAATGTAAAATAATGGTGAGTCATTTATGTTTTTCATGTCATTCATGTTTTTTCTTATCAAGTTGTTTATTTGTCAGACTAGCAGATACAATTACCATTACAGTATGCAAATGTATTGTGTTGTGAAAATATAGAGAAATTGTTTTTGTTCTGTTTTGATTAAATTTGTATTCATCAATAGCACATGACCTTTGTTACAGCTTGAAAGACACAATGGCAGCAGAACAGAACATAAATGACATTGTCAGTGACCCACATGACATGTCAGAGATGTCTGACGACACTGCGGGGAACCTGTCAACCACTGCTTATGAACCATATACCCAAGAAAATGATGGTGAATAGTGCTCTCCTACTCTCAAGCCTGCAAAAAAGCACAACAAAGGCCAAACTGTTGATCCCCTTAAAAAGTGGAAGCTTGATTTGTTAAAGGAGATGGCTGTTGTGATCCAGAAGCCAGCTGCTGACTGTGATGGCACGTTTGGAAATCAAGTAGCAGAGGAACTGAGGTTGATGAAAAACCCTATGATCAAGACAAGGCTAGCGAGAAAGATTATGAATGATGTATATGAGGCCCAGGAGTGTGACCAGTCAGTTTCAATGCCATCCTCATACCTGCCATCACCTATGTGTCCCCCTCCACCACCTGTACAAGTTCCTCCCACGCACACACCTTTACAGTCACTACCACACCAGCAGCCCCCCCACATACATACCTATGCAGACACTACCTCGCCACTATCAGTACAAACCTCCTAGCTTTATGGGAATGTTAAACGATTGTGGTGTTGAGCAACAAACAAAAAAAACAAACACTGTTTTCTGCTGTTTACAGAGAATAAAAGACAACTTCCAGGAAAGGTTTAAAAATGTTAGTTTTGTAAACAAAACCACTGTTATTTGTCTGGTTGTTATTTGTTCTATTTTGCAATTGCAGTTCAATGCTACTAGCACTTTAAAATGTTTTGTATTTTGTATTCCGGTCTGATGTATGGCACTACACTCTGAAAGCTAAGTGGATACTTTATTAATAATAATGTTTTGGCCTCTTGAACATATGATGAAGGTCAGGTTGTCCAGTCTTCATTATTAATAAATGATACTCTTGGCCTTGACAGAGTGTAGCACCTTCCCTTTTGTTTTGATCTTTATTACTTGTCAAGGTTGAGCTTGATTGTGGTGTGGAATATTCTCCGCTGGTTGGCAAGAATGCCAAAACCATTATCCACCACTCTCCTGGCTCGGGAGAGTCTGTAGTTGAATATCCTCTGATCATGGTCCATTTGCCAGAAAGGAAATGGCTTTCCATAGGTCACAATGTAGAGGGTATGCATCTTCCCCCAAAAACATATAGGGGGCTTCAATGGCTGAACCTGGCAGTGGTTTTGCGGAAGGAATGTTGAGGAGGCCCCGGTGAAGTGCTTCCTTTAAATCTGACTGGGCAAAGATTCCGGCATCTGAGGCTCTGCCCTCCACACTGACAAACCTAAATTGGTATGTCGCATCAACAACAGTCATCATCTGTATGGAGAACTGACATTTGTAGTTGCGGAAGGTGCTTCTGCTGTGTGCTGGTGGCTGTATGTTGATGTGTTTCCCATCAATGGCACCAAGGCAATGGGGAAACTGCTTCTTCTGGTAGAAATCTTCTCAAATTTGCTGCCACTCTTCCTTTGTTTTTGGAATCTGAAACAACATTTTCATCACATCATTGATAAACCTGATGTTCATCACGTCATTGATGGAAATATCAGTGCATCAACATCAGTGCAAATTAGCATTGTCAATGCTTGCTTAGTGGCACATCTTATTTTGTTACCTTCTTGCAGCTATGTTGCTGACATTACAGTGTTCCAAGGTGAGTCTAGCAGTCTAGGCAAACTCACAAAAGTGGCCTGGCGTTAAGTCGCACTTTAAAGTTGCAATAAACGATATTTAGCCGTATTAGTTGTGAGAAAACAATTACTTGCTTTGTAGAGATATTGCGTAGTAATGGCGTCCTTACCAGTGAATGAAGACACACTCCCTCTGTATGTATTGTTATCCCAGCTTCTCTGTTTTGGTAGCTGCGTTGGCTCATTGGTTCATGTTAGTGCATGTGAGTCCCTCCGTATCCTCTGCGTCTGTTTTTACATTTAATTACAGCTGACCAGTATACTAAAATATGTTTCTGAAAGCATCTGAGGCGAAAAATAGGCAATACACTAACAGATGTGTGAGATGTTGGTGCTATAGTGTGACATCTAGTGGCTGAATGTCATCAATGTTGTGTATTGCAACTTTAAGTCATAATCAAGCCTACCTTCCCAAAATTCCCCCATCAGGGTCTGGTGCAGGGCTTCACAAGTCTCACTAATAATCATTGAGATTGTGGACTCTCCAATCCTGAAGATGATAGATGAAAATGATAACGTAATAATATAATAATAATGTCATACATCCATTACAAACAAGCACAAATGAGCTATGCAAGTTCAGTCAGGAAACTACTTGGCTGAATGGGCTACTAAATAGTGCACATTTACAAGTGAATGAATCATCATTCACAAACCCTAATGTAGCTCCATGTATCACCAGGATTTTGCTGCTTTATTCACACACTCCTCAGCTTCACTTGCTCAGATCTGCCTTTGTGTACCATTGCGAGATTATGTTACTGCTGACCAAAGACTATGCACATACATGCAGCAGCAAGCCAACAAAAACCAAACCTATTGCCATGTCACAGCCATTAATAAGCCTATTATATCAGTATGTATCCTGACTGAAGTAAAGATACAGAGTGAAATCTCAGTCACAAACTTGTTGCCAAGAATCTCAGTGTTACGGCAAGTCTCTCCTTGGCAGTGATGGCGAGCCTCATTTTTGTATCCTTCTTGGTTATTAGGGGTGTAACTCTTCTCAGCAGGACCTCAAATTCCTTGGCAGTCATTCTGAGCAGATCAGTGAATCCTATTTTGTCCTCTACCTGTCAACATTGTAATACAAATAAAGGCAAGGAAATTTAAGGCAGGGTGCCTAAGTGCATGCTGCATATGATGTTTTTCTACCCAGCACAGTAACCTTCGTACAAGCCCAAAGTACAATAAAATTAATATGGAACGACGTCTCCATGGCAGTGGAAGGTCAGAGAATGGATAAAAATGACTACATTACTAATGATCACAAGTTTCACTCTCCCCTCCACCTGTGTACAAATAACAGTAACGTTAGCTTGTAGCAGTAGCTTGCACTAGCCCCATTTAGGACTAACATTAAAACTGCTGATTCCATCTTGTCAGCCATGACTTCATCCAGTTTTTTTCTTCTTTTAGTATAGTTAAAAATGATCTAAAAAGTTTATCGTTAAAATGTGGCTTAAAACTGAATCAAAGTCAATTTATGGCAGTTTCTGGTGGACAACCACAATGCCGACGTAGTATCTTGTATGTGTATACTCTTTGGTAGACGCCATCGTGGTGGACAACCACAATGCTGATGTATGCATCTTGTGCACGTATACTCTTTGGTAGAGGGGTAGTGATGCCATAAAGCAGTCTAATACAACAGTCCTACAATAAATTCTCCCTCATATTATCCTACTTATGCCCAATCAGAAATTAGTCAATGGTACTCCTAGAGGGGATTTGCCTCATTGTTGAAAATAACTAACTGTGCTTGTGCTCTCTTCTCAGACTGCTGTTGCTGGCTCGATGCCTGCAAGACTGAATGTGATTTTGGGGGAGAGCAACATTCAAAAACGGACTCCAAATGGCATACCAGAGTCACTAGATGACCTTCTCAGCAAGATAAAGACTACCTTTGGGTTAAAGGGCAACCTCAAACTGTAATACACGGACCAAGATTTTGGCAGCGACTTCTTCAATCTGAATTCTACCACTGAACTTCAGGATTTCAGACCACTGATACCACATCAGCTCATTCTCTTTCACTTCAGTTTGATGACTGTGTTTAGTTGAGATCAAATGACACAATAATACTCTCCCCTGAGTCTGTGTCATCTGGAACACAACAGTGGCCAGAGGACTTTCCATTTCCCAGATTTTCATATGACATGGAGCTGCAGCTGACAAAGGGGAATTCTGAGTACCATGTGAGCCACAAAATGTTGACTGTCAGCTCCCAAATGAAGTCTGAATAGACTAGCAGAAGAGGCCTTAATCAAAATGCACCCTTGTTTGATAGAACCTGGCTCATTCAATGGCTGCTACAGTTGGAAACAGCGACTGAAGTACAAGATGGGAAACTACAGGACTCAGCTCAGATTGCAGGGGTGTCCAGAGCTGTCAGTAAACTCCCTGAAATCTAAAAGCAACTAAAGATGCTTTCCCTGCTAAAAAAGTGAAGAGGCTAATATGAGTTAAAGCTTACTTTTATCCATTCTTCCCTACTGGTAAGACCCTGGAAAGCCTGGGAAAAGACACTAGAACGTCTGACAGAGATCGGGATAAGGAACAACAAAAGGGTCGCTGCAAACAGAATAGCTTGCATGTTTGCCTACAGATGACAGGAGGTGGTAACCCAAGAACCCAGCATTAAGGACTTCAAGGACACATGGCTTGCACTTTTCCAACAGAAAGAGGTAATAATGGAACTGAAGTGATCAAAGTCTGTATCTTTCAGGTTGAGTGAGCTTTTATGAATTGGTCATTATTTGGTATGGTTGAGATCAAATATAACATGGTGCTTACTGACAGAATTTACATTTTCAATTTCCATATTTGATATACTTTTTGGTGTATCGACATTTTGGCCATTGTACAGGTATGCTTCAGTGGTTACTTTGTTAAAACTGAGACTGTATATAGGACGAGGCCAGCTGCATTTTCTTTCATTCAGGATATTACATCTACTGTCATTTGTTTTTTGTTTTAGATCAATGGACACTTTGGACCAGGTAGATCTGTATCATCAAACGAGACCCTGAGTTTCCTTGGTAGATAAGAGGGGTGCACAGTTTATCTGTATGCTTTATAGACACATTAAGGTGGGCAGACCAATACTGATCTTTTATATGCAGGGAATGTTTTCAACTACTCAAAAGCTACACGACTGAGCTCACATCACTTTTTCTTTTATTTATGAAAGTCTGGCATCGTAAATGTCAGTCTGTTTTTAAATAAAGTAAGTGTTGGAGCTTAGCTGTAAGAGTAAGTACAACTGTTTTCAGAGATTTAAAAAAATGAAATTAATCAAGATTATGTTGTCCTAGACTGAGGACATTCGTCTTCTGAGGGAGTGTGTCCTGAAAGCCCTGATCATCTTCCTGAGAGAAGATGCAGATGACCTGATCAAGGAATATCTTTCAACAGTAATTTGCATGTCAACACATCTCATCAAAGGGACACACACAAAAAATATCCTTATTTATAGTAATGCTGTAAAAGGGAGATTTTCTCAACTGTAATAACAATCATCACACCTGAAGCCTGGTTGGATGGATTACATGTTGTATTTATAATCTTGGCCATATTGGACATAATCTATTTAGATGGTCAGATTGATACACCTCTGTCCGCTGGTTGTGGTGTGCGGTGACACCCAGCCAAGAAATAGTCCAGCACATAACACACATTGGCACATCAACCAAAAACTGGCACAATAACTGTGTTCCATTAAATATATATGTGCATTTTGAAGTATCACATTAGAAAAGCTTAATGGAAATGCCAAAATTTGAAAAAATGTCCTCAATTTTGCAAAAAAGTTTTTACACTCACTTGAAGTGGATTTTGCTGAAGAGCAAAATGGGGAAATGGAAATGCATTTGTCAAAAAAATAATAACATAGCGAACGTTTAACTCACATGACTGATCAGCTGATGGTTGTAAAGCAGTATTTTACTTTTGGGTAAAGCAAATAATTGAGTTGGAAAAATTGGAAACTTTAAGTTGATTTGCCTTAATTTTAAGTTGCACTAATGCAAACCATTGATTTGAAAGCAATCAAATTATTAAATACATGTGACTTAAAGGTGCAGTGTGTAGAATTTAGTGACATCTAGCAGGAAATGGACTTGGCAGAAATGGAATATAATATTCATAAGTATGTTTTAATTGACTGATCAGCTGTTTCCATCTCTCGGCCCTTGCTCCGGCCATTAGAATCATTGCATTTCTTTGTCTTCATCTCCAGATAGCATGAAGCATGGCCAATACTAGCTGACATGAAAGAAAATTACAACAATTCAAACAAATACCTGAAGACCTCTCTCCATTTTTCTCTCATCAAGGCAATATAGCTATTTGTTTTGTTTCTGGTTGGCAACCTCTACTTCTTCTACTCTGTTTACTGGAGGATTATTTAAAGCCATCTTCTGATGAAACTATGCGTTGTGTAGCCTAGTTTATTCGCTTCTAACCAGTTGATGGAAATGCACCTAATTCGAATTTTCCTTTTTGCGACATTTCAAAAAGTTTGCTTAAAATTCTCTTGCGAATCTAATGGAAACATGGCTGTTGTGGCTAAATTACCAACAAACAACAAACAGCAATGAACAGAAAAATCAAGACACCTTAAATTACTTTTTAACAATGAAATATTAACATAAATATCTTTTCTACTTCACCTTAATACCAGACTTGGCCAATCATGAGATGTGTGGCTGAACCTGTGCACAGTGCAGTGATGCCAGTGATGTTTTGTGTTTGTGTCATGTGCCCTTCTGTAGGACTCTAGAGCAGATGATGCTCAGAGGGACCTGGAGCAGCTCACCATGGCAGTGTTTGTCATTCGGTAGGAGGGGGAAGGACTGCAGGAGCCACCTGGAGACACAGGTGTTGCATGAACTGACTTCAGCTACCTCAGCTTGTACCCTGCTTCTAGGTTTGATATATGCACTCAACCAAGCTTATCCAAAACCCCTTCATTTCACTTTTGAAGTAGCACAAGCAGCATAAGATGTCCCCTTAAGTCCAAAATCTGTATGGCAGACTTCAAAGCTCACAGTAACGATGCACTACGATGTATTCTTCCTCTGGGCCAAAAAATGGCCTAGTGCCATATTGTAGAAGCACAATGGTGTTTAGACATGGAGCATGTAAAAATTAAGCCTCTTTCGGATGTTGGGCCTTTGTATGCTCCAAGAGACAATCGAGAGACACAACAAATATTCCTCAAACCGCAATGTGAAATGCTTTTACACTGATTTTGTAACAGGTCTTTTGTAGGAACAGGAGTTCATGTTTTATCCAAATTTGCTTTTCAGTTTTGATGTGTTCCAAAAAACAGTTACACATCATACAGTGTCTAAGCTATGTTAATGGTTAGAGCTCACAAGAAGAACTCACTGTGGTGTTAATATGTTGGTTTTATGTGTTATTATGTCTGTTTACTACAAATGGGTAGAGTTAACATCACTGCTGACAATTTTCAAGAGCATAACCACAGCATGTATGTTAGAATGTAACGCATTTTCCTTCCTTCCAGGAAGCCATTGGTTTCAGTGAGTATTAGTACTAGTATGAAACATGAAGAGACTTGAAAATTACTGGTTGTAGGCCTGCAACTAACGATTTTTTTCATAAACTGACCTTTCTTGATTAATCCTTTGGTCTATGAAATATCAAAATATTGTGAAAACATGTCCATCACAATTTCCCAGCAGTAATAATCAGCAGGTTAATCAGTAATGAAAATAATCTTTAGTTGCAGTACAAACATACAACTAGGGCTGTAAATTCAATCATTTTCATTCACAATTATTCTGCCAATTATTTTCTCAATTAATCATTTGGTATACAAAATGTCAAAAAATATTGAAAAAAGTCCAGAGTTGTTTTGTCCAACCAACGGCCAAAACCCCAAACATATTCAGTTTATTATCAGAGAAGACATTTGAAAATCTGGAACCAGATTACTTTTAGTAGTTTTGGTTACAAAATAACTGGAAGAATTATTGGATTATTAATATAGGTTTAATTAATTTTATGTCAATCGACTAATTGATTAATTGACTCATTGTTTTTGCTCTACATTCAAGAATGACTGCCCAATATGAAGCCAAATATATGTTCAGTAAAGTAACTTTCAGTTGATGTAAAATTAATTGTATTACCATAAATTGAAACTGGTGGTTGGAAGGTGGGAAAAAGCTAACTTACATTACACACTATGATTGTCTGATTTGTTTTAGCTGATTTTATTTATATTTTTTCCTCTCCAATGTTCAATTCCATAATCACTGGCTATAGCTGGTTAAAGGGGTTTCTGTATAGGTATAGGAATGACTTATCACTTTTTCATAGTGATGTGATAACACTATGTGTTGAGACTGTTGCACAATACTTTGCATAATACTTTGCATAGTTTGCATAATACTTTGTTGCACTTTGTTGACAACTTGTTAAATCCATTTGTGGTCCTAATAACTTTTTGTGCATATTTGTAAACTTTTTTATGAATTTAATGTATAATGTGTTGGTCCAAAAGCTGTGTTGGTGACTGTAAAGTTAATGATATATATAATGAGATTTTTTTTTACATTTATATAATAAAGTCTAAAAAACATCAGATTTGAGTCTGGTTTTTTTTTCCAGCCAACTTAAAATTGTAATTGTTAACACAGTATTTAAATTATATTTAACAAACTAAACTTTTACACTGAGTTTACTACAAAAATTACTTTTCCTGAAACCATACTTTTAGGTTGTAAAGGAGCAGTATTTTGCTTTTGGGTAAAGCAAATAATTGAGTTGGAAAAATTGGAAACTTTAAGTTGATTTGCCTTAATTTTAAGTTGGACTAATATAAACTGTTGTTTTGAAAGCAATCAAATTATTAAGTACATGTGACTTAAAGGTGCAGTGTGTAGAAGTTAGTGGCATCTAGCGGAACGGATTTGGCCGAAATGGAATATAATATTCATAAGTATGTCTTAATTAGTGTATAATCACCTGAAAAAAAGAATCGTTGTGTTTTCGTTACCTTAGAATGAGCCCTTTATATCTATGCAGGGAGCAGGTTCCCTTCCACGGAGCCCCACATGTTGGACCGCCATGTTTCTACAGTTGCCCAGAACGGACAAACCAAACACTGGCTCTGGAGAGGGGATTTTCCTGGTGTTATGAAAAGTTGTCTAAATGAATTCAAAATTACATTTTGTCAGCATCCTTCGAGATCTGAATACTGGAGTAGATGACATGATGCTAAAAGACAAACGTATAAAGCCACAAAAGAATGCATCATGGTGTGGTGCAGAAGTGTCCCTACTATGGTAAAATCATTCACGTATTTACAACTTTGCATTACCATTTTTACAGATTTTACTATTGACGCTCTATTGATAAGCATTTCCAGTATTTAAGGTCTGTGAACATGAACATGCAAAAATGTTTCTATCTTCTATCTACAGAAGCAATTTGTTGGGAAAATCAGTAACTGGAAGCACAATGTTCTTTTAAACTTTCAGTCTGATTCTCTGCTCTGGTTCTGTAACGCAGACTTGCCTATCGCTCCTTTCTCTGGTGTACAAGAGATCTGAGAGCATGTCGTCTTTTAAGTCGCTCAGTTTGGAGATGGCAGAACACTCCCTCCACTTAATTAGTCCTCAAGAACTCCATGCAGCCCTCTGCTCATGCAGCCCTTCATCTTCACCTAGACCCTTTGAAGGCTGTACAGTTATATTGGGTGTTCCCGACTGTTTCTAGGAGACCAGCGGAGCTGAAGGAAGGTGGATGTCATGGCAAACATGACATTTTAAATTGGTGCATGGTTGACAATCAATGAAGGACGATAATTGATTGAGCTGGAAGAAGTATGATGGAGGCTCTGTGTCAGATGGTTTGGTTTCAGGTTGGCCTTCCCAGAGAGAGGTGTAGTGATGGGTGACAGACACTGATGGCAGCCTGTTTGAAAAGGGTTAGTGAAGATAGCCTGGGAGAATGGAAAGTTGTCATGTGCTTGATAAGATGAGTTTTTTAAACTTCATTAATGGAAATATTTCAAAGACAAGGACGGATAGAATGTCACAATGGCTCGGGATGACACTTGAAAAGACCATCCCTGAAGGGCTTTCATATCTGTTTAGTTTTTAAAAACTGAAACTTCAGCTCAGATTAGGCCAGAAGGACTGTGGCAGGTGGTTGTTACTATTAGCCAGCTCTCTGCCAAAAAATCTGGAAAAGTGTAAAAGGCAGATATTTCAAACTGAACTTTCAGAAGAACTTTACAGAAGATTAGATGTGAAAAAATTATTTTAGGAAATCATTTTCTAAAAAATAAATAAACAGTATGAAATATTTAAATACAATGAGTGAAATGAAATAAAATAAAATAACCAAAATTACAACTTAAAAATCACAATATATAGAAAATAAATAAAAACAGCTCCTAAAAAGGTCAATTTAAACATTTATAACTAGTGCAATTATTTAAATGCAGTTTAAAAAATAGATTTATTTTATTGGATATTGATATATATATCATTTAATCTACACATTACTCCATTGCTTAACTTTAAAGTTTCTTTTTTTTATCAACTAGATTGATTTCATTTCTTATTAAGTTACTTTTGTCACATCTAGTCTTCACAGAATATTGCCCAGTGCAATTATGTCCTATTTGACTGCATTATTCTCAGCTGTGGCCTTTATAACAAGCTATCATAATATTAAAGGGCACAACAATGGAAACAGTCCTCCTCTGATTATGATTTATTTCTTATTGGTGATGCCTCAGACTGTATTTTTTCACATGTAACAAAAAAGTTGAATTTGGCACATGAAGCCTATGGTCAGAGCCCACAGATCCACATAGGTATATGTTAGGAACCCACATGGAGAAACAAAATAAACAGTTATGAAAGTGTTTGCACCTTCTGATACGTAGCAGTAGCTCATACAGTAATGGGACATGGAAAAGAATATTTAAATCGTATCCTGAGCATTGGCTCAGGTATTCACTCCACTGAGTTCCATCTCCTCAAGTATTTCATATTTTATTGGCATTCAGGTTTTATTAGCTTTATTTCTATTAAAAATTAAATGAACATACTGCAGCAAATTGCATAACGGCCTAGTTTTAGTACAGAAAAGTGGTCATGATAACTAAGTTACACACAACAAATAGGAAGGCAATGGGGAGAGGTCACTGGGAATTTGAAGGGAAATAAAAACTGTTTTTAAATACATTACCATAGAAAACTGTGAAATGCAAACAGCAGTGAACAAAGCATATAAAAAATTACCAGCAACACCCATGCACAGTGCTGTTTAGCACCAGCAAATTGATGTGAATATTGTACATTAATTTAATGGAGACAGGGTTGTTCAAATTAAAATAATTTGTTAAACATACTGCACTAGAATATAAAAGCATCACTGCAGCATTATATAATGGTGCTTTGCTGGGCTCTTTCAGATAACCAATATAGCAACATCAATTGAATTTGATGCCACATAGTCTCAAAACTGCCCTGATAATTACATTTCAACATTAAATCACTTTCATGTTGCCTCCCACTGAAACTAAAGTTTCCTCATTGTCAGAATCTTACAGAATAATGCTGCATCTATTTAAATCCAGTTTTATCTCACATAGGTTCCGCCCTCTACTGGACTCTATGGGTAATACTCTCTTCCAATCACACGCATGCAATCGCCCACTGACATTTGCATGTACGTAGCTGGCAAATCAGGATGCGCCTACCAATTACGTGTGTCTCACACAGTATATAAAGCAGCGCCTCACTGCCCGCTCTTCTCTTATCTCTCTGTGGATGGAGTCGCTGCTCCAAGCCTGTTCCTGCCCGGTCTCACTGATGCCGCCACCGGGCATCTCTTCTACTTCAAGTGTCTCAGACGGGACCACGCAGAGAGCAGCATGATGCAGCCAACGCCTTGTGCGCACTGCTGGACACTCCCTCATCCCTCCTCACTCTCACTGCAACGAGACCGAACTGGAGCTTGAGATTGATCTCTGTGGTGAAGATGAATTCACTACTCCATCCGGCCCTCCACCGCCACCGGACGCCTCAGCTGAGACTCTCCGTGCAGCTTCTCTGATGCACGACAACCTTTCCTCTGTCTATGCAACTTTGCCGACCTTCGGGAACCCGCTGCCAACTTCAGTTTGCCACAATTTCCTGAAGGTTATGGCAGTGGCGGCAGAGTGTGTCGGGCTCTCTCCGAACCAGAGAGGAGATGAGGTGCATCGCTGCAATGCCATGGCAAGGAGGAGAGCTCGCAGGCAGAGCACCGCCAGCCCCTGCCACCTCAGCCACTTCCCACACCACCTCGACTGGTTCACCACCATCAACCTGAGAGATGCTTATTTTCACATTGAGGTGGCGTCGAAACACAGGAAGTTCCTGCATTTTTTCAAGGGACAGTCTACGAGTACATCAGACTACCATTTGGCTACTCCCTGGCTCCCCACACGTTCAGTAAGTGTGTGGACGTGGTGCTGCAGCTGCTGCACGACCAGGGCATGAGGGTCTTCTTTTACTTAGACGACCTCATTGTCATGGCCAGGTTCAGAGAATGGGCCATTTTCCACACAGCCAGTTTGCTGCTGCACCTAACTCGGTTAGGTTTCACCATCAACAGACTGTTCTGTCGGAACCCAGATGGATGGCCCTGCAGCAGGCAGTCCTCAGACTGTGGCCGGGAGTGGCAGTGACTCCACTGTGACACCTGCAACAGTGGTTTACCAGCCTGCACTTGGATCTCTGGTGGCACAAACACTGCTTGGTGAACATTCCCCCATTAGTGCAGGATGACCTGTGTTATTAGGGGTACGTACAATATCTGTTGATGGGATCACCGCTGGGTCAAGTGACCACCTATATAGCGGTGTTCACAGATGCATCCCTGATGGGGTGGGAGGGCACCTGTCTGGGGAGAATGATAGGTGGTGTGTGGCCTTCAGGGAAAAACCAACACATCAACCTCCTCGAACTTCAGGCAGTGCTCCTGGTTCTCCAACACTTCCTGACTCTGGATCAGCGGAGACACATGTTGGTGAGAACAGACAACCGCACTATGGTTGCCTACATCAACAAGCAAGGCGGAGTTCGATCCACAGCCCCGTTGAAGATGGCGGATAACTTGTTGATGTGGGGCTCAGAACACCTCTTGTCTCTGAGAACCCTCCAAATTCTGGGTCTAGAGAACAGGGGCACCGACCTCATGTCAAGAGGCGGCCCACTGGCAGACAAGTGGGTGCTGCACCCCGAGGTGGTGTAGCAGATTTGGGACCAGTTCGGGTGAGCAGAAGTGGACTTGTTCACCAGTTGAAACAACACCCACTGCCCGCTCTGGTTCTCCCTAATGCCGCAAGACAATCCACCTCTGGGGGGTGGATGTGTTTGCACATGTGCCATGGCCAAGGAGGCTGCTTTATGCCTTTACACCTCTCATTCCCCCGCTGCTGCAGAGAGTGAGACAAGGGAGACTGCTGGTCATCCTGATAGCCCTGTATTGCTCTTTGGTGCTGTGGTATGCAGAGATGACCCAGATGTTGGCGGGCTGGACTGTCTGCACAGGTGGTGCAGACCATCCAAGTGGCGAAAGCAGGATCCACCATTGCTTGCTACAAAGCTAAGTGGAGGAAAGGAGACTGGAACCCTTGACATTTGCAGTGGGAGAGGTTCTCTCCTTTCTACAATATCTGGTGGATAAGGGACTGTCTAATGCCACTGTTAAAGCGTATGCAGCAGCTGTTTCCTTCTGTCATGAGGGCTTTGCCGACATACCTGTCTTTACCCACCCCCTTGCGAAACATTTCATACAGGGGGTTAAGAAACAACGTGATTTTTGTGTCTCCACCCCCCAGTGGGAACTGGCCCCTCTCTCCTCTCTGAGTCACAGGAGTGATTTTTCTGTAGAACCGGTATTTTTACTTTTGATACTTTAAGTAGCCTACATTTCAACTGGTAATACTTCTGTACTTTTACTTGACTTTGAATGACAGACTTTTACTTGTAAAGGAGTATTTTAAAGATCCCCTCCAGACATTTGACATAATACTCTACTTATTATAATAATATAATAATAATATTATAATAATTAATAATTTTCCACAAAAAGTTCAATCACCTGGTTACAAATTCTTAAAATTACATCTATTCCTGAAGTTCACTGAGAAGTCAATTCTCTGTGTATTTGAAGTTTCTACATCACATTTGTGTATGTTGCATAGTGGACCATGACTGGCATCCAAACTAATCATGTTAGTAGGTACACACCTTAAACCAACCAGAGAAACTTTCCACTTTCAGCAGATGAATTTGAAAACAAACTTCACATACATCATTCTGCACACTGGTTCCAGCTCTGATATAGTATAAAAAAGATTTTGTAAAATAAAAATAAATGAAATCAGCAATTAAAAACACAACATTAATATTCAAACTGCATTAAATTATTGCTCCAACCATCTGTAAATTCCTGCAATAGTGAGAAAACCTTACAATACATTGTCATATGGAGTGCAGGTGATTATGATTTCACATTGGACCTTTTCATTTACCTTAGGGACTTGGTGACATTTATTTATGTATTTATTTGAATTATTGCTGTATTTATCTCCAGGTAGCCTATATTATTAAACTATAGTTTGCTCTGGGTTTGAATCACTAATATACTGTCTTTCTGTCTTTCTTTCTATATTAATATTATCATTTGTATTTTTACCTATTAGCAAATCATGCAGTACAGCAGCCCTCCAACTGTATACATGAGTAGAGTTGTAATCACTGTTCATTGCATGCAGTTTCTGCAGGTGTCAGTATGACAGTAGCCGGTAGGAGGGACTTGATGCTCCAACTTCTCATTTTGTGTCTCTCTGCTCTCCAGCCAGTCGTCCTGGTCCTGCTTGGAGAGAGACGACGACATCAGCAGCAGCACGGCATTCCGGGGAAACACCATGCATCTTAGGCTGAAAAGACGAGTGGAGCCTCACATCAGTTCGCTTTCATATTTTTGATTTCCGTTTTTTTGTTGCGTCTTTTCTTTTCTTTTTTTTCCCTTTTCCACCCAATCTCTGACGCGCAAGGACACTACCGCATCCATCCACGGCAGAAACGCTCACATAGAGCATCCTCTGTACAGACGCACCACCATCCTCCTCCTCCTTCCTTCCTCCTATACTCCTCCTCTCCTCTCCTGTTCTGTTCTAACCCAGAGGACACCGGGACCTCTTCTACCCCCTTTGCCCGGAGACATGGATCTATGGTTTTATTCGATCCGGATTTGCTGGTGGAGGGTTTTGTTACTGATGAGTGTTTTCCAGGACTATCTGAGCTCCATGCTGGACTGCCCGCCGACCTGCAGCTGCTCTCAAACAGAGATCTATTGCAATAAGTCCGACAACGGCAGGTTTTTCCCTTTACTCGCCCTGCAAGATACTGGGAGCAATGGGACCAGTGTTGACATAGCAGAGTTATTCAAAAACATCACCACTATGTAAGTAGATGCGGATTATTCCGTACGTTTTTTGTTAATAAGTAATTGATCACATCCTCAGTAAGGCAGTGTCTGTTGCTTTCATTGCATTGATCTGACTTGTTGGTTGAATTTTTTTAATCTTAAGGCTTTTCACTTTTTGCACTTCTATCAGTCAGTTAAGTGGGTTGTATGATAACACCGTCTTTGATTATATGTCTTATGGGTGGTAAATGCGCCTATCCTGTCTCGTGTCCATCCCCTCCACAATAAGACAAATCCTTTGCAAACCAGGTAGACGTAGCAACCAACAACTTGATATTGAACCTTGCTCTTGAATGTGGGAATTTTTCTTCTTTGTGCGTGTGTGTGTGTTTGTGTGTGTGTCCATAAAGTTGCTCCTCCGCAGCGGCACCGCAGGCCTACATGGCCAAATGACAGAAGGATGTTGCGGAGAACCTCAGATCACCCATTCAGTTCATTCCCGTCCCCAACTGTTCCGACAGATTGTGCTAAATGAAACAGAAAGAAATGGTGCAGTAAGGTCAAACAGTTACACCTCAGCCCGCATCCTCTGAGACCGATGCGACCCGACAAACTTTATGTCCAGATGATGCATTGCGTGGTGTAAATGGGGGGTGTTAAAAATGTCACTTGTGGCTTTCTTTTTTTTCCCCCTACAGAGATGGACATGTATAGCAGAATGCTTGGGTTTTTATAGCATAAAGGGATAAAGGGCTTGCTTAAAACAGAGGAGCTGTGATGACGGCAGACTCTCCAACCCCCTCCTCGCCCTCACACCCACACACCCCCAGAAGTACATTTTCATTCTGCATCCTCTCTCTCTCTCTCTCTCTCTCTCTCTTTCTCTCTCTCTTTGGCATCGATCCCTCCTGCCAACAACATCAAAGGTTTCTTTCTTGAAAAGTCAGAAAAAGCGAAGCTCGGGCCTTAAAATAAGACCTCTGGTCTCGATGAGGCTGATTTGCATATAAAGTAAACATCTCCCGTGAAGCGCTGGAATTCCCCGCATGGCTTCCTCCGCCGCCTTACGCCACAAAGGACTTTTCCTCCCATCAGCTTTTGGTATCCCGTTTACCCTTTATCTATTCGAGGGAGACAACAACTTATTTGGTGACACGGTTCATCGCTTTCCTGTGCCACTAGAGGGTAGCCTGGTACCCTTTATACACTGGGAGCCAAGTGCTCTTTACAACACTGAAGTCATTTACGTGACTGTTTTATGAGAGAGAATTTTCAGTCCAGTCAGGCACAGAATAAGCTGCAGTTTAAAGTGCAAACAACATTAAAAGGAAAGGTCAGTAAGGAGATGAAGGGTCAGTGGTCACAGCACACTATTAGTTATTAGTGTGACCCCATGATGGCCGTCTGATAAAGACTTCCTCTTTGTGCAGCGTGTTCCACCCACATATACATTTATCTCTCCTCTCATCCAGGGAGTGCAAATGTTCTACCTCTTGGATTTTCATTTAAAGTTGCCAAAATTCTGTGTTGTAAGAAGCATAAAGTCATGCATTGATTGCATTTTTGCCTTTGAGAAAATCCTGATGCAACTGACCCAGGACTAATTGTGCATTTCATGGCCCCCCGCCAGCAGGCTGGTTGTTTTCTTGCTGCTCAGCATGGACAGCAACCTCCACCCAGCACCACCAACAGCTCAATGACACCCTATCAGAGACAAAACCTCCCAATGTCACATCAGCTTACACATCTGATACTGTTTTATACATTCAAATCACACAGAGATGATTTACACACAATCGGATCGACTAGACTTCAGTTTTCAATATAGTAGCTATGTAGCTTAAAAGCATACTGTGGCATAAAATTAGCAATATTTACAAAAAATACATTAGAGATAGGTTTAAGTATGTATCTCTATAAATATATATTATGTTAATTGCCTTTTGAAATATATAAATGAGCAAGTCTGACAATTATTTATTATTTGGTCAGCAAATGTTCACTCTAATAACAATAACCTGTATCCATAGAGATGTAGAGCAGTACATGATTGAAGACATATACAGTGCAAATCGTCCTTGGTCCTCTCCGTAAGCCGTCAGATGCAAGCATTTTTGCTAACAATAAGTCTATTTCATTCATCACGAGGGAAACAGAACGAGATGGGGACAATTTGTGGAGATAGAAAATGAGAGCGAGGGCTCCTAGCAGGAGCTGTGGGAGGATTGGCCAGCCAAAGAAATCTGCCAAGTCCAGATAATAGTTTTCCAGTTCTCTCACATTAGAGATTCATCGCAAGAGGCATCACTGTTTGAAGTGGATAAGATAAGGCCTTGCTGTGATACTTGAAGAAAAAACAGTTTTCTAAGAGCAGCTGAAGCATTTGACAGGTTTGTGTAAGTGCAGCTCTGACTGCAGGTGCGGGTTTGTTTGCAGAATCCAATCAGCATCTCCACCTCTGGTGGTGACGTTTGGCCTCATTTTCTTTTCCTTTTTTTGAACCGTTAAGAGCCTGGTTTGTAAGGACAGACTGAAGTATCAGATCAATCTGTACAGTCATTACTGTGTTGTAAATTGCTCAATGCCTCCAATATGTATTTAAAGAAAAAATTGCTTCTGTCCTCATCTTCTCTACTCTTCAGTACATCCGTCCACTCAACCCGCGCCATTGTATATGTGTTCACCAGCATACATGCATTCACCTTCTGAAACTGATGCAAAGCATTGAACTATTAAATCAAACTGTGAGGGTGCAAAAGGTACATCTTTGATGGTGACAGTAATAGTTAATCTATAACTTGGCTTTATTTCCAATGGCAATATAGGAATAAAATGGTAATATAATGTAATACATTATGTTGACTTGATACTTGATGAACTTGATATTTTTTAAATCTTGTGCGCACAAGATTAAAAAAAAATCTTTAGGGACTTCAAAACACCAGACCAGCCATCAGCCTAAACTCTGGTAGAATCTGAACTAGGTATTTCCAGAAAATTACAAGGTCCCTTGTACACATTCACACAATGAACAAATGTTACATTTAATAATGTCTGTTCCACTTATATCCACATTCTGTACATCTGACAAAAATGAGTTTAAGCACAAGTTTACAAGACCCACATTTCCCCAGGAAAGCTGTACTTTTTTCATGCACTGTTAGTGCTTATATTGACATTATGGTACTTTAAAGTACTGACTATCATGCCCACACAATCCTATGAGATTTATAGCTTGTCAGTTATATTTAAAGGTTCCCTCCAGACCAGACATGTTTTAAGACATATAAAATACTTTTCTTTGAGTAATAATTTGTATCTGATATGTTTGTTTTTTTCCGCAAAAAAACAGTTACCTTGTTAAAAATTTCACCTTCTCCTTCTCCATCATCAAACCCAGAATAAGTAAATGAATATGCAAATATTTTTCATTTTAACATTTAACTGGAAGTCCATTCTCTTTGTATGCGCACTGGAGGTTTCAAGTTTCCATATACTGCAACACTTGTGTTAGTTGCACATTGGACCAGAATTGGCTTCCAAACAAGTTGTGATGTCACAAAATCATCTCGCATGTCCATGTCTTGAGGTCTGATTTAAGTAAACAAAGAGAAACTTTCTCCCTTCAACAGATGAACGTGAAAACAACCTTCTAGTGTCAGACTCTGCACATACAGTACATATTTCTGCACAATGCTCATCCAAGTGAAGTAACAATAAGCAAAAAACATGTTGGAGTGGAGGGAGATACAATCCATCAGTTAGTTGTAGCGGCCAGTAGCACCCCAAAATTCTCAACTTTGTTGACACAGTTTATAGCTGACTTACAATAACCTTTCCTACTCAGTAAAATTTTTGATGTTCTATGATTTAATTCAAATGCATATCTTGTTATGTGTGGTGTTTGTTTTTACTATTGCAGTCATTAGGAGACACTATTCCTCTGTGCCTGTGAATATAAAAATCAGGAGTCTTCTATTTGCCTTTGAAAAAAGAAGGCTCTTCCAAAAGTATCATAGTTTTGGCATATTTAATGACAACGCTTTCTTCAATCAAAGAGATTTATATGAACATGTAAAATTGCCATCTGTTTATCCACAAACAAATTGAGAGTTCCACACTTTAAAACCGTTCACAGTTTATCTACTTTGCCAAATACGGCTTTAAGTTTATCGCTTAATATCTTTAAAATCTTGATCATCCAGTCTATAAAAGTCTGTCTTCTCATTTCCAAGGACTTAAACTATTTTTTTAAAATACATCATAATATCACATTAATCATGATTTAATGTGTTGCTTACAGAAGGTGTCCCTTTCAAATGTTAGAAATCACAGTTTGGAGTGAGGCTGCAACCCAAATGAAACAACAAAACACAAGCAAAAACACAAGTTTCCTGCTTTTATTTCAGTAATGCTGAACCAAAGACATTTTTTTTAATTTAAAGAAGTAGTATTTTGTAACTGACCATGATCTCTGAATGCAATTTCAATTGTAATATACCATAAAATATAATGGATGCTATGATCTAACAGGACAGGGTATGTTGTGAAAAGGAACAAAAGAAAATTAAAGCCCTTATATCCATCCATCCCCTCTTTTGTGATTATATATTTCACTATATTCTATTTCACTATTTCATTATATTCAAGAATTACCTGAAAATTTTGTCTATACAAGCTACTCTCCTACCTTAAAAAGTTCTTAAAGAAGTTTATTTTCCTCTCTTTGTCAAATTTGAAAACAGCAGCTCCACTTGAAAGTATCGATCCTTGGACAACTTGAACTACACATTTTACATGAAACCTGCCAGCTAGCTGATGCTGCCAAAGAAACCTGTTTCATACAGGAATGTTTCCAAGGTCCGCTTAGGTGACTTGTGTGGGCTGCAAGTGTCCCCTGGTTCAGACACTGAGCATTACTGCATTACATAAATTCAGTGTTTTCTCTACCTCTTAAAACTGCAGCCCACATACTGTGTGACTGTGGCCAATAGCAACCTCAAACCCAACTCAAATATCTGATATATACTGTAGTCCTTGCATAAGGCTTCTGAATGGGAATGAACATTTTTCACTGCAAACATTTTAACATGTCATACCAGGAATAAAAAGTGTAATTAATAACATGACTCACGCCTGCATTTTGTTTACGTGTGCAGGTTTCAGGGGCTTCATGTTGTGCATGCTGGCTCACTGGCTTGGCTTACTGGGAAACCTAAATGGAACAGAGCCATTGTTAATGTTATAAATAACACCTTTGTCAAAATGTCTGTTGTGAAAAAGGTGTAGAGATATAGTGAATTTTGACAGAATTTCACTAGAATTGCTGTGTCTATGGCTTTTTAGAGTACCAGTTGGGGATGGTGCATACACATATATGTATTGTCTATATATGAATTCTGGTTTCCATGCAGGTTGTGTTACCACATCTAGCTAGCAAATTAGCTTGTGTGACACACCTTTTGCCCCTTACCTCTCTTCTCCTGACTGGTCATTGCTGTTGATAGTCTTTTGATGTCTCTAGAATCATGTGGTCTGTAAGTTGTGCTGATAATGGTTCTTTGACCATAATCTTCACTTTTTGTCATTTTCTTTCACTGTGGCACTTTTTGCTCATGAAATAAAATGATTCTTTTTGTATGTCAGGAGTCTTCCTAAATGCCCAATTTTGGAGTCTCAAGCACAATCCGACACATGACAGCATTACCCTTCTAAGAATTTACACACATTATACAACTGACCCAACTGTCTGGACTTTCAGAGGCTGTGTAGTAGTCCATGTGATGAGAAAAATGATTGACATGAGCTTCTTTAATGCCTGGATGGAATATATCCTCAAATAAAGGCAAAAGATGGGCCTAATAAATGCAAAAGGCATTAATTTAATTGCATCAAGGATTCTTTTTGCTAAATCTGCTGTAAAATATGTTTATCGCACAGCCTGAGGACCCTGTTTTAAGGAGCATTCATCAGATAATGATTAGAGAAGTATTTTGGTAGCATTAGAGGAGACATACAGGGTTCTAACAAAACAGAAAATCCAAACAAATTTTCATCATTTTATAGTGTAATCTGGTTTACTTGGTAATAACACACTTGCAGATTTCAGAATAATGATTTGATTCATATTTTTGGGGAAAATAACAGACACCTTCCAGAGTTTTCCAGGCCCAGTTATCTTGAACACAGACAGAGAGGTTTGTTCTGCCCCGTAATCTGGGATGTCAAATGGATGTACAGAGCGGTGTATCCCCTCCATCCATATGCATTTATCCACCTTCACTCTCACTGAAACACTCCTACTTACCTCTCCTCTCTGCAGGGATATTTATTTATTTCACTACCACCTCCCTCCTGTTCTTTATCCATTTCTTTGTCTTTGTTCTCTTCTCAACTGTGTGAAGTTTTGATGTCTGTGTTTCTGATGCCCGGCTTACCTGTATCTGTTTGTCATCTTGATTTATTTTTCTTTGTCACCTTGATGTTTTTCTTTTGTCGTTCCCATTTTATTTCATTTTTTTCATTTTTTTTCTTTAGGGGTGAGATGTTTTTACAAGCCTGTTGGGGTTTCTGTGTGTGATCTGCAGTTTTCAGAGTGTTTGTATCATTTGAAAGCGCAAATAAATTATACCTAAACCTCACTTACCCTCTGTTAGCTGATCATGAAGTATATAGCTCAGAGCTTTACACCTGTCTGACATCAACCTGGGTTATCTGCTTTGTATCTAAGCAACAATGAAGGAAAAATCACACTCTGTTGTTTTCTTACTACACTACTGCTGCGGTCTTATTGTTGGAAACAAGTCTGCTTATTGATTTTTGACTAGGGCTGGGTAATGTTTGAATTTGTTTGATATTAGAGGCCATACAATACCTGATTTATGATAAGATGTTAAGAAAACACTACTTTGATACATTACTTTGAGAAATATAAACTCAAAATACATTTTTCTCCAGCTCTCTTCCCCATTTAACAAAAAGTCAAACTTCCCAAATGGTAAATGCCTAAACACAAGCAGCTGTACAATAAGTTTACTTGAGTAAAATTGTCTAAAACTGGCAAAATGTTGATTTGAATCAGGAACTATCTGATAAAATAATTAGGAAATAACATTTGGAATCTGACCAGACATGCTATGCCAATTTTCAGTACTTGACAGTTTTACCATGCACACAATACTTTAATACAGACAAAATTAGACTGTACCAAAATAAGTATTTGATAGCCAGCCTTATTTTTTTAGCTTTTAGAAGTTGAATGATTTGGTAAGACGCAACAGGTTAGATCCGACAGTATGACAATTTGCTAAATCAGCTACTAAAATAACTACAATATGTCAGAAAGCACATGTCTACAGTCATGGGTGCCTGGTTATGTTTTAAAATAGGAGAGCAAACTTGGAAAGATACATAATTAGCAGGGGGGCCTGAGGGTCCTCCCCCAGAAAAAAAAATTGTAATTTAAAACAAATTTCCTGCTTTGCAACATCACCTAACCTCTTGGATAACTCGCTGCTGTATGGCGCTGCTGTATGGCGCTGCTGTTGTTCACTGCATGAGAAAATGGACGTGTGGCGTGAGAGCATGTGAAAAGTGTTGATTGCGTGAGTTAATGGTCAATGCATGAGAGTTGGCAGCTCTGTTAATAGCCATGTTACACTTAAAAGAGCCACTCTGATTCAGCTTCTTCGCAAACTTCCCATCTCCACAGCCAAGTGCTGTCCGATCAGTGAGTTAACGTTAGGTGGGCAGGCTGGCAAAGTTAGCTAATTGACTCGCAAATCGGTTTAACATTTTGACGACAGTATAAACCTACTTTTTTGGCCAATGCAGTCTCATCCAACAGTCCTGCTCCTATGTTCATGAAGGCTCTAATGTTCAGTTTTTATTGAAACTGTTTTAGATTCAGCTTTATGGTCATTTTAGAGGCTGTAGTTTGTGGTGCCATTGAATAGTAATGCTTTATACTGAGAGGTGGTGTATCTAATATTTTGCCCACCCCATGTATATCAATGGGGGCAGGATTGCTTTATTAGACTGCATTAGTTTTAGTGGCACTAATTATTAAACGATCACACAATAGTCACCTGCTGTACATGCCAAGGAAGGAGAAGCCAGCATGCTCTGAAGATCTGATGCTGTGGGGGACAACAGCCGAACATCCTTCACTACATCATCCTGAACATCCTGTTCTGGTAGCTACACTCTCCAGTTTTATGGCTGCCGTAGACCCTGCATAAACAAATATTTTATAAGATTTATTTACAAATGTTATTTTTTCTTACATGATGGAGCTGCAAAGTGTGATGTACCAACTTTGGTATGTTAACAAAAAAGATTAATTGCGCTTTCTGAGTTGTATATTGATGGTTAAGAACATTCTCCAGCAGATTATTTTCTGGCTGGAGCACATTGGAACCAGTACAGATAAAGCTTCAACCAGCACTACTGAAGATTAGACCTCTGATCATGTTCAGCCTCATATTGTACACAGCATCCTGCACCTTGTTTCGGCCGCTCCTTTGTTCGGTGCGTCTCCCTCCAGAGGTGGATGTGCGCAACAGGAAAATGCAGGCGTGTCGAGTTTATGGATGTCCTGAACATGGTTCACCTTGCTTTGCCACTCGGCCGCCATCACATCTGGATCTCCTTTAGGAGTGGACGCTGCAGTCCAGTACAGGTGGTTGATGATGGCTGGCCTCCAAAGCTTCGGGTCCTTCACTCCCTCTCCTTCATGCCTGCATCTAAAGCCTCCCTGGACCTGTTTCAGAATAGGAATATGTTGAAAAGAAAATGTTAGACATAAAAAACAGCCAACTTAAACTAAACTACAAACATCAGGATACAAACCTTTACCAAAATGCCAGGCATTTAAGAATTGGTTTGTTCTTTCTGGATGCAACATTATTTAGAGAAGATGTGGGATATCAAAGGAACTGAAGTTGTTTACGTGATGTTGAGACATTAACAGATGCTACTGAGCAATCAGCTGGCACACCTGGCATTTATTAGCTGTTTCCTGACACCTCTACCTGCTCCTGAGGATGGTTTCAAAGTTACACAGAAAGCTTGAAACAGCAAATATGCGTCTGTCCTTTTTGAGAGTAACCATTATTTTACATAACAATGCAACACCATATACACTATTCTGCTGGAGAATATGGTCAAGGACAATCATTAATAACTGTGATACAGAACAAATGCAGCTAACATTACATTATGAGAGGACCTCAGAGACACCACCCCTTCATTACTGCAGCATCTCCCAACACCTCACCTACATAACACCACCTGAGAATAAAAATTGCAAATGTTTTAGCTGAGCAAACAGAAAGTCACCAAGCTATGTAACAAGACACCAGGATCCTGCGTTAGATAACCAAAGTGAATAACTAATGTTATGCCGTGTCAAATGGTAACCGAATTTACTAACAATGTTAGCTAACTAATGTTAGCATTATCCCTCATCAACTGGTGGTTTTACCGGATAGTTATGTTGCCTAACAACAAACTAGGGCTACTCGATTATGGCAAAAATCACAATCACGATTATTTTGGTCAATATTGAGATCATGCTTATTTAACACGATTACTCATTGACTTTGGAAACATCATGCATTTATTGAACTTGTGAAATTGCGAAACAGAATGCAGCCCAATAATCATTTTATCTCAATCAATTTTTGGAAGCCAAAATTGTAATTGAAAATAAAATTTGATTAATTGCCCAGCTCTACAACAAACACACATCAGATGTTACTTCTCAATTCAATCTAGCATGCTGACTGATTTGGAAGTTAAAAACAACATTAACAACATTAGAAACAAGGACTTTCCATAACTGTTACACACTTTATGTCTTCGTGGAGCTGAATCTCTGATGATCTCCAGTTGCTGTGGAGTTGCTGCTGAAAGGTGGAGCTGATCAAGCAGCTGTGTTTACCGGAGTAGCTGAACCAGCTATCAGCCTCACACGGTCCTGGCTTCAACATCCCATCTTCAACTTCATCATATCACAAATAACATAAACCTCCTGTCTAAAATGAGTCCGCTCACAGAAGCGTTCTTCCGTCACAGAGGCAGCAGTGTATGGAGAGCCATTTTATTCAAAACCCTACCCAAACTGCAGACCACCTATCCAGTTACCAGACACCACCTATCCAGTCATCCTGCACCACCACCCAGTGGACATAGCGTGCGACCCAGCTGGGTAGAGTAGTGACCAAATTGGACATCGCACGCTACCGGGCCAAGGTTCACAATAATATTATATTGCACTGTTCCTTCTCTCTCATTCGTATTCTACAAAGCTATAGCTACCTACTACTTCCTACTTCTACCTACTTCCATTTTCTTCTTCTTCTTCAGATTAGGCGGACTAGATGCTACAATGGTGTATTACTGCCCTCTACTGTTTGTTATTGATGTTTGTTTTGACAGTTATTTACATTTTGGTATATAGTCCAATACTATACAAATATTCCATCAACTTCATTTTAGTCCAGTTATCCAGGTTGAGTAAAGTGTGCCGAGTAAAACTGTTTCTCCAGCTGTTCCCAGGTCTCTGAACAGCTTCCTCCTTTGAAGTGAGTAATTCTTGCACTGGATGAGGATGTGTCTTACTGTCTCTGAGTCTCCACACTCACATTTGCCACCTGGGTGTTTCCAAATCAGAGCCAGCCCACTCCTAAGCCCTCAATGCCTAAGCCTCAATGTGGTTATGACAACTGAATCTTTTCTTTTGCAGGCAAAATTACTTTTTGCTTTTTCTGCATTTTCTATATTGTAAAGTAAGACCTCCCCTTATTTTCTTTTTCCCATGTATTCTGCCACATTTCTTTGACTGACTTGTTTATGATTGAAGTGTATTCTGACAGTACATATTGTAGGGCAATTTCTCTCCACACATGTGTGCTGGTACCCAAATAAAACCCACCTCACACCCTGCCTTGTGAATTCTGTATAATGTATAATGTTCTGTATAATTTTAGAAAAGGTTGTTGAAAAGCAACTTGTTCAAATACTGGAATTGCACAAGGTGTTTGATGAATTTCAATCTGGTTTCTGTAAACTTTACTCCACTGAAACAGTTCTCCTCAAGGCCTCAAATGATATTTTAATGACTGCAGATGCTGGAGATTGTTCAGTTTTGCTTTTATTGGACCTTAGTGCAGTGTTTGATACTGTGGACCACCATATTCTAATCCACAGGCTAAATCACCTGGTGGGCATTTGTGGGACTGCATTGGAGTGGTTTTCCTCCTATCTCATAGATAGGTCTTTGTCAGTCTCTGTAGGTGAATTTGCGTCGGACACTGCAGCTTTGTCATGTGGCGTCCCCCAGGGATTGGTCTTGGGACCCATTTTATTCTCCATATACATGCTGCCACTAGGACAGATTATCAGTAGTTTTAGCAACATCTCCTACCATTTGTACGCTGATGACATCCAGTTGTATTTTTCAATTAAACCTGATGAGTTTCATAAAATCTCTGTACTGAATAACTGTTTAAATGCAATTAGGAACTTGATGGCAAATAATCTTCAGAAACATAGAAAGAAACATAGCCAAACTCAGGTCTGTTGTGTCAAGAAATTAAATGGAGACGCTAATACATGCTTTTATCTCATCACGTTTGGACTACTGTATTTCTCTTTTTACCTACCTTAACAAATTTTCCTTACACTGCTTACAAACTGTCCAACATGCTGCTGCTAGGCTCTTAATACAATCCAACAGATGGTCACATAGTACACCTATTTTAACCTCACTACATTGGCTTCCTGTTAATTTTAGAATTCATTTAAAAATTTTGGTGCTCACTTATAGAGCCCTACATGGCCAGGCTCCACAGTATATTACGGACCTTCTGCACCCCCACATCACGAGCGGAGATCTTAGGTCCGCTACCCAGGGTTTTATAAGTGTACCTCAGACACGTTTTAAGACTCGGGGAGATTGTACTCTCCAGTCAGCAGCCTCTAAGCTGTGGAATAGTCTCCCAATAAGCTTGAGATTCTTGGACACTGTGGATTTCTTTAAAAAGCAGCTAAAAACCCATCTGTTCAGACAGGCATTTGGGTAGCATGTGGTATTTTATGTTTTAATTTGTCTCTTATGTCTGTTCCCCTTGTATATTTTGTCTGGTGTCTTTATTTGATTTATTTGATTTTATTTGATTGTATTAGATTTTATTTATTTGATTGTGAAGCACTTTGTGACTGGTGTCTGTGAAAGGTGCTATATAAATAAAGTTTGCTTGCTTGATTGCTAATGTTTAATAAATCTCTGTCAATATATTAGGTCTGGACTTGGATTTGATTTCTCTTATTGTAGTTAAAGCTGCTGCTGAATCACACCGTTAATATTAATATTACCAATTTACTCTGCCTTAGATTTTAGGTTATTTCTTTCTCGCTCTACTTCCGCTTTAAAAGAGGCAATTGAATTTCTGTCCAATCAACGCTATCCAGCTGGGTTGCATGCAGTGTTGACTGGGTGGCGCGCAATGTCCAATTGGGTCGCTCTGCACTGTCGACTAAGTCACACGTGATGGCCACTGGGTGGCAGTGCAGGATTACTGGATAGATGGTATGCAGTTTGGGCGGGGTTTTGAATCAAATGGCTGCTACTTTTTCTGCTAAGAAACTCCATGTCCTGACAGGCTGGAATTTGTGCGACCTGTACAAACACAATTATTCACGATGATGAAAAAAGCAACAACAAAATGCAAAACAAAACTGGTGAAAAAAAATACAAATTCACTAAATGACGACTGCTCAGACTCATTAGTACCTATTACCACACAGTGTACTGCAGCTTGGATGGGGAGAGCAACTCCCTTATGTGACGTAATATGACGCGTTGTTGAAGAAAAAGCTTGTTTTAAGGTCGCTGCTCAAAATACTATCTTTTCTGCCTTTATGTCTCATTAAACTAATAAAATCATACATTAGCCTTTAACAGGATAATTTTCATGGCACATAAACTGTAAACCCAGTAAGAAATTCAACCTGCAAGAGCTCTTTAAAAGGAAATGTCTTCAGGGGCTGCAGTACTTGCTAATGCAGGATAGATGCAACAAGGAAGAGGTTTTTGATGGCTGCCTTTGTAGTTTAATAAGAGCTATTTAGATTAATCAATTAATTATTGGCCTGTCTTAGGCTATGAATATGCATATGACTTTGAAATGAAGCAGTTTGCTTTTGGGGTGCAGGTGATCCCTCAACCTTCAATACCTTCACTGCATCTCCATTCTCATGCTTAGTCAGTGTCATCACCACTGTTGTCTAGCCACCCAGGACAGAGTTGCTAACACAGGTACTACCAGTTGGTCCTTACCATACAGACCCCCTGCTGCCTCCGCATTGCGAGGCTCACCTCAGGCAGTGCACAACGGGCTCCTCTGTTATAAGCATATCATCAAGTTTGCATGAGCCTGTCTTTGTGGAAAGTAGGTCATGGCTGCCATCTGAGAATTAGGAGGAGAGAGCGGCGCTTCGTTCAGATCCTTCTGCATGCAGGGATGCTGTGAGAAGTCCTGGCCATGTGACTGACCCAGCTTCTCCCACGCCCCCACCACCTCAACTCCTGCATCTGCAGGCAGCCCTTGCGCCTTAAAGATGCATACTAATGAAGCACCTTCCCCCCCTTTAACAATCAAAAGATGCATTGAGGATCGAGGGGTGAAAAATACTGAAGGCTCTGCTGTTTCAGCCAGGATTAGAAAAACCCTTTAAAGCCTTGCAGTGGCATTCCAGGGGCTTTCTGTTGACATTTAGTTGAGCTTCTGCTTTTATACAGCAGATTATGAGTCAGTGTCGCTACTGTGTGCAACAATTTATCATGTCAACTTTTGGAGATTGAAAGGAGCAGAAAAAATCATGTATCTATCTATTTAAACTGAAATTTGTTCCATGGTTGCATGACAAACATAAAATAAATCTGACAGAAATGTTTCCCTTGTGTGTAGTCAATCAGTTTACATCTATTTTACATGCATTGCCTTTTGCTGGATTTTTAATTTTTAAATTTTTTTAGCTAGCAACAGTTCGAGTACTGTACCTACTGATATTAGATATGTATTGGAGAAGACAAGGCAGACCATTTTATGTCCAATAAGGTAGCATGAGCTTTACTGAAGGTTTATTACAGTCAATCATGTTTTAATATGGTATCTGTTGGCTTAGTGAAGCCACTCTGAAGCAGCATTATAGCTAATTCCTTCTTTATAATATTGATGGATGATTCATAGTGTGAGGCGTTTGTATGATGGTGATGACTCGGGAACGCTCTTCCTCTCTTGATCTCTCTCTCTCCCTCCCTCCCTGTGTGTTCCTGTCTGTCAGTCCATCTCTTGCTCACATGCTGTTAATTTTCTCAGAGATAACCTCTCTCCAGGTGTGGATGTATATGTCTCACCCTCACAGTGTCCATCACTGCTGCCGACTCCCACCAGACATCACCAACACAAAAACCTCACCTTCTCTCCCGGCCCTAATAAAGCTCCCCGATTATTATTCATGTGGGATGTTTTGTGTTTCAAAAAACATCAATCATCATGTATTATCAAGTAGGATGAGTCACCCCACTGTCCTCCATGTCAGCGATGACTGGCAGAGCTGTGTGAATAATACAGCACTCTCAGTTCTCACTGAGGTTCAGCCATGTTCTCCTACACGGCATGCATTTTGATGAATGCTATTCAACGGTATTCTCTCTTCTCTTTCGTGTAAAAGGAAACGTTTTTTTTTTTTAAATCAAATACCAAAGTCCTGCCACAGAAATGAATTGTTCATCTCTGTGCATTTTTCATTCATCTGCAGTTCATGTGTTGTCTGTAATTGCGTGCATCAAAATCTCTGCTTCAACATCTCTCACTGTGGCCTCAAATGGCTTCTGCTGTCTGATTAGTTTAGGGTCACTGGGGGGATAGAGCTTATCCCAGCCTTGCAATTGACTATTATTATAATTTTTGTCATTCATTTTGTCTTTTTTATGATGCTACAGTGTTTGGGCAGCTCTGAACTAGAAAAACACTTTCTTTTGAAAAGTGACAATAGTGTTTTTGGTATTTCTTTGTTTTGCCAAAGCAAAGCAGTACATTACCCAGATAAGAGCCCGATGATGTGCCCTCTCTCACCCTCATCCATCCATCAGCTTCCCATCTGTACAAACGAGTGAGATCTGTTTGAGGCAATATGCGTGCTGATGTTTGGGCGGTAAACACTCATGATGAATTAATGGCTATACCATCCAGGCTGTTTAGATTTGGTGTTTGCCAACACCATCAACAGTAAGGACAGGATAAAGCAACACAGCACAAATGTACCTTCATATTTCCCAGAAAGCAGAAAGATATATATATTGGCCCTGAGTGTCATTGCAGCCTCTATTTATTGATTACCTCAGATGGTCTGATATCTGTATTTGCTCTGTTCTGAGGACTATTGGTGCGTATTGCACTACATCAAAACATTATGGACCTGGCAGGCCATTCAGCTATACTCACCGATCATTCTCAGTGAGCCGAGGACTCTTGGTGGCCGTGCAGGAGTAGAGAGCACCAGCAGGGTTTTTTAAGACCCTGCCAGAGCTCTGTGTGGAGGTAGATGAGAACACATTAAAAGTAAATGGTCCACTGGGACTCAGCTCTCCTTCCTACTGGCTCCCTGGTGGTTCAGCGACCTTGCTGCTCCAGTCAGAATATCAGAGTCACTTTCCATCTTCCTTTACAGGCTCATCTTTTTAAGAAGTACCTGACATCACCCTCTTCCTACTGAATCACATCCTCTTCACTAATATCTCCCTCCTCCAAACCATTTGTTTAAAAACCACTGCACCCTTTCATACTGATTTCATTTTTTTTCGTGGCACCCATTCGTGTGTTCTTCACTCATGAAGGAGTACACATGAACGGGTGCCATGAAATCTAGTAGCAATAGATAAGTTATTATTTCCTAAAAATTATCTAAAAACCAGCTGACACAACAACATATGGAGATATTTGGAGCTCTTTATTCAGCGGATCAGTTAGAAATAATGCAGAGAGGAATAGTACAGCCACAGTGATGATGATGTTTGATGAAGAGCTGCAGATGACCAGCACACCTCCAACAGGTAAACAACTTATTTTACTTTGTCCTGCTGTGTAATGGAACAACACTCACAGCATGCCAGCTCCACTCGAGTCATGGCTCGGCGTGACTACCTCCAAAACAATGAAAAAACACCATAATGTCAGTGGAATGGAGCAGATGACCATATAAAGAAATCCGTCACGAGCTGATGTCAGCTTGAGCTGAAAGTAGAAACAACTGTTGGAAACCAAACTTTCAGAGCAGTTTGAAGCCAGTGCTTTTTGCTCACAGGGATTACTTCTACATACGTTTACCTCATTATTTGACACTTTGGCCATGTTTAATATGAACATCCGACATTGTAACATTATATATATGACTGAAAATACGGAAGTATAATAGGTGCCTTTAAGTGAAATAATATAACTATTCTGGATAAAAAAGTCAGCTGTTTTATGTTATGCAGACACATTTTGAAATTAAAGGAATAGTTCAACACGCTAAATATGAAGTTATAGCCAGCAGCCGGCTAGCTTAACTTAGCTTAAAGACTGGAAACAGGGGGCAACTAACTCACGGCTAGAAAGAGAATTAGAGAAGAGATATATCTATCTATTTAGTTGCTTAAAAAATTATATAGGCTAATTGGTTAGCCTATTTGTTTTGATCCAGGTTATTCAAAAATAAAATTAGCTCACATTTTAGATTGTCAAGGACAAAAAAAACACATTTGTGCCATGCATTGATCTCTTAGTTGCTTGAAATACTCAATATGTCTGCCAATAAGGATGTTGTGTCACTATGACAACTGCAACCTAAGGAATCATCCCATGATAGATATACATCTATACATCTCTGCTCTCATTTAAATCATTGCAACTACAGTACATGATCCAATAACTACTTATCCTTAGATAATCCATGTATGCACCAAGTTGAGAAGAACTGATTTACTATGCACCTCTTTTGTCGTTTTTGTATGCTGGTTGTGTGGTTGTAGTTTGTTGTTCTCAGGAAATCTCAGGCTCAACAAGACAATCTGATTAGAACAATTTTAAAACGCGGACTGTGGCCACCAGTTTCAGCTGCGGCATATTTAACAGTATTTTTTACATGTTGTTTTCAAACTTTACTTCCATTTTGATAGTGTTGAAACACCATATAAAAATATAGCTAATGTATTTTTTATGTGTAAGGGGTGTTATTCAGGGAGCTGTAGCTCTGAAATGTGCACTTTGTTATATGCTATTTTAAATGTCTGTGTTAGTAATCTGGGAATCACAGCAGTTATCCTGCTGCATACCAAAAATATAAAGTGAAATGGGAGAGTGAGCATTGTGCTGATGAAGCCGATTGGACACATTGTTGTATCTGCTGCTCATGACTCATATATTCTTCAGGGATGAAAGAGGCTGTGAGAGAAGAGGCTTCAACATGAGAGTGTCTGAATTGTTAGACTAAATTAGCTTGCTTTTCACAAGATATATTACCAGGGGACTTGGGACATTTGCATTAACAGCTGACATTGTTCATACATTTTTAAGTAAAAATCCCAGCACAAATTACCTTCCAGACAGAGGTCACTAATGTGGTGCCAACTGGACCATCATAATATGTTTTAAGCATTCATTTGCTTTCTTTTTCTGTCTTTGGAAGAGTTGATATTGAAATGACAAAGATGGTTTTACTGCAAAATGTTGCATCGCTAAATAAGTAACAGACACTTTTTGACCTTATATGGCCATAATCAGGACACAGGAGATTTCAGCATATTTCATCATCACATATTTCATGCACTTCATGAAACACAGAGGATGGTGTATAATTTATTAATCAAACAACGGCCCTACATTATACAAGTCAATGTCAACAGTCAACAGAGCTAAAAAACAACAACCATGAGTGCGTATACCAGGAGAGGCACCTTTGGGAGTTAAACTAATTTGGTACTTTGGCAAAATTAGCCTCCAATGTGAAAAATGGCACCTCTGCTTTGACAAGTCTTTGATGGAGAAACTGTTAAGCTGATTAAGGCGAGTGTAATGGTGTCTACATTTGACACTGTGAAGTGTAGAGGCTTCTTATTCCAGAGGAAGCTATCACCTGTTAAGCATTACTAATGTGTTTGTTACTGGAAAGACTTGTTCCTCTCTGATTATTTTAGAGAGATTGACGGTTGTATCTGTATTATGCAGATTTCAGTGCGTTGCAGTGCATGTTTAAGGGTCTTAAATGTCCTTTTCTAAATAATTATTCCACTTTCAATACAGTCTGATGTATGTGTGTATGGTTATGACTCATGACATGTTGTTAAAATATGCACACGAAGGTGACGACCAGCTGCAATGCTTTTTGTCTTGAGGTAGACTGATGAGACAACAGGATGTGTCCTTAGGTTGCCCTGTCTGGCTGGACGGATTAGGAATGGGCTCACGAACCCTCATTTTGATAAAATCCTGAGTGTGTATGTGTGCAAGACAGAGAGAATGAGTGTGTGTGTGTGTATGTGTGTGTGTGTGTGTGTAAGGGAGAGAGAGAGAGAGAACAGTTACTTAAATGGGAGCTGGAAGAAATATAGCAAACAAATGAAATATTCAACAACATTGAGCTCTATCCCTTCCCAGTTCCATCTTTCCTACTGAAGGTAATTGGTTGACACTATAGACTTGTGTGAGAACTGGAGTATGTGAGGACTAGATGTTATTGCATTTCACATCTCAGTCAGAAAACAAGAAGACAAATGTGGGAGAAATTTAACAAGAACCTTCTAATATTTCTGCTTGTGTTTTACTAAATCTGAGAAAGCTGATATTGTTTTGCCCAGAGAGAGAGTATTGTAAAGGTGTAGCTTTTCAGTGCTTCTGTATTGTGTAATGTAAGGATTCTTCTGCCAAACTGTGACAATGTCAACTGTATCAAATTTCTTTTAACCCTTCAGCACCGACCCCATTTTTTGGGGTGGTCCACATAAATTAAAGGTATGGCTGGCAATTTTCTATATTTTTCTTATTGTCAACAAATCTCATGTGCAGAGCCGATACCAACAATTAATTGATCATACTTACAAGTATTGTGTGTGCATCTAAAGCCTGATATGTCGTATTCCTCTGTGACATAGAAATGTGAAAGTTACATTGAAAGTTACATAGTACCAGCTTGTGCAGCTGGGATAGTTGGCGGTGAAAGGTTAACAAAGTAGCTTGTCAAATGATCAATACATCATCTTGCTGTAAGCCTTAGTGTGGCAAATAAAGTCTGCATACACCTCTGATCTTAACCATCTCTCCTTAGGGTGAAATCTGAAATAGATTAAACCTTTGAACAAAAAACTCTTTGATCCTTCATTTTGAAGAGAAGACAGTGCTGTTATGTCTGGACCGTCTCTCCTCTACTACCACCACGATGTGTTTTACTCCCCAAAACAGGACACCTTCACTCACCCGTGTTAACCTGTGTCTGTGTTCTCACAAAAAAATAGCATGTTGTGTTATTTTGACACCTGGCTAAATATCACTGTGGCTGAATCTAATTCCAACTGTGAGCCTCGTTCCTTTGCTGCAGGTGTAAATTCCTCCTGTCAGAGTCCTTCCTCAATGCTAATTTATTGGGCGCTCTAATTAGCATGAGGACTCAGGTGAAGTGTCACACACGATTCAGCTTAACCTTTTACTTTGATTTCCCTCAAGCCTGATTTCTGGCCTTCACAGCAAAACAACTCTGTTTGCCCCTTTGGTGCTGAAGCTATCTTACATTGCTGCGTATCATTTTGACTCCATGTTCTCCGTTTTCAACTCCATGTTCTTCGTTGCTTCAACTTCCACACATTTATATTGAGATCTTTGCTAAATTAGTGTGTGGTTGTTTCTCCGCATTACTGCTCTCTGACTAATTGAACTGTATTTTCCTTAAAAAACGGATTTCTTTTAAATCAGCTCTTCTTTCTCCTTCCTGAATCACATCCTTTCTCTCTCTGTCCTCTTATGCTCTGTTCACACCAAATGCAAAGCAAATTTTTGCCTTGCGTTACTCACGTGGTTTTGACCATGGGACGATTTATGTTTAATCGCCCCAAACAGCCAGAATACATTACTGTACATTAGTTGTAAGCTAGTGAGCAATGGCAGGGTGACTGTGTCTGGGTGTGTGTGTTTGTGTTCAGTTCAGCCTCTGACTGAAACTCACCAGGATCTCTGGTTCTTTCTGTTAATTCCCTCCAGTCTCTATTCTTTGTCCCCTCTCCTCTCTGTACGTCAATGAAATACCTTCAAGTACATTTCCCCTTCAGTCAGCAGTCACCATGGACGAAGAGAGACTAATTATATTATAACACCCGACAGTGGAGGTCAGCACCTGCAGACAGGTTAAGAAGCGAGAGTGAAGATAAATCCACTTTTTAATCCCAAAAGTTTAAAAAAGTCACTCTGAGCTCTCCTCCCGCTGGTAAACGGCTCCGGATCAGAACAGAATCTGGTGTGACTCTGGATGTTATTCCTCCAGAAGCTCCGGCTCTGCTCCTGGCTCTCTTTTCCAGAGCTCCTCAACTGGTGTCTGTTGCCGAGCAGCGGCTCTGTCCCTCCAGTCCTCCACACACAACACAACACACATTTTTCACTCAAGTTGAATATTTTCAACTTGCGCAAATACGTGAACGACGTGAATTTCATGTATTTACGTCGTGTAATTCTTTTCACTTGACTCTTTGCATTGACTTTGTATGTAATCAAGCTACGCTTTGCATTTGGTGTGAACACACCATTACACTCACCTTAATCACCTTAATTAAAATAAAATACTGTAAAAAGAACAAGAGGTGATTGTGAACGAAATGATTGAAGATTGCTTTTAGAAGAAAATGAAAAAGAAGAAAAGTAATTAAACCCTTACATTTTGTACGCTATTTTTTCATCCATCATCTGGAAAAAATTGTTATGCACAGAGCCCTTGTACTCTCTTGATTGATTTCTTGAGTCTTGATGCATTCTTTGACACAATTTGTGTCCAGTACCAACAGCCAGTGCCAATGCAGGAAGTAGTGTATAGCAAAGTGGAAAGTAAGGGTGTGGAGGTCATCTTAATAGATGGGTGTGTAGCACGCGTAGAGTTCCATCACAGACCTGCAATTGGTGTTCACTTTGCCATCCGCAGATATTGTAGTTCAGTCAGAGAGACTTACATCAAGGAATGACCATTTATAGCAAATGGTTATACAGTTATATTTGGTGGAAAAGGCTCTGCTGTGTAAAGGAGCTCTCAAAGAATCTGAGCAGCGACGAGGATGCTGCTTAGAGAGCTAATCCCCCTAATACACATACGTGAACATTAAATCTTAGTTAAAATCAACAATATGAAAAAACACATAAGGAGGAGGTAGGGGTGGTGGAGGGACAGTGTCAGGTTAAAATGGCCGTCGTATACACCTGCATGAGTGTGATAGGATGTTAGCAGCCACTCAGCTATGGATGAGTCAGTGACGGCTGTGGTGGCCAATCAGCTGAAACAAGCACTGCTTCAGTGCTCTCCCTGAACTAATGCCATGCTCCATAAAGAAATCATTTTTAAAAATGTGGCATTAAATGCTAAAAAAACATTGTCACTGAACGTGATTGGGGTTTTGCCGAATCATCTAATATCAATGTTCTTGTGCGGCAATAGAGTTGGGTCATTCACAGTCTGGCAAATTGAAGATCACAGTTTGTATTGCTCAAAGTATTTTACATAAAATTCCATTTCCAAACCTGAAAATGGCATTTTATTAGATTAGCTTGGTCACAATTTACGCACAACACAATCAGTCTATCATTGTCACAATGGCATGTAAAAGGTGGACTGTACCAGCCAACAGGGGTAGAAAAATGAGGTCCTGAGCTGTGAGAAATGTACAACTCCTGAACACACACATAACTGGCCGGAGCGGACTGTGAATATGAGCCAATTGTAATATCTCGCAGTCCGTCAGCATTATAGTGATTCAGTGAATTAAAAAAAAAAAAAACCCAAAAAACGCAAAGCGGTTTTGTTTAAATTAGCAATAAAATCCTTACTGTTGTATTCTGGATGTGTTCTAAGGATTGAACCACTTTTCTAATGTTGACCTTGTTGGGACTCCCGGGTAAGAGTGTCATCAGACTATTTAAATATACGTTTAATTTTAGCTCTGCGTTTACAGCTGGATCGTTCCATTTCAGTGTTGTTGCTACAAGAATGCAAGTATTAATGTTGTCTGATTTAGTTTAACACAGTACCATACTGTAGGGCCCGCAGAAGGTAGTCCAATTAATTTTTGTGCTCAGTTTTCTTCTACAAAGCGAGGGGAAAAAAATAATTATGATATTTTAATGAATCAATTATACTCCTCAGGGATACGAGGATAACTTGGTGAGGAGCTGCAAAGTGAACATAAACATTCAACGGAAAAATAAGACCATTCATTATAAATTGACTACGATCTTCTTATTTTAGTACTTAGTAATAAAGTTGCCAAGTCAGAGGCATGTTTACATTTTAGATTTCAGACGTGTAGCTAGTGCTCTATGTTGAGAGGATTTAAAAAGCAACACGCATTATATTCTGCATCACAAACATCGCTAACAACCAATTATAACAAGGTCAAAGGTCAGCGCATCTAGACAGCAATGGGTGATAAAACAAAGAAGGTGATGCAATACTGCTAGATAAAGAAATGAGAAATGAAAGAATCTTTAAATGTCAGTTTTCACTGTGATCTGGAAGATAGAGGCTCACTTCTTCCTGACGGAGTGCAGCGGAGTGTATCTCAACCCAAACCCAGTAATTACTGTTTCTTTTTTTCAGCTGATGGGACTGACTGGATAAGGATGGTGAGAAATTCTTCATGTTCCCAAATGTCCAGAATGTATATCAAAATGGGACTTCAGCATTCAAAAAAGAATGTCTAAAATTGTAGAACCCCGAAGAATACTTTAAAAGATTTAGGGGCATCAATTGGCAGAAATGGAATATAATATTCATATGTGAAAATAAGAATTGTTTTTCGTTACCTTAGAATGAGCCTTTTATATCTACATAGGAAGTGGGTCCTCTTCTACAGAGCCCGCCATGTTGCACCGCCATGTTTCTACAGTAGCCCAGAACAGACAAACCAAACACTGACTCTAGAGAGGGCCTTTTGTGTTTTTCGCGAGTTTTGCGGCCACTGTAGTTCTCCTACATGCTTGTAAAGGGAGGGTGGGGTGGGGCAGAATCAGTTTGTTGCAATCTGCAACCTCACTGCTGGATGCCACTAAATCCTACACACTGGTCCTTTAAGTTGAATTGCTCAGCAAAGCTTTTAGGAACTTAAAATGACAATGGGCTTGAATGCTAAACTGTTTGTTGAAGTTTTGTTTTTGTAAGAGGATGTTCGACGTTACGCATTTGTTTGGATACAATCTAACTGTGATGACGCTCCTTTCTCTGGCAGGATCATAAATAAAACCTGGTTACATAAGCTGACCTGGGGATAACCCGGTGCTATTAAAGAAAGGAAGGTAGAAAATGGGCAACTTTGAATCATATTTGAACATCAGCTATAATATAAATAGCTGCAATTCTGAGTGCAGGACACAATGAATACAGATAAACATCAGAAGTGTTAAAGAGAGACACATCTGACCCAGGTAATTTCTCCGTTTCATCATTGTGATGATAGTGGTGCCTATGACACATAGTCTCATACAGTAAAAGAGATTCTTATCAGATGCTATTAAAGCTAATTATACTATTTATACCCGCAGGATTAGGTACATCCTTGAGACTCTCTTTTACGACGGAACTGATCTCAGCTTTAGATGGAGAATGTGGACATGAGCAGAATATGTAGATCATGAAGCCACTACAGACTTTTAGTAGTGCCCCTTAACTCATGTTTATTTACCTGCAATTGACATGGTGCTGTATTCATGAATAAATCTCCTTTGCATAGACAGAAAGCAGAGTCAGGACATTTAGAGTACATTTAACTCATAATTGAGAGGTGAGGTAATTACAGAGCAGGGTTATTGATCAGGGGTGGGGTCTAAAGAATCTGTCAAGTCTTGCCAGGTTTGAAAAGATCAGATGAAAAGATCTAAAGTTCCTTAAAGGTTATCTCTCAGCGTTGGCAGGTGTCTATACAGGCACTTCATTTCCCGGCCCTTAATCCAAACCTTCACTCATATTTCAATCCAATTCTAAATTTCAAACTTCTCCCCTCCACAATGACACCCAGCCTTTTGAGAGTGACTTTAAAAAGAGGAGGAACTCTGAGCTTGGCTAGTCAAATCAATCTAGTCACGGTAGCGGTTCATTACTGGGAGGACTGAGGAGCTCTCCGATCAGCCTTCTAATATCACTGTGATCCTCTTCTCTTTTCTTACCTAATTGAATTCTCCAGGAGAGATGCCGCTGCAGATTTATCATATCCTGAAATTGGAGGAGACTAGCTCCATGAAGGACGTGCACAGAACATTTAATCCACTCCTCATGCTGTAAGCCTAGCGCCATGGTCTCTGCCAGGACATAAGTTATCCCACTGTGGACCACCGGCCTTCAGAGAGGTGTCTTTATTCAAAGTTACCCAAGATGAACAGGAACAGCAGCAGCAGGAGGTGCAAGCATCCTATTTCAAATATGCTGCCTGTCATGTACAGTATGACCACCATTCACAACAGATGGCATCGTAATCTGTAATCAAAGCCCCTTAAATGCAGCTCAGTACACAATATGTCTCTCTCTACCCCATTCTCATTTCCAAATCTTTCCTTCTCTCCACCTAACTTTCACTCTGCTTGTCTATCTGCTATCAGAATAATCTGCCCACAAGTATGAAATTGAGTGGTTTACAAAACTTGTTTAAAGTGGCCTTAAAGAAGTTGTTACAAAGTACCATGTAGCATATTCAATTTTAATTCTAACTTTTTATGACCAAGAAAACATGAGCATTTATATTGCTATTTATATGTTGATTGTATTGTCTTCGCTTGCTGTCTTGTTGTTGTTTTGCTTTTATCTTGTGGTGTGTTAAGTGTTATAGTGGAGGACCGCAATGGAAATAAGCCTTCAGGCTTTATTGTGTTTTCCTGCTCGGTGACTTTTAGTGTATGTAATGACTGCAGTGCAGTGTTACATGTGTTTTTTAAATCATCAAATAAATAAATTCATTCATTCATTCTTGCGGTGTTAGTCACTGAACTTTTCCATTCCTCTCTACTTTGTAGTAATGAATGGTTTTGACATCTAAGATAAAATAACAGGGAGGCTTGTTTTTCAAAGCCACCTCATCAGGAAGGTGGTCGAACATAGGATGTGGTGTCTTTTTAATGTAAAGATAAATAATGTGGATAAGTAGGTGAGTCATAAAGAGGAGAATGTTGTGGAAGACAGTTGCACACATTGGAAATCTGCAATGGACATTTTAAAATGCAACAGCAGACCTACAACTTCTCATGTCGACTTACCAAACATCATAAAGAAACTGTCTCTTGTAATTTAGCTTTATGGCACTAAAATCCTGCCCTTTCCTATCCTGCTCTGTCATGTGCTGTCCAATTCTTTACCTTCTTACCTGCCCTGTTGTATTCTTTAGTATCATATCGTACCTATCCTATCCTACCCTGTCCTATAACCTCAATGTCCTATTCTATATCATATCCTACCCTATTTTATCCCTAAATCCTATACCCAATATCCTATCCCATCCATTCCTATCCTATATCCTATACAACACCTATACTTATCCTATAACCTATCATATCATATCCTGTATCATATTTCCTATCCTATCCTATCCTATCATATCCTGTCTCCTATTCTGTCCTACATCCTATCCTATAACCTATTATATCAAATGCTATATCCTATCCTATAAGCTATCCTATATCATATCCTATCTCCTGTCCTATCATACCCTATAATCTATCCTACCACCTACATCCTATCTCTTACCCTACCCTATAATCTATTCTACATTGTATATCCGATCCTATCCTTTCTTATCCTATCATATTCTATTCTACCCTACACTATAGTTTGTCCTATATCCTATTCTATCCTGTCATATCCTATCCTATCTTGTTCCGTCCCTCTCTGTCCTACTTTTTATCACTGCACAATACCTTCCATAGTATAGTATGAAATATAACCATATATACTATACTTTCATAGTCTGCTTTGCGATTTTGTCTAGTGTGTGCAGAGGATGGGGTGTTGGAACGAGTTCAGATGTATATCATTCTAATGATTATGAATGTCTCCAGATGGGATGTATTTTAAGAACACCAAATATCTCTGTGCTAAAGGTCTCCCACATTTGCATGCAGTATGGCATTTCTGGCAGAAACCCAGTGCTATACGATCACTTATTTGATTAAACATTATCATGCTCAGCAGGACAGTGGAGCTCTAAAAAGAGCTGAGGGATAATTGCTGACAGTAGCAGAAAGCCTTGTGTGTCTGCCCTCCATCATCTTGTTTCTCTTGGGCAATAGGCTTGAACCTAATAACACCTACATGTGATTAGGATCATTGCATTTTTGCTTTGTATGTTTAAAATAATTTCCTATTTCGTGTTAAATTTTGGATTTTCTTCACTCTTTTAGAGTTTTGTTCATTTAATAATGTGTTCATTCTTTCAAGTTTCCTTTTTCTGTCTAACAGATGTAAATGTAAAAAGCTGTGTTGTGGAATTGTTTCATCTATGATCCTTGTTCACGTTGGTAACAGACCCTCAAATTGTTCAGATTATTTCATTTTGACTCAAGTGTTCCAAAACACTATTGATTTTTTTTCAATTTCTCCAAAATAAGATATCCCACTGTTTGACAAAGGACAAAAATAAAACACTTAACAGCAGGAATTTTAAATTAATTGACACTTTTATGATAAATATTTAATCAGTAATTCAATGGCTCAAATTAATGTGTAAGGAGCTGCTTGTGACAAAATTCACAGAAAGTTATCACCTGATTCTGCAGTTTTCCTCATCAACATAGTTTTTTTTTTTTTTTTTAATTTTTAGCAACTTTTAACAAATTATTTTGGTTTTACGGTCCACAACTTTTCTAATTTTCCAGAGGATGTTGTCGGCATGAAAGCTCTGATAAACCTACTGTATGCTACCTGCCCAGTACAAAATGGCAAGTCAGCAACTAGCCGGTGAACACAGTGGAGCATTTATCAGCTGAAGAGCCAGATATTTTCCTCAGGAGTTGGTGGAGACCAAAATATAGCTAAAAGTAGGGTGAATTTTTGACTTAAATTATCTGGGCAGCCAGAAACACAACTCCAAATGAAAGCTAATGTTGCTCTGTGTGCATTGCTTGTTCTGCTGCCCCCAAGTGGCAAAAGAAAAAAAAGTTATTGCTGCATTATTTTACTGACTGCCATGAAGACAAATCTTTCATAGACTCCTCTAAATGCTATACAGTACATACACACACAATGAGGCACTTAAAGGGTGTTACCGCAATTTGAAAATGGCCTGTATTTAAGATAGAGTATTTAATGGTGTAATGATAACTGCGGGTTGACAGTGTTGATGTACGCTGCTTATTATCCAGCGCAGATGGAGGTGTACAGTGTTGAAAGTGGCATCCGTTGATCTGCAGATCCATTGCCTTCTGAGCTACAGCTGAGTAACTCCAGTATGGAGTCAGCTGAATCCGGAGAGGATCATAGCCTAATGACACTTGGCAAAATGGCACACTCATTATAGTCATTTTCATTTTGGGCAGAAATGCTTGAGCTTAGTCATGTGCGAAGCGTTGATACCTTTCAGAGCACGGACCAATGCTCCCACGATGTTTAGCCCTGCCAAATCTCTGCTGTGGATTGGCTGAGCCTGTAGCGAGCAGTGACACTCAGAAGCTTAGTTTCCACCCAAGGCTGGATCGGTAAACCGGTGACACAGAACAGTCTGGGGGCAGCTGTGGGATGGCATCCTGGCTGGGAATATTAGCAGTGTTAAAACACTCTGAGCTGATGGCTCTGGCATGGCTTCAGAACAGCACAGTTCTCACGCACGCAAAAAGTGAACTGAATGGTAAACTGGCAGACAGTTATTTTCACTCTGCATTCACTGTTTAGTTTTAGGGACTGAATAAAAGAATTAAATCACAAGTTTGTGATTTAATTCCCCACGTACACACACACACACACACACACACACACACAGTCTAAAGGTTATAGTAATGGTCAAACATTGTCTGACTTTGTTTGCGTGTCTCATGGCTTAACAACTTGATCTACCCAAGTGTCACATAGTGAACATGCAGACTCATCATTTCCTAGCTCATAATGATAAGAGAGAACAGCATCAAAGAATAAAGGTTGTTTGGAGAATAAAGACTAAAAGTGCCAAGAGATATTAATAAAAGCCACAGTGTTCTCTTAATATACAGTCAAGATGGAATAACTACCCACACAGTCATTGTAGTGCTCTTTAAAAAGGACTGTATGGTGGTGTAGCCTGAGTAATGGCCACGATTACAGAGACCAGCACTTAGTAGAAGCAACTGTTTGGCTGATCGGTCCATAATTCGGGCCATCCCTTCCCTTTAGGATCAGTCCCTGGAAAACCTCTGATAACTAAAGCAATCAATTGAAATTTCATTCCGGCTATTTTTTCATTTTGCTTTGTATTGAACTGAAGTCCCTTTGCAAGACTACTCTCTCCCTTTCTCCATTTGTCTGTCCTCATGTCCCAGTTGCTGGAAAAATTGGGCTTTATCGTTAGTATTGAATCCATCGTTTCTATACAGGGGAATCATTTTTAATATAGCTGTAATTTGGTCAATTTTGCCTCTCACTTTTATATTGATATCATATTCTCCAGCTCACAGTCTCTGCTGTTAATGTAATTGAGACAAATTGTCACAATTTGCCGGTTTTTCATATTTTTCCAGTAAAAGTCTGCTGGAGAAGAGCACTGGGCCCATCTGTTTCCATGATGTTTCTCTCTGCCAATATGAATACTTTTTTTATTTGAACCTTTATTTATCAAAGGGAGACTCACTGAGCATGCATGCTGCTTTAATATCTTGTGACCAACAGGGAAATGTGAAAGAAAAGCAAAAGAGAAATTCCTTCCTCCGCTCTTATGTTTCCATGATGTCAAAAGTGCACTTGAGCAAGGCACTCCGCTTGCAACACTAGTATAGCTTCCCAGCGCCCAACAAATCTTTCTGGAGAAATAAAGGTGAAGGCGAGTGAACAAACACCCCAGTTGGCTTTGCATATTAATACTGTTGTTGGAGGCCATTTTATAAATCAGATTCTGATCAACAGATTGAAGGCGGTTATTATTTCATAGGCTCATACATTAGGAAGGAAGCTGGTACATCTGTTTGCCTGTGCGTGTGATTGCATTTGCATAGAAGTAACAGGCGTGGGTTTGTCTCAGTGAGCAAAGCCGGAGAGATCGTAATACTTGATTCCCATTTACAAGCTTTGAATGCCAAATGTCCCTCATGATTGGTTTGGAGGATGACTTGTTCTAGCCTACCAGTTGCAGTAAATGTTGAGGGAAATAGCTTCCTTTAGTGTTTTTCATCATTCTCTACTTCCTCTGTGTCCTTTTCATACGTCTTTCGGGCCTCATCTTTAACAATGCAGCTCGCAAACACTTATGAGTCCAGTATTTTTAAAAAAAAAGCACACAAAGAAAAACAGGTTATCTGATTGATGTTAGGCGTGTGCTTTAATCTAGAGGAGTGCTACTTCACCACTGCGTCCCCACTCTGAAGTGTTTGGGCTATAGAGGAGTGCTGCTCTGCCTCTATAAAAACAGAGAGGGAGGCAGAATGTAGATCAATATCCCAGGAACACACCAGAGACATTCTATTTTATTAAACATTTTCCCATTAAGGTGGTGGCGCGAGTGTTGTAGATCATCCCAACAAAGTCGTAAATCACACACAGACAGCAGTATTGGAAACATTGGGCAGAATCAGAGAAGATTACCAAGAAACAGAAGATATTCGGTGTTTGTGCTACAGGGGCCCCTGTGTGTCTTGTTCTTATATTACCAGGCATTTCAGCTGAGGGAATGGTTCAGTGGTTGCATCAAAATCACATCATATTCATCATACAACAACACATCTTCATGTTACAGGCATGAAGGCACAGTTTACTAACTAATCATCTGTTTCTAATCTTTTTCATGAACAAAGACTGACTGATGTATCTTAGTATCATATTGCTACTGATTAAACTCATGCTTGCCTACTGTTGGTGAGTAAGCAGGTTATTTGGAGTAAAGTTAGGGAAGTGCCTTACTAAAGACCAAGTGATCTACAGAAGCTCATCAGTGACAAAACTCATAAGTGGACCCAAAGCAGATTTAAAGCTGCACTGATCAATATTTGTATATTAACAGTGGATCAGGTGACTGTGTGTGTAATGTGAAAGCAGTCGTTCTCAGTGACAAAACCACAGAGAATTATCTCTGCAGTTCCCCTCAGCTCTATGAAGCATTTTAGCATTTATTTATGAGTTCATTGTTTTGGATTAAGGGCTCCAACTTTACTACTTTGGTTCACTTGTTACTGCAACAGGCAGCTGTTTTCTGTGAAAAAGCCCTAAAAAAGCTACCCGCCCAACACAGTTACCAAAGTTAGTGACTAGCTAATTGTGGAACATTTAGCTACTAAAGAGCAGGATGTGTCCCTCAGGAGATGGCGGAGGCCAAACCAGAGCTAAAAGCAGAGGAATATTTGACTTAGATTTGTCGGGGGGCCAGAAACATGATTCCAAAATAATGTAAGTCAAATATTCATCTGCTTTTAGCTCTGGTTAGGCCTCCACCAACTGGTGTTGACATGCAGGGATAAAAAGTCAAAACTGAGTGCATGCAACATTGATAGTACTGAGCAAAGAAATTCCCACTATTTGCTCAGAAACTAAAAGTCCCTCAATGGGATTCTTCTTGGGGCACAAAACAGCAATTAGACTCTGGTTTTTGCATTCAAAACTTGTTTTGTACAAACAAATCTGTTCCTAAATGTGCTTAAATTCTGACTTGCACATTACTACTCAAATTTGTTCTTTGCTCGCTCAATAGTTTTGTAACTAATGAACTTTCCTACATCAATAGCAGCTGAAGAGCAAAGAGCTTCTGACTGGTTCTTTATCTTAACTTAGAGTTACTCAGTTTGGGCTGTTCAAATTGGCATCCTCTCCTTCGTTCATATTTGACTTCTGTACTGTTTATAACTGTGTTAACCTATTAAGAAATGAAAAAACTGGAGTTTTTGTCACATATTCACAGAAGCTCAGAACAAGATAGCAGGTAGGGGTTCAGCGTGTAGCCCAGGGCCACTTCAACACAACAGATGGCTGTTGCTGGGATCGAATCTGTTACTGTTTGGTTCCAGGGTGTTCTCCTCAAGCACTGAACCACCCTGCCACCCAGTTCAGATTGTACTTTGTTGGAGGCCATTTTCTAAAGCAGATGGAAGGTGGCTGTAATTTCATAGGCTTGTATGTTAGAGAGCAAGCTGGCAAATCTGCCTGTACAATTTGTTCTGATCGTATCCTTTTTATATCCTATGTACTCACTAGTTATTAATCAAGTCATGTCATGGCAAATCTATCACAAAAGCCCTTTAAGAAAACTGTCTTTTCATTAAATACTGTACAGAGAACAAACAATTTAAAGGCAGATAAGAGAGAAGAGACCGAAATAAGACTTTCATTCTAATCCTGTTGTCAAGAAAAAGACTAACATCCTTTTTTTTTCCTTTGCTAAAATCTTCTTTCTTCTGTGTAATATTTATTTTGACAAAATAGTGATTTAGAATTATTGTACTGTCTCACTCATTTAAGTCAGGATAAGAGTGTGTATTTGAATGCCTGGAATGAAAAAATTTAGCATCTCCATTACTTTTCAAATTAGGTTGATTTTATTTTCGTACCATTTTATTTGTGCATCCTCCAAGGATCTAGGAATAACGTGACAGAGATTGAAAACCCCTGTATTATCATAGCATCTTTGTTATTCATATCCATCGTTTCACAGCAGTCTAATCCACATGCATATTCAATGTGCTGCGGACAATCAGAGGTTCTGAGCAGACAACGTGCTCAGGTCCGCAGGGAGGTGTTGCCTGCTTCCTCTGTGCTGTCTTTTGACAGCAGCTTGATGAAAATTGGGATAGTGCAAAATTATATCACAGCACATAAAGTGGTGCTGCAAATGAAAACATTTTGTGCTCACATAATTATACTTTTTCATATCACAATATTGCATCAATATTTTACCAGGGTATACAATATAATTGAAATGACATCCCATTGATGCAAGCCGGTCAAATTGCTTTCTGTATTTAATCACTGTGGATGCTAAATTCCTGTTAAAACTTTCCAAATTAGGGCAGAAGCAATATGAAACTGTCAAACTATTTCAGTGCATCAAGTTAGCCTTAGCAAGTGTGAATAAAAACAACTGTTAACATTTTACAGAGACAAGGTATGATTCTGCACATTAGCTCTTTTAGATGGCAAACTGCTCAGCTGATTCTTATTTAGAAACTATTTTTGTGGTTCTTGACAACAACTTCCTAATTTCCATTCTTTGCTGGAATATTTTACTAACTTACATACAGTTTGACTCAAATTGTAACATTTCAATATTATTATTGTTTCCTTTGAATTCTGTGTAACATGAACAAATGCTGTATTCTTTTATTGAGAATTCACTGTTAAAAATAGGTCCGTTGTTCAGCCCATGAACTAACTTGTCAGCTTTTATTGTTTCTCTGTTTGTCTTGTTTTTATGCTATTTTATTGTTCTTTGTCCTCATCATGGGACAGCAGGAAACCTGCTGGAAAGCAGTTTCTGAACTGAGTAAGGCCCAAAGCTGCTAATGCTTTATATTGCTCTGCTGTTTATCCTGATAAAAAATAAAAATGAAATGAAAAAAATGTATGGAAACTGAGGCTTCTGTCAAGTACTTACTGCAGTTTAAGCTGAAGCTCCATATTGAGGCCTTTATCTGGGAAGCACATGATTGAAAAAGGCCTTGTTGTCTGTATTGTTTCTTACCATGTAGTTTATTTAATTTTTTTCCTGCCAAAAATTGCAAAACAATCTTGTTGAATAACCATAAAACTCTCCTGTTCTAAAATCCATATTCATCCTTCTCAGATGCTTCTGGAATTATAAATCCAGAGAGCTGCTTTCTGTTTTCTAAGGAAGTTGATATTATCTTCCCAGCTCCAGATTGATGTATCTTGATAAGGTCAACCTGAGGGGTTGATGTATCTGAGAGGTATGAATGAGAATTTTTTTGCTAAAAACTATTTTGGGGCATTTTTATGCCTTTATTTGACAGCAGCAGCAGAGAGATGACAGTAAACAAGGGAGAGAGATCCCCAGCCGGACACCAACTTACATTTCACGCCCGTGTCTTAACCCCTAAACCACAAGCGTACCTTGCTTTATTGATATTTAATAAAAGAGAGTTTTGTAGTTTTTAAAAATTTTTGGCTAGTTTTTAAAATTTACTTTGCTTTTAAATTATTTCTGTGACTGTATTCTATGACAGTTTATGTTGTAGTTTCCACTGTTTACAACATTTTGTTCATATACTATTATGAACAAAATAATAGTAACAAATAATATGAACAAAATATCTCTATTAGAGATGCAACATCCTTAGAGGCTGAAGAAGTTCTACTACAACAGGTTCAGTATGTAACTTAATTCACTATATTACTAGTGTGGACAAGGGAATTTTAAGTCTCCTGACTGCATATTTATCACTACTGTACTCTTTAGCATCTGTGATTGATTTCTGTCATTAATCCCTTACAAAACTAAACTAAGTACAAAACTATGCTATGTACACAACTCCAGTCTTTAAGTGGGTACTCATGTGACACATCTTTGGAAAGCTAAGATTCTTGTGATTTGCCTGATTTGCCTGTCCACAACCTACAATAGCCAACAAGAGTCCGTGTTGAAAGGAAGTGCCTTCCCCTCTTCTTTCGTGTAAAGACTGAACCAATAGGAACAGACTCTGCTGATGACTGGCACTTTGAATAGCCAATGAAATTCTGAAAATGACAATATGCTGCTTTAGTGGTTTCTATAAAGCCACAACTTTGCAATTATGTAAATTTAAATAGTTTGTTGTGTGTAACTTTTTATATAAACTGCTTTTCCACCATAACACTTGTTTTGACTCTTTTATATGCACAAAGTTTAGTTTCAACAAGGGAACAAAGCACTATAATGTGTTTATGCTTCAGTTACTCTAAAGCAGGGGTTATTTGGTGTCTCTAAATGGCCTTTTTTTGGAAGACGCCTAGACATACTCTCAGAAAAACATGTAAAATATTCATATTCTGTGGTATTGTTATTAAATTTGAACTTGGACTGGGTAAGGCTCCATGCTGTGGTCCCATTGTGTTTTCCAGCTAATAAGTCCCAGCTATAGGTCATCTGCAGGCATCTGCAAAAAATATTCAGGTGGAAATAAAAACCTTCTACTTTAGTGTGTTCAAACTTCTATTACTCTATGTCAGTAGCACTAGAAAAACTTCAGAGTGTTACTCCTAATGGTTCAAGAACAGCTTTCAATTTACTTTAGGTATGCCTTGGATAGTCGTATTAGGCTCATTTTACAGGAATTTTACAGAATGTTAAGTTAGGTTTACAGTCTTGCACACTTGGTCATTGTTTATACAGATGATTCAACTGGGAGAGTTCTATGCCCACTTGAGGGCTGAAGATGTCAATCACCTAACACTGTCTTCACAAAAAAATATTTTGGATTTTTACTTCTGTAACCCAGTTTGCTGGATATAACCTCACGCCCTTTACCACTCTTTTTGGAAGTACCATGCAGCACATGAAACCCTAATGTGTGGACTTTCCACACACTCTGAGCCTGCCCTTTCTTTCTGTCGCTGGGGCAACACAGCAGTGCTGTGAATAAGCAGAGCCTTCCCCTTGCGAGGGGAATCCATCCTGTTTGCTAGCAGGTCACATTAATGACTCAGCTCCCTGCCTTCAGAATCAGCTGCCTTCAGCATCAGCTATGTTACTCTGTTGGCATGAAGCAGTTAGAGCTGCCACACATTTTAAGGAACTCATTTGTTAACACTCAAGTACATTTTGCAGTCATGCAGTGATAGCTTTTAGTGTATGAATGGTTGTATGATTGTGTCTATGAATGAATGATATTATGTAACACTGATGCACTCCCTGATTTTGTTGTCTTACCCAGTAGTGCCTCCAGTTTCTTTATGCATCTTGGGATACTAAGATGGGATACTATCCAATCTCAGAAAAGCTAAGTGTAAATGCATCCAAGAAGCATTTGAGATGTACTGAAATCTGATTTCTCGGATGCATTCTAGCCAGATGTTAAAAAGGTGTAAATGCATGCAAATGCATGTTAGCGAGCCAGCTGTTATTGCTAACTGGTAATTGTTGCATTATCACCACCCTCTGGACTGGAGTTGGGCTAGCACTTATTTCCATGTAGCCTGGGAATACCAAGACAGATTGCAATCAGATCTGTGATCTTGTCAACAGAGACTCACATATGTGGCTGAGTGTAAATGAAAGTGAAAGAAATCTCATCTGAAATACCTGAAATCACAAGTGTAAATGGGCGCCAATGTTGTTTCATGGTAATGGTAGTAAACAGGTGCATTTTGTTGACAAAATGACTATACAAGTGAGTGTAGACCAGAACAGCAGTAAAAAAAAGTGTGAAAGCAGACCATTGGGGGGAGGGAAACAACTGAATCTGGGTAGGGTTAGGGTTAGGGTTAGGGTTAGGACTAAAGCAAACAAACCCAGTGTAAAAATGCTCTCAGTCAGTGGTCCACCTGGACAAATCATATTTATTTTGCACTGAGTTCCAATCTCCCAAACCATTTGGCAAATCTAAGCTCAATTTCACTGTGACTCAGCTCGCATTATGGTCACAGTTGCTGATATTCTGAATGTAATCAGAACTCTTAAAATCATTGACTGGAAAAACATCCTGAAACAGCAACACTCATGTTCTCTTACCACTAACTGCTCCCACCTGCCAGCCTTCATAAAAAAATTGGCAACCCAGTAGCCACCGATAAAGAAATGCGCAGTGGAGTTTCAACACTGCTTGTTACATTTGGCAAACCTGTATTCTCCTCTCCAACAAAGCAGATGATGCCCCCGCAGCGCAGAGCTCAGATAAACAGAATGTCTCAGATGCTGCCTCATTTTTGTATACTAGATGCACAAAAGCCAACAGATATGGTAGAGGAGCACACGGTTTGCCAAAACCAGTTGCAGGAATGTTATTTGCTGCTGTTGTCATAAAACCCCTATCTGATCACAGAACTCCTACTGAATGATGAATGGTAAATGTAATTCAAACCTTATGCTCCAAGATTATTATGCGACTATGTATGGATTCCAGTGTACATGTGAATAGATTTGTTTCTCCATGTGTATAAACTGTATGTGTACATAGGTTATCTGTATAGCACCTTCCAAATTAACAAGCAGCTGTCATCCTGCCACGTAGAAAACCTCTGCATCTGTCTCACTGATTGTTTGGTTCATAGCATTGATTTGAAATTTGACATTTAAAAGTGAAGTTCTCTTTAGCATTTAAATCATATTTTCCTCTTTTCAAAACAAAGCAATAAAGCCTTTGCCGTGTCCTCTGCTACGTCTCCTCATTTCCCCGGCTTAATTGAAACCGGTGTGCCCTGTTTGTGTGCCTATTTCATTTCCAAACCATAACAAACAAATCATTTACAAATGCTCTTTTTCCTAAAGCTAATTTAAAGGCGCCAGCTTTAAGACTTTTATCCCACCACATAGAAGAGTTTTTCCTGGGAGTCTGATAGTATTAGTAGAAGTAAAGCCATCTGTGGTATTTATTTGGTCTGTCCCCCTCACACTTCCCCTCACATAGATTAAGCTCCAGAAGCTGCCTCTTGGCAATTAAATCTATCAGAGGGCAGCAGAGAGTACTCTGTCAGAACTGTTCCAATAATTGCAATTTAAATGAATATAGATTCATATGGACAACACACACAGTTTCAGTTTTGCAACTTGGAACAGAAAAAAAAAATCTCGGTTTGTCTCCTGGTTTGTTTTTCTTTCTCCTTGGATGAACAGGAACCTCTCATTTACGATTCTCTTTCTCTCTTGTTTGCAGACACATAGAGAACTGGACAGGCTTGCAGACTCTGAGAGACGTGGATATGGCGCTCTACACTGGACTACAGAGACTGTGAGTATTGACACTGTTATCTGGAGGGGAGTGAGGGGAGACCGGTGACAGACACTTCACTCGGACTTATTTCAGTCCTACTGTGTTCCAGATCTGGAAAACGACAGTGTAACCTGTACCACGGTTAATCCCTGTTTTCCATTAGGCCATTGGTTTTCTCCTAGAGATGAGAGCAGTAATTCAGCTTACAACACAAGTGGCTGCAGCTGCAGCATCACCAACAACGTATCAGGATTTAGTGTCCGATACCTCTCGGAAAGTGACACAATCCCAGCTAATTCTCTGAGGAGATGACAAGGTGTTAGTTGGGCTGTGCAGAGAGAAGAGGGAGTGAAGGGTATGTTTCTGATCCTAACGCAAGCTGATGTTTAAACAAGCTTTTAATTCTCGACAGTCACACGCCAGTGGAACATCCCCTTTGCTTTGCTTAGCCACTGATCAAATAATGCTAAAAAGCAGCAGGGAAAATTGAATTAAGGGTCCCTGCTGTAGCGTTGTGTTTTTTTTTTTATTCTCATCTCTTCACTTCTTAAAGCAATGTTACGCTCCTTTCCTGTTTTGCTACCCTGCACTATGAGGCCACATCTTTTACATTCCTCTCGCCCCCGCCACTCCTCTCTCAGCTGCTGCCTCCAGACCTCCTGTTTTTTTTTTCTTTCTGCAGGGAACCGTATTCTCCTTTGCCCTCCAAAGTCAGAGCTGGCCTCTCCCCTGATCCCCTTGATCCCTCATCAGGGAGGCCAAGTGCAATATCTCCACCACTAAATTAGCATTTTTCTCATTACCACCGCCTCTCTCTTGCTGCCTTGTCTGGGGACACTGGCTCCTCCCGACTGGAGTCGGGCCTTCCCAGGGAAGGCTTTTACCTTTGTGTGACGCTACATTGTGGGGCTGTTAGCAGTGTGGTGGGATGAGTGAGCCATAGTTGCTCTAAGATAGCTTACATTACCTTATTTTACATTATTCTGTAATTGATTATAATTATTAATTGTAATAAACATTGACATTTTAAATGTTATATAATAATACATTAATATCCAGAGAAAGAAGCACACTGCATTCACTATCTGTTTATTCTTATATCTGCACCTTTCTAGTCATAAGTGTGATATAATTACCATTGCTTTAATGAATTAGTTATCATTCAATACACAAACATTTTCAAACAATATAGGAAAAATACAGCATGTGGGGAAATACACTTATTTGCTTTCTTTCCAAGAGTGAGAGCCATGTCAATCTCATATGTGTGAATACAGAGCTGGAATCACGATGTGTTTAGCCTGGCTTAGCATAACAACTGGAGGCAGAGAGAGCAGCAAGTCTGGCTCTGTCCAAAGCAAAATACAAAAACTCCTCCAGCCTCTTGTTAAATCTGTACATTAAGATAAATGTAAGAACAAGAGTTTGTGGTTTTACAGGGAATTGCATGCAACTATTTCTTGGCAAAAGCAAAGGTTGAACTATTCCTTGGTTAGAGCAAACTCAACCAAAACGATGAAACTGAATTAATGTGATCAGTCTAATTATGCTAAAGTTTAGATAATTTCAGGTAGTTGCCTTTTAGCATCTACCACATCTACCATTTTTAATTTTTAGCAAGTAGATATTTTATTTTTTCCTTTCATAATGAATTTGTCTAAAGATTAGAGAAGATAAATAGTGTATCTCTTGGATTTTTGAAGAGAGTTCAGAAGCACCCTTCAGGTAAAATAAATGCTTTGATGAAGTGCTATGACCTTTCATTTGGCTCTTTGTGAGGTTTGGAAAACTAAATGGCACAAAAACATTAATTTTTCATGTACTGTTACTCCCACCTATTTAACCAAAGGTGATTGGATCCAGGCTTTCCTAACTTTAACATAGAATTTAATATAGAGTTATCAAGCTCAGCAGGCATCTGTTGTTGTGCTAATTACCAGGCAGTGAAATAATGGTGACATTTCTGTTATTACTTTTTCTGGGCAACTCCTTTGCGGTTCTCAAGGACCCCCAAAACCCTCTCAAGGACCCTTGGAAGTCCCAGAGTCCCACTTTGGGAACTTTTGGGTGATGAAACACCACATCCCTGTCAAACACCACAGAGGTGTGATCAGACTTCTAGAAGGTAATTGGCACCAGCAGCTGGGTATAATCAGCACACTGTGTTATGAGGAGCTCACTGATGATGTCAATGGCTTCTTTGGAGAGAGACATCTGTGATTACACGATTAGAAGTCATTACCATTGTAGCCTAGAACAGTGGTTCCCAAACTGGGGTGCTGGGAATTCCAGGACTCTTTGAGAGGATTCCACGGGGTCCCCTGCAAAATGAGGATTAGTTTAATTTCACAGTTATTTCACTCCATACAAGTGAACACAATGAAGGGATGTGAAAGAATGCACGCCGTAATCAGAGGTTTCACTCGCTTTACAGTAAAGACGCACAAGTTCACAAATCTTTCATCAAATGGCGGTTCAAAGTGAATTTCTATTTCAAGCTGAGCTCCGGGGTGTATACATGCGGATTGAAGTTAAAGTTGGAATTAAAGTTGGAATTGGAAGAGACAAAGAACTATTCTGACTCGTTGCAGTGGATTACTGCAGCAGAAACAAAAAAATGTCTTGAAATGTACTAGTACTGTATTGTTGTTTCCTTACTATGAGGCCACCATTTTGTGTATTTTAAACTGATTTAATTTTTGGTTCTGCCATTTTCTAACTGACAAAGACTAAAAAGAAGGATTGTTGATAGTGAAAGAAACTTTGTGAAGCTTCTAAAAGAAAAAGACCAAATTAAGGGGGAAAAAATAAGATGAGGAGCAGAGGCACAAGCACAGTGAAATTCACCATTAATAAGAAAGGGAAATGGAAAAAATCAAAATGGCCTACATGCAGTTGTATGATCATAACACTGTGCTACTACATGCATGTCTTTGTATGTGCCCACACCAGGAAGAAAAGACATGCCTTTGTTTTGGTGGTGTGTTCACAGTTTCATCTGTATTTTATCATTTTTCATTTCAGAACAATCATGAATTGCAACCTGAGGGTGATCCAGGCTCGAGCTTTCGCTCAGAACCAACACCTACGCTACATGTGAGTAAATATTCTATCTTTGACAACCGTTTTCCCCCTGCCTTCAAAAGATTTATTATGATCTGTAATACTTGACAGCTTGCAGTATATGGCTATAGATGAGTTAGTGTTGAGCAGAAGATGATGTCGTTGATAGAGAGTGGCTTCAGGAAAATTGTGGTGGTGCCATTACTGTCGCAACAGCCGCACATCTTAAATGAGACATCCATTATTTGCCTTGGATAATTGGATTCCTATCTGCTCCGGTTCTTTGTGCTTCAGAGCAACATGCTGAAGACGCAGTTCCATTTAGACTGCACTCTCCAAATGGACAATTTGTCCAGGAGGCCGATCATCAGAGAGCTAGGCGAAGAGCAAAGTAATTTCTTTAACAAAGCCTGATGTGTCACCGTATGACAGCCTGTTATTCCCCAATTTTCTAGGAGTAAACACGGTGAGAAACACAGTCACAGTCTTTTACCTGAACACACTGCCATTTGCAATTTCCAGTTGTTGGCTGAGAGGCATTTTGGTCTCTCTCTTCTCCTGCAGATGACTGCTGTTAGGCTTGAATCTGTGCACCTTGCACTGTGTGTGTGTGTGTGTATGTGGGAGAGAGATAGCAAGTAATAGCTCATAATGGCAATATTAAAGTAAATGCAGTGTTTGTCAACTGAGTCTGTCAGAGAGACAAAGACTATACTGATTATCAGATTTACTGTACTGTATGTTGTCTTACAGGTTGACTTTTTGTGAACATAATCATCTGAGTATGTGTGTGTCCTTGGGTGCACATTTTGGCGTGCGTGTGTGTAACACTTTAAAAAAAGGTGGTGTTGCTTGTCTGTTTTTATAGTTAGGTGAATGGAAGAGCTAATCAAACTCATCAAGATTTAATGAAAGTTATTTAAATCCTCTCTTCACTTTAATTTTCTCTACAGAAGATTTGCTAACACACAACTAAAAACAAATAACAGATTGTAAAGTTCTCACCTTATCTTCTTACTATACATAATTGCTGCGCAGTCATCAGGTGCTCAGAGTGACTTTTAAAGGTCTAAAGCATGAAAAAGATACGAGAAAAGATCAGAGGACAAGGTGATGATCCCCCTTTTTTCCTTCTGTACTCACCTGTGGTGTAATGGTAAATAAGGGTGTGATGTTTAGACCTCCAGTTAGCGATTAGTATAAGGTGATTAATGAAAGTTTTAAATAAAATGGTACATTGCGTTTCAGTGGATTTAGCTTCCACAGCATTTTCACTTCTCCAACATTGAGGCATTTGCATCGTAACCAGTGAAAGCCCCACCCCAGACAGCCAATGACAGGCCTCTTTTGTGGTCTTGTTAAGGCAGGTGGACGGTTGCTAGGTGACACCGAGGATGATGATGTCAAACAAGATTAATTATTATGCCTAAGCTTAGCCTCAGAAGACCGACCTCATTGATGTCTGTGTCAGACAGGTCTGCTCAAAGCCCACGCCTTTAGACGCTGAACTCGTTGCTCCTTTGTGACGAGAATTGAAGCTGTTCTCCTCATTGCTCATTCAGGTCAAAACAGGCTCAATCACACGCAGTAGATATTAATCCCATGTGCCGTAAATATGTTGACTGTAACTACAGTAACACCCACCCTAATTACACTCTTTTCAATTAATATACCTCTACTCTGTGTTTTATGGCATGTATCTTGCATTTTTTTCTCTTGATCTATGACATTTTTTTGTGCAGCTCGCTACACTATCAAATATTGATACAAGGTAATGCCACAATAATTCAACCAAAACCAGGGAAAGCTTTTGCATTAACTATTCAGTGCACCATTTTAGGTCTTTCCTCAAATAAAAAACTGAATGCTGTGTAAAACACACCACAACAATAGCAGTCAGCCTAACAGATGTCAAAACAAACAAACAAAAGTACAGTTTACAAGCTCTACCAGGCTGGATAGTCTGACTGAAACATCTGCCTGGTTCATTAGAATTGAAGTCAGCTATATTTAATATCCCTTTTTTAAAGCTTTGTTTACTTTCTTAAATACTCTTATCAAAGCATCAACGCTGTCATTATAAGGTGACCTCTAAGGGCCCGTTATATTTTATTTGAGCCCAAAATAAACTTAATTACAGTATATCATAGCCTGGGAGACTTAATTCTGTTCAGCAGGAGATTGGTGCATAAAGGAGTTGCAGAGATTCATGCAGCAGCTAGTAACCCCCACTGTGTTGTTGATGTGTTCTAAATTAAATTCAGTGTCTTAACTCTCTGGTAAGACAACTCAGATGAGATCAGCTAATTGACATAAAGGTAAATATAAATTGTGCAAGGCAATATACAGCTCCAGCATTAAATCAGTGTGACATACACTCATGTCACAAATATTTGCAACATAACACTCTGAGTTAACATGCTTGCAAGATGAAAACATTTAATCAACACAGTATTTACTTTTTAAACACCTAGCTGGTGCTTTTCTGCTGAGTGATTGGTGTTATTGTATATAAGCGGCATTTCCAAGACTGCAGCTACTACAACTACTACTACAAGCAGCCAGTAATCAGTCAGAGGTCGTTGCACCCAGACAGTAAACTAAACATGACCCTAAAATTATGTGATTGAGCAAGAACTAACAGTTCATCAGGGAAATAATGGTTCATCTATACATTATTGCCACTCGTTTACCGCCTTGCCTCTTCCATGTACATGCTAAAATCATAAAATTATATCTTTTCCATGGCTGTCTCTGCTGTTCCATTCTCACCTCATAAGTGGAAACAGAGACTCCCTGGGAATGAATTGCTTTTCTGCATTATCCCACTGCCTCATCTTCACCACTGCACAATGCTGTTATGTTGTTATATAGGCTAGTAAAGGTGATTAAAGGTTCTCAATAACATCACTGTCAAATAGCTCCAAAGAGAACCACATTTGTATACTTAAACCTGCATTTATTGACCTTTTGTTGTGCTGTCAACAAACACAGCATTGATATATTATCACCTTATAAAGTTTACGTGGTGAATATGTTAGCAAACATTTGCCTAATCACACATCCAGCAGACACAGAGCAACATTGGCATTCATTTAGAATTGTGTTTGTGTCTGCCTGATGAATGTAAGTCCAATATTCAACTAGTTGCTAACAGGGCAGGTAGTGTACAATTCGTTTATCAGAGCTTTTTCACTAAAAATAGCTGCCTACATATAAAAATGGCAGTGATTAGAGCCATGGGACTGAATCAAAACAGCAAAGTTGCAGGTCAGTAAACCAAAGCAATGAGCTGAAAGATGCTATAAGGCTCCGTTGAGCTGCAGAAGTAGTGAGAATCCTCTGTAGGTTTGTCACTAAGAGCAACACCTTTTACATTACATTATTGATAAAAAAAGATGATAAGAGCAGCTTTATTAAACCTTTTCACTCTTATTTGCTTGATTTTTGATTAATTGTCTCCAGATACATCCTATTTCAATGTAAAAAATGCAAACATACAATAAAATTAATATCAATACATTTTATATTAAGTAAATATTACTGTCATATAACCATGTTTATACTGGATGTAAATATGTATCAGAAAAAGATATATCAGATATTAGAAAAATGTGCTTGCTAACTTAACCCAGAAGTGCAAATTATTGACTGGAATTTGCAACTAAGTTATTTTATTGATATTCTTATGAAAACTTTTATATAGTCAGGTAATTTAAAAACATCTCTGTGGGATATCTGTCTAAAAGAAGACACACTCATCAAGTAAACATATAACTGTGTTTGTCTCAGTGGCCCCAGTGCCTCAGCAGCAAATCCCTTCTCACCAGTTGTTGTGGCTGGAGAAACGAATGAAACAGCATATGTACAACCTCTTAAGTACCATAAGGGGACACTAAAGGAACAATCTGTAATATTTTGCAACGTCATTGCAGAAAATGACCATACTCAGTGCAGATGAGTCCACATTTACACCATGGGCTGCTGAGATTTGTGAACAAGCTCCACAAGCTTGTACTCCATATTTCAATGCACGTCCAACATCTCCGCCCTGAACTACATTGGATATGTGTTGAACTCTGTTCACGTTTATTTGCACGTGTGAAAGAACATACAGCAACCAGACAGCAAGGGAAATGCTTCCCCTGGCAGTTCCACATCTTCCCACCACAAAACAAATAAGAGTGATGGCTCTTCTCATTTACAGCTTTAATTTTATTAGAGGGGTCAGGCTGGAGGATGAGACAAGTTTGCCAGTCTTCTAGTATTGTATTTTCTACTGTTTTCCATTACATTTTACTAAAGAGCCCAATTTACTGATTGTTCATGCAGTGGATATTTTGTAATGTGACATTACAGTATATAGAGCTATGTATAATTACCTTAAGGAACCAGTGAAGAACGTTTATGTGTGTAGACAGACAATAAGGTCTGGGATTGATTTTATTAAGACAACAGTATTACAGGCAGTGTAAGTTTTGCCACTGAGCAAGTCAGTTATCAGTAACTATTAGTGAGAGTTGGACTGGATTCTCTGGTTGTGGCCTTATTGCATCACTGCTCCTGTGGCCTGGGCCAGGTGAGGGATTTAGACATAATCAACTCATTTTAATGTAACTGAGTGGGTATAAGATCTAATTAATGTGGTTGTTTATCATTTCTTTCCCAGCCTCTGTTTCTCCTTTACTTCTAGCACAGGTATATTGAAATTGCTTGAGTGACATGACTTTATGACTTGACTTAATGACATGACTTTTTGATATGACTTTCTTTTCGGTGTGTGTTTCTGTGTGTGGCATTTTCAGCTACACTGTATGATGAATGCTGTAGCTACCCAGTTCTTCCTTGGTTTAGTCCAAGGAAAATAGAAATGAATCAGTAACAAAACAGAGTAGCCTTAATCAAAATTTCTCTCACATATACCTTTAAAAAATCTCCTTCAATAGTTGCTATGTTTCTGCAGATATAGCTCAGCTAAATGTAGTCATTGTGTCAGAAATTCACTCTCTGTGACATCTGATCGGCAGTGGGAACTCACTTCCACTGCTGAATGTGATGATGGAGATATAGCCCTTGTGAAATGTCTTTAGACAACAGTAATTGTATGAAAGCTTTAATCTCTCTCAGAAGGTTCTTAACTGACACACACACACACACACACACACACATACAGAGTTGTGTTTACCTCACTTCAGAGGACATTACATTGACTTACATTAATTTCCTAGAGGTGTTTATTGTTTTTTCAACCCAGTTTAGATGAAACCATGCCCACTTCTGTATGACAAAAGCCTGGACAGCTCACGCACAAATGCAAAGTATTACATTCACGTTTCTGACAAGTTATTGCCATCACATCAGGATACAATAGAGTAGAAAAAATGTATTGTCTATACAAGTGGCAATTTTTAATACAAATCTTTCTTCAGGCTTCTCTGTCCAGCTTGTTTTCGGTCAGTCAGGTTGCAGAAGCCCAGCGCAGCCCTGGGGGATGGCACATGCTGCACAATGTTTGGTAGAAGTCTGCATTTCTAAAATGTTTAGGTTTTGGTAGACCTTTTCTTGTGCAGCATGCAAAATGTTCTGAGAAAATATAGCAAAATAGTGATGGTGATGTGAGAAAAATAACAAGTCAATGACCATAACATTAACTTGGAATGACTTGAAAATAGATTTCATAACAACCTGGCATAATGCATTATGATTTTGTGACAACACATCCATAAATAGTAATCATGGACTTGATGGTCTTGGACAATCAATCAATATATTGCATGTAGGATATTAAAATGTTAATCAATGAAAGATTGAAGATCTCTAGTGGGGGCACACCCTTTATGGAAACAGCAGATGTGATAGAAATAGTCATCTATTCCTATTAAAGGTACAAGATGGCTACATAGTTTATGTGACTAGTTTAAGCCCCCTAGCCAGTCTTTATCAAAAACAATGACTTTGACAGCCTTGGAAAACCTGTACTTCATGAGTGGTAAGATTGACACATACTGAATTACGTCCCTTCAGTTGCTCTCATGCCAATAAGTTAACATTACTAAAGACCTTTGAACTGACTGTGTTCCACAGTTAGGAAATAGCACATTAGCTAGCTAATTCTTGTCTCATTTGTGGTCTGATAAACATTAAATTAATCAATATTGCTATTTTCCAAGCTACATATAATACAGCCTCTATGCTTGACTCAAACTAGTCCTTCAGAATTAATGTTTCCCATTACTAAACACCGGACACCCACTGAACATACAGTTAGGAAATAGCACGCCAGCTAGCTAATTCTTGTCACATTTGTGGTCTGATAAATTCCTCCATGGGACCTGCGTGAGCGTGGTTTCCATGGGAACGCAGCCGTTGAGGCTTCCATCATACAGAAGTGAGTGTGGTTTCATCTAAACTGGGTTGGAAAAACAATAGATGCTTCCTGTAGACTTATCCTAACCTTAACCATAACCACCACATGCCTAACCCTAACCTTTACCCTAACCTTAAGCCTAAACTAACCTTAACTTTAAACTAAGTCTTCACCCTAAAATTAATGATTTACATTAAAGGGACTTGCTTTTTGACCCCATAAAGGAGGCGAGTCCCCACAACATGACTGTGTAAACAGATTTATGTCCCCACAACATGAGGAATACCTGGACCACACACACACACACCTGGTGCCACTGAAGGTTCTGTGTTGCATCTCTTATATTATGCATTCGTATAGTAATCGAACTGCAGGGCATCATCTTTTCGTACTCCTTTGGAGATTTATTTTACAGGAATTAAGTGTGTTATCTCAGCATGGCAATGGGTTTGTACTGGGTTAGCTATTGTTTATTGCTCATAGTAGCCTGCTCCATTTCAGTCTTACCTGTGCTTGCACAATCACAAGCACCTGAGAAGTAATGATATGACCTTGCTTTGCTTGGTCAGGCAGGCAGAGTAGGCACGCTGTTAAAAAATCATCACACAATGCAGGATTGTGTGCCAGCAGTTTAAAATGTAATGCTCCCTCCCAGCATCCACAAATGTTTTTCTCTTCTTATGTGTACTTGACCTTCGACCCTTTCTGAAACAAGAAATGCTTCACTGGTAGTCACTGGAATAATCTGACATTTTAGGAAGTATGCTTATTTACTTTTGAGTTAGCTTAGCTTAGCATTAAGAGTGGAGGCAGGGAGAATCAGCTAGACTGGCTCTGTCCAAACATAACAAAATCCACGTACCAGCATCTCTAAAGCTGTTATATCTGATTTGTTTAATTTGTTAAAAAATGAAATGTAAAAATGACAAGTTGTGGTTTTACAGGAAGTTACTGCTGGAACTATTTCTTGGCAGGGTGGAGTGACTTTCTGGATTCTTGTCTCACACCAAGTTTGCCGACCCTTCTTAAAAAACACTCAAAACAACCTGAGTTTTTTTACAAAAGTTTTTTAAAAAACAAATTATACTAACAAGATATCACGTTAATTCGTGAGCATTAGAGTTGCTGGTAGGCGTATTTTATTTACTTTTGAACAGAGTCAGGCTAGCTGTTTTCCCCTGCTCATTATGCTAGGCTAACTGTGTCCTTGCTGTAGGTTCATATTTAGCTTCGAGACAGAGAGCAGTATTGACATTTTCATGAAGGAGAGTATTTCCCAAATATATAACTATTCCTTTTAGACTTGTTACTTACTTCCAAAATGAGGCAAGACTTGTACCTGTGATTAACACTGTAAGACAATAGCCAACTGCTGGCTAGGTGAAGACCTGTCAGTGTAATTTCAAAAATCACTTCCTGTTCTGCTGCTCCCTTTGAACCCTCCATGTGTCTGGACGTGAATACCCAGTGTTCATGCTTTGCCTCTATGACATTCACCTCACACACATTTATCCTGCACACAAAGCACCTGGTGGAAATGAAGTCTATCAACAAAGGCGCCACTACAAGGTCTTGGGCTTTCAACTCATTTCTGCCACTGCTGGGTCCAGTTTTCTATTTGATGCTGCTGGTCAGCCGGGGCGTCGTGCCTCGTGCTTGTCCCCGCCTGTGTCAAATTAAAGGTCAGTGTCTGGATGGTGAGGCAACTCTTCTCTTTATTCCAGTGCAGCCGAGGGAGAGGCCCAATAAATCTGGAGGGAACGTTGTCACTGGGGAGTCGGAAAGGTCACTCCCCACAGGGAGAGGGAAGTGGAGAGACTCACTCTCATTAAATCTTCCCGGCTACGTTTTTTTTTATTTTTTTTTATTCCTAAATGTCACTTTCATACTCAGGTCAGCTGGCCAGCTAGCCTGAGACCACCTTTAATTAGAAGTCTGATTATTCTCTGTTTATGTTGTAAAGGTTTTTAAATTCTCTGCTTTCCCCTCAGCATTCCTTTAAAATAGACTTCCTTTTCTTCCTCCTCCACTATGTCTTTTTGAAAGAGTTACTCCTGCAGTCTTGAGGTAGCCTATTCACTTCAGGCAGTGGCTGACTGGGAGATGAAACGGTTACCCAGATGACACCTGCAGTCTCGGTACTGTTCCGCCTGGCGCTTCCACAGGCACATAAAAATAGAGCAGTGATCTCCAAGGTGTAAATGAATGCTAAACCCTGATATACTGTCGGTGTCAAGTATCTCACATTCACATTCAAGGCAATTAGCTGATGCTCTTACCCAGAGAAAGCAGGTAGAGTCCAGTGTAATGCTTGAGGTCAACTCAACAAACCACTGCTGTCTTGACTCATCAGCTGAACTTGTGACCTTTTTCTATGAGACAGGTTCTGCAGTCATGTTGCTACCCTGACTAATGTAGATAGGTGAATTCTCAAGTGTGCATCAAATCTTTCTTTTTACCTGGAAAAACTAGTTTACCTACTTTACCAAAATTGAGGTGGTTAGAAAAGTCAGCTGTAGCTAGTCTGGAGAGGTGGCCATTTTGAAACCCAGACAAGCTGGTGAGATTGGTGAGGAAGTAATGAGACAGCTCTTAGGGTGAGTATACTGTATGTAACAGTCTGAATATGAGGCAGAGAAATAGCATCCATGTTAAGCATTTATCTGTTTTTGAAAAAAATCAATTACTTCTTTTAAAAATAAGATAGTGACAGCTTTAGAGCCTTTATTAACATTGTCACTCGGTGTCTTAGAGTGTTTACTTTCATTTACAATGTTTGACTGTAGATTTGAAGCAAAGCTGTGTTATGTGAGTTTATGATAAAACACCTTTTGGGGTACAGATGTAGAGTAAAATCCAAATGATTTTTTTTGATAGACAGCACACATTACCATGTCTAACATTAACAGGTAATTACATTTCCCAAAATGACAATCCATCAGTGTGATTAATTACTGACAGAAATTCTTGTCATTCTTGCATCTACGATTACTACTACTTTATTAAATATCTACTACTATTCTCCCAAGGGGAAAATATTTCCATCTCTCTGTTTGGATTTCTGAAATTATAGCAACATAGAATACATTAAAATAACTCTTGAGCTGTGTTTGCAAAGCTGTAATGGTGAATCCAGTAGCGTGGGCTACCTTAAATGTTTTGCTTCTGTGGGAGTCATCACATGACTTTTGATCCCTTAAGAAATGCATAGCGGCTGTTTATTTCTCCTCATCCTGTCCTTTCTCAATTTAGCATTGCTCTGGAGGAGGAGTTCCTCCTACACTCAGGCTGTACCCTTTAAAGACCAACACTGTTCATTCCAGTGAGCTTCTATTTCCATCAGATAATAGGAATGCATTATTAAGTTGGGTGCACGCTCTATATACAGTACAGGTGCTGGATGCACATAGTTGCATTGCTTTGCACAATCCGTCCTTGAATCAACAGTAATTCAGCTGAGATCACACTCTAACGGTTCCTGCCCACTGTGCTCTGTGTGGGCGCTTTCCGAGTGTTAAATTGGAAGTTGGCGTTGCTCTGCGGGTAAAGGTTGTGTGGACCTGATTCCCTCCCACAGGCCGGCCTGCCGATTTGCTCTGCCAGGGCTGAAGCCATGTGACTGTGGAAGATAGCTGATGGGGAGGTGAAGGGTACTTCAGGATCTCCCTCTAACATTAGATTCCGTAGTAGACCGCCCCCGCCATTATTCAAAACCTCACCACCCACAATGCACCACATGAAATTACTCTTCAGTGTGGGAAACGGACCATGGGACATGCTGTTGCTGCTACAGTAGATGAACCTAACTGGTATTTGATAATGCAGGCAGTTTGGCTCTCTGGTTGCCATTATGCAGCAGGGGTAATGGATTTTTCCAATATGGAAAAAAGGACTTTTTGATGAAAAAAAACAGCAACTCAACAATGGATTAGACGTGCCAGTTAAACAGGGCATATAGCAAGCCTTATTTCCCAGACGTGGAGGTTTGGGAGAGCAAACAAGCAGTTCAAATTGAATCAGCACATTCATAAATTCATACTGAGTTCAAATTTACATTTGGTCCTTATGCTCTGGTGCTTGGATGTGCGTGGGGCTAATCTCACTGTAAACACAAACACAGAGGCTTGCTACCCTCTGATAGTGGTGTCATGGAGCATGGTATCTGCTGGCTGCGTGGACTGCAGGGAGAAACGCTCCGCTGCTCACCGGCCGACTATCTGCCACGGCTTGACCACTGGGACTCTCGCTGGTTATGAATGGAGTGCATCAGTCCATGGTCTAGGCCTATAGTGGTTGTATTTATCTATAGAATGAGCTCTGAGGCCAGGCAGCGATTGTACACAGCTTAGATTGGTTGGTGTTCAGGGAGCACGGCTCAGAATATAACATATAGGCAAGTGACTGGTGCTTTCTCAAAAAGGCTTGTCAGACATGCTTGTAAGGCATGTCGGCATGCCCACCCTAATACATAGTTCAAATTATACTTTTCATGTCTGCATAGGCATGAGGTTTTCTCATGAAATTACTGCTGTCTGTCCTGCAATCCAAGTCCATTTTGGAACATATTAGGGCCTTTACCATGTGGGTGTGTTGTGTCTGGAGTCTGGATGCTGCAGATAGACAATTAATTAATCACACTCATAATATGACTTGATACATTAGTCCACTGCTATCACTAGAAATTCTTAAATACTACTGCTAACCACAAAAAAGACTGCTAATTGCTCTTGAGATTGAGATCACAACATTGCTAAAATGAAATGTGACAACACAAAAAACACAAGTGTTGAGGCAATAAAACAAGTTGTATATTTGCCAGCAGTTAAACCATATAATTTACTTCATTTTGTAAAAAAGAAAGTGAGCACACATTTAATGTCACTAATATTCTCTACAGCGTATAGTAGGTCAATGTTGAACCAAAAGGTCAGTAAACTGCGATGGATGTTGACAACAAACAGTTTGTGTGATAATTTTACCGTTCGCCTTCATTTTCTCTTCCAAATAGGTTTGGATAACCAGACAGTTTGTTTAAAGCTGGTTTGACCACTTTTCAGAACTCAGCAACTACTCTGGTGAGTACTGTGTTACTGATGACCAAGTGAACTAATGTCCAAGCCTTTGAAATAAGATCCAAGTTATAGGAAACTGGGATCTTTTAATAAGCTCAAGACTTATTGCTGTGGGATTATTTTGGGGGTCTTTCTTCCTGGTTTTGGTTAAAATTCACTTAATGCATTTTAAAGGCTAACTCACTAGATGGAAGTAAGCTGTCAGTGTGTTTTTGAGTGTGTGCGTTTCTCAGTGTTGCTTTATAGACTTAATTACTTTTCTAGCTTCACTCAGTCAACGTCCTGACAAATTGATGTGGGAGTGATGTATGGCTATGAAATGCCCAGGCATATTTTGCATGAACATTGTACAGCAATGTATTGCTCATGAAGCGCTGTCCTCTAATGACAGATTGTCATTTGACATAGAATCAAACTTTGATACGAGATTGCAGGACTGAGTTAATGAGAGAAAAGCACAGAGAGAAGAAATGTGATCAAAAAGACACACAGAGACAGAGACTGGCTCAAACCAATCCTGAAAAGTGAGTGAAAAAGAGAAGGGTGTGAAAGAAGATAGGAGACAGAGAGAGGGAGATTCAGAAATAGAAACTGTGAGACATAGGCTGCAGAAGATAACGACAGGGAGAGCGAGCAAGAGAAATTAAGCATGAAAGCACTACTAAGGGAGAAGGAGGCCTTCACCTCGAGGCCCATTCTGAGAGACAGAGAGTAGCTGGGCTGCGCGGGCGATCTTTACATCCATAATCACAGCGGTCTAACAGAGCCTAATGCTTTATGACGGCTGTGCTGGTCCTGAGACGGCGGTGGGTGGTTGTGGATCGTGGTGAGCCACAGGAATAATGGCTTCAGTTAATCTGCAGTGCAGTCTCAAGGGACGCCATGTCAACTGGCGTGACTGGATCGATAGCGTCTGTAACACCGAGGTTTCTCCTACCGCCTCAAGTTCAAACCTCCCACCGACAGTTCACTGCATCCTCACCTTGCTGCCTTCGCTTTCTTGACGTTGCTTTTGATCTCTTGAGTGTTGAAGAACCAAAGGGAGAGAAAAAATGATCGAGGCGAGACAACATTTTCTTTACCTGAGCTGACAGAGCAGCTAAAAATAGCCGCTTTCATCTCAGTGAAGGATTGGTTTTAGGCAGTGTGCAAATGCTTGTCTGCGGTGCTCTGTCCTCTTAGCCAAGATGCTGGAGTGCTTTCAAGTTGCGGTACAGGGGTCGAACATGCAGTGTCATCATGCTCCACTCTCGCAGTGTTAGCTAGCTGTGTGTCTGTCAGAGCCTGAGACCAAAAGCTGGAGCAGCAGCAGCAGCAGCAACAGCAGCTTTTCTCTGAGGCAGCCAAATCCCGCAGGCCAGATGAGGTTCTCTGATTCCTGAGGCAGCATTTTTCCCCTGCCTCCCTCCCTTCCGCTCACTTCCATCTTCTTCCCTCCTCTCCCCTCTTCCCTCATTGCTCGCCACTCAGTCCGCAACCTGTGCGCTGACAGACAGTTGTCTGGCTGAGGCCTGACATTCGGTGTACACAGAGCCAAGCCCTCCGACACAGTTGCTGTCAATCAAACAACACTGGTGAGAAACCCTCAGATGTGTTTGGACAATGGGATGAGGATTTCAGCCGCGCAGATTGCTATTTACTGTGCCACAGGGGCAAAAGGATCGGGCCTTTACTCCCCGGCCCTGTGGCTCCGCCGCATGGCCTCTGGATGGAGCCTCCGGCCTCTCGTGCACTGATGCTGTGTGGTGCTGTGTGAGTGTGGCAGTGGGCTGATTTCCCTGTGACAGAGACAGATAGAGGAGACTGACTATGATAATGTGAAAAAGGAAATAAGGTTTTTTCCCTTCTGTATATCCAGGGAGGCTGATAAGATGGCTGTTTGGAGCAGTGGCGTTACAGTCTGTTTCCATCTTCACACTGCTCTGTTTATGAAGATTCACAGAATTCAGCATCAATAATGCAATGTGCAAAAAAGTAATTTGTTCTCAACAGAGCTGAAATAATCTATTGTTTATTCAATGACAGAAGATTAATTTGCAACTATTTTGATAATTGATCCTTTAAGTGATTAATTTCTAGCAAAAATGCAACTTTATTTGCTGCTTATGTGATAGTAAACTTAATCTCTTTGGGTTTTAGACTTTTAGTGGAACAAAACAATTTGAGATGACACCTTGGGCTTTAGGAAATTGGAACAGCCATTTTTCACTATTTTCAGACATTTTATAGACCAAATAATTGATTAATAAAGAAGATAATTGGCAGATTAATCGATACTGGAAATAATTGATAGTTGCAGCCCTAGTTCACAAATATAATCATGATTAATGTGAATTTCAGAATTACAATTTTTGCCATACAGTAATGATCTTACTGTGTAATATGCCATATCAAAAGGTGTTTTTGCAAATTGTTTATAGTGTATTAGTAGTAATGTGTGTGTTTTATGACAAAATTAAAAATGTGATAAAAAGGAGTGTGTCCTCAAAGCCAGCAGAGCGTATACAGATTATTGAGAACCCACATCAAACAGTTTTACAGTCTAGATGGCTATTGATCTTCAAACTAGCTTGTACATTTCAGAGAAAAAAACCTGCATTTGAGCCTCATATCCCAGCCACAGAGATGAGACAGCTCGAGTGAGTGATAATTTTCAGAGGTGCTAAACTCCCTGCCTCTCTCCAAATGTCTAAAAGACTCTGAAGTGATGTTAGCAATCACAGCTTAAGACTCACTGAACCCTTTGATAATCAGTAGAGCCCTCTCTCATAAATGTCACCATGAGTGCTGCGCACACACACACACACACACACACACCCTCTGTGCTGTCATTATCATTGTCCACATCATGGCCTTTTAATTTATTTCATTTCCTTTACTTTTGTGTTCTGTTTTTTTTTTTTTTAAGTGCTTGGGGTGTGAAACCATTCAAACAATTTGATGTATATCTAAATATACAACCTTTGTGTGTGTGTGTGTGGGGGGGGGGGGGGGGGGGGCATTTTATGCCTTCATTATAGGGACAGTGTAGATATGACAGGAAATGAAGGGAGAGAGAGATGGGAGTGACATGCAACAAAAGTCTGCTGTCAGATTCAAACTGTGGGCGATGCAGTTACATGGCATGCGTCTTAACCAGTAGGCTCACCTAAATACACAATCTTAAAAAAAAAAAACAATACAGATGCAAGTGAAAGCAGATTTTCTACAATTCAATTTAGCCATGATTAGAATTTTTATTCCATATATTGAATCAGAAATACCTTTGAAAAAAATGCCTTCTGCACAAACAGCATTAAACATGGTCAGTGATGAACTGTATAACTTTTTAGCTGGTCCCTAAGGAGGAGGATGAATTTTTCACTAAAATGCTGTTGACTGCACATTGTTTACCTCAGTTCTTGAGTCAATGTCATATTTGGCATTTTCAGTAGCTCTGTATGGATGCTTGTCCCTATAAATAAAACAGCAAATGGCTTCAGTAACCAGGAGGAATGTGCCCCTTTTGGAATAACATTAGCATTATCTGCTACTGCTAGTGTGACTTAGCCTAGTGTCATGTTAGCCTTGTATTGATTGCCACTCTCTAACTTTACTGTCAGTAAATATGGTTTTCATGTTCAATTTCATGTTTTGAAGAGTGCTAATGCAATATAAAAGTTTTAGACAGTGTTGTACATGGTAGTCCTGGCATTTTTTAAGTGTGGAAATATTGTGGATGGCTTGAAGCAGGCAGGTGATTAGGGAACGTAGCAAGCTAGCAGGAAGGGGCACACCGACACACATTAGAGGTGGAAGTAATAACCACTTTGCTGATTGATTAAAATAATTCTGTCCAGTTCAAATATTCTTAGTCACTGACTATGAAAGTTGTTTTTTTCTAAGCTATGCAATCACGATTCAAAGGTACTTCAGTATGTGGTCAGGTCACAATAATAAGTTCAGCTAGCCTATACAAGCACTGTTTATAAAGTAAATAGCTCAGTAGCCTTCTATTAGCTTTTTAATAATCTTTTCACCAGGCAGTAACGTACTGTGTATGTATGGCTGAGCTACTGACAAAAGCGCTCTCAGTCACCAGCGAGGGGAGCTCCACTACTAAATGCTACTGATTTGGTCAACAACTATGGTGATTCAGTATAGTCAGGTCAGTTGGAAGATTTAATGTTAAAGCGGACCTATTATGCTTTTCCTTATTTTCAGTCATATATATAATGTTACAATATTGGATGTTCGAGTTAAAAGTGGCCAATGTGTCAAATAATGAGGTAAACGCATGTAGAAGTAACTCTGATACGGCTGCCCCTTGGCAGGCTTCCTGAAAGCTGGCCAATCAGAACAGAGTGGGCTCATTGGGAGGGGGACCTTAAAGAGACAGGAGCTAAAACTGCCTGTTAGAGACAGGCTGAACTGAGGGGCTGCATAAAGGGCCAGTATAAGATGAATAAGGAGTTTTTTGAACTGTGAATCATGCACAGCTACTCTGGAGTCCAAAAATAAAAATACAGAGCTGGAAATGAGCATAATAGGTCCCCTTTAAAGATTTGTTTGTGCTGAGAACATCTGACACACATACGCTAGAGGCACAGGAGTGCAGAGAGAGACTTATTTGCAAAGATCCGTTTTTGACAGCTGTATCCATTTCTTTCTGAATTTCATGCAAACATTGGTGCAAATCTGTGGCTGTGTATCAACAAAGCTGAAACTCTGACTCTTGTATTGGTTTTCCAATGCTAAACTTTTATATCTACTATTTATCTATCTGTTTTTGAACCAGTCTGATGTGAGTTTCACTGGACAATATAGATTTGTTGTTAATGCATATGTGCACATATTTAATCATTTTGTTGTTGTTGTTGTGAGTACTTCTTGTTTGGCAAATACAAATAAACTCACTCGGGACTTGAGTGTGAGGTCCAGTCCACTGCACCTCCTCCCTTTGACAAACTGCTCCGTCTTTGTTCAGCTTTTGATATTGGACCAAGTTTTCCAGGTGCAGATTTAATGCAAACCATTCAGCTCTGGCTGTAATTAAATCTGTTCTGCTAATGATCCAATTAAATCTGAAGAAGTTAAAGAAAGGCTATGGCACTTTAATTAAGTCATGTCAGTGGAGAGTAAAACATTGGCATAGCCCTGCCTGGCTTCACAGTTGGCTTATTGGCTAACTCAGACTGGAGAGGATTGCTCTGGCCTCTGGTTTGAATGGTGTTCCCGTGTGATAATACGCAAAAGCTTCACACTTCCTCCTGCACAGCTTGAGGCTGCTCGCTTCCATGCTCTTTCCACTAATCCTATAGATGCTCAACACATTCATTCGTTTTTTTTTTTTACTGTCTTCTGTTTGACACCATGAAGGCTCTGATATGGGTTATACTACAGCCCTAGAAAAAAAAAAAGAACCAAACAAAAAACAAAAACAAAAAACCACAGTAACATAGCATGATATAAATGGAGTAGCTATAGGGCCACTGTGGGGGAATACATCTTGCAGAGTTGATAGGCATTAGATATTGAATGGTTCTTTTCTCCTAATTGGCCTGTTTTCATTATTTCCTCAAGAAACTGACCCCAGAGAGGAGGAGGCACCAATGCGGTCTTGACCTACCTGTTTGAAACATCTATTAACTGCTTTTTTACGGAAGGAAAATAACAGAAACGGATATTATAGCTTTAAAAACACAATGTGGTTTGGCACCAAACTCACAATACTTGGCTTTCTTCTAAGGCATTGATTCTGCACTTGTTCAAACATAATTTTGTAGTTTTTTTGTGAAAATGATCAACACAATTTCAGATCTTTTTCAAAATCAGTTTCTATTTCTGTTGTTTTTCTATCTCCCTCCCTCTTTCTCTTTTTCTTAGTTCCCTCTCCATCGAAAAAGCCATTAGTAAGCTCATGGTCATCAGTGAGGTTGTTGCATTTAGTGGCACAGAAGCTCAACTTAGCCAAGACGCACCAAATTATGTCTAATAAGGTATTTGGCAGAGTGCTAGCCAATGACCTAGGGGCTGCTGGGAGGCCTTGCTGTCTGAGCTGTCTTCAGCGGGCCTGGTTCTGCATGGCCCCTGGCCGTCTGTCTCCAGTGGGGTGATGGGAATTAAGATCTGGCAGCCCCGGCTGGGTCAAGGTGGCTTCCTGCTGTCTGAGACTCACAGGGATGCCCGGCTCGATGCCAGCCACGTCACCCCTGCCAGTTTAACAGTACCATCTGCCCCTGCTCCTCCTTCCGCTCAGCCAGCCTCGTCAAAACAAGTCAAGATGGCAGCCCCAGGTGGCTATGTATGACAGCTATGGCAGAGGGGATGCTGGGAGTTGCTGAGAGCTGCTGTGCGGTAGTGGCAATCATCCAGGCAGGCACAGGCTGGTGTTATACCACATAACCACCTCAACACCTTCTCAGCTGCGAGACAGCAATGTAGCAACCTGCTGCCCCCTCCACCAGACAGATCCCTGGTTGGGGATTACAACTTAGCTTTGGATCAGCTCAAAGGGCTGGCAGACTGCCTGCACTCTGCAACATGGGGGTAGCCGCAGTTTGATTTCTAAGCTGCTGTTTGTCTGTTACTGTGTTTCTGTTTCCTGGTGTTTAAAATATTAAGCTCTGGAAAAACTTCAATGATCTCTGGTCTTGAACCAGCAGATCTCAAGCTGGCGAATAAAAAAACCTTCAAGCCATCGTGACATAACTCTGGAGATGTTGTGACATAGGGACAGAACCAGACGATATATATGTAAAATGTGTAAAAATGCATCCATGTAAATATTTATTTGTGGTACTGCATTTAGAAATTATTCCTCAATATGTTCTCAAACACATTTTTATAACATTATATATTGTCTGTAGAAAAACACCACTGTGGTGTAAACTGGTTAATATTCCATATGTTGCTCTCATAGCTGATAAATAGTTGAATGCTCCTTATACAGTATTTAATAGGGAGCCTGCTAAACATTTACCACATGCTTCACTTTAAGGCTCACAGCTGGCTCTGGTTGAATGACTGATTTACTAAGAAGTTGCATTCAAATGACATTAAATGTAATTGTCTGGCGTGAGAATAGAATATTGGCGGTGTTAATTAATTAACACTGTGTGTTTGGACCAGTTTGACCATTGTGAGCCATTGCATCAGACAAATACAATTAAGAAGAAGAGGTAAATTACATACGTAATTTATTATATAAGTAATATTTAATATGAATTAAATAGGTAATATAATCCATGATAGGTCATTAATACACCTGTTTGCTTTCATTACCTGAACAGTTGGAAATCAATGTGCCTTTTACTACACAAAGTGAAACTGATACACTTTCATCATGACTTGTTTTTCACAATTGCATGCACTAAATATTAATAATGTTTATAATTTTTTTGTCTAAGACATGTATATGTTTTGTAATAAACTAAAGTAAGAAGATTATATTTTTCTTTGTGAACTAAAATTCTAATATATGACAGCACATGCAGGCATTCACACTTGTGTCACCCAAGATTTGAAAGAGAAATGGATCAGTTACACTGCTTTAGGCTTACATGTCTTTCAGTATCACAGTAGATTTTACCCAAAATTTCTTCTTGTCATTGCTTAAAGTTTAATATTTGCCAACAGAGTTTTGGCATATTTGATAAGCTATTGCAGTGAAATGAGCACTGAAAGTAAGAAGCTGCCTCCATATTTGCACTGGACAATCTTAATTATCATCCTGTTCCTCAAAATATTAAATGAATTTAAATAAAATTAATGGTTTGTATTTATTCATACATATTATAAGCACCGCAGTTCCAAATCTTCACCAAACACTATCCAAGGGACCATCACTTAATTTGAAGAGAGAAAGTGCAGTTGCTTGTGCAACTTGCTTCCTAATGACCATATTTGTGGATATTTATGTTTATTACTTTTTCACTATTCAGTTTACAGTTTCATGTCTGATCTTCTGCATATTGCACTTTGTCCTTAATGTGTTTTCTCAGACGTTTGCAGAAGGAGGAGACAAGAGCAACATCTTGACATAAAATAGTAGAGAATTAAAAGTGGTTGCCAAAGTCATGAAGGAGTAAACTATACTTGTAGCTTTTGAAATGATTTTGTTAATACTGAATTGTCAGGTTTATAACTTCCAGTCATAACTAAAAGTAAAATGTTTCAAAAGAATAATAAAAAAATAACCTCAATCATGTGATTAGCAGTTTCAGTCTGCACAAAGGGGGGTGTGAAGGTGACAGCTTCAGGTGTGAGATAAAAAGGTTGAACTGCTGCTGTAAATGCTAAATTTCTTCACAGGTGATGTCATCATTGTCTACTCTTTTCATCTCACATCCTTCCGTCTTTCACCCTTCTTTGGTCCCGTCGAGCTCAGGTGGAGTTTAAATCCTGCGCACCTGAGTCAACGTGATTAGCTCTACTTCCCGTCTCCTATAAACCATCACTCATTACTGGGAATGCTGAGGAGACGCCACTTGGCGAAAGCTGTCCTGATGTGTGATGCATGGCAAGGTGATGGTGTTATTGTTGCAGGAGTGCAGTGTGATGAAAGGATAAATGGATCCTCCAGGCTAATGGAGGGAGGCGGCCCAACCTGCAGCCTACTGAGTGGAGCCAGCTGTAACCGAACTGGGAGGAATCTCTCCGGCTGGGCGGCAGAGCTGTTTTTCATGTTCTGAATGTCACTGTGCTCATTTCTGCCTCCGAGAGCGGGAATGATTTGGATGTCACCTGCTAGGGTTATGTTTCTGAAACACGAGGTCCATCCACCTGAATTTATCATTGTCATTCAGCTCACAGCCTCTTTGCCTCGCTCCCTCTGCAGAGAGGCTGCCGGCTGTGCAGATGTTAGACATGACAACACGCGATGAGCTGACAAACAGCTGCTGTTCACCAAATCTCTGCTTACATTTGATTTTTACAATTTTTTTAATCTGCTCTTATTATGCTTTTATGAGCAATTCTCAGTATTATTGTGGGAGCTGGTCAGGTAATTACTTCCAACTGAATATTAGTCATTTTGATGCAGTTCCTTAGTGAATTTTACAAAATGCCTCCTGTTGGATTAATACGATTATTTCTTTTAAACAGAATTCCAGAAGTGCTGCATTGCTTTAAATAACTTACAGTAGCTCATTTTCAATCAGCTGTGTTTTTCTCACAGTGGTTTAAATTAACACTACTGCTACCTACAGTACCTCCGCTTGTGACGTTTCATTTAATTTTATTAGTTATCCATCACCTTTAACCCTCAGTGTCGAGGCTCCTAAACCGAGCTCTCCCCATATATCTTTGTGTGGTGTGTATGCAGTAGCTGTCAATGTGCAGGTGGCAGGCCATAGCTTTAAGATAACAACACATTATGTGAAGATACTTAGACAGTAAATCTTCATTCCCCAACACACTTACCTGCATTTCCATAAATTTGCATCATTGTTGTGTTAGTAAGTGGGGCATTGGAAAGTTAAGTGTCCTTGAGGCCAGTGTTTTTGAGCTGTCAAGGAGAAACTGCTCTTCGGATTCAGTTCTTTTTTTCTTATTTTTTTTAATGAAACAGGAAGGAGAGAAGACAGTCCTCATTTCATGCGTCAGATTCTACTTGAAGGCGCTAAAGCATATCCACTTGACACCCATGGGTCACTGTTTTCCTAGCTGTCTTGCTCTTGCATGTTATATGCAGTTAACAAGCTGTTTGAACATCATATAGTGTAGGACGTGTGCACTGAGCAGATGCTTTTGAAAAACACAAACACGCCTTCTGGCATCACTATAGGACCAATCTAATATAGAAAGCCACTTGAGCCTGGAATAAATACAGCTACCTTGTGAAGAAATGTGCAATGTCCTTCATGACCCAAGCCTTCATATAACGAGTTACATCTTATTTATCTGATGTCTGTCTGTCTAGCTGCGTCTGAAATCAGTGTTTTGCTTCCCAGAACTGCTTCAACAAATTTAATTAAAAAACTCTGTATTTCAGTGTTTGCTGCAGTCGGTCTTCTGGTTTCCACAGTAACCGACACACACACAGCATCTTGAGATGCACACTGAGAGGCTAAACTACACTACAGCCATAGAAGGAAAGCTTCTTTTGAAATTAATGAAAGCTTCTCCATTACTACATAGTGCTGGCAGTATGCTACGCTGGTAATCTGCTACACTGGCATTACATTCCTGACTGAGCACAAGCCTCAATAGTTGATGCATGCATTCATCTTCTTATAGTACATTAAAAATAACTAAATAAAGTTGCTGTTAGAGTATTGATGATGTACACAAATCATAAAATGAACACAGGCTTTGATGTCCAATTTACAAAAGCTGACATATTTTTCAGCATGAAAAAAAGTGGATAATTTGTAAGCTAATGCTGTATACTAGTGTCTGGGTGTAATTTGTGGAGATTTGGAATATGCTCTCTGGGAGAAAAATATAGCTTGCACTCCTGGAAACAGCAGTAATAGAAAGTAAGAGTACATTTAAGTACACTTTAAGTACTTGCACGTTATTAAGAATATTTTATTTTATGCTGCTTTATGCTTCTACTCCACTACTTTTCAGAGGGAAATATTGTACTTATTGTCTATCATTACTGGTTTCTTTGCTGATTATTTTACATACAGTACAAAACATATGATCAACATATAAATTATGACGCTCTGTTGTAGATTAAACTCCTCACCAATATATGAAGTAGTAAAAATTTGCTTCACTGCAACAAAAATCTCTACTTACACATTGATGCAGTTGTCAGACAATAAAACCTAGTACACCTGCCCAGACACAAACAGCAGACAGAAAAGAATGTAACAATTAGCTAATGAACATTGTTGAGCATTTAGCAGCTCAAGAGCCAGGTATTTTCCTCTGGAGTTAGTAGAAACAAAAAACAGAGCTTTTAAGGTAAGTAAATACAAGACATACTGTTCATACTGAATATGCATGTATACATACTGGACAGAAACACGACTCCAAATAAACGCTAATGTTGCTCGTATCTGCTGGATGTGTAAATAAGCAACTGCTGGCTAACAAGTTCACCATATCAGCTTAAAATGTGATACTATGTCAGTACTGTGTTCACAGCAGTTTCCACTCCTCCCAAGTGGTCAAAAATCAGCTATTGCAGGTTTAAGTAAGTTTAGCTGATAAGACTTTGGTACCTTTATGAAGGTAACATTTTAAATGCATGATTTTTACTTGTAATGGACTAATTCCACATTGTGATGTTGCTACTTTTACTTCTGTCATCTCTACCATAATGGTACATCTATGTCCTAATACAACTGCAAACTTTTTAATGTTCTACACCACAATAAATGCACTGAACCCACTTCCAGACCACTCTGATACCCTTTTTACACCAAAATTAGCGTGTATATGTGGGTTTTTTTAAATGTGAGTAAACCCACTAAAAATATGCGATTGACTCCTTCCCCATTGCCAGTAGATGAGTTTGCCTTTCTGGCGGGATTTCTGGTGACAGGTGACAGGTGTGTTTACAGTGTTTTTGTGCTCTGAAAGATGTCATGGTGTGGATATAAAGTCACACAGCTGACGGACAGTTAGCCTAGCATGCTAATCCTACGTAAACATATGGATGAGACCATATGTTTACCTACGGTCTCTCTGTAATAACAAAGTACGTATTACTTTGTTATTTCTGAGAGACCATACGTAAACTTATGGATGAGACCATATGTTTACAGACATCCGCAGATAGAAACAGATAAAAGAGCAGACGGAAAAGGGGCGACGTCATGTTTCCATCACTGCCGATCGGAGCTGGAGCCGATAAATACCTGTGACTACTGCAGAGTCGTTTGACCCGGGAATAAATGCCAATTGTACCCTTTTCCACTGAAGACAAAAGCCAGATGTTAGTGGGTTTTTTGTCCAGTGTGAAAGGGGCTTGAGTAACCCCCGATGGCAAACAAAACTACAAAATTAGATTTCTCCAAGCCAGTCCTCTTGGGGAAGTGTATTAGTAGTTCAGCAACTCTGCAGTGAAAACTTGGGTTTCTTCAATAGTTCACCCTGCAGCTTCTGACAGCAACACTGGATTCCCCTGCTCCACATCTAGATGATAAACGCTTTGATTGCTCAATCCTTCAGTGCTCAAAAGACTTGTGTCCATTTTCTTGCAGCTCCCAAGGCTGCCGTCTATGTTATTGGTGGGGAGAAACAATCATTGTGGCGAAGACAGAAACAGAAGGCTGGGCCTGTGGCTCAGTAGTAATGTTTTAATTAACTGAAACAATGTTTAATCCAGTCCTCGGGACAGTGGAAGTACAAATGGGCACAGCAGTTGCACTCTGGTCTTTCTTTCTGCTCCAGGCAGCAGTGGATTTGGATGCAGGTCCGCCTCATATGAATGCCTCGATCACTTCTGAGAAACCTCTGGATTATGACTAAAAAGCACTCAGCTGGTCAGGCTCACAGCTAGGGATTTATGGAGTCCTGCTTTGGGGAAAGGTGCCAAAAACACACAGTCATCTTAAATTTCTTCCCCTTGACTACCTTTAGTCTTTATTTTCTGGATGGAAATTACTGAACCCCATTACCAAAATTTCAGTAATTAGAAATACCTGGTCAGAGGCTTCAGGTTCATTATTACCTCCGTCTGAGGACATTGCAGAGTACTTTTCCATTACGGATGCTGACATTTTACAGTATAGCAAACAAATACAAATATGGAATGTATTTACAATAATCATGCTCTGCTGACTTGCCTGCTTGCCGGAAAAGCACTCTCTACAAAACAAGCCGGAAGAGAGGCTGGAAATGTTTCTCGCAGTCGTCTGAAGAAAAATACTCCCGGGTGTCTTTATTGGTGTTTTAATCAACTCTAACATTTTATCGATTTCAGCAAGAGGCATTTCATAAAGCAGCAGGCCAGAACAGGTTGGCAGTGTGTACCTTCAGCTGAACAAGCATCAAACTTTTCTCCATGGGAACCCTGAGCCCTGGTTCACTGTCAGAAAGCTCCACTGCGGCCCACGACTCCATCTCTTCCCTCTGCTTGTCTAGAACGGCAACTTTTCATTGTATTTCATCTGAGGCTCAGTGCATATTTCATCTCCTTAATTAACAAACGCAATCAGAATCATGGCTAAAAGGTTCAAGTCTACCTGTGGCAATGCTGTCAGCCCGGTGGCAGTTCTGTCTCTGCTTGTCTCATTAGATTGATGACAGTTTTCATTACATTACTCAGTCTTTATTAACATCTCCATCCCTATCTGGAAAAATAATCAGAATCATGGCTTAAAGGCTTCGTTCTCTTGTGTCTTGGAACGTTGACTCACATCTCTCCCTTGCAATCAGCAGCGTAGGCAGATGACTGTGCACAATATTGTTTTGCATTAATTTCACTGACAAACTGAAACCACAAATGATATTGCAGCGATGTGTTCCAGTTACTAATGTATTTGCCCCAACTATGCTAACCTGACTTATTGGCTCAGTGAGCTTGAGTGTCATGGCTTAAATTCTGGCTCACAACCCTTGTTGTGTCGCCTCCTTTTTCATTCATCTTAACTACCTTCTGCTATCAATTGTTGCAGAACTAACACAAAATAAATGTTGAGATCAGAATCAGCCAAACAATGCCATTACATGGAGACTAATTTGTTGGTACTTTTGTGCTGATAGCGGTATTCATAAAAAGATACTGAAAAAGCAGGATTAAGGCCTTATTAAAAGTAATCATTCCTCGTCATTCGCAGCTCTTGCTGGAATGAAAGTAACAGATATTACAGATATGTTATTAATGTTGAGTCACCATAAGGCCTATGTTTATAAAATAGCTATGGGGCTGGAGATTAAGTCATTTATTTTCAGATGCTGAATGATTTGGGTAGCAATTTGTCCCAGAATAAATAGACAGTTTACCACTTTTGAATGAAGGACGTCATATGCATATGTTTGGCTACTTTTTTCATAGCACTGTGGGTCGATTGGTGCGTCATTTTGGTTCAGACTGAAATATCTCAACAACTACTAGATGGATTGCCATGAAATAACTGTCCCCAGAGGATGAACTCTACAATGACGAGATAGGTAGGACAAGATTTGGTACACACATTCATGTTCCCGTCAGGATGAATTCTGTGTGAACACACCTATAGTCTTGTTAAAAATTGCTTCATTGACCTTCTGCACTACTTTACTTCACACTGAGTTGCATCTACTGTAGAAGTTGTGTAGTACAACCATAGTACAGTCTGCTATGCTGTTTATCATCAAGAGCTGCCATTATACTTTTGACTTTGCTTTAAGCAGTTAGGATCATTCCAGCCGCTGAGGGTTGTGTACCTTGCTCAAGGGCACTTTGATAGTAGCTAGGTGCTGCATGTTATTCACCCGGTTTTGGATGTGGAGGAGGAATAAACAGGTTTTAAAAGCAGATGAGAAGAATTCTGCTGCCAGATTAGCACGACACATGCACACACATACCACAACCAAAGGATTTTTTCTGAGATTAAAGAATTGACTATTTTTATCCCCTTTTCCCCCAGAGCCAACCTTACCTATGCTTGATGCAGAATTGGGGGGAATAATATTCTCAATTATAATGAAGTGGTGGCTGTTTGAAGTTTCTCCTTGGCTGTTTTGATGAAATGAATTCCATACGGTACCTCCAACACAATTTATGAGGCTCACTCCCCCGCTTTGTATTTTCAGTGATTGAACTGCCTAAGGAGGGAGATTTGGAGCACATTCATCTAATTCATTTATCAATAATACTATATAAGCGCTGTCTCACTGAAAGACATCCATCAGTATATCACGAGATATATCTTTTTCTTTTTTCACCAATGATTTACAGTCTGTCTTCACGGTGGATTGGTGGTTGACCAATCTGAGATGTTTTGATTGGACACAGAGTTTAAAGAAGAAGATATCAATATCTGGAGTATGTTGCTGATGCTGTTGAGAAGAGGATAGCCAGTAACAAGAGGTTTACTGGTTTGATCAACAGCTATGACAGGTGATTGTTTTCTACCTGTGAGCAAGCCCCCAATCTCCTCCAGAGGCACTGCACTGTGGCTGACGCTGCACTCTCTTGCTTCCAGTGTCTGCAGCATGTGCTGAATGTGTAACTAGAGAAAGGTGAGTGAGTAGACAAACTCAATTTGCTTTGTGCAAATGATTCATTTTTTAAATTATTTCCCACCTTTTAGCATTAATAAATCTTTACCTCATTGATGTTGAGACATTTGTGTTTAATTCCTGTAAACAAATGCCAGCTTTTGCACTGCATTTTACGCAATGTGTCCCCAGGTTAGATTTTGACAAAGTCATCTGGATTTCCTTATAACATAAAACAGCATTGCTTCGTGGCACAAATCAGGAATGAGAAGTGTTTTGCAGATGGTGAAGTTAAAAGCTGATCCTCCTCTGTAAGGCAAAAAAAAAAAAAAACCCTGAGGAGATGAGTTGGCTGAGGGCGTCCTATCGTATCAACTAAGCTTTCATCTTATGCAACTTTATGCAACCCTATGGGCAGACATCCACCTGACAACTATGGTATGGTTGAGGTTACAGTTTATAAGAAGATGAATGTTAATTGCTCTACACTCTTGCAATACACCTCGCTACATATATGGCACACTACTCCCTGCACTGACACTGAACATTTGCATTAGATATACTGTACATTGTGAAGTGCAGGATTGTATAACATGAACATAATTCCTGGGGATACTGGGCTGGTTTATGGTAATTATAGCAAGTTTACTAATTTATTTTATGTAAAAAAAAAATCCACACTTTACACTCCTGACCTTCTGACACTATTAATGCTCTCTATAAAATGTGTTTGTTATTGCTGACTTTTTGGTAGTCTAAATGGATAATCAAGTTAATAAAAAAGCATGTAAAATGTACATGTAGTAAAAGATCATTAAAAATAAAAAGACAACTATGAAGTTGACAGGGCTAAAGACAATTAATTATTACAAATAGAGTTAGTACAGAAATCATCAGTGACCAAAAATGACTAATTTAATTTGATTAAACAATCCTCCATTTTAAGCAGTAAGTCATGATAACTTAGTGAGTGTATGTAGGCTATAAGTCAGGTATATTCAGTCGTTTACACTGGAGGTCTTCCTTCCAATTAAGCACAAAGGCAAGTCATTTCTCTGGTTTCAGGTGTGGTACTTGGTGGATTGTGTAGACACTCAAGTCATTATGGGACATGTTTGAGAACCACTGGTTTAACTTTTGTAGTGCACTACTGTATATACTCAGCCCAGTCTTCTATGAAAGTATATCTGCAGGCGATGATTATACAGTTAATAACAGCTAATAGTTATAGTTATCAACAGCTAACATTTTTTATATGTATACAGTAAATATTACAACAATCTATTTCTGACCTTAACCAAGTGGTTCAGTTGCTAACTTAAAGGGGACATATTATGCTTTTTGTGATGTTCTGTTATTTATATACTGTTAGGAGGTCGGATATCTATGTTAAACATTACCAAAGGTCCAAAACATGAGGTTAACGTATATAGATATTCTCCCTGCAAGTCAAAAGCCCAGGCTTCAGCCCTGAACGCTTCGATTGCAAAGGTGTTTTCTATCTTGCTAACAAGCTGATGACATCTGTTCCATAGCCTTTGTTGCTAAAGTCGTTGCTAAGGTTTTTCCGTGTGTTGGTTGCAGCATGTACGGATGTATTTCAGTAAAGAACAAGAAAAAAAGTGAAATCCTACTACTATAGATTGTTTCATGGTTTGTTGACGTAGCCTCCTGAGATAGCTATACTATGGTACAAAGATATACCAGTAGAGCCCCAGATTAAAAATAGACCTGGAAAGACCTGGAAATGTGCATAATAAATCCCCTTTAACCATACCAGAGACATTTGCATCAAGGAAATTACTATTTATTGCAAATGGTTATACAACAGTTAGATCTGGTTGGCAAATGTCTGCTCTTTAAAGGAGTTCTCATAGAATCTGAGCCACAATATTGTACTGAGAGCACCAATCCCCCACATAATTATCCCTTAACGTATAGTATATGGAATTCAGAGATAAATATACAGTATGCACATATACATCAGGATATTAGATCTTTGCAAATTCAACAACACATGAAGCATTTACACATAAGGAGAAGGCTGGTGAAGCTGCAGTGTTGGACTGATGTCTTTTTAGTCTTTGGACTATGTCTATCAGTGAAAAGGGAAAACATGGAAGCTGAATAGTGAAATAACAGAAATGGAGAAGTTAGGAAGTAGAGCCATCAAGGTGTTTTAAATAGATTAAATGAGGTGTATTTCAGGGTTTACGTTAAGTTCCAGTGAGAGGTGTGTCAAAGGTCAAAGCCTCCAGGTAATACCTCAAAGCACTAAAAAGTTGCACAAAGATAACTAAAATATTTCAGATATGCATTCTCAGCCTGTGAGAATGGCAGAATATGCATATCAACACACATTTGGTACTCTATCACGTGTATTCAGGCAGGATGCACACAGTGGGTTCCAGCTGCAGAGATGATGGTGCATTGGACCAGTGGACCATGAGATACGCAGTTACACTGGGTGGAATGAAAAGCATGAAATAAGTTCTGAAAATTATCAGGCAGAGACATGCAGGCAGCTGGAGTGGGGTAGACTCACACAGACCTTATTAGAAGCTTGTACCTGTATTTTCCACTGTTGAGTAACTTTTTCTTTGTGACCTTACAGCTATAGGACAGTCTCGGGGTTGCAGTAAGTTCTACCTCAGCAAATTAGAGGAACTACTTATTTTGACAAATACCTTTGGTGATGAGCGGTGACGGCTTTGATGTTTTAGGTATTGGATCAACATAATAAATACAAACACCGGCTGTAGAAAAGCTACAGAATAACGTGGCAAAATTCTCCAACCCAAAAATAAGAAATACATGCATTACTCCTTATTCTCCTCTCTGCTGGAGAACTTTTCATCTTTGATGCTCAAGTCTTCTTGGAGAGTGAGTCTCCAGGTAAAGGTGTAAAACATGAATGAGAACTGCAAACTGTAGGCTGAATCACTATTGTGTTGTATCAGTCAGTGATAGAGAGAAACAGAATGAACGTGTTTTCATGAAAAAGGTTCGGATTATTAAAAGTTTATGTCTACTATGCTATAGTTACCCTATTAAGTAATCTAAAACATACCATTCTTTGATTTTTACATATTGTACTACAAACTAAGAGATGGCCTAGATCAAAGTACTTCCATCTTTATATTACTGTTGCAATATTTTTTGATAAACTCCGCATGGCTGTCGTATAAGAAAACCTTCCTATTTTAAAATGTCAGCCTTTTCAGGACTGAAGAAAAACAATTTCTTTTAAGACTGACACCCATGATATATTAAAATGAGACATTATTTGAAAGGTGTGTTTTTGGAGCTTACACAACATAAAGGGCTCTGAGACATTTCAGGAAAAAAAGAAAGTCTCTTTAATAGTTACAAAATGCTGCAAAAGAAACAGAAAGACAGGCAAACAATTAGTTGCTGCACCAAATATTAGCAGCCTCTCCTCAGCCTGGCAGATGACTAGATTTCACGACGTCCATATTGCTTATCTGTTGCGACACCTCCGCTCAGTGGCTGTCTGGTTCTCCTCTGCGTGGTCTTGAATGTCAATCTGCAGAGCTCCCCCACACTCAGACAGTAGCTACCAGTGATGCTGCACTAATTAGCCAACCCTCTCGAGTAGCCAAGCCTTCCCAATGGCATCTGTGCCAAACAGAATTATTAAAGAGGGAGGGAGGGGGAGTTGCACCTCCTCTGCAGAGGAGCAAACACCCAAGTTCAGTTTAGCATTCACTTCGTCGCCCTCTGGCTGGGGAGCCAATGCTGTCATCAATATTAACACCTAGATACATCCGACGGTGTAACGCATATTTTTTACCCCAACCTAATGAAAATTTCATGTGAATCACATAATTATAATTCCTTATTCAAATGAGCACTGTCTGAGGAGCGGAGATGATTTGTGGCTCAGTGACTGAAAAGCTGTTGTGTGGATGCTGATGCTGGATCTGTTTTACAATTTGGTCAAAGCAGTGGAGGTCTGGAGGTGTGTGTCCATATGTATGTGTGTGTGTTTGTTGGGCAGCGGTATATATCCTTCCAGGCCTGGAAAACGGAGCTGCCGATCTTATAAATAGATTAATTTTCTACACCGCTAATTTTTTAATTTAATAATCATTGGCCCCCCTTTTCACAGCGCTTGGCCTTCTTCACCTCCTGTCTTTTGGCATTCTGTTGGCTTTGATGGCTTATTTGCTGATTTGTTTATATATTTATTAATTCATTTACCCCTCCTGCCCCCACCCCCAATCCAATTTTAGCTGACATTTCTTGTCGAGATGCGAAGGATGACCTTTGAAAACAGAACACTTCCTGTCGGAGATGTGAAGGAGGTCTCACTCTCAGCTCAGAAAACACTCCTCCTCTTCTCTTCACGTATCTCTATGCAAGGGCAGAGGGAGGAAAACAGATTCACATTTGTCAATTAATTTGAAGGCTTATGTGGATTAGTACTGTCATGGCTATGTATGAAGTAGATAAGTATACAATACGTTTGTTATGTACATGTATTTTGTATTTTGCAATACTGACATTTCAGGATCTCCACAAGCAATAATAAGAATCATAAATAACATCTAAATCAAACAAGCATGTCAATGATGAAGGGAACAGTAGCTAACTGTGAAGTTAAAGGAATAGTTTGACATTCAGAGAAATAGGCTTATCCAGTTTCTTGCTGAGAATTAGATGAGACGATCGATACTGCTCTCCTGAGTGAGGTATCAATCTTCTCATCTAAATCTTGGCCAGAAAGTGAATAATCCTGTTTCCCAAGACGTCAAACTATTCCTTTAGATGTATCTGTGTGGCTATGTTAACATGATTGAGCCAGTTTTACTAGTATTCTTTGATGTTTTATGGCTATGGCTACTATTTGTTCTGTATATTCTAGCCAGCTGGATAGCATATAGTAGGCTACTGAATTTCATCATTTTCATGTCGTGTCATGAATTTCAATTTTAATTCTCACAAAACCTCACACACTCTGGTGTTATGAACATATCACATTCCAAACTCCTATTATGATTCTTGCATACAATAGCAAACTAATGATCTCCTATAAAACATTAATAAGCTCAAAAAAAGTTCTCTTTAAATTTACTTCTACATATGTAAATACTCAGCAACAAAACATAAATGAATAGTACTTTAGCTAGTTTTATGGTCATTTCTGTTGAAGGCTAGCATTGTTAATCTCCGGTTGGGGCTCCAGCTGCTGGTCCACAGTCCAGAGACACTTCAGGGCTCCTTGAGGTGGTTCTAAGAGTCCTCAAGGTGGCTCCAGGGGCCTGTGTGGCTTCCTGGGTCTCTCTTTTTTTTGTGATTAAACTCTCCCAGAAATTATCATACTTGATTGACTATTCTAATTGAGGGATAAATGGAAGCTGTCAGTTTGATTATTAGATACAAAATCAACAACAAAAACTTCAGATGAGGCTCTGTAGTCTGATTTGTGTCTATTTGAAGGTGCTCTGAGGTCTAATGTATGTATATTTGGAGATCTTTGGTCTAACGCGTGTCTATTTTAGGGTTTGTCATTTGACGTGTGTCTATTTGGAGATCTGTAGTCTAAATGTGCGTCTATTCTGGGGATTTGACGTAAATGTTGAGCGGGCCTGCTCCACTTCACCTAATGAGCTGCTGTTTGCTCGCCCACCTTTTCTCTCTCTCTCTCTCTCTCTCTCCCTGTAATGTATTCTTTCAGTGTATAATACATTCCCTTTGGGACCACAGGTTTTCTTTGGGAGGGGAAATTTCATGCAGCGTCTTTGCATATTCTCACAGAGTATTCACGCTAACACACATTTCAAGGTGACAATATTTAACTAGTGTCTATGACTTCATGCAAGCATGTGGTTGTTTCAAGCAAGCAAGCATGTGTGTATGTGTGTGTGTGTGTGTGCGTGTGTATGGGGGTGTGTGTTCCTGCAGGTGTGTGTGTGTGTGTGTGTGTTTGCATATGCATGTGTGATTGTATGTGTGTATGTGATATTACAGGAAATAAGAGAAACCTGCAACATCCTTAGCTCCTTGTTGCCATGGTGACACTTCTGGTTACAGGAGTATCTAATAGGTCTTCCATACAAATTAACCTACTTTGGTCTGTGTGTGTGTGTGTGTGTGTGTGTGTCTGTGTGTGTGTGAAGTGAGTATGCGTCATTATGAATTTGGTCAGTCATGTACATAGACATTTTTAAAATAAACTATAAAACAACTATAACTACTACTGTTTGCTTTATACTGCTCTGCATATTGACATGTTACTGTTTGTAATAATCACATATTGTTCAAATCAATATTAGTATTTATATTATATTGAACATATCGTATTGTATTTTTGTTTTATGCCTCAGTAAATTCTCTCTCTACCACCACCTTAAATTGTTTTAATCCCAGTTTCTTTACACATGCATAACATGTTATAGTGTGAAAAACATCTGAGTCATCTGTCATGTTTAATATGTCCATACGCCCTATTCTCATATGTATCCTGATTTTCAATTGCTGTATTCTAAAACCCAGTCTTACTATATGTTTGTTGTATTCTGTGTGATTTCAATTGGCGTGGCTGCATAGATGATTCCTTGATGCTCTAATAAAGACTGTGAGGTGTGATATTAGGTGGTGTGTTCAAAGTGACAGTAATGTGCAAAGCGTGAGTCATCAAGTGAGTGCCATCCACATCAAAGAAAACAAATGATCTGATAAAATGTTCTTTCTTTTTCTTTTTCTCATGATGTAATATATTAAATTGATGCCATATGGGCTGATAATAGAATTTGATGGTGCACTTCATGACAAACTGCTGTGTTAATGCTCTTGTAGAGATGTTGTATTTCTTAATAAATGTATAGACAGATGCCTCGTGTTCATATTTAAACTGATTCAAGGTTCTGGTAAAATCACTTGTAAGTCTCTGGCTATTTACTATTGAATTTAGTGACTTCCTGAGCCTGAGGGGTTCCTTAAGTCAATTGAATTATTTGACTTGAAAGCGGTCAACTTTCTTTTATTGAGTTGGCTGAGCCCTGAAGCTCCATGCAGCCAGGCCTGTTTCCCTTTCTTTGTCAATAGTACTTTGTTCCATCCATTAATGCAGGCCTGTAAATTCACTTCCTTATTTTCCCCTTATTTTATTTTAGTTATAGATTCGTATCATACTGCAAATATAAGTACACAGTGATACAGGGCTGAGACAAGGAAACCTGAAGAGGCTGAAAATTTGATTTTCCCTCAAAAGGAAGAGAAAAAGTATCAAAATGACCCACAGAAAGATTTGCTAATTGGGTTTCTGAAACAGAATGAGATCAAAACTACAAGTGAGGAAGTGGTACAAAAGCAGAACAGATATGACGTCAAGCGAGAGACATAAAACAATTCATATAAAATAATTCACTTTAACTTTGTCTTTGTTTCTTCTTTCCCCTACAGAAACTTGTCAAAGAATCCTCTCACCACTCTGTCATGGCAGCTCTTCCAGCACCTCCAACTCTCAGAGCTGTAAGTCTTTCTTCCCTCGTCTGATCTCTCTCGCTGGCCTTTGTTTGTATTTTATTAGAGCAATTTATCATCGCTCCCTGTGCACTATCTGCCTCAATACAAATAGTCTTCAATGGATTCCATTATAATTCCTGTCTTTGTTGTACAAAACCTCTAATTTGTCTGAGCTCATGTAAAAGACTGAACCTATAGGCGGCATAGTGGCACTGTGATCTTATAAGTCATTTGTTGACTCAATTAACACACACAAAGGAAATGTAATGGCCTGTTAGGAGGAGGGAGTGTGACCCCATTTTCTTGTTTGTCATGAATATTTTAGCAATCATTGTGTTTATGAAAAGAGTTTGCTCTTTCACCACCAGTGAGAACATTGCAATGTCGACCCGCTTGTAATTTACACATCATTACGCCTGTCAGCACTGTCCATCATTTGAACCTTCACTGTGCTCTGAACACAGACGCTGCTTCCTGTGCCTTCTGGCATATAAAGCTGAGGTATAGCAGGATGTGATACAAGACTATTTCAAGCAGGCCTCTTTATTGTGCTATTTTCAGAGGTAGAAGCGGGGCAAGTCCTCTGAGAACACAGCACAATGCTGATCTGGGGTAGTCCTGCTTCTGTACACTCCAGGCAGCAGAGTGGAGGGAAAGCCCTGCTGACATTAACAGCATAGTTTTGCATTTTGGGCATTTAGCTTACACTGTCATCCCAAGCAAAACTAATCCCTTGCACATGCAGGACCCACTGATAACACAGAAAGCTCATTCTTATCCATCCTGTGTAGGAAGTAATTCACACCAGACCCCATACCAGCGTTACACAAGTGTCATCTCACTATGGGCCCTCATCAGAGGCAGATGGGTCTCTGAATCCCTCATTGTGCCTGTTATTGGGTTGTGAATTTCATTATTCACTGGAATGTAAAACATTTGTACTTTTTGTGTTACAAGCTGTCCAGTTCGGCTTTTGTAGAAGCTAGTTTGGCATTTAGTTTCTCTTATTGCTGCTGCTGCAGTGTCTCAGCTTTGTTTCGATATGAACAGTATATGAACTGTAGTGGAAAAAAAGTATGCTGATCTTTTAGTTAAGTAAAATGTAGCATTCCAAATTAATGAGAAAGATTTCTGTATTTCCTTTTTTTGCCGTCTCGCTTGTTTGAAGTGGGTGTAGCTCAGTTAGTAAAAGGTTATATCCCATATACTTCAATGCACCAATCAGGATTTAGTAGCATCTAAATCAGAATCTAATGGTGGGTTGTTTGGTTACTGTCAGTCAAATCAAATCAAACCACACCCACACTGTCCTGATGAAACACATTTTCTGAGTTTTTGAGTGATTAATTGTTAATAAAAATCACTGAATATGTTTATTTTAACTTTAACTGTGCTCATTTAGTCTTAGAGAAAATGTTTAAGATTTGGAGCCAAGTTTTGAAGGCCTTTAAGTAAAAGTGCTCAAGTGTCACCAGCAAAGTGTGCTTACTGCACATATCAGCAGTGAAAGTATAGCCCCTTTCAGAGTCTTACATTATTGTAATTGGATTTGTGTATTAATATGTAAGCATCATCTTGATGTCGTAGCTGGTGAAGATGAGTAATGGTGTATCATATGTTACAAGTGGATAATGTGTTTTGTATGTAAAATATTAATCTGCAAAGTAACTACTAACTATAGCTGCCAAATACATAGAGAAGTCTCTAAAATGTGATGAGGCAGAGTAATATTATGAATAGAAATACTAAAGTAAAGTACAAGTACCTCAAAATGTTGCTTAAATACAGTACTCGAGTTCATTTACTTGCTTTTTCACCACTGAGTATATCATATAATGCAGCTTTAATTTCATACTTTTATACAAGAAAAACAAGATGCCTACAAACAATGTGAAAAGTACATTATTACAGTCCAACAGTTAAATGACCTTAAATTCCTAGACAGACTACATCACATGCAACAAACTAAAATAACTAGTGCAGATCCTTCCCTAACCGAATCACCCTCACAGCTCACAGAGCAGGATTTACTCAGATGCGCAATCCTATTTCTTCTTAAGCAACCATTTTAGATGCGAACAAATGGTGTCTTTGTTGTTCTACATGAAGAGCACGACCAGGGCGATGCCAGTGTTTCCATAGTGAATGCTGATGAGGAGTGAGGGTTTATGTCTATTCCATTTGGTGTGTTTGGTTAAGAGGTGTCAGTTGGAGTGGCGTGGCGGCACAGACATGGACCGAGGCGTTATGCAAGAAGGAAGCCATGTGGAATCAGGCCTCGCTAATCGGAAATGAGTCACTCTATCATGGGCAGAGTCTGCGACGTGGTCCTGACATCATTACTCTCCTCACTGTCTATGTGCTCACCCAAACCATATTAGCTTGGTGAGTGCCAATCATTCAATCATGCCAAATGAAGCATGCTCACTGGGTGGCTATTGCCTTTAATTATTAGAATAATACACAATGCAGTATCAATGATAAGTGCTCGCCCGTACTGCTGAACCACACTGATATTATGTAAATAGAGAAAGATCAAACCAGCTGAAATAATTTCTGTTTTATGTGACGAAAGGAGAGCATGGCCCTTTGCCATGACGCTGTCGCCACACCGTGTTATCTCAGCCACTCTAGGCACTGTTTTTGCAATTGTACTTATTATTTTTTTAACAATGAAAGAGCCCCATTTTCAAAGCTGCTACACAGTGACAGTGACCTGCAATGAATAGGAAATTTCACAAATAGTTTTGGAATTACAGCCATACACATTAAAATAACAATGTTCTCATTGATGAATTCATTGAATATTTCATTAAGGTCCATTGCATCCAAGCTACCCTCTAATTGTTTTCACAACTTTTTGTGAAAATGAATGAAAATAGCATAGGGGGAAAAGTATGTGTGTATATAGAAATTACAATTAAGAAAGGAGGCAGCTTACACACATAAACCATGCCTACCATAAAGGCAAGACAGAAAAGTGAAGACATCATTGATTTCGTATTTAAATCACCATTAAACAACATGTAGTTTCACCAAGCAGTCTGATTTGCCAAGTTTGGAATTACATGCTGTATTTGCTGCTTTTAAGTACAACTTTAAAATGAATTAATTAGGTGTAAAATGTGTTCTACTTAATAAGAAGAGTTGTCTCACCCGTAAAGAATCATTGGACCATTTATTCAGCTACTTTAACATGAAGGCAGCACTTTTCTGTTAACCTCAAACAACATCAGCCTCTGAGTGTGTAGTCCAGAGATCATTCGAATCACAATTACAATCAGTCAACCTGTATGATGAGGCAATAGTTTAATGTGAAGAGAAAAAAAGTAACTCTTTGTGTGTGTGTTTTTTTTCCATATGAGACACTCCTTATCAAGCCTAGTAAAGTGTAACAGCAAAACAGTTGCTTTGTTTTGCAGGTTGGTTGCACAGATCTTTCACACTCCCTGCAATATCTTAATATCAGTAACAATGGCAATACTATCAGTGAAATCTCAATAATCTCACGTCTTTTGTGGCTCCTGTGAAAAGGCCCCACCATCACATTGAGGCTTGACAATAGAAGTCTGCTGTGTGCTGCCACTGGATGAGACACAGATAATCGGCTCTGCCTCTTTGTCTATGTGCCCTTTAGCCAAAGGACCGGAGCTACTGCAGTGTGGTGCACAGCCCAGCCAATCACAAGCCTGAGAACGGCAGCAGGGTGAAAGGGGCGGCTAAATGCTGAATCTGCCGCTGAGGCTTCCAGGCTGATATTATTAGAGATTAATTGAAGGGGAGTTAGCGGCAGTCACCGATACTTCTGTCTTCGAGGAAGCTCATTCTATCTGGACCACAAAAACAGGAAAATATTCTCCTTCTTTAGCAACTAAAGCGATATGCCTGAGGCAGTGTGCATCCCAAATCCCTTTATTCTGTTAGCGCTTCTTTAATCCCAGCTCTCTGGGAAGCAGGGGCCGACGCAAAGTCAAACATTTACGCCTCTCACTGCAAAATGGATTTTTCTTTGAATATGGAAGAAATATGAATAGATCAAATCTGTAATCTTTTGATTTGACTGCTAGTGGATTATGATGAATTAAACATTACATTTCTAAGGGCTGTACGACAGGTAAATTACAAAATTTTAACCTTCATTTTATTAGGGCCCAATTGCACTCAGGGCAAACTCTTACTGAAATACATGACATTCACACCGAGTCTTCAAAAACATCAAAGACTGATTTGCAAAAGGAAAAGGGTGTATTAGAATGTTAAATGTGGTAGAAAGGACTGGATCAGGGACAGCAGTGGCCTAGACATTAAAGAGGTCACCAGATTAAAACCCAGACAGTATCTATGTGGGGGAGAATAAGGAGAAAACCCTCACTTATCAACACTATTTTCGTAAAAGCAGCCACAAATACAAATGCAAATACAGCACAATGTCAGGGCAGATTTTTGCAAGCACAACTCTGGTGCAGCATAGTATAATCTGAAGAAGAGGCTGGAGCAGGAGAAATGCATTGTTTATAGTTGGAGTTGGAGCTCAATAATGAGACATCAGTAACAGTTGATGGGATTGGTTCTTTTATTCCTCTTAAAAGCAATGGCGTATAGTCCAGACACCCGAATATACAGAACATTAAATTAAGTTGAACTCAGGTGTCGGCAAAAGTTTAAAACCAGAGTGCACAAGTTTATTTAATATGCAAATTAATTTATGAAATAACTGCGAGATAATGATATGGGTGCAATTAGGCTACAGCTGCTGTAACATCAAGTACAGTATCACGTCTTTCCATTATTTTTGTTATGTTGTGTATATTTTTTTGTTCACAAAATAATTTGCTAAATTTGAGTAGGTGTACATAATTGTACAATAATAGTGTACAATAATTACACTACTCCAAGTACTGGAGGGAATACGATATGCACAGTGCATCAAATTAGAGAATGCAGAAGGAACACACACACACAGACGGTATTTCTGTTGCAGTATGATGCTACAGTGATTTCATCAGCTGAAAGGGGAAGGCCTTCAATCATCCTACAAGCAGCTGTAGATGACATTATTGTCAAGAATCCAGTATTATTCTAGCTTAGCTCAGGCTCTGCCTTAATCACACCACGAGTAATACTTGATGTATGTTTGAATATGTAGAGCACATGTCCTTTATACTAAATACTTTAGTATTTATACTCTCTACCTTTGCTAATATTACAGCTAACTGTTTCGAGTCATTTTGGATACAGCCATCTAACAAATCTATAAATGTAACTAAAGCCACAGCACCGTCTCTGTGTATTTATGATAAGAAGTTGCAGAGGGGCAGAAACACAGGCTTAAATTAATACCAAAATGGACACCAAAGTTTCACTGCCCCACAACTACATCAACACAGCCACCAGTGCACCGCTTTGTACTTCGACTCAAGCAGGACTTGACCGGAGCCACAAAATTACCAAACCATCAAAGGTACAAAAAACTGACTAGCATCTAGCCAAGTCTGTGTGCCTTTGCCTGCTGCGCTGGTGTGAAAGTATAGCCTTTTGGCACAAGGTAAGTTATTTGACCATATTTGACAACCAAAATTGGCATTCATCTGGAGTTGTATTTTTGTCCACCTGAGAAATGTAAGATCAATATTTACTCTCCTTTTAGTTCTGTAATTAAACATTACAGAGCTGTGAGACTGAACCAAAACAGTATATTTGCGGGCCATAAAACAAAAAAATTGAGCTGAAATACACTAAAACGCATAAAATATATCGATCAGTCAGCTTCAATAAGTAACTTCACATTAAATCTTTTGCGGAACTCGACTTTCAAACACATCTGACCACGCCCAACAATAATGTGCCATTGCACAATCATAAAAGACTAAATGTCACCCACTAGATGGTAACAAACCATGCTGTGTTAGTTACTTCATACCTACTCTGTGCTATAGTAGGTGGTAGAGGCTCATGTAGGGTTTGGTTTCTGAGGGTGAGTGATTACAATGCAGTCAGCTGGTTTGTATTTTGGTGTTTTATTTTGTGTCAAAATGATGCTAAACACAATCACTGAATGGCACAATATACAAGTCCTTAAATACATCGACAAAATCACAGCACAAGAGTACACTATAAATGTCAGACTGTAAATAGACATATACACACATCACTCTTCACATCATCATTCATTCTGCACATACACTATGAATACACACACAAAGCACCTCTCAAAACATCTGTCCTCTAAAAATAACCACCAAACATATGAAGAGTTCCTGCTAAAAAAAAAAAAAAAAAAAAAAAAAGCCTTAAGCCTTTGCTCACTTTGTCCATTTTTCTTACCCGGAGCCTTCCCTGACCTGACTTGGGTGTCCCCTCTCCTCTACATGATTGCAGTGCAGGTGGTGTTGTTGATAAGCCAAAGTCAGGTCTGGCTCCTCAGACAAATTATGCCGTAGTGGTTTAAAAAAAAAAAAGAAAAAAAGAAAAGAAAAAGTCAGACAGCGAGAGAGCCTGGAGGGACATTGACTGGCCAAGTGGCTGCAACCTTACTGAAAAAGCAATGATGGGACAAAACGAACGGTGATTTATTTATTCACAGAGTACTGCTTTATCCATGACATAAGCAGAAGATACAGCATGAGAATGATGGAGCGAGTCCAGGAGACAACCAGGAGTGTGGTGAAGCGATGATACACACTTAGCACGGTGTGGTAAAAGCAACTGTTTAGCAAATTTAGCTGGATCAGGGGAAAATGCTCATGTTGTAAAAGCTCTTGCTGACGAGAGGAGTATTAAATTTGACATCGGTTGAGTCAACACTCCATTTTTTTCTGCATTTATCCCCACTGATTGATACATACTATTCTTTCTCAAAACTATAATCTCTCCAACTCCCACTGCAGCAGCGATGTACAGCAGCAAGCATGCAGTATAGCATGTAGTATAAAGAGAGTTCATGGCTACATCTATTCATTCAGCACATTGCCTATGAATAGATATCCAACTGTCAATCAGCTGCTTTAAGACTGTAGAAGGCAATCTGATGGCATGACAGCTATGTTATCTCTTTCCCACACTAAAATAATAATAATAATAATGACATTAGTGGCCACACTGTTTGATTGACAAGTGATCTTTGGGGACTGTGATGCGGAAAAACAACAGCAATGAGTGTTTTGCATCAAAGATGGAGACAGAAGATAGAATGATGTGATTAAAAAAAGACAATAAAATACATTTTTTCTCATTAATATACATTAACATCTGGATGTGTAGTACAATGTGACAAGCAGAGCACTTACAGTAGAGCAACCAACTACACATCTTCTTGCTGAATTACCACAAAGCCGGGCATCACAGGAAATACAACACACAGTCACACCCAGAGATCAGTAGCACTGTGGTATAAATAAGCCAAATAAGGCGATTTATTAAACACACAGGATTGAAAAAGCTAAAATAATTCCTGACAACTGTATAAGGAGAGGAAGCAGAGCATTCAAGCTGAGATCAAAGTGTGCAAGCAACAATGCAGTATAGCTTATCGTTGCTTGTGATCCACAGCTCCTCAGCCAAAGCACCTGTGTGTACATTTCCCAGAAAAACAGCCTCCGGTGGTGATCATTACCTCTCCTCTGGAGTAGCGGGGTGGATCGTTAGCCAGCTTCAAGGAAGCATCATGCTGTTAGCTCTCTGTATGTGGGGTCACACTGCTGTTTGCTTTTGTTCTTTTCTAAGTCTAATCTGCTCTCCTCCAGACATGTATCAACTTCCAGCCGTCAGTTTTTCCTCTTGTTGCTTTATAGCTTGTTTAGATGGGGGAGCTGTAAAAACTGGCCGTGCACACGTTTCAAACACAGGGTTGTAGCTTTCTTACGTGAGTGCATTATCCTGCTTTTTTAAGGTGCTGTACCTGTACAGAGGAATGGTGGGTAATGTATGGAGGTGGTGGTTCTTATTAACAATGTCCATAATTACAGTATAAGGGGGTAAAGCCTGGGCTGCCTTACTCTGGTGAGCTTTGATCCCTTGTGGTTTAACTTGCTCAGCATTAAATGAAAAGCTTTAACAGTGAAATTTTCCTCCGCACCGCCATGTAGGGAGCTACCTGTCAGTGTGGTGAACTCCTCTGTGCCGCTTATATACGTATGTAGAGTTTTCATAGTACACATGAATGTTAATACATTTATCCAACATGTTGTTGAATATAAATGGTGTTTTGTGGTGCTCTTTATTGTGTAAAATGTCATTTCTAATGGCAAATACATCATTTATTGTTATTGTAGGACGTTATGGAAAAACTCATGACTCATGAAAATGACTCTGAAGAACATATTTGCTACATTTGTTCACAACGAAAAGTACATGGGTGCATTAACATGTTATGGGGTCCCAGGGCAAAATTTTGCTGTTGGGCCCCTACCTGCTGCAAACACATTGCAGCATATGTGCCTGTTGCCTCCAAGTTCCCATTAAATACAGTACAACAAGAACAATACATACGTTGTGGTGATTTGATAACATATTATTTGATTGGGGATATGCATCATGTAAGCACAATATAAGAAAAAAAATAGAAAAAGTAGTTTTTAAAAAGGAGTCCCTCCACAAAACATGGCCAAAGAAATTAGCAGGTGATGCAGGGTCTGCCTTAATTGATAATGTACTTTGGTGGTGCACATTCCATAATATTCAGTAATTAATCAAATTACCAAAACCAATTAACATGCAGTGAAGCTTTGGCTTTTGTATCCTACAACTCCAGCTTTGTTGTAGTTGTTTTAATTTCCTCCATTTCAAAGTACCATGAGCTTTATTTTTCTATTATTTTAGGTAGAAATGCCTGTTGAAGGTTCTATAATTAAAACACTGCAAGTATGCCAAGATACAATTACTGTTGTTTGTTTACTTTTAGATTTTACCCCTACACAATTCAATGAAAAATAAACACACCTGAAAGATTAGGTGTGTATGTTTCTCTTTTCAGGTGGAAATGTCATAAGAAATTTAAGTTAACCTGAAGTGGAAATTTTTTATTTATGACTTTATTTGAGTTTTGACTATGATCATTAGATAGTATTTACATTATTGACTGCGATCATAGTGCATCTGTACAAAATAATTTCTAATAATAACAATTAACATTAATAGCAGTTCATAATGGATAGATGTGGTGTTGTGTCCCTTTCTTGTAGCAGTACTTGAAAGTGAAAAGGGTCTGCTCTAAGTACAGTATCAGATCTAGTGAGCACCTGATAATAAGTGAGATCCACCTGCGGGAATCTATTCTCATTACTTTATACAGCATGGTGGACGTACCACATACATTATTCATGCTTTCTGCAATATCTTATTGACCTCTGTCAAGGACAATTGGACAGGCATTCATCTTGACAAAATTGGCCAATCACAGCCTCCAAATTTTACATATGCGAAATGCAGAGGTGGCGTACAATGTTGAATAATGTGGCTCTCTGTCTCACACCGCTGTGAGAATGAAATGTATGCGCAGAAGAGCCTCATAGCACCAGAGCCTAATAGCACCTGCCTGCTGCTAATACAGCCTGAGACTGATTGCCTGAACACTGCTTTGACCTTTGACCTACTCACATTTGAATGCTACAGAGCTAAAACACATCTGTGGTGACTGTCATATATGCCAGGTTGTTATATATGAGCTTTCACTATCATTATATTCCTGTTTTATTTTATATTACTGACACTGTTAATCATATATATTGTCATTACTAACATTGTGAAGAATGTTGCTAATTTGGTTGAAAGTGTAAAGTAATGTTGCTTTTCCTATAGCTGAAGATAGTTTTTTTTTTCCTACTAATGGTGAAAGTTAACACAATGTCTACACAGGCTGCGTAGTGAAAGCAACATGTTAGCAGAGCAGCAGATTCAGTCCTCTGTTAGTGTCTACACAGGATGCGTTCAGGCACATATTGAGTGTAGGTCACCTGTGTTTTGGCAGCACTCAAAGCCCAACAACAATCATTGTATCCTCTTAACATGATCAGTTTTAACATGTCTGAGTGGTTACAAGGGAGTGTATGACCATCGCTATAGTGCTGATCTGAGGTTACTACTTTATTATGACAATTATCATGAGTCAATTATTATTATTATTGTATTATTACTTTTTGAATTGCTGAAAAACTATCTATGCAAACCTGTTGAACAACATTCTGCAGTATGATTTGGGATGAAGCCTCCATCCTGCATGCCTTATTTAGGCTTCTGAACCACTTCAACTCCACTTCATTCACACTTTTTCTTTAAATATTTTGCCACATGACTGCAGGCTGCTATTTTAGCTGCTGCAGTTAAAACCATCCAGTAATATTATCATAATAATGGCATTTCAAGGAGAGACTATAACAGACTATAGTCAGAATATTTGGAGAAGGTGTATTTGTTTCAGTTTCTATTATGATATTCTGTGTACGGTGCACATAAACACACAAGCAGACAAATATGCCAAACATGCTGGGTTCCAGCAAGACTTTTTGCTGGGAAACTGGAGCAGATGTTGATCAGAATTCCCGCAAATATCAGGATATCAATTCCTGGTCTCAACTCTGTAAAAGAATCGCTGTCATGTTGAATATTATTATTGTTGCTACTGGTGAAGAGATTTATATTGCTTCAACTATTGGTTTCTGGCCTCAGAAGAATGCTATGACATTGCTAATATTGATTTTTTTTTGTTTGTCTTTTATTGTTAAAGCTGTTTATGTTGCCGAAGATATGAACTGAATTCTTTTAGTAACACTAGTGTCACTGCTTCTGTTATTTCGGTTTTTTCTCTAATGGTGTGGAGAGTGTTGTTTGTATCTTTAGACAGTCGGACAGTCTGGTTTGTCGTTGTCATTGCTGATTTTGTTTTTTTATTTGAATGTGTTTCAAGGCGTCTGGACAGTGTGGTGTTTGACTGCGGCTGCGATATCCGCTGGATCCAGCTGTGGCAGCAGAGAGGAGAGGCCGGGCTCCACACGCAGCAGTTGTACTGCAGGAACGGAGCCTCCAAGATACGACTGCACAACATGTACATCCACAACTGCGGTAAGAGGAGGGGAGGCCGGAGAGGAAGGAGGAGGAAGGAGGAGGGAAGGAGGAGGGAAGCGGAAAGAGCGATGTGTGTTTTTAAAAGGAGGAGAAGGAAAATAAAAAGGTGGGAGGAAAACGGGGGAGGAAGCAGCAGAGGGGAGAGAAAAGAAAGTGGAGGGGGGTAAAAAGAGAGCAAAGAGACAGGAAAAGTGTGAAGGAAAGGGTTAAAGGTGAAATAGAGAAACGAGGAGAGTAGTAGGAAGATGAGTTGAAGTGGGAAGAGGAGGAGGTGTGACAGAGTTCAGAGGGTGAATCTGATGTGACGAGCTGTGTGTTGATTCTGACAGAGGCTGTAGACTCTGCAGTATTATCTCCCGGTAGTGACTCATCCCTGTGACATCTAATGTGTGTGTGGGTGTTTGTGTCTGTGGATGTGCATTGCACTGTGTCCTTTGTACTCATTTAATTACATTAATGAAAAGTGATTAATTGATTTGGTGTGAAAGTATGTAGACACAGGCAGTGACAGGCATGTAATAATATGAACATACACTGGTGTGTATATGTGTGTGTGTGTTTGTGTGTGTATTTGTATGTGTGTGTGTTTTCAGACCTGCCAGAGATCAGCGTGAGCCACAGCAGTGTGTTGGTGATGGAGGGCGACAATGTGACGGTGAGCTGCAATGGATCCGGATCACCGCTGCCTGAAGTGGACTGGACTGTCAGCGGCCTGCACTCCATCAACACACATCTGGTCAGACACACACACACACACACACACACACACACACACACACGCACACACTTACAACACTAATTATTGTCAATTTCTGGACCATTTGTGTCACTCTACTGTTTTTTGTCCAGATCTCATAGATGTTAACTTTTCTACTGAGCTGATTGGCTAGTGGGCCCATTTTGATCCATAATCTTAACCAGAGGGGGGTTTCATAAAGATGACCCAGAAAAGCAGGGCTTATTGTGGAAAGCCTGTCTTGAATGAGCCTAACAAGATAAAGCTAACTCAGAGCCACAGTAATGAGATCAAACTAAATCAAGCCTGATTTAAGAACTGCTCGTTCATCACTTTGAAACACAGACCTAAGACAAGCAAAGATCACATCAATTCACAGTGAGGGAAGCTGACATGTAAAGCTGTTATGTTCGTGGCCATAGAGCAGCACATATGGAACATATACTATGGAGACTAAAATAATGAGACAAAAACCACTGCAGTTAGAAAAGTACAGGAGAACTATGTTGCATTAGTTAGCTCAGACTCTGACACAAGTACAGATGAACTCAAAGACACTAAACTTCTCTGTTAGCTCAGTCTGTTAGAGCGCCGTGTTTGTAATGGTGTCTTTGTTGGTCTGAGTCACGTGTAAAGGATATGAACTTTCTTTGTATCATTAAGTGCTGGAAATTAATTAATAAGATGCAATATGACATAACACACATGGCATTATCAGTTTGATGGTTCTTGGTTTGTGCAAGTGACATAACAGTCTTCACAGTGTGCAAATACACTTTATTTATTTTATTTATTAATTTTCATTTAAGTGACATTTAAAGAGAGAATTTATAGTGCCATTTATAATAATGCCACTAGCTCTGATGCTGCAGTAATGAGTTAAAGTTGTTTGGTAGCTTTATGTTAATTGCAGTGCATTTAAAAGCACATACTGTACGGTGACTGTACTGTGCAGATACTCTAGAAGGAAAAAGATATGAGTGGATACTTTAATTACACAGTACTGTAAGTGCAGCCCTTGTCAAAACATAATAAATTTGACATGTACAGAAAACTGACTCATGCACAGAGCAGCAATAAAGAGGAAACTTTGTGGAGGAACTTTGAAGAAAGCACTGTGTTTCAGTGATGCAGACTGATTGTGACATTGGTTAAGGCTAAGGTGCAGCTTAGCCTGAAAACTGCCCTGACCAGGATAACTTTCTATGATCAGACTTATTTAATCATTCTTTATGAAAAAGAATTTCCTGAAAATAAGCTTGAATTAACTGAAGTAATCCTAGTTTAACTGGCAATCTTGTTTTATGAAACCCCCCTTTTGGGGGTCTTGACTTAACCTGCTTTCTGATTAGCTGTGCCTCAAGGGTTGCCATGGTGATGCAGCCCTGTTCAAATATAAGCCAGTTTTGTAAGAGTGAAAGCCCTGGGTTAAACCCAAAGTCGGCTGGCTAGTCCACTAATCTGGCTCCCTGAGACAGGCCCCAGTGATGTCACAGCAATAACACAGCAGAGATAAATAGCAAGAAGAGAGGAACAGCAGTTTCTGACATTGCTGTGTGGCTGTATTTGTCATCTGTTTCTTTTGTGCTTGTGGCGACTTTACAGATGAAAGTTACCTCAGCCTCAGGCTTGATGTTTTAAGGTAGACGGATACTGTAGCTCATTAGGATGAGTGAAATATTGGGGAACCTGGCCAAATGAAGGCAAGAGGGGAAGAACAAGAACTGTGTTTGGCTACCTGATGAGGTGAAAAGTTGTGAATTCGTTAGTCCTGTCTCCATTCCAATTAGTGCCAAAATTCACAATATATCACTATCAGGCTTAAAGAGTTATTAGCCAGCCTTTTTCTCACAATACAGCTGCTACAGTTGTAGCCTAGATCACTAAAGTGATTAATTCCCACTGGTAGTGTGTACTTATTCACTCTGTTCTGTTTCTGTCTGGAATTAAATCAATTAATAATGAACTGATTCTTATAATTAAGAAATTAAATATTGAAACTCCAGTAATTTCATTGCATGTGCTGTATATCCTTCATGTATCTAAACATGTCATGTTATCTTTCTGTGTCTCTCATTCTCTCTCTCTATAGTCCAATGTGTACTGGCCGAACATCCACTCCATCAATCTGACTCTTTTCAACATCAGCCGAGATGACAACAACTTCCAGCTGACCTGCATTGCAGAGAACGTGGTGGGGATGACCAACTCCTCCATCCAGCTCAACGTACAGTGTGAGTTGGATTTTTTTTCTATGATTAAACCTCAAGGGAAACTCTGGTCTTGCACTGCAGAGGTGACAGGAGCGAGGTGACATTCAAGCGCAGAGTGGACACAGTCACTTATGAACAATGAGATTTCAAACTTACAATACAGGTTCTCTCTTCAGGGACGACCAGCTTTTACCTTGTGTACCTTGATGCCTAAGTTTGCATATTGATGAGAAAACATGCTCCTGATGTAAAACTCTGATTTTATATTAATGCTACCTGTGTGTTATGTGAAGGTAAATATGTTGACATAAAATATTTTCTAATTATGAACGAATAACCTCCTAATTTGCATAGCTGCATAGTTTAATATCATTTAGGCTAATGCTTGGACTTTAGGAATCTCAAATGCCTTACAAAAAAAAAATCTGGCAGCTTGAACCTTGGTTTGTATGTACTGTAGAGTATATATCACGAGACAATATTATGACAATATAAAACAAATCATAGCTTCCTTGACAACAAAGTAGAGCACTTCACTTAGAAAGGGCTTTTATAGTAAATGATGTTAGCTCCAGTTTCAATTGAACTCTTTTTCTCATCCTTGGATCTAACTTATGTCACAGGTCTTCCATTTTTTGGATTTCACACTGCACATTAAATGAGCTTAACATATTTCGGTATGTAAAAGTGACCAGAATGTTGTAACACAACAGCTGTTGCCTTTAGGACCAAGAGCGGAGTTGAGTTGATCCTCTTTCAAAAATGCTAGAGTGACCTGTTGCTTAGCTCAGGATTAAATGTAATTTTAAAATCTGCACTGAGTAACAATTGCAATCACCTGTGCCATAACAGAAATGTCATATTCACAATATCTGTATCGTCTGCATCAATAGTCAAGTGTCTCGGGTATTAGATCTTCATTGTTCACTTATTATGGACAGTGGCAGTGCGTGGCAAATATTACTGAGGAAGCCAGTTAGCTTGGTATGGGGATAATATCGCCATATGATGGCGATCATATGGAGATTAAATCTCCATATGATCACATGGAGATATCATAGTTATTTGCTTTCACAAGCCAGAATGAATGAGTACTGTTACTGTGGCTTTTCTCTCTCCAAATACTGTACAACACGTGAAAATTTCTCACAGCCATAAGCACGGGTTATTAGTAACAGATGAATTATGTGCATACGCCTATGATGGGACATCTCCAACAATATAACTGCAATCAGCAAGAAGCAGCTATGCTGTTTGCTCTAAAAGATGCACGCATAATCACACACTATCTATTCAGGCTAAAACATGACGCTGCCTGTTCGGGACGGGCCAATTGCTGCTTCAAGAACTAACATTCTATTACAGTGTACACAGATGCTAAGTAGTGTAGTAGTGAAACTCATTTCAAGTATAAAGAGGGCTGCATTTAAAACAGAGAGCTTTTGAAAAAATGTGCATCCCAAAATAAAGTGGATTGATCATATTGGGCTCTTAGATGGTTTATTTTCTGTGGCTTCAGTTGGGATCATTTGAGTAGGTACATGTGCTCAAAAGATTTGTGCTTATATGAGACATACTGGTTTTGAGCTGCCTGCAGGAAGTAGCCCAAGAGTCTGTCCATTCTTGATTAAAAGCTGTGTTTTCGCTGTCTACTTCTCTCTTTTTAAGCACACCATGTGACATTAATCGAGGTGAGCTGATACTAAAAGGTGATGTGAAAACACTGCAGACCACTGATTGGTCAGTCATTTATCTCATTCACATGCTTTCTGTTTCAGAGAAAGCTTTCCACCACTCCCTCTCCTCGCTCCGCTGCTCTTTTGCTCTCTCTCTCTCTCTCTCTCTCTCTCAGCTGCCGTGCTTGAAACACAGCATTCACACATGAGGAAAAAACAACACAGATTTGTCCTGTTGTTCTCTGTATTTACTGCTGCATTAGATGGATGTAATGAATGAATGAAAAGGAGAAATGCGAGGAGGAAAATGAAACAGAAACTAGGAGCATCTGTCTCCACAGTAAATCATCTGTTGAGTGTTTGATGGTTGTTTATTTGTGCTTTCGAACGTAACCACTGTGAAACAATCAGAAAATAATAAATATTTCTGAACATTCACAGACTTTCTCTCTCTCAGTGAAAGCTTTCCACTGCTGTCTCTCCTCACCAGCACTGTCCCTCTGTTGCTTGCTCACACAGTTGTAGAGCCCAGAAGCCCCGCCCCGCTGCTGCAGAGCAGAGCGGCTCACCGATCACTTGTTTATTCCAAGTTTATTAATATTGATCGTGTTGCGTGTCCAAATTGCACCAAATTCGACACTGCACTTCCTTGGGCCCCCAGAAATATACCTGCCAGGTATGAAGTAGATCGGATGAACGGTTCTTACATGTGGAAGACATACATACATACATACATACATACATACATACATACATACAGACAGACAGACAGACAGACAGACAGAGATTCCTTGCTTTATAATTAGATAAATACCCAATTGCGTATAAATATCACAATTAATTGGATATTAACACAATGCTACTGCGGTATGTTGCTGTAATGCTTAGACTGCTAATAGCCCAATAAGTGGCACTAGTACTGGTAATCTCTGGTGGTAATCTCCGTGGGTGCGTTGCTTTCTGCTATTTCTGATATTGTAACATTATGTTAGATTCAGACAGATTTAGAAAACGTTATTGTTCGTCAGACGCAGGGTTTTTGCAGGTGTATTGCTGCCGGGCTTGAGTTGACCCCCCGCCACTAAAATGTGTTATACAAGTAGCGTAGCTCCTTTAAGGAATAGCTCAGTGTGTAGCGAGTGTGCAGCGTAGAGAGAGACAGCATGTGTGTACCGAAGCAACCCGCCTACCATCTGAGAGCAGGCTGAGCAGACAGAGAGCAGGAGAGTTTATGCCGAAAAAAAAACAAGCACCAAGACCCGGCGAGACATGAGGGCAGTTGCTTGCTAACAGCTACATGTGTTTACAGCAGAGAGCAGGAGGGAGGACAGACATCTCATTCCGCTAACATTAGCCAACACGTTTATAGAAAAAAAATACACATTCGAATAGTAATTTCAGCATTCGATTAGTATCATTTTTTTTACTATTATATTACGAATTATATTTGACTCCCAAAATCTGTTCCAACAGCCCTAATGGCAACTTTCATGGCGGATTTGAAGGACATGTTAGAATATGTTGGGGACTGAAATATATTTTGTATTAATGACACTGACAGTCTAAGAGAATAATTTACAACAAGAAAAAAAATCTCCTTTATCAAGCAGAGCAGCCAAATTATGCAGGTACATTTAGAATGCAATGAGGTGTTGCACACTTACAAACCAAGTGAAATTGATGTAGTCGATTAGAAAGAATATACCCTGCAGCTCACATGAAAACTTAGCCTTGATCTGTGCAGAAAAGAAACAGAAAATAAAATATATAACCCTCAGCAATGATAAAGCAATGATTTGGTAACCATCAGAAGCCGTATTTCTCTAATATCCAGACCATGAATTACATGATATACCTCAGATCTTACATAAGTTTACCCTGTGGATTGGCCCTGAGCAGATCTGGGACAGACTGTATTCAAAGCTGATATTTATCAAAGGTTCCTGACATTTTTCTCTTTGTAGCAAGCTTGCTGTTGTAGTACACAATCTATTGTGGCTGTTTGCAATGCATCACACTACAGGACAGGTGAGATTTGTCACCAATTCAAACACTCCCAACTGGAGCAAAGCTGCTAAGGACCATGCTAGAATGACAGATTGACTTTGCAACATATAGTCTTTAGGGCTTCCTCCACATGGACAGTCTATGGATGTACATCTCCAGGCATTTTTTTTTCTGTTGACACTCTCTGCTGGTGCTGCAAATTAACTTATTAATTTTTCACCACATGCTCTGATGGTAATTACATTTCCTCCCCTGTGCAGCCTATTGTCTCTGGAAATGTCATAAAATAGCTTAAACCGCTGCTCTGATTAGGGAGTAATCTGATTGACAGCGACATTACCAGCCGTCAAGTAACATTCTCTGCATTCAAAGATGAGTTCCCTATTTTAGTGAAACTGTAATTAACCACAATGCAAATTCTGCAGACCCATTGTTCTGCCGCTTTCTGGAACAATAGCAGCTCTACAGCATTGTGGACTCACATAACGTACTGTGCTTTTCCCTTTATTCCTATAAGCATGGCGTATCTCTCTATTAAGAACAAGACACTAATTTATGCCAGGGTAAGTAGTTCTATTCCCTGACTGGCTCTACAGGTATAGCAAGGCAGTAACACTACTCTAATTATGACTAATTAATGAGGAAGTGATGCTGATGATGAGGAAGCTGATCCCTCCAGAGACTCTACATAATGTCACAATGCTGCTTCTTACAGGTTCAAATCTTAATCCCAGTGTGGGTAAACCTGGAGGGAATATGTGGCAATATCTGTCCCATGAAACTCTTGCCTCCCTGTCACCGGCAGCCATGATGTCCTATCTCTAGTCTGGCTGGAACATGGCATTTGAAATATGCCACCAGTGTTACCACTAGATAACATTGCACAACTTGGCTTGTATTCATTGTCCTCGCTGATCAAAGCCATGTAGTTATCAAAGCTTGTCATCTGTATGCGCACCACGAGGACACCATGTTGTTATAGACCAGTATGGAGCCCCATAATGACTTGTGTTGTATTGACTGAGACTGGGCTGAGAGCCATGCTGAGGGAAAAATGGATCGGTCCCTAAATGTTCATCAACAAGAGAATTTTCTTTTCTTTTCTTCTCTTTGTGTTTCTATAGGTCGCACAGCTATAAGCCACCCTAACTATATGGCTATCTTCCCCCCTCTTCTTTCTTTCTTCTCTCTCATCTCTTTCCCCCTGCACTCGACATCACAGTTCTGCACCCGCCCCCACACCAGCACATTCACACATACACATGCCTAAGCCTTTAGTTCAACTGAATGACTTCATCGTCACTATTGTCTGGCAGAAACAATATCACCTAAGCAATTTAAGAAATGACAGCTTTCAAAAAACAGTAAATAGTTCATTCGTCTCTTTACTGGATGATTGTTTGGTTTGAAAACATGAGCTATTCATTGGTACACAATCAAATAATAACTGAGTCATTTTTATTATTGATTTATCTATAAATCGATTTTTATTTATAAAGCAAATTCTATCAAAGTTGATAATGCACATTACAGTGTTTGTTGGCTTTAGGCTCAACAGCTATTGAATAGATTGCCATGCAATTTGGTACACAGACTCATGTCCACCTCAGGATGAATAGTAATCGCTTTGGTGATCCCTTAACTTCATCATCATCACTTCAATTTCTCTTTGTCAAATACTTTGGTTTGTGATAAATACCTGCAAAACTAATGACATTCCCTTCAGCCTCAGTTGTACTTTGTGTTTAGTGTTAATTAGCAAATGTTAGCATGCTAACATGCTAAACTAAGATGTTAAACAATAGAGTTGCTAAACAACATGTTCCTAAAGCCTGGGTGAAAAGAATGAGACTGTATGATGTCAGAAGGCAAAACTGTTTATAGTTGCTCTGAACATGGGTGAACATGGGGTGAAAAGCGGGCTGTTATAGAGAGGGGGCAAGCTGCGATAATCATGGCGCACACTTTCAGATAGACACTCATTTGTACACAAAGAAGACAGACAGAAGTAGTTATCTAAAGAATGAAAAAAGACAGCTTGAGAGAGAAGTTCAAACCCTGTTGCTATCTCACCTCTGGCCAATCATTGCGTGAAGTAGATGTGAATGTTGTGGACTTTCGGGTTTGGAAAGTCACAGAATTGTCGCAGTCCCACAGTAAGGATACATGGTAAATGGACTGCACTTATATAGTGTCTTTCCAGTCTTCTCACTACTCAAAGCGCTTTTACACTACAAGCCACATTCACCCATTCACACACACACTCACACACTGATGGCGGCAAGCTTTGGGTTCAGCATCTTGCCCAAGGACACTTCAACATGTGGACTGGAGGAGCCGGGAATCAAACCGCCCGAAGGTTTCAGATGCTGTTTGACCATCCAACAAGATCTTATGTTGGAGTATACTGGTGCCTTTAGCACGGCTGTAGACTCTTAGTCTTAGTTACTTAAAAAATGACTTAACTAACATCAGCCCTAGTTATTGATTATCAAAATTATATTCAGTAAACTTGCACTATTTAGTTACACAATATGAATTACATTAAACTGCAGGAGGAGAGTCACTGGGGGAGCTGCAGGTTTGTCTAAATGACAGGCCAGGATGGAAAAGGTACTCCATAAACACAAATATCAACCGCGATCAAGTTATATAAATAGGATTACTCACACATGCCTATAGAAATTGCAGGGTTCATTGAGACCCAGTGAGAGACAGAGCGATGGTGTATTTTGAGTATCCGTGTGTGTAAATGGATTGCATTTATATAGCGTTCTAGTCTTCCGACCACTCAAAGCGCTTTACAATATATGTCAACATTCACCCATTCACACACACATTCATACACTGATGGCAGAGGCTGCCATGCAAGGTGCCAACCTGCTCATCAGGATCTAATCTAATGCACATTCGCACACACACTCACACACCACTGGTGCAGCCATCAGGAGCAATTTGGGGTTCAGTATCTTGCCCAAGGACACTTTGACTTGCGGACTGGAGGAGCCGGAGATTGAACCGCCGATCTTCTGATTAGTGGATGACCCGCTCTACCTCCTGAGCCACAGTTGTGTGTGTGTGTGTGTGTGTGTGTGTGTGTGTGTGTGTGAGCAGTGGAGTGGGTGGGTAGATTTGGCGGGGGGGCGGCTGGTATGTAGAACAGACAGAGAGAGAGACTGCCAGGTAATACTGTCTGCCAAATATTTCCTTTTGATGATGTAGGTGCAAGAGTGACTCATTGCAAAGACAAATCAGTGGATGAATTGTTTATGAAATGTATCTGATGGTATTAAAGTGATAAATTGCCTCTCAGTTTGGCGGCGTTGTGGATTCAGAGGTGTGTTGCTGCATGTCAGGGAAGAGAGACTCTATGGTTGCTTATGCAGAGGAAAGTCCTCTGTCTATTTCGAGCAAGAGGGTCCCTCTATCTGTTTGTTTCCTTCAGTGTCCCATACACTGCTGCTATACGTAACACACAGTAAGAGGCTCAGAAAACCTGCCTCCTAATGTTTTGTGTTTAGTCTACTGCTGCATTTTTTTGAGGTTATCCAAAGAATTATGAAAGGTTTTCATCAGCCCAGGGGTTGTGGAACTTTCTCAACTCATAAAGCTCTTTAGGTAATACTTCAACACAAAAATCCTGACCTGATGAGGGTTTTAGGGGGAAAAATCTCTAGTGGATTTTTGGTGATCTAGGAATTGAAGCTTATTCTGCCCTTCTACCTCATAAGTAACAGTTTCTTTCTTTCCTCCCTGCAGTTCCTCCAGTCATCCTGAGACTGGCTGAACCTGAGCAGCGCCACGATACCTGCATCGAGTTCACGGTTCGGGGTTACCCACACCCCAAGCTGCGCTGGTTTCACAAGCAGAAGGAGATCCCCCAGAATGAGTATATCCGAACTGAGATGGACTTCTACCAGGACTATCTGGAGGGCTGTCTGACTTTCCAGAACCCAACGCACATCAACAATGGCAACTACACTTTGGAGGCCAGCAACCCACTGGGAACGGTCACCAAGACGGTGTATGGTCACTTCCTCACGGCCCCGGGCATTGATGAGGGTGAGTAGATCATTTCTGCTTGGTATCTGTCCCTCATTGTGTTCTTTGTGATGGGTGATGATCTTTTTTCTGGCAGCCCTGATGTCCCCATAATCACAATTGAGAGTATGCTCATGGGTAAAATGGCATTTATACTGCACATTTTTACTGCCTGAACATAACCTTCATTCCTCTAGATTTAAAGAAGAATAAAAGCACAGGAAAAAAGAAGAACACTGCCAAGTAATGCCTGATTCCCACAAGAGCCACCATGGCCCACCTTTTGGGAACGAGCACCATGATTGGAACAAGCGCTCGACCAGTTGAATTTCTTGTTTAAAGTGCCTGTTGTGTGAATTACAGATTCCATTCTGGGTGGAAGAACTATTGGAGGCATTTAGTTTTTATTAAAATCTGCATTCACAGGGTGTAGTTTGTGGAGCTGTTCCCTGCTGGCTGGAAAACAGCCAGGGTTCATCCACAGTTCAGTCAGGTAGATTGTTCGCTTGCAGTTCATCCTCAGTTCACAGGGAGGGGGAACAAACCCACAAAGGCCGGCAAATTTCTCCCCATGGTCAATATTCCAAGGTTAATACCTTGTGTCAATTTATTGACATAGCGTGACTTTCTTTGTCTTCTCTTTTGCAGACATAGTGGAACTAGGTGAGTATTTCTATTTTCAAATTTAAACCTGTTTTTTTTTTTAGTTTTGTTTTTATTGCTTGTTTGGCATCATTATGCACACACACACATTTGGGTGGACTATCACTGTTAAAATACTGTAATAAACATGGAAAAATGTCATTTTGTGTTGCTATTAGTTCATGAAAAAGCTGTGAGCATTGCTGCTCAGTTTTCTGGACCCTAACAGTATTATAAATCTCTAGGAAAGCTTTGCCAAACTTAGCATACATACTCTGTACTGTGCTTTGGTAAAGGGCACCCAGGTTGTTGAGAGTGAGGGGGCAGCATTCACCTTCCTTGCTTCGATCCCCACTGACAGTCAAGGGATTCAAAATGTGAAACATGAGATCCCAAAACACAATAATACTGCAACTATTCATATACATCACCCCAAATACGTCAGAGACGAAATGGTTTTATCAGTTGAATTTATGATGATTACAAAACATGTAAATTCCTGTCCTTGCATAGTGATGGGTTTATCTATAACTACAGTAACTTATGCTATGATAAATTTTGTTTTCATTGGTACTATCTGTTGCCGTATGTTGTTGTTATTTACGACTAGAGGTTGCAGCCAGTATATGGAAATGTATCCATGTGCATTATGTATGCATGTGCACTACTGCAAATACTGTGAGACATTGCATTTAAGCAGCAAAAGTGAAAACTCACCATCATAATAAACTGTACATGCATGTTTTTTTCACATTGCATGGGAAATATGGAATTTGGAGATTTCTATTTACAGTTAAATAAAAATATCTCTACCGCTCTGCTGGAGCTCATGACTCAACCTGTAAACGGCTGCTTTATAAGCCAAATAATATGACTGCATAAACCTGGAATCTGTGTGTAACATCTTGCCTGTCGTTCAGAAAAACACAGAACACGAATTAAATTTAGATCCTGACCTGTCCTGTCGCCATGTCGGGATAATTAATAATTATGAATATTTAATAAACGCGCACAGCTCCTATGTCACTTCAGCAACTCACATATTGATCCTGCTGCTGTGTAATGACTGTAGGTTTTTATTAAACACAGAGGAAAGAATCCTACATACAAACAGCTGCACAAACAGACACACAGAGCTTCGGTAGACTTATGTTTCAGCAAAACACCGGTTACAAATGCTGCCTTGATTGCATTTAAAGTTGTATTTTCATGGACATTTCAATCTGTATTAAATACATAAATTGTTTGAGAAATGTGAATGAGGCAACAGCTAAGAATACATGAAATGTTTTTACCTTCACAGGTCTGCTGTGCCTAGTTACAGTTGTTAAGCTCTGATTGGACAATCGCTGTTTGGGGGAGGGGTATTGTGAAATGTCAATTATTGAGGGAAGGTTAAGTTTTAGTCATTCTCTTTGATGGAAACGCTGCTCCCCTCTGTAACCTCTAACTAACCAGCCACAGTGTAAACAAGCCAGTTTCCTCCCTGTTAGCAGGTGATGTGTGAATGCTTGTGAAGCGGTTAGTGCAGTCATATTTCTGGAACGATGCTCTGGGCCTCAGGCTGTTGTGGCAGCCTTACTGCTGACAGCTTAAACAAAGTGGGCTGGCCTGATCTCTGACCTTCATCAGAGTCTTCGTCCATCTCCATATGAGACCATTCGTTCTAATCAGCCACGGATTACAAAGCTGCAGCATGGCCAGGGATGCATTAGGCAGGCAAAGACTTCATGTTGCCACACATACACGCACGCACACAGCTTGGGGGAGTGAGGCAGGTGAGGGAGAGGCGTTTAGGTGATGAGAGTGTGAAACATTACAGCAGTGGTGTGTGAGGGAGTTCAGCTGTAGAGGGGAGACAGACAGGCTGACTGATACTAATATTGCTGAGGAGAGAGGAGGGCCGAGGGAGGAGAGGAGAGAGGGAGGAAGTCTGGGAAGGAGGGACAGGGAGATGGTAGTGAGGGCGCACACACACTCACACACAGAGCGATGCACTTTAGTGTACTGTGTGTGTCTGAGCCAGTGGCAGCCAGTCTACCATGTGGCCATTAATTTGCCCACAATTACTCTCTGATGTCCTGACTGGAGGCCTCAGACTGGAGTTTCCCTGACACCAGTTCGTTTCATTTCATGGCTTCTTCTCCTTTACTCCCCAAGCCAAAATTATTGATTTTAGGGGTGTGACCTGTTGCATTTTAACTTTAAAAAAGATATATTTTAGGATAATTTTGATACATTCATCACATTATGTTTCTGCTATCTTACCTGCGTCAAAAGGTTTGGGACAGATTTTGTAGATGAAAACATCGAGTTTGAGTTGGTTTGGTGCATTTTTCAGCTAAATTATTTTTACGTAATTTAAAATTGGGCACTCTCAGCTGTATGAGCTTCTTTTCTGTTTTTCTGCTTGTATAACTGTCTATAATTCTAAAGCAGCTTGGTTTAATTATTCTGTGTCTTTGTCTATGTACAAGCACAAGCATGTATTTGTGCAATTTTAATGAAAAGGATCCCACAGTGTCTTTTCTGTTACTTTCATCTGAGGCTTGGCTAAAACTCTAGATGTCAAATGTTGGTGTCTTTATTCTGGACTGCGCATTAACCAGTGAAAGTGATAGACATATATTGAAACTTGCATTTATAGTTCAACATCACCTGAGGGGTCTTATATGTATTTAATGTGATAATAGATGCACAAATATGTTCATACACTGTAGCAGAGTGAAAAATAACTTATTTCAGTGTACTGTATTTTCCATAGATCAGTGCATGTGAATATTCTGCAATAATTATAGGATGAAACAGTGTGAAACATACTCTGTTTATTACATATTTACTGTAAACAAGTCTGAGTGTAAACCACAGTCATTAAAGCTCACAGCCACTGATGCCTGTTTTGTGTTCTTGTGTTCTAGTTCCTTCGACGCCATCAGATAGTGATTCAGGCCGACCAGAAGAAGATAAGTTTGGGGTGAGTTTTCTCCTTAATGATGTTGATGAAACAGCTGCTAAAGATGTTGCCCCTGGCCTCAGTAGAGAGCTGCTGTATATTTTAAGACAAATCGAACAGCTTTTTATTTTGTCAAAGGACCACAGTAGGGGTTTGTACTGCGTGTTGACATGCAGAACTGAGAGATTACAACACACAAAACAATATTACATCCATTTCTCAAAGTTGTAGGTTTGGACACTAATGGTGTTGATGATGGTAACACTATCCTGCAGTGGCAGTGCTGTTTTTGAAATGTTATGCAATGTGAGGACTCTGTACAGAAACTAAAGCTGGCGAGTTATTTAGATAGTAGTTTAATAGACAGAAAGAGATGCTAACACTGCCATTTTACCACTTTCATAGCAGACATTTTGACTTGTCATAGCAGGAAAAGCACAGGTGTATTTAATAACATTAATGATGGCTGCAGTTCACTGAGGTGTGACAGGTCCAGTTCCCTGGGCCTGGTGCATGCTGGATCACTGGCTTTGTTTACTATGATACCTGAATGGAACTCAGCTTTGTGTTATTAATATATAATATATAATTAATATATTTTATGATTCTGTAATTTATTCTTTATTTTTATTATAAATGGTTATATGTTTTTTATGTTTGCAACCCTGTTACTTGTGCTTTAATCTCAGTGAAACTTTTCCTAGTTAAATAAAGGTTTTAACAAAATTAATAAATACAAAATTAAATACAGCTGTGCTTTTCCTGCTATCACAAGTCCAAATATCTGGTGTGAAAAAGATTTAGAAAAACATCAACGTTCACATCACTGTGATGTGCTGTGGATAAAACTTTGAATTTACAGTAATTGACTGTTCGTTAAGCCCCACCTCCATTAGTTACTGTTGCTACGTCTGCCAAACTTCCTGTTCCCACACGGCAGATATGCAGTTTACAATTATGATGGTCATGGATTAACCACTTGAAAATGTAATAGTAATTTTTGAAACAATGGGTCCTTGGGTTTCAAACAGAGGAAGACAAAAGCAGATGTTATCCAGATCAGAAATAATTGGTTGTAATGATAATGATGAGCAAAGCTCTTAAGAGGCAGCAGACAAATCTCCAAAGTCACGTAGTACACATGAGTGTGAAAAAGCTGCTGCATTTTTCTCCAAACTGCACTGTGAGTAAGTCTGGCTGTAAATGAGGATCATATTAAAATTATATTCTTTCCGCTGAAATACATCACAGCCAAGACAGGTGTTTAACTTTCTTTTTTCCAGATTGCTGTAATCTATGAGAAAGCAGTAGTCTCAATCAGTGGATTAAACTCTGATTTGCAGTATTTAAGGTGATCAGAAATCTGGAAAGGATTATGATGTCCTCTGATGGCTGCTCGAGTCTGACGCAGCGTTTAATTTCTCTCAGGTTTCCATCGCTGTGGGTTTGGCGGGCTTCGCTTGTGTCCTCCTCCTCGTCCTTTTTGTTCTCATCAACAAATACGGCCGGCGCTCCAAATTCGGTATGAAAGGTAAGTCTACACAAATAGTCAGACAAGCAGATAGGCAGGCAGACAATTAGCTTTGTTAGGTTTTTTTTTTTTCACTTTCTGCCAGTTGCATCATTGTGCAGAATCTATTCCCCAGCTAATCTTCTCTTAAAAACCTTTGTTCACCACAAAATGTACAGATGCAGTTATTGTAGAAATTCTACTTTTTACTGCATGTTTACTGTACGGCACTTAAGCCATATCCCCAAGAGACTCATTTGGAAAATAAAGTTTTTTCCCTTTGGAAAGGACAATTAATTGTCTTGGTGTTGTGTTGCAGTGTGCCACATGTAGAGGACTTCTGCTAAAGGCTATACAATTGCAATTACCCATCAAATACATACATACAGACAACAAGATCAATATGAAAGGACGGTGCGCATGCAAACAAGGTCAATGCACTGTACATAAACCTCATACTCTCACTGTGTCTGCTGTGTAGAACAATCGCAGAAGGGATCCTGAATTAATTAGTGGGCTCACCGCTTTCGATCATGCTGGGGAATTCAGTAGGATTAATATGGCTTTTGTGCATGCTGAGCTTTCATTTTGGGTCAGCTCCAGGTTTTCGCTTATCACTCTGGCGTTGGTATTGTGGAAAAGGCACAGGCATTCAATGCGCTGATCTGGGAACAGAGAGCAGAGCAGAGAGGAGAGGACGGTAGCGGCCTCAGGTCTTGTGATTCAGGTTCAAGTGTTTGCCTACCTGGATGCCAGCTCCATCGTTTGGCGGGCTGAGTAGTGGCGTCTGCTCATGTTTGGTGTTTTGGGGTGAGTTTGTGTATCACAGGTGCATGGATTCAAGCTTAAGATCCTACTTCATATGGATTTCTTCTCTGTCGGCTTGTCTCTCTACTTTCTCTGTGTCTCGGTCTATTTCTACCATTTGCCATTCTTTTTCTTTAATCAAAACACACTATGTTCAAATATCATGCCACCATGACTCACCGCCTCAAACTGTGCATGTTCTTCATTTCATACTGTAAGCATGGTCTAAAGTGGCATTAGCCACCACCACCCCTTAATTACCTACTTTACAGGATTAGAGTTAGTTACTTACCTCGGTAAAGAACTCTCTGCTGTAATTATTTAGGGGGTGGCAATTATTGCATTGGCTTAAAGCTGGCTCTAATCAAGGATGAGTCTTGTAGTTAATGAGGCTTTACAGACGTGCTTGTAATGTCATGGCAAGTCATATGAATTTAAGCTGTGCAGAAAAACTGGTTGGACACAAAGAAAACAAAAGTCACAAATCCTGTGATGAAAAAAAAAGATAAAAAAAGCAAGATGACATGACAAGCAGTGTTTGTATATGTGTGATAAGATTTAATTGGTGCCATAGCCGCTTACTAATGATGCATCATTTTACACAACAGTAGTTTAATATTTATGATATCCACCTGCAACCATGAGTGTGATTTGTATTTATTTCACAGTCCACCTGGAACCTGTGTTACAGCGCTGCCTGATTCTGAACACTTGCTCTCTTATAAAAGGAAGCACGGCTTCATATCGCCAGCAGCATTGAGAGCTTAGCATGTTTTAACGCTCAGAGCACCCGGTATTACTCTAAGAGTTATTTCAACTCTTAGCAAAAGGGTGCTTCAAATTCAGTTTTAGTACACTCCAAGCAGGAGCATTGAAGAAGGTAATTTATCTCCTTGATGGCAAAGTCTAAAGTTCTCTTGGACACTGTAGGGCATTTTTTAAAAATTGCATTGCAGGGCTATCTCACTGAGAACCACGCAGTTCTTTCAGCAACACTCACTGCTTTGTACAAAGTGTTAAGATTAGCTGCTTTGCTAAAGGGCACCTCAACATGTTCTGTCAACGGACTGAAATGCATTTTTCAACATTTTTCTCTGCTCATATTTTTCCTAGAGTAATTTAAACTAAACTGCCATACAAATAGTTTTTGAAATTACTGTAATAGCGCAGTAAAAGGAAGAATGTTGAAGGCTGGGCAAATTACCGGGTTGAGCTATTACTGCTGCTGAATTTTAGTGTTTTTCTCCAGTTTTCACATAACGGTCAGTGTTATGAGGCCAATGTGCTGCAGCTAGTGGTGTGTAGGATTATTCACTACTGTTACAACATTGTTATACCTTATTGTTGCTATAATGCTAAGCTTATTGTCTACATGTCATAATTGACAAATAAGATGCTTCATTATCATGTAGTGCTGCCATGGCTTCTCTTTTCATTTTTTAGGTAATAGTTTGTAACACTTGACTGTGGTTCAGTTTAAATAGAGATGCTGCTCTCCACTGTCACTGTGAGTGATTGGAGGTATAAAAGACTTAAAGGGAGGTGATGTCAGTGTGGGCTCTTTCAGGACCTCAAACTGTTCTGTACAAAGACCTGATTTGTCCAGTGTGTGTGTGTATGTGTGTGTGTGTGTTTTCCCCTCCCACTCTTGTTCTGGTGAATCAGCTGGAAGGCCTGAAGAAGTCATTACCTTTGGATGGAGCCATAATGGATTTTCGCTCCACTAAATCACTGTGGCTCTTTTGGTTGTTGGAGTTTGATCACCGACCGTTTCTGGGCATCCAATAAAAACTCCGTTTTTTTTTTTTTTTTTTTTCTTTTATGCGATTGGAGTGTGCGTGTTTGTGTGCATGTGTATGTGTGTGTGTGAACTACATTCAATTGATTTGCTAGCATTTCAAGGCCCACCGCCAGGTCTGTCCACTGGCTGCCCTGCATTTATAGCTCTCACTGATACACTGCTGCTCAGTTTATGCGGTTGTAATTGTGGTTATCATGAAAGATACTTTGCTTGTCTGCGTGTGTTTTCATGTGTGCATTTGCATGTGTGCGCACATGAAAATGGACTTGTACTGTAGATAACCTGTTGCTCTGATTAATATGTTGTCAACTTACCTCCCAGCTAAAATATTTTGCACTCTTAAGTAGCAGGCTCATCTTTCACATTGTGATTCACACCAGTGGGTTTTGAAGTGTCTTTGACAGAGAGTTTTGTCAGCAGGGAATCAATAATGCTTCTTTAGAAAAAGACACTCAGCATGTCAGTAATAAGTATTATGCTCCCCTGTCATCTTTTCTTATGTTCAGATAGAAAATTATCCTGCCCCTGCTGCTGTAAGTGCAGCCACTAAAGTAAGTATAAGTAGTAACAAAAGTATATCATTTTGTCACCTCACTTATCTTCTCAATAAAACCTTCTCAAAAGCCAGGAGTTTCCATACATTTTGTGTTCAAACTTGTTAGGGTACATCATCTGTTCTCAGAGAGAGTGCAGTACCTGACTAAACTGTTACTGACTGCAAAATTTAAATACCTTACAAACCAAACCATGACATGATCTTTCTAGTTTCTTTCTAGCATGGGTGCACACACTTTCAGAAAAGTTGGGGATAAGGAGTCATTCACACACTGTGATTAAAATAATTATGTTATCAAGAAAATGCATTAGTAAAAAACAACAGACTGAAACTTGATAAGTATTCTGATTTTCATTTGACATTCGGTCTCAAAGATGTTTTGTCATTAGTACAATACAGTAACTTACCCAGATTTGAATTTTGGAAATAAAACCATTTTGATCTAATTCTGAGGGTCCCGATAGGGCTTTGGAATCAATGCCACATTGTGCTGCATTCTGGGTATTTCTGGGGCTCATCCACAATAGTTGTTGGCAGCTGCTGTGTGTTTACATAAGGAGCAGATGATACAGGCGCTATTTTTGGCTACATTTCACTACAGAGTTTAGACCCAAAATACAGAGTGAATAAATAAAGGCAGAGGTAACATTTCAGGAAGAGCTGACAAATGATGGAAGAACTGAATTGCGAGGTACTAATGTTAGCTGGTGGTTATCAATCAGAAGTTTAAAGATGGATGTTTCTTGAAGTCCCTAAAACTTGATGTATTTCTTTCCTTGTATAGCTGTGTTATTATTAGTTTATGACCTACAGTACATCAGCACAGCTCATGTACACTTTCTTGTGGTGCCCTCAACCTTTGCTGTCATACAGATTTTAGTGGAATAGAGTATAGTCTTCTCCACCACAACCTTCCTTACCTGTGCAAAGCGATTTTAGAGGTGCAGAATTTAAAACTGGTCGTCAAAAAACCTTTGTAAATCAAGTGCGAAATTACATGAAATTAGAGCTACAACAATTGGTCAATTAATTGATTAGTCAAATGTCAGAACAGTAATCTGCAACAATTTTTATATTTTATTGATTGTTTATCTGCAAAATTGCCATAAATTCACTGGTTCCAATGTCTGAAATGTCAATTTTTCCTGTTTTTTAAGTCTTGTATGATAGTAGATTGAATATCTTTTGGACTGGATTTGGACAAAACAAGCAATTTGAATCACCTGGTCTCAGGGAAACTATTAACTGACATTCTGTTGACCATATAATCAGCAGAATAACTAATAATGAAAATAACCATTAGTTGCAGCCGTACAATCAATCATACTTACTGTATCTCCATTTGTTATTCACGTTTTTTCATGTGGCCTTGTGACAAACTGTACTTTTAGGCCAATGTGCCTGTTGGACAAATAACACACAAGTCTGTAGTTACAGAATGCATCTGAAACAAAGGTGGCCCTGAGTCTTTAAACCTATTAATACTATGAGATTGGAAATGCTGACTGAAGCAAATGACTGACCCATAAATGCTGAGACACCAAGAAGTCAGGGTCAGATGAGGCAGAGTTTGAGGGACCAGGCAGCAGACTACATGTGAGTCAAGGCGAGCAGACACTGTTCACATTTAATCAGATTTATCCATCTAGCCATTTAGTGTGTTTCTCAACAGTGGCAGTAACAGTGTTTCTCAGAGTGCACAGGGAGAGGTCTCTCTCAGTGATCAGAAGAGCACGTTGGCTGCTGTGAGAACTGAACTTGTGACATTTTTAAGACGTTGGCCAGTCCACTCTCATTAGAATGTTTGATTAATCAACACGGACGGTTTTCAGGTTTTTAGACACACAGATAAACATGTAGGTAAATGAAGGAGATGCCCACTAACACACACTCATACACCCACACCTACAATGTTACACTTACACACAAACCGTACCCTGCGGCGGCCTGCCAGCCTCTGTGATCCAGGCGTGTGTGTCAAGGCGGCTTACCCTCTTCTCCGCTACATTACCTGAACCAGGCCTGGGGATGATCAGCCCACACACACACTCGTGCACACACACTGCAGCATTTACTGCATCACTGCTTCGCTTGTCCTCCAGTGGCCAGAGTGAGCTCTGCCGCCAAGCAATGAAACATGTCCACCAATAGACAGACAGACAGACAGACAGACAGACAGACACTTTGACCATTGTGTCTGTACCAAATCAAGCAAATTTTCTGCAACAATCTTTCAATTAAATGTGCCTTACTTGCCTGAGTCAATTAAACATACAATATAAGTGCAATGAATAGTCATTCTATGTGAATGTTATCTCTGGGTGTCAGTATGGTTACTATTCAACTATGGTCCATTTTAGTCTGAGAAATTTAGGAAAGTCAAACAAATCTTTGCAAAATGTACGGATAATATTTCATGATCATGGCTGCATTCATCATTTCCAGAAAAGTGACATAACTTGTGTTTCAGGATATTCCATAAAATGTTGTGCACTGATTTGACCAAATTAAGAAAATACAGCTTTAAATTGAATCACTTAGGTCTAATGGTCAATTTTGGACATTTATACATTTATAACTTCTATGAATTTATTTTAATGTCTATTACAGCAAAAATTCACACTTGTATGACGATCATATTTAAATACATGTGTGATGGAAATGAAAAAAAGAATTGGCAAAATGGAAATGACAAAGAGCTCTAATTGAAAAGTAATCCGTTTAAGTGGTGATTTTGGTCAATATATATTTTGAAAAAAAGCTGTGTTGTTGGCACAAAATGAAAAAAAAAACTGTATTGAATGTGTGAATTCACACTAAATTACAGAGGGCAGAAAAGTGCTAACACATTAACACTCTCACTAATCTTGTGCAAATAGAAAACTTTTAAATGGAGGAAACAACACATTCAGCTTCTCTCATTCTGGACAGGTGTTTTATGGACGTTTTAGAAGCCTCTTTTGAAATGTGGCATAAGAGACTTTGCTGCCACATAATTGTGTTTTTTTTAAAGTTGTCCTTATGTTGTTTAAATAATATATTTTTCCATTATACCTTTGTCTCAAGTAAGCGTAACTTAAAAAAATCTACACAGAGAAAGTTTTAAACATGTTAGTAGCATGGAGCAGATTTTCTATCTTAACACGTCAAATCACACGTAAAAATGCTCTGCGTCATCAGCAGATACAGATCACAAACCTCTTGTCTTTCCTGCACAAATGGTGTTTACCCTTTGCTCAGTTGCTACAGCACCAGCCATCTTAATTGGCTGTAATTTATTCTTCTGAACGCAGGCGACAGATGGGAACTGCCAAGAAAACAGCAACAAGCACACCGGGAAGTGCTTCTGTTTCTTTTTTAAAAGTCTTTCTTGTCATATCTCTTCCCAGAAAAGATAGCAGTTTTTAGGAAGTAAAGTCCATCTTCCATCATCTCTGTCGTCATCTTCTGTTGTTTTTCAGGTTATATCTGCTGCTGATGCGACAGACCGCTGGTGCTTTTAGTGAACCCTAAAAGGAATTGGATGCTGCCTGCAACCTCTCAGGCACAGCATGATGTCATGTGTCTTTCCTCAGTTCTCTTTGCACCTTGTATAGAAAATGAAAATACAAAAAAGGGTTGTTTACTTATTTATCTGACTTAAAAGTTGCATGAGAGCCTTCCCTAGGAGTTTGGCTGTGGTGCTGTCTATCCCTGGATGGATATAGAGTGCAGAGTGGCCCGGGGTTGTTGCTGTGGACATGGTGTTCCTGTTACAAATAGGATTGCTATTTTTTGTTTTTATTTTATTTTGGACTTCGGACTGTCAGCACTAGACTGCTAATAGCTAAGTGCTTTCTGTCCTGTTGGTGTCTTTCTGCAGAGCTGTACACTACAGCACTGTGCCACGCATTGTAAAGTAACTCCCAGTAAAAGGCCAGGCTTGCAGAGTGGTCTTGTTGAATGCACTTTGACTGGGTTGTTTGGAAGCAGTTTTTGCTATCAATACTTCAGTAGGTTGTCTGTGGTCTTCTCAGTTGAACAATAGCTTAATATAGCAACTTTAAAATGTTTTATATATATATATATATATGGATATAGTTGAATACAGAGTACTGTAGGGGAAGAAGCTGCACTTTTCTACTGCAGTCTTTCTGAACTGCTGCAGCAATTTGGCTCCGTCCCCTGAGGGGGGAACTGTTCAGAAAATATCATGTTTGCTCTTTTTTTTCAGCCATGTAAAGATACAAGGACTGGCTGTGTGAAAGACACGAGCATTTTGTTTTATAATGAATACAAATGTAGTTACACTGTAAACTATTTAAGAGGCAGAGCTGTCTTCTGCACAGCTGAACAATAGGTCCATAAAAATGCAGCAGGGATAACTACTACATTGTGTTTCCATGTTTCAATTAGTATTGATCTGGAAAACTCTGGAAAACTTGTATTGATGCCAATCCATTGTAGTATGCTGGTATTCTTAAATTAGCAGAATATTCCATCATTTTTGATTTTTCACACCTTTTTAAGACCTTTTTTATGTGCCGCTTGTGGTAACGCCACATATTTATCCTGCACAAGGCAAGTTTATTTGTATAGCACATTTTAACAACAAGGCAATTCAAAGTGCTTTACATAGAACATAAAAGACATCAAGACAGAATATAACAGCAACACAAGGTTAAAAAGTGTTAAATTGGAAATAAAAGGAAGCTTAAATAGAATAAGACAGATAAAACGGGAGAATAAAGGTTACAGTGCAGTGTAAGATATTAACCCTCAAATCTGATTTAATAAAAGGCAGCAGCAAACAGAAAAGTCTTCAGCTGTGATTTAAAAGAACTGAGAGTTGCAGCAGACCTGCAGTTTTCTGGGAGTTTGTTCCAGATATGTGGAGCATAAAAAGTGAACTCTGCTTCTCCATGTTTAGTTTTGACTCTGGGAACAGAAAGCAGACCTGTCCCAGACGACCTGAGAGGTCTGGATGGTTCATAATGAAGCAGCAGATCAGAATGTATTTTCCCCCTGAAACATTCAGTGTTTTATAAACCAACAGCAGTATTTTAAAATCAATTCTCCTGACAGACAGGAGGCCAGTGTAAAGATCTGAGAACTGGAGTGATATGATCCACTTTCTTAGTCTTAGGACTCGAGCAGCAGCGTTCTGAATCAGCTGCAGCTGTCTGATCGATTTTTTAGGGAGAAGAGACACCCACTGTCTTCTGTTATGCCATTTACTGTTGGCCAGTCTTCTTTTGAGGATCTGAGTTTTTATTCTTAGTAATAGTAGGCTAAAAAATTTGTAGAAGTAACATCTTGACTGGAATTCAAGATAATGCTTCACAATGTAAATCACATGACAGGCACATAATGGATAGAGATGCATTCATGCGTATTTTTTTGTTTTTCAAGGTGAGAGAATCTCCATCAGCTCTGCAAGTAATTATAAACACATGGATTTCTGCCTTGAACTCTCATTCAATCTCCCAACCATACAGTTTACTCCCTATCCTGGAGGACTTTGCTAATGATTATTACACTCATATTTTCTGCAATTTGCATGAGGCCTTGAAATAGACTCATGTCGTATAGTGCTGATGAGTTTCCTCCAAGTTAATGAACATTAAGGGACTGAGTCTCACCAGACTCTTGGAGTACAGCGAACTCAGCTTGGACAGCACTCCCCACATCCTGGAATACAAGACCGACTGTTTTGGCTACATAGCGTCGTTTTCTAAGTTCTGCCCATGTTGTTAACATTAAACAAGCCATGTTAAAGGCTGGTTGTGGCTAAAAAATATATATGAAAGCAGATACAGTAGAGGGTGCCTCGGCGCAATTACAAAACCAGAGAAACTCCATAAACAGGCTGAATGAAAAGGGTGTAGCTCAGTCATAAACCTCCAGGTTGCGCAGCTCAACATTTCAGCCCTTTGTTCAACTCCGGAAACATTTGGCATAACTTCAGTTTGGATTTTCCACTCGTGGAGGGTGACATTTTGCTCATTATACCTCATGAGAGAGCATCCAGTCAGGGTCTGAGACGTGTATCAGATTTTTCCAACACTGAAAGAGAGAGGCATGCTGTGACTGTTTAAGCCCACCTCTAACCGCTACTGAATTCAGTGTGAATTTTAGCCACTGGCCCAGCAAACAGCTCATATTATGTAACAGCCAAATGTAGGGTGCCGCATGCTCACTCCTACGCTGGATAGGATTGTGATTCTTTTATACTGACAGATACAAAATACCAGCTATTGCACTGAAATTAATTTCTTTGCTAAATCGGTGGTGATGTGACTGTTAATAATGTTTAATAATGACTCTATATATATAACTGTGAGAATATTTAACATCAACAGGAGTCCATTATATGTTTGACAGCAGCATATCCTGATATGTGTTTAATGGTGACATATTATATTATATATCATATGACAGTAAAAGTAATCTATTATATGCACAAATAAGCATGACAATATTGCTACATAGGTTTAGTAGTGACAGTAGTCCTCTACAGTATATATGTAAGAATGGCATGATTCTACAATATCTCATCTTCTACTCTTATCACTGTGCTATATGTTTGATAGTAGCACATTCAAGACTCAAGATTCAAAGGTTGTATTTGTGACATGCTTATAAAATATGCGCAGTGAAATGCAGGGTGGCACACTCTTGAGGCTGTACTAAAAAGGCTAGTGTGTAAAGAGAGAGTTCACTATCCTGAAAGCCTGAGGAAAGAAGTGTTTTATTTCCTTATTCTACTATATTCTTAATGCTGACAAATGTTTGACTATATATTATATAACAGTAAACACTGCAGTATAGTGACAGCTTTCTACTGTTATATAACAGTAAAGGTGTTCTACTATACAATATGTACATAGGAATTACAATATTGTACATTAGACTTTAATATTCTGCTATGTTTATATGTACTGTATATATTAATATTAATACAATTACATGAGTCCACTATACACGGTATTATATTACAGTGAAAGTATTTTACTATACCCACATATAGTCAATATGACATTATTTTGCTACGTGTGTAATAAAGACAGTACTACAGTATATATTTAGCAGTAGCAGTATTGGACTGTATGTGTGATAGTGAATAATCTTTCTATCTATCCATATCCTAAAGGTTGTTCTAAAATATTCTTGGGTACAAACTGCACTTTTAGATTGACTGTACACTGTGCATCTTTCTATAGTAACTCTGAATTCATCATGCTGTTAAATATGGAGCTGTCCTTCCATCAGCAGCACTTTCCATCTCCCCATATTCCCATTGGCCCATGTTCCCATCAGCCTCTCCCCGGTTTGCATTAACACACCTCTGGCCCCAGCAGACCACAGCCTCTGTGTTATAGATAGAGAAGAAGCCTCCATCTTTCATAAGGGTGGTTAAAGTTTTAGCTCTAGAGAGTAATTGTTGTGTAATCACAACTAGGGGATTAATTATTAATAGAAGCATGCACACACACAGAACACATACACACAAAGTGTATCTCCTGAAATCTCTTTCTGCATCTCATCATCTCTGTCTCTCTGCTCTGTTCCTCTATTTGTATCTCACTCTCTCTCTCTCCCTGTACCTTTCTCCCCATATGTCTCACGATTATTACAGCTCATCTTTTCCTCTTTCTCTTTTTCTCCCTCTCTCTTTCCACTTTAATGGAGTTAGTGAGTACCGAGGATAAAACAATTAAAACAAAATTCATTTGAATGAATTAAAGAGTAGGGAGCTGCAGTAGCTGACACTTCTGAGGCAAGACAAATTATCCTGCGTGGCTGGTTTAGTAGCATTTTTCAGTGGCCTTGTCCCACCTAATTAAGATGTGTATTAACCCATGGAAAAGGATTGTTAGTACACAATAATGTAAAAGAGATGGGGGATAAATACGTAAGGAAGGTAACGGTTTCCGCTCTGTGTTAATGTTGCTCTGGACCCTTCTGATTGACTCGGTTGGGTAGCGTACAGCTGTTGTCTGTGAGTCACCTTCCCGTCATCGCCATACATTCTCTAATATTTTCCAGTGAGGAGCAACAGGAGATGCACGCGATTTGCAGCATGGCTTACGAAAGACTTCAGAGGCTGTTAAGGAAATGGCAAGGCCATCTGTGCTGCTCTAAGAGGGTGTGAAATGAAGATGGAGAGTGTGTCACACAGCGATGAGAGGTCATTACTGGCTCCTCAAAGGCAGCAGATTATGTCAATTTTACAGGTCACAGTCTTGTGGGTCACCACATTTTTTATGCGCTTCATCTCTGCGACACCTTAACACTTGGTAATGAGTCCAGAAGTGTCTGGAGTTCAAATGTGCATTAAGAGCTGTGATGCTCAGGAACAGCAGTTGAACGGGTGTCGCTGGCGATGATTAGATGCAGCCAGATGGCATCAGGATGTTGCTTCTTGTGCTCAGAGTCACTGCAACAATCACTCTCTCTCTCCTGGCAGATTGTCACTTTATGTGTTTATATGTGGCATAATGACTGAAAACACCCTGTAGGTTGTACATCTTGCTACCTCAGTAGTGCCATTTGCATTTGACTGGGCTGTCTGATCCAGAGCAGTTTGCAATGCTGTTTAAGGATTCTTCCTTGTGTCACCCCGTTGAAGTGTTCGTGTTGCAATACACGACATTGATGACATTCATCCACTAGATGTCGCACTATAGCACCAACGTCTCAGACCAAAACAAACATGCAATAAAGTTGGGGAAAAAAAGAAAGCTCAGCTCACACTCTGTTAGTGCATTGCCTGTTTCTCGCCTCAAATGTTTTCAGAAACATATTTTAATGTACTGTTTAGCTGTAATTTGAGAAGGTTTGTGACGTGGCCGCCATCTTGGAAACAGATGCGGAGGACACTGAGGGACTCACATTAACTAGCATGCACTAACATGCATGCGCGGCTGGCGCGGCAACCAAAACAAAGAACAGGGAAGCTCAGATAACAACACACACAGAGGGACTGTGACTTCATTCACTGGTAAGGACGCCATTACTCTGCGATATCTCTACACAGCAAATAGTTGTTTTCTGACAACTAATACGGCTAAATATTGTTTATTGCAACTTTAAGAAACTGTTCCCAGTTCATATTCTGTTCTGCTGCTGACCCTGACCTCTGACCTGTCTGTTGAGAGGAGCATGAGAAAACAGGAAGCCATACAGTATTAGTGAGTAAGCCAGTAAGCACTTAGGCCCTTGACAGGATTTTTAGTAGACTGACTGCACTCTGATTTTGTGCAATTGTAAAGCCAGCCAATGTGTAAATGGAGGTGAAATGTTCTTTTCATCAAGTCTTTTTAAAAATGAACTTGCCTGGTTTGTTATGGTTAAAAAATTCTGAGAGGAAACGATGGAAATTGTTTTGCCATGAAGTTACATGTATGTTTGATTTATGTGTCAGGCCTTTAATTGCAAACACAATCACACAGAGCTTTAGTTTGGTGAACACACACATGTGCCCCTGTCCAAAATGACACAAACACCTTTAATATAGGTTAAATAGCCCTGTTACACAAACATAAATGTTTCATTTTGTGCAGGTTTTAAGCCACATTTAAATTCAATTTCTTATGCAAGCAAGGTTAACTCTGGATTACACTTACCTGTAATTTCATGCACAATGTCGGATGTATTCTTCTCATTTTCCCACTAGTTTAAATATAACTGTGCTATTCAACACAGTTTGTATTGTTTTCATATTCAAAGTTTATTGTGCAAATCATTTGGACTATCCTCAGATGTGTTCTGATCTCTATCAGTCTTAGAATATGTCCCAGTAATCAAGTATGTAACTCCACCTGAAGATACTACAAACAGTGATTTCCTCCAGTGTATTTATGCTGCTTTAGCCTCTTTTCTAGGTTTTTCAATTTTGCACCAAGGTTGTTCATGCACCATCATCAAAATGTGACAGAAGCCCACCAAGCGAACCAGCATGTGTTAGTGCCACAAAGTTTGCACTTCATAGCGCTTGTATTCATTTTCATGAAAACAGGACACACTGTATTTTATAACTGAAACATTTTTGTTACAGGAATGTCATTTCCTCCATTAAAGGCATGCCTGTTCAGCAGCCATGCTTTAATTTAAAAAAAGAAAGAAAAACACACACACACATACACACTCCCAGACAAACTTCTTTCTTTCAGTTCCATTTACAGTGCTTTTGATCGGTCTGACAATTCAATAGGTGCTGTAAAACTGTATTGTAGCTCTAAGTGTGTAAAGTGTCTTTATTTCTGTGTTTGGGCTTCATGGCTGCTAACTGGCAGGGAGATAAACTCCATGTAGCCCAGGGGAGCATGGTGATGATGAGCTAAACAAACAGGCTAACAGTGTGACAGCACATCAGAGTCTGCTGAATGCAGCATGTTCCTTATGCATGCAGAGGGAAGACAGGGGCGGAGCTGTGAGGTATAGGAAAGGAGAGGACGAACGAGGGAGGAGAAAGTGTGGAGAAAGGGAGGAGAGAGGGAGAGAAAATATGGGGCGGAAAGAGGAGGAGGGGGTGTTCAGGGAGCTCTGACAGGCTGGCTCAGCTGTGTTTTAGCTAATGGGTGAAATGGCTACTCTGCTGACGCTCCTCTGTGACTGTTAGGATGTACATTTCACTGTAGTAGGTTCAATCCTTTTTACCCCAAGGCAGCTCTAAAACAAATCTCCATGGCCCTGATAGATATAAGATTTTTCCATAGGTTTAAACAGCCGAGAATATTATAATTATCATTACAGTCAAGAAATATACATGAGTAACTAAAACTGGCATTGAAATTAACACTCAGCATTGACAATTTCATTAGAACACTACAAATCGGATTGCAAAAGACAACAAAGCGTTTAAATGACGTCATATCATATGCATAATGTACAAAACTGTACTTATATTCATATCATGTTTACAGAATGTTACGTATGTATAGGTCTAGAGATGTGTGTTGGGCTGCATGTGTGTACACGTGTGTGGGCGTACTTGATTTAATACCACCTCCAGGGACTGAGCTCTGATTTAAGAGCATCTTCATGGCAACTGCAGCAATAGGCACTTTCTGGGTCATGTGAGAGCTGGCATCCTTTAGATTTATATATCTACCCCCCCAACCCCTACACACACACACGTACACACACAAATATTTGAATGTGGACAGGTACAGTATGTGTGCACACAAAGACCCTGTTCACATCTGGCATTAAAATGCATCTTGGGCGATCCGATCACAAGTGGACAGCTTTAAGTGCAGGTGTGAATGCACCCAAGATGCATTGAGATCTGATCTCTCAGACCACATTTGGAGGTGGTCTGGGCTGCATATGGCCACATTCTTTTGGCAATGTGTATTCAATGTGTCCTGGGCCACATTGAAGGACCGCCTACTCAACTGACATCCTCTGCGTAAGCGGAGGTACGTACTCATTCGTGCACCAACGGTGTCATATGTAGTTGCCGCTGTCTGTCTCTCCTTGCTCCGCTCTGTGTGTGTGTGTGTGTGTGTGTGTGTGTGTGTGTGTGTGAAGCCGGAGGGGCTGAGCCCCGCCCTTGGTGAAACGCAGAGAGCAGAGGAGAGTAGAGAAACCTAGCACGACCATAAACAGCAGTAGAGATGATGTTTATTTATGTTATTTACCTAATTTATGTGTACTCGTTTCATTTCATCCCACTGTGAGAGTCTCTACTGTGTTTCAAACGGAAATGATGAACTGTTGTGTGTTTATTTGCATACAGAGCGGGGAAGTGAGATCCGATCACAAGTGGTCACTCGAGGCGTATGTGGAGACGCATTCTAATGCCAAGTGTGAACTGACATACTTAGAGCTGTCCACTTGTGATCAGATCACCAAAGACGCATGTTAATGCCAGGTGTTAACAGGGCCAACGAGAGAAAGGGGGAAAGAGAAACAGGATATATGTGTGTGTGTGTGTGTGTGTGTGTGTCAAGTACCTTTGCTCTGTCAACAGTAAAGCACAGTTGAAGCCTATTTCCACTGAGAGATGGGCAGCAATATGTTTTGGACCAATGCTGCAGCTAAGATAAGATCCACGCAACTGCAGCCCACAATCTGATCCTACTGCTGTGCCAGAGGGCAAAATCCAATTTCCTCTACACTGTGAAAAAAATGCAAAACAAGAAAAGCAAAACATATTTTTTTAATCAATGATTAATGCTTTGTGGGAGATGACTATTTATCTTTTGCATATTCTAGTAGGACAAAATATAGCAGCTAATATATTGTTTGTACTCTCAGGAGGTTTTTGGCAGAATAATTGTATGATAAGACCTGGCACATCTTTAACCTGAGCTTTTGTGTCTTCCTGGCCTTTTTCCACCAGGTCATGTTTGCCTTCTCACAACATGACATTTGGAGCGCAAATTGTCTGGCCTTTTTAGACGGCTGGACTGTCTAGCTCATACTGACAAGACAGACAAAACAGTCTCTCAGATAACTGTTCCATCCTCAATTATTAGACTTCTTTGAACTGAATGTTTCTCTGCACTGCATGTCTGTCATCTGCTGGAGATAAGCAGCGGGGCTCACAGTGCAGCTACAGCTCTGCTGTAGATTTGCGACTGAACTTTGTCACTGTGCAACCCTGGGTGGGGAGAGACACTTGCTCATAGGTCAGCATGAAACCCCACCCCCAAACAGCGATTATCCAATCATGGTGTGGCAACCACAACTAGAAACAGCAGGACTTTTCAAGCTTTGGATTTCTCCACATGTTGAAGTGTGCGTGGGGCTGTAGGAAGAAAGATACTCTGTGTACAAAGGGTTTGGATGGTGGTTTCTCCAGATAAAAAAAAAAAATACAAGCGCAAATGTGTAAGCAATGGATGTTTGTCTGCTCTAATGTAATCTGCAAATGTGACCAACTAGCTTATACCCAATCGTAATAACCCAACATTACTTCCAAGGCCAGGGGCATTTAATGTTAAATTATTTTGTGAGGCTACAGGTTACATTAAAAAAGCCCAGCTGCTTTACGATACTAATACTAATCAATACTAGAACTAGTATTAATCAATACTACAGTAACATTAAAAGTAAAACATGCTGTTTGAAAATACAAACAAGCATAAAACTAACCTCATGAAAGCTAAGCAGCTAAACAGGGTTATGTTAACATGAAACAGTCCGATCTTCCATTTTTCTCTATCACAATCATAAGACCAGGAGTAACTACAAGACTGCCAGAACAACACTTTATTATCTCTTCTACAGCACATAGATCTTTAACTGGTGAGCATGCTGAGTTTTTTCCTCAGACACACACCTTTAGCCTCAGCCTTTTAGCACAATGCCGTGTGCATATTTAAGACTCTTTTACAGCGCTCTCGTTTTAAAACAAGTCAGCTGGAAACCTGAAAAAGTCAGCCGCAGACATCGTTTTTACCCAACTCATAAAGCTAATGCTTGATTAAATCTAATTACAGCTGATAAAATGTGCCAGCAACAGTTGTCATTTAAGCCAACAAAATTGATGGTGGCAGGATAGAAATGAGAAGCTGCTTTTGTCTACCTCTATCTGAAATCAAGGACCCTTTGTTTCATGAATTTCCAGTGGTAAATCTGCCAGCGTTATAACTGTAAACTGCATGTGTGTCGTGCCGTGTGAGAATGGAAAACTTGACAGGCATAGCGGCAGTAACTAAGGGGGTGTGCGTCTAAGCGAAGGGTCAATTGTTCAGTATTTCTTTATATAGAATATGAGATTAGCATGTTGGCTAGTGTGGTATTCATTTAAGATAAACTCCATCATGTATTTAGGCGTGTCAGCAAACAATACCATGTAACATGCACATGAAGATTATGCAAAAAGAGAAGGAAAAACAAACAAACTTGAATTTAAATTATCTCTCTTCAGGATGCAGCCAAAGTGCATCAGTAGTTCATCAGGAATGCAGCATGGAGAGGCAGTGCTACAGTAGCACCATCTGTATGTAATCCTCTGTTGATTAGCATGTAGCGCTACTGTATCTCTCAGCTAGCCAGCCCCTCCTGTTGCCCCCAGAGTCTTAATCCTTCCTCCGCCTGTTGTTTTTCTGCTCCACTGGGGACCAATCGCGCCAATTCCACTCATCGAGCTTGATAATTAGTGACAATTGTAAAAGTAATTTACAAACTCAAGCGATGCCATTGAGCAAATGGTGCCAATTAACTAGAGATGCTAATGTGGGCAGAAATGTGGAAAAGCAGCATCCGACCTCCATTACAGTGAGAGGAGGAGGGCCAGAAAGCTGTCCTCTGTGTGTCAGGGAGAATTGTGCAGGGAGGAGAGGGGAGGGGATGCACAATGTGTGACTGAGCTTGTCACCATGCTGCAGATTAATCCCACAATATGTCGTGACCAGGGCAACAACATTTTAATATTTAAAGCTATTAGCTGATGCCCTTATTTAGAGTCACCGGCACTGAGTCCAGTAGAAGAACATGGTTCAATTCCTTCATTATCAACATAACAACCAAGTCAAGATAGGCTTTTTGGAAATAATACACTCATCTTGTCAGTTGAAATTAAAAGGCTGTGTGCACCAGAAAAGGTCATCACTATCCCAGTGAACTGAGATGCTAGACATTACCACAAACTGTTATTAGTGTCAGATGTTGTTACTGGTTGAAAATCTTCACTACACACTGAACTTATGAATTGAAATGTAAGATAGATATTAATAGATATTAAAGAAACCAAAGCAGACCTTGCCAGTAGAGTAGCTGGTTCTTAGCCCAGTGAGATCATTTATGGAATGTCAAATGGTGCTTTTTTTTTTTTATCATGAACCACTTAATATCTGCAGCCTGCAGGTTTCTTTCTTCCTTTAATTAAAGTAAAATAGCCTGGAAATGGAAAGTAAGAATCGTTAAGTTTAAAGGTTCACCCTTTGACCAGTAGATGTGTTTAAGTCTCCAGCAGGAGGTCATGAACTGAACTAAAATATTTTCAAACCACTGCTGTGCAGCACTAAGTTCACAAACTGGATAAGTTCAAGACACTATGAATGCATTTTTATGTGTAAGTATATGATCTTGATCTAGTGTGGGTATCAGCGTGCTTTGCTGTTTGGCACAGTGTCGTTTTAGCCATGCTAACTAAACAACTATTAGATGGACTGCCATGAAATTTGTTACAAACATTCATGTCCCCCCTCTGTATGAATTGTACCTTTTGTGATCCCTTCACTTTTCATCACGTTTTAAAAATTTGTCCAGCTCTGGTTTAGCTGCAAAACTAATGACATCAACATCAGCCTCAGTTGTACTTTGTGCTTTACCATGTAACCTAAGATGGTGAACATGATTTTACCTGCTAAACATCATCATGTTAGCACTGTCATTGTGATTTTTTCTCATTTGCCAGACATGATCATGTTAGCATGTTGACATTTAGCTCAAAGCACCACTGTGTCTAAGAACAGCCTCACAGAGCTGCCGGCGTGGCTGTAGACCCTCAGTCTTGTTTAATGTTACTACTGGGGGGACCAAAGTCAGACAGAATTCTGCACATATGGCTTTAAGTTTTATTTTTGTTAGGTGATTATAACTGTTTTTTAAATTATGATTTTCAAAGTTCAAACTCAACGCACTGTGACTGTGTTGCTCATAGGTCCTCATAGGCTATATTTTAAGAAATGGGAGAATGATTCTCTATTTTTTCCCCATCCATATAGGCCCACTCACTGCTTTGCCTGATTTTCCATTCTCTGTCTGGGATTTGAACTGACAAACTTTCACTCCCAAGGTTGCCCACATATCTTCTAGGCCCTTTGGTCTCAGGTCTCACGTTTTAGAGATCTACAAAACTGCTGGCGCGCATAACATATAATGTAGATGACGTGGACAGATTAAATTTGGGCCTATTTGTGTTTTAGCATAGACAATGTCTCGAAGAGGCTTGTTATTTGAAGTCAAGGCCCCACTGTCTCATTATGTGTAGTGTAATTGTTGCTCGGTTCAATGCTTCCAGCTTTCCCAGACCTGAAAAAGAATTGGTAATGTGACTAATCCACTGTAAGCAGGAGGGAGCCTTCTGGTTAATGGTACAGATTGCCCTCTTTAGAAACCCCTCTCCTCTCCTCTCCTCTCCTCTCCTCTCCTCTTCTCTCCCATCCTATCCTATCCTATCCTCTCCATCTTCTACAGGATAAAAAAACAGGAGTTGTATTCCCATTCTGTCAGTCACAACCACTCTGCCTCCTAGGCCTCAGCCTCTATCAGTGTAAACAGAAGAGGGGAAGCAGTGTTTGGTGTTTTCTCCTGTCTAAAAACCTCCTTTTGGTGTCTCTTTGATCCCGGGCGCTGGAATAGTAATTGCTATCACTTATGAAACAAAATGACAAGCGCTGCCAACAGTTTAGCAATGCAAATACAAAAGAAGAGAGAGCTGAGAGTAGCGGGGATAGTGGTCTATGAAGAGGAGTTGATGCAGTCAGCTCGGGCTGTGTGAGGGTCCTAAGTTTGCAGCTGTGTGCTTTTGATTGATTTTGGGAGGGCCATGCAATGATTTATGTATGTATAGTTCTTATACATATATTCTTTTAAAGTGGTAATCCACAGGACACGTGCTTTTTGTGTCCTTTTTTTTCGGCACCATTTCAAAGTAGAGCCATAGGCAACTCTGGATGCTTTGGATAGAATTTGCCTTTTGCACAAACGTGCAGAATGTAGCTTCGAATATAGCTATCTTTTGGAATAACAATTAACGAAGAGTCAGCCGGGATGGTACAGAGCCTGTAAGTGAACATTGAAAGAAATGTCTATATTGTAAGAAATTCTTCCAGAAGAGCAGAGAGCCAGCCCAACTGGGAGCTGAAGTCTGGCCTTTCTGGCTTACATAAGGCGGACGTGGCCAAAGCAGTGATGGTTGGATGGTAGTTATTCAAACAGCATACAGAAAGAGAGAAATGAAGGAACTGGATGGTTCCTTTTCCTTCTTTAAAACTGTGGAAGTGGATAAGCCTCTGGTGTTATTCACAGGCTCCCTCTGACATCCTCTGTTGATGTTTATTTAAATGGCACTCAGATCGGTGTGGAAATTGTCCCTTTGCGAATGCCCAGCAGGACAGAAAACAGCTGGGCTCTGGAATGGAAACACAGAAAGAGGGCGATAGAAATATTTCTGCAAGGACAGAAAGAAAAAACAGAAGGGAGAGAGAAAACTTGGGGGGTTTATGTAAAGTAAGGGATTTGTGTGAAATGTATTTTGTGTAATGAGACGCCCCAATTCTGCTCTTTGAAATAGTGTTACCTGAAGCTGGAAAAATAAAAATCTCTCCTTTTGCCTGTCCCCCACTGTTCTTCAGCTTACACTGGGCCTATCCTCCATTTCACAAAAAAACCCCAGCTCTGTATTTTCTCCGATTTAGTTGTCAGGAGAGGGTGTCATTTTAGAGATCCTGCTGGGAGATTGTTCTTTCTTCTAGGACATTCTGACACAGTGTTAATATTGCAGCTTTCCTTTCATAGCGCTAACAAACAGCCATCGACCCCATTGGTCATCAGAAGAACAGAAATGTCCATTCACTGAATAAGCTGCTGCTCTCTGCTGTATTTGTTGGTGTATTTCTCCAGTTTCAGCGGGGTTTCCTACCTCTGCTTGGAAGGTGTTGGACACCCGTTTTGCTCTTACAACATGGTAACACTGTTTTCTCAGTGTGATGAGCATCATTTGACAGTCCCCTGCCTCAGCATCCTCAGCATCCAAGCCCATTTACAGCCAGCTCATTCACTTTATTGCCATTCGCTGATGGCAGTACTTTGAAGTGTTTGCTAAGGGCGGGTGGGGGGTGGTGTTGGGGCAGGGGAGCTTTAATTGGCTGCATTAGTTGGTTTGCTTCTTCTCTTCTTTCTTGATGCCCCCAGTAACAGTGAGCCACATTAGATGACCTACATTTAGGTCATTACACAGTTTTGCTTTACCCCCCCCCTCCTAATCTTGATTCAGTGCAACCAGTCTTCCTTATGTCGTGTTTAGGTGTCTTTGAAGGATCCTAATTCATCTCTACCAGCTTCTTGCAAAATGAGTTTGGGTTGTTTGATTTGTTTATCCATGGATATAGTCCTCTGTGTTTACATTGACATGGATGCGTTCACACGGACTACCGGGAGAGTTAAATTTAGCAACTTCATCCCTATGCACATGACACTGATTGACAGCCCGCTGTGGGTAATGATGTGTTCCGTTTCACAACGTGTCGCCCACAGCAGTCGCCCTCGCAGAAGTTTTGATGTTTGTTTTGTTTGAAATGCCTATACACTCTTGTACATCCAGCACGACATCTCCTGCAGTATGTTTGGGCTGCATGAAGCATCCATGTGGAGAGAGAGGGTCAAATCAATCCTTTTAAGGGCTTGAAATGCGGGGGAACAAGCTGTTGATTGGTCCCAGTGCTTATACATTGTGTTTTACTGTGTCAATGACTGCATTGCATGAAATGTGCACTGTAAAAAAAAAAAAAAAGATGAATTGATATAGTTAGGGGTGTAACGGTACACAAAATTGACAGTTTGGTACGTACCTCGGTTTTGGGGTCATGGTTCGATATGATTTTGTTACAGCAGAAAAAAAGAAAGGTAGAAAATAACATTTTGGTCTTTTATTTAGAGAAATGTAGACATCCAACAATGGCTCATTGGTCAAAACTATTACTGAAACAGTTTAGGGACTGTTGGTTATTTATCAGGGGGAGGGGTGGCTGGGGTGTGACTTCCTTTTTTTTTTTCCTTGACCCTCCCCGGAGCTACAAATATTTTTCCTTGAGCCTCCCTGAGTGACTGAGAGAAAATGCATGACCTTCCCTCCACCATAAATAACCATATTTTATATTCACACTAAAGGTAAGTAGTTTTGGAGAAAATAAAAAGCAAAGGCTGACCTTTTCCAACCATTATGTTTAATAGCGAACCATGACTCTTAAACCTTGGCCCTCTGACCCCCCTTCCCTCGTCAGGAAAAAAAGCAAACTACCAGCCCAACTTACGGTGTCCTCTCCTACAGTACTGCAAAAGTTACCTATGACATTTGCAGCTCTGAAACAAAAATAAGATGCCAATGTAAAGAGCAAACAGGACGGAGGCAGTGAGAGTTTTCACCAAAACAAACAGCTAATTTCTTAAGCAAAATGCAAATTCTCTTACAAATAATCACATCATTCAGTAGAATAAAGGTGCATGACACTCAGCCCTCCTATCGCACAAAACCAACAAAATTTAATAAGCCTACACACACACACACACACACACACACACACACACACACACACACATCACAGTGTGCTCACAGCCAACATTAGCGACATGTGCATATTAATGACTGTTTTCCCAAATAAATGGTAACATACACAACAGTGGCAGCAGCGGCCCAAATAATATCAGTGGGCACGGTGGCTGTTATTAGATTTTAAAAACGTACCCTTTGATGATCGCATTAACAAAAGTTACTTGAAAACAAAATCCTAGAGTTGAAAAAAGCCTTTTGATTTTCTGCACCAAATTAGCTCTGGTGTAGGTCTTCGTTTGCAGATTAACTCCAATTTTTCACTAAAAGTTAATCTTGAAAGAGGCATGGATAATCCTCACTAGCTAACGACAAAGGCGCTGCTGAAATTTGGCGGTGGATCTGACGTATCTGCCGGCTACCATAACTGTCAAATGGTTTGCAGACTCAGGTGTACCAGCGTGGTAATGGCAGCGGACCCATTCACAGTGAACAACGGGCTGAACTTGTCATAAAGTAGAGACAACAAAGCTCGCCCATTTAGAGGGAAGATATGGTTATGATTGTCATTTGAATTACTCGACCCTCTGTAAAATTATAGCTGGACCATTAATCACAGAGCTGAAAGCAGCATTTTCTCTCTAGTAACTGTGAAGGCGCAAAATTCTGATAGGCTGACAAAAGGGGCTTCTTTCATTTAATCCTTCACATTCCAACACAAACTGAATAGGCAGGTTTGAAGGGTTTATTTCTTCAGAAACATTTTTTCAGTCCTGTCACAGCAGTAAAACATATTTTGAAAAGAAAAAACATATTTAAAATAAATACAAAATGCCATGTAACTGAGAATTGCAACTGCCTTATTTGAGCTGGATTTAGTCTCTTCCTTGTGTGTTTGATGTTTGTATTCCATATCTGTTGTGTTTTATTTCTACTTAAACTGTAACTGGTGTGCTGTCTTGGCCAGGTCTCCCTCGGAAAAAGATTTCAATCTCAAGGGACTTCCTGGTTAAATAAAGGTTAAAAAAAAAAATATCAGTCAGAGCGACCAAACCATTACTCTTACTTTCATACTTTCAGAACTGGTTCTTATGATGTGCTGTCTGACCACATCAGAAATCAAATGTTTTTGTCGTTGTTCTGAACGGCTTCACTCAAAGGCGGAGTGAAAAGCCGACTGTCATAGAGAGGGGAGGGGGACAGGGAGACGTGGTATCGTTTCACTACGGAGATAACGGAGCATATTTCAATAATAGTGTTGCACTCAGTCAGTGTTATGGGTCTCTCGTTTGTCATTCTGACGGCAGCAACACTACAGGGTAACCAGGGTAACCAGGCTCCCTTGGCTAAGCCAGCTAGCATACACCCATTAGCATGCTATAGCTAAGTGGTGTGCTGCCAAAATGTTCTGGGTGGAACTCGCGCCCTAGAATTATTGCATATTCTTCGTACGACTGCAGGCACCAAACCATAATGTCCATACCATGACAATACACACGTAGGGGAGAACCGGGATGAAAGTAACACTTTTCAGATAAAAGTCATTTTAAAAGATAATATTAAAGACAGAAATTAATTTTCGTTGTGATCAACAACTCACGTGTGTTCTATCAATACCAGGTGCTATTTTATACAAATGTGGAACGGCTTTGCAGTTGGGCATTGTTACTTTTGACCCCGTCAGTCAGGATGAAACCCACACACGGTTGGGTTAAAAGTAATGCAATGGTATAAAATTGAATTGTTTATATTATACTTGTCAATTGATAATGTCCTTGTTAATATGTAATTGCATATAAACATATTATGTCCATCATCTTAATAAAAAATATTAAATTTAAATTTTCAATTCCATCAAATGTTTTACAACAGTATACACAGTATAACTTTTAAAGACACTTTAACAGTACAACAGTGTAAGACTAAGACATTTCATTTGCTGTATTACTAACATAAATTCTCTTTTTTTATTCATTGTCAGAGTTGTGACAGATATAGTGCTCTGTGCCCTCAGTACATGCCTCGTGGGACCAGTGCAGACAAAAGAGACACTGCACTCACACTTCCCCAGGCAAGGATGAGCTGAATGTCTCCCCACACACAAGACATTTCTCATCCTTGTCCTGGGAAAGTGAAGGTGCAGTGGTTTGATCAGAGTAGAGCCTGCTGTAACACACAGTTTGACCGTATTAGTGGCGGGGTGAAAGAAACAGCTGTTACAATCATTCTGACAATGACTCCTGACAGTTAAACCTGAGTTGCTTCTATACTGAAAAACTTCAGGATGTGACTCGAAGAAAATCACAGTGTTACTTTCATACTGGCTTTCCCCTACCTTTATACCCCTAAATAAAGTATAAAGTATATTATACTATATACAATCTGTACACAGAAACTGAGTTTTTACATTTAAAAAAACAGATATTGACATAATTGTATTTGGTGTATTACTGTTACCTGATAAAATGAATTACATGCTGATGTTTCTAATCCTGGTTAACTGGATGCAGTTTTTATCTGACCTACACTGAAATGTAAGGTGTACATTCATGTTATTTTTGGTGCAACTGTGCAAAAGATAACACTTAAATAAATAATTATCTTAATCTTCTTAATTGCAATTTGTCACACATCATATAGCACCATGCAGAAATTGATCTACATATAGCCCCTATAGTGCTGTAAAGACCCATTTAATAGCTGAGAAAATATCAACGCTAAAGAAGGTTTTCTGAGAAACACATAATGTACCGAGTACTTCATCCTAAATGTATCAGTTCTGTATTACATTTGAGGCATTGTGTGATATAGAACTCTTACTTGAAGCAACAAACCTGTGAAGTAGAGCTGTCCTTTCTCGGTGTGTAATTGTACAGTGTTCAGGTTCAAATGAAGGGAGGTTGATGTTACAGCTAACCTTGGCTATGCGCCCTGCATGGCTGCCCCTGTAAGCCATCAGTCTGCTGGGAGTCTGACTGAAATATTAAAGAGCCTGTCTGCTTGCCCAGTGTAGCACCTCACCACAGAGTGGCCACAGTGTATAGTGTAGTGTAGTATATGTCATAGCTAGTAGTAGAGATGTAATGGATGGACACCAAGTGGAAGATTATTCTCACTTTAATTGACACTCATATTGCTATCAGTCCTTTGATATATTTATCCATCTATGTATGTATTCATGAGTGACATGACCTGCTTGTGGTGCATAATATTTGTTGCTGACAGAGGACTGAACTAAAAAACTGTGTAGGTATAAATCTATCGTGTTATTATGAATATGACACCCTTGCAGCAGTAAAAAATAGATGGAAGTCACCTCTCCCTGCTGTACATCACCTTACAGCACACCAGACCCCATGAGTGGCAGCTCTGATTTTGTTCATGCTGGTACATGCCTGTTTTGGGTGATTGGTGGTCTGTACTGCTGCAAAGTCATATTTACACATTTCAGAAACAGCCCAGTATCCAAAAGAATTACATCCATATTGGACCATTCTTCATCTCACAACTTATGTCCAATGCCAACGTTCAATGCCAAGGAAGGAAATAGTGTGCCCTGTATGTAGAGAGGTGGAAAAATAAGGGAGTGGAGATCAAGGTTGTGGATTTTCATGCAGGAGACCGAAGTTTAGAGCCCTTCATAGACTGTTTATTCACTTTGGCTTATTTCAATGATTCCCCAACCATGCCATACTTTATTTGCCATAACCACAGTTATGTGTTCAGTATCAACCTTTTGCGACTTGACAAATAGGGTAATTAACAAAGTATATTCATTATGTTGCAGAAAATGTCATTCTGGTGGCATAATGTTTCTGTTAAAACATCAACAACAAGCAAATGAGTTGTGTAGAAATGTAATTTCTAGGAGACAGGATTGGTTGTAATGTTTTTCAGTCAGTAAGTTTTTTTTATTTCATAATTAATGAATATGTTTGCAAAAAAGTTCATATGCTAAGCTCAGTGTCTGTCTCTGATGGCCTTTCACAGCTACATCACACTCCTGTCCCTTTATGTTCTCACTGTAACAGCAGCTACTGTACAAAGCAGAGGTGATGTCCACTATTTATGCAATACTGTAGATGGCATTAGGCGGAGGAGTGTGAAGGTTGATTTAAGTTCATGTGTCACAGTTAGATGTGTAATTATAATGACTCCATACACACACACACACACCACTTCCTCCTCCCCCTTCTCCCCCTTCTCCGCCTCCCAGGCTAACAAATCTGTTTGGTCCTGAACCCTCCAACAGAGGGAGGCAGTTGTGTAAGAATTGAAGCAGAAATCAAGACCCCTGGGGCTGGAAACAAGAAGGAGGAAGAGAAAGAGGCAGCGACAAAGAGATACAGTAGAGAGAGATGAAATAAATGATGGAAGTCTTTTTAAAACTGCTTTTGAGTTATGATGAAACAGCAGTTGCTCAAGTAAAACATGCTGATGGAGGAATTTAGGTTTTGATCAATTGCTTTTTGCTGTCATTCTGGAGGCATTTTATTTGCACATCATTATTAGTATGATTGCTAGTATTTTGACTCACTTTGGCAACATGTCCAACATCCTGACAACAAAAAGCTAATGAAAGGGAATAAAGTAATCAGGGACATGGCAGAGAGAAAACACAGGGACGTGAGAGCGTGCAGAGAAAGTGAAAGAGGGTGCAACAAGAGGAAAAAGGAGAACATTGACATATGATTGACTGATACCCCACTGTGGGTCAGTGATTGAATACTGTTGTGTATTTCTGTGTAACTGAGCCTGAGTGAATGTTAAGGAAATACGACCTGAATGCGGAAAACGTGGTTAACAATGACCCTAATGCTTCCTCCAATTCATTTTAAGCCCACATAGAGTGCTTGCCTCTGTTACCTTTACCAGCTTGGAAAACCTCTGATTAAAAATGAATCAGCTTTTCACTGGTGTATTCTAAACTTCCATTGCATCGTTCACTTTAGCATTACAAGAGTCTCATGTTACTCTCCTGGAACAGCAGCTTTTTAGCCACGCTAGAGGGATGGCAATGCCGCTCTGGTGGTCGGTCAGTCCACCACTTTGGTTCAGACTGAAATATCTCTTTAAATATTGAATGGATTGCTGCTGAATTTGGCATTCACCGTCACCAGAGGATGAAGCCTACTGACTTTGGCAATCCCATGACCTTTCCTCTAGTACCACCATGGGGTTGAAACTTTTGTTTTTAAGTGAAATGTTTCCACAACTGTTGGATGTATTGCCACTAAATTTGGTACAGATCTCCATACACTTTTCCTCTAGGCAGGCAAAAGTTTTCACTTATCCAGTGGACTATCTAAACATGTATAATGTGTAATGGATTGGCACAACATTTGGTGAAGACATTGATGGTTGTAATGACTTGTATGATGACGATATATCCTAATGACTTTGGTAATCCCTTGACGTAACCTCTTGCTACCATGAGGTTCACATTTGTAGTTTTGGGTGAGATGTGTCAACAACTTAGAGACGTTGGATGAATTGTCACGAAAAATCTTTTTAAAAAATCTGTACTTGTACAAGACTACATTCCCACCAGCTTCAGCTGTTCTTTGATAACTAGTGCTAATTATCAAATGCATGCTAACATGCTAAACTAAGACGGTGTACATAGTAAACATTTACCTGCTAAACATCAGTATGTTAGCATGCTGATGTTAGCATTTAGCTCAAATCACCACTGTGCAGAGCCTCACAGAGCCACTAGCGTGACTGTACAGTGAAGAGATCACTGTTCCTCAGGTCCTATTGGGTCAAATCAGAATTTTATAGAGACACACTGGTTTGAGTCTTTCTGTTTTCAGCTACCTTTTTAGCTACTCAGCTACACTCATGTGTATACTGTGTGTCTGTGTGCAGTGAACTGTTCATGTTCCATGCGCAGACTGAAAAATGTTTTTCTCTTGGGAGCACGATGAAGTAGCTGTCTGTCTAGCTATCTAGCGAGCTATAAATATTTATAAATAGGGAATCATTCAGGTTCAATGCTGCCTTTGAACTGATTTATTCCAGTTTGGTGATATAAGTAAAGCCATAGCCAAATATTCACCACATTTTATCTCAATTTATCACAGTGAACAAATGATATCTTATCAGCCCCAGTGACTAATAAGTTACCACTCTGCTAACCCCCACCACTGCTCAAACACTTGTTGCCTCCCAGTACGATGGTGGGACACATTAGCATGCAGAGGCTTTACTCATAGCACTGATGTGCACAATCATCAAGCCGTTTTGTGGGCTGCAGTGGCTGAATGTGGCTCTCGGTCTCCTTTGTGATTTACATGCAAACTCTGCCAGATGCTTGACATTGGGGAATCGTTTCATATTCTAATGCCATGACAAGAAATATAGCCCCTGAGCGTTTGGCTGCTGCTGTGCATATGTTTGTACGGTATGTGTGTATGTGTGCACTGTTGCCTTTACTGCTGAGTTTATGATGCAAACTAGTTTCTGTAACAATGCCACCACAAGCTTTTTATTTGGCCTCTCTGATTACATTTCCCTGAGAAGAATGAAACCTCAAACAGAGTGGGAACTTGTACAGCTCTGAATATATTCTCAGATTGCTGTATGTTTTGTTTTCAATTTGTATTTGGGCGCATAACAGGTAATAAAATGTGGGTCCAGGTTTTGGTAAAGATCCTGATGCTGTCATAGTCATAAATCAAAAAATAGAGCTGGGACAGCTCGGCTGTTGGATGATGTCGTTTTCCATCACTTTCCAGACTTGTGTAAAATTGCTTCGTCTGTCTTCAGGGAGCTTACAGGGTAATGTGTTGTCAAAGATATAAAAGCTGATAGGGCACTGTGGGAACAGAGTCAGAATAACAATCTCAGTGTTTTGTTTTATTATCATTCTGAACATCAAGACCACAGATATACAGCAGCACAAACTGTAATTGGTTCAGTGCTGTGTCATTGCAGATAATGTTTGGTGTGGTGTAGATGCTTGATTTTAGAGGGCATACAAGTGGCTTCAGATAGAATGACTGATAGGTTTACAGCAGATTTCAAATATGTGTTTATTCCTGTCTCGACTCTGCCGTCCTTCCCCTCAGTGTTCACCATTGTTTATACCACAATAAAGAGAGAGCACACTGAGCTGTCCTGGGTGACTGTAAATTGTCGGTAGCCTACATTGCAGAGGACCATAAATATCAGCTGTCCTATAGCACTCAGTGTTTGCCACAGTTGGTCACTGGAGAGGACACGGAATACAGAACTGTTTCACTGTAGAGACTGCTAGTTGGATAATCGTGAGAAAAGGGGGGTTAGCGTGGGTTTGCCGCTGGCCTGCACGGCTGTCACGTGTTCACTTTGCTCATCTCTGAGTGGGGGGTTGAGTGAGCAGGTTGAGGCCATTTGTCAGGAAAGCTATTTACATGTCATCTTCAGTGCGGTGAGGGGAGTTGTCATCTGAGCTTTGCACCTAACCTCAAGGCTTCTTCACATGATAGTGGCATTTGGCAATTAACTGGCCTTATTATAGCACTAATGCTACCCTCACTGTGTGTATATGCACAGTGACGGCCACTAAACTAGCAGCCGCAGTGTCATAATGGTTTTCAGTAATCACGTGAGGTGACTATTTACATACGTATTTACGCCAGGGACCTCATTTTGATGTTCTCACTTGGAAGTGTTCACTTAGCAGTGCTGTCCACTTGAACAGGCTGGTGTTAAGAAGTTACATTAGACACTTGCTTGTTTCAATTAATGTTGAATTACAACCACAGTGCTGAAAGACAAATGATCACCTTTGATAGATTTATGAAAAAAGCACATGTTTGTGTCCCATTGTCTTTCCTCACTCACAAGCATGATTCGCCTTGATTTCACTATTTTCAACCCCTCCTACATATTCAATTCATTTTACATCCATCATTAACTCGGAGCTTGAGCCTTGCTTCAGTAAGTTATCCTTCCTGTGTTCTCTTGTTCAATTTTACATGTCCTCAAGTTAATTCCAGTCCTAATTAACTACCTTTGAAAGGAATCTGTGCAATAATTACCACAAGGAGGTGGAACGGAAGCAATCACACTTTGCACAATTTATTCCCAACCACAGGGAAAACCCTACAGAGTCACTCACTGCCTCGTTTTTTTGTCCTGAGAATCACCTTCAGCTCTCACTTTAGAAGCAGAGACACAAATATTCAGGGGGCTCCACAGACCCCTGCTGTTTTTTGTCTGGTCTGGTGTATTTGCAGAAATAATTATTCTAATAAAAACAACTGTGAAAAGAGAAATGAGAGCTTGAATAAATAAACCATGCAGGTGAGACCGGAACATCCCAGAGGGTCCAGCAGCAGAGAAAGAGGAGGAAGAATTAGGAGCAGACGTATAATGACATCTAACGTCACCAATGAGGGGAGTAGTACATAAACAAGGACAGATTGATGCAAAGCTCCCAGAACCAGACCCAGCCAATATCACTCGGTCCCTGAGACAACACCAGCAGTTCCTGTCCAATATTAAAAATCTGCCTCAGGGGCTTTACAATCTGTACAGCAATACAACATCCTCTATCCTCAGACCCTTCCACACAATAGCAGGGCACAGTCAAATGTTGGCTACCATGTAGAGAAGTTGCAGGTGTGCAGTTCTTCATCTAACTATTTGCACTGGCAGTAACTTAATAGTGCTTTGATGTGGTGAAATAGGGCAAACAGTAAACAGTGAGGCTATAATTAATGCAAAAAATGAGATTGTATTTCAAGAAAATATTAAGGATTATAAATTTTAATACCCAGAAAAGTCCCATTCTAGCAGTATGTTAATCTGCATCAATACTTCCCAATAGTTCCCTATGCCATGTCTGTGGCACTCAACGCCAAGCCCCTAATTTGTATACTGATTAGAGAGGGAATGAGAGGATCCTAATCAGATTTTATTGTCCAAAACCAAAAAATGAAGAAGAAGAAAAAAAACAGGTCAAGATCAAGAGTCTGAAAAAAGCTTAATGCTGTGTCTGTTTCATATGTGTTTGGAAAGAGAAATAAATGATTTATAAAATCATATACAATCTTTGGCATTTGGCATTTTACAGCCACATGATAAATTATACCTGTGGAGGTTAGTGTGACACATGACACAGCACACACAACAAGTTTTGCGCAGCTATCCTTGTTAGGACATTGCATTGACTCCATTCATTTTGTACAGCCTAACCCTAACCATAACCAATTCATGCCTAACCCTAACCTTAATCGAACCTCAATTCACACATTACCCCTAACCCTAACCAGGACCTCAAAAATGACGTTTTGCTGCATTAGGACCGGGCTTTGGTCCCCATGAGGACTATTGGTCCCAATAAGGTCAGTGTTTATTCCAGAAACGGTCCCAATAAGGATAGAAAAATGCGTATACACACACACACACACACACAAACACAGTGAAAAAGGAAACATAACTGCAGCAGTAGCACTCATTTCCCTTCAAATGCAACTATTAAAATTATTATTATTTTCTTGCTTGTAGGTGGCAACATTAAATTGAAAATTAGCTAAAGTTTTAAACCCCGGCTGCTATTACTTATCTTTCCTATAGGTGGTGCAGGTGAATATGTCTGCATTGACCAAACAGTTTCCCCTTGTGGTTCATCTGTAGCCTTCTAAACGTAAATGTGTAAGTTTGCAAGGTTCTATGAGGCCATGAGGTGCATGTGTGTGGTCGGGGTGTTTTTCAGAGGAATAAAAAGGTTGTCTTTCACACTTGCAGGCAGTTTTTCTAGCCTTGTTTAAAAGCTTTTGGTTTTAATTCAGTGTGATTACGCTTATAAGCCTAGAGATAAAAGTCAGCATGTGTCTGAAAGGTGGCTAGCTCAAAGGTTTGATTGCTCTTTCAATCCATCACTGACGCCTGGTCCAGCTCTTTCACAATACCTTAATGAATGAGTCTATTTTAAAACCCAGGAGGGGAAGGCTGCGCTGTCTCTGCTCCTGTAGAGTAAATTAGATTGACTTCTAAACTCTGAGAAACAGATGATGCAAATGTCACACTTGATCAATTGATTTGGCTGAATTAGCTAATGCACCTGAGAACTGCACCTTACATAAACATAAAACATTTGCTGGAATGCCACGAGCCGGGATTGCAGAACGTTACAGTGAAGGAACATTGAGTGATGCCGACTGGAGTGACTTGTCTGCCAAAGAATCATGGAGGAATTTCAGCAGGAGTGACATATTGCCTACAGAAAAATAGAAAGATGCCCGCTGGAGAAACATATTAACTGGCAAAACATAGACGAATATGAGCAATGAGATTTAACTAATCTTCAAACGACGGCACGCCACAGTGATCTAGGCCTTTTCCAGAAAGAAACACTGGACACACAGGTGTCTGTTACTCTGAATGTGTTAAATGAAGGATTTCTTTGCCTGTAGTGCCATGTCCTTTGATGATCAATTACATGCTTGCCAAATTGTGTGTCAGATGCAGCTGTGTATGAGGGAGCCAGTCTGCATAAATTCACTTTCCAAGCATTTCCTGAAGTATTTCATGGACAGAGATCAGGGTGGGTGTTAAATTTTACGATTTGGATCAGTTTCATGATAAAAAATTATTGCTTTGAGTTATTGTGACTCAACAGGTTGTGCTCTATTCATTGTTAAGATGCTGATTACTTGCTTTACATCATGAAACTGACCAAAGTGCCAGGAAATATTGCTTTTGAGTTGAATTTATATGTGAAAAAAAAAAAAAAATAGCACAGACAAATGGTCTTTAGTGAAAAGTGTGAAAAGTTCTGGCTCCATCACGACTCCATTGCAATGTCCACTGGAAATGTTTGAGAAGTAGAGCATCTATTCTCCAGCAACCACATTTCTAGTTTAGAGTTGTTTTGCTGACATGTTTTGTGTTTTACAAGTATATTGTGTACATGTGTGCAGCTCATTTAGATGGGACAGAAACCTATTTTTGCCTCTTTCTTTCCCTGTCACCACTCATTTTAAATATCAATATAGCTGATCACTTCTGTTCAGCTGTTGTTGTTGTTATTAAACTTTTCTGTAATGTCATCTGAATCATTTTTTCAGATGTTCTGTTGTCTGACAACAGACAGAGAAAAATGTGTAAAACAACTAAATTGTGCATTTGGCTGCATTAAAACACAGTATGTGATCACAGCTGAGAGTGTCTGTCGCTCATTCTCTTGTTTTTTTCTCTTTCTCTTTCACTAATTACATTATTGTGTAGGTGGTAAGATAAAGTCAGTAACAATTGAAATCATTAAATATATATAATTAAATATAAATTTTAAGTCAACTGCCAATTACTGTCTGCATTTATGTTCATTCACAAGTGTTTTCACGCTTCAGGGACGCGAGCGGCTCCAGCAAAAATAGACCCAGCACGTAAAGATAGTGGAGCGGAGAAAAGAGTGCGAGTGAGACGCACATTCAGATTTGTCTAATCTGATTTTAAGGTAGACGTGGCATTGTTTACATTTTATCATCACACCTCTGTTGTTTCAAAAGACTGTAGTATTTACAGGAATAGTAATATTAGAGCCAAAAGTTCACCCAAAGCTCGGCTATATGATCGTTATCCAAATTCTGAATCAGCACAGTTAAAATGGGTCTTTGACAAGTCAGAGTGCATGGCTGAATTTACCTGCTGTTTGAACCATATACTAAAAAATGAGTGGGATGAGACATGAAAAGAATGGAAAAATAAGTAACGCTGGCTCATCTCATTTTCCACTTCTCTTGAATAAATCAAACTTGGTTTAATAGGGAGGAACTTTACTCTCAGATTGACGGTTCGGGGTAAAATGTCCAGTCCTGAATTCCATTATGTGCACAGGCAACGTCTTAGATCACAAAAACTCTCTCAGAAGCCGTTGGGCCTTTTCATCACTCAGGTAACATAAATGCAATTTTTAGGATGTTCTCAAGTCAAGAAGTCCAATTTCCCTTCATTCCTCAGAAAACCTTCATCTCCCAAGAAATCAAGAGGTAGTTTTTCGTGTCGTTTGGAGCGCTGTGGTTTGGAGGGAAGCCAGACGCTCCCCAAGGCCTCATCGATCTGGCACTGGAGTCTGATCAGATGGCTTTTCATTCCATTTCATATATTGTATTAGAAGACAGAACATAATATTAGGATCCTTTTGAGGTATCGTGTTTCATTTTTTAAAGACTTTACCCATGACTCATCATGATATTCTGTGCAATGATTTTATTTCAAGTATAGTGATGTTTGAAGCTGTATTCTCTAGTATACTGCGCATATATCTTTGTATGCTTTCCGAGTGGTGGAGGGTCAGAGGCATCAGCAGAGATTTAGAGCTGTAGCGTGCCTGTAGTCCCCAGTGGTCGGGCAGGCAGTCGCCCAGTGAGGACCTGTGCTCTGCTGTGCACATCTCTCCAATAAAGCGGGTGCTCGGGTATGAAAGTACTGCATGATGGCAAATGTTGTAAATAAATTGCTGCTCACATGTGTCACTTCATCACCTCCACCCACCCCGCTGCGGCTGAGGGTCTATAATTTGATATGACTGGGTCTTGATTACTATTTACTGTGTTGTCAAGGTGAGGGAGAGACTCAGCTTTGTGGGTAAACAGATTCCCTGTCAGCGCTTCACTGAATCAGCTACTGTTGGCTGTTGCCTTTATATCCACTTGCTACTGTATTTCCCCATCCCTCTCGTCTTGCTTTCATCCCCTCTGAAGATTGCAGTTGTCAGGGCTCTGTGTTGCTTTTGACACAGCAGTGATAAAACTGCAAACTGGATCACACTGGCTGACAGTAAATCATGTCAGGGACTTTTTGAATTTTGATTAGAGAAAGGAATTTATGGTGGTTATTGACAGGTATGTGTTGTATGACACCATAAATTCAACCAGCAGAGATTCCAGCCTCGCTGCTCAGGGGAATGCCTATACTGATAATGATTTAAGTGTATATGCTGATATTTGAATGTCGGTGGGTGTATTAATGAATTCATGAATCAATATAATTAAACGGTTGGACGGCTAAGAGTTTTTGGTTCAGGAAACGACCAAATGTGTGTTTTAACCATTTCATCACTTACGTTATATAGTTACTTTCCTGTACCCAGACTAGTTTCTTATGTGATTTGTTTTTATACATGAGGTTATTTTAGTGTATTTCAGTGTTTAATATGTTAACAGGTATGTTGATACCAACTATCAATTCAATTTGATGTAAGTTAATCAGTGTGTGAGGTTTCTACATAACAAGTGCTGGTCAGTCGGAAGATAAGAGCTCATATTATTGTGCATTTAACTTTAGTAAATTTGTTTTCTTTATTTTCTTGCTATTTCTATAATTTTGTTGTGGTCTATGTGCAGGCAACTGTACTGTATATTCAGCCTTGAAAAGTTTTATTGCTTCACATCCATATCTTGATACTAAATTTTACGTATCATGGGTTCAGTCAGATAGAAAGATGAAGTCATTTGCAGTGTGAAGCAAAGTGCAAAAAATATTTCACATTTACATGTACTGTAACTGCCACTATGATGATACTTCAGGCATATTTATATATCCATCATCAAGTATGTTATACAATGACACTGATCAACAGCATTAAAAGGCAAGCTCAACTTGAGTTCACGTTCACACTTTGAACTGTGAAAAACTCATCTAGAGCTGCAACGATTAGTCGATTAATTGATTAGTCAATCAAGCAACTATTTTGTGGTGGTGGTGTGGTTTTCAACTTCTCAGATGTGATGATTTGATTCTTTTTTGTCATACATACTTTGGGTTTTGGACTGTTGGTCAAACAAAACAAAACATTTGTAGACATCACTTTGGACTATAGGAAATTGTTCATTTTTCACTATTTCCTTGACATTTTAATGACCAAACCATTAATCCATTAATCGAGACAATAATCACCAGATAATTGATGAATGAAAATAATCGTTAGTTGCAGCCCTAAATTCGTTCTTCTGTCTCCTTCCAGGTCCAGTAGCTGTGATCAGTGGTGAGGAAGACTCCGCCAGCCCTCTTCATCACGTCAACCATGGGATTATTACTCCCTGTACTCTGGACGCGGGCCCTGATGCAGTTGTCATAGGGATGACTCGCATTCCTGTGGTGGAGAATCCCCAGTACTTTAGACATGGACACAACTGCAACAAGCCAACCACCCGTAAGTACATATAACATTTCAATCATTTTGGTGGTGCTTCATAACGGTGGAAATGTGTCTGTCATTACCACTGGTGACATTACACATCATGTGACCTTCCTTTATGGAGACTGAAATGGACCAGTGTTGTTCAAATATGGGGCGAGCGTAATAAAACTGTATGAACTCACTGTACATGTAAGAAACACAAACCCACACCAAGTGTTATGTAGTGTAAAGAAAAGTGTAGCGTCTGGTCAGAGATATCTAATAGCACCATGTTCACCGTTGCATCACCATTGTAATTTGCTGTTTATCTTCACAATGAGAAGTGCTGGGGCCCTTGGGGCTATCGTATAATTTAGTGTCATCTACAGAGTTAGTGTGATCATATGGTGTTAGCATCTGGTGGCACAGTTCCAGTCGCCTCATATAGGATCTGTTTAGACAAAAGCAGCCTTCTGTATACCAGCTTCTGGTGTTCAGACAGCCCCCTCCCCTCTCCCCCACTCTCCCTCGGGACTCATGTCCCAGGTTGGGGAAAGACAAGACCACTTTAAGGCCCAATTACTCACAATTACATCAACTGCTCAAGAGAATCAGCAGAAAACAACTCTGCCAGCAGCCAGCCGCAGCCTGGCGCCTGCTGCTTCCCTTCCAGATAATACCAGTCACCGGATTTAGTCAGAGAGAAGACTCTCTTCTTGTCTCACACTAGATCAGGCATTTCCCTGCTCTCTCGCCCCCGTGCAGCTCCGATATGCATTGTTTACATCTTGGCTCGTTCTCAAAATGGACGTTGGTCAGGCTACAGAAGTTGACTTCTGAATGGGAGCCAATGAGAATAAAGGAAATCCCATTTAGAGGTGATAAATAAATGACGGGTCTTATGTATTATGAATTGCATGAATTGTTAATGGCCAGACGGTGACTGATTTATAACCTCTCATGCCTGGCACAGGAGATCTGATTGCGAGCTAATGAATAAATGACAGTGGGCACAAATGAAACTTTCTCCTGATCACTGTGCAGCACCTGGAATTGAAAGTCAGACCTTGCCTGTGCAACATAACTGGATTTTAGAGATGACAGCTTGACGCAGGCTTTACTGAACGCCCTCCCCATCAGAACGCAGTATTCTTTTGCCTTTTTAGACTGAATTCTACATGAAAAAGGACAAACTCAACAGTCACTGTAGGAAATGAACCCTAAATTCATCACAAGGTCATAATGGCCACTGCTTGCTGCCTTTGGCTGGAAGAACAAAATGGCTCTGAACGGCTTCTGCCTGTGCCGATCATTTCACTGAAATGAATGTATTCTTTACCCCCAGGACACGCACACGGGGAAAGGAAATGTGTATCCGTGTGTATAGCTGCAGTATGTGTGTAGGTGTATGATAGTGGAAATGAATCTGTCCATGTATGTGGATGTAGGCATACTGATGTAGGTAGAATCATATGTCACGTTATTTTCCTATATCGTCCTACCTCTGTGGTTTGCTAAGTGTCTTCAGTCAGGGGGCCTTTGGGTTTCCCTGGGGCCACCCTAGGTCCCCATTGTCCTGCTGGTCTTGCTCAGCATGACTGTTCTCCAGCTTCATGTGTTAACCGAAGAGCTTCACTCAGCTCAGATACAGTATGGCTGCATTATTGATGGCCACCAATCCATAATATATTCATTCATTTACTTGAAAGCTTCTTATCCAGGTTGCTGCCAGGGTGTCTCACACACATGCGCGCGTACACACACAAACACACATCTCTCCCTAGTCCTGTCCAGCAGCAGTCACACCAGAACACACACATCCATAAATTTAAACACATCCACACTTCCTCTTACCTAACAGTATGTCCATCAGGAATTTACTAATGTGATGGTCAGTCCCAGTCTGCTTCCACCACCAGCCTTCTGGGTAATTTATAGCGTTCCTCACTGTCGGCTCCGTGAGCATTTTGAAATCAGCTCTAACAACAACAGTGAGGAGGAGAAACAGTCTGCTGCTGCTGCTGTCTGCCATGCTGGCTTCTGTTAAAACAGCTGCATGTGATGCTGCATGGCTCACACCAGTGATTCCAGTGTGCCTTAGCAGATGTTGATTTTCAAGTCAATCCTGGCAAAAAAAAAAAAAAAAAATTCTACCTTTGGTTAAATATTTCTTGTCCCACAGAACAGTGTTGGAGAGAGGACAGACTGAGCACACAGTATCTCAGCTGTCAGGCTGTGGCACCTGAGAACAGCGGAACTGCAGCTGTCATTCCCACACACATATTTAAAATTACATAACTATCACATTGTAGCTGCCCTCTCGTTGAACCCTCGACCTGCACACATGCAGTTGCGCACAGGCTGGTGTGTGAGATGAGGGCATTATGAGAAGAAAGTTGTCACTCTGATGCCAATTTAAAAACATGAAGTGCCATCACAGAATTGGTTCCTCGTCGGGATGAACCGGTGGCCTCAACTTTCGCTGTGGTAAACAGGCGAGCCGTGACTGATTAGGGCGTTCATTGAGAACATGATTTTTTTTCCACGCCAAGCTGAAAAAGGCCAATCCTGGGGAAATGTAGCCGCATTAGGAAGATAAAGGCAGAAAGGCAAAGGACAATTCTTTAACCTAATGACAGATCCATATCTAGCTGGATCCGCTGTCTCCCAGCAAGTGGCTTTGTTTTATCACTCAGCTTGCTATTTTAATTACGGATTTGTCACATCCCGCTGGCCAAAATTAGACAATTGCTTTTGATGTTTGAGTATGGCACATAGCCTTTCATTATATCCATGTTATTAGCGATATCACACGTGGGCACAGCTCGGACAAACCCCCTCTCTGTCCCTTCTGCTTTTGGTGTAACAGAGACATAATTACGCTCAAGGTGATGTTTTTGAAGATGAAAATGTTTCCAGCAGAGACAAGGAGTGACTAATTTGGCAGCTTGAAAGCTCAGCAAATGAATGGAAATGCAGAGCAGATTGATTGAAAGGCAGTTATCATGTACCAAGGCTATGATTCCATGAATTATAGTTTGAAACAGAACAGCCCCACAGGCTAGCCAATTGTGGATTCAAACAACCTACTTTAATTTGTTACTCAAAAAGTTCTTTCAGCTCAGTCCAGAAAGGAGCCAAATAGAAATTTCTCAGGAAAAAGGAGCTTGAAAAAGATGCATGTTGATGCCAGGTGCAATCCTATGAAAACTGTATAAAGATAGGCCTAATCTGCATCTAAATTCACGTAAGATCCCATCAGCCAAACCTCCAGATATGGCCAAAGAAGTGAGCAGTAAGACATGTAAATGCAGTTGCCTTTTTCAGTCTTCATACAGTACAACAAGGTAGACTAAGTAAAGAGTAAGCAATGAAAATTAAAGAAATTAATGTGTAAATTAAAAATGTTTGCTTCTGCAAACAGATTTAATTGGTTTGAAAAACATTTGCAAACCAGAGAGTCATTAAAAAAACAAATATTTCTTGCCTCCTACCAACTAAGAAAAAAGTGCCTGCAACAACAACAACAATATGACTTGTCATTTTATTACAAATATGGGACATATTGTGAGAGCATGTGTTTTGTACGACAAAACATGACCAATTTGTCTTCAGCATCAACACTGAACCGAACAGCTTCACACTAAAGTTGAATGTTAAAGCAACACGCCCTCATCAGCTCATTCCCACCACAGAGGACGTGACCCACAAAAAAACCCCTAGAATTATAAATGTACTTTTTTGATTTTATAGGAACATACTGTATTTTCTACTGTGTCTGTGGGGACTAGCAGCTCAGGGTGCATAACATGCCTCTCCTCTAAGATGTCAAATATAACTATTTTCTGCTGGTAGTCTAGACTTTAAAGAACATCCCCTGGGCAGCAAGTGCAAAGTACTTAGTGCTTAAGTGTACTTAATGCTTACATTTTAATCCAGTAATAACACCAGAGTTGTGTTTAGGGAGAAGCCATTGTCAAAAAGAAATCAATCACAATTTCATCTCTCTGTATATACGGTATGTATTGCAGGACTCGGTCTATGTGTATGTCTTACAAGTGGAACCAAAAGTAGTCAGTTTTTGCCCCTTAAGAAAATGTAATCAGGGTGATGTTAAGGGTGATGCATTTTATAGCTTAGCTAGGCATAGGTGTTTATTCACACGAGCCAGAGTACACCGAGGCCAGGCAGCAGCGGCAGCAGCAGAAACAGAGGCCGGCAGTCAGCCAGCTGCAGCAGGTTAGGAGGAGATACCCACTGAGAGTCAACAGTAAATGCTGGTGTTCATGTCACAGTTGCCCAACGATGCCAACAGACACAGAGCCCCTGTGCTGCACTGAATTTATTGGCGGAAAGCTTTTTGTATGCTGTTAACTGCTGGATGAGTACCTCTCACCTAACTCTTGCTGTAGACAGGTTAAAAACAATAAGTATTTGATTTCTTTTGATTTCTTTGTAAATCACATTGACAAAATATGATCACAAAATCAATAGAACAGAAGAAAATGTGAGTAATTTGTGCAAGTGAAGAACAATAATTTAAAGTATGATATTGTTTTTTTAATCCTTTGTCTTTGTGTTTGCAGCATTAATCAGAAATTTCATGATTGATAACCAGTCAAACATTCTTAAGATGCTTGAGTTTTAATAAGTGTTATTATAAATTTCATATAATTCATAACATTTTATGAGCACTCACCTTTTCTCCTTGTAAGAGGTTCCTTAGAAAATACTGTATGAGTGAATTACACTTCCTGACAAGTAACTTTATGTACAAAGTAAGTAAATGCAGAGCAGATAGAGGAAATGAGAGTTTGAGAGGATGAGGATGCATTTTTGATTGAGCCAGCCGTTCTCGATGTTAAAGCATCCATCCTGCAAAAGACATGTTGTCAATGACCAGGAGACACGCATCGATCGACACACCGCACACACTGAGAAAAGCTGTCAGGCAGAAATACACACATGAATGCACAAAGTTGGCAGGTAGTTGGAGAAAAAAACACTCCAAAACGCACACACAAACACATACACTGGGACAAAGTTGGCAGCTAGTTGTGGTGACACACACACACACACACAGACACACACACAGAACAAAACCCTCCAAACATCTGTGCTCCCCCAGCAGCCTGACCTGACTAGCTGACTAAATCTCGGTGCTGCGTTGCCTCTCGGCCTCCAGGGAGAATGTTTGCTGCCGCCGAGGCCTCAGGTGAGCCAGGACAAATGAATGATGCTGAGCTGCGGGATAGAGATTTAATCTCAGGGCTTTTCAGCGTGCCACTCTGGGTAAATAGGCTGCAGAATGCAGCCTAAGTCCGCCTGCAGAGGAAACTGAAGGTTAACGTAACTTGTCCTCGCTGCTGTCGGTCGGCACGCACCATAATAGCTGCTTCATTCCCATCAGTGCTGAGGACACGGTGGTCAGTGGCTATTAAGTAGCTGAATAAAACAAACCTAGATGGAATATTTACATCCAGGAAATAAGGAAGTGGGGGCAACTGGTACAAATGTAAAGTTAAACAGGTTTTCGATGTTGCTGTATTTAAGAGTGGTTACACTGGCATCCTCTGTAGAAATCCCCATTTTTTCATTTAATTAACAAATGCTAATTTTCTGTTTTACAGTTGGACTAAACCAGGCCAGTGTAATACAAATCTGTAATCTCTTCACCCTCCCACATGGCTAATGGCTGTGATGATAATGTTCTGTTCATTTTTAAGTAGTATTATCATTATAGTCAAAATGGGGCCAAGCTGCAAGAGTGGAGGAAGAAATTATTTGACTGTTGTCACATAGGATTCAAAATATTTTAATCTCATATTGAAGAAATGATTGGCTAAACAGAGGGATTAAAAAATATTCAAAACACCAGGACGATGAGAGTGATAAATTATGATTTGTATTTTGTCAAATGCAGTTTAATCATGGAGAGGTAAACATTCGGAATCTACATCAGTATATAAAGCTCTGGGTGCAATAACTATATGCTGATGCCAACATCAGTCTTACTCTTACAGTATAGTATATCAATATAGTGTTATATAAAAGTGTTATCTTATATTGTTGTCAGCAATATAGTACAGGAATCTTGTCAGTCTGGTTCATTGTATCAGTAAGTTGCAATGGATTTGTTGATAGGCTCTTTTTTAAATAAAGTGACTGAATAGATTTGAAGAGTTGCCAAATCTAGTGACAAAGCGATGTTCTTACAGGCAGAAAAGTGACACTAGTGTTCTGCTACCTGATGAACAGCCCATTTAGCTTTTTAAACATGACTGACTCACCAATTACTCGACTCCTTGAGCATGGACACATGCTGACAATTCTGACCAAAATGCATCCTGGGGTACTGCAGACCACCGTTTGTAACTTCCAGAGTCTAAAAGAGAGTAAAGCAGGATTTTTAAAAACAAGTCCTGGAGTAAAAGTGCAACAAGAGTTAATCTAGCATTCAGTGCAGGTGGATGTAATCAGTGCAATTTGGAGTAGCCAAGGCAAAAATGTTACAATTGTGAATATAGTTTAACAAATTAGTGTTTTTCAGTTTAGTTAATTTACATAATATCAAAGAGAAGCGAAGATGTCCTGAGAAAACAGATTAAAATGTGCATGTTTTTGAGATAAGGAATCTATATATGAAATATCACATCACCTCATTGCAAAGGAGAAAATAAGTAATATAAAAATCAAGATAACAATCAAGTACTAACTTCTGCAGAAAAGATATAGAATAAATATATTATGCTCCAGCATTATGTCTTTAAAACAGTTTCAGAGCCTCCACCTGCTGATAGATGACAACCTTCACATTTTTACATTTTTGGCATTTCACCAGCTATCTCATGCAGGGAAGCTTAATGACGGGTGCTGCAATAGAATAAGCTTCAATGGCTGGATCGTCAGCATGACAAGCAAGCGGCAGTAAGGCCAACACTGATCCTTGAATGATCATGAATGATGGAGGAGTGCAAAGAGATAAAGAGAGAGATTCTTCATATTTTCGTCATATTTCTCAAAGAAAGTAGAATAGTAGAGAAGTAGGATTCAGTGGGGAATAGATGTTAGGTAAGTCTGGAAACTCTTCAGGGTTGAGAATTTTTTTTACAATGTTCCTATCAGCTGAGTGTCAGAGACATTTGCCCCGCAAAATCCAGTCAAAACACATTTTGAATTCAAATGTGTTTGTATCGACTTAAGGATGTTTTTCTCAACTCTTGGAAAGCAGATTTTTAGAGGATGAGACTTTGACAGCAGAGATGTTTTTGTGTCACTGGTGGGGCTCTAACCCGGCAAACTGGCTGCCAACCCTTGCAGACACTTCTGATCTACTTTGAAACTGGGACATTTCTTCATATTCAACACTGATTTCAGAAATAGCGGTTTAGATACTGTCTGACGGAAACACCAGAGGAGCAGGTGACATTTTTTATGAATCACCTTCTCAACATGTCCATGACCAGATGGTCTGGTAATTCTGGAGAAATGACAAAAAACCCAGAGGGATCGTCAGACTGAACTTATCGTCTGTGTCTATGAATCAGGAAACATTTCAGAGATTACACCATTTGGTGAACTACTTTTGGGTGAAGCCATGACGAACACGGTGAGTCGGGTGGAGCCTCTGCCTCCCATTCATTTTCTATGAGAAGCAGCAAATGACTTGGTAGGCAGCACAAAGGGGAATGTTCAATGAAATTAATTGTGACTTAGAAGGGTGGAAATTATGGGAACCAATCATAAATTACATAGAGCATTGTAAGCTAAAGTTACCCCATGGAGTTTTGAACTAGTAGTGTTTACAAGCAGACCCCCATTAAGTTTGTATTGGTCATCGTGGGCAGTATGTGGGCAGCATAACACGGTGCAACAGTATGTTATGAGAGCAAGTCAAGAAACGTAGCAAAACAGTCAGCGAAGAAGAAGAATGCAAGCAAACAAAAATGTAAACAATGCATCATTTCAAATATTTCAATAAAACTGGCTTTGCAAATTTTTTCTGAGGAAGGATATGTTTTCATTTGTAAGGCCTCAAGGATACACAATGTGTTTTGGTGAGAAACACTGAGTTTAAGCATTAATTTTGTTTGTTAACTATAAAACATTTGGGGGCACCTTTAACCATGCAGAATTCTTTTTTTTTGGTTTTCTGTTAGCTGCAGTCTCAGTGTCCTCTCAGTATACATAGTCTTGTGTGTTCTTAAGTCCTCAGTGACATATTTGTTATGATACATATAACCACCACGTGTGGTTTAAGGAACACAAAGAATGCACAGATGGAGGATGGATAAAGATTCAGGAAGTTTGCTTGTTAATCAAGGACGTTTAGGATGAACGTATAGGAAGCTCTGTGAGAACAATGTCTCAGCAGCATCATAGCCTATAGTCAAGACCCTGATGAAACTCTGGAAAAAAGAAACTTAAGCAAATAAAGGTGCAAAATTGTCCAAGGACGGTTCACTCAATACCTGCCAATCTAAAGTACACCACTTTTTTCTTGAGATAAAAGAACACTGAGCCTTGAATTTGTGATTCCACTATCAAATGTGACTTTAGCTTAAATTTTACATGACATTTAATCATTCATTTTATTATCTCATGGTTCCTCATTCATGTATTGTCTACAGCGTGGACTCTGGTACAGTAAAACTTCCCAGTGAAATCATGAACTCATAAAGATACTGGTGAGATTACACTTAATAATCTGTTCAGGGGATTTAATACATGTGTGACTTCTTTAGATTGTTGCTGTTGCCCTTCATGTACTCTATAAGGAGTTATGGTTCAACAAACATTGGACACTGATTGCAGCCTTTACAATTTAATTCAATTTCCAAGGTTCCCATATAATTACATTTCTAGTTTATGATTTATTTTAATATTGAATAACATTGTTTTGACTCCTCACCAATAAAATAGTTTTCTGTTATTAAGCTTGCTTCATTTTATTCATGTCAAAGCAGAGAGTTCAAGAAGGGTGACCCAACTTTGTATTTTGTGGTGTTAAGCAATCATGGAGTGCCTCTCATTTTATATAAATGTGCTGTTGGAAATGATGTATTCTTCTTCTTTCAGCTGCTCCTGATAAGGGTCGCCATCCTCTGTTTGTTGGAAACTATGTATAAATACTGTATAGAAGTGTGTGCACACTTATAGAACCAGTACAGTTTTCCTGGTAAACCTACAAGCTGTCATGTTTTATTCAGCAGTGAGAAGTCAACAACTCCTACACCTCCCAAACTATCACTCTTCTCTTGTGCCAGTCTCTCTCAAGTATTCTGCTTCTTAATCTCATGAGTTTAGTCAACTTGCAAGACTTCTCAGCTTTGCTTGACTATTTAATGCCCGGATAAGCTTAAACCCTGTTCACACAAACATTGCAAGCAATCAAAAGAAGGAAGGAAAAGGGTCAAAGGTCACAACATCCCAACAGTAGATAAACTTTACTGTCTTACACCTCCAAATAATCTGTTAGAATGAGTTATTAGGTAGGGGGGAAAGTATCAAAAGAGACAGAGATGGTTTTATTACGTTTTTACAACGGTAAAACCAAGAAATCCAGATAAGATTTACAGCTCGGCAGGTCCAGTGTCATCTCATGGTCTATTTGTGCTTTGGAGATTTAAAAGCACTTGAACCCTAATGTTCCCAGTATTCTCTCTTAAGTAGCTTTAAAGTTAGATAAAACATTTTTACAGTGTGACAACATCACATATTCTGTGACTGCTTTTTTCAAAACTCCACTGAAGCTCTATCACATTTATTTTGAGAGAAATATTCAAATATTCAGGAAACTTACTCACCATTACATCAAACAGAGAATTTCAGATGTCTTGTGCATCATTTTACACACTTCCTTATAATGCAGCATGATATATTTGGTACTATATCTTTAGAAGCCTTGACTAGAATTTAAAATACTACAAAGTAGCTTCACCCACAATGCAGCACATACAGCTGAAAGTACACTGCACCTCTTTCTCTTTGACTGCATTCTGTCTCAGTCAGTCTTTCCCTGCTTGATATTCTCTCGTTCTCTTCTCTCTTCTTTTTGCCTATATTTTCCTCTTTTGTGTTTGTTCCAATGTTTTTGAGATTATGACAAAATATTCATTTGGAGATAAGAAAGTGTGCAAGTGTTGTGCCCTTAAACGGGAAATAGTGAGGGGACAGGGATGAAGAAACTAGCACACAGCTCTCGCCTTCACTCGTCTGTACTGAGTATCAGTTATATACAGTACAACCTAAATTCACACATTTTTCTGTATGAATACACTCAGTCTCAGGGCCACAGTTTCTACAACTAAGTTATACTACTATATTTTTCTAAATAATGTAAATTATATTTTTAAGTGTACAACATGGACTGTAACTTACATGAAATACATTTAAGTTTTTAACTTATATATTTTAGCTGACACATGAACTGATTTCTTACAGTGGCTAGCTTAACTGCAAACAATGGCGGAACAACAGTCGGACGCTATAGCAAGACAATAGCATTAGCTAGCTTACACGGTGACTGAGTTAAATTAGCCAGAAACACTTCAACAACATAAAAGTACAAAATTCACCTCTTTCTCTCACAACCAGCAACAGTGACAGCGACACATTGCTGATAATTGTTATTTTAAGTTTATAATGCTTTGTGTACGGTAATTACCTTAAACAGGGGAACAGTGAGGAAAGATAGATGAAGAAACCAGCACACAGCTCTCGCCTTCACTCATCTGTATTGAGCAAGGGAGAGGAGCGCAATCCCCCCGGTTGGTGCTAGATCGGATGGGCCGGAGGGATGATTTGCAAAATTCTTGCGGGATTTGTATGCTAACTTTAACCTAACCGTAACTTTTACCTAACCCCAACCCTAATGAGAGTTTGTCCCTACGGCCCATCCAATCTAGCATTTACCATTCCCCCTACTGGAGCCCTGAGGCATTACCAATAGATTGACGCACAATTAACCCAGACAAGAACCTGCCTTACCTATTTGTACCATTTACTTTCTGGCTGCATATATTTCACAGTAATAACCTTAGCGACAGCAACATAGCCAAAATAACAATGAAATTATGTGTTATGAAAATAGAATACAATATAGAATACAGTTGCATAACCCTGAAATGAAATTATGTTTCTGAAATTAAATGTTTTAATTCTTATCTACCACACACATATAGCATGGTTTCCTGTTCTATAGCATGTATTAAAGCGTAATATCTGCTGAAAGTTTTTTAAAAATTACTCATCTCTCTCCCTCTCTCTCTCTTTTCTCTCCCTGCCTGTCTGTGTTTTAGTTGTCCAGCATATAAAGCGGAGAGACATCATCCTGAAAAGGGAGTTGGGTGAAGGAGCGTTCGGTAAAGTCTTCCTGGCAGAGTGTTACAACCTCAGCCCCACCAAGGACAAGATGCTGGTGGCTGTCAAGGTACATCACTGTGTGTGTTAAAACAACATTTAAAAGGTATAGTTCAAATTATAGTTTTTGGGTAGCTACACATATTTGCTTTTTTGCCAATAGTAAGATGACACGATTGATACCACTCTCCATACAGTGGTATCAATCTTCTCATATAACTCTTAGCAAGACAGCAGATTAGTGTATTTCCCAAAATGTCAAACTATTCCTTTAAATTATGGTAAAGGGAAAACACATCTAAAGGGTCATTAGTGGAAATTGGGAAATCACTCTCACAATGAGCAATGAGCAAAATTGACATTTACTAGTTTGGTGGGTGAAGGCTCATCTGGCTCCGGGTGCCCCAACCTCTCTCTGTCTATCCAAAACTTGCCCTCATATGAGCTAAGGGACCAGCAGTTACGGTTAAAAGGAGTTGTGGCTTCTCAGATGTAACAAGCAAAGCTAATACCCCAGTGAACCTGATGCTTTATTATAAAGGGAGATTCCATCAATTTTACATATCAAAGTCTGTTTAAAAAGCCTTTTGTGGCTCCAGAGAAAGCTGTGCAAAATTGGATAAATCAAGTGACTTCACTTGAGGCAGCAACGGTTGGGGCTGAATACTACAAGCCTCAAAATGAAAAACATCTGGGGGTGTGGAGTTAGAAATAAGTAGAGTTACCAGACCTGCTCCTCATCTCAACAGCTTGAGGCTACATTAGCCGCAACTAGCATAACACACCCATATCTCCGACCCGCACAATGCTGAATTGGTGCAGTACTCTTTTAAGGAGCCTAAAGCATTTAAAACCATTTCCCCTGTGTGATGGCTCTCAAAGCCTTCACAGTGCTCAACATTAAGTTGTGCCTGGCAGCTCCAACAGTGAATATGAGGAAGTGTATGAATGTGAAGCAGGATGATACTGACTAAAAGGTTGCAGACTCAGCAATCCTACTCTGGATAAAATTGGAGTTAGAAAACCACTTTGACCTTCACGGCAGAAGTTAGTGGAAGATACAGATGAAGATGATCTAGTGCAGGGGTATTCAATTACACTTCACAGAGGTCCAGTTAGAGAAAACTTCCTCAAGTGAAGGTCTGAAACATCATAATGTCTAACTTACGTTATGATTCAGTGCCATATATATTGTAGCCTAGTAGCCTAGTAGTTTTATCAACGTCTGTATGTAGTCAACAACTGACTGTCAAATCAAATAAAGAAAGTACAATTCAATAATATTTCAACAATATTTATTGTCAGTTTTCACATTGAACTAGAGGGATTATAAATGATAAGTACTCTAATAATAAATAAACATTCTTTTTCTGATTTCAAGTGAAATAAGGGCTGCATTTAAAAATAAAATACATAACAGTGCCGGGAAGTAGCAGGAGATAGACCCAAATGCAGGAGATGGACCTAAATGCAGGGCGCAGGAGTAGCAGGAACTGGAGAATAACTCTTTACTCATGATAATTCAGGCAAAGCAGAACAGAACTGGAAAACTAGAAGGAGCAAAGCAGTACACAACAAAACAAAGGAGGGTTCCTAGGCTGAACTGAAAACCATCGTGGTTTTCAATGGTCTTTGTTAACCCAGACTTTCTGCTTCAGGCTCTGTGTGTGTTCCCATAAAAGGGGGCGTCTGGCGCATCATTTGACTCTTCTTCCGCACAAAATGGACCAATCGCCTGCCCCTTACTTCAGTCAGGAGGGACAGATCATTATAATGGAGAGCTATGAAGAATATAAATACATTATCACAGCAAAAAGCAACACTGCTGCTGCAAATACGGCGAGAGAGGAATGCTGGCAGAAAATTGCTGATTGTGTAAATTCGGAAGTTAATATATTTATTTTACCACTCAATGCACTCTCAATGCCTCCCACATCCAGAGCTCTTAAACTTTAAACTTGATGCAGCAGATTTAAACATTATATTCAAGAAGTGCATTTAGGTCTGACTCAGTCCCACAATGAAGGATAAGTGGAAATCACTTTTTAGTTTTCAAAGTGAAATTAATTTTTATAGACTAATCAATTTTAGTATAGTTTTTAGTTTTTTATTAGTTTTTTTTTTTTTACAATTTGAAATACAGTTTGATATATTTTAACAAAATCCCATCCAACAAGTAACCCTAACCTATTGCACTATTACAAATGTACAATATGACATATCAAAACAATGGCAAGTATGATAAAAGACTAATCAATTTTCTAATCAGTGTTCTAATAGCTGCAGTACCAGCAATACGGACTTGGCAGCAAATCAGGTGAAAGGGCGGCGCTTTTTATAGCTGATTTAAACAGAAACTCTGAACATAACCTGCTCCGGACCAGGTTAAGTTTGCAGCATAAGTGACCATGGTGATCTAGCCAGGTTAAGAGAGAGCCACCTTGTAACATTGAAAACTCTGGCTTTAGGCTCAACATACCAAACAAACCAAAATCCTGTATACACATGAATATAACTTAAATACACAAGTCACACTGAGCAGAGTTAAAAAACTTAAACATACATTGCTGTTGACATAAACACGAAACAATAAGTTTGTAGTGGAGTGACCTGCATATTAAGGCTGCATGTAACAACAAAAATAAGACTAAACTGAACGTTTGCTCCGAGTTTCAGTTCACTTTTGCACTTAGTTTCTACGAGGATCAGTGTGTAGCAAGCAACAGTCCTCAGTCACATTTCCTTAAGAAAACAACAAGTGTGAAAACAAACTCAGTCCAGTTCAACAAACGGGGAAAAAGTCTGAGGGCATCTGGTGGACTGGTGGAGGGACATAGAGCCAGACTGATATGTCCGGGTCACATCTTAACAGTCTCAACCAATGTGTTAGGATTCTGGTGGATCGATCATATTGGGCTCTTAAATTGTTTATTTTCTGTGCCCTCAGTTCAGATTAGAGTGGGTATGTTTGCCCAAAAGATTTATGCTTTGTCTCATAGTGGCGCTTCACAATCGCCATGGTCTCAGAACATATGAGACATACTGATTTTGAACTGCCTGTGGGAAGAATGAACATGTCTGAGTCTGTCCATTCTTGATTAAAAGCTTAGTTTTCACTGTCTACTGTTCTCTTTTTAGAGTACGTCATGTGAAATTACTTTTTTGTGGCTCGTTTATTTGTCCGACTGAACATCACTCATCACTTATCGGAATGCACAGATTTGATTGGCTGAGTAGCATCATGTGAGATGATTTACAATGCGTGCAATTGGTTTGTGAGTTTCCTGGGCCAGTAAACCAGTGCCGTAAAGGCTAGAAAAGCTGCGCCAGTTAAAATAGAAATGCCCCGTCAATATTTAATAATTCTCAATAATTTACCGGTTATACATCCGGGTCTGGATCTGGCGGTGTCTGGGTCCAGACCCGGACTGTGGTCCGCCTATTAGTGACCTTGGATCTAGTGTCTGGCTGTCACTTTCTTTTGTTAAAATTACCGGATTAAAAAAAAAAAAGTTTCCTCCTCTACAGTGAACTCTTTATTTTTAAAACACAATGCAATGTGCATTTTCATCTGAACATGTCCCTATCTGTGATAAAGAAGGAAGAGGCTCTCTGAATACACTTAAAGGTCAACAAAGAGAAAATTCATTGCAGCTCTTTCCCTCAGTTTATTGTAGTCGAGCACTTGAAGGTATTGTTTTGGAGGGATGCCCAGACAAGAAACATTTCCTTAAGAGTGCGGTTTGATTTGGTAATAGAATTTTATGGCCATTTTACCTACTCTGCCATACATCTCAACTACCTCCAGCACTTCACTGCAAGAAGAAAACATACAAGTAAATGTATTTACATCCCAAGGTCTTTGCATCTGTAATAATATCAGCAGCGGGCTGGAAAAGCAGGACTCAAGACCAAGGAGATCTGAAGCCTGTACTACGAAGCAGGATTTGGGTTAGCAAGGTAACTTCAGGTTTAACCCTGGAGGGTTTCTTCCAAAAATATAGTTGAAGACTTTATCTGATGATATTTAAACTGCATTTAACCAATAAAATGTTTACCGTTACATACATTTTGAATGTAGTACTTTTACATTAATAAAGTTGTTTCACAACATGACACGTAACATCACAAACTGAACTGGCTGACAGGACACTAATCCTTGCTTAGCATGATGCTAACAACATATTAATACAATAGGAAATCCCATAGAAAAATGGCAAAGCTAGCAGAGTTAGCGTTACATTATTTAACTTAAAACAATTACTAGACATGTACACAAAAAGGTCTTTATGAACCCATAATAACTTTTAAGATGTAACAGGAGCATTTCGAAACTAACAACATGACACGAGAGCCTTAAATTAAGACATGATGAACATAAAGTGCCACACACAACTATAGCATGTGCAGGGCTAAGCTACTAGAAAAATAGCACACTGCAGTTAGTCAGTTTCTTCTGCAGTTGCTTCACTTCCCATGGAGTTATCGAGCCACTCTGCTATTGCAACTCATGGATGTATAATAAGAGCTGGATAGGGCACTGCTGCTCAGCCTTGTAGTCAATTTTTCCCAGTGGCCACTAATGGTATTGCAGCGAAAAATCCCCCTGCGGCCCAAAAATCATTTTCCCCATAGACCACCATTGAAAAAGAGACGTCTGTAAAACTGCGGACAGGACACCTCAAACGGCAAACAAGGTCAATTATGACTCTTTCTATTATGAATTTTTGATCCATGAAGGTTTTATATTTGTAAAACTTTTCTTGAGCCGAGAAGATCGATCTGTGATGTCATCACAATGTAAAATCTATGGGCCGAGTGGGAACTCGTGGGCGGGGCCAATGGGGGAAACACCATTGCGCATATTCGGTGGAAGCAAACCCGGAAGCTAGAAACTTTTTTTGGTGTATGTGCCAGCCAAGCAATTGTCATTGGATTGAATGGGCGCCATTTTTGGTCTGATATCCAGCTCTTATAATACATCCATGTTACAACTACATTGTGGTCAGAGGGGGTATTATCCTAAAATCCTGTCCTGTCTATTTTACCGCCGCGGCAGCACTGTGTTAAAGCAGTTGCGTTGGTAAAGCAGACAAATGAAATGAGTGACATCTGTAAAAAGGAGCAATATACAGTATATGTTTATAGGTCAGTAGAAACAGTTTATTGTTCCAGGCTTTCTATTTCCACTCTGGTTTTAAAAGAGCTTCTAACAAATGGAGAGATTGTTTACAACGCTAACATATATTGATGCTTTTAGCTTCATTTTAATTGTGCAAAGTTTATTTTATCCCTGGAGTGACAGCTGACAGTGTGGATGATTTTACACTGATTACATCACTGCAGCTCAGAATAACATGAGACAACTGTGTGATGGAAACTGGAAAGAAAAACAAAAGATTTTCTTTTATTAGAAAAATAATCCACACACTGTTAAGTTGGCTCCCATGATTATAAATGCAACATTTCTGTCAGATAGACCTCGTCAGTCATTAACTGCTTTTCCACTCAGTCTGACATTACTTTTAATTCTGACATATTCAGAATGTTTTCTTCATTATCCAACTAAATAGTAACAAATACTCACTCCGTACTATACACTCATATAATATACTCATATATAATAATACCTACATGTATTTTAGGTCTTAGCCTACTTTTAATATTTGGAAAGTATTTCTAGTGTTTCTACATCTCATTCTGTTGTATGATTGTTTCATCTCATATTGTATGAAGTACTTTATTCATGGTTCTGATAATGCCGCTCATAATTAACAACCCCTGCCCCTTTCACATGAACGCGCTCGTAGCTGGATATGAAAGCCCAGAGTTGACTGAGCTGATTGATAGCCATCTTCGTAGTACTGGTTATCTGGTTGGCCAATGTTAGGCTCAGTGAAGCCAGCTAATCTAGAGATACCCTGGGTATGTTGAACTTGCTTTGTAGTACAGGACCCAGGAGAAGCTGTTTTTTTTCTGTTGCTGATGAAGTGTCAGGAGTCTTTTTTCCTCCAATAGAAGCAACAATAAGGCATGTCATTACTGTTACTTGATTTTTCCTTTTTTTTCTGATTCCAGTGGCTTCCACTGACATCCCATCAAGATTTGATATTTCACATGTACTCCTCTTCAAAGGGGCTCAAGTTACTCCCCACTTGATCCTATTACCAATCAGATCGATTTGTTTTGTGTACAGTTGTTGCAAAGCTGCAGCCAGCTGTAGCGGCACACTCCCAGTAGAGATTACTGGCCTACAAACTATGTACAAGATTATAAAATGGATATACAAGTATGTAATGCATATCCACCTACTGTGTATATTAAATAATAGAGAACATGCAGTTCAGTCAGGGCAGACTAGTTTACAGTTTCACAGAAATACAACAGAATTTGGTGGAGACTCAGTGTTGTGTTTACCGCAGACTATCAGGAGAAGCCATTAACTGAACAGTAACTGATTTACTGATCCATTATCTTCTCTATTTCCACGGAGTCTTGGTGCTGGTGGGGATGGAAGTGAAGGTGGGCAAACAAGATAATCAACAGCAGTGACAGAAGGCAGTGACAAAAGGGAGCAGACGTATGGGTATGAAAGGGGTCCAAAGGATAGTGTCTGGATCCTCCAAACATGAAAAAAGTTGTTATGCGTTCTATGTCGATGATTCAAACCAAGTGAGGGTTAGTGGGGGGAGAAAGAGCAGGAGAAAGAAAAAGAGCATGGGGCATAAGTTGGCATAAGAAGGAGAGTGGTAAATGAAAAAGATGTCAGGCAATGCAGCACAATTCAGGAGTCAGACATTATGAAGGGTTCGACTCACAAAGATGTGCTCTTGGATGGACTGGAAGTCTAGTCTGAACCAATCAGGGTAGGAGACAAAGTTTTGATCATTAGCCTCAAAGACACCAAAACTAATGTTGTGTTCAAAAGGTCCTTGTCAACTTGTAAAGTAAAATGTTTAATATCCAGGATCTTGCTCTCAAATGACCACCAACGTGGTGAACTTGTTTTGTTTCAACAAATGAACAGCTAGAAATTAATGTACTGTAATTAATGTAATTAAAGTCTTAATATAATAAGATTATTTATCTGTTAGTTCCTGATAACAAAAAACACGAGTTTATGCCTGGCTTCCATAAATAACACCGGATTTACCATCAAACAACTGACTGGCACAGTGGATTGTAAGATACTTAGGGCTTCAAAGGATACACTGGCTGATTCCTCCAAAGTCAAACAAAAGAAGGCTGCATTTTCAGAGCATTTGGACAGGAATAGGCATTATCAGCTTATTTAGACTGCCCCAATCAGTCTTTAGGCCGAATCCAGACCAAATCGGGCAATGCAGCACGGGGTTGTGTTGAGGTTTGTGGGAGTGTGGGTGTTTTTATTTGTAACCACTGTGAAACAATCAGAAAATAACATTTTATTTCTCTCATTCACTGGCTTTCTCGCTACCACCACTCGCTCTGTTCATTCACTCTCTAGCTTGCTCAACCACCGCCTTTTTCTCTCTCTTTTTCCCTCATCTTTTTCGGGAACCCATCAGCAAAGCACCTAACTTTACTTTTAATGTTATCAAATGAGGAGAAATGTCCTCCCCTCTTCCTAGTAACGTCTTTGTCCTCCCTCATGGCAGGGTTGTACAGCTCTAAACAGTCTGGTCACCGGCTGTGATTGGCCACCACAGCGTGGCATTGGGTTGCGTTTCTCCAAAAGTTGATTCTGGTTCAACTTTCTCACTGCAGGCTACTGTGGCACCCCTGCAGCCCCCACCCCCGCAGCTTTAACGTACTACCCCCCATTCAAATGAATGGGAGGACTGGCATTTTTGCTGCAACGCCTGATTTGCTGTGAATACGTGTGTTTGACTTTCCCTTTCAGACACTGAAAGATCCCAACCTGTCAGCAAGAAAGGACTTCCAGAGGGAGGCTGAGCTGCTGACCAACCTGCAGCACGACCACATCGTTAAATTTTACGGAGTGTGTGTAGACGGAGACCCTCTCATCATGGTGTTTGAATACATGAAGCATGGAGACCTCAACAAATTCCTCAGGTCAGTTTTCCCTGAGGGTTAAGTCAATTTAACCTTAATGTAGCAGATTAGTCCTGGTTGAGCAAATTAGAAATTTATATTATGAATAGGCAGTAGCAACATGTGGTACTAGGAGTGTTGTCACTCTGGGTACTGTTTGGGCTCTTACATGGAAGCTTCCATTGACTCATTGCATGTTAAACTTAAGTAAGACATCTAGAATGAGTCCAAGAAAACTCTTGTTCACTGTGTAAAATTCCTGCTGCTGATACAATATCCATCCGACGACACAGTTAGCAAATGTGGGTGCTTTAGTGTTTTTGTTCCGTAATGTCAGACTGTACCGAGGGAAGTGACCTCTGATAAGCCTCAACAAAAGCGACACAATGCCTGTATAGAGAGTGCCTTTGTAATGGGAAGCTTTACTGGAGTTGATGTCTGTGTGCACAGGAGGAGTCAGGGACAGAAGTGTGCTATTTCAAGTGCATTGACAGCAGCAGTGTGTGTGTTCTATCTTATTTTTGAAGTTTGAGCACTAGTTGAAAAGATGACATGTTATGATTGAGTGTGAGTGTGTGCATGTGTGTGGATTTAAGAGTGCGTGAAGACTTTCTGTTGGGAAATCATTCCTGAAATGAAAGGCAATGTCACGAATGATGAAATTCTTTCATGCAAGGTGCAAGATGTGGCTGATTTTTGGTCTGCTGGTCCTGTTGGTCACATTTAACAGATGAGATGTGCATGGAATCAATAGGAATGAATAGGGGATCTAATGTGCAGGTCCAGATCAACCTTCAGATAAATGGTGGATGGCCTGCACTCATTCAGCCACTACTAGATGTGTGTGAAGTAAAATAGAAGCAGAGACACAAAAAGACACACACCAAGGAAGAGTACTGCTAATCCCCCTACAGTGGAGCTGTACGCACACTTAAAGCAAAGAACATTAAATTGAACTAAAATTGAAGAAGACAGACAGCCAGAGAGAGCAAGAGAGAGAGAGCAAAGGAGCTGTAGCCAGTCCTCCCTGCATGGTGCCTGGTCTGTAATCACAGTGACGAGAAGGTGATGAGAACAGCAGGAACTTCTCACAGGAAATTAGTTTTTCCATTGTCACCTGGAAATGCAAAGTGGAGAAAGAGCTCTCGACCTGTAGTCAACTTGTACTGTCAAATGTCCAAATTACAGTACCTTGATGAAATTCCTGAGCATTGGTGTTAATTCCTGACAGACTGGAATACATGAAAATGTAGCAAAACCTGCTCTAAAACCACAAAGTGACAGAATTAATAACGACAGTGCAGATGCTTGATGTAACAGTTTATTGTTGCAATTAAAACTGCATGAGTGCTTGCAGGTTATAGTGAATTTATTAATATTTCAAACAGCCTCTCTTTATTATGCTGATTACCCTCAATGTCTGGATGAGGGTTTATTAGTACTGTAAGAAGCTTTGGGTTACTTGTTAAAGGGGAAGTCAGGTTACAGTCTGCCGTGCTGAAAAGGCATTAAAGGTTCCTCATCCAGACTAGTGGCCTCCATTATCAATATCACTTCATCAGATCAATAATGTTTACATTATTCTTTGTAATCCAGAGCCCACGGCCCAGACGCCATGATCCTGGTAGACGGCCAGCCGCTGCAGTCCAACGGAGAGCTGGGCCTTTCCCAGATGCTGCACATCGCCACCCAGATTGCTTCGGGCATGGTCTACCTGGCCTCCCAGCACTTTGTCCACAGAGATCTGGCAACCCGCAATTGCCTGGTGGGCAACGGCCTTCTGGTCAAGATTGGAGACTTCGGCATGTCCAGGGATATCTACAGCAGCGACTACTACAGGGTAAGGCATTGGCCGTCATCATGCTTCTTCTTGTACGTTTTGACACTAGGAACAGATAGCATAAGCATTAGTAGATTCCACCTGGAGCACATCTGACAAAGCAAAGTCTTATCACAAAAAGTATATTTTAGTTGTACATGTTCACAATACTTTTCATTTGGTTTATAATAGGGACCAAAACAACCTTGAATAAACCCTCCTGGGCTGCTAACTAAGAAAGGTATTTCTAAGGGTTGAAGACTGCTGCTTGCCCGTGACATTTTTTGTTTATATATTTTTGTTTCCGCATTTTTTTTTTCTTTTTTTTTTTCAAGGGAGAGATAACAGCTCTCCCACCGCAGTGCAGCCCCAGGCCCCCACACCAGCCCAGATACATTCAATGATGGAGAGGTTTAGCAGTATGGTAGGAGATGAGCCTGCTGAGCCTCCAGCCCGATGCTTAGAGGCTTGTTTGTATAGCTTTCGATTCATGTCCTCTCTACTGTTTAACACGATTAGCAACTCTGAATGCCGCAAACCAAGCAGCAACTGCTGGGCTGAAGAATTTTGCATTTTACTGAACAAATAAATGGATATTATGGAGTGATGACTGCTACATATCTGGCTCTGTTAAACAGCCTGGACTTGTGAAATTACTTTAGGTGCGCCTGATTCCGTTTACTCAGCGTGACAGCTGGGCCAGTTCAGATTTTGCTGGGGGCAACGCCAGCAGTTATGAAGTACTTGCCTGCTGGGTGAGCAGCCCTGCACACATAAAATAATTTGTAAGGAAATTTTAGCGGGATGTCTTTAGTGTTTGATACATGGTTCCTCTATGCACACCATCTGTGTAGTTATTAAAATCTGAATATTTAGTTTGAGTTGTTAAAGAATTACAGCAGGATTCTGTGTGTGTGTGTGTGTGTGTGTGTGTGTGTATGTGTGTGTGTATTGTTTAGTGCAGTTTCGGGATGTGGTTGAGTGTGTGTCTGTATAAGCAATTTTACTAACTGTTGTGGGCCTCAGTGGATATAAAAGTGTCAGGTTGGCAGTGAGGTAAACAGATTTCAGTGGCAACAGAAAATCACTAGACTGACTTTATTAAAAAAAAGTCATGCATAATTCTGTGTAAAAATTACAGATCACAGCAGAGCAACTGTAGCTGAGGCTATTAAGAACAAACACAACACAAAACTAAAACAATGTAAACATATGTAACAATATAAATTTCAATACTGTCTTAGTCCAAAATCAATGTCAAAGCTGCAATTAAATATACGCATTGCACATGGAAAACGATTGAAATTACAGAATATCTATATTATAGAATAAGAACTTTCATGTGCTCTGTGACAAAGCATAATGGTGGATTCATTTTTTAGCCACACTTCTTGAATGTAATATTCAAAGCTCATTGTGGGTTAGGCATCAAGGATATATAAATACTCCACTTACAGTCGTGGATACTCATTATAAGCTCTTTGTGGAGGAGAATAATTGAATGTTTAGACACTGGTGGCCTCATGCAGGCCAGTTTTAAAGTACAGCCTGGTAACCATGGCAGATCTAATGCATCTTGCATGTAAGTTGTGCAAATTATTCTGCACAGTTTCCCCCGTTAACAGTATGCATGCATGGATTTTGTGTGTCATTCATATTCTGCGTGTCATACACATAGCTATCATTCCTTAGCTGTCTATTCGTTTATGTTTGTGCTCATTGTAGTAGCCTAAACTAGAGATAGCAAGGGATTTTTAAATAGTAAGTCTATTATTTTTAAATTGAGTTAAATTTTAGATCAATAATAGATGGCCAATTAGTGTTACAGTAATACAGTGCCAGTATGATCCCTGCTTCTCATAGTATTTTGACATTTATGGAGGTAAAATGTTGTTTCTTTGCAGACGATGTCATTCTTCTCTTCCCTCCCACTCTACTGTCTCCACATACAGCTTACAACAAAGCCCCGACAGCCCTTTTCAATTCTGTGAAACATAGAAACGCTTAGGGCTCTATTCTTGTGCTGGCACAGGGTGTGACGCGCACTGGCGTACATGCGAACTGCAATTTTCCTGCAGCGCACTGAGGTTATTTCCTCGACTGCACTGGGTTGGTATCTTGGTGACTCGCTTTGTGCCACAATGAGAGGAGAAGCGCAGTAGAGGGTGTGGTGATGCCAATTCAGCAGTGCACTGCAATCCTGGTGCCAAGGATGAGTGTGTCTTGCGCCATCTGCCACTCACCTGCTCAAAACAGTTTGAAAACGTGGTGTACTTATATTCTGTATTATTATTTTTTTGGTGAAGGCACACCCATATAAACCTCTCTGAAATTGGAATTCATTCTTCCCACGGCACAGTGAGCTCAAGCATTAGAACATGTTTTGATGCATCAGACCACAGCACAATATCAGGCCACAGTGTTGTCTCTGGTGGGGAGGAAACTGCAACTGCTTTCCCAGGTCTACTTTAAGCTTCCAGTCCTGTGCAGTGAAGAGCAACCTGGTTGCTTTCTGGTGTCGTGTTGTTGGTCTTTCTCCTTCTTTGTCAAAGTGGATGGTGTTCTTGATCAGCTGTGTCTTCTGGCTGATGTTGAGGGTGCTGCAGATAGTGTCTGCAATTCTCCAGAGGACCTGGCCACCGATAGCGACTGTCGGCCAGAGCTCTAGGGCAGCAGCTCAGGATGTGCTCAAGCTTGCAGGTCCTCTCACAGAGGGGGCAAGCAGGTCATTCTGCAAGGCCCCAGCAGTGTAGGTTTGCTGGACTAGGAAGGATGTCATAAATAGCCTGGATCAAGAATGCAGTGTGGATACACCTTCCAGAGATCGCTCCACGTAATCTTCCGCTCCATCACCTGCTCCCATTTGGTCCAGGCACCTTGCTGTCTCATTGCCACAACTCTGCTGGTCCTCTCCTCCTCCACAGCTGCCCTAATCTCCTTCTGGATCAGTTCTCGTCACTCTTTCCCTTGTACTCTGTCAAAACGGGGGCTTTCAAGGCTTCCAAGACCAACTCTTCCCTTGGCGACTGCCACCACGGCACTTTATGGCACAGTTGCATCTCAGCTTCTTCCACTGCAGCCTCTGCTCTCTAGTTTCTTCCAGTTCTCACTGCCTGAATAAAGATTAATGAGTAATTCTTACCAGCATCTATCATCCACAACAGCTAGCATCCTATACCGACAGCCTTTTCTTCACTCTGGTGACTGTATGTAAAGCCATCTGAAGGTGACAGGAATCTGTTCCGTCTGCAGTCTCTAATTGGAATTATGTTATGCACTGTCAAGGCGCAATTACACACACCAGATCCGCTGGTTAAATTTTGTATAACCAGCACCAGACTGTTGCAAAATAACCACCGAAACCTCTGTGCTTACTGTATACACACATCAAACTAATCAGTTATGATTAATTAATTTGTACAGTCTTTAATGCAAATCAACAGGTCTGGCCAAAGTTTTGCCTGGAGCATCGCATTTTTATTTACAATACAGTTAGACCTGTGATGAGTAACGTGATAGAAATTGTTCAGGTCACATTTTATTCAATGTGTGTTATTTTAAAAACCCCAATCATTATTAGGATCACATGTATGTCACAACATGAAGATTAAACAAGCAATTATTTCCTTCCCAAACTGTCAGTAGTTATTTTTGCATGTAAAACAGTCAAACAGATTTAAACTTTAAAACTAACTTCAGAAATAACAGAATACAACATGCAGAATTTTAGATTCTACTTTCATTATATACGTATATGGCACTGCGGTGGTATTTCACTGCAGATGTCGTATTGATTGATTGATTGATTTTATTTATGAATTAGACACATAAAAAACAAAAATCACAAACAAAAAAAGGATTGCATGTTAAAGTTAAAACACGTATTTCCAACATGGTCCCAATATATTAAAAGACAAAGAAAACAAAGAAACAGAAGACATTCAACATAGAAATTAAACAATACAATTCTGAAATCCAAAAACACATCATCACAGTTTAAGAAATGAAAAATAAACCCCACATCAAAAAAACAAGGATAGCTAAAGTAACAGTGTAATTGCAGATTTCATTATAAATCTGTCACTCTGTTCCATAAAAAAAGTCCTAACTTGACTTCTATAAGCCTCTCTCATATTTAAAAACTAGATTGTAGTGGGTAGCAGAAGGCTGTTCCACAACAGAGCACCAATATAAAAAAAGGAACTTCTGGCTACATTATTCATTGGAGGCACTTTACATAAATGCACACTGGCCCTGGTATTACAGGATATGCTGAATATGTCCCATTGTTATCTGTGAACACAAGTATTGAGGAGCATACCCAATGATAATATTGTACATATGATGCAGCTTCTGTTGTTCTGCTCTGAGCTGTACTGGCAGCAGTCCTACCCTTCTGAATTTATCACTGCCAACATGAGTTCGAGGGGATGCATTTAATAAATATTGAATAATATTATTTTGCATCACCTGCAGTTTGTATCTAAGTTTAGTTATCAAACCTCTGTACCAAGCAGAACATGCATAATCAAAATGACACTGTATCAATGATGACACGAGAAGTTTCTTAACAGAAAAGTCGAGAGGCCTTGTTCTGTGAAACAGGAACTTGAGTTTGCTGGCACACTTAGATAATATTTTAGCAGGAATAGATTCACAGGAGAGGCAAGGATTGACTTGGTTTTATCCAAATGTATTGAAAGCTTGTTATCTATGAGCCACTCTCCCACACTTTCTAATTCGTTACTAAGAGAGTTCTAAATCTCACTGACATCCTTCCCAGATACCAGTAATGCAGAATCATCAGCTCCTCATCATAAAAGAGGCCCTAGAATAGAACCTTGCGGCACCCCACATGTAACATCCTGAGGTTCTGATATAACCCCTTCAACATCACAGACTTGATGTGAACCATTTTACAGCATTATGTCTAAAACCCATGCACTGTAGCTTTGACAACAGTAGAGTATGATTCACTGTGTGAAAGGCTTTTTGTTAATCAAGCAAGATCATGCCAACATACTTTCCTTCATCAAAGTTTTGTCTAACAAAGTCAAACAGATGAATAAGACAAGTTTCAGTAGAGTATGCTGCTCTGAAGTCAGACTGAAGCTCATACGACAAATTTTATCTGACTAAATACTCCTCAACCTGCTCAAACACAAGATGTTCAAAACCTTAGACATGGTTGTTAAAATTGATACATCTGATTTATTATTCTTCTTAAAAAGGGGAACACTAGCCCTTTTCAGTTCACATGGGAATTTACCCCAACTTATAGATACATTTACTATATGAGTAAACTAGAAATTACACTGGCACTATCCCTCAGAAATCTGACTGGAATAACATCCAAGCCAGTTGCTTTGTTCGTGGGTAATGCAGATAGACACGTCCTTACCCTTTCCACTGAAACAGGACTTATCTCAAATACATCAGGAACAACATTTTTGTCTTGTAAAATAAATTCACAAATGATAGGCCATATCTCCCTGAACCACAAGGTAATTTAGCAACCAAACTAGCAGCAATAGTTGTAAATAAAATTATTAAAATAACTAGCAAACTTCCATTTATGAAAGCACATCTTATCCTCAATGACTGGTCCAATATTGCCAGATTTTGTTTTGGACATTCCTGTGGATCCCATTTTGTTAAGTACATTCTATCATTTTTTGGGCTGGTGTGAATTTTCAACAATAGCATCCACATAAAATTGGGACTTCTCTGTCTTATATCTGGTTTGATTTCTAAAATGGATATATTTATTGTAATCAGTAGGCAATTTTGACTTCTTAAACTTTCTAAAATATAAATCTCATCTAACAAAATTTAAAATCTCTGTAGTCATCAGTGCATCATGATGGAGAAAGCCTTGTGTTTAAAGGGGATGAAGCGAAGTAGCGAATGTGATTGTCAATGATTGTCACAGCCTCTAACATGCCCACCTATAATGTATGATAATGAATTTCTTTCTGATTCCACCCCACATCCAAGTTTGCCACAGCTGTACCCAGTGTACCTGGCCACGAAAATACCAAAAGTGTGCTGGGCACGCCTCCGATGCGCTTTGCAGGGTACACTTGACTGCGATCTGCTTCGCACTGCTGGGTTCAAGAAAATAGGGCCATTAATCACCTTTTTGACTTTTCACCTCTAACAAAAGAAAGTCTAGGAGATATATTCAGGTTTGGGCAGCACTCCCTTTGGATATTTCTAAAGCAGTATATTAATATAAGTCATGCCAGTAAAACTTTTCAAAACTGGAAAAAATGTTGAGCTGCTCAGTGACAACCAGTATAACTGTGGGTGTACTGGGCAGCTCCCATTTTGCCTGTCTGTGGAGCAGGTGGGCATCTCTGGACAAGTAAAGGATAAAACTGAATGTGTTTCCTTGTTTTGGCCCAAAGAACAGTTCATCTAATTGTCTTTAAAGACCAAGTCACAGCTGATTTAGCAGGCACATACTGCTCTGCTGGAAGATTAAATGGTTCAGTTGATTGTTCATGTCTGAACAATTATAAGCCTAATATATAAGTGCTGTGAGTTAACAGACAGTCAGACAAAGAGAATCGCTGCAAGAGACCTAACAGGGAAATATGCGCTGTATTCACATCTGTGTCTATACTCTTGCATTATGTGAGTGTCTGTGAGGGAAAGAGTCAGATACAGTATATTAATAAGTGAGGGTCAGGGTGGTGAAAGTGGTTGGAAGTACTCACCTGCCAACACAGGGGCCTAATCCTAATCCTAATAAGTGGGAAACCAGTGAGGGATCATGTCCTTAACACAGCACTACAGACTTTTTCTGGTTGGTCAGAGGGGAGTGGACCTGGAGGTGATAAGGAGAACCTTGGAATTATGCTCCTCACTAACAGATAAAAAGAAGCAAGTGGTGACTCCATGTGTATCTTAACCCTCCACAGTGAAAAGTGAAAACAGGAATTGGCTCATCCAAACTGGAAGAAAAGGGGAAATGCAGAGTGTGTGCATGTGTGTGTATGTGTGTCAGAAACAAGTACTATGATTAAAGGTGGTGAGGACAAAAAGAATGAATAGTTGTTGCTACAGTGTATTAGCCAGAGGTGTGCCAGACTTAAGGAAACTTTTTCAGTCAAATGTTGGTTCCTTCTATCAAACTCAGGGGTGAATTTATTGAGGAAATTTTAGATGGCTGAATAATTTATTGAATAATTTACTGAGTCATCACACACACACACACACACACTGCAGTAAAGAAGGGAGAATATTCTTGCAAATCGGTATGTTGGATTAGCCAGAAACCAGAGAAATGGTTTGTAAGAAAAAAGACCTGTGTCAGTTTGAATTCAGGATGGTGCGTGTATGTGTGTGTGTGTGTGTGTGTGTGTGTGTGTGTGTGTGTGTGGCATGCCTTATGTGAAGCTGCACACTGCTGTTTGGTGCGTTGTGATAGCATCACTGCCCACCTACACAGAGGAATATTGACAGAGCCCAGAGATAAGGAGCTCCTAACAGTATTGGACACTTTCCCTGTGTTGAGTGATTATAAATAGCAGCACCCTGCCAAGAACACAATCCTCCCATCGCTGACTAGTCGTATTGACGCTTGTTGCCCTCTGGGGATCCCAAGACATTTGCAGCGGGAGGGAACAACTTCATGGAAGAGATGAATATTGTCCTAAATCACATCCATCTGTCATACCCTTCTGCTCTTCCAACACCGAATACGCTTTTATATTGTTTCAAAAGAGACAACTGCAGAACCTGCACAGGCCGACAGCAGCACAGGTGCCTGCTATGTAGATGTTTTATACCACTGCCTTACGATATATCAGGTAATGTTTTCCTGAGTTCAGAGAGTGAGGCACTGAATTATGCATGTTTAGGTAGGTATAAATGACAGTGAGTGCTCTGAAAGTGCTTATGAATAAAAGGTGCAAAAAGTAAGACTGAGTGGAATGTAGGTTTTTTACCAGAAATATATCAGGGACAGCATCTAGAGAACAGATGGAGAAACTTGTGCAGGGTCTCAGTCGACCTGCAGCTCTTCTCAAACATCATTATTAGATGTATTATTTTCTCACGGTGTAGTGACAGGTTTCTTTGGATTGCATATCCCCTTTAATACAGAATGGAGTTACTAGTACAATATGCATTGCAGTGAATTTGATGTCTCTTGACAGTTAATTTCCTTTTGTCAATTTTCTTATAATGCATGAAATTTAACAATATTCATTGGTTATGTCAAATCAGAATCTAAAAAAGCTGCTCCTTGGTTTGTTGCAGTAATTAATTGTATTTTTGTAATTTGTGTTAGAGTTCTAGAAGGCTGCAGGTACTCTACAACGTTAGACACTGGTTCTAGACAAGAAGAGAAATGGCTTCAAAACAGCTAATTACAGCCAAATTATGAACAGTGACATAGGTTCTTCTCAGGATAGGAGGATAAGATGTAGAGGCTTACATTCTCTACTTTTTTTGCTGGAGAATATTAAGAATTCCTCAGACTTTTCTCCGGAGGCTTGCTTGCAGCCTGAGTGTTTTCATTTAGCAATAGCAGAGTTTTGTTCTTCATTGATATGAGTGTAACACTGCCTGAATGTAAAGCAGGATGGTGTTGAGAAAAAGCATATGTGTCCAGTTAACCTCAGTTGGGTAAAAGAAGGCAACAATGATTACAGTATTATTAATAGTTAACGTTAACATTTGGGTAGAAAATACAAGCAGTTTTAAAGCCAGAATCTGCATTTTTGAATCACTGACTAATGACTATTAAACAGTGTAACAGTGTTATAATCTAATGACTCAGTTTCAAGGACTTGGTGTTCTTTGTGCCAGGAAGCCTCTGCTTACCTGTGCTGCTTTGCTTTGAAGAAAAATGGTCCCCAGGTTTCTACTGTTTCAAGGATCAAACAGATGCTCCTCTACTGCATTATTTATCAAGCACAAGCTCCTCAAAACTGTATGCAGCTTTGTGCTAATGAGTACACAGGCCATATTTATTACTGCTGCATGAAGGGATGAAAAAAGTCTGTTTTGCCTCTCCCCTTGGGCCTTGATTTTTTTTTTTTCTGTCTCCCGGCACTGCTGTCTTACATGATCATTCTCTTATGGAGTCATACATTTAAAAAAAAAAAGCTTATGCTACTGTTGACCTCAGGGGAAGTTAGTGGCTTTAGATGGACCATAAAAAAGTAGTTTCTGCTGTCTTTAAAGGACGGGTTCACAATTTTTCAAGTCTGCCCTTCACATGGAGGATGTCCGACAGCAGCTGGGCAGGTGCAAACTTGGCACGGCACCAGGGCCTGATGGCATTCCAGCTATGGTGCTCAAGCTCTGCGCTATAGAGCTCTCCCCCATCCTTTACTCCATCTTCTGGGAATCCTACAGGACAGCATCACTACCCACCCTCTGAAAAACATCCACCATTATACCAGCACCAGAAACTCCACCCCTCTAAACCCAACCACTACTGACTTTTCACCCCAATAGCCTGGAAAAACTGATCCTGTGCACCATCCTACCAGCCATCAGACTACAGCTGGACCCATATCAGTTTGCCTACAGGGCCCACTGCCTCCTCCAATGTCTCAAATCACCTGGCAACTTTGCTCCAATCCTCTTTATTGACTTCAGCTCCGCATTCAACACAATTCATTGTCACCAGATAATAAAGAAACTCCACCACATTGACATCCCTCCACTTCTCATCCACTGGGTCCACAACTTCCTCAGCAACAGACCACAGGCTTTAAGAATAAGCACAGTAACATCATCAACCATCATCACCAACACCTGAACCCCTCAGGGCTGTGTCCTCAGTCCCTTCCTTTACACCCTCTACACAAACGACTGCATCAGCCCTTCACCCATCACCACATACTACAAATACTCTGATGATAGTGCCATACTGGGACTACTCAATGACAATAACTCCATCACAGCCTGTCAACACTCCTTTTCTCATTTCACACAATGCTGCACTGACAGCTACCTCCAAATGAACATAGACAAAACAAAAGAACCGGTCATTAACACATCAAACACACCCAACACTGGATTGGACCCCACTTCCATTCACGGCAGTAGAACAGGTCAACAACTTCAAATATCTTGGACTCACTTTAGACAATAAACTCAGCTTTGATCAACACATCACTGATGTCCATAAACGATCCCAGCAGACTCCATGTCATCCACAAACTCAGAGCACTGTCTGTTGTTGCCACCCCGTTGTTGCTTTACAAAAGCATAATCAAACTCATCCTGTTGTGCTATTCCCCCTGTTTCTTTACCATGTTAGTCATCTCCAACAAAAACAAACTTACCAGGATCACACATGCTGCCTCCAAAATCATCCACTCCCCTACACCCAATCTCAGACTGAACAACAGAGGCATTACACGCCTCGCACTCACAATAGTGAATAACACTGATCATCCTCTCAATCCACACCTCACAATAGTGATGTCAGGCCATAGATACAGGACTCTGAAATGGAGAAGAGCTTGCATGGGCAGAAGTTTTGTCCCTTTTTCCATAGCAGCACTGAACAAACTGCCTTGCTGACACAGTGTACAGATCCAGAATCATCTGTTGGTGTGGGTGCGGATACATTTATAGGAATGTTATGTGTTTATGTATATTGGTATGTTTGTGGTGTGGCTATCTGTATGTTTCTGTGTGGAATATGTACAGGCTGTGAAAACATATTTCCTGTGGGACAATAAAGACTATATCTATACATTTATTTAAAAGTTTATCTGAAGCTAATATGAAGCTGCAGCCATCCAAATGAGTCAAATCAAGCAGATATCTTTCAATGTTAATGTTTTAGTGCCAAAGTTCCTCTTTTTGTTACTTTCACCGCTGCTCAACAGGGAAACACTGTCTGAGGAAATATAAAGAGGGAGTGTTATGCTAAAAAGACTGTAAATGTGGCAGATATCCACTTCATATGACTAACTCAGACTGCTGAAGCCTCATATAAGCTTCAGATAAACTTTTAAATGTATTTTTGCACAACATGACTGTGCGGACACACTGTGGATTTTGTCCCCCATCATTTACATTGAAAGAACATTTGAAGGGGATCTTTTAATAGCCAGTATGAACAGGAGGAATGATTACAGCGAGGAAAACCTCTTTCAGTGTTCATATGGGCACCTGACTGTTGTTTTAAATTTAGGCAGCTTTTTTAACCTTTAGACAGAGCCAGCATAGCTAATTCCCCTTCCTTCCAGCCATTATGCTAAGCTAAGCTTAGCTTAATGGTTGTTACCATGATAGTAGTATTGATCTTCATTTAACTCTCAGAAAGAAAGCAAGAAAATAAAAGAAAAAAGAAAGAAAGCAAATAAGCGTACAGTATTTCCCAAAATATAAAACTATTGCTCTGACTTTATGTTTCTGTACTGTCTTTTCTGCTAATAATTTCCTTTACAAAGTCAGAAGCAACACCTAGGAGCTACCTATCTACACATTGTATTACAAGTCAGTCTGGAGAGCTAGGTGCTGAAAATGTGAATGTAAAATTGCATGATAGCAATTGTGTAGTGTGGATGTGTGTGTGTGTGTGTGTGTGTGTGTGTGTGTGTGTGTGTGTGTGTGTGTGTGTGTGTGTGTGTGTTTTGAAAACCTTCAGAAACTTTCACTACCCACCATCATGCAGCGGCCAGAGTAGATACCACTTTATCTCCACTTGGCAGCAGCGCAGCAGGTAGAAACCTAATGGGCATCATAGCCTCTAAAAGTGAACTTGTGTTCACTGCTGTTTGAGCTGGGGGAGCAGAGATAGCAGCGTGGTTAAAGCAGGGAGAGAGAGTGTCTAGATGGTTATCAGGGCCCTTTAAGATGTCTGGGGCCTCCCAGGGCTCCCTGCAGGCCGCAGAGCGCCCATCGAAGAGCCCAACTGGGCCAGTAATCTTTCCCTCTGCCATGCTGCTGTGCTCTCCATGCCGTTAATCCAATCACTCCCCTGCCACGGTGGGACAGGCAGAGAACTAATCCAGTTTACACAGCAACAAAAAAAGCCCCAGACTCATTCCTCACTCCCCGCAGAGCATTGCCAGCTTCTCGATGTGACATTGAGTGAGAAAAATGAGGATAATTACAGGGGCAATTATTTTATTTTTATTATGTGTTCAGCCTTTTTTCCCTTTTTCCCCCATGTTCCAAGCTAATTACCATGGCCTTGTCACAAAAACCCAAGGTGATAGCGTGCAATCATTTGGGAAGCAGAGAGCCAGCCAGTTTTAATGCCCCTCGCCACGGCGGCGGCTGAATCATTAGTATGCATCTGATGAGGTTTAGCCTTGCATGCAATGGGCAGGGTGGACCTCAGATAAGTAATTTAGACTAACAGGAACTTAATTAATTTCGTTTAATCTTTATAAAGCTCCACAGGGGGACAGATTGGTATACAGCCCCTCGCCAACTCCTTCACCTCCCTTCCAGCCCACCTAGCTTGGCTCAGCACAGAGGTTTTACACAACAGGGGCAACTGGTCTCGGCATCAATATTGGCTTAATGTTGTGTACAATACTAAAACGTGTCATGTCTAATGAGACCAGGTGGGGTATGAGTCAGTGTTCATTTGGCCATTAACTTGCAGTGGAACCCTAGCAAATGAGGTTGAGGGTGAACGAGAGAGAAAACTCCTATTGCCAACCATCGTCGCCGCCACAAAATATCCCCTGGGAACTGATGTGTTGTGTTATGGATCAAGGTGTGCATAAAGGGCACCTTTCCTTATCAAAACAGAATTTAAGTTTACCCTCATTACTGTTGAGTAACATCAACTGTGGGGGACCGAAACTGTCAAAATCAAAAATAAAGAAATAAATGACTCAATAAATAAAGTAATATGCCATTAAATTCACCAAAAATAATATATGTGACAAATTGATATTTCTGTTTTAATTTGTTTCTGTATTTATTTACCTTTGTATTAATTCCCATATTTATTTACTTTCCCATTTAACTTTCCATTTAATTGATTCATTTATTCATTTTTAAATGAATCACTGCTGCCTCTGTAACAGAAAAACGTAGTTGTGTGCGGGCTCATATTAGACGAGAGGGTTATGTTATTTGCGATATGATGAAGCTCAGGATGGGGTGTTGAAGCCAGGACCATGTGAAGCTGATAGCTGGTTTGGTTCCTCCGGTACACACAGCTTCTTGATCAGCTCCGCCTTTCAGCAGCAGCTCCGCGGCAACCGGAGATCATCAGAAATTCAGCACCACCACAACATGAAGTGTGTAACAGTTCTGGTAAGTTCTTGTTTCTAATGTTTTTAACTTCCAAGTCAGCATGCTAAAAAAAAAACAGTTTTGGTCCCTATAGCTAAGTTCCCCATTCATGACAACTGTACAGGGAGTGAATTTTTATATAACTCACCTGATTACATTTTATTAAGGCTTAAAGTTTTGCATAATTAAGGGCGTGGCCACTTTGAGTGACAGGTGGGTACCATCACAGGCAAGTCGCTACCAGGTCGACAACGTTGGTTAGGTAACATAACCATGGTGTAACAGATTCACAGAGTATAGGCATAGCAGTAGCCATTGCAATTTCAGTTCATGAAAGTTAATTGTAACATTTTGGTCCCCTAAAAAAGTCTTTATCAGCATTTGGTTGTACTAAAAGACTCTAAGGAGTTCAGTAAGGATGTTAAGGATGTTCAGTTTAGCATTGTCACAGTTAACCGTAGACTATAAATGCACTGTGCTAACCAAGCTAGCGGCTAGCAGCTAGCGTTAGGGTCAGCTCCACCCTCTCATCCAAATATGGTCACTTCTGGCTCCAAAAATCCAAGATGGCAACAGTCAAAATGCAAACTCAAGGCTTCAAAACGGGAATCCACAAACCAATGGGTGACGTCATGGACGTCATCCATTATTTTTTACAGTCTATGATAAATAGCAGGTGTGCCAGCTAATTGCTCAGCAGTATCTATTGATGTCTCAACATCATGTAAACACCTTCAGTTCCTTTGATATCCCACATCTTTAAATAATGTTGTGTCCAGAAAGAACAAACCATTTCTTAAATGCCTGGCAGGTTGGTAAAAATTGTATCTTGATGTTTGTAGTTTAGTTTAAGTTGGCTGTTCTTTGTCTAACATGTTTTGTGTGTTTTCAACATTTTTCTTCTGTTCTAAAACCGGTACAGGGAGGCTTTGAATGCAGACGTGAAGGAGACAATGTGGAGGACCCTGAAACTGTGGAGTTAGCAATTTCAGTCAGTTATTTAGTCTAATTTATTATTTGAGTCAATACATGTATTAAATATTATGTCACTTAATGTGATCTAAATATTTTTATCTCCCCCAGGATATGCATCAGCCCTGATGGAGTCAGCAGATCACCAACACGAGGCAGTCGGCCTGTAACTTGCACAGCCTTGACAGTTTAACACAGGACTTTAGTGTGAAACCCAGTTGTGGTTCTCGGTTCACAGTTTGAAATTATTTCTTCAAATTATTAAGTTATTAGATTAATTCTACAATTCATACTCATATTTACCAAGACTCAAGACTCAATTGTTTTGTTGTTTATTTATTATATTTGAAACCTGGTAAGAGTATTTTGGAACACTTCCACTATTTACTCATGGTTATTAAATTAAAAAAAACTGTCTCATGATTGTCTATGTGTGTGTATTTTGATGTAGAGCCAGATGCAGATTGAAACATTTTGAAATATCTAATTAAGCATTGTGCAGCTTTGCTGATATCCACTCTGTTCTTTCTAGTTGTTTTAAAAGAGTAAATTGGTATTTTTTCATTTGACAAAAATAGAATACCAGTGTTTTATAGGTTAGTGGTTGCCTGATGCTGTTCACTCTATTTGTTAAAACACTTATTGATCAGTTTGATGTTGATAGTAACTTCCAAGTTAGTGTTTTGAATTTTGGCGGTGGGATTAAATCTTGGTTTACATTTGTATTACATAATGTGCTTTATTTTACTCAATGCAATTGGAGAATATTAGAATGCTCAAATAGTTTTTATTTATATAGGTTTGTTATTAGTATTTGCTGCTAAAGCCTGCAGGCTGAGCCAGTAATGCAGCATCTGTTTGATAATTGTGAAGCTGCTCTTAACTGCATCAAACGTTTTAATACATCCAAACACTTGGTTGTTATATTGTGATAACTTTCATTAATTGTGACCTTAATGAGGCCATTGAAACCATTTGTAACGTCCTCTGTCATCCTATTAAAAACTTAGATTAGAAATGTATCTCTCTCTCTATCTGCCTCTCTCTCTCTTCTGTGCGGCAGCGCCATAAACATAGTGAGGGGTTGAATCAGACACTGCAACATATAACTGAACTAACAAGCTGAACTTTGCACATTAGTTTCTGCTTTTGGTATAAGTATCTTGCCAGTAGACGATCACTACTAATGTTGGTACTGCCTGATATGTGATAGAAAATGTTACAATATTTTGAGGTGAAACAACACCATGTTATATTATGGTATAACTCCTCTAGTCTATTAGCCACCTCTCTTAATAGGTCTGACACCGAGTGTCTAGCTGACGCAGCCATTACAGCCCTCTACCTGCTGCTTTTCAAACCAAACACTTCTTCCTAGTCTGGCCACCGGTGGGGGAGCAAGGTATGTATAATGGCAGGGAGGAGTTACAAAAATTAGGAGGCAAAGAATGTTTCTGTCTTTGAGATTCAGCTAATACCTCAGATGCCCTTTGGCAAGTTATAGAAGCAGAATTGTGACTGGAGGATGTGGGAAAATGACACAAACGTGTTCTCTCCTCACTTTACAACTCCACACTGAGATGCAGTTGAGCAGAGCACTTAACCCCTGGTGGGATTAGCAGAAGACTGTGGTTGTACTGGGCGGCTCTGAGGTGTAAATGTATTAATGTAAAGCAGGATGGAGCTGAAAAATAAGTGTGTGCTCAGTAAAACCCTCTCCAGACTTTTAGATAAATGTGGAAGAAAAAGATTTTAAAGCACAATGTTCTGAGGGGTGAAAAGATTCAATATAACCTTACATTTTGCCAAGGTCTGTCATAACAAATACTCAAAATCCAAATTATTTGTGAATTACACTTAATTTGATACATTTTTTAAGACTAATTTTGAAGTGAAGTTTTTTAGCTTCTCATTCAAAGACAGGAAAGAGTTAAAGACTGACTACAGAATTGCTTAGATGGACTTCTTTCAGTGAAGGAGGAGTAGAAGTGAAATGATGCCCTCCATTTGCTTTGCTGAAAAACCAGTAAGACCAAATGTTAGAGAGTCTGAAAGTTAATGGAGTGTGATTTTGATTCGCAGTCAGCATATAGGTGTTGTTGCAGAAAACTCTTTCTATAATGGTCTTGTTGACCTCCAGGCCATGGGTACAAATATCAATTTGTATTAAATGTAAGGAGGGCACACAGCATCATGGTATCACTGTGCAGTAAACACTTAACACTATACAGCAGTTATCAACTCATTCAAGACACTCAAAACAACAGTTATGCTGAGGAGCTCCAAAATACCTCAAACCATAGTGTAGATCCAATATACAGAGGACACAAAATGCCATGAGGTTCTTTTATGTGAGATAACGGGGTTTCTTGAAGAACTTTTGTTTAGTAGGAGTCCTAGCAAGGATTCTAAACTATTTATGAGGCACTTTTACAAGGCACCATCTTGGGTTCTCTTAATTTTTGCAATAACACCAACACCTAACAGTTTTTTTAAAGATGGTTCTTATTGGATTATTTTTTAGTTGGGGTGACGATAGGTTAAAGGTCCAGTGTGTAGAATCTAGTGGGATCTAGCGGAACGGACTTAGCAGAAATGGAATATAATATTCATAAGTATGTTTTAATTACTGTATTATCACCTGAAATAAGAATCGTTGTGTTTTCGTTACTTTAGAATGAGCCCTTTATATACAGTATACATAGGGAGCGGATCCCCTTCACGGACCTCGCCATGTTGCACCGCCATGTTTCTACAGTAGCCCAGAACGGACAAACCAAACACTGGCTCTAGAGAGGGCCTTTCACGTTTTTTGTGAGTTTCACAGCCACCGTAGGTTCTCCTACACACTTGGACAAGTAGGGGGTATTCAGTTTGTTGCAATCTGCAATCTCACCTCTAGATGCCACTAAATCCTACACACTGGACCTTTAAGTAGGTCTTTAAGTAGCCTTCAGTAGTTGAACCAGCTGTTCTCAAGTTCAAACTTAGCCAAGTTATAATGTAAGTGGTTACTACATGAAGAGTTACGCATCACTAAATAAAAATGAGTTGCATCACAACGTTTGTACGTCGTGATTCGTTTTTACTATAAATTTACACCCTCTGTCTGCTGGGCTTAACTGTTACGTAGCCATCTGAACTAACGTACAAATCTAACTTTAGCTTGCTAATTGCTAGTGTGACCCATATACAATGAAGAGTAAAGGAGCTAATGTGTGAAATATGGTCGACAAATTTGACCTGACACTTGATCAAAATGCTCATTAATGATGATGTAAACTGGGAAGATTTTATATCACATTTTCCAAAAAATAACCTTATGATCAAATGACAAGCGTAATTGGATATCTCCTTCATTCTAAACTACAGACATACTTTTAACTGCAACACATATTTATTCATGTATGCATACAGTATATAAATAAAAACAAAGTCATCTCTACATATACAAAGTATTTACAGTTAAATTTAAAATGACGTTTGGCTTCCTAAAACTCTTATTTGTGTTACTTATCATAATGCTAAAGTGACTTTTTGTTTACATAGCTGATTACTATTGATTTACACATTCCTAAAGTCTTTACATTTAAGGTTTAAGTTTTAATAGCTAGTAGCTAGTTAGGAAGAACTTCACATACACACCTAGTATGGATTCACCAAATGGTGGTGAAACCCAATCCTGGACTTCAGAGAAGGTTACACATGAAGGACAAGTAAAGGCAGAGGCCTCAAACTCAGCAAGTAAATTTGATAAAATGTACAAACTAAAGGGCATTCTGAATAAATGCCCAGGAAGGAACAGCCTTCTGGCAGATTGACAAATCTCATGTTTCTTTTAAAACATCCAGAAGATTCATCTGCTGCTTCAAGTTGACATGCAGAGTTTGTGTTTGACTTTCAAAGGAAATGTGCAATGAGCGCACTACGGAACTAAGAGGTAATTAGTAAGACTTGAGTTGATTTTTTTATTTTTTTATTTTTTTCCTTCTTCAGTACTTAAAATGCCACACAGCGCTCACAGCTGAAGGCACACAGATGTTGGAGCTGGTAAATGGAGTTGGGAGAAGAGCTTATTATGATTAAATGAATCTGATTGTGTTGTAACCCAGAGGTACAGAGTGGAGGAATCATGTGAGGGTGAATACAGCTACAAGCTAAGAGGTTGTCCTAATGATGATTTCGGGGCTTGAGTGTTTGTGTATTTGATTTTGTTTTGTCCTTAACCACAGAAAATGAGCTCAGAAGGATGCATGGATGGATGGCTGTGATGATGGATGGATGATGGATGTGCATCTGATAAGTTGCAGGAGTGCTTCTACTGACTTAAAGATAAAAACCTCAAAGGGGTTTATAAATCCATCCTGTTATTATCTTGACAAAAATGTCAAGATAACAACAGCAAAGTCCAAAAACTGAAACAGATAAAAAAAAATAAAAAAAAATAAATGACAGCAAAAGTTACCAAGGAAGGAAGAAAGTATCAGAGCAACAAATTCCAAATGAGTCGAGACTTTTTTTGTTGTGAAAATTTTAATCTGTTGTACTGTCAAACATGTCTCTTAGAGGTAGAAACAAGGTCAGCATGTACTGTACTGTACTGTAATGGCGCCTCCACCCACAGGCTTCAAGGCATGTTATTTATATCATCTGTCAATTGTGTCTTTGACTCCCGGTATGAGCCCCGCAATAATCTCTGTAATTAATACTGTCCTAGGATTCTGAGCTGAAACTTGCAATACTTTGACGCTCTTTCCCACATCAGTCTTGTCCAGCTCATCACCGCCATGATTAAAGCACGGCCACTGACATGAATGGGAAATAGATTTTATAACCATGCCTGCTAATGGAAGCTGAGAGCAAGGATGATTAATGGATGATTGTTTAATCGATTAATATTCAGCCTCAGAGGATTTACAGCAAGGGAGACTTCATTTCATGTTCAGCTGGTTTGAAGACATTAAAGAGCTTACGCAGCTGCCTCAACTGTTACCCTGCTTCATGCAGGAGGTTTACGTGTTGATTTGAGCAAATGAAAACTGAATTTAAACATTCACATGTACATTAGCAGCCAAAGGGACTTCTTTATCATGAGGATCCATAAGCATGCATTCAGCAGTTTTCTTATTCCATTGCTTGAAGCGGATTTATTTTAAAACTGATTAGAACACATTCAATTCCAGCTTTGACACTCTGATCCTCTGCTTTATGCCAATACTTCTGCAAAGAAGGGATTGTTATTTTTTATTTAGAACAAAGGGGTGGTTTAATACCATAACCTAAAGAATTTCACATCATGCAGTTCAATTCATATAGAGCGGATGGCAGATAAGTCAGCATTTTCCTGTATTTCATCAGTGTCAACATCCAGCAGTACAGCAGACATTCATGAGATGTTAAGCCCATCGTATCAGTTACATGCAAGGACACTTAATCCCCTGACGCCTGGGAGTTGTGTTGATGACTGAATTTTCTAATCTGTGTTTTTAGCCACAACATTTCCATTTGCAGTAAAGATCTCTTCTACTTTCTTCTTTTCTCTTCTCTTTTCTTCTCCTCAGGTTGGAGGACATACCATGCTACCTATTCGCTGGATGCCCCCAGAGAGCATTATGTACAGGAAGTTCTCCACGGAAAGCGACGTCTGGAGCTTTGGAGTCATCTTGTGGGAGATCTTTACCTATGGGAAGCAGCCCTGGTTTCAGCTGGGTAACAATGAGGTACAAAGAGCCTGAAGGATTAAAGCTAAACCTCCACACAATACATACAGTATAACCGTATTACAGTAAAAGCTGTACTGCAAGCTTTCATGCACACGATGAAAATCATAGCCCTGGGTTATTCTGGGGGTAAACACTGAAGTCTTCTATACATCTCATGGTTGGTGCAATTGAGGATATTTATTGCAAAACACATTAAAAACAGTACATTTAATTGATCCCATGTTATTTTTTAAGAAGCGAGAAGTACAAGTGGGATGGAATTGAATAGATTGGCCTTCTTTTACAAAGCACTGTGAGGAGTAAGGGAAATACTCTGCTTTGCTTCACCTGGGGTGGAAGCATGAGCTGTCTAACAGCAGATTTAAATAAACATTGCCATTTTGGATCTTAATCTACTAGCTGATGTTGTTTCTCTTCTCTTTCTGAGAGTCACGCCTCTGGCCCAACGAGGTGATAAATTGATGCTGCTTTGCCACCAGACAAGATGCCGCATTACATAACACCCATGATTGGTTTGTTTTATCATTGGAGGCTTTGCTTTGAATCAATAAAATTCAATTAGGATTACTCTTGTAAAGCCAGCATATTGAGAAAATTAAATTGACCTAAAAGAATAACCTGGCATGTGGCATGCATTGCACTTATAAGTATTCCAATTGAAACATCAATATTTTCTTGGGCTTGACACAAATTGAAATTTCCACATTTCTATGTATCTTGAGCAGAGAGGGGTTTGAAACACTCAACTGATTAGACTACATTGCCAGGACGTTATGACAACGTAATGAGATGACCATAGTGTTAAGTCAGAGCTGAAAGATCTGTTTCTTTAATGTAATTTTGTCTTAATGTGGTGGTAGATTTGAATGCTGCACTTGTTATCCACTTATTCAGATTCCTTTAACACAATGATACATTATGGCAACAGTTATAATTTGGTATCTGTGGCAATGATAAATGATCATCTGGTGAGGAACTTGTTGCAAAGAGGCTTCATTCTCCACTGGACTCTATAGGCTCAACCACTCTCCTCTGTGAAGCTGCACAATGAAATTTACAACACACTAAACACCCAAAACTGTATTTTGAAATCTAGTGGAGATCCCAAAGTTTTCAATAATACAAAAAAAATTATATATAAAACCTTATGATCAAATGAAAAATGTTATATATATATATATATACATTTATATATATTTTTTTATATTTTTGTAACGTTACACACACACACACACACATACACACACACATATATATATATATATATATATATATATATATACACATATGCACAAGACATGTAGAATATTTCCATTTAATGGAATAGTGTGGCCACAAAAACAGTCTGGGGTTTGAATCATAGACTGTAAAAAAAATATGACATACTCACTGTGACATCACCCATTGGTTTGTGGACTGCTATTTGTTTTGAACCTTTGAGTTTGGCGATTTTATCATCGCCATCTTGGATTTCACTGTTGTCATCTTTGATTTTTGGAGCCAGAAGTGACCATATTTGGACAAGAGGGTGGAGCTGACCCTAATGCTAGCTGCTAGCTTGGTTAGCACGGTGCATTTACAATCTATGGTTAACTGTGGTAATGCTAATGCTAGCAAAACCAGGTTTAAAACCATTAAAACAAAATGTACTTACAAACAAGCAAAACTGAACAGCTGACTCCTTAGAGGGTCCTTTAGTACAACCAAACACTGAACAAGTCTTTTTTAGGCAACCAAAATGTTAGTCGACCAAAATGTTACAATTAACTTTTATGAACTGAAAACACACTGTGAAATAGTGGCAGCTATGCCTATACTCTGTGAATCTGAGGTAATGCTATGGTTATGTTACATAATCAATATTGTCGCTGTGGTAGTGACTTGCCAATCACAAGGTAGCCACACCCTAAAGCACACCCTGCTTTGTCATCCATTTTACTCTAAATGGGACCATAATTTACAAAATGAACATCATGCTGTATTGAAGACTTGAAACTAGCAATTGAGACCATAAAATCATTAGGAAAATGTTTACTGAGGTAATAAATCAAGTGAGAGGTAGGGTCTTTTTCTCATAGACTTCCATACAAGTGGACTTCTTTTTGGAGCCAGTTGAGTCGCCCCTCTTCACTTCTGCATTGGCTTCACTTTTTAGACCCAGAGCTACCCGCTCAGTTTGAATATTTTACTCAGTGTAAACATCATACAGCTTCAATGACGAGCTAGAACAAGCTGATACAGAATATAGATGGTTAGACAGTGAGGAATAAGATAATTTTATCAATGTTAAAGCTACTTTAGATATGCTATATGCTAACATGTCGCTACTACAAAACCTCAAGAACGCATCTCTTCTGTGTAATGCAGCCCCTCTTGCCTGGGCCTCTTAGTAGCAGCTGATCTCGATACAGCCTGTTACATACTGAGTTTTAATAAGGTCAGAAGAAAGAAAATATATATATTAACAGAAAAAATTGGATTTTGCAATTTATTTTTTTACACACAGCAGTGTGGTCTGTGAGAGACAGTAAGTAAGTAAAGGCAGTGTCAACAAAATACAAGGGTAACCTCAATCCTAAACCTATGTTGGCATGTTTTCATTTTATGATTGGATGGAAATGGTAATGTTAGAAAATTTAATTATAATATTGCAGGTTGGTAAGGCTGTAATAGGTATTGCAGGAAATTGAATTGCCACCACGATATATAAACACATCATCGTCACTTGAATTTATCAAAAAAGTTTCCATAGGTTACAAGACCATTACAGTTGTAAATTAGATGGATTCTCCGTCATTTCTGATTACTCCATTCAGGACGACATGAATGTTTTGCCACATCTGTTTGCTTGAGTGCTGTAGCCATGACCACTGCAGCTTTTACTGTTGGTTTTGTTTGTGATGTTTGTGATCTGGGAGGCTCCATATTTCTTTGCATCAATGGTTCCTCCATCCTCTCAGTCTCAGTCTCAGGGTAGCCTGTCTGTCAGGCCCCTTATGCTTTAGTGGCAAGACATGAGATACACAGTACACAACAATGGAGAGAGAGGAGTGCTTTACCTTGGTAAACAGACGCAACAGATGAAACAATAGGACAGGATTTCCCCACAGGTTTGTTCAAATATTTTGTATTGTTTCAGGTTTTCACTGCTATTGACACTCTTGAGTATAAACCACAGTAAAATCCTATTTGTTTAAACACAGATTAGGTTGGTCGTACCTTCTTTCCAGAAAATTAAGCTTCAGATGGCAGTAGATTATCAAATGCTTTGTTCTGGCACCATGTTGTTGTGCTGCTAGCTTGCAAGAGCATGAAATTGCATGACACCATAATACGTCTTACGGGGAGAGTTTATATTCTTCCTCTTCAGCTGTGTTGGTAATTATTCTACGCCTTTAAAAAAATTTAAAAACAGAAAAACACATCATATTTCAGTTGGTATCAGGTGTGAAGTGCAAAGAAATGTATGTTGTGACAATGCTAAAAGAAAAAAAACACACTTTTTCAGTGGAAATACAGTGATTACACATAAATAGGCCCCTCTCCATTCTCTTTAACTACAGTAGCTTGAAATTGACACAAATAATAAAGTCAAATTGTCACAACAGCAATTAGTAATCTGGTTAATTAGAGAACAAGTCCAACAGAGAAATGATCAATCACCCTATTAGCAACATCACAAACATCCATCCCCCAGATATTCAGTATTATTGTTATTTTGTGCTGTGAGACAGGAAAAAAATAGTGTTTTCCCTTAATATTGCACACATTTAAGAATGTATTCTGTTTATTTCTTTCATCTCAGTTTCATTAGCTCAAATCTCAAAGGACAGTATGCTCAGTGTCACTGGTTTCTCATTATGAACAAACGAAAGTAATCAGTCCAAGAAAATCGTCTGTCTCACTCCACTGCCCCTCTCCTCTGCAGGTTATTGAGTGTATAACTCAGGGTCGGGTTCTGGAGAGGCCTCGGATTTGTCCTAAGGAGGTGTACGACATCATGCTTGGCTGCTGGCAGAGGGAACCGCAGCAGCGACTGAACATTAAGGACATTCAGAAGGTCCTGTTCGCCATGGGAAAAGCCACGCCAGTCTACCTGGACATCCTGGGCTAGCAGTGGTTCGGGATGGCCCGTTCCTCGCCAGACAGACAGATCGACAGAGACATACAGACAGACAGACCCACACGAATCCAGGAATAACCAAACCAACCTGCTCCACTGTCGAAAAACACCTATAAAGTTTGGGAAGGACTTAAGTGCCTGCAACACTTTTGGATATAGTGGATAAAACATATTCAAAAAACACGCACTTTTACATTTTGTTTACTTGCGTATAAGATGTACAGGTTTGAAAAAGACTTTTTTTTTCCTCTAAAACTGCAAAAATGGAGACAAAAATGGAAGTAATGTGGACTGGCAATAGGAAAATGGCCACAGTTTGATTATATTAATGGAGAGAACACATCAGAGTTAAAATCTACCCTGGGTTTGGTTTTATGAATATATATAGAAATATTACATATATTTTATATTTATTTCTTTTTGTCAAGGTGTTGAAGGGTGTGCCACATGTGTTGCTAAGGGCTTGGCCCTGTCCGAAGACGTCACCAACAAACTATTGGCAGGGACTTGACGATGGAAGCCTTACTTGCAGTCTGATTGGCTGGCACTGAGCTCTAATGGGAACTTCTGTGGAATAACACTGGATGGTTTAAACAAAGGAGTGCTCTGTAGAGGACCTACCCAATCAGACAACTGACAAATCTATTTTAATTTAAAAATAATGTACATATTGTAAAATTCTATGTGTCAAAATTATGTTAACTTATTTTTTCTGACGTTATTTTGGTTCCTTTTCTGACTGTGATCTGGGTATAAAGCTATGGTATTTGTTTTCATTCTTATCTAGAGGAGATTTCTCTTGGGAATTACCTGTGTCAGTGCTGGTAAGTTGTCTATGTGGTGAAGGTGAATGGCAGTGAATACGGTCAGAAATGTCTGCTGACACTGAATCACAAAGACTTTGGAGAACGCTTCGGATCCATGGTTCAACATGACACTTTCCAAAGAGGTGATGAAACCTCATATCCATTTTTCAGTTCATTTGCTTTTCATGGCGAGAATAATGCGTACATAAATAATATCTTAAACCACAACCCTCAAACACATACACACACGCTTTGAGAAACTGTTCTGTCATGTTCAGGCTTTTTGGTGTGAAACTGCTTTTCCACTCTAAAGAAAACATTTTTTGTAACTGAGAGTATAAATCTAAATTTTTAGTTGCAGGTGTGTGCCTCGCACTGAATCTAAGAAACTCTGTAACTTGAAGGAACACTTCAACATTTTGGGAAATACACTTTGCTTTCTTGCCGAGAGCTAGTTGAGAAGCCTGATACAGCTCACATTTCTGTACAGTAAATATGAAGCTACAGCTAGAAGACTGTTAGCTAAGGTTAGCTTAAAGACTGGAAACAGAGAGAAACAGCTAGCCTGGCTCTTTCCAAAGGTAACAACATCAGCATACCAGCGCCTCTAAAGCTCAACATTTTTTAGCTGCCTTTAACAAACACATTTCCCATAAACCCTAGACCATTGCAGGTTAAACATACAGAGCAAGTAAGTTACATTGACATAAGTATTGGTCTTGTGGTGCTGGTAGATTTTCATGAGAGCTGTTTTTTGTATGCTCACAATGGCTTCAACATCTAATAGCAAGAGCTCAAGTGAATGCCAATTTGTCCAGGAATATGGAAAGTAAAACCCAGGGACATGCTTAAAGAGGACTTACTATGCTCATTTCAGCTCTAAATTTTTATTTTTGGACTCCACTAGAGTAGCTTTGCATGACTCACAGTTCAAAAAACTTGTTTATCTTATACTGGCCCTTTATACAGCCCCTTAGTATACGCTGTTTCTCTTTACTGTCCATTTTGCTCCTGTCTCTTTAAGGCCCCCCTCCCGATGAGCCCATGCTGTTCGGATTGGCCAGCTTTATGTATCAGGGTTGTGTAACTTTACCGCCAATGCAAACCAAACATTTCCTGCTTTAGTGCTTCAAATTAAAAGCTTTTAAATTACTAAATAAAGGGAGACTTTTATTGTGAAGAATTTACAGGAAGCGAAACATGTTCCTCATAGAATTAGCAGAGCTTCATTAACGGCACTAAAAAACAGTCGAAACAACAACATATGGACATATTTGGAGCTATTTGTTCAGTGGATCAGTCAGAAATGATGCAGGGAGGAATAGTACAAGCAGAAACAGCCACAGTGATGATGATGATGATGTATGATGAAGAGCTGCAGATGACCAGCACACCTCCAACAGGTAAACTACTTATTTTACTTTGCTGTGCTGTGTAATGGAGTCATGGCTTGGCGTGACTACCCCCAAAACAATGGAAAAATGCCATAATGATAGTGAAGCGGAGCAGTGAACTCTCGCACTGTGTGAGGAGCAGATGACCATATAAAGAAATCCATCACAAGCCGACGTCGGCTCGAGCTAAAAGTAGAAAAAAACGTTGGAAATTTAGTGTTCAGAGCAGCCTGAAGCTGGTGTTTTTCGCGCACAGGGATTACTTCTACATACATTAACCTCATTATTTGACATGTCTGCCACTTTTCATATGAACATCCGACATTGTGACATTATATATATGTCTGAAAATATGGAAAAGCATAATAGGTCCTCTTTAAGATTGATGAACGAAATGTTCAATGAGAGATTGCAATGAATTACAGAAGCTAGTGGAGGCCAGCTGAAACGTGACATCAGGGTTTCGACTCTTTATATCCCATTTCTTTAATCGGTACAAAAATTTAAGTGTAAGACGTTACCTCGTTAACTTTTGTCATTCCCATGGAGCTGCCAGCTGAGAACAATTCATATACTGTAACCCTTGTAAAACTGTAACTTATGTTATTGTTATGTGATATATTATGTAACGTGTTAATTAGTGAGTTTCAGACCCAGGCTAGCTGTTTCCAGCCTTTATGCTAAGCTAAGCTAACCAGCTGCTGGCTGTAGCCTCTTATCAAACAGCCTGAGAGTCGTATCAATCTTCTCATCTAACTTTCTGCAAGATTTCCAAGAATATCAATCTATTAATTTATAGTATTCTAGGATGATACTATCAGCATCTTGTCACTTCACGCTCCGTGAGAAGAAACACAATGGCTTCCTCCTTCACATTTCATTTAGAAGAGGAAAATAAAAACACTTCTTTTTCTATTATTCTGATTTATTTTTCATCAGCTGTACATGCCTCACAGTCACCGTTCTCTTCCTCGCACTCGTGGCCTTTGCATGTTTAGCGATGATGAGGTTTTACATCTGTCTATTGCTTCGATAAAACCTTTTCTGCCTCGACCAGAGAGGAGCCACTGAAGCAGGTAGATTGTGTTAATTTATGGATGGTACATCAAAAATAATCACTGAAGTGGATCAGCTAATTGTGTTGTATTATGTGTTCCATATTTTGGATAATTATTTAATGAACTGGAAAACATGAAGAGTTTTGTTCCAAAATGTGATTTAAAAAAAAAAAAAAAAGCGACCCTAGAAAAAGCTTAACAGCAAAAATGTAAAATAAAACCAAATGATATTACTTTTAAAACGTAGTTGGTAATTACAAGTGCTCAAAATGAGCTCATTTTTGCAGACTGGATCCTGTAGATTTTTCAGACACTCAAAGATAAACCTCAGGCAACGATTTTATTTTATGTTGTATCTGGATATAGCGTTTTGGACTGGAACTCTTCACATCGCTTCCTTATTATCTTGACATGAATTCTCACAGTATCCCAGTGTTGTCTCTGTTCCCCCTTGGGACTATGTAAATCATTAATGAGCATTCAGTTATTTCAAGTATTTTATATGAAAGGCAGGATCAAATCCAATGAGTTACCCAAAGCATTGAGTTTTTGTGTGTTCTCTTGTGGTAAAGATAAACACTTAAAGACATTACGACACAGACCGTGATCATTTGCAGGGTATTGTAATCCTTTCATGGTGAGTTGAATATTGTTTAGAAGTTTTAAGTTTTTCTTTTCTTTTCTTGGATGAACTAACTGAACACTTTTTGAAGCAAAGTTGGCATATTACCATGTACACATGTTACAGAATATAAAAATGTGGTATAACAACTGCAGTATATAAAATACTGGTATTCCATGATAGATCTTTGTATTAATGTGACTCTCTTAAGAAAATGTCTTCAAACAATCAGACGATCTCCTTTTCCATTTTGTCCTGTCTTATAAAGATGTGTGAATTTGACAAAACCTTGTCTTCATCTAAATCTCTTAGAAAGCTGAACAGCATGTGTTCAGTGTGCATCTATCTTATCTGCTAGTCTTTTATCCACCCGTAGAGTGATAGAAACATTTCTTTTCTCCAAGTTTAGAGGTCAGGACCGGCTGCAGATCAGCAGCTCCAGAGCTCTTACAGATTTACTGTTTTTGTCAAAGACACTTAAGCTGGACGGACAACCTGTGTAGCTGCAAAGCTCCTGGTTACAGAAGTAGAAGTCCCATTCATTTTACCCACTGACAATGTTATGAGCCTCACAGTTGGAGCACTAATATGATGCGGCTTGGCATGAACGTTTCCTGGTTGAATCATCAGTACAAAACAACAACAACAGCTGTGATTGAAAATATCTGGTTCTTTGATAAGTTTAAAGCACAAGCCTGTGTGCATAGAAAAATAAGGTGAGAAGTCACATACAACTTCCAGGGTGCAATTCGACAGGAACTATCTAATCGCAGAGCTAAAAATTCTGTTATGTGCGCCAGTAAAGATGCTAAAGATTATGGTGTTGAGAAGACAGCAAACACGATCTGCTGCCTATCTTGCTCACTTTTGGATTCAGAGTTATTTTTAATTAAATTGGCAACGACAGTGCTGTATTTTGTTCACAACATGCTGGACTTCTTTCTCATGCCTCAGACTAGCCTCTTCTCCATAGTAACGGTGGCCAAGCCTCATGGGTATTTTAGTATTTAGAGTAATCTGCCATGCCAAGCTGATGGACAAAAAACAGGATTTTAAAATTGGTGACCAATATGATTTTTAGTCTATCAGGAGTTGAGTGACACTGTGCATATCATTAAAATTAAAAACTGAAATCAGAACAGGGAACTTCTTCCAGAACAAATGGTCCTTCCATTTCACATCTGTTTTATCAGAGTCTGAAAGGACATCTTTTGTTTGCAGATGAAGAACTTGTTGTCGACTCCAACCAACACAATTAAATCATGTTCAATGTAATTTACTGGTGGTTTGCTCATAAAATGATTCTTTTGCCAACATTATGCCCCAGCCAGCCAAGTGTGTGCACACACACAGGCATCCTTAAGGCTTTACGGCAAAGCAGTTCTTTCTCCTTTGAGGAAGAACTTTACAACACTGAAAAGTTATCGCAGCAGCAATAATTTGACCTTCCATCTGAACCGCAGAATTAGCACAATGCAACATGCTACAAGGTGTTTTAGCGGGAGTGTGCACTTTCATATATTTAATTGGCCAGATCACATTAGAATGTGCTGCAGCAAAGTTTGAAACAGTACAAACTCCTTTGTTGTTTGACCCTGCATTTTTTTTTTGCTAAATGCCCTCTTTTAAGTCATCCCTGCCTCACAGATGCAGTGGTCTCTATTAAATAACACAGTTCCTACTCCTATCTAGCTGGTCCAATCATCTGATCAGCCAGTGGATACACTTTCGAATCTAATAGCAGCTAACTAACTAACCAAAGAAATGGAACAACTACAGATTAAGTGCCTTGCTCACAGGTGCATTACATGTCACTCTTTATTGGTCAGTGGAAATTATAGAGACAAACAATGAAGGGAGGCAAAGACCCAGCAGGAATTAAACTGAGGATGTTGCAGTCATATGACATGCATCTTAACCATTTGATACCAGGACACACCACACTCCGAGCAACTTCATGTTCAATCACACACATCATGTGAAACATACAGATTAGAACTTTGCATAATTTGTGCCGAGAGGTATGAACATATGGTCTGCAGCAAACATGAAATGTAAACAACTTCACACACCGGTGATGCAAAAATAGAAACAGACTTTCTAGCTTTATAGTCTCTACCTTGAGGCTTCATTGGCGAGTGTCCACATATTAGGTGAGAGCCATCTCATTATTGTTTTACCTGCCCTCTTACAAACAACGGGAAAATGGAGACACAGTCAGCGCCGAGGGATCTGAGGTCAGTAAGCAGTGCGTTATGATGGCAGTACTGTAATTGTTTATTGATTTACAATTACACAGTGTTTTGTGTATTCACTTTTCAGTGTGTGTGTGTGTGTGTGTCCTCATATTTGTGGTTTAATGTCTCAAGTGTCCAGTTTCTGGCCAATAACATCATCCTGATTTCACTGTCAGTCAACCAGCTGAGCTCCAAAAATAAATTGTGCGTGCCCAAACTACTGTTGCATTAGTCAATAAAATGCAGATTGCAATTTTATTTACTAACTAATGACATCACATGCCAAAAAACACACACAAACAGCTGAAATGGACTGGGAGTAAGACACACACTGTATACACTATAAAAGATGTTGGAAAGTTTATATCACTTCTCCATTATTTATTAATTTACTGTAAGTGTTTGTGTTGTTATATACCCAGAGTTCTCCTTTTAAATAATAATGATTCATCACAAATAGCATGCACTTACATAATATAATAATGCATAGAGTATGTATTTAAAGCATAGTATGTAGACATCATACAAGATGGATTGTTGGTAACCAGAATTTTAAAAAAGTGTAGAAGTGTTGAAAATTATTGAAAAAAAGTATCTAAACCTTCTATAATACTTTTTATTGTTTTGTTTGTTTATTTATTTTTCCACTGACTGGCAACAAGCCAAGTACACTCATACATATACTGTATGTCAAATGCATAGTTACTTATTTTCAGGAAATCATGTGTGATTACATAAAGGACTATATCTGCATGCTTTAGCCTACTGAATGCAAATCATGTAACATTGCTGCTATTACACACTATTTGCTTCCATTCATTTTAGTGCAGTATTTAAAACAATCAACTTGCTGAGATTTTGAAACTCCCTGAGGTAGATAATCCATCACAGTGATTGTTTAGCTGACTTTTTTTTTCAGGTTTCATTACTGCTGAAGGTTAATGCACTTTCAACTGGACACTGTTCTCATATTCTTAAGAAGAACACTCTGACATTCAGCCACCTACAGTATTAAAGACAGAGATGATTCTTAGGACAATCCTCTCCTCACACACAGTATTAGATAAGGTGACCAAAACAGCACCCCAGGACCCCAAATTATACTACTATAGTCCATTCATAAGACGTTTTTAACTGTATCTTCCTAATGTACAAGTACTGTAATTACTAAAAATAAGAGACATGTGAATATATATGTGGTACAGAACATATGGAAAGCTGTGGGTGCTTCCTACTGCATGATAATTAATCAGTTATCATGCAGTACCATGCTCATGTATAAAAATTATATAAGACAGATCCAGCTGGAAGAAGAGATCACTTGTAAGTATAGTCAGTGTTGAGGCAGCTCTTCTTGACTTTCTAAGACACTTTGTTGCTGCAGTGACAGATTAGCAAAGGGTAATATAGACCACAATTTCTAAATTAGGATAACCAATGTGATGAAAGTTGTTAATATTACCTATTTATCTGCAGCCACTGCTAATTCTTCAGTCGCTAAGCAATATTTATTTGCTGAACTGGGAGGTGGACAGTACCAGCTGCCTGCTGCAGTCTCCCATGCATGTGACATAAAGCCTCCTGCTGAAAAGGAGAATATATTGTTGCGTTTTTCAGGCAGATTGCTTCTCGGTATTTCAGTATTGCTTGTCAGCATCAAGTGCTGCAGCACAGCTAAGCCATTTGAGTGACAATACAAACGTATACAGAAAAGGCATCATTTCTAAATTGCTTTTAAAAGTGCCTTCGCCTTCAAGTATTTCACCCAAACTACCTGACTCACCCTCAACTATGTCTTTTAAAAACACAAAATGACTACAAGGAAATGATTCACTCTCTACACTGGAGACGGTCTGTCTTATTTCGTCAAAAATAATCCTGAACCGTATTCAGCTGTGTCAGCTCGCCTCGGATAAGCAGGTATTGAACTTCATTGATAACTGTGGCGGCTTTATAGAAAACACAAGGACAGGAAATGATGGCTTGGTTCTCTGCATATGCTCTTTGATGAGGAGGTGAGCCCATTTGTGAGGAAATGGTTGTACAAACAAAAAGAGAGGCAACACTGAAGCTCATTACATAATCCAATACCTTGCCATTTTCTCATTACCCGCAGACACGCAAGCAAATGTACTGACCTTGAATGCAAAATTGTCAACTGCTATTTGATCAAAAATTCTGTATGATGAGTTGAGAAATCATAATCTTCTGTTCTGCCTGAAAACAGTCTCCAGTGCTATCACACTGTAAACACTGTTTTTGTTGAATACCTGAACCTTCTCACCACCCAGGAAGAATGCCTTTGACTAATCCCCAAGGCTTTCTTATCAAGTGTGATTGAATAGAGCTTTCAGTCCCCAGAAGACGGACTAACCTTTATCTTTCCTATTTTCTATTTCTGCATCTTTCTTTTCTCTCCACAACAAGATGTTTGTGGGAGAAGGAGACCTGTTAACTGTTTTCCCCCGTCAAATATGCACATCGTTTCCCCAGTGGGCGTGCGTTTGAAACATGAAAGGCTCCGAACAAAATGGAAAATTTCCACTCCATTTGCCATGTAGCCAATCAGTGCGCAGTGACCCAGATAAGGAGTGTGATATTGATGATGACAGCAATAAAGACGTATTTTCACCACAAGCCTTCCTTCTAATTAGGTTGATCTGCGGAGAAAATAAATGAATTTTGACAAAATGCAAAAGAGGTGGTGTGCTGGGAGGATTAGACAAGAGAGTGTGACAGGCGGAGGGGGGGGTGAGATTCAGAAGGTTTCTTGGGGTTAAGTGACTCCACTGGTGGAGAATGGGTGACAATTACTACTGAAATGAGATTTTGTGGCTTCAGGTGCCTCCTAAATATGGCGTTTGGTCAAAGCAATTGTTCAGGGTCAAGTGGGTGATATTCACTGATGATGCTCTGTTTTTGCATCTCTTGAAGAGACCTTGCACTTCAAACAAGCTACAATGTGTACAGTATTAAAAAAAATGTTTTTCTACCTTTTCCAGGCTGCACACGGCACATTAACTGCTGATGTAGCATATTATCAACCCAGTGTCACAGCAGTTCATGAAATAGACACAAAATATTATCTATAGATTTGTGTATGTGGACCCGAATTTTCTATTTTTTTTGTGATACTCAGCATGACTTTCAAACTAATGTACGGTATTTCAGTTGGAAGTATGTTTTGTGCCTGCAACATGTTTCTCTTTTCTTTCAGTTGGGATTCAGGACTTGGGAGCACAGAAGCTGTATCGTCTTTTCTTTTCTTTTTTTACTACTACATTACTCAACATTTAATCATGAGATTTTATCCTTGTTTTTATTACTTTATTTTAATTTTATCAGTGAGAATGAGTGTGGTAGGCAGACCGGAGGACCCGCCACCTGGAAGTATTTTCCTCACTGTCACCATGTTAAGGTTTTCTTTTCATGATATCTTTAACATTTCTCAACACAAAAACACAAAAGTGTCCTTGATAACTCAACAATATGATAGGTTAATGTTAAGGCCATCAGTTTTCATTACTTCTCCTTCGATTCTGAGAAATTAAATTTCTTTGTGTCAGTTTTTGATAGTGGAAGGCTAGGGAGGAGCATTGTATGGTGGGCAGACTTGGCGCATTCAACTACTGTTTTGGGCTGTCTGCCATCAGTGGGCTTCATTCCATTTCAAACTGCCGCCAGTCGGCCGCAACCCGAATCCAAACACCACTATTTTGTTAAGAGAAGGTGTTTCGTGGCCTGTGAGTGTAAAATGTGAAGTTGCTCATTTAATTTTATATTTCCAAGAATATGTGGCTGAGAATATTTAATATGAAATCATCTATCTTAAAACATGAAGTCTTCTTCAATTAATATTGAGCCACATCATCCAATAAAGCACTCCAACGTTTGTGTGTTTGTGTGTGTGTGTGTGATTTTGATTGAATGGACTATGTCACGTGATATAAAAAGCACTTCAGGCCTTCCTCCAAGCCTGTAGTAATGCCCTAGATTGTCAGCAGTATTGTAATCTCTGAAGATGACTCATTTTGGAAAAGAAAAAGAAAAAGAAAAAAGAAAAAACAAACTAACTAAAAAACAAAAAGCTTCATTTTATATATATTTATATTGGGCCTTCAAAGTGCTCTCTGAAACTAGTCCTGAGATGGTTTGTGTCCATTAAAAAATTAAACTTCGTTGAAGAGCTTAAACTAAATGCATTGTTGGAAAGGTCTCGATCTGGAGAGTAACATATGTCAGTATGAAGATTCTACATGGCTCCTGCTTTGAAATACTGACCTTTGAACCTTGACCTCGGTGCATGTTTGTAGGCTTATTATTCAGCAACAAAAGGGGCTGCAGACATGAAACCAACTGTTATAGTAAATAGAGAGTTTTTGACCTCAGCTATTCGGTATTTACAACTTCCAATTCTAGGAAAAGCACTATTATTTTTTACAGTAAAACCTACAATTCCCTAAAGCTGCACCATGCAGCTTGATACATCAGCACTCCAGTTGTAGTTCTTCTGGTTTAGGTTCTTAAACAGGGCTGTAAAAAGATATATCTACTGAATATATCAAATATCTGGTACAGTCAAACTAATTACACTGCATCTAGATGATCTATGTTAAGAAAATGTAAAGATGTTTATTGATGTTTATATATAGGTTTATTTCAGATATTTTAGGCAAAACAGGCGTGAAACGCTCCAAGTCTGCCCACTACCCCCCCGTGAGCCACATCATCCAATAAATTCAGTAATTAAAAGTAAATAGCAGATATAATAAGAAGGTAAAGTAAATAAAAGTTCTGTAGCGTAACACATAGCAGACTGTGTGCGTCTCCATAATAATGGTCGATGACGCTCATGGGTAATGCAGCTGCTTCCGCAATCGAAAACTGACACAAAGAAAACTTTAATTCTCAGAATCAAAGGAAAAATAATTAAAACTGATGACCTTAACATTAACCCATTGTATTGTTGAGTTATTGTGTTGAGAAATGTTAAAGATATCATGAAAAGAAAACCTTAACAAGGTGACAGTGAGGACAGGCAGGCAGCGGGTCCTCTGGTCTGCCCACTGATGCGGACTGATAAAATTAAAATAAAGAAATAAAAACAAGGATAAAATCTTGTGATTGAATGTTGAGTAATATTTTTTTAATAGTAGCAGTTATAGTTTTTTAAAAAAAAGAATAAGAAATGAAAAAACAATACAGCTTCTGTGCTCCCAAGTCCTGACTGACAGAAAAAAAAAATTTCATTTATGGCTAACTATGGGGCAAGAAATGGGGCTTGTGCTCGTGCATGTGCACCCAGTTCAACAATGACTGAGATGTATAAAACAGAACCATTCATACACACAGATCTATAAATCTGATGGAAGAATGTGCATGCATATTTCTGTCTTTGTGCATATGCAGTTTCATTCATCTTTGCAAAGTTTTATGCATCTGGCTGCTGAAACCGAAACCGCTAAATGGAATTCAGCCATCATTAATTTAGTTATTTACACCTGTACTTTTCCTACTGTGACATGTCAAAATGTCTTCTGTGAAAAAGATTTATTTTGTTGGAATTTAATTAAAATGTTGACTTGCCATGTCCATAGTTCCCTACATGTTTATATGCTATATTTTTTATGTGAGGGATCAGATAATCAACTTCAGGTGGTGATTGTTTTGTGTTTTTTTTTTTATTTATATTATCAAATGAAGTCTTCAAATGCATGTGAGAATAGAACAGGATGAGAGTGTGGCCAGGAAGCAGGAAGCAATCAAGCAAGGAAGTAAGCAGGTCAGCTGCCAAAGTGCCAGGAGGAACAGTCATGCACTGAAGCAGTGAAATACCAACCTCCCCACTTCCTCCTGGAGGGAGGGTGGAATCAGCTGCCACGTTAAGTTTCCACAGCAGAGGGGAAGATGGGGGATGTCACCCCACAGCAATCCGCTGCACACTCAGCAGGTGTTGACATCTAGATTAACCTTGGACTGCTGTGAATCCAATTCCTCTGGAAGTAAAGGTCTTATTAAAATGAACACAGAGAGCTCTCATCCAATCACTGGCTTCTAGGGCTCCCAGGTACTGCCCCTCATTCACTAGCCTGTCAATCAAAGGGTCATCAGAGCATTGCTGCAGGGACGTGGGAAACTTGAAAGCTGGCTGGCATTTTTAACCCAACAATGACTCAATCTGTCCTAATTCATATTACCTCGACTGCTCCTACAACAGCTTATCAAGTTCATTCATAAGAGAGCAAAACTTCAGACAGATAAACTCTGTCTGAAAAATGTACAACTTAACCCTTAACAGTATAATAAAAGCCTGCAAACATTCCTACACACGTTATGTGCTTATTGACCCATTACTTATACAGCACAAAGTCAGCTAAAAGCTAAAATCATATTGCTTGTTAACTTTTCAGAACATACACACGAGAACAACAACAAAATTTCAATTTATTTTCCAATCATATATATATTTCATATTTTCTTTCAAAATGACCTATTATATTTTATTTTTAAATACGTATTGTATTGTGTTATTATTGTATTATATTATTGTATTATGTTGTTATACACTATGCTACAAACGCCAGCAGCGTGACGAGGTGCTGAGTGTCTATTCTGTGCTAAGCGCTGGGCATTTTTTTCTGGTCATCGAGAGTTGAAAAATTTGGGTAAAACGCTCTGCTCGTCACTGTCACTTTTCACCCAGCACAGTGGAGGAGGGTGGGACAAATATCACAAAGACCAACCATCATGTCAAGTGCTGAACAACGTGTGTGTCCTGCTCATATGAAAGTACTCCTTGAACCGGGCTCCGTCCAACTTTAGCTCTCGAACCAAACAATGGTACTCGCCGAGATGTTTCCTCGCCCACAAAATCTCATGAACCCACACAGACCGGTGGGTCCATCTTCTGTCCCTACGTGCTTCAGCCTTCCCTTCATCCAGAGCAAGGGCCCGGAGCAAGTACTCTACCTTGTGTTGACAGTTTTACATTCAGTAGGCTTTTTGTTGATAACACAAACTATCTGCGAAATTAGGTGCAATGCATTAAATTAGGTGTAACTGGGCTTTTTCAGAAGAGCGCCTGGCGTTTTCAGCTGGGAAAAAACACTTTGTGAAAACTGGATGTATATGTGGATGTTATTTTATTGTAAACAGCCCACAGTACAGGCAGATATGGAGCTCTCTCTGTATCTCTCACCCATAACAGTGATGGCCTTGTTGAGCAACATGTCAGTCATTTCCATGGAGACTATCAGTTTTGTTTTTTTTCCATAATGTAACTATATGCCTGTTAATTAACCCATACACCATGAACCAAATACCATTTTGCTGCAGCTGACAATACGCATGTTAACTTGCAAAACCGAATTAATATTCTGCGGTATTCAAGTGCCACGGTAGAAGTTACACAACATGTTGCCATAGCAACTCTGAGAAAATGGCATTTCAGATGGGGTGGGATGTTGATCAGTCTTGATAAGTATGGACAACAACATGTACACGAGGGTGAATAAAACATAGTAGCAATAATAAAATAAGGCTACAGAGTATGTTTCAATAAAAGCTAAAAGGTGTGTGTTATAGTCACGATAAATAAAGCTGGATTTAAGAAAAGAGTGGTAACAATATTTTGGGCTAATGGTGGTTTATAAAAAATTTGTCACACATTATCCTTAATTCTATTGCATTTTGTACTTTTCACAAACTGCCAGGCCTGCAACCTCCCCCCTCGCACCACCTGACACTCTGCCTGTCAACATATACATTTAGAACATGTATCCTGTCAGCTAAGTGCTGAGTGACACCTCACTGGACATGGAGCCCTGCCCTCCTGCCGCCAGAGACAAACCAGCATCTTCAGCTGCAGCTTCTGATTTGACTCTATTTTAAAACAGTTTATCATTACTTATTCATGTGACATTTGTTCTTACTTTGTAATTGATGTGACTTAAAATTTAGTCAATTGCAATACTTCAGTCAATAAAAATACTTAAACAAAAGTAAAATTACATTTTTTTTAAAAGGCACAAGTACTTAGTTACAGAGAAAATGTATTTTGAGGTACTTCACATGAGTATTTCCATTTCATGCTTCTTTATACTGTAGTTCTATTCCTCTACAGTTCAGGGGGAAATATTGTATTTGACAGTCTTATTTACTACTTACCTAACAGATTAAGATTTCACACAGAAAACAAATGACGGGTTTGCATATATATATACTGTATATCTGTTAAAACTACCCAACAGTATATACATAATCTTTAAAATTGACTCCACCTTGACCAGCCACAGCATTAAAATGCCACTTACACATTAATGCGTCAGTAATAAAAATCCAATAATAGACATATAATAGTGTAGCACTCAAGGGGGCAATTTTTCTGCACTTTTGAGTACTTTTGATTCTTTTCTTGTCTGAGTTTATTCGTCTCTTGTGGTGAGTTCGCTTATGAAGTATAAGATAACAGTCTATATTCTCACAAATATGAGACCGGTTTCAAATATTTGGTGTAGCTCTGGTAGATTCTGGCAGCAGTTTGAAGAGGTTTAGATTTTCTCTTAAAAACAATCAGATATTCTGTGTATCGATCAGTATGAACCAAGGCCTTTAGATCACATTCCTCCCCCAAATTTTGAGAGCTTCCATATCAAACCTTCTTTGATCTGAGCCCAGATTAAGTATTAAAATGTTTAAAAGACCTGGTATCTCTCATATTTCTTTATATCATTTTTGTGCCATTTGCAGACCAAGCATGTGATTCCATTTAAAGAGAAGACCAGAAAGAGAGCACACATTACACCGATTTTAAAGTCTCTTCACTGGCTACCTGTTTGCTTCAGAATTGATTTTAAGATCCTTTTATTGGTTTATAAAGCTCTTAATGGTCCCAGCTATTTATCAGAATTGCTTTTAGCCTACAAACCCTCTAAAACCCTCAGGTCTTCTGTTAGTGGCCTTTCAATTATCCCTAAAGTCAGAACACAAACCCACGCTGAGGCATCCTTTTATTACTATGGTCCACGTCTCTGGAACAGTCTTCCTGAAGACCTGAGGGCAGCAGAACATGATCTAACTCAAGATCTAACTTTTTAGTCTGGCTTTTAATTGAACTTTATTTATTTGTCTATGTATTTATATATTTTAGTCAGTTTTACTTCTTGGTATATCCTTTTATTTTATTTTTTTATTTTCTGGATTGTTTTCCTTTTAATACCCTCCCTTTTATTTCTGGTTTTACACACTTCAGTACGTCCCCTCTCTTTTAGTATTTTATTATTTATCTTGTGCTCTTAACCTTTCATTTACTTTTTATCTACTGTTTGGAGTTTTTTTTTCATACCTCACTTTTCTATTATTACCTTATTTTGCTATTTTGAGTTTTTATCTATTTCTAATCCTGCCTCTGGTGTTTCCTCGTTGCAGAGTGATCAGATTTATCAGTTCCTGTTATTATTGAGTGCTTTATTAATTTCAAAGTCATTTATCGCTTTGTGTGTGGATGGGGGGAGTGCTTATTATTTTATTGTGTGAAGCACTTTGTGTTACATTTTGTTTGTATGAAAAGTGTCTGATTGATTGATTGATTGATTTAAAAAAATCTAGTCAGTGACACAATATACAACAACAAGCGTACCCCGTCTGATGTAGAAATGGCTAGTTGTTCTAAGCTGAGGTGCCTGGTTGTGTTATGACTGAAAGGAGAACAACTAGGTGTTGTTTTAAACATGTGGTGAAAACAAGTTATTTACAGTTATCTTTAAAAATGTACATTTACCAAAAAAACATTCATCATTATGAGTTTATCTGAAATTTGAAGGTATATTATATTTTATCATTGTTGGCATTGACACTGTTAAGCCAACTAACATTAAAATGCTATAATTAAACAATCAGCATTGCTTGTTTCTTTATGGGTTCTTATCTTATTGAGTTAATAAAGCATTTAGCGCTTACTTAGGCACCAAACACTCTATGCTGACCAAACTCTGATTAGCCAGTTAAATGTAGAAATAATACTGTGCCAAAATACCACAGGCACCCTGATAGGCTACTCAGCCTGCCGAATGAGAAGTAGAGTAAATGGTATGGTTGGATTAACAGTAGGATCATGAGGTGAGGATTTGTTGAAATGAGAAGTGACATATCAGATCCGCTTCCCAACATACAATAGCAACATTTCAAAACTCCCTGTGTCACATAGTTAACTCCGCATTCCTGTTACTTCAGACAATTCTGTATCAGTGCTCCTCTATTCTAATGCAAATTTGATATCTTGCAACAAAGTGGTGAATTTACTCAACTGTAAACCTGCTGACTGGCTGCTCACAGGCAGCGAATGACATGAAGCGGAAGTTTCACACTAAATCCCCCAAGCAACACTGAACCAATTTAAAAAAAAACAAAACCAATTTTAAAAATAGTTTTATAAAGTATGTGTTTCTCAGTTCGGTCATGGGGGAACAGGAGATCAAACAGCGTTAAGGAAACTCTCCAGTGGGGACTGAAGCGGAGTGTTTACTGTGAGACTTCATCACAGGATGTACAGTAGATGAAATATCACTCTTGTAGCCCACTGACCATATAGTTGTGAGTTGCAGGGTTATGTCCATAAACTTTTCTCTTTATTTAGGCCTCTAAAATATGTACCTGCACCGGACTTTAAAGTTTGGAGCCTAAATACACCAGTTTTAAATGTCTGCTCAACTTTATTGCCATGCAGAAGTCCAGGCCTTCAACTATTAAAGCATTTTGATCTGGGATTATGAATGTGTGATGGAAGGATTAAGACTCAATTAACTTGCAGACTGTGAATGATGATGATGTTTGAGGACTTTTCTTCTTTCTACAGCTTCTTTGGAGTGAAGCACCGTTGCCCGTATGCCTTTGTGCAAATATTTATTATTAGATTAAGATCTATAGTCCATTAACAGTAGGATTTTTAACAAATCATTACTCAGACAGCTCACAGGCATTTGTTAGATATTCTGCCATGGTGTGTGTGTGCAGAAAGAGAACGAGTGTGCGTGTGTGTGTACATGTGTGTTTGTGCACAGCAGAACTGCCCACTCTGAATGGCTGTGAAGGCCCTGGTTTATATTTTGGGTGATAAACAGATTAGACATGCTCTAAATTCAAATAGCCTCACAGCTCAGTAATTCCAACATCTTACCCACATTCACTTTGTGTGTACATGTGTGTGCGTGCGGCCGTGCATGTGCGCATATGCTTATGTCAGTATAATAATAAGATTTTGCATGAACTATAAATTTCTCTTTTTTTCACGACTCTCAGACTTGGCTGTGACATTATTGTAAATCCTTCAGTAGCGATACAGTAGCAGTACACCAGACTCGGCCGCCCTCCTCGGAGCCAAAACACCCCCGCCACTCACACACAAAGGCACACACACACCAAGGCAGATTCTTTATCTTTTATCCTCAACTGCCCTCTTCTTTTAGAGATTGAAATTTACAATCCAACTTTCCCTTTGTTAGCAAAGATAATACTGCTTTCTGCCACTGCCAAAGTTAGCTGAATAAGAAAATATGCAACAACCTGACAGCACCTTCTGCAGCAAAAAAGAGCCTATTTTTCCTTTTTGGACTGAATTATGTATAGAGGCTTAGAAGACACTCCTTGGCCACGGTGGTGTTACTTTCCATATTACTTATTCAACGTGTCTAACCTTAGGCCCCATTAGCGTTGGAGAAGTGGAGCTGTTTCCTCAGCTCTTCATGTTCAAACACAGGACCAAGATAGAGGCAGGAGGTGGAAACCCACTGTGAGTCATATGCCCTCCCTCTCTGTATGTTCTGTCTCCTGCTCTGCCCCCCTTTGGCAAATTAAGGCGAGATTTCATAGCTTTAAGCTACAGATAGCATGCACTGCCACAGGCAGTAGAGTCTCCGGGTTCGCCCTATTTGTCTACAGGATGTGACATTGTTGCTCTGCATGTCTTTGATCTGCCTCGTCTTCTTATGTTGACTTGTCTCACTGAATCGGCGATGGAGAACAGAGCATGTTTATTTCTCTGATATGTGCAGTGCTCCAACTGTCACCTGGATGAGGTGATTTGTATGTACTGTTGCTGCACATATCAAGTCTAATACCTTGAGTGCTCATTTCATATCACAATCCCAAGTGTTGTAATGCAATTGAATTTGGGCATTTTATTATTCTTTTGTGTCTGTCTGCCTTTGACATGTTGTCAGCATGGAAATTCACAGCACCCTGCCACTCTTCCTCCAGCAACCTCTTGATGTGCCACAGTGAGAGTCATGTCATGAATAAACATGCTGATGTACAAAGGGATGAGTGTTTGTTGGAGATGAGATAGACAGTTTACATGTGTTACATGTGAAAGGGAGGGTCTGCAGAGAGGGAAGTGACAGGGTCATAGAACCCAAATAAAAAACCAAGCTGCATCCACCAAAATCTGTTTTTTGTTTGTTTGTTTGTTTGTTTGTTTTATTTGAATGTCTAGCAATGGTTAAGACATGCTTGTAGGGAACTCTGGTTGTGGCTCCTGCTGTTGCTCTGTGATTACTGGAATCCTGTTTGTAGCACTCCTTTTCCTATAAGTTAAAATATTTGTAACTTCCACAACTTGGCTCTCCGAGTATTTAAGACATGCTTAGCTCTCAGAATTGTCGGGAACAAGCAACAATGCCTTCTTAGGTTTGGAAATAATCTGGGAAAAAAGGTTGGTGCTTTTAAGTGAGAGGCTCACGCTGCTTGTCAACAACTTATGCCACATCAGACTGCAAGGCCAAGGACCTGTCTCTTCAGGACCTGCAGTCATCAGGCCATTGGCCACTTGTGAAGGTAACACATAGTGTAGAAAAGTTGTGATCAATTGGGATGAGCGAGTGAAGAGCAATGTGAAAATTTCACATCTGCGACCATCAAGTCCCAGAACACAATAACAACACTGAAATTTCAGTCTGTGCATAATTATAGGCCTATCTATCCAACCAGGCAACAACTGACTTATGTTGCAACATCATGTTATTTTATTTAATGATTTACTTTATTTAGTTTTATTCTAAGATTTAGTTACTTAGAATAAAAATGTTTTGACAGCTCTGATGGAGCTCTGGATTCATCCTGGGAAGGGCAGATTATTCCAATTTCATTTTATAAACCTAGAATCTGTATAACAGCTGACCTGTCGTATGTGTAGAAAAAACACTAACATTAGATCCTGACCGATCCTCTGCTGTGCCACATGCGTAAATGCGCACAGCACCTATCTTAACTCAAATGAAAGAATCCTTTTTTTTGTGATTTTGGAGAGCTCTGTGTATGTGCGCACCTCTGCTAACTAATGCCATCTAAATTGTTGCTTTTGCGCCCTCTGCAATTTTCTATTATGGACCAATCTCAGTGCTAAATTGTGGAGGAAAGCCTCAAACACTGGAGGTAGCAGCAGAAACCGCTCCGCTCACTGTGCTCACTGCCTGACTGCATCCATAATACATCAATGGCCTGTATGCGTCTTGTTATGTGTTGCGCCATTTTTGTCTCCCTTTGTCTGGCACTACAAGTAACGGTCCATTCTGTTACATTAAAGTATCAGTTTTTGAGAACCAAAAATATTGCTGAAGTATTGCTGAAGCCCTGAATGATCAGCCCTTATGACACCACTGTTGTTACCTTCTCTAAAGACATCAACCAGTCATCCATTTTTCAATGTTTAAAAATGTGAAAAATAAAGCATAAATCTTTGTCTTGCTTGTCCAAGTATCTAAGCAACCAGGTTATGTAAGCAGTAAAGAGTCTTTTTTTTTTACATTTTTCCTTACCAAAGCCTTGACACAACAGGAACAACAGTGTTCTTTATTTCCATGTCTTCTAAATGGATCATTACCTGGTAAGGATTCTGACTTTTTGCCTGGGACATGCAGCTTTGGACATCATCTTTTAGCACAATAATAATGCCATCAAGTGCATATTTAAGACCCATGTACAAGATTCCTGTTTCATAACTAGTCAACTGGGAACTTCAAAAAGTCAGCCGAAGACAGCGATTCAACCAAACTGATGGCGCTAATGTTAGCATAATTAGTTAGCAGCTACAGCCGATCTGCAGGTGCCAAGCTGTCAAAATTGTTGTTATTAGAAATGAGAAGCCTGCTTTTGTCTAGTTCTGTCTGAAATCAAGGACTCAAGAATTTTGAGGGAGAAATCTTCCTCCGTTCTCATTGTAAACTGCATTTGTGCCCAACAATAATGGAAAGCTTAGCGACAGTAACTAAAGGAAGATGGGGTTATAGTGAACGGTCAATTCTGTTTTTATCATTTTTGATTTTATTGCTGTCTCATATAGTATTACCAAGTATTGTATTACCAGACACGACATATCCCTCACCATTTTGAGCAGATTATCAAAAATATCTCACTCTCACATGCGTGTGACACACACACTTTCTGTCTCTTATCCTCTGTGGTTTGTGAATGAATAGGACGGAGTGCTGAATAGCAGGTGCTGAATGCTATGGTGGCTAGCAAAGCGGCAGAGAGATGTTATCAGAGGGGAAAAAATAGTCTCTCCTGGTTGATTTCCTAGTCATGTAGTCTGCTTGTCTGACTGCAGCATAGCAGATAGTGTCAGAGGGACATCAGACGAAGCCCGAGGGATTGGCTGCTAACAGACCAACCAGGAAAACGTGTTCCTAATGATATGATGTCTGAGCATACTGACTGTGTTTTCACTGTGTGAAGCGTGTATTTGTTGTATTTAAAGCTGCAGTAAGGCACATTTGTATGTATAGAAGCACTTGTCTTACTAAATCAAAGGTTTGGGCTGTAACAGAGACAAGCATTCCAATACCTCTGACTGAGATGCCATCGATTCACTCTGCTTGCCTAAATTAAATTCAGGTATGGCCACTGATACAGCAGGAAATCTTCCCCCGACGGGAGGCGACATTCAATAATTAAGAGTGAAATGCAAACTGTATTCTAATCAGCAGTAAGAAAGCTACACTCACCAACATAGTTGCAGTTCCTCTCTCATTCCTCTTTAGAAGACTATCGATGGTTGACACATGGATCATTTTTGGACATATACAGACTTCACCTGAAATGCATTACATTTGGACTAACAAGTGGGGGGATAACAAGTGTAGAGAGACCACTAAACAAATCAAATTAGATACATTTTGGATAGAGTATAATGGCTGTAGGAAAGTGAGACCATCATAGTGAAAGCTAGATAATCCTGTATTGCTTTCCATGGGTCAACACATAGGAGGATAATTCCTCGTCCCAGGTCACTGATTCCTGTGAAATGTTGACATGTTACACAAAGAAAGAACCGTGCTGTCCTCAATGTAACAGAAACAAGACTAAAGACTATACTTACCATGATCACCATCTTAGTTCAGCATGTTGGCATACAATTAGCACAAAGTACAGCAGAGACTGATGGGAATGTCATTAGTCTCACAAGTATTTGATCATAAACTAAATTATTGCACAAACTGAAATTTTGACCTGATAATGGTGCTAGTTGAAAACTGAGGGGATCACCAGTTATTACAATTCATCTTGAGAGGGACATGAATATCTGTGTCACATTTCATGGCAATACATCTAATAGTTGTCTTTTCTTTTTTATATTAAGGTAATATTTTTATAATTACAGAACATTGACCTGAGTAAGGCCTGATCCCTAAACTTCTGATGCCTTGCAGCATTTTCATTGTCTGCCTCACTGCTAATTTACCCTCAGTTATAGTGACCAGGGGCCTCATTTATAACCATTGCGTACGCAGAAAATGGGGCTTGAAACAGGCATATGTCATTTCCCACAAAAAAGTTGAGATTTATAGCAAACTTGATGGGACAATGGGCCCCATTCACAAACAGTGTGTACGCACAAATCTGTGCTTAAACCGTACGTGCAAATGTTTTAAGCACAAATCCAGGATTCATCAATATGTTCTTATCTGAATTTGTTCTTACTCTGTGAACAAATTTAGAACTGCCTTAGAACATGTGTACACACAAATCATAAACGTCCCACAGTCTTAAAAAATGATAGTCAATATTTATTCAGTGTAAACAGTATGTTAGAACCACAATCATTTAAAAATGATTGGGCCTAAATATACAACATTTAAAAGTTTGAAATTGCTAATAATGCATAATATAATTTATTTACTAATTATAAAATGAATAGCTAAGATGTTGAAATCCATAAATCATCATCATAAATGTAATTAAATTATTAATATATTAAAATTGTCCTGTTCTCTGTTTTAAATGACAATAGTTTGTATATCAGAATTTATATATTGGAATGTGACACAGATTCATTTCCCTAATCAGATTTGGCTGTGATATATGCAGCTGGTTAACCAGCAGCCTGTTCAGTGTTCCTCACAGCCTGACAGCTCAGTAGTGGCACAGGGAGAGGCGTATACAGGCTGTATACAGCATTCACAATCAGGCTCCAAACAGTTGTGCCAGTGACATGTTTACATCCAAATCTGCCTTTTCTGGCTTCTGCTTCTGAAACTATTGTTTGCATTTCACTAGCAGTAAAGTTTTTCTACACTTTTACCATCACGGTCTTCTTTGCAAAGAGTGACAGCTCTCTCCACTGCTGCACTGCTCCAACAGAGCTTTCCTTATATAGAGAAATGGGGGCATGGTAGTCTGCTAATTACAGATAGCGGACACACGCCTGTCAATTTAGAGTGATTCTGATTCACTAGCATACACACGGAGGTAAGAATAAAATTGGCCGTTGCGCCATGTCATGAATCCAATAGTAATTTTGCGTGCACCCTTATTTTGTGTGCAAAGTAAGAACATTTCTACGCACATATTAGTGAATGAGGCCGAATGTGCGCCCCGGTATGGAAACATTTTGGAAACAGGAAATTGGCGATGCAGATGGTGAGGTGGTGAATTGAAGTCAGATTGTATAATGGTTCAGCACGTTAATTAGTCCATTTTATCATAAATATTCAAGCCAGCAGTGTTATTTGTGCTTGTGCTAGTGAGCCATAAGTATTCCATAAGCACCTTTCAATTTTAAAGGGGACCTATTAGGCTTTTCCTTATTTTCAGACATATATAATGTCACAATGTCAGATGTTCATGTTAAAAGAAGCCGATGTGTCAAATAATAAGGCGACATGGTATGTAGAAGTAACCCCTGTGCATGAAAAACACCAGCTTCAGGCTGCTCTGAACGCTAAATTTTCAACGTTTTTAACCCAAGCCAATGTCAGCTTGTGATGGATTTCTTTACATGGTCATCTGCTCCACTCACAGCGCATGAGTTCACTGTTCTGCTCCAGTAACATTATGGTGTTTTTCTATTGTTTTGGGGGTAGTCACACCGAGCCATGACTCCATTACACAGCACAGCAAAGTAAAATAAGTTGTTTACCTGTTGGAGGTGTGCTGGTCGTCTGCAGCTCTTCATCAAACATCATCATCACTGTGGCTGTTTCTGCTTGTATTATTCCTCCCTGCATTATTTCTAACTGAACAAATAGCTCCAAATATGTCCATATGTTGTTGTTTTGACCAGTTTTTAGCGCCGCTAACAAAGCTCTGCTAATTCTGTGAGGAACACTGTAAATTCTTCACAATAAAAGCCTCCCATTATTTAGTAATTTAAAAGCTTTCAATTTGAAGCAGTAAAGCAGAAAATGTTATATTTGCATCGGCAGTCAGTTAACACGACTCTGATATAGCTGTCCCTCAGCAAGCTTCCAGAAAGATGGTCAATCAGAACAGAGTGGGCTCTTAGGAGGGGGGCCTTAAAGAAACAGGAGCTAAGACTGCCTGTTAGAGACAGAGGCTGAACTGAGGGGCTGCATTAAGGGTCAGTATAAGATAAATAAGGAGTTTTTTTTAACTGTGAATCATGCAAAACTACTCTAGTGGAGTCCAAAAATAAAATTTTAGAGCTGGAAATTAGCATAATAGGTCCTCTTTAAAAGATATAAGCCAACTCAAATCTCAAATCAAAGTCCACTCCATATTTCATCAGCACTGTCTCACCATCACATTCCCAATCCCCGGAGTGCAGAGGAGAGTGCCAGACTGTATGCTACTTATAAAACACTTGTGGTCAGTTGTGGATAGCACTGCAGCTGCTGAAATGCCAGGATGATGCCAGGATGTGGCAGGTGGCATGATTCTGGAAAGTCTGCCTTACCTTTCCCTGATATTAAGTGAATATAATGATTCCTTTTCACCACAACCACATTGACTAACTGATGAAATTATCATCATCAGTTGTAGAAATAGAAGATTACATACATCAAGTAGCTTTAAAGAATTGAAGAACAGAGAACATCCTCTTGTCCACCCAACAGAGAATATCCTCTGATACTGTACATATATCACCAAGTACAATTTTAGTTTTCATATATTTTCTGTGTGTAAAATCACTGCAGTGAACACGACTGTGCTGTCAGGCGCAGAGAGTGTGCTGGAGACACTGTGGTGGCTGCCACACACACTCTACCTTCACCTCACCGACACATGTTCACCTCCTGCACTCATATATGGACTGTGTAAATTAGAGAAACACATGTATACTGGATTTTGGAGTAAATATAAATGAATACAGTTTTTTATTGTGTTTTAGATCTCATCAGTCATGCATGTGTCTATATACAGTCGATGCTTAAAAATACCAAGCAGTCAGCTTTGGTGTCCCCATGCCTCCACTAGTCCATACCCTGACAGTGTGCAGCAATACGCTCCTTGGCATCTACCTCCATGTCTGACCACTTTGTTTAATTTCGGGAATTGTTTAGTTTGTTGCACCGATTGCATTAACAGCTGCTGCAGCTGTCAGCCTGGTGCCGTTCTCCACAGGAACAACATGCATGTCAATATTCATGAGGGCTTTTGCATTGAACATTTAAGCTTAATTGTGGGAGTGAAAGGGGTGGGATATGAGGTTTGTCCACGTGCACACATTTTCAAGTCGATTGTGATTTATAAAGGAAAAATACATGCATTTGTGCCTGCACATAATTTTATAAATCTGATTATTTTTTGGCACACCATTTTCGGCTTTTGTGCGCACATACACTTTTGGTATGGATCCTTCGCAGTGTTTTATAAATGAGGCCCCTGATCAAGTCCTTCAGCAGTGCGATGTTAATATCTAATGACATCATAAAGTCTTGTCTGGCCTGACAGCTTTCCAGGAGAAGACAGTCAAGTAAACAGCTAAAAGTCAATGTTGGCCTGAAGCATCCTGGGTACACAGGCCTCATTAATGTAAGACCTGGGTAGGACAGATATTCAACAGGGAGATGCTTTATTCTGTCTCTGTGCTTAATCCAACATTTAACATCCTGTATAGGTGGCTCTTCTGGAAATTTATAGAAATTTCAGTCCAAAAAACTAAACCATATGTGATGGCATCAAAACACATTTAAAGATTTTTTTTTGCAATCCTGCTCAGTTTAGTCTATAAACATATAAATGTGAAATACAAACTAGTTTTCTGCCTACAATATGCAGAGGGAGCACCTGGAAATCAAATCCAGAAGTGAGCCTCGGTCAAGGGCAAATTAATCCTTATGCCAAACAATGCATTATTAGAGATGAATTTATACATATATTTTAGGTAAGATTATTCCTTGCTAAATACTATACATGTCTTAGGTGAGGAAAGAAAGAAGAGGACCTGGAGGAAACCCACATGTATATGAAGAGAATATCTAAAAGTTACATAATAATTACATAATAGAGTTCAGCACGATCTGCAAATCATACGTTTTGCTGATGTGTTTCTTCAAAAGAGCTAGCCAGCTCTAAACATCCTTTGGATAATGTGGATAATAACAAATAATAATCATAACAAACCCACAAAACTTTCACAAAAAGTTAATGGAGAAGCATATCGCTGCATCATATAGACATCAGCATCCCACTTCATGTGGAGCTTCAAATAAGGGTATAGTTTTTTAAGGGGCCCCATCAGAAACATTACAGATCTGCTGGGACTCAAAGAACCTTGTCTCTCCTTCACCAAGGCTTAAAAGACACACTTTGCTCACTGTAAAACCAAACACTCAGGTCGAGATTAAAGGGAGAAAGCAAGATGAGAAGAAACATACTGTAGCTGCAGATTCTTAACAGTGCTCCCTGGTGAGGGCAGAAACTACAGCTGGGTTGGGAACAGCACAACTCTGGTTAGACTACCACAGTCTGCATTTCAATCCTATTTAACACACTTGAAACACAATGTTCCCTTTTGTGGTAACATTTTCTTTTGTTTTAGCCACATGCTTCTGTAAAAATTAATTGCAGCAGACAGATATGCCTGCTCTTTTTCATTGAGGGACACTTCCTGCCTCAGAGACACAGTCTGGTATGTACTATCATTTAAGGAAGACAAACATGTTATGAGGAAACATAAAAGCACCTTATTTTGCACAAAACTGAACAAGAACTCCCACACAATGGTAAAACTAAATAAATAAATGAATAGAGGAAAATGAAGATGGAAAGGAGAAAAGAAAGAAATGTAGTCCATTATTGGTAGTATAGGTTCTCTTTCTAACATTAAATGTAAAACAATGTCTAGAACGATACAGAACACCAACACCAAAATGTACTTTTTTCATGACATGATCAATGCATAGTTTAAAGGTAAGTTCAGAGTCAATCCACACATCTAGATATTTAATTTTTTCTACTTTCTGAACAGATTTCCTGCCATTACAAGTTAAAACCAAAGAGTTGGAGTTGGCATTGAGGTTCTGTCTGACACCAAGAAGCATTTAATTCAGCCAATGGATAGATGACAATATCAGATGCTAATTTAATGAATTTAGGTTCAATCCCAGGACTACTGCTCTCTTTCAAAGCATGAATGGCATTGCAGACATCAATAGGAGTTATTGTATGATAGTAAAAAGAACTTTGACAAGCTGAAATGGAATTAAAAGTCATGTGTACACTGTTAGGAATTAAATTAGAGTAGACAGAGGAAAAATGCTGACTGAACACATGCAGTAAGTGAGGGATCATTCAGTATTTTATCAGCAACACTTAATTGACTATCTGATGTATGAAAAATGTTTTTTATTTTGCTTATTATTCAGACAGTCTTTATAGTAATTTGACTTAGCATTTCAGATTTAAGTCTTGCTGATATTTCTTAATTGTCTGTATGATTCCCAGTCAGCATTTCTCCTTGTTTGACGAAATTTTGCCCATGCATTATTCCTCTGCCTAAAAAGAGATATAATTTGATCCAGGGTAAATGTCTGCCCTTAACTTTTGACAGTTTCCAGGGAGCATGTTTATCAACTACTTTAGTGAATTCAGAGTAAAAGAAATCCCAAGCGTTTTGAACATAAGGTATTAATTGGAGTCTTTCCCAATTAATGGCAATTAAATCATGAATAAACATATCTGGGTCCATTTTATTATACTGTCTAATTTTAACCAATATCTGAGGGGATTTTTATCTTCCACACACAGTAAACTACGAAATGGTCACTAAAGCAATCTGACAAAACACCAGCTTTTGAGATTCTATTTGGAGTATCCAATCAAGTGGGAGTGACTCATTATTCATTATTAGTTGTGTTAGGTTCAAATTAGAGAAAACAATTTTATCTTTGCAAGAAGACCTATTTAACCAATTTTTGTTAAAGTCACCCAAAATAATATTTTCTTTACTACAGTCAATGGAATTGATGGTTGAACTCAAACAACTAGATGACTCAGCAGGTGCAGCTGGGGGTCTGTATACAAACTTCAAATATACAAGTATACAAGTTTCAAATAGTGACATATTATTCTCATGAAGAATTACTTTAACAAAAAGACACTCAAAGTATTTAGGATCTACATGAGGTATGATTAGTTCAGAGCCCCAATTTGATGAAACATATGTAGCCACACCGCTGCCTCTGGTGCATCTGTCAACTCAATATAACACATAATTTGGTTTCAGTGTCTGCAATTTTGCTACTCAGCCATGTTTCAGAGAGTGTAATGGTACCAGGTTTGTGGAAGGCAACCCATGCTCTGAGTAAATCAATTTTTGGTACAAGGCTCAAGGCATATTCATATTCCTTTAGTATTATCCACTTTCCAATCAGATAATGACTAGCACTGTAACTGTTCAAACAAACTAGACATAGTTGGTCCAAAGATATATGAAAAGGTTGTACAAACATTAAAGACACATTGATAACAGATACAAAACAAAACATAAGTCACACACACAACAAAATTAAATAGCAGCCCAACACCAGACCCAAAACCAGTAGGCCAGGGCATCTCAAAAGTCACATAAAATAGATCTCTAGAGGAGATCACTGTATAACCCCGAAAAGCTCAGTCTGCAAGACATAAAAATAGGGGGGAAAAAAATGCAGCTAAACAAATTAAACTGACATACCCATGTAAGCAACTCATTAAGGAGGATTAAGGAATATATATTCTTTTTCTTTTTCACTCACTTTTTTGGAGTATACACACATACATACACACATATACACATACATTCATTCACACATATACATATATACATACACGCACATACACACACACACATATATATACATACACACATACTGTAAATATACACATTCCTAGGGGATATCTAATACTTTCAAAAATGAATAAATAGATCATTTGTTACAGGAGAGAGCATGAAAGTGAGAGAGAAGGAGAAACAAAGAGTTAGGGGCATGGTTGTATTAGAATAAGAGAACAAGAGAGAAAGGAAAGGAAAAGGAGGAACCGCATCATTACAACAGTCAATGTTTACGACTATTACGATTTTATGTCATTTACAGCTGTAAAATGTAAACAATCATAAATCACCCATCCCCAAACTGACTCATCAAATGTAATTTTATAAGCCTCATCTAAAGTCAAGAGATCAACATTACCAGCAGGGAAATGACTGGATAAAGTAAGAGAAAAAAGGAAAATGACAGAACAACACCTCTGTAAGTTCACATTATGATGGTAAGTTCATGAAGGATGGAGAGCTCATGGAAGACATGAAGGCAACTTCGGCCTCTTCGTGACAGTGAAGAAGCTTCAGTTTGCCATCAACAATCAACAATGGCTATGGCTTTCCTGGATAACCAGTACACAAAGCTAGCTATCAACTAGCTCAGTCACCTCTGGGTTTCCTGGGTATCCTGCTACAAGTGCATTCATGTGAAGGAGGGGTGGCTGGTAATTACAAGCAACATCATCAGAACCATGAATGAAGTACTTCATATGATATGAATTGAAATGATGAAGTACCTGTAGGAAAAGTCTGTTTTAGCGACAGCAAAATGTCATATTCAACAAAGTGAAATGTAAATGAGCCTGTAATCATACAAGATAAGAAGATGTAGAAACACCAGAAATAATTTCCTAATATTATGAGTAGGCTAAGGCTTAAAATACATGTGGGAATGATTATATATGACTTGAGTATACAGTGAGTGTGTTTTGCTGTTTAGTTGGATGATGAAGAAACTAATCTGAATATGTCACATGTCACATGTTTCTGCTACCAAAGCAAAGAGTGGAAAAGTAGTTAATGACAATTAATGCCAATTAATAGTGTGTGGATTATTTTTCTAAAAAATGACAATCTGTTGTTTTTATTTCTAGTTATCATCACACAGTTGTTATGTTATTCTGAGCTGCAGTGATGGAAGTGTAAAATCATCCACACTGTCAGCTGTCACTCCGGGAATAAAATAAACTTTGCACAATTAAAATGCAGCTAAAATTTTTAGTTTAGTGTTGTAAAAAAAAAAAAAGTACTGCCAGTGCTTAAATATAACCATAAAAAGTTTATTAATACTTTAGTAACTACCAGTGGATATTGTACGGCAAGATCAGAGAAAGTGACGAACAATAAATAAATACATTGTTACTGATCATTTCACAGTGATCTTACAGACACGAGTGGGGTATTGATTAGCATATTTCCTAAAGTGTTGATCTACTCCTTTAAACAACTTTAGACAAAACATTTGAGCGCACCTGCAAAATGTTAACTTTCACGTTACATTTTTCAAAATTAGATATCAGTATTGACTAAAAGTTAAAGCCATTATTTATAGGATTTGACGAAATGTTCTTGCTTTGGCGCCATCCAGTGCCAGTATCAAGAATGACACTGTGGCAGACAGCGAATAAGAGAGAATCTCTTTGTAGCTTTGGATTCTGATGAACTGATACCCAAACCACAGGAGCAGATGGGTTTAAAGCAATATGGAAGTGTTAGTCCCCTTGATCGTGGACACTTTAATGACAGTATGTGAAAAAAGGGGGGGAGCATTTACTTTTGCTACCCAGATTTTTCCAGCTGGTCTGTGGATTCTAATTGGCAACATCCTCACAAGTCCAGCTCTTTAATCTGAAAGCCACTAACAGACCAAATACATCATAGTCGAGTTAATTTCATCTACCATCATCATGCTCCACCAGCATGATGAAGTGTAAGGCACAGTGCCAAAACAAATGCATCTGCAGTTAGTCCTAACTGGAGATGGTATTTTACTAAGACAAATGAACACAGACACAGAGAATTGGGAACCCCCAAATTGAAGTCTAACCACAATAAAAAATGGTCCAGATTGATCCTTTTTTTCCTCCAGCATAAAAGCAGTATGCGTTTTCTCAAGCATAAAAGAGTGTGCTTTTTTTTTAGATTTCTTTTTAGTATATTCAGTCCCTAATCTGAACAAAGCCAGTCAGACTAGCACTGGTGATATTTTCTTCTGTTTTTCTTGTTGTAAATTGACTTTTTGTTACATTTTTGTGAATGCTGGGATCTGAAAAATAAATAAGCAGCAGGAGTTCTGCTGGAAGGCTGGTGCTGATTTAGAAGCTCCTGAAGTCCTGAAGAGGTGTGAGCACTAAAAAGTACACAAGAGTCACTTTAACACCAGCTGCCGAAGCTGTGCATCAAGATTTACCTCATATCATTCAATAATCAATATAAAATAAACAAACAGTGCAATGAACTGTATAAGGCAAACAGCATGGTTGGTGAAATATACAGTTACATAATATGCTGTATATCAACTTGTCTTTAAATTTGGTCTGTGCGTTTTCTTTATATGATTTGGTAAGACATCCATGACCAGTAGATGTCGTGGAAAATGTAAATGTGACTTTTCATTTCAGTTATTGTAAATGTACAGACTTTGCCTGATTTAAAAATGGACATTGACACAAATTGAAAAGCAAGATTTTGATATGCAGACTTGGAGGAAATGCAATTTTACCAAGAGGGGGAAAATGTGGCTCAGTCAGAAAATCAAATAATACAGAATCCATTCCCGTTGCAATATCCTTCTCGATAAACATCAGTGGAAGACGCTTTCCAGACGGCATCTCATTCAATCAGGTGCTACCTCAGACCAGAAGCTGGGCATTAATTTACCTGGCTTTTTACTGTTTATTTTGTTTTAATGTGCATCAAACAACATGGAAACAGCAAGGAAAAACTGCATCAGCTTGTCCATGAAATCATGCTCATCAATAAAACAAACCCTCCTGAATTCTATGAAGATAAAAAAAAAAAAAAAAATACTTTTTCCCATTCCATTGTCCACTTTGCAATAAAATCCACTGTACTTATAGTAATAATAATAGAGATGCTCTTTACAGGAATATGTGCAGCTCCCATCCATCAACACAGAGAGCCCAGATGATACATGTGATGGCTGGCTCACCTTCATTAACCATGCATGTCGCATCCATGTCTTGTTTGATGGATAACTTCTTGGCACCTCAGTACATTTCACTGACGCACTTGACCTTTATTGATACGACCCACTTCAATATACTGAGCAATGAAAGGCTCCATCAATTTAATGCATGATTGGCTTCGTCAAAAGCTTGCGGTGGACATGAGTGGAGATCTGTTTAGATTTATGTGGCCTGCATTAGCATGTTGCTAAAAGAGTGAAATTAAATGAACTTATAAGATGAATGGAATGTTAAACAGAAGATGAATAAAAGATTAGCGTTTACACCCACGATAAATGCAGGTCAATGATTTAAACCCACGCTATTATTTAGACAAACACTTATTTCCACTATGAGACCATTTGGCTGTTAAATCTAACAGAGGATCCAAATCTATTTCTTTGCCAAGTAAATGGAAAGATATACCCTCTGTAGCATTTGCACATATTCGTGTTTATTGTGAGACTAAAAATACGTGGGATTCACCAGCCAGTAGCAATGGTGGATTTACAGTCATCCAGTGCAGAGCATGAATACAGAAAGGTGTAGTTCTGTTATAATTGGTTGGCTTTGATCTCTGAACTCTGCAGGAGACTGCTTATGATCCGTCCCCAGAGAAAAAACCTCCTCTGTGGGCCTTCGTCTGATCCAAAACCTCCTGGTTCTCATCGTTTTCCAGAATCGAAGACAACACCCGGCAGCTCAGTCTGATGTAAGGATTTCACTGATATTTGAAGGTCAATATCTGTGTTTTTGGGCCTGAAGCTTCCAGCAGCTGATATGTTGCACCGGTATTTAATTTGTTTCCTGACTCTACAAGGCAGGACATCCCTGCTATAACCAAAAGGTTTCATCAGTTTTTTTCTTCATAATGATATTTTCATTGGGAATTTTTCTCTGTCTTCAACTGAGGGTCTAAGGTACAGTCGGGCTGAATGATATGAGAAACAATGTCATCTAATTTAGGCTAAAGTACTTTTTAACAAGATGCGTTTGTACAAAGCATAATCACAAATTTATCTTGTTTCTAGCTTTACTGACTGACAGTTGACAGCTCTTCATTATAGCTGCTTAAGCTAATGTTAACGTTAGCTTCACAGACTGATAGGACAGAGTGCTGCTCTGAATCCTGGAGGTCTTGTTTCTGAGTTTTTAAGGTGATAAGCTTAACTCCTTTTCCAAAGTGTAGTAGGTATACGGTAGATAAGGACCCAAACAAACAACATTGTATCCTTGATATTGACCACGGAAGTCACAATTGGTCGATATCCTTTTTTCGTTGACAGGCCACTAGTTAATTTCACTTCTTTTGCGCTACTTGCGTCTGCTTTGGGGGATTGGTTTGCTGTCTGTCTTGGTACCCGAGAAAGACTCCGTCATACATAGCCCAACTGTTTATTTTTTGACCTTTGCATTCATTGTATCCCTCTGTCCTTTGGTTGGCTTTGCGAGCGGGGCCGTGTTCTCAGAGGCGAGGCAAGGAGGATGAGATGAAAGATTCATACAGGCACACGCGGTACGGGAGAGGTAGAGGGAGATGTCCACTAGAGAGAGTTAATTAGGATCTCCCTTTCCCAGGCAATCACTCTGCTCTTGACATTTCATCTCACTCTTTCCTGAACAAATCTCCCTACGACTGGAGGAGACAGGCAGAGAGACAGAGAGAAAGAGATTGACCTTGGTTAGGTGTTGTGATGCATTACTGGTTTTAGCCCACATCAGTCTGCCTACCCATGATAACGTTCAACATGAAACAGTGCAATAATCCCACAGCTCTCCAAGCAACCTGTCTCTAACATCCTGCCTCCTTTCACTCAAAAGGAAGAGCCCTTTCTTTTGTCCTCCCTGCTGCAAATCCATTATTTTGTTGAAGAAGCACACCTATTGTACCACGGACTCGTTTCAGAGGGCCCAGGGTTTTCCTGCTGCAAAATTAAAATGGTGAAACAGAAAACCACATTCATACGCAAATCAGTCCCGGTGGTGAGGTTAGAGAGAGTGCAGCAATACAATAAAAGAACAAAACAGGCCATCAACACTTATGATTTTTTTTCTTCTCATGACAATAGCAATAGGAAACATAATCATAGCTCGGCTAAATGGAAAACCTTCAATGTTCAATGTGAAAGAGATAGATCCGATGATCAAACCGTAACAAGAGAAAGGTTTGGTCTGAGAGAGACAGATAGAGAGAGAGAGAGTGTTCCTGAGGAGGTAAAATGTGTTTATTGTCCCCATCTCCCTGTCTGTCATTTGAAATTGGAGAAAGCAGACTGTATTATTGGACACCAGTGCCAGTCCCAGCCAATGATCTGGCTCCATGATAGATCTGTTTAATGCACACTTTCTAGCTGGCAATCCCCTGCCGAGGATTTTTCAGAAAGCTGACAGAGTGGTTATAGGTAACCTGCTCGCAGAGAAAGAGCAAAATTACCGTTCTGAAATGACTTCCCCAAACCCAAAGCTCAAAGAGGCAGCATGTCTCACAGTCCCCAGAACCTTTTTAGCTGGGCTGAAATAGATGACTGATTTTCTTCACCTCTCAAAGATTTCATCATGATAGGAAAAAAAAAAAAAGACAAGTGGGAATGTTTGTGACAAAACACAGAATAAGGTGGAAATGTGACCCACTGCTGGCCCTGTGACACTGGGATTTTACAGTCATTGATTTCTGCTTTTATGTAGTCACACATACAGACATTTTCTACTGCAGGCTGGCTGAACACAAGTGTTACATTACTCTATACTGTGTTTTACTGTATATTAAAGAAAGGATGTATGGACTACGCTGTTTTGAACACAAATGCATGTTGTCTTCATCTCAATATTCACATATAGTAATGACTTGTTCCTCCATTTTAAGGTTCATCATAACAGTGCATGCTTCTTTGACCATGGCCATAACCAGATGATTACTGCTGTGAGCCATAGGTTACATGACAAAAGATCTGAGGGGTCATCCAATCAGTGACGGGTATGCAGCAGCCCTTGGCAAAAGGTGGCCATATTATATTAATTTGCTCATTAAAACCTTTGTATGGGTGTAGGTCATTCGGGTTCTGACAGGTGTCAGTGAGATGAATGACTCTGTTGCAAACACTCACGCACACACTTCCAACCTCCCCACCCAGCGAGGGTAACCGCTGCCAGTAGGAGCAGTAGTCATGGAAATGAGGGTCACTAACCCTGCCATGCTTAATTTATAAATCTGCTGCTGTGACCGCTGATGAATGCCATGTGTTTAGCCGCAGAGTTTTATAAACCGTTTGTTGTTTTTGACAAAAGCAATAACGATTTCAGTGAAATGATCAGAGTTTACATTTCAGGTTCTGACCGGCTGCTGGCCGCTTCAATTAAGGTTTCATTTTTTTCTTGGCTACTTAAGTTTTGGTCATATGAACAATGGAATAATCATAATGGAATGGTCATAATAACAATGGAAATGGATTGACAGTGTCATGTGACATAAAAACAAGAACAGTGGCATTGCAGCTGAAGGCTATTGCTAACAGGATGTGTTTTTAGTTTAGTTGAACTATCTAAGTCCTTTATTTTTTTCCACATTCTGTACACACTTCAATTCTTCTGTTTACCTTAGCTCCAGGGCTTTAAAGTCATTGAAACCAAGTGTACAGTATATCTTGTGGAAGCTCTTCTGAGACCAACTGAGTTTGTTGCGTGTGTTGATTCAGGGTGTGCGGCTGGCAGGAACACAATGAAACGTGTTAAAGGACAAGGGAGAGTAGTCAGAATCAAAATGCCTCCCTCTGCCTTACCAATCTTTGAAAAACTTGTATTGTTTATAAGTCATTATCAATGAGTCATGCCTGAAATCGATCAAAGACAAGTCTATGTCTGCACAACTGAAGTGTTCATCTTAGGTTGACATTATATCTATCTCTTATATCTAAGTGGTTGAGTGGGAGAGTAGAATACACTTTATAAAATGGATAGTTCTGGTCCTTGATTATGATTGGCTGAGCCGTGTTCGAAGCCGTTGTAAAATACTCTATAAACACACACTTGTGACCGCATTGCAACAGTATTACTGTGCCAAACAAATTGTTTCAAAAGATTTTGTTGTTAATTTTGATTTACTGGGTGGGCTAAGCCTGGATGAGTGGTGGAAAGAGATAGACAGGATAGAGGAGGAAGATAAAAAAGAAAGGAGACATGCTGAAATTAATGAGAGAGACATTGAAGAGCTGGAACAGTCATGAAATTAAGCGTTTGTTAAACAGATGATGTGGTCCGTTCGCTGTTTTCAGACCTGGTGTGCTAAGAAAGATCTGGCTGATGATTTTAAATCAATCTCTAAAATGGAGCTAAAGCAGGCTCTCCGTCAGTTTTACACCACTGTCAAAAACAGGAAAGATGAACCCTATGGTTTCAGCAGTTATGTTGGCCTATGTGCGAGTGTGTCTGTTGAAAGATCCTGTGTTTATCTTTAAAAAACTTTGCCGAGAAGGACGACATCCCACCACTGAGCGTTAACAGAGGCAGACTTTCAGAAAATCAAGTGGTCCCAGGCACTGAATCCAAACACATTTGTGGGTCTTGTCAACAAAGTCTGGTTTGATGTGCAGCTACATATGGGAGGCAGAGCTAAAGAGGGCAACGGCCCACTGAAGCCCGAATCATTTATCATCCCCCAGGACAAAAACCGTTAGAAATATGCAATGCTATCATTCAGCAAATGCACAAAAATCACAAAGATGCCAGCGAAAGAAACAAAGAGAGCCATGGGGATTTATATTTGAGCAGCCAGGGAGCCTAATGTGTCCTGTCGCTTCGTTGGAGAAATACCTCTTGTTGCCAATCCACTGGCCTTTTATCTCCATCCAAAGCAGACAAACTACACTGTTGATCTATGGTAAGTTAATGATGTAACTTTTTTTTGATATCGCTGGCAAGTGACAACAGCTATAGGGGAAAGTGAACATAATAGTTGTCGATGGTAGATACATATGTGGTTACAATGTAACTGCAACATGATGGGAGCTTTTTTTTTTCTTTCTCCTAACGTTAGGTATCCTAGAGAACTCAGGGGGGTGAACCTATTTGGCTCCATGTTGCAATGGATTTGTAAAGCAGCTGGCACTGAGACAATCTACACCAACCACTGCTTGCGAAGCACCACTGTACAGAAACTCTCTGATGCTGGCCTAAGGGCCAGAGAAATCATGTCAGTGATGGGGCACAAATGTGAATCGTCCCTGCAATCTTACTGGCGCCCAAACTACAATGAGAGACTCTGGACAGGTGCGTTTTAATTGCCCACCTGTCCAGAGTCAAACACCCCTGTACCAGCAAAGAAGAGTGCTAACATAATTGAACATTACTTGAACAACATTAATTAACATTAATTGAACAACAACTGCACAATTAATGGCGATATCCATATAAATGCTAATAATCACTACATCTTTAAGCATGCTTTCCACTGTGTCTGTGTGTTGCTGCGTCTGTGTGTTGCTGCGTCTGTGTGTTGCTGCGTCTGTGTATTGCTGCGTCTGTGTGTTGCTTGGCAACCATTCTGCTAAATGTCGCTGAAGAACTACATTGCTTGGCGGAAGAATGATTATTTGTTATCAATAAATTATTGCATTTTTTGTTACTGTGTGTTTATTTTATGAAACCCTGCCAGGTATATGTAGTAACCATTTTATAAAAGCAATAAGCCCCGCAAGCCCGTGGTTTACAGTGATTTTAGAACAACTGTTCTTTATTATTTCTACATCAACAGCATTACAATAATAAGGGACATTATTGTCTGTATAATAATTTCATAACATTTTTCCTATGTTGGTCTTGTGAAGGGTTCCAGGAAAGTTCCAGGAAAAGTGAATGAAAAAAGAAACAACTGAGTGACTGAGTAAGGTAGGAGTTATTCTACCCTGATAAGAGCACATTAGAGTAGAAGAAGTTAGGAGATATGATTAAGTGGGAATAGGAGCACAAGGTCAATGTGGTTTTACCCCGCCAAGAGAAGATCAGATGTTTGCAACCAAGAGTTCCTAATCAGGTCCTTTAAGGTAAGCATTTATGCAATGTTGAAAAAAAGGAAATATGGTGGTTATATTTTCATACTGAGTTCAACTTAAAGTAATGATTATTTTCCCCCAACACAATTAAATCGTTTTTTGTATAAAACCCCTCAATTAAAGATCCCATTCTTTTTGATACCACTTTCTCACCATTTATTTAGTCCCCAGATTTAGCCGCTCTTTCATCAACACACAATGGATTATTTTCAGCCATAAAGCTCAGATATTGATAAGGCATCAAACGTTTGTCCAGAGACATTTCAAACAATCCTAATCTTGAAAGAGACGAATTATTATTATCAGCTCGCCTGCAATTAATTAGGATGTCATTTGTAGCGAAATGAACTCAAAGAGAAATAACTGACTTTATAAAACGAGCTAATTGTCTTCTTGGCTTAATGCTTGGCTTGGTACATGTATATTTCCCTCTTTTCTTACAGCCTTTAATGTCTTTTCCCAGAGCAGTTAGTGTGTCCATCAACAGCCATGTGTTCTGGCGGAGTGTCCTCGAGCAAAACACTGAGCCCCTGTCAGCTCGCTCTTGTAAGCTCATGCATTTTTTACTGGTCCCTCTGTTAATATGAATCTCACCCAGTCCCAGCGAAGAGTCTGGTGGCTTGGCAGCTGTTTGTTTTGTTAAGTCAGCAGAGTCCCTATCTTTCCTAATAACCAGAAAAATCATAGTGATGTCCCATTCTCCCCTAAATTACATCTCATTCCCCTTGTCCTCTTCCTGTACTCGAATCGAATCATAATCCTGTCTTGTTTACCAAGAAAATATTCTTTCCCCTTTCTTCTTTCTAAATATAATGTGTGCCGTGACCTCAGACGCATGACCTCATTACTATTGGCTGCTTAAAACAATCGTCAATCTAGCAAATGAAGCTTATTCTGTCTCAGTATAAATGGACATTCTCTGTACTTGGGAGGCATATCCTGTCTCACTCCTGGACAGTAGGACAAGACTAAGGGCATTTTCAAACCGTTGATTTGCTCATGAGTCGTTAAACTTGTAGAGTTTAACCCTTGGTTTATTTTCATAAAAAAAAAATAATTCAAGTGAACCAAAATCCATCATTAAAGGCCACATGAGAACATTCTCTTCGCTCATTGGCTAGTTGTTTCTGGGGTGGGAGCAAGAACATAAACACAGGGAGAATGTCCTGAAGAAGGTCTTCTGGCCAAATAACAAGAATGCAATGATGCTAATCCAGTTCAGATCTCAATTCATCCCCTGGCAAGCTGTTTGCAAGTGTTGATTTCACTCATCCACATCTCAGTATGCACAGGAGCTGTTTAGCTTAAACTTGCAGAGTACACCTTGTACTTGGGTTAGACTGTGGTCGGATCACGTTCCCATCACAAACAAACCACTCAAGAATTAATTTGGGAGCGGACCAAAGCCACTTCCTCAAAGGGTCTCGGTTGTTTTGGTCCTCACACGAATATCATTACTGTGTTCAGATCTGCCCAAATGAATTGCACCAAGGGGGAAAAAGAACTGGAGTCCAATTCAACCCGACTAAACAAGGCAGGTTTGAGAATGCCACAGCCACTCTAGTAACAGCTCTGTAAGGGCTGTACTGAGGCAATGCTGTGCTTTACGCTTTTAACATCAGCATGGTAACATGCTCACAATGAAAATGCTAACATGTTGATGTTAGTTTAGTTTAGTTTAGTTTAGTTTGTTAGCATGCTAACATTTGCTAATCAGCTGTAAGTACAATGTCATTAGTTTTGCACTTCATAAACTAAAGTACTGGACAAATTGAAATGACCTAATGAGAAGTTAAAGGGGACCTATTGTGCTTTTCCTTATTTTCAGTCATACATATATTGTTACAATGTTGGATGTTCATATTAAACGTGGCCACAGCGTCACATAATGAAGTAAACGTATGTAGAAGTAATCCCTGTGACAAAAAGCACAGCTTCAGACTGCTCTGAAAGTTCGGTTTCGTTTTGTTCTACTTTCAGCCTGAGCCAACATCGGCTTGTGACAGATTTCTTTATATGGTCATCTGCTCCATGCACAGTGCAAGTTCACTGCACCACTAACATGGCATTTTTCCATTGTTTTGGGGGTTATGCTGAACCATGACTTGAGTCGAGCTGGCACACTGTGAATGTTTTTCCATTACACAGCAGGCAAAGTAAAATGAGTAGTTTACCTGTTGAAGGTGTGCTGGTTGTCTGCAGCTCTTCTTCAAACATCATCATCACCGTGGCTGTTTCTGCTTTCTGCATTATTTCCAACTCATCCACTGAACAAATAGCTCCAAATATCTCCATATGTTGTTGTGTCAACCAGTTTTTAGCGCCATAACGAAGCTCTGCTAATTTCGTTGAGAAACACATTTAATTTCCTGTAAATTCTTCACAATAAATGTCTCCTGTTATTTAGTCACTTAAAAGCTTTTAATATGAAGCAGTAAAGCAGGAAATGTTGGGTTTGCATTGGGGATAAATTAACACAACTCTGATAAAGACTAGCCAATCAGAACAGAGTGGGCTCATTGGGAGGGGGCCTTTAAGAGACAGGAGCTAAAACTGCCTGTTAGCGACAGAGGCTGAACTGAGGGACTGCATAAAGGGCCAATATAAGATAAATAAAGAGTTTTTTAACTGTGAGTCATACGAAGCTACCCCCAGAGTCCCAGAATAAAAATATAGAGCTGGAATTGAGCATAATAGGTCCCCTTTAAGAGATAACCGTATATCAAGTATATCTATGCCAAATTTCATGGCATTCCACGAGATAATTTGATTTAGATTTCACTCAAAATCACAACTGTGAACCTCACAGTTAGAAGACCACCGGACTCATTAGGGTTCATCCTCTGGGCACCATGACCAGATGTGCAATGCATCCTGTAATTGCGGATAAATCTTACTAAAAAACAAAATTATTGAGCTCATGTTGGCACTACAGGAAAAGTCAGGACATCACCACAGTTGTTAGGCTTTATTGTCGGGATACAATGAATGTGTGTATTTAAATCCATCCAATAGACATTTCAGTCTGGACCAAAGTGGTGGACCAACTGATCTACTGTCATTGTCATTGCCAGAGCAGAGCACACCAAATTTCCTTAAAATTTCCTGTCAAAGTGTCCTTGAGCAAGGCATTGTCATCTCCAGCCTGCTCATTCAAGTTGTTTCTGATGATTGTGTTCAGGTACAGTAAATGTTCTTCAGATAAATATCTTTGTTTAAAAAAAAAAATCATAATCATAATAGTCTTCTCCTTCTCACACAGTATCCCTGCATACCAAAAAGCTTTCTCCAATTTCGAATGATAATTTAGCACAATACCACGCCCTAATGATTATTGATGTGTATTATCATTGAATGAAATGTGCTTAGTGTGCTTGAAATTGAATTGGGAGGCGTACATTTGCTTTGACGCTGTAGGGCATATACCAAGATTCATTAGACGCGCTTCTTAGATAAAAACGTAAACTCTCTTCCACTGCAGATTCAACTCCCTCTGGCTGATAGAGAGCCTTATTAAGAAAATATTGTCTGACTTGTTCCTTTGCTCCGCTGTACAATTATTTATTATTATTTATATTAGAATAGCTTCAAGTCAGAGAATTCAGTTTGAAGACATTGTCTTGAACTCTAACTATTGGATGCTTGTAATGTCTAGAAATTGAAAGTCAATCATTCATCAAGAGTGTCAGATGAATCATTGAAAGAGACAAATTTTACATCAATCACCTATTTTTCCATAAACTTAAATTAAGTAAAAAAAGGATTTTTCATTAAGTAGGAATACATTATCATTGTGTGAATGTTGCAAATGAGTCTTAACCATGAACAACAAGCTTTTATCACAGAAATTCTTCTGCTTCTGCTTCTTGGCCTGCTGTTTACAATTTATAACAGTCATATTTGAATCCATTATAATGAATAAGATATAATGTTAGGTGATGTGGTTTTGTTGCAAATTAAATATTTATCACCTTGCCCTCTGCTGACATTTTTTTGTACAACATTATTGAACACATGCACACACACACACACACACACACACACACACAATCACACAAAATATTATTCAATATTTCAGTGTTGTCTCCTAAGTATGGTGGCCCTGTAAGACAAAACACACAAACTAAAACATTAGGAAGAAATGCAACAAATGCTAAAACACATACAAAAGTGAAAACACAAACATTAAGAGAAATGGCCTCCAAAATAAGAAACAGTGGCAAATGGAAAAACACATACAAAAGCAGAAACGCTACAAAAAGAAAAAATGGAAATAAACCAGAAGTGATGATTTCTTTGCTCTCACAGTGGCAAAGACAGTTGCAGTAGTGCGAGCATTTGTTGTTGACAGGTATTCTGACTGGCCAGTGTGACACATAGGCCACTCAACCCCTAAGCAAACTACTAAACTTACCGTATAGGTAAGACTTAGACCTACATTAACTGATTTTTTGGTCAGAAACAAACTGTATACACAACATTAACATAAAAAATTGTTAGCAAACATTTATTTACCATTTCAGCAGACATGGAGCAACTTTAGTGTTCATTTGGAGTCTGGCCATGTCTGGCCACCTAACTCTAGTCTGGTCTCCACCTGAGGTGAGAGGGAACCAAAACAGTAAAAATGCAGTTTTAAATGCACAATATGTAATATCTGCCGCTAGGGGGTCAATCAAAACAATAACAAAAAAGTTTGATGACGTTGTGAAGTAGCTTGGGATCATGGGAATTGTTGTCTTCATTGTTAAACAAGGTCTCCTCCTCTCCACAGCAAACAGACCCGGAGATTAAAACCAGTAAAAAGTTTCATGCAGTGCATACAGTGTTTCTCTGACGCTGTTCGGCAGACACCTGGAGGGGCTGCGAGCTGAGCTGCTGCTAACATTTGCTCAGCTTGTTTCTCTGACAACTTAAGATCCAGACGTTCAGCAGGTTTTTACCAGGAGCTGAGTTATCCGCAGAGGTCTCCTCCTCTCCAGAGCAAATGTACACAGGGATTAAACCTGGTAAAAACACTGAATAAAGCAGTTTCACGTTAAAAATCAGTGTTTCTCTGTGGCTGTTCAACGGACACAAGACGTCCGGGAGGGGCTCGGTGTGTTTGCTCAGTTTGTTTCTCTGATAACTTAAGATCCAGATGTCCAATGACTAAAATCCTTCATTCGGTTAAAAGATATACTTAAAGACGACCAAGGTCTAAAAAGTTTATCATAAAAATGTGGCTTAAAACTGAATAAAAGTCAATTTATGATAGTTTCTGGCGGACAACCACAACGTTGACGTATTACCTTGTATGTGTATACTCTTTGGTAGATGCAATTGTGACAACCACAACGCCAGCGCATGTGCACAAGATGATAATCATCTTGTGCACATATACTTGTTGGTAGAGGGATATGACACCATTGAAAGGCGACCAAATGAAACGCACCATTACCTTGATTAAAATTACAGATTTCTCTGGGTTTGAAAACTGTTGGAAACATTTGGGAGAATGTAAGTACACAACTGAACAAAATATATAACATAGGTCTAGTCGTTTTTAATGCAGAATAGTTCCATATTATAGCTTTAAAACCAAAATAATTATAAAAAGTTCTGTAGAACTGAGGGCAACTTGCATAGTCATTTAACATTAAGAGACAAACAGCTGCTTTAAAGTCAGTATTCAGTTGTCTCCTTCCAAACTAAGGTGAACACTCTTAGCTGAATATTAATAAGTGGGCATTCTAACAACTTTAGCCAGTTTGCAGCACATGTGCTAACTGACATCAGAAATCTCTTTGGTAGTGTGGCTATAATTGACTCTGTGCACGTGTCAAACAATAAACCAAACACCAAGAAACACCACTAATGCAAAGTAAATGACAGAAATGAGAGATCAGATCTGTGAATTAGATATGTTTGTTTAAATTTATCAAAACAGGTCAAAAGTTAACATCAAATGTATCAATACAATTCTGCATTATTCGCCTGTATTTATAATTTATTGTAATTTTTGTTCATATCATATACAAATATTGTATTGTACATACATACAGTACACTATATTTCATTTTGATTTTGTCTCAGTAGTCCCTGCTCTGTGCTACTGTGGTCACTTAACAAATTGTACGTACATGCTATAACTGATTTCAGTACTCTCTATTAATTTTCCTTTTTCCTATTGCTAATGACTTGCTATTGGCAAGTCATTTGAGTTCTTTGTAACATTCCTCTTTGCTTTACTCTAGTTTAAATTCCATATTTTACCTACAACAAAGATCATTTAAATTCTATCTGTAATGTTTCTTCTTAAAGTTTCACCAGTGTAAGGTGCATACTTGATAATGTAAAACGTGGCCAGATTTCCTGTGTACATAAGGCTCCAATAACAGATTCTTTTTTCTGTCCTCCTGCTGCACCCTGCAGCACATGTGTGTCTGTGTCTCTTGTTGACCTCTCATCATTTCTCCAATCCCAGGTGAACTCGAGCAGCTGACTAACTCTGAACGCTGTCAAGCTAAAGATGTTATTGCCTCTAATAGGGCTGTTTACATAGTAGGCAAACAACACATCATGTAACCACCATAAAATACAGAAACATACAATTCTGTAAGAACACCTTGTTTTCTTTTTAAAATCTTTTCTCCCAAGGAGAGTGCAGTGCAGCCTGACAACCTGGGCGTCAAATGGGAAGAGTGATCTGCTCACCACATGGATCCACTGTCTGCTTCCTCACTCGGGAGGTCAGGGGTCAGATGGATGGGCTTACCTCACAGACAAGGAGGCTCATATTTTAGCCACAAAATCCTTACCCTATCCACCTCACTCTTGTTTACGTATTCACGTGGCAGGTTCAACGCATTATTCATGGTGACATAGACGTGTGCATCACACAGTTTGCAGTACTTGTTTATTTATAACCTTTATACTCTTATTGTAGAGAACCCTCCACAGCTGAAAGTGTGATATTATACGGAGTGAAGGGGGATCAGTTTAAGAGATGGCCGAGAAATAGGTCCAAGACACACACACACAAATACTGCATGCATAATACATACTGCAAACTGTGAATACATACATTTAAAATGTACACGTGTAACGCGTGCAATGTATTTTCCATTACAAACAATCTCTGTTATTCAATTATTCAGTCAGTGTACAGACTCAACAGTGTTCCTGTTATAAAAGCCAGTAATAATAATAATAACAATAACAATAATAATAATAATAATAATACATTTTCTATTTTCCAATCAGCTAGCATAACTTTTTTCCTTTACTTTGGCAAAGTTGATGAGGTCCAATGCTTTTTGCACCTTGTCCAGCTACTGATTTTACGCATGTAATGTAACACTGGATGTGCTAGAAATTGGTTTGAGGGGAATGCAAGATTTCAGTTATAGGGAAAACTACTTTTTCCATTGGCTACATACAATTTTATATACACATATTTGTTACAAGTGTAAACAAAGAGATAAGTGCCATTACATCTGAGTGTGACTAATCTGAATTGAACTTTGAATATGTGAATTCAGCATTCTGTATGTAAGGCAGAATTGAAATATGGTTTTAAAGTGAACTGTATTACTCAAAATGATCACATAATTTTATATATTTATGTTGTTTTTGCCCATTCAAATTCATTTTTATTTAATGACTGAAGAATGGAACATGTTGACCCTGAAAATAATGATCTTCTGACGCTTCCTGCAGGTAAGAGTCTTTGTACCTGTTCACAGATATGAGAAAGGTCTTAAGTGTTGCTGTTAGAGATTCAGCAGACAAGTTTGTATCAACAGCAGAAAAAAAATATTATGATGCAATTAAGACAATAATGTAATGTAATGTCCTATCCTTTTTAGAATTGTGCTTTTTATTTATTATAACTATAATGAATAAATAGCACAATTCTAACATTCTAAAAATGTTAAGATGTTACATATTATAAAAATAATTAGTTATTCATAATTATTTATATTGAAATGCATATTAAAATTCATTCAACTCATCATTTCAAATCAAAAGACTTCAAGTCAGAAGAAATGTTTATAAGTTCTGAAATGGTTTGAAAATGTAAACTAGAAATATTAACTTGAAATTAATAATAATAAAGAAATGAATTAATAATAAAACATATTTATTTTCAGTTAATGTGTATACTTTTACAATCTGTACTATTTATTATTATGTTACTACTATGTATTTTACTACATTATTATTTTCCCACACTACACACACACAGACAGACGAGCGACAAATTAAAGGAAAAACCAACAAAGTGTCTTAGTAAGGTGTTGGGCCACCACGTGCCACCAGAACAGCTTCAGTCCACCTTGGCATTGATTCTACAAGTCTCTACTGGAGGGATGAACACCATTCTTCCCCTCAATGAGGATGTGTTCAGGAGGAGCACTGACTGCCCTGCCACACAGCAGGCTAGCCTGTTCTGTTGGAGGTGTCGTGGCTGTATAGGTTGTCAGGGTTGCTGCTATAATCCATTTGCTCCCTGTACAGTTAGAGTGACAGCTGTGTCTTCACTACAGCATGTTCAAGGTGGGCATAAGTCTTCGACAAGGATGCACTTTGTCTGCTCTCCTGTTGTGACATTCACAGGCAGGGTATCAAGGTGTATCAGAGGACTCAAGGTTGGCTGGTGAAATACAGCACATCTGGCTTCTTTGTAGGTAATGCCGTATTCATCATTAGGTTGTGATCTCCAATTTGCACAGTAGTTAACAAATACAGACCAAATGCATCATAACTGGCGAGAAAAGCAATTTTAAAGGCTTTGAGAAATGTGGCATAGACTTGCAGCCTTCTTTTGCCCAGATGTATAGGATGCAACTGGTTGAGGATTTGCAGCACTCAGTATCCCATAATCCATTATGTGCAAGTAAAATATACTGTACTGTAATAGAAACCCTTATCAACACATACGTTTGTGACACATTACATGACCACATCATATTTACAATGTATTTGCTTCCACATGATCAGTGGACACTGGTACAGTAATTCATGTGTACTGGACCAATGACAAAGTCACTGCAGGATGCAAATAACAGAAGTCAGGCATGAACACATAAATGTCACCTGAAAACCTGCCTCTTCTGAGAGTACTTACTCACCTCATATGCGTTCTCTCTCACAATCTTTCTCTGTCTCTTTCTCTCTCATTTGCTATGCACTTATGTGTTACTTCATGCTCCTTGAGCATTGAGGCACTTACAGTGAATTCAGAAAGTATTCAGACCCCTTCACTTGTTTCACATTTTGTTATGTTGCAGCCTGATGCTAACATCGTTTATATTCATTTTTTCCCTCATCAATCTACACTCAGTACCCCATAATAACAAAGCGAAAACAGGATTTTAGAAATGTTGCAAATTTATTAAAAAGGATAAGGTGTGTCTGTGTGTGTGTGTGTGTTTGTGTGTGTAGTGTTGCGTGTGTGATCTCCATTAGCTGCTCTGCTCTGACAGCCAACCAGGATCACTGTGGCTTTAAAAGCCCACAGGTGAAGCAGCCGATTTTATACCTAAAAAGGTTTTCAATATTTCATTGACGGCAATGCACACATTACCTGTGGACTCACCACATTTATTTTACATGCCCATTTTAAGGAATTATGGTTTTTAAAATGGAAGTTGTCATCTGTGAAATGGGTGAGGCAGAGTGCTTTCTGCAAATAGGAACAGATACATACTCTTGGTATATTGCCATGAGTTACCATGAGAAATTAATGAGGACACAAAAAAGTCTCTCTCTTTTTTTTCAGACTCTCAGTTTTAACACAAATGCTGGGAAAATTAATATGTATCCTGGCACACCTGTCAGCCAGACAGTTCTGGAGCTGGATTCTGATTTCAAAGCCCTGCAGAGACAGGAGCTACCCCCAAAACACAGCAGCACATCTCATTTATTTCAATACATGCAGTAATCACATTAAGTTATTCCAATCACTCATACAGGGAAGGTTTCTATAGCCCAGTATGAGCAATTCTTTAATTCTTTTCAACTTTAGAGGTGCCCTGTATTTCCTCATCCAATAGGGAACTACTGAAAAAAAGAGATTTCATTACCGGAGGTCCAAGATGCATTAAAAGGCCTTTGGTCAGGCTGTGTCCATGGAAATGATAGTTAGCCATCAGTTTTCTTTAAAAAATTCAGTGATATACTTGCCCCTAGGGTTACTGGCTGTATTCCGTAATGCATTAGTAAGGGGCCTACCAGCTTCAAGCATGAGGAAAAGCTTGATTACAATAATCCACAAAAGAGGGCAAGATCCCCAGCAATGCAACAGCTATAGACCCCTGTCATTGGGAAATGTAGATATTAACGCAAGAAAAAAGTCCCTTTATGGTAACTTTTGAACAGATAAAAAATGTGATTAATTTGCGATTAATCGTGATTAACTACACAAAGTCATGTGATTAATAGTGACTACATTTTTTAATTGCTTGACTGCCCTAGTTAAAAGTAATCACTCTTTGACATCTGAAGCATCAGTATGGTTTAACTCCAAGATCACATTAGAATAGCCAACAAACCATTCTGCTGGTACCGGTGGGCTAAAGCAGGAATCCTGCATCTAGGGCACCTATATGAATATGGTCATATGGTTACCTTTGAGTATTTGAAACAATATTACAATCTGACAAATACAGATTTCTGGAAATCTCTCCAGCTCAAACATTGCCCCCTTTCAGCGCTGAGATCTGGTCCCGACCCAGTCACTGAAATTCAAAGCTTACTACAACATGTCAGCCTTAGAAAAGGTGGCACATCACACACATGGCACACATTTTCTATGACCTCCTCAGAAATGGCAATGCAGCTAAACTTGATGGGCTTAAATTGGCCTGGGAGAGAGATATTGGGGAATATATTGAACAATGGAATGAAGCTGTATCAGGCTGGTATAGCCCTGCCCGAGAAATCCAGATGCAATTCACCAAATATAAGAATGGCTATAACAAGCAGAATGGCTACACTCAAATCAAGAGATGATGATTTATGTTGTCAAAAAGAAGTTGGAACATTGGTACACATGTTATATGACTGTGGCATTGTTAAGGATCTATGGGGGAAAATAATATATTTTATAAATGATCTGTTCAATGTCTCCCTGGCCAAGAGCCCAGCCTTGTGTATGTTAGATATTATCACACTGTGGTGCCGACTGGCCGTGTTAACATGATGCAGAATTATTGTGGGAAAATGGAAATCTGTCACACTCTCGTCATTTGAGCACTGAATCGAACTAATGTCCAACACAGCAGGTTATGAACGAGTCATATTCAGACTCTCAGGACGCCAGGACCTGTTCCTGAAAACATGGAGCCCATTTTTGGATCGCATCAACAAAAGACAATTTCTATGAACTATTTATTTATTTATTTATCTTTAATCAATATTATTATTTATTCCTTTTATTGTGTTTATTCTTTGAATGGTAAATCTACTTTTTCTGCTGTACTGCTGATTATTATTATCAATATTGTTTGTATTGTTTGTATTTGTAGATACAGGGTTGGATGGGTGGGGGGTAAGTGGGTGTTCATAGTCTAGTTCATGTCTTATAACTTTACTGCTGTGACAAAAAAAGGAGACATGTATAGACATTAGGCTTCATGGGAAGTATATAATAATTTACAGATTTGTCTAGACTATACATAAACTCATTTACAAATTTCCACAACACTCATGTGCTGCTAACTTTTGGAGAGCTTAGAGACTGACTGCGTATTCCAGCCCTCCTCACTCCCTGTAGTTCGGCTCGTAATAACACCGTGATTTTATCCTGTCGAGAAAAGAAGGCACAGGCATCTGAATGAGACACTAATTAAGAAATTCAGTCATGTGTGAACGTGGCCATGCTTGTAGCATTCAGATGAAGACTCCCCCCAAAACTATTGCTTTATCAATCAGATAAAGCTTTGCATCTGAAAGGATAGGATTGTCACAGTGAAGTGGGATGCTACTGACTATCACTACAGCTACAAAGAAGAAGAAAAGAGCAAAGATTTATTATTTTTATGATACTTATGTAAATGTTTCAAAGGCCTACACTAGCCTCTTACAGTTCATTGTACAAGCACAAGTTCAAATTCCAATAAAAGCAAGAGAGAAGAGAAGAAATATAAAAAGGAATAAAAGGTGTGCTATTACAGACGGACAAACAGGGCGATAATTGGCATTGCACAACTCGCATCTGATGATGCAACACCTCCATTATGCAGTCAGCTTCAGTTACTAGATCAACAACATTATGAGCAGGCAATAGTGAAGAAATCAAAGGTCAGAGGTCACACCAATCTGATTTATAATTGTGACAGTAGAGTGATAATGGATGATTGGGAAGTAGCAGAAATAAGACTAAAGGGCAGAGGAGAGAGGATACATGTTTAATGAACACAACATGAGTGTGATGCAAGAAGAAGATGAGAGGAAAGAGGATGTAATTTATCCCCTATTTTTAGTGAAGAAATGTATTTTCCTGGTTTTGATGAAACATAAGGATTTTCCTCAGTGAGCAGGGTCCGTGTTTAGCTCAAGGACAGTTACACTGCTGTAGAAAGACTACTGCGAGGATTGAACCTTTGACCTTCCATTAACAACATGGTCGTGCTTGAAACCATTTTCTACAGCAGGGTTCAGTGTGCAGCAGAGAGACACTTTGACAGGCCTCTTTATTCGTTGTTGGTATCAAAGCTGTAACTTATACAAGACGGCTCCAAGGAATGTCCTGTTCCCCACGCTGACCTATTTTTCACAGTTATTTCAAGCTGAAACACTTTTGCTAAGGTTAATAATAATAAACATAATACAAATGTTCTATAATTGAATGTGATTAACTTCCTTGCCTTTACACAAATATACGATGTATGTAAAACCTTGTTTATGTGCTTCAGTTTTATACTGTTTATTTGCTTGTTATGAATATACTGTATTTGCTGATGATATTTGACTAATTGACTGACTCTCTGACTGACTAATTGCGATTTACATGCAGAGCTCTGTGCAGCACTGAAATATTCCTGTAAACTATAATGAGTGTGCAGTAGCGTAAGCAGAGTGTTTGTGTGTGTAGATGTTTGGAGTAGAAATGCGTGTGAACACACACTGAGAGGTTCCACTGGATGCTTTGCTGAGCAGAGAGGTCTGATGTGGAGGGTGAGAGTCTGAGGCTAAGCTGTAATTGAATACCAACAGGAGTGGTGTTTGTACTCAGACCTCTGAAGGAGGATCTGACCTTGAGACGCTACTGCTGATAGACAGGCAACACAAAGACCCAGCTGGCTAATTAGATTAAAAAACATGGATCCCACGGGATGGAGATGTGACAAGCACATTGATTCACTACATCTCCTCAATTTCCATCTCTCCCCTGCTCTCTCTCCTCCTTTTCACTGCCCCCCTCCTCTCACCAGATGCCTCATCTTATTCATCTCACTGTGGTGTAGTGTATCTCTCAGATCAATGTATTTCTCTTCACATTCACATTCCTTCAAATGTGACATGAAATAACAGTGTCATTGGGGCAAATACCATTATTGCCATTTCATAATAATGAGGGTTTTTTTTTAAAAATCATAAATAATTTATTAACGTGTTTGTTTATTTATTTCATGTCCATTTGATGTATTTAACATTGAACACTTTGGGGCTTCATAATATCAGACTTTGGCAAATCAGGCAATATTTGTTACAGTAATAGGATAGGTGAATTATTGGTTTGGTCTATTAGTGGACTTTTATTGATGTGAATAAAAATATAGAGCATCACCACCTTTATCCTTAGCCCTTTGAACCCTGTGGTGTTTTTGCTCATTTTTAGTTAGTTAGTTATTTATAGGCTTGTGGCATAGCCATAATACAGTATGTGTCACCCAGGCATGTTTTTTTTTCAGGACATGTTAGGCTATTCAGAAATACCATCATGTTGCATGTGAGTAGCACTATACATGTTCCAGGAGACTTTTTATGGAGAAAAAAATGTAAATTTTACACTTTACTTCCAGAATACAGCAAAAATATCTATACATGATGAGTGAATGGATAAAGGAGATTGTCACAGTTCCAGGATACATATTAATGGGACATTCTGAGTTTTAGTAATCTAAAATAATGTATTGATAGTGCCAAAAAAAAAAAATACAGAAACCCTATTTTCATTTATTTTACACTTTGTCAAGTTTGGCTGACTAATGTCAAGTTTTTGGAAAAGAAAACAAAAAAGAAAACATGTGAAAGCTGCTCCACTGAATAACATGCAGGTTTACACACAGGCATGGACGTAGCTGTAGAAAGAACAACTTTTACTGCATAAAAAGAAATAAATATGATGATTATGAACCAATCTCTCAAGTTATGAGGAGCATCTTTTTTTCTATCCTCTTCAAAGTGGATTTACAGATGCTTATCCTTAAACAACTGAGGGGAAACCCATCATTGTGAAGGGATGGGTTTCTGCTGATTTTTACAATGTGTGTATGATGTCTGGTTTGACAGAGTTATGATTTTGAGATTAAGGGGTACGTATCCTGATGCAAATTCCATCCCTCGGGTGCAAAGCGTTCAAAGTAGTTTACATTAGATATCCAAATACCATAACTATGCCTTATATAGATCCAACCAGCAGAGTGCAGGGACTGCTTGAATGGAGCCCCGGTTCATGTGGAAGTAAAGTTTAGACTAACGTTGGGGCAGAGCACCCATGCTGGCACTGGAAAGGGCACAAGCATCAATTACTGGGAAACGAGAGAGACGGAGGTAACCCTCAGTGCAAATCTAGGTAGAAAGAGCTGAAATGCATAATCATCACATTCCCTCTCTGGTCCTGCTCTCTAATTAAGCCATCTCCTGTTAACAAGGCTCCTTTGGAGGGATAGACTGAAAGGACACCATGCAAATGCCTGACAGTTAATCATTACGCTCTACACATCGATCACACGCCAAAGAAACATGTCAAATGAGCAAACAGCTCCTGCTGAAACAAACTGCTTCCCTTTGAGATTATATGGAGAGGCCTTGACATAGACATATAGAGGATTATTTTCAACATGCCATGACAACATTGACAGTTTATAAAATCTTATGCTGAATGAATAGCCATGAGAACAGACTCAATAAAAAAAAAAGAAAAAGAGGGTTTCAAGAGTATAATCCTGATAAAATGTGCACGTTCTATGATCCTATTTAATACAGTGAGAGGACTGTAATTCTCTCATCAGCTTAGTGCGTGCAGCATTCCTATCCATACACAGAGGAAAGAGAGGGAGACATTCATCTGCCTGATTAACAACTTCAGTCATTGTCTTCTTTAATTACAACAAAGTCAACAGCTCCATTACTTCCCCTCCTATCTATCTTTCATCCCTGTGCTCTCTGAGGAGTGTGATGTTGGAACAAAACAGGGCAGGCTTTAGTCTCATCTGTAGGCTGGCGAGAAGGTCTGCTCCCGCCCTGGAATGTAATCAGCATTCAGAGGAAGAAGAGGAATCGAGACGTCCAACCAAAACATGTATCCTCGACTCCTGATGGTAATTAGTGTTCCTTCTGCCAATTGGGCTCTATTCTCTACCGGAGCAACTGCTGCTCTCCTTGAAATTGATTTGCTCGGCATCTGGAAAGTCCACCAGCAGCCAGTCAGCAGCAAGTCCACCAGCAGCCAGTCAGTCAGTAAACCAATCAGTCAGTCAGCAATATCTGTCAGAAGGTGAAACAGCAAGTCAGCTTCTAAACAAGGACTTAAGTTAAAAAGTTAGTCAGCCATGTATCCAGCAAAAAATCAAGTCAGTCAGTTAGACAGTTTTCCAGTCAGGCAGTCCATCTACATGTCAGCCAGTCAGTCAGTCAGTCAGAGAGTGATTTATCAAAGCTGTATCAGTGACTCGTCTCCTTGTCTTGTGTTATACTGAAGCCAAGACAGCCTGCACTAATGCTGTGTGGCTCTAGGAAGCGAGTGATTGATGAGATGATGAGCATAACAAATGATCTAGTTCGATCAACGCGGTTCTAAAGCAGCACAATGAGAGTTACGGCTTGTCATTAATGACTGTAACGTTTAACAACAGCTATAATATCACTCAGTAGTGTGGATGAAACCACATTAAGACTGATAAAGATGATAGTGGTAATTTACTTTAGATTATCTCCCAGCAGGGGACAATTTTGGACATTATGTTTTATCTAAATTGGGGCAGCTGTGCAGTAGAGGTTAGAGAAGCCGGCTTATGATTGGAGGGTCAAAGGTTTGATACCAGATGGGGAGATATGGGCAAGGAAAATCAACCAGAGATGCTCTCAATTCCTAGCATCAAAGCGCCCTTGAGCAAGAGCCTCAAGCCAAGCAGTTTACCCTAAAGTGCTCAAGTGGAAGAGTGTTACACCGAGCTGCTCCTGTTCAGAAAGGATTTTTAGAACATGAATAAAAACCAGCTTTGTCCTCAGCATATATCACCTGATTCACTAAAAGGTGAAAAAATATACTCACGGTGTTAAAATGTGTCTCAGTACAGTCCTGTAGAGCCAGGCACTTACACAGCCAGGCCAAAAATGGATGCCTCTGTCTCTGTACTGTAAGTCATTATGGCTAAAAGCATCAAATGATATAATGCTATGTTAACTTGGGCTTCTTTATCTCTCTTTATATCCACTCAAATCCAAACACAAAGAGAGAAATAACAGCTCACGATATAATGACACATTGTATTAGGTCATATTAGTTCATAACCCCAAAGCATGTGCAGAATGCTAATACACACAGGCAGATACAGTAGCCAAGTGGTTATGTCACTGAACTTAAAAACAAAGAACAGATAAATTGTCCAATATTGATGTTCCTGTGTGGTTCTTGTGGCTCTTTTAATGCAGGGTACACCATTATCAAACAATCAATTCTAGTGTAGATTTTCATGCTTTCAGATTTGTTAAACTGTTTAAGTAAAAATAACATTGTACAATATAGTTACATGTTAGTACATTAAAAGGGGCACTGCACTTCCATGGGATTCACAAGAGAGATTTAAAATAAAAGATGAGAAAATGAAGAGCTGAAGTTAGGGACTGTGTCAAAAGTGCATGCAAATACAGTTGTATGCAAGAATTTGGGCACCACTTGACAAATAACATATTTTGGTGATTTGTTTTAATTGCAAAGATGTAGACACAGTCTCTCTAGGATAGGGGGAAAAAACACAATATTTTCAGCAAACATTAATGCATAGATACTTTTTATGTCATAAACTGAACAAAAATAAAAAAATAAAAACATCAGTGTGGCATATGCAAAAGTTTGGGCACCCTAAGAGTTCAGAAGTTCTTTTTACAAGGTCTCAGACCTTAATCAGCTCGTTAGGCCTGAGGCATGTCAGCAGTTGTCATTAGGAAATGTCAGCTGGTGCCAATTTCAAAGCTTTACAAATACTCTGACTCTTCAAACCTTGGGCGAACACTCAGTACCATGGGTTCCTCTAAGCAGCTGTGTAAGACTGTAGAAAATGAAAGTTATTGATGCCCACAATGCAGAGGAAGGCTACAAGAAGATAACAAAGCATTAGTCAGCTTGCAGTTTCCACATTGCAAAATATCATTAAGAGATGGCAGTTTAAGGGAACTGTGGAGGTCATGATGAGATCTGGAAGATCAAGAAAACTCTCAGAGAGGACTGCTCGTATGCTGGTCAGAAAGGCAAAGCAAAACCCCCATTTGACTGCAAAAAACCTGCAGGAAGATTTAGCAGACTCAGAAGTGGCGGTGCATTGTACCACTGTGCAGTGATGTGTGCACAAACAAGACCTTTGTGGAAAAGTCAGTAGAAGAAAACCTTCCCTGTGTCCTCATCTTAAAAGCCAACGTCAGAAGTATGCGATGGAAGATCTACAGAAGCCTGATGTGTTTTGGGAACAAGTGCTGTGGACTGATGAAGTTAAAATTTAACTTTTCGGCCACAATCAGCAAAAGTTATGTTTGGAGAAAAAAAGGAGCGGCATTTTGTAAAAACAACACCTTGCCAACTGTTAAGCATGAAGGTGGATCTATCATTCTTTGGGGTTGGTTGCAGCCAGAGGCACAGGAAACATTGCACGGATGGAGGCAATAATGGATTCCACTAAATACCAGCAAATTGTGGAAGCAAACATCCCACCGTCTGTGACAAAGCTGAAGCTGAAAAGAGGATGGCTTCTACAACAGGATAATGATCCTAAACATACCTCAAAATCCACCATGGACTACCTAAAGAGACGCAAGCTGAAGGTTTTGGAAAGGTCCTCACAGTCCCCCTTTCCACCAACTGGAACCTGGTGCTGGTGCCAGTTCACAGTTGGTTCAACTTACAAGCCCTCTAAGAATCGGCTTGTTTTTCCACGGGCTAGAGAGCCAAGTTGTTACTTAACTGTACACGCCTCCAGTTTCCTAGCAACACTAATGCCAACTTCAAGCACTTCACACTCGTAGGTGGTGGTAATACAATGTAATGGCGGACTACATCACAGCTTTACTTTTTCTCATATGTACTAAATGAACGATCACGTATGCCATTACCAACAGACTGATCACACTGAAGTATACTCAAGCAAGACCCCATATCCTGTGTTTACATCTTTTCAATAAAAATTTTTTAAAAATCACCAAAATATTGAATTTGTCAAGGGGTGCAAAAACTTTTGCATACAACTGTAGGTCAGGGGAGTTTTTCAAATTTTTGTTACCAGCTTTCTTATTCATATTTTCATAGACATCATCAGACAAACTTTACATTCATCTGGGATTCATCCCATTATATACACAACCCACAGATTTGAAGAAAATCATTCAATTTGCTCCAAGTGCACAAACCTCCTGTTCTATTTTCACTATTGATTTCCATGCAGACCATTAACAGTTACACAGCTTTTATTTAGACTGTTTAGGCTTTGTTCCCTTTTTTGTTTTGAAGGTGAGGTTCAAATACAAATCAGTTTTTATTATTTGATTAATGCAGGTACGTGGTTAAAATATTGTATTATTTAGTTGGAAGCTAAAATTATAGATACATGTATGTGCAAGTATAATGGGACTTGAAGACAATTATGTAAATGCAGAAAATGAAGCTGATGACAGTTTCTAACAACTTTGATATATAACCAGACATAACCAGATACACATAGTAGCTTTGCATTACACCCTTAGTCCCTAGTATGATTCAAGCTCCAAAACACAAAAATTCCCTTAATTCAACTCAATAGTTTTTCATTACATGCTCCCCGCTTCCTAAATGCCTACACCTCCAGTTTATAAGTATTGTCTCAAGCCCAAACCATGTTGATGACATCATCAAGGTTATTTTTTTAAGACTATGAAAAGCTCCCTGTGGAGCCACAGAAGACTTTATACAACTGTTTTCACAGGCTGAGTAGTACTCCTCATGATAAGTAAACTAAACTTCATGTGTAAAATTGGGTGAGTGCTTTAACTTGATTGTATTTGAATTATCATTGATTGCGAAACACATGATGATTTTTACTCAAACTAATACATGCAAATATACATAATATAATGTTCACTCCTTCATCTGACTTTTGCACATACAGGTGTGTTTTTATGATGTTGTATGAGTGTCCTGTTGTGTGCTGCTTTAAAATGCAAAGTAACCGTCGAAACCTGTTCAGTATGTGTCGCTGAATCTACCAGCTAAAGGACTTTCACTTTGTCGTCTGTTTCATTATGTATATGAATGAGTCATTCATTACATTTGCTCATTTTGAAATCTCTAATTAAATTTGGAAAACAAAGTGGGGAAGTATGGCTAAAAGCAGTGGCAAAGGGCTAAACCAAATTAGAAAATGACAACGTGATTCAAAGGCCTCTGGTATGGAACAATTAATGAACTCTGCAGAGTCACTGTGATAACCAGAGAGCTAATGCTGCGCAGTGCTGCCAGAGCAAACAAACAGAAACACTTTTGACTGCAAATCTTGGGTAAACATTGCAGTTTAGCACTCAGCCTCCACCCAGTAAACAACTCGAAAAACATGTTTCCCACCAACAGTAAAATGTGTGAATTTTGGAGTAAATGTAGAAAAAGGTATAAGGCATGGGCATAGATTTGGGTATGTCCCTGCCAATGTTTTCACCAATCTCATGGGGTTATTATTGGATTATTATTATGAAATAGTGGGATACGGGGGATGCCCTACTTGATGATCTGACAACCCTCAACTTCAAGTTGTATTACACATTGTCAACTAGCTGCAGCCCGGCAGCAGTAGTAATGGTAGTGGTGGAGTCCGTGATGAGTGGTGGAGAATCTGAAGCAGTTTGCATTTATAATTTAAACATTTCAAATGTCGTAAAATTGAAAACGTCTTCACTGGATAAAACTAACATCATACTAACATATTATATATAAATTCCAGGCGTGTGGTGTTAGCCTATTAGCTAATTTGTGATAGTTTCTCAGACATGTCTTTTCATTTAACAACTTTATTACTGCTGGAGGCAAAAATTCCTCCCAAAGTGAATTAAAAGGTGAAGTCATGTCCTTTTTAAAGAAGAACCAAAGTAACAGCTGAGATTAGCTATTAACAATGTTCTGTAACCAGTCCAAACATTAATCTTCTTTCAAAATTAGTTGGAGAAATATTTACTATTTGATGCCCTTTTCCATGAGTGGATCAAAAACAGAGTTATTATTGTTGCATAGTTGTTATCATTTATGACATGAACATGATTTATTTGGTAAATTAGCCACAGTTTGTCCAGCTGATTTGTTGCATATAGTTGGTTCAAACAGAGCAGCATATTACCTACAGGTTACTGTGAAAATCTATCATATGCCAATTTGAAATATTCATTTTAGTCTGAGATTCATATTAATAAAAAAAGTAAAATATCTGTTTAAAATCAGAGAATAGGACAGTTATATCAGCAAATACATTCAGTAAACTTTTTAAAGAGAAAATAGAGATAGAGACAAAAAATGATAAAAAATGTCTTCACAAAAGATAAAACCAATTTTGCTTGACTAGTCTTTGGTCTTCTAGTTATTCATTATCTGGAAGAAAACCCAACATACAGGAGTTTAATACTGAACTCCTCTATTAATTTACAGCTAAACTTAGTTGACATTGATGAAATAATATGATTAACACTCACCAGTACAGTATATTAAGCATCTTGTATGAAGTGTTTTGTACCTTATTGGTTACTTCCATTACTACTAGGACTGCTAGCAGTAACTGCTGCTCATCACCATCACCTCCACTGCATCATTAATTGTCAAACTTCTGTCCAACAGGCCTGTGAGTGTCTGAACTCCTGCAACAACCATTTCACAAAACGTCCAAAAGCTAAAACTTCAAGTGTATTATGACTTTAAACATAATTCACCCGCAGCCTCTTTGTTCTATTCTTTATTCTTCCCACTAAGCATTGCTCAATGTGAACTCTTGAATCAGCAACCTCAGAAAGGTATTGAAATGTAATGGGAAATGAAATGGGAACCAGAGAAGCAGCAGTTCTCTGTATTTGAAGTACAGAAGTTCTGAATCCCGTGTTAAAATGGATTATGTGTCCTTTCACTACCTGAGTTTTTGTATGGCCGGGGCTCCTGAGTCAGCTCTCTGGTTGATTTCTGACATTTTCTAAGGCAGTGAATGCAGATCATGTTTATCAATGAGCAATGGTCTACATAGAGTAGGAAACACATTAACTCAGCTTCTCCTCTGCTCTGCTCTGCTCAAAACCAGAGACCTGAACCAACACTACATGCCTCTGGGCCCCATTTTCTATTGGCACGCAGTCTGTGCTGAATCACCCAAACCTCAATTACAATTTCCCCTCGGCATGTGAAGTTATTGTGATGTAGGTGGTCGTTCTTCTGCTAATGTTGCCTTTGTTTTTTGTGGATTGAATGGAAAATGTAGTGTCCCAGACATCTATCACACAGAATAGAAAGTATGCAACATGGTCACAAACAGGACAAAATGGCTTATGTAGACGGTGACTTTCTGATTTTAACATCAATGCCTGTCTCAAACCAATTCCAAGCAGCCCCAGCACTGGTCTGACCGATGTCCAGGTTTTATCATCGCAAATGTTCTGGGCAATGTGGAGCACACTGATCAAAACAGCTCTGTCGTGGCTTTATACTCATTTCAGATGGTGATGGCATGGGGTCAAACATGGTGGTGAAATTATATGATTTGTATGATAGTAAATGGTTCTTTGTGTTATACGACAGCTCATTACTATTCATAATCTTTGATGTGTGTTATGTTATGTCATGCCACATTAGGTTATAATGTATTCTTCACAAGGCATGCTGATCTGTTTGAACCAGTGTATGAACAAACATGATTGTTTGTAACTGCATTATGTTAGTACACCTGCATTATATTCATTACATGTATACAATCTGTACATGTACATTATTTTGTACCAACACATTTTTTGATATTATAATGAATGATTGTAAGTACAGATTAATACATGAGAATAAGTATATTATGAAGCAAGGTCACATTAGGTTGTGTTAATTTTGTCAACAAAAACTATGCAAAAAATATACTTTGATGACCTTTTTTTCACAACAAAAACAACACTAAAACAAGACTAAAAAATATATTTTTGTCAATGAATCAAAACTCAATGATGTGAAAGATGGACAAATTATTTAATTACTGCTTTAATGGAAAGTCTTATTCTGCAGCATGCATGCATCTAGCTCCTAATAAACAGTATCCTTCACCAGCCAATAATATCTCTTGTTCAGAAGTTGATTTAGTTGATTTAGCCGCTTGACCTGTTGCACTACCATTAATAGGAAGCATCTTGCATTCAGTAACGTTATGTTTTTGTCAGTAATGTTATCTGATGTTTCCGGTTCTGGGAACAAACAGATTTATGGACTAAATTTATTTACACTCCACTAAGAATTAGACAAGAAGCAGAAACAAAACAGCTGGACACACTACAAAAAACATGCAGGCTAACATGCCGACATTTATGAAAAGGTAAGCTTACGTGACATTATCAAGGGCTGTGGATGTGGACATTACTTTTAGTCAGCCATCTTTTGTATTGCTATTGGAAGGAATGAGTAAATTGTAGGATTAATGCCTGTGGCCATCTAAATCTTCCTCTAAATGTTCATTATAGAAATATCCCTTTTAGCTTCTCCTGTCAAGCTAAACCCAGACAAAGAACAGTATTTTCATGAACAAGTGAGTGAATCCAGCCTCTGAATGATCAGCTGCTCTGCAGTGGAGAGAACTGTGGTAATGCCAGGTAAGCAGGAACAACAGAGAGTGAGCGCTTCTGTTCAAACAGAGTTTGGAAATTTCAACTGGATTTACTGAGGAGGGTCAGGCTGTCAGAGTGACATGGACACTGTGTGTGAGAACAAATAAACAGTGCCTTTTCCACTAACCTCACGAGAGATGAGAAGACCTGTAACAAAGGTAACTGTACACAACAAAAATGGTGACAAATGAAGGCCAAAATTCTTAGAAGACATAAAAATGAAAAATGCATGACAAAAATGTCACAGATGAAAACTAAACTGAAATGTCTTTAGTTTGGCTTTTAGTTGACTTTTTTATTGTACTGTGTTTTTATGTTTTACGATCTGTTTACCTGTAATGTGCACTACCTTCTTGTAAAGTGTACTGAGACTTTCTGTATGTGATTTTATACTTGGAATAAATTTACTTGAATAAAACAAAATCAAAATCAGGTGCTAAAACGATCACTGGTCTATAACACTGGAGTGGTTAAGGATGACCTGCCTATCTGAATGTACTGTAGTTGAAATTCACTCCAGCTGTGTATCTACAGTTAGTAGTAAAGATTTTACATAGAAATGTATGCATGCTGTACTGAGCAAAGTCATGGCCATTATGTCTCAAATCCATGGAAGCTTTTCTGATAGAAAACGCCTTCAGTATAATAAGTTTAACAACATCAATAAAAGGGCTCTCTCAGAACCACAGGACCACTACTGATGTTCATTATTTACCTCGGATCCAAACCTTTATGCATATGACATGTTTGCACTGTGGATTTATTAGACTGTCTTGTACAACAGTAATGTTTTTAATATGTCATTTCAATCTCTTTTCTTTTTCCCTCTAATATCTCTCATTGTGTGTTTGACCATCTGCTATATCTGAATTGATTGTGCTGCTTTTCATTTGCTGTCTCATTAAATGTTTTCAAAATGTGACTTGCGACTAATTTATTAGCTATTGATGTTATTACTGCAGAAAAGAGACAGTGAATGAAATATAGTGGGTTGAAATTCAATATTCACTTACTGCTATATATCCACTTAGTACAGCTGAACATTTCAGTCATCATAATCTCAGAAACAAACCATTTATCTTAGAATGGCCTCTGTGGTTCCTGCTTAATGGATGCAAACCTGCTGACCTTGATGTCATGAAGCAAGTCATCTGTAAAGGCGATGATGGTGACAGTTCAGCCGGCAGCAAAGTGTCCGTATTTAATATCAGTGGACATACAGCAGAGCTATTTTCATTTGTCAGTAATGACAGCCTTGATGAGCATGTACATCAAATGCAGACCTAATCAGCCGAATGTTTCTGTTCAAACACATAAACAGAAAACTCTCAAGCTGCAGCTTTTGACAACATTTCTTCTCAAGACATCTCTTGACATTAATGACTTTGGATCAGTTTCCACTCTCACCTTAAACCCTGCTCAAATGGGATCAGGGCATTACGCATAAATGTTCACACTAGGGATGTAAACTAATACATTATCCAGATATGAACATTATATGCAGATTTGCCTAAATGTACAAAATGAATGTATATAATAAAAATATATACTGTATATTAATATAAATATATAATAAGGCGGCAGGCTGAAAACACAGAGGTGTGGATGGTTATATGTTCAATATTAAGAAATTCTGCATGATTTATTCTCAACAATTTGCCATCATTTTGCATCAGATGTGTTGGCCAGTGCAGGATAAAGATTGACTGATGTTCCACAGGTGTTATTTTTATCTCATGATCTGATATTGAAGCCTGACACTTTGAGCAACTTGACAGTAGATGAGATTATGTTAGGGACCATCTCAAAAGTGCATGCCAAAATGCTCAGAGAGCTTTTCAGACTTTTCTCAATAGCTTTCTTTTTTATTTTTTCATACACACTGGACCACACCCTCCTTTTAAGTGAAGTGCAATATGGCCTTGTGAGCGGTTGCGGCCTGTTTTTTGGGGGGTGGTTTTGTTTTGTTCTTTTGTAGCTTAGCATTCTTATTTTTTAACATAGATAGTTCAGACTAACTTCACTGGGCCTCCTTGCATCACATGCCCAATCTCCAGTTTTTCTCCAAGACAAATCCTGTAATATACAGTACCAGTCAAGAGTTTGGACACACCTTCCCATTCAAGAGAATAAAAAGGTCCAAACTTTTGACTGGTACTGTTGCTCAGTGCAATTCTGACTTGTATGTTCCCTTTGTTAAAACCTGTTGTTTCATGTCTACTATTCATTTCCACTCTCACCATTAACAATACACAGCTATATTTAGATTCAGTTAGAGTCTTTTTTGAATCTTTTTTTATATGGCTTATGTAAAATGTTATTGTGTGTTTATGTCAACAGTTAAAATGAAACAGTGCTGACAATATATAACAACTTCTGGTATAATCCACACCCAATGGTTTTGTGTTACACCCCTAGTTCACACGACATATATCAGCTGTCACTGGAGCACAAAATAATGGGGGTCTTTATTTCATTTAAGCATTAATATCACACCAAAAAATATATCATGTATTACTTTCACAATTGCATGCTGAGGTGCTTGAAGAAGAACAGAGCAGCACAACTGTGGAGGATGAAGAACAAAAAGTGAACTGAAGCAGAGGCTTTGGGTCTGATCTCAGTTTGGGGTGAAATGAATGCTTCTTCACTTTCAGGTGCAGTTTGAACAGATGGCTCATAACCATATGCGTTGGGAGGGAGCACGTTTGCCAACAGGGACGTCAGTTTGAACAGGTCTAGTTGCATCTGAGGTTATTGTTACTGGGCATTTAAGAGACTTTAAAAAAAAAAAGGGCTGAATTTTTACTGGTGTGACTGTAAAAATTTACTGGCGTGCTAGATACGGATGGGACTACAAATACAAGTGTAGTTAACCCAGTCCAAAAATGGCTTGACAGTTTATGTATTTAGCTGACGTTCTTATCCAGGGAGACTTCCAGAGTGTACAAATGCCTCAGTTCTCTTATCACCAGGAAGGAGCCAATAGGAAGGTGTTTATGGCTCTTCTTAGAGAGGTACAAGACATATTTGCAATGGAAATGTTTTTGATCCACAGTACTATGATAACTTAATTGTCCCTGATAGAAAAACATGATGTTAGGCACAGAGCATTTTGATTTGAGTCAGCCTGGATTTCTCACCATGTATAAATCTCACTGAATATTAAAGTATGTGTACAGACCCTTGTACATATAGAGATATGAGACAATATTTCATTTTCTGGAATTCTCCACCATCCCACTGGTGAAGCAGTCTTTGTTCATCCTCTTATATTTGACATTCCCTATTTTAAGCCCTACATGTCATGTCTCTTTCATTTGAAATTAGGCTTTGATGAATATTGTATGAAAAAGAACCTGCTTGTAAAGGGACTGACCTTCACAGCTGCTTTGCTGCTGTGTTTGAAGTATTGTCAAGTCCTGTGGGCTTACGAAGGCACTTAGACTAACAGAAGTAGAAAGAAAAGGACTGCAAAATATTTAACTAACATCATCTTGATTTGAAAAGGCTAACCGCAGGGCTCAACAGGCGAGGGCTTAATCACTAGGATGGTGGTATTTGAAACGGCACTTTAAATGCCCTTTCTCCTTGTTCTGTATTGGGGAGCTGTCTAAGTTTGCCCATTCAGCTGCATAGCTGTGATAAAGGTTAATCTGTCCATGTCAGATATCACAGTGTAATGGCTGTCTTTGAATTAAAATAACAAACCAGGAGAAACCCAAGTAACACACACAAACACATACACACACAATGAGGCCATGACTCTGTCTCTATTTGCAATTTTCCTATTTTATTTATTTCATCTCTGTATTTTATCTGTTTTTCCCCTTTGAAACATGTTGTGATCGGCCTGCTTTCTAAAGGCACTTTATAGATAAATATGACTTCATTTAATTTTTCCCTTTTACAGTCTGTCGGTCTGCTGCACATAATAATGACAACATAGCAGTGTATTATCAATTACACAGAGACCACAAATAATTGGCTGAACTTACACGCTTCAGAGAGTGGTGTAGATGGGAGATCAGATGTCCCTTCTCCAGCAACTGGGGGCTTTGGCAATGCACCTCTGCAGAATGAATATAGGGGAAACACTGCTGGTGCAACCCAGTGCAGAAATCTATGTTTTTATGGATATAGTGATAGCCATTATCACTGATATTGGTCAGCGAAATTTCAGCACAATGCCTTATGTTCTAGGAAGGAGCAGTTATCCAGATAGCTAGCCACTGGCTTGCCATTCAAATACATATCCTTCAATCTGTATCTGAGTGTGGCAGTGTAGCATTGTGTACGGGATGTTTACAGTAAGTGAAGTCCATTGAAAAGTTTAAAGCAAGGCTGTAAACTGAAGCTATTACAGTGAAGTTGACAGTTCAGAGATAGTAGAGCTGATGCAAGCTGAGCTAACACCACAACGATATGAATAATGTCCTCACTACTGTTTTAAATATGTTTTGCACAGGTAACCCCTGTGAGTAAATATGTTGCACCAGTTTGGACTCAGCTTCAATTCTGAACTTGTAACACAGTCGACCTAACTGGTCTTTTAGCGTTAGCTGATCCCCATTGCTTTATTTAGCAATCAGCTATCAGTTTGCTAGTTAGTAACTGCTTGTTAGTAACTCATACACATCTGCCTTTTTGTCTCACAGTAAAATGACATTTTTTATGTCCAGCAGTTTACTCTCACTTAACATCCATCAATATCATACAATCCACAAGATTACTGAAGCTTTTTAAAAAATATGTTCTTAAATGTTTGACTGCTGTTTAACACTTACTGTTGATAAGCAGTGATATAACTGAACAATACTCAAGACCCACTCTACAGCTTAATGAAGGATATTTTAGAATATATAACTCATGAATAGTTACTAGCCTGTCTACATGAAATATGTAATATTTAAACATCTTGTGTTATACTTCTGTCCATCAACAAGCCCACAGCCTGCAGCGAGGGGCAGAGCTGCATCACAGCGAGTGATGAAGACCACAGCAGCAACATGGGACGCCTGAAGAGAGTGAAGCTTGATGCAGGACTGAAACAGAAGCTGCAGGACAGCCAGCAGCTATTGCTTAGATGACTATCATCCTCTCAGTCTGCCCAGCCAGGAGAGACAGTGTGAGACAGGCGCCTGTGTTTGTGTCATCAGCTTGTTCAGTAGTTTCAGACAGAAGCATCCAGTGTGTGCTGTGGCTGCTGGATATCAGTGTAATCCTTCACATGCTCTTTGTGTAAAATAAAGTTTAATTCTGATGTGGTGTTTTTCCTTCATATTATACACTACCTGTACTTAAGTGTTGAATGTGACATATAGAACTTATGAGTACAGTTTTGTGCAAACATGATTGCAGAGAAGCTGAACATAAATTATTTGCAACATTTTACTGAAAGATCTAATACTGTTTGTGTTACCAAGTGTCCACATCAACCAAAAATGTAATAATAATCCATGATGACAAGTCAACTGGCCTTGTATTACTTTAATGTTGTTACTGTATAGCTATTAAAGAGGAGTGCCACCTTACCTTTGCGAGTATGACTGTGCTCTCACAGTTTGCTTTAGCAGATCTTGCACCCAGCCACTGCAAGACTGTTCAAACTGCTTCTAGGGATTGTAACTTCAATCTAATAATAATCAATTTAACCAAGTTTTTAGCCAAACAAAACAAAAGATAAGTGGGTAAACCATCGTAGCACCGTAGCAGGCACAGGCATGTAACAGAGAGCGTTCCTCACAAGATGGCACCCTCGTCCCAACATGCAATGCAGCGTGACGTACCTTCACATTCCCTATCGCTACTTAGCTAGTTAGCTACTAGCTACTACAAATGAAATGTCTACACACAAAACGGCATTTTCATGTTAACATAAAAAGAAGCTTGGACCTTTTCATTATGAAATAAAACGTGAAAATAGATATCTGCCTCTTGACAATTTTCCATCAGTCAGTCAGTCTAGCAATCTCTGGCACTTCTTACATCCCGGACTTGGCTGTCTGTGATGTGCATCAAAGGGTAACCCATCCCCCACTTTCAGTGCACACAGTACAAATGATGGCCAGGACAGATGAAAAATTGTGAGGAACACATTTTCTAATTCAAGTGAATGGGAAGGTCTGTCCAAACTTTTGACTGGTACTGTATATTACATGATTTGTCTGTCTTCAAAAACTGGATGCCCAATGAAGTTAGTCCTAAGTATCTTTGTTAAAAAAATAACAAAACAAAACCCAAAAAAACATAAAATGGGCCATAATCGCTCACAAGGCCATATTGCACTTCACTTAAAAGGAGGTTGTGGTCCAGTGTGTATGAAAAAATAAAAAATAAACCTATTGAGAAAAGTCTAAAAAGTTCTCTAAGCATTTGGCATGCACTTTGCAGACAGTCCCTAACATAATCTCATCTACTGTCAAGTCGCCCTAAGGTGTCAGGCTTCAATATCAGATCATGAGATAAAAATAACACCTGTGGAACATCAGTCAAGCTTTCATTCTTTCTTTCTTTAGTAGTTCATTTGTTACCTCAATGCAGAAAATGAGGAAGGGCACCCACCTGCGAATTTTATTTATTTTTTTATTTTTTATTTTTCCTTTGAGTGACCAATGCCCACCAGAAGATGGCGCTCTAGGCGAATGCCTATATGGCCTATGTCTTTAGCCCTCCGCTGCACTGCCAGCCATCTGAAGAGTTTTGAGTAAATAACTACTGACTTTTTAATCAAAGACACTGAGGCTTATGGCTCCACCTTAACACACATGCCTGAAACATCTGGGTGACCAGCTGCTCTTCTTGCTAATCCGATTGGCTCCTTAATGTTCTCTGTGAACATCTGGCAGCGCCTCAGCTCTTTGATTCATCACACCTGGCAGAACCTTGCTATTTGGCCTTTACCTTGCTCAGTAAGCATTTTAAAAATACACTTTGAAAAATGTCAACGCTCCTGACTAGAATCCATCAATAGAAAAGTGGAGGCAAAAAGAAATTGAGTCTCCAGTAATCAAGCTGTGGCTTCAGAGCTGTGTTTTCCTGCAGGATATTTGTGCTTATACCACAGCCTCAGATGACACTGATCTCTGGCTCATTTGCTCTTTTTAACGTGTCACTGACAGTTCATATTCTGGGTTATTGGTACCATGCTGCCTGTTAATATCTGCCGCTCTAATGCAAGGCAGAAAGGCTGTAGGCACCACTGACTGCACACCACACACTTCTCTTCCCTTCAAAGCAGAAAAATGACACAGCCTTGATTGCAGAAGGTGACCAGGATGATTGCCCCTGTAGATCTAAATCAAACTTCTCCACACGATTACCTTTCAGAAGGATGTATGAGACATGTTCAGAGTGTCTTGAGGAATAAATGATATTTCTTGGTAATGTTGTGCCACCCTTAGTAAGGATATTATAACCAGGGAGGTAGGGGGTAACATAATTACAGGCCCATGTCCTCAATCAATGTTGATTACAATTTCAAGACTGATGACGATGGTGTATCCAATAATACTTTGCAAAATCCAATAAAGTATTTCAAGCATAATTCAACAACATTTCACAAGTTCAAGGGTACAGTCTGGAGCCACAAACTAAACAATAAATATGCTAAATATCAGGATAGACGTCCATATGCGGAGAATTTTGTCAGACAGGCCTATAGGGAAGATTGTGCAGTGCTTGGCCCGCTTCCTTTTCAAAACCTGGGCTGCAGAGCGTCTGGCGGGGCAGATGTCCAAACTACAGCCCAATCAGGCCCTGTGCCATCTCTGCAAAATCAGCCTCAAGCTGTCAAGCTCAAGAAAGCTCTGGCACACTTGTGGGCGGAAATGGCCGCCATTTAGTATGAAAACATAATCTTAGTAAATTTAGATGGAGTGACGCGGAGAACAGCTCTATACATGCTGCACAGTGTCTCTCAGAGTAGCCTCTTACCATAATGAAACTGGCATTCAAGATACTTATCTCAACAGCTGCATGGCTCTTCCTGTAGACATCACTAGCCGCGCTGCTCACAACCTTCGTTTTGTCTTCCTCCCTCTCATCTTATCCATGTCTCACTGCTGAATGCCTGTCCTGAATAAATGCTTGGAGAATCTGTCATAAATTGTATGCTATGCTCTCTATAAATGTCTCTATTTTTGGATGTGCTGCAGACCAGATGCCGGTTTCACCCAGACCCCGTGGCTCAATCTCTGTACTCTTGAAATTGTCAGCTGCAATCATTTTACCCACTTGAGTGCAGGTTCTTATGAACTCAACCTTGGCTAATCCACACAGCAAGGCTTCTGATAGCTTCCTTGTGGAGATAATATTATTGGATACCATGTGATAAATCTAGATCGTTAGCAAACTGCTTTGGAGAGATTTGGAGGAGAGGAGGAGGAGGGGAGCGCTAATCAATAATGGGAGTGGCCTGATCACCCCTAGGGGGCTGCGCAATTGCTGTACACTGTCAGTTTTTAATTCAATAAGCCACACAGCCATTGCTTCCCCTTGCAGAGTCCCTTGTCTCTCCATCCTTCTCTACAGTATTTCATTAAGAACATCTCCCAATTTACACAAAAGCTTGCTTCTCCAGATAGTCACGAAACAGAAAAAAAGTGCAAAACATACATATAAAACAACATGATCTGGTACCAATACAGTTGAGTCTTAAATCCTAAACACTGTTGTTCACTTTCACTTCCATTCTTGTTCAAATGGAGATGTCCTGTAGGATAAAGATGTTTCACAAAAATGACAGTAACTTCACTTCAGTCCCCACATCTAAACCCAACAGAGCTCCTTTGGGATCGGGTGGAACAGGATGTTCACAGCATGAATGTGCTGCCAAAAATTCACAGCAACTGTGTCATGCGACTGAGCCAAAATGAACAAGGATCCCTGTGGAACCGCTTGCTGAATTCAGGTTTTCAAGATTTCTCACACAAGTTGTAGTTCTAGAGCATGTACTCAGTATATGTATATACTCAGCATCTCAGTGTTTCCTTCACACGCTGCACCAGGTCATGTTTTGTTTGGTATTCAACCAACTGACGGCGTGCCTAACAGAAACAAAGAGGAATAGACACAATAGACATGACTGGAGAAGACAAGCAAAGCAAAAAGCAAAGACACAATGCTTGAGCTTGTTTTTCTCTTGCTCAGTGAGAAGCTCCCAGCCAATAATTTGTTTTTACCTAATTAAGTAGCGTGCACAAGGATGGTGAGGTGCCATTGTAAGGGACTGTAATGATCTGTCACCTATGCTGAGAGCATGGTGTGGATCTGATTGACTGTGACACTTCCCTTGGTGGATAACCTTCAAGACAATGAGAGGGGGGCAGCTTTGCCTCTGCAGACAAAAGACAGGACATGGTTCTAGATAACAGAGTTATTCAGAGAACAAATTTTACAGATTGAATCTTCAAAGTGAACTGATCCTAAAAGCCCCTTCTCATATAATGTTAAAAGTAAAAATGCATCGTTTGTTAGTGTGTAAGCTTCTACATGGATCATCAACTGGTGATGCTGACTTTTTGCCTGAGACATGCAGCTTTAGCATCATCTTTTAGTACAACATCATGTATGTAGGCATGGGTGTAAATTTAAGACCACTGCCAGAGACAGTCTTTTCAACCAACTCATGGAATTTAACCAGCCGGTTTAAGCCAATTTGACATAGTGGCCAAACTGTGTAATTACAACTTCAAAGTCACGTGATACACACTGGCCCAAAAAGCATTTTTCCCACACACAATCATTGGAAATAGAGCAGCTGCAAAATGGTGAATACATTTTTTTGAGCCTGACAACCCCCATGAAATGACTTGTTTTGTTATCAGAATTTGATCCATTCAGTCCAATAACATTTGGAAATCTAGAAGAGCTGCACCATTAAATTATTTTATTCCCGTTCAAGTGAGTCGGAAGTTAGTCACCTTGGCCAGTGGGAGTCTATAGCGCACATCCTCTATGGGCCCAAAAATGCAGAAGCATTCGGGTAATTTCTTTACATCTGGAAGCCAATTTTTTGGCTTTATGCACCACTGAGCAACTTTCATAGGGATGAACAAGGCACCATTTTGAACCTAGTATCCAGTTCTCCTATATACATCCATGAGTTTAACATTGGCTGAATTAGCTAGCTACAGCTGAAAAAAATCTGCTGGTGACAGTCATTTCAGCTGATAAAACCCAGTGTTTCTGTCTAGAAATAAAAGGTCTGCTTCTGTCAAACTCTTTATGAAATCAACAACCCACAGCAAGTGGGGCAGCAGCACTTAGCACATGGTCAATTCCCTACATGAAGGTATAGAAAAAAGCACTGATACTTTTCTTACTGGGCCAATACCACCATACTCATATGGTTTATAAGGACAGGTGATGATAACATTTTTATATTCTTCTGCCACATTCCTTTCTATTCATCCTAAAACTGTAGATGCCATCAGAGGGCTATTTTAAGCCACAGGTCATGCTCAATCTTTCATCTCTTTGTGAAAAAAAAAAAAATCTATCAGCGAAAAAGTCAGCCAAAGCCACCTCTTGTGACATCTCAAACAGGGGCTGAACGGCTGCTATATCTCTCCTGGATCACAGGTGATCTGTCATAGCAGACAGGTGTTTTGTATGCTGTTCAGGGTCCCTTCAGAACAGCATCTGCTCCCTTCACATCCTCCCAGCTCCTCATCAGCTGCCCCATGCGCAAGCACACACGCACGAACGCACACATGCACACATACACACATACACACGTACACACAGACACTCTATTCTAGTCAGCTGGTGAATCTCTTTGTGATGCCCTCTCCAGTCCTGCCGTTTATCAACACTTTCCCTAACACAATCCCCCTCAACATAGGCGACAGAGTCAACTGAATACAAGCATCTTTTAAGTAGCAGAGTTTAGCCAGTCAGCAGGCTGGCTTTGCTCTAAAACTACGTGAATGCACAGGGAATCAGGGCAGTAGTGCTTGGATGGTCACAATTAGTTGCGGTGGAGGACAGAGAGAAGCGTCTTTGGCTGTGAATATGCATGCCATGGTTCTCTACTCCTTGTCATTGAGACTTAATAAAAATGCACAACTCAACAAGGGGCACTGAGCAGGAAGATTAAACTGGGCTAAGCCACCAAACTGCCTGCATCTCTTGAATTTTCCATCTCATAGGCCTGGAGGCACAGTGTATATCCCTCTGACATACTCCACTGGTCTTTCAGGCAGATCTGAATGCATGCAGTGGTGTGTCTGAAGCGATACAGGAAGGCCTCTCCAATCTCCTCGCCGATGGACTGGAACAATGCCAGTAGAGCTCACCGACACTGCATCTATTCCCTGTATGTGGACCGGCTTCAGATAAGGACCACAACTACTAAAAGGATTCCTGACATGGGTCAGCCCGGTGGCCACAGATCCATCAGGTCGACACAGATGGAAGTACGGATGACTAAACCTGACTCACACAGCCACACAGTGGCAGCACTTGTAATTGTGCACATTGGCTGACCTACATGGCAGCAAGAGCCATTCATGAACTTTGAAATTTGATACAAATACTAAAAACTTTATCATATCTGCTGACCTGGAATAGAGCTAGTTAGTATACTAGTTAGTGATGCATTATCAAAAAACAATGACAGAGGCAGAAAATGCTGGTCAGTCCAGCTTTATCTGGATAGATTGCTGACTAACTGCTGCTGTTTAAAATTCTAATTTCTTCAGTGTAAATAGGGCAAATCTATGGGGTCTTAATTAGTGATTGTGGGACGATCTTCTGTTCTGCAGCCCTATGTGATTTAGGCAAATAAGACAGGTGCATTTTTACATAAAAGTCTTGTGAAATATTTGAAGACACTGCAGACATTGCAACTTCTTATTCACCATTGTTAAAAAGGGCAGACCATGCAACAAGTCAAGCAAAGTAGTTAAGCTTTTAAATCAAATTGCATGAAATACGTTTTAATTGAAAAAATATGATTCAAGAAATTTCTTTTGTCACCTGTGTATTTTCTATTTCTCTTTAGTAATGGTGAAATCATATTATCCCTGTCTTGTTACTGGAATATTTAAGATGATATTGATGACAATGCAGGATTAAATGACTTGTTAAAATACAAAGAAACCTAACCATAATATTTGCATTATACCATAACAATATTTTGATTTCAAGAAAATGATTAATTTTGGGCACAACATGCTTTCCTTAAAGCTCATTAAAACTTGGTTTCAAAACTTTATTTTAGTATTTCTCTATCAAATTTAATATTCGTGACTAAATAAGCAACAATCAAACTGAAAGTTAAAGAAAAAACCCAGAAAAACAAAAACTCAGCTAATCTGCTTCATCAGGACTGTGTAGGTGTGGTGAGATCGGATTGATAGACAGTGCTTAGCAGAATAAACAGAATAAACTATCATCCTGTAAATCCTCATTGGTGCACAGAAGTGTGTGACATCCAAAAGTGTTCTAACTTTAGCATACCATTTTTGTGTCCATGTTGGACCTCTTCACTCAGTAGGAAGCTGACTAAAGAAATGTGTTTTTTTAGGGCCTTTAATATTTTGTTAAACAATACCAGGGTCAAAATTTATAACTGTACAATTCCCACATGTTTGGAAGAGTGAAATTTTGAACCTGTTCTCTAAAGGATGATTTAGGTTATTGTCAGTACACATTCACCCTTCTCCCACTCCATCATATGCGATAACGACAGTAGTGGTCTGTCTATGTTTGAGCTGCCATCTGCTTCTCTTTCACATTCATTGGGCATCATCATTGTCAGGAAGAAGGGATCATTTTTCCCAGCCAAATGTATTCATCAGAGGAAGAAAGCCTTTACTTGATATTCAAATACCAGCCATGTTACTCTGTCAGCGTACACCGTCTGATTTGCTCTATGTAACACTCTGATTCTCTCCCGCTTTCTCCTCTGGTCTTCTCCAGCTCATTCATTTTAACTTTGTCAGGGAGAAATGATTCATTATTTGAATACATCCGCTCTGTTGCTAATTTGTAGGAAAGTGAAACGGGAGACTGATGCCCTCTCCGACCTGAATTTGCCGTGTCTAATTATGTCGTCTACCTTTTTTTAGGTCACACCTGGTGTCACAGCGCCACACTTCAGCAATGTTAAGTGGTGCTTTTAATGGGTTTGCTGCCACAGATTCAAGTTAAAAAATAAGGACTGGTATAGACTGCTTCGTATTAGGGATCAGAATTGCCTGCAAAAGGGGGCAGAATCATTGAAAATCTCAAGGAGAGAGGTAAGATGAAAAATGGAATAGATAAAGTCCAGTCTTGCCTATGTTATATTAATTTTATTACTCATTTATATGTTACTGCTAAGTAAACTAAGTATTTTCTATGTATGCTGAAGGATAATGATGTCACATGTTGTGATGATAGAACAATAAGATGTTTTTTTTTTCTCTAATTCACTTTTGACAGAGAAGGAATTGGGAATCATTTTTCTTGTCTCATGTCTTCAGATGCAGCTGGCTCCAGTGTTGCTGCTGACGTAATCATTGGTTAGTCATATACTTGGGACATTAAAGCTAAAAAGAAGACACTGTCATCAAAAGACACACCACTCAAATACGACAGCTAAAGCTTTCTTCTGCTCAGCTCAGCTGTACCACGCCAGAAAAACAGTAGCAGTGTAAAATGTATAGGAGTCGATGATCTCTGTTATGATCATAAGGCAAAAAGTACCAGTTAAAGTCACAGACTGTATACAATGATGGATGTAGGGAGGTGTGACATCACTCATTTGTTTGCGTTGGAGCCGGTTTGAAGCCCAGAGTTGCAAATAGCCAGCGCGATCTTTTCTGTTTGGTATGTGGAGTGCGGGGTATTTTCTTTCATGCCCTGGAAACATGCCCACTACCTCGGACTGAAGAGAACGCTAGCTTACTGGTAACACTGAGCGGTGCATACTTGGGCTAATGTTAGCTACTTTACCTAAATTATGCTAACAGAGCAGGTATCGTAATCAAGTAACATTAAACTTACCGAAATATTGCGAGTCCTGTAGCCAGGGAGAGTAACCCACACAGCAAACATCAAAGCCTACAATAAGTCTTAAGGTCTTATTAACGAACAATGATTTCCAAAATGACCACCAGCACAATTAGAGGGCCCAAATTTAGTGATCGAGACCACAAAATTATTGACTTAATATTTCTAGAGCTTTTTTGAGTGGGAGTCTATTGGAGCCAGGGATTTTTTTTTTTGGAGCCAGCATCTAGCAGCCATTGGTGGCCCTGCACTTTAAGGTACTTCTGCATTGGCTTTCGGTGATGTTTTCACTTGTTTAAAACTCATAACTCTTCCAACTGATATTATAATCAGTATAACCCTTGGGTCTTATTCAGAAAACAACTGTAATTATCACAAAGAAGAGCTGTAACTGTAACAAACACTTACAGCTCTCAGATATCAGACAACTGCTGACATGGGAAACGCCCAATCAGGGGCAAGAAGCTTAGATGCTTAGTACCTTCTTTTTTGTAATGAAAAAAAATAGCAGAGTAGCAGTAGTATCATTATAGTTTATATGTCCTTACACAAAAGGTGAGGAGAATTCAAATTTCAGTTAGACTGTAAAAGTTGGGGGAGGCCAATTTTTATTGGTTACAGACAAAATTTGACCAAAGACTTTACCACGGTGGTCTGATTGATTGACACTACCTTATCCTTCAACAAATACTACTGAGGTGCTCTTGAGCAAGGAATTGAATCCCCAACTGTTTTACCAGTTTCTTGACCAACATGGGAAGACTGTGAGGGCTCATTTGACTCTCTCTGGATAAGACGCTGATTAACTTTACTGGTTTACTGGTCTGATACAATTAATATTTGATTACAATTATGTCAGACCAAAAAGATGGAAAGCCCTATTCTAGAAATCAAAAGGTGAGCAAACTGAGTTTAGATGGGTTTATCCTCCTCTGTATCCCTGCTGCAAAGTGAATTTAGTCTAACTCCCCTGACACTGAGCCTTTGCTTAACAGGAGGAGTTGAGACAGAAAGCCCAAGGCAGTGAAAATGAAGGACTGTTAAATAATTTTTGTCAGAAGGGGTGTCTGAGTTGGATTCAAGCAGACAAGGCTTCAGCAAAGTACAAGGGATCGTCCTGTGGGAAACAGTGTGTGTCATGCTCAACACCTTCACAACCAATTCTGATCAAGCTCTTTTACTGGATGGGCAGATTCTTAACAGGGCCAAGTCCTGAAAACACACACATACACATACAGTGTGAGTGCTTGCTTAGACTGACATTTTTACGTACAGTACTTCAAATCAATTCAGCAAGTGTCAGTTTCTTGCTCTTAAAATATATACTGTAGGCATATGACTGTAAGAAGGTCAAAGGTTACAGACCACAAAATCTAAACAGTAGATGCATTTATGACCCCAGAGTAATTAGCAATTACAGACAAGCACTAAGCAGGTAGGGTCAGTTTTAGCTACATTACTTTCCTCTGTTTATATGCTCCCGTTGGGCCACATCATTAAAATGACATAAAATATTTTTCTACTGCTATGTAGATGATACAGATAGATGATACCTCCAACTCAAAACATCAGGCCCTATTTGTTTAGTTCCCCTCCTGACCTGTCTATCTGACATTCATTGCTGGACAAATTTCTTGCAGATTAACCAGAACAAGATGGAGATTCTCCATCCTCTCGAAGGCAAATACTCCAAGATAAACCTGAAAACCTATTAGCTTATGCTAAATCAAATGAGTGCGCCATTTGACTCAGACTTGACGTTCATGGGACAATTGAAAGCATTGTAAAGTTTTGCTTTCTTGAGCTGAGGAATATTCCAAAAATAAGATTATTCCTTTTTTAGGGTGACTTACAAAATTAGTTAATTCCGTAGTTTTGTCTTTAATGCAACGCATCACATTACAGTCCTAACCAAAACAGCATACATCATTTACTGGTACAAAATGCAGCTGCACAGCTCAGGATCCAGGAAGTATGAACACATTACTCCTATTTTAGATGTCCTCCCCTGGCTTTACAATCGATTTTAAAATTTAATTGTTAACTTATAAAGCCAATTACTCTGTCTTTATTAATGACCTTTTGAGCCCATATTTGTCTGTTTTTAACCTGAGGTCCTCAATGGCAGCTTTGCTGGCTGTACCTTCATAAAAACTTTTTGGAACAGCCTGTCTGAGGATCTGAGAAAAATCTACTTTAAAAAAATATATTGTTAGGTGATCTTTTTACAGTATATGCATTACTGTATTTTTATTTCACACATTTAACGTATTCTTACAGTGTGGTTTTATTGGTGCTTGTGTTATCTGATGATTTTTACTCATCCTTTTACTTGGTTGTTGGTTCTGATGTTTATTGCTTTTTCTTTGTGCAGCACCTTGTAAACTTGTTAAGAAAGGTTCTTCTTAAATATTTTTTTTTAAATAGCATACATTTTGTGATATTAGTTAAAGAAATAAGACATTATACAACTCCCATCCTCCTCACATGCAAATTTACATAACCAGAGATATTTCTTGGTTCGTCATCTTGTATCTTCTTATGGCATTCCTCATATAGGCAGCTGATTACCAAGAGAGCCAGAGAGCTGAACTCACAGTCTAATAAAATGATCATTAAATTGGTCTCTATGTTATGACCAATGTGCAGTGGGAATGTAGCTTCTATGCACTTTGACCAAGCTAAAGAGGAAGGTATGGGAGAGGTATAATGTGATTTGATGGTGAGGAAGAGAATTAGTAAATATTTTCAGCAGTTGTGGAAGAAGTACTCATATCCTTTACTTAAGTAAAAGTACCTGTGGTGGAAAAACCAATGAAGTCCTCAGGTCCTCCCCAACATATAATATAAAAAAATCAAATAAATCAAACACACTGAATCTGGCAGAGTTCAAAGTGAAAATAGATTTACTGAGTCATAAAGCATAACACAGCAAACTGAGGCTGATTCCATGGAAGCAGGCACTGACTGACAAGCTAACAGACAGTTTCTTATATACTCTGTTCAAGACCACCCATTTTAGCAAGGTGGAGCCTATTCATAGGCTCCACCTTGCTAAAATATATGCTAAAATATAAATTCACAGTCAGCAGTGACCTTTAAGATGTTGCAATTGACTGGTGCTGATTCAACAAGGGACTTTTAGGATACAGTTATTTAAAAAACAGCTTACTGTAATATTAAAAAGAAATGGCCATATGGCCTTTAATGAGTAATCATAATAACCTTTAATACAGACATATCCAGACAGTGACCTTTGATCATAGCCAGCTATTATAAAGATGACCTCTATTGTTTCATTCAACATACCAATACAGCAATGTAAAAAAGTAAAAGTACAAGTCTTAGTAGCGACATTAGTAACAACATTTAAAAATATTAAAGTAAAAGTAGTGGTTTGGTCCCTCATATTATATATGACATCATTAGATTATTAATACTGAAGCATCAGTGTGTAAGCAGCATGTTACTGTTGTAGCTGCTGGAGGTGGAGCTAGTTTCAACTACTTCATATACAGTTAGCTAGTTTAGTCTAGTGGTTCCTAACCTAGAGCTCGGGCACCTCCAGATAAATCTGATGGGTTGTGAGATGATTAATGGGAAAGGAAAGAAGAAAAAACAAAGTTCTGATACACAGATCTGTTTTCAGTTTTTGGACTTTTTCTCTCATCTTTGATTTTTGGTGAAATACAAAACATTTATTGAAATGAAACCATGTGAGAAGTTTAGAAGGAAAAATCACTATGTTTATGATTGACACACTGCTTTTTGTAAGGCATCAAAAGCCAAAAAGGTTGGAAACCACTGGTTTCATCTTTAACAATGTGTTGTATTTTAAAAGCTTGTTATATTATCCATTGTGTCAAATCTTCATCTGAAAAGTAACTAAAGCTGTCAAATAAATGTAGTGAAGTAGAAAGTACAATATTTCCCTCTGAAATGTAGTGGAGTGGAAGTATATCAAATGGAAGTAGCATCATATGGAAATACTCAAGTAAATTACAAGTACTTCAAAATTGTACTTAACTACAGTATTTGAGTAAATGCACTTAGTTACTTTCCAACACTGGGTTTCAGTGTAATTCAAATTGTTTTGATTTTTGAAAGCAGGGTTTGGTATTTTGTGAATTACATTTTTAACACCCCCAAAATACCGTACTGTATATATCCAGTGTTTCTTGCAGGACTGTTGACAGGGTCAATAAGTCTATTTAGACAATCATGGGAAACTAAAATTCCATGAGTGAAGACAGACAGAAAAACATTTGTTGTTGGTTTTACAGACTACTATCCCAGAAGCTGTTTACTTAAATTATCCCACACCACAGTGGAAAGATTTCTCTGGTCAAATATGTGATATGAAAAAAAAATCCTAAAAAAGTTAGGTTTCTGCTTTTGTGGTCAAATAAGGGAGGGAGCTTCTATCATATCAGTGGGAGATTGCATGGAACATCCCATATGCAGTCCAATTATTGGCCTGATATGAATCTGTTTGCAGTCTAGTTTTTTGTTACGATAGAAGGGGTGACTGTGAAGTCTGAAATAAAGGAGGAGGTGTCCATCCACTGGGCTGGCAAGGTCTTTTATACCTGTAGGGAGTCAGGGAGGAGGAGAGTCAAGGTCTGATTAATATTGGAGCTCTGATTTCTCCTAGACTCAGGGCTTGTTTGTGTGTAAAACCACCAAACTGTTCCACTGGGTGAAATGGTAAAAACATAACACAGACCAAAGCAAGACTCATCAGAGTCAGAAATCATGTTATAGTTGCATCCACACGCACAAAGAGAAAATCAAATTTTTAACTCTCTGTGGTCCAGCTTCAGACATCACTCTTGGCTGTCAACAAATAAACAAAAAAGAGAGAGTCATATCTATACTTTATCCATATTTAGGCTTGGCCTCTTATTTCTCTGTTTTATTTGTCTATATTTGTCTAATATGAGTTTAACAGAAAATGAAAAATATTGAAATTAACAGAATGTGTATGTATGTCTACAGAAGGCCATGTGTACAGAAAAGATGTGGATGTGTAGGATTCTAGATATTTTCTATACATATGGACTACAAATGGCCTTTTGCTTTTCTGCATCTGTATGCTGGTCATAATGCTGTTTTCTTGGTCAGATCTCCCTGGAAAAACTGCTTTAATCTCAACAGGATTACTCAATTGTTAAACAAGGTTAAATAAAGTCAATCCAAGTTAAATATGAGGCTAAACAAAATGATAAATGCTGTGCCACATTATGTTTGTTGGGTTGTGTCCCAGTTTCGATGTAGGTTGCCTGTTTTATATCTGGTACGCGTAGTGAATAATAAGACCCTTTTCAAAGAGAGTACAATGCAGGCAAGCAGTAGCTGTTAATCATATTTGTGAAGTAACACCAGGTTTGTTAGTCAACGTAACATGGCAGATAACACTGTGATTTTATTAAACTTCTCTCCTCACTCCTCACTATTTTACTGGTACAATGCTTATAACTGCTCATGTTACTGCTGCTATTATTACTGCTTGTGTTCCTAATACTGCAAATGCTTGTACTGTACTTCTACAATAATTGCTATTAGTCTCCTTCTATTATGACATTCCTCTAATGCTATGACTACTGCATAAAGAGTTAAATGCTGCTCAAATCAATTCAGTAAAAGAAGACAAAAGGAGGAATAAGCAGGAACTATTTTCTGTTGTTTCTTGTTTGGAGAAAGTGACATCCATCTGTGGCAGAGTATGGTGTAAAGGCATCAGAATACTTCAAACCCCACCTTCAAGTGTGACCATTCACAACAGGTATAAACACTTTTGCCTTTAGGTGGGCTCTGCTGACACTTACAAACTACTTCATTTGAAGTGTACTGAACCCTTTTGTTGTGCTATTAGGACCTAAGACATTGTGTGTCAGGTGCACATTTAAACAAATCCCTATGCACTATTTAGTGCACAGTACACATTATTGCAAGGGACCTTCTGCCCATCTTCTCCTTCGTCTCTTCCTGTCAATGTAATGGGAAGAGAAAACCAATTGCAGCTGTGTTTTAACCGACGAAAAACTAATGTTTCAATCATGCGGCAAAGAAGAACCTACTATCCAGCTTCATGACATGCAAAACATGATACTAATGTTAATTTGCTGCAGATGATGCCGTGTTTCTGCCTCACAGAGTTGGTCTAACTGGTTTCATACGTGCCTTTACCACATCATTAACGAGTCAACGAGGCGAAAAACTGCAGTAGCCTCAGACAGAGTGAGACATGCAGGCCAGCACCGAAGAAAAAAAGTAAGCGAAATACTCTTTTTCCCCTGCCTCTTATTTCTTCTAGAATAAGGGTCTGACTTTCTCCTCCGATTCCATTTTCAAGGCTTTGTGACGGTGACCCCTGTGTCACCTCTGTAACGCTTTGAAAGCATCAGTGGGTTCTGTTTGTTTTTACTTTCCAATTTTTTTCAATCACCTTTTGCCACTACTACAATCATTCGTTGTATTGGAGAAGATTTCCTACCAATGTCCTTACCTGACACTAGAATTTCACTTGAACAAATAGTAGAAAGTTTTGTGGTCTTCATTTCAGGTGGGATAGGATACTTTTCTCTGTTCCAAATCTACTTTGCAAATTCACCAAATATGATTGTCCTTACTAAAATTTTATAGCTTTAAAACCACCATTCTGCATCATACAAACAAGAGCATCAGCAATATTTGGGCCTTTTAATCTAATAATAGTTTAGTTTAATTTCCAGTGTAAATAATGTAGTGTCTGTTTGTGATGGGAGTGTTTCAGGTCAAGACTCCACACGACATTTACAGCATATTTTGTGTCAAGACCAAGCAGCAACCTCCAGGGCTGAAAAATGAAGCCAACGCAGAAGTGCCAAGAACTGCAGTTCCTTGAATTGCCACTTGAGGCTGGCTCCAAAAGTGAGTCAATCCCCATAGACCCCCATGTTAAAATGTCCAACTTTACAGCAGAAATAAACATGATTACAGGTTTTGGTGCCTAGAGCTAATTTCCCCGTTCATGACAGGTGGGTTACCACAGTGACAACGCTGGTTAGGGAGCGTAACCATGGCATAATCCCAGATTCAGAGTACAGGCATAGTCGTAGTCATCGCTGGCGCTATTCCAATGTGTTTTCAGTTCATGAAAGTTGATTGTAACATCAGTCGCCTAAACAAGTCTTGTTCAGTGTTTAGTTGTACTAAACAACCCTCTAAGGAGCCGGACGTTCAGTTTTTTCCAGTAAGTACATTTTGTTTTAATGGTTTTAAGGCTGTTTTTCTCTAGTGAAAATTAGCATTAGCATTATCACAGTTAACCATAGACTGTAAATGCACTGTGTTAACCAAGCTAGCAGCTAGCATTAGGGTCAGCTCCACCCTCTTGTCCAAATATGGTCACTTCTGGCTCCAAAAATCCAAGATGGCAACAGTCAAAATGCAAACTTGAGGCTTCAAAACGGGGGTCCACAAACCAAAGGGTGGTGTCACGGTGGCTACGTCCATTATTTTTTACAGTCTATGGTCAAGACATGAGTGTAGGACCTGCTGAGTATATCACAAGCGTATCTGAAACCCAGCAGCATTTCAATGTTACTGTTTAATTATTCATCTTAAATATTCAAGTAGCGGCACAGTTTAAAAATCACTTATTAAAAGAAACATGGACAACACCTCTAGTGTGGCTGTGGAAACTCTACTTCCACTTCTCAGAGTGGTAGGCAGATGACACATGATTAAATATAGTACTAGCTAGAGAGAGATTGTGTGTAAGCATAATAAACCAATGGGTCTAACCTCACATGGGATTATAATGCATGCAATTTAACACTGAACAATATGCTGCATTTTTCCCAAGTCAAAGTTTCACCTCTAATGCAAGAAAAGATAACAGTTGTGCACTGTGCAACTCTGCACATTAGCAGCCAAAAGTGCAAGCAAGAGATATGTTCAAAGCATTTCATTATCTAGATATAATGTAGCTTCATGTCAATAAATATCTTTAAAAAGTGAATGACTGTTCATTTAATACTTTTCTTTTTGATTTCATTTGGATGTTAGATTTCTGTTTTAATCAGGCAGCACAAAATGTGTTTGTAGCAATTAATCACCATTAGCGAACGTACATTTAAACATCCTCTTAAAACATGACTTAATTGCACAAGGACAACAACAATCGCAAAGTAGCAGATTTAATCCTGAATGCATGATGTGACATTTTAGTAGAGAAAAAAAATCCAAGCACATAATTTATATATAATACAAATTATTATCAAGCCAAGAAACTTTCATTTTAGCAAACAAAAGTCTATATTTTTCTATTTCCTCTCTTTTCTCTCCAATTTGTTTGAATATATTGCTAATTTCCACATAAGTGCACAATAATAACCTCTTTCACACAGTGTTGCTGAATTGGAGGGGATAATATCTGAAGGGCTGGTAAAAAGTTACTTTTACATACAGTTTCCATCTGCACTATATTAGCTTGTGACCTAGCTATCTTGATAGGTAGCTAGCAAAGTTCTGCTAGATAAACTTGGGTTGATGATCCACCTATACAACCAAGGCATTTTAATTATTAATGTACAGTATTTCCTTGACAAAAATTTGCTTTAACTGTGCCTGTAAATTTCAATAAATCTTTCAGGGTCAGGAAAATATCAAACTGTCAGAGCTCTGCTGGCGCTGGTTGTTGTGCTGCCACAAAAATACATATCTACAGCCACAAGTATAGCTCTGAGACTACTCAGAAACAGTGCTTTGCATCTAAATGGTAATACCCACATGTTAACATGCTGACAATAACAATGCTAACATTCTGATGTTTAGCAGATAATGTTTAACATGTTCACCATCTTAGTATACCTTGTTAGCATGCTAACATTTGCTAATTAAACAGAAACACAAAGTGCAGCAACCAAAGTATTGGACAAATTCAAATTTTGATCTGCGGTATTCTGGCACTTTGTAAATACTTTTTTTTTTAAATGATTGTGCTGAAAGAACGACGTCGAGGATAAAACTGAATGAAATGAGCTTCTATTACTTCTGTGCCTGGGAACCAGTATCTGGAAGGAGCTCGGAGTGGAACTTCTGCTCCTGTTAAAAGAGGCCACTCGAGGACGTTTGGGGATCTGATCAGGATGCCTCCCAGACATCTCCTGGTGGAGGTATTCCAGGCACGTCCAACTAGGAGAAGTCCCCTAGGGTAGACACACAAAATGCTGGAGGAATTACACTTCCTATCTAGCTTGAAAACACCTTGCCATCCCTCAGGAAGAGCTGGAGAACATGGATGGGGAGAAGGACAGCCTACTGCCAGTGCTGCTGACACTGTACTGTGTAGTTTTGTAGAAATTGAAGAGGAACAGTTGTGTGTATCATCCTAAAATGAAGCCAAGTTCTACGGCTGCATGCTTTTTTTCTGCCTCAGATTTTTTCAGGTACTGTACATATTTCTTGGATAATTTTGGAGAAACTTGACATTTCCTAAACAGCCACCATATCATAGCAAAGGCTATTGAACGCCAAATAAGCTGTGCATTTGTCCAGACATTATTGTATTAAGGTTCAGCTTTAGGTCCACGTTCTGTTGAGCAGATTAACAACTAACAGTCTGTTGAACTTTGCCAAACCACCACTGAGCTATGTGAAAATTGTTGGCTGGTTTCCAAAGCTATCTTAATTTTGGAAAAGAGCAATCCTCACTAGGGACGATCCAATACCTGAATCCAAACAGATCAAATGAAATTAAATCTACTGTCTTGGATAAATAGGACATTCTTCTCTTTTGTAGATCCAGTTGTGTGTAGTGCAGTTTCAGACTGAATAGACAAAATTCTTGGGTTTTGGGTCTTCCACTTCCTCTTTGGAGCCACAATATACAGCTGCTTACTTCAGCTCTCTAAGGACAGCAATGTGTACTGTGTGTTTAACCTCTGTTGCTGAATATAATAAAGTATGCAGTATTGCATGGTATTGTGCCTGTGAGAGTGTGATCCATGAAGGAGAGAGCATTATAAAACCATCATAAATGAAAAGAGGCTGCAGATAACAGTCCTTAAACACTTATCCTGCTCTCCTACTATCCATAATCATTGAAGAAACGTTGCATTACAGAGCATCCAAACACAAAACAGTGCAAACACTCGGTCATTTAACCTTGACTTAACATCTAATTCCACCTTCAGAGGATAGATATTAGTTGTGTCAGCCAGCGGAAAGGAAAGCAGAATATGGAATTTGTTTTACTGTTATTTGAGATGAGTAAGTTTCTCTTTTCCTGAGGAGAAAACTGAGCATCACATCAAATCACATTATTCAGTTTCATCTCATATGTACATCTATTTTTTTCTAATTTGTAAATTCGTCTCACTAATCTCAACTGCTGTATTTTATCCTTCATCATATAATTTCATATTGTTTGGTATTGTGTTTTGTTTTTATTTTTTCTTGGAGTTTTGCATATTCTCTTTCTAAGTAAGTTCTGCTGCTGGTATTTTTAACACCAACATAATGCTGCAATCATTTCTCATGCATTTATATTCCGGGTGAAGCTGTATTAGCCTACACATTTGAGCATGTTAGTAATTAGGGCAACTCTACATGGTCTCGGGAGCCAGATGGAATGCTTTACTGATGATTGTAATGTTATATAAAAATCGTGTGTGTGTTTTACTCCATCTGCGATATTCTTACTTCTGTTCTATTATACTTTGAAGACTGATTATTTTATTTTATGATTATTTTCTGCTCCAACAACACCATTTCTCCACAGTATAATTAAAGATTCATGTTTTTCAGTGCAATTGATTCAACTTATACAACTGGTTACTCTCTGAATACAGGTTGCAGCAATGCAAAGATGTTACAGATTGCGTGTGATTGTGGTTGAAGGAGTTTAGTTGCTGATTGGCCATAATTGTGTGATTGAGCTGTGGGAGGCTGGCTTTAAAGGTGGCTGCCAGGCCAGCACCACACAGACTGATGGCCTGGCAGTGCCAGTCCAGGCCGGAGATGAATAACAGATGTTGGCTGACAGGCAGGACCATTTGTCATTTAACTGTCTAAGCAAAACAGGCTGGAGGGTGTCACCATAAGTCAATGTCACAGGCTTGGATGGCAAGGAAGGGATCCAAACATTTCAATATTGTTTAACCCCTCTCGGCTTTGTACCATTGTGTCTCTCACAGCCAATGCCACGGCTCTATACGGCCTGCTGTGTGTTTGCTCTGCCACCCCCGCACTATCACTGCAATTTCTTGCTCTTTTTTTTCCCATGTTCCTGATAAATGCCTAGATGTCTCTTAGCACCGAATGTCTGCCCAAAACAGAATTTGTGGAACTCGGTTAAAAAGAACTTGCTTAGCATTTATCACATCGGACCAGAGATGGTTTAATGGATAAGATTTCCTGTTTCCTCTACTGTCCAATTTCTGCCTGTTTTGTTATTGAAAAAAAAATTTGATTGCTGAATTGTGATATTAAAAAATAGATTTTCTTTTGTCTGCTACACTGTTCCCTTTTCTTACAGTCACAGGATTGTTTTTAGTTATATCACCATCAGTTATTTGGCTATGTTTCCGACTGAGTCTGATGGTTTTTCAATCCTTCAGATTTATTTCTGAACTTTCTGTCACCACCTGCAGAGAATAAACTAGCCCCAGTATGCAGGATGACACCCATTTTAACAGTGCACTGAGTTTTACCATGCTCTCAAACAGTTGCTTTCACAACACTGAGATTTACCACGGCAGTTTAGGCAATTGAAATGGAACTATAACAATAAATCCTGACATTTTACAACAGTAGCGTGAAAAGCATATGCAGTTAAATTAAACGGCATCAAGTTCAGCTCTTACCCAGCCCCCAACTCTAATAAACAGCTGTACTGCCTGGAGGTAGTTTAGAGTGGCAGCAAATGCCAAATTGACCATTAATAGTCAACTATAATAAAAAGCTCTGTTGTCTTATGATGTACTGTATTTCAGTCCTTTCGTTGGCATTGTTTTAATAAATGTCAAAAAGCGAATACCAGACCAAAGCTGTGAAATTCATACATCTCTGGGTCTTTCATTTCTCCAGGTTGTTGGGCTACAGGCTTGGTGGCAGCATTGTTTTTGATGTTCTGTGGAGAATGATGGCTTCTTTTATTACCAGACAACAGCACGGCGACATTCCTCATGTTGACAGGACTCCATATTCACCTCAGCGCTCTGGGGGCTTGGCTCGGCCATTTCTTCCTGGCTCAGCTCAAGGTCGCCATCCCCGCTCGCACGAAAGCTTTCTCCCTGTTGTTTTGTCTTTAACTACATTTGGATCCTGCCCCCCCCCCCCCACACACAGCATGATTGCATGTTATTTTTTGTCATCATCATAAAGCTGCTGTGAATAACTGTGACAAAATCCCTACTAGAAATAAGCAACAAGACATCACGCCAGAGGAGCCATGATGCAAACAGCCAAACCCCTGCAAGACAGTCGGCCCTGCAGCCACGCAAACCACTGCATCAGTCAAAATCCCCCACAACTACCCCATTTACCAATCCTATGAAGCCTCACCCGCCCTACAAAAATGAAAAATGAACAATATTATCACTTCACAGACAGCTGCCAAAAGGATATTAGCAGAATTCAATTGCTGAAAAGATTGGACACAGAGATCCAGTTGCAGTTAATAAGAGGCAGACTCTGTCCAGAAGGGCAGCTCTAATGCACTGTTATAAGGAGAAATGTATAGAAGTGGAAGGGAGAAGGACATTCACAGTTTGGGCATTGATCTGAACTATTATCCAGGGTGACATACAATGAGTAAGACATAGAAAGAATGAGAGAAAGAATGAGTAAGAGAGAGAGAGAGAGAGAAAGATGGGATGACAGAACAAATGAGGGTCAAAAAGAGTTTTAATAAGAAAGAGAAAATGAGAGGGAAAGAGAACTCAGCAGCACATCACAGCTGGGAATTGGTTGCTTCCTGAGGCTCTCAGTCTGTGGAAAAACTTTGAACCTGTTTTTGAAACTTCCCGTTTACTTTATTAAATTAGTCAAATTTTCACAAGAAAAATGAATTCTGGACTAAGAGCTGAGAGGGTGGAGAGTGCATTTTCTTTTCAACACAAGGTAACACAGGTAAAGATCGACAGGAAACTACTAAGGAAAATACTAAGTGTCACTTTCTATGGATTCGAAAAAAAATTGCCAGTCAACAAAAACCAGGCAGCATGTATTATATAAATGTATGTATCCGCTGAGCCCAATTTAGTATACTGAACTGCATTCACTGTCTCATTGTTGAATGTAATGTTCTTTGTGGCATGTGTGCTCTATTTAATTTAATCAGTGCTGAGTCTGTGGTTGCGGTTTAATTATTATGTGTTGTAGTACTGATTTACTTGCCTTTTCCTCTGCTCGTCTTTCTTAGTTAGCACTCACTGACTTTGATGTAGAAAAAGTTGTAACAGTCTGAGAGATGCAGAACTTCGGGAAGTCCTCTCAATGCCAGCTGACCAGACTGCGAGGAGACAGAGCTGAGGGAAGCCATTACAAGGCAGAGGTCAGGAGGTGAAACTAAAGCCATCATTATTTTCAACTTTGGGGAAAGGATCTGCACAGTTTAAAGTGGCTCGCTCTTCTCCTTTGCTCTTATTTGTTTAACAAAGCTGAGAGGAAGCTGGTTTGTGTTGGGCATTAAGAGAATCTTAAAACACCTGGATAACAACAGGTGGCAGTTATAATATGTTATTTTAGGGAATCTTTTGAGGGGAAAAAGAAGACAAAAGCATTAAGTCACCCACAATAACCACTGGTTAATCTTAATAATAAAATAGATTCTGCTAGAATAGATCAGCTCTTGCTAGGACTGGTACCTTTAATAGACAAATAACACAGGGCTAGGAGGAGTGAGTTGTAGCATCAATCATCATGAACATAAAACCAAACACACACTTTCAGGTGAGTCCCTGTGGTCCGTCATAACCTGAAAGTCAGAAAATGTATCATCGCCCAAGTCTAACTGAGCATGGCAAGGGACTTCTGAGCAGAATTTGCATATAAATAAGGTTGGGAACTAGTATCAGTTTGTTCTTGAATATAAGCTTTACCTATTTTGAGTTTATAGAGTAATTGCATGTTGATGATGTGAATATGTGTGTGTGTGTGTGTGTGTGTTTGGGGAGTGAGAAACGCACCTTGCAATTAATATGCAAGAATAAAATAAATATACCAAGCATATGTAAAGTGGAATCTCTCCACTTAGGCAAACATACACACACTTTTACACGGCTATTTCATTTTCTTGGCTTTGTACCTTTCTGTCATCTTTCATCATGTAATTATTTTCAATTAGCAGTACATCAGTGCAGTGCATGCCATTCCTTACAATTTGGCCATAATGAATGTTGAAAAAAACAAGTCAGAGAAGCCTTTACTGTAGGACCAGTGATCCCTGTAAGTAGAAGGTGATACAGTACATTGTCAAATATCAATATCAACAATTTTCTGAACCTAAATTAGACTTTCTGCTTAATGAAATTGATTGGCTATTAGAAAAACATGCTTGCTTCTCAAAATGTTCTGGTGTATAAATACTGTATGTTATGATAGCACCTTTTTATTTCCACATCATACATATATATAATAATATATAAAAGCTTTTTGTTAAAAATTACATTTCATCAGTACTAATATTGTAGAGACATACTGTATACCAGATAATGTATGACACTGACTGAATAGTATATAATAATTCACATGCAGACATACAAAATTGCTGCATAAGAAAAGAGTGATTATTTTAATGCTAGGTAATTAGCAGTCAGTGGCTAAGTTTGGACATTCATATAAGTACATGGCCATTACATCCCCAGGATGTCATCATCTGTGTGGGTGTCAAAAAAAAAATCCTCCCAACTTACTGCTGATGATTTGAAACTCAACTGTGAATTGTGTTGAAGCAGACTGGCACCACAACAGCTGGTAAGTAGCTAGCACCGTAGCTAAGCTAATGATGGAGACTCCCGAGACAGAAAAAACAAATCACAAGTGCCATTTCAAGACATGTGTAAGTGTGTGAAACGTATTTCAAACTCAAAGCCAATCAGTGCTGCCTTTACTCAGTTTGGTCTCCTTATCGAATGATGAGAATTTCTCCTGATGTCTGTCATTTGAAGTAGGGATCTGTACAGGATTACACACTGGCCAACAGGTAGAGGGCTGTGGTTGAAGTGGGCAGCTCAAATTTCAGTCTAGAAATAATGATGATAATGATTTTTTTTTTTTAATGTAAGATTTAATCAACTTTCATCTGTGCTGTATGTGTGGCGCATGAGACCATTGATGGATTATCCCCTCATACTGGCAGGAAACTAATGAAATATATTATGTCTTATAAATGCTTCCATTATGTGAGACATCACCTTTTTTCTCCATTTCCCAGGTGTCAGTAAGTGGTTTTCAGGCCTATGGGAGCCATCCACGGCTCTCATTAGGAACCCAGTTGTGACCCTGTCTTAAACACGTCATCTGCAAGCGTCTCTGCGGAACCATGCATTACTTAAAGGCCTCATTGATTGTCAGCACAATCACTAGGCCTCTGACAGTCAGCTTGGCTGATGAATCCGGAGGGCCATGGACATCAGCCGACTCCACCAGCCTCCTGCAGTTCAATTCCATCCACATCAGCACACCAGTCAATATTGCTTTCTATCGATAGGACACTGAGGAGAGACGAATAGGTTTTCATCTCCCGGGCTACCTGATTGTACTGACAGCTGTCAGCCTCTTCAAAGATAAAATCAAAATAAAAAACTAATAACAACAGAGTTTACTGAAAACACCAAACATCAGCCCACAAAGACATTAGACAGCTAGGTTTTTCCATTAGCAGGGGGTATAATTGCATGCAGGTGATGGGCCGATAACACTGATCGAATCAGCAATTGATCATCACCGATTGTGAGCAGACTAATAGCAGAGGAGTGCATCTCTGAACAAGATGAGCAACTGTTAACATGTCTTGAACTCACTCAACCAATTAGGACTGAGTTGCCTTCACCTCCAGACAATCAGCAGACCTGCTTTTGAGGAATGTAAGAAAACATTTTAATTTAACCCGCCTCCCCATCTCTGTGCCACTTTGGTATGGAAGAGAGGCTGTGTGATTGCAGTGTTGTGCACCCCCTTAAATTCATCTGGGTTCCAAGGTGCACCTATTAAATTAAAAACCCTGACTTGCTATGAGAGGGGAGCACTGTGTCTTGGTGTACACACACAGTGCAACTGATTGAAGGAGAATGCCACTGATGGAAAATGTGCCAACTGCTGAGGGAAGAGAGCAGTAGATAAAATGGGGGAGATAAATATCCCATCAGCCCCAGGCATGGGATTTAATTTTCCTCTATGAGCATTTCTACTTCAGCTTGGGAAATTGATCATTTCTATTCCCATACCAGGTGGAAAAGTGGAAGGGCTTGTGTGCATGGCGGTGTGTGTGCGAGTCAGTGAGTGTGTGTGAAATTCAATGTGTACAGTATGTGACTGGTTGAGAGACAGAAAGAGAGAGAGAGAGAGAGGACACATGAGAGCATAACTAACCACACCGAACCCGGAACAACGATTCACGCTGGCGATACAGTTGTTACTCAGTTAAATGATTCAGCAGTAACAGGATAAACAGAAAAACAAAACAAATGTCAAACTGACAGTCTGCATCTTAGCCGGGGGGAAAACCAACAGAAACTGACAGGTAGATTAACGTTGTCCCACAGGCTGTTTAGCTCCAAAGAATAAAATGATCATATTAATCATGGCTATTGATTGATGGCTACTCTACTACTTGACGTCTCTATCATGCATCACATACTGCATGGTATACACACACATGCAGTCACTCCAGCTATAGTGCATGTTTCATTCAGTACATCCTGCCTCAGCTTGCTCCTCACCTATTCTGTCTCTCTGTAAAACATAATGCAGCTTTTATGCACAATATTGCAGATACACACATATACACACACACGTGCAGCACGTTCAATCATGTCCTTGTCAGCTTGTTGCTTATAAATAGACATTAGTTCTTAGTGGGCTCTGTGTACAGCACTGTAGAAAACAATCTCTTCAGCCACGCACAGTGACATTAAGATCACTTGACAACAACACACAAATACTCCCACGAGGCAGAACATGAAAACACATTTGCATTGACTCAACTACTCGGCTGTAATACCTCTGAAAGCTTTAGGACCCTGCCGAGGGACAGAAGTGCTCGGTGTAGGTTTGAGATAATGACCTTGTTTATACAATGGTTTAACACTACAACCGCCAGGGGCTGCTATATATCTAAAACCGCCAACGGGTAAAATGTACCCGTGCACCTGGCTACTGCATTTCTAATACTGAAATAATGTACTCTGTCATTGTATCAAGTCATCGTCTTTAAAAAAGAATGTCTAAAGTCACAAAATGAGATTGTTTAATCATCACCTGTGTTGTCCTGTTGTTTTATAATCTAAGTATCTTTAAGAACACTAATCGCTTTGCATGGCCATCAGTATAAATCAGTCTAAAATGACACTGAAAATGGGTATTAGAAGGAAATAATTGGATATTTGGGTGGTGTGATATTATTATAAAATGACATTAATCACATAATGAGATAACCCATGTTTTTAAAATGACCAAAGTAGCCTAAATACCCCAAATGGATAATAATGAGCCATAATAATAACAATAAACAACCACCGCACGTATGGGTGATTTAATGTTTAACCAAATTGACATGACAAAGTCAAGCACACAATTTCACCTAATCAATTATTAATTTAGACATTTCAACGTGTGAATAAGAGAACATTACCAAGAAACTTGAGGTAACCATTAAAGCTTTTTTGAAATTTATAACATCATAACGCAAATATATCCTTTATTTCTCTTTTGATGTTCCATTCGTGAAAACAGAGTATGGCAACAAGCAAATTAGGCTAAATAGCCTGTAAACAATAAACGGTAATATGGCAAACCAAAATGAATGAATAATCAATTAACTAAAAATAAGTTTTACACACAATGAACATGTTTGTGAGTCGGCTGAATCATCTTCATTTGAACATGTCTGATTATACGTGTCCCTCAAAAACTCTTTGAGCAGACATTCAGCACCATGACTGTGCCTTTTCCACAGACAGCTTTCCTGCACTTCAGGCTCTTAGTGAAGGTTTTTTTGCAGGTCATTCTCTGCTCTTTTTGTAAATTAGTTATGACTTGATGTATTTGTCAAATCAAACACTCCAATGAATGCCGTTGCCTAGCAACTTATAATGTTTTATACATAAACACATTGAAATAAATGCATTTCATATATGGGTAAATTTTACCTGGTGGCGGTTATAGGTATGAATGCCCATGTTCTTAACCTGGATTTATCATCAATATTTTTAACAATAGGGTTGCTACGTAATATTATTTTAGGAAAAGTCAAAGACTGGGGGACATGAATATTTTATTAAAACATTGTAACGTAGAAATGAAAAACCGCCACTGGTAAATTTTACCCCATGGCAGTTCTAGTGTTAAAACAATTTTACTGCAGTGGTTAGGAAATAATTCCCATTTTGAACACCACAAATAGAGTGTTAAAATACTTGTTACCCCACTTGAAAAACTTGTTTAGGCAGATGTTAGAAGTATTTCTTCTAATACTCTAAAACTGAGTTGTTGCAGCAGCAAGAGGTAAAAAGATGCAGCTCAAAAAATTGAAATATTAATGAGAACAGAGCAATAAAAGACTGGAAAATCAGTATAAACACATGCAATTGGTAAAAATAAAAAGAGCTTACAGCGTTAAGAGAGGACTTACTAAGATGAAAACATACATGAAAATATGTATGCTATTTGAATCTAGCGTTGAATATTAATATATGCTGTATGAAGGTTTTACAAATAATATGCAAAATAAAGCAAAAGTTATAGTGTGTGGAAAAGGCTGAAATTATACCATACAGTACGCATATGCTAAAATGCGTCTGCAGTAACATTGTCAGGTCTACAGATGTTCATGTGTGCAGGTATGCAGATGTGCACTGTAAAAAATAATTTAAATTATATTTTATATTTACGTGTTTTCACTTTACGGCTGTACAGTAGAGAGCCTTAATTTGGATATTTGCATTACTGTGTGTTCACATTAACAACAATCAAATGTTTGGACATTGTGCTCTGTTACTGTGGTATTCACACTGTAACATATTAATGGAAGCAGGAAGCTACTGTATGTTCAGAGGAAATGTCTCCTTGAACAGCAACGGGCCAGAGAAAAGAGGATCACCAGAGATCTGGGTTTGGAGGAAAAAGATTAGAAAAACACTTTTTTTTTTTTCACAAAGCATAATTTGTCTCTGCATCTTCTGATTGCGATTCAAGTGATGCCCTCGGTGGTGGCTCCCATGAGAGAGGCTCCCGGCGAGCTGGGCTAATCAGATCACTTCGTTCTAAATTAGACCTCCAGGGAATAAAATGCCCAAACTAACTGAGACATTAAATGCGTTTCTCCCAAAAAGGAGCGACAAGGAAGATTCCTCCTTCTGGCTGGGTTCTCTCTTGTCCTGGAAATGTTTTTGGTACATTTTTGTCCCCCCTGTAACCACCCCCCCCCCCTTCTTTTATTTCCCAACTCCTTTAAACACAATCCTGTCTTGTCAAGCACAAACAGAGCAGGCTCCCACAGCTCCGGAGGTCCGGCAACAACAACAGACTCTCCAATCAGCTGTCTGTCACTCTGCGGCCGATACTGGGAAAAAAAAGTCGGCTTTCCACACTGTCACTGTGCACAGGGGGAGCCGGAAGCACTGCTATCTAACCATCCCCACTCAGGCAAAAACGTGCAATTAGCTGCTACAAATTGCAGGATCTTGTTTCTAATTATGTATGAATTTTTGCCCCCAAAAAGGGCTGACATATTAAAGAGGAAACTTGCCGTTGTAATGCATATATTAATGATGTCCAAAAGTTACTTGTTAGAATTTATGCAAAACTTTGCTAAGTATCTTTGCTATGCTAATCGCAAGAGATTCTGGACAACATGCAATTTGAATGAGATATACTGATGAGAGTGAGGTGAGCCTCTGCAATGCAAAGGACCTTCAAAGACGGAATAAACTAACAAGGCAAGCTCATTAGCTGCATTATCTAATGCAGATAATCTTTATTTAAATTTAATCTGATGCTTTTTTTTTTCTTTTTTTTTACTTTTACAAAACTGCAGTTATTCTTTTAATGTATGCGGAAACTGCACCATGTATATTGAGGTGGACTGACAAGTGAGAGCTGCAGTTAGATTAAACCTAAGTCTTCCTCATTGATTCAATTGATATTTAGGTATTTAGATAAGATTCATGCTCATGTTGTAGTAATGTATAAGCATGTAGTGGTTCAAACACTAACTTGCCTATGTTTTTGCTCTCCTGAAAAGCAAGAAGTGAGTCTTATCTAAGCAGCAAAGGCAGAAAGAAAGAACCATTTACAAACCACCACGTCCTCATGCAGACATCACATCCTGTGCGGTACCAGCGGTCAACAGTGGTGGCTTTAATCTAACCATAAAGCTGCATTAATGATTTTGCTCAGTGTTGCTAGGTACAATGATTATTGTATTTGTATGATCACTTACCCTTTTTAAGTTGTGCAATCAGTCATTTCTCAAAAACCTTAAATGTACAATAATTTTGACATGTCAAAATGTCCCATAATAGTGAAATAGTTTAGAGCTGACTTGTCTGATCATTCAATCAATAATTTGTTATGGAAGACTGATGGTCCAATTACATCTCTGCTGAAAGCTCAAGAAACAGCTTAAGTCCTTACTCACAACCTCTCATAAACTCTTTGTGACTGTGTTTCACAACCATCATTTTGATATCATTTGAGAAACCATTTTGTTTGGTACCCTGTAATTTTGTAGGAGCCCATTACAGTCAAATTTGTGAATGTATTGTCCACCATGGCACAGACCTCTGGTACTGATAGCTTTACCTGAAATAGAATACTTCTGGAGTCTTTGTACAATTAATTTTTCTCTTAGTTTATGGATGTGGTTTGGCCACCAGAAGGGCAGCGAAACAAACTAAAACCACATCATCTGATATATTATCACCATATAAAGTTGTATGGCTAACATGTTAGCAAACAGTTTGCTTTTACAAATCCAGCAAACCAAGAACAACATTAGCATTTACTTGGAGTCTTGTTTCTGGCCACTTGATGAATATAAGTCCAATATTTACTCCTTTTAGCTCTGTTTTGGTCTCCACCAACTCAACTGAGAAAAATATTTGGCTCTTAAGCTGCTAAATTCTCCACTATGTTCACCCACTAGATGCTAACATTTGGCAGGTAGCGCAAAGTTGGTTAATCGTAGCTTTTTTGATGAAAAAAGCTGCCTTCTGTGGCTTCACATGATGCAAGCAGAGTTTGTGGCCAAGAGACCAAAACAATGCGCCAAAAGATAATATAGAACACAGATTTGTGCAGCTTTACCCAGATCTTCCTCTAATTGTAACCCAGTTTTTGTACTAGTCTGCTTTTGGAAAAGTCATCTGGCTCATTTTGGAAGGTGTTGGCAAGCAAACTATTTTGTGCTTTAGGTAAGAGGATTTGTTTTATAGAATACAACTCAGTGAACCTTTACAAGGATCCTCCTGCCTCCGTTGGTCTCTGTAACCACAAGACCATCCTGCTGCCACATCGGCATGCTTTCTACAATCCTCAGTCTCGCAGATCTGCAGCAACCAACTGCTGAGTTTTCGTATACAGCAGAGGTCATGACAATGCCTCAGAGGTTACAGGCTTAAACATGGCAAATTGGCCTTGCTGCTCCATGCATAATTTACATCAGGACCCGTGTGAGGACAGATATAGAGAGGAAGATGAAAAGGTCCAGCAGCTCTCACATTGCCTGGCAAAAAAAAAATCCAAAATCCATAATCTCAAAGTTAACAGTGGTTGTGAGAGACTGCTAGAGCACCTTGCGCTTCATAATACTAGCCTTTTTTCAGAATCAGTGGCTACAACATTCGCTCCCCCAAGTGTTCGAGGGAAACCAGGTTTGATATGATAATTCGGCTGCTCGGCTCTCCACTCTGCCATATGCCCGACCTCTCTGTGGGGAGAGGAATGCAGCTGGCTCTTCTCACTATTAATCAGCCTGATGGGGGAGGTGGAGAGTGGTGGTTGTGGTGGTGGTGTTGGGATGGGGAGGCACTAGCTGCAGCCGGATGCTGGCCAACGTTTCATTACACACACACACAACCAACTTCTACAGTGTGTAAAAATAGCTTGTTCAGCATTCTCCTGTTTTCCTTCCTTACCTTCTTTCCTCTGAACCTCCTTTGCTCCTTCACTCTTTGTCTCCTGCACTTCTTCCCTTGCTCATCTGTCCTCATCTCTTTTCTTCCATTCAAAACATCCATCACACCTCCGCCCAAATACACTCAGCACAGAGAGCAGCAGTGGGGGCCCAGCAGGGCGAATCTGTGGAGTGGACAAAATATGAGGATATCAGAGGCAGCTACTGTCTCCATCAATCAGCGTCCTCAGGTGATACCAGGTGAAAGCTCCAATCCCTGATTGATTTAGCTGTTAAATCCACTTCAGTCATGAAGGGGAGATGGAGATGAAGGAGACTAGACAGTCTAAACAGAGAGTATATAAACCTTGAGGAAACTGAGATATAGATTGTGCAGAGATGACTCAAACACAATATCAGGAACTGAGGAAAAACATAAATCCACCAAGACATATGAAAAGAAATGCATACAGAGGAGGAAATTGATCAAATACCATAAAGTAAACACAAATCAATGAATAAAAGATTGGCAAAACCACCAAAAATAGATTTCATTTTTATTTCCTACTCATTTGAATATTTATTTATTTATGCAGTAGTGGTGTCCGATACTCAAGAAAAGCCATCAAACAGGGATTTACTGATTCCAAATAACAGGATACTGTCTGCAGCTCTTCTGCAAGCCAATAACGTTCCGCTGAGCTTCAGAATTGGATATACAGTTATGAGTATTAGAGAATACCAAATCAGGCACAGTTATGTTGAAACCCCATACAAATTCTGAAGGACTCATCGCTGTGTTGCTGACACCTAATAGTGTATGTTATACTGATCAGGAGCACATTGATCAGGAGACGCATTGTTGTCCTCTGCAGTGATATCAACAGTCCCATTCATTTTTCCTATAGATAATATACATGACTCACAGTTGGAGCACATCTACAGCTTGGATCGGCATGAAACTCTCCCAGTTGAATCATCAGTCCAAAAGATTAAGAACTATGTTCGAAAATATCTCGTTCTCTGATAAAAAGTCAAGCTCGTGTACAGAAAGAGTTAGGGGGAGAAGTTAATTACAATTCCCAAGATGCATTTTGGCGAGAAACATCCAATCACCAAGCTTAAAATTCTGTCACGTGCACTGCTAACGGTGGGCAGAAGCTTGAGTTTACATTGGTTTTCCAATCTACGGTGTTAATCACTCTAATTTGTGCCTCTGACTGGCTTCTTCTCCATAGAGTGACCTGTTTCTTCATTAAGTAACACTGAAGATATCGTTCAAAGGAAGATTTGAAATGGAATGCGTAACAACACTTCCAGGACCAGCGGCCCCTATCACTGTTTTACTAGAGAGATGTGGGATGATTAACTACCACTATGGTACTCTCTACAGTGACACAATGTCCTTTGGCATTATTCCAAGGTTACGTCACATCTAATTTATATCATTTAATTAGCTACTTTTGCCATGTCACAATTGAAAATATAACAAACAGTGTATAGCCCCTTTTAAATTAGCTGAATCAACTGAATTAGAGTTATTGGATTTTATTCAGATGGAACTTCCAGAGATGCAGCTTTTGCAGCCATTTTGCCACAGTTTTGTTGACACTTAATTCTTTTCAGCAAGTGACAGATATCAGCGCTGACAGAAATATCCAATATCTCTGACCCGCAATTAAAACTAAGAGGCGGGATTTTTTTTTTTTTTTTCTGTAATTACAGTCTGAGAGATATGACTTGAACGCGGCTTTCCAATTCTTCCCATTATGCACAAACAAGGTTACTATTTTACGTGCTGTGTAACTTGACAGCCTCAGTTGTATATGATGCTTAGGATTAACTGTGTTTAGTTTCTACTGGTTCATTGACTACTATGTTTTTTTTTATTCTGGTTCCAGTTTACGTTGTTCCCAGTGAGACCATAAAAGCTGGTTTAACATGGCACCAGCTTGATAAGTTATTATGGACATGTGTGAGCTAGTCTACCAGCATCAGCGTTACCATTTGTCACAACAAGCTTGTCGTCTTGTTATGTTTAAATATCTATACACAGGGAATACTCCAGTGGCTGCCCATGAACAGGCTGGGTAGCTATAAAGCAGCTAGGCAGCCTCTATGTGGATAAAAGATAAATGCAGAACAACAGGGATATTAGTGCAGAGTATGAGAGATGTAGTTTCAAAATGATTGAAATTTAACAGTAAATTACATTTAAGGTCCCTTGCTGTGTTTTCTGTTTTAATTTAGCTCCTGTATACACATGAGCCTCACTTCTTTGGCCTCTGCTTCAGTGTATATCTGACTGCATCAAAGCACCAAAATGGATTCAGCTAACTCTTCGGCTCATATCAGCAGATAGACCGACAGATACAGGACTGAGGGACAGTGATTGTGGACATGTTCCACAGACTTTTATAAAAGCTCCCCTGTGATTTACTTTCGGAAATATTTGCTTTTGGAAGGTAGCTTCTAACAGGAGGACACAGCATCAGCCGCGGGGCACAGTATGATGACAAACAGATGGCCTGCTGTGATTTGTGTCTTGGTTGTTGGTGTGGAGATACTGTAGCATTAATGGAATATGATAGCAGAAGATGATAGATGTTCTAGATATAAGGTGTTAGACAGACATAGACAGTGATTGGGTGTTTATTCTGCATTTGTTTCCTACAGATCTTTTCCCCTGTTTTTCCCTCTGTTATGTTATGTTGTTACACTAAACTTTATTTAACCAAGAAAGGGTTGATTATTTTATATGCTGTTTCCCATAATTGCCTAATTTTGCCTTGCATTATTTGCATTATTTGCACACATTTAAAGTCCTTTAAATTGTTTTACTTCAGTCTCTCCTGTTTCCTCTTGTCTCTGTATGTTCATAAAGCTCTGAGCAGCACAGTGGAAATATTTTCAACTTGCACAGACGTGTCTTTGTCATAGTTCACTCCACTCCAGGCAAATTTGAGGGGAACTTTGTATGCAATTGTCTGCTTCTGAAATGTGCACTGTGTTCTGTCTGAACACACCTTTACACATTTTTCATGGCTGAATTGTCTGACCAGCAGGCTGCCGTGTACTGTACCAACTTTCAAGTACTGCTGTATATACTGAACCCGACTTTGTCTTTTTGTTATTCTGTGGCCGTATATTCAAAATTTGTGTAACAATGGTTGTTTGTTGCCCTTGCTACAGGTTCTGAAAAAACACAGCTCACGTGTATTTGAAGCCAAATCATCTCAATGAATGTCATCTCCTAAAGGTGACACGTGGCTGCGAAGGAATCCAAGAGGGGAACATTGTCAGGCATCAGGACATGGTTAGGATTCCTCTCAGGGAATGAAATATGAAATATTAACCTTGTTTTCCGTCCTAATTGGCTGAGGCTTCTGAAAAGGTGAGAGGTGAGGTTGAGAAAGCACTTTGAACATGGCGAGAAAGAAAATAGCTGGCGACATTCCTCATCAGCTCAGAGGGTGCGCTTACGTTAGGACGCCTCGCCTGTGAATACGAGAGGTCACATTTAATGAAATTTAGTTTTTTCAAGCAGTTCCCACTCTTCATTCATTAGGTTGCTGCAGATATTTCAGCATCAGTTTACAGTGGCTGTATTCCTGTGTCTGGGCAAAACCCTACTAACCTACACAAGTATACTCTAAGCACACAGTAATAATGTAAATGCATTGGGTAATGAGATTGTGAAAAATTCTGCATGGCAGGCAGCTGGCTGTACTATCAATGTTCTTGCTGTTTTTTTGTTTTTTTTTTCAATATGCTTTTGTGTCTGATTAAATAAAATTTAATTGATATTCATTGATAAATCATGTTTTGATTCCTTTTGGACTTTCAAGCTTCAATATTTATTCACAAGTCAAACAGCTCGAGAACACAACTACACCTGTCAATCTTCAATCTTTTATATTATTTCTGTGAACACAAACCCACACATACACAAACTTTGAGAGTGAACACATCCGCCCACTTACACTCGGTTCATTAATTTAATTTGACTCCCCTGTTCTGTCTCCAGATTCAGTTTTCTGTACTGCTGCCATTTGGTTTTCTTCTGCCTCATTTTCCTGTATCTGATTGTCATCCTCAGTTTTTTCTCTTGTCTTTTGGGATGACAGGGTTTATCAGCCTTTTAGGGTTTTCTGTCTAACTGAAGAGTTTGCATTTCTGCTCTTCCTCTCTCCCGGGGTTTTCTGTCAGTTGAAAAAGATAAACTTAACTATGACTAAAGGTTTCTCTTTCAATGTTAAAAAACAGCACCTTTTTTGTTACAGTACAGCAGGAACTCAATTGTCTGACAGCAAACACCTTAACTTTAAGAAAGAATATGATTGAAGTAGATATAAGAATTTTTGGTAAATATGGGCTCAAAGCCTCATCTTTAATTGAATCCTTCTCTAGACAAAAACCTGCACAACGACAGCACCATTTATTTATTGTCCTTCATCTTGAATTATTACAGGGGGGAAAGAAGGGAGCCATTAATTAGACAGGGATGTAAGATGTCTCAATGCCAACCATTTGTCTTGCAAGTGATTACTTAGAGAAGAGCTTTTCTTTGATATGTAGCTGAAAGCCACAGTATTCTCATGTAGTTGTAGGGGAATGAATAAACGGATGGCATCATTCAAATCACACAGACCCAAGACTGGTGCAGCCACAGTGACCACTAATCTACAACCAAGAAAAATTCAGTCCCAATGAACACAAACCAAGCACATGATTTAGTTGGTGTTGTGTATTTATTCAGATGGTTGAAATATTTACATGTTTGGCTCACAGTTAACATCACTGCAAGATCACGTTTTAGAAAGATCTGGTCCCAAACAGCCATTTGGGACTCTTATGTACAACTGATTGTAAGTCTGATACAGTACAGAGGGATTACATTAGTCATTAATATAGGTCATTAAATTATATGTGGCAATGCAACAGAAGTTTGATACAGTAAATATTGCAGTGGCCAGTTCTATTACCACTTCAACTCGTCCTCTTCCAGCACAACATACAAGCACCAAATTAGGATTATCACATGATGAATTAGCAGCTTTAAGACATTACTGGGACAAATCCCCTTAATTTTTTATTCTAATACACGACTAAATATACTAAATATACTATCTGTCATGTAACAGCAACCACTGGATTTTCACACAAAGACAATCAGCTAATAATATTATAATTATTACTTTTTTGTTGTTTGGCATCCACTTACTTCTCTGGGAAGATTGCCATGGTGTAGTATGAGTTCAACAAAGAAAAACCATAAACCTAGCCAATTAAACAATTTACATTTTCAATAAAATTTTGTCATATCTGGCGTCAGCCTGTCCTCTCTCCTCTGCACAGCTGGGACTCCAAAACAAAATTTCTCTATATGTCCAAAACGACATAGAATACGTGTTGGGGTCCTGCATCACCCTGTCGGAATTTATTTCACAATAATGACCTGCTCGCTGTACATTATCCCTTATGAGGATTACAAATCCTTTTGCATCAACATATAGGACAGATATGGGGGACAGACAGAGGAGATGGCACCCAGTAAGAGGACAGCAGACCACCGTGGGCTGTGGATTTTTAATAAAAAGTGAGATAGAGACCCCTGACTTTATTGAAAGATGTAAAAATATGATGTACTGTGTTGTGACTAAAACAGATGATACAGATAACCTGGAGATGCTGGAAAAATTTAAAGCAATGGGTTTCTAAATGTTTGTTACTAACCGACAAGTTTAAAAACTGGCGGTCAGGTGAATCAGTGATTTATGTGTATGCTTAAAAATAAATAGACACCCATTCAAATGTGATAAAGACCTTGTGCTCCTGGCTGTTTACTAATGGGCTGTTTGTAAAGGGATAAAGAAAAAATAGATGACTTTATAGGAAACATACAGCTTGACAAGGTGGATAAATTGTGTGACCTAGACAAAATGTCAGTGGATGAAATAATGGAGGAGGTTTGCGGTATTGTGATTAATAGTGCGAAGATTGCATTTCCTAAAAAAAAGGTAAAGCAGAATAAAATCCCGACATCCTGGAAAAAAACAGTGTGGTTTAATACTGAGCGCAGACAAAAAAGACAAGAATAACTAAAAGTTAAGAAAATGCATAATATACATAGAAATGTGGTTAGTGTGTAGAATGCGTAAGGACAAAAAGTATAAAGGAAGAGTTATATAAAGCACAGAGGGCCTTTAGGAAGAAATTTAGAGGAGAGTTGATGAGTATAAAGTCTAAAAACCCAAAGCTCTATTGGAAGATGCTGAATGACTTTGGTAAAGATAAGAAAAATAGTCCAATTTTGCTTAAAGACTTTAACAAGCATTTTAAAAGGTTGTCTGACTGGGATGTACCGATGAATGAGTTATTTGAAGTTCACTGTAATGGACACATTTTTTACAGTAGTGTCTTAAATGTTAGTTTAACTGAACAAGAGATTAAGGATGTTATTCTAAAAATAAAACCTGGAAAAGCAGCACGATTAGACTGAGTCTTGAACGAGTATATTAAAAGCACTTAAAGGCATGCATTTTTATGCCCCTATATGTCTCTGTGTTTAACAGGATTCTGTACTCTGATGTTATCCCTGAAGACTGGGTGCTTGGTTTAATTGTGCCAATCTATAAGAGGAACGGTGACACTGGGAATTGTAACAATGACAGAAGCATCACCCTTTTGAGTTGTCTGGGTAAGCTGCTCACAAATGTATTGAATGTAAGATTATGTAAGCTCTGTGAGGATAATTACATCCTGAGGGAAACTCAGGCAGGATTTAGAAGGAGTTACTCCCCCATTGATCATATCTTTTTACTGAAACACATTATTGATTTGTATTGTTTTAAAAAGAAAAGTGTTCTTTCATTGATTACAATAAGGCGTTTGATACAGTTTGGAGGGATGCACTCTAGTACAAATGCAGGTATTAATGGTAAATTCCTGGATGTAGTAATGAATATGTACAAAAACATCAAATCAGATGACAGTGTTAAGATTTATCATCATTGTTATTTGCATTATTTATCAATGATCTAGAGGACTATCTACCACAGTATGGCTGTCAGCCTGTTATTTTTAATGACATAGTGATAGATAGTTATATCCAGCTTATGGTATGCAGGAGGTATGCGGAGGAGGTGTGGGGGTTTGAAAAATAGATACATTGGAAAAACTAAATCTCACATTTCTTAAGTACACCCTAAAAGTTAAAATGATAACCTGCAATAATATGGTCTATGGGGAGCCGGGAAGATACCCACTCTGTGTCGCAGTTAAAAAGAGAATTATTGGCTGCTGGGGGAGGCTGATGGAAGGTAAAGAAACTAAACTCAGTCGAATAATGTACAACTATTTGCTCAACCTGCATAATTTTGGTTTATATGCGTCACCATGGGTCTCGCAGGTCAAGGAGATACTGGATGACTGTGGTTTATCTTGCCTCTGGCTTACACAAAAGTGTAACAACATCAACTGGTTGAAACTAACTGTTGAAGAGAAGCTGAAAGATCAGTTGGAAAAGAATCTGTTGTATGAAGAATGTCAGCATAATGAATTATAGAGAAAGGTATTTGCCAAAGTATTATTTAAACCGTCCATCTGTTTAAATTTCTTTTGTTATTACAATCAGATAAGCCAGATAAGTTATTTGTAAATGAGGTGCCTTTTTGTTATTTGTTATGTTAGTCCTTGCCATGCCGTGTGCATAAATACATATGCAGATAACATTAACTGGTGGTAGCAGTGTGAGTTAAAAGTTAAAATCAGCAGCTAACTCACAGGTCTCTAATTTTTACAATTGCATTTTATGTATTTAGCTGACAGCCAGTGTGATGTGTGCACCTAATATGTTTGGGCTTATCACAAAATTGGATATTCATAAAATAAACAATTATAATTTGATTAGACATGGGAAACATTACCTAAATAGGCAGTACTGTTACTGATTGAAGACCAGCATGTTGTATTTCTGTCATTTTAGGACGGATGCAAAACGTTGTAATCATATAACAAAACTGTACATTGTTTTGGTTTGTCTAAGTATCAACTTATAATACTTTAAAATGTACATCAGTGTGTCAATCAGTCGTCTATGAGCCGGTTAGAGCTGCTTCTTATTTGTTTAGTCAAAGAAATGAAGCATCAGTGATGCAGCCAGCCATACTGCTCGATTATGTTGTGTGCAAATATCTTCATCCCTATAAATCAAACTTTCTCTCAGTCCTTTTCCTGATCATGGCTATTTATAACTTTGATAGTGCTGTCACTCGCAGCCTATAGCTTGCTAGTAAAACAGATCCATCTCCTGACCAAATGCTTTGCTTTAACAGCTGAAGTATACCAGGCACAGACGCGGCATGTCACGTAGGCAGGGCGGAGTGGGGTTTTCTACCTGCTAAACAGACTCCATCTCCGTCACTGCGTGCATATTGAGTTTTGCCCAGTGATAATGAAGCATGGTTATGCAGCATTTGGAGGTGTAGGCTATATTAACTGGTACTGAATTAATTAACTAGATCATTTTAACTACAGGATCATGGATACACATTGATTTGATTGATATATTTTAATGTGCAATGTAAAAAAAACCCACAAGGTTGCAGTGCTATGTCACATTTCCTCTGGTACAATGAGGTATTTATTTTACTCACTCTTAAACAGTTTGTGCTCATTTTTACACAGTTCTATGAAGTTTTTACCTGTTGGGGGGCTGTGTAGCCACACGTAGAGAAAAAAAAACAGCCATGCAAAAATAGAGATGAAGACAATGATGGTCAATTGATTATAATGGACATGCTCTACTGGGGCCATACTGCGACAGACATGTTGTGCCGCATCCGTGCCCGACGTATTTTGGCTGTGTTCAATGACAACGAATACAAAAAAATGTGACTTCACTGATCACATGAACGCTGAAGGTTTACACTTTAGCCTGATAGTGATGGCTTCATTTCAGATCTAAGGTATAGCACCCACACAACAAAAATGTGTTAAATGGCAATCCGTACAAATATTGTCATTTATATTGCCAGCCTGGCTCTCTCTGACTTTGTGTGTTCCTGTCTAAACCCCTTCTGTCTGCCTGAAAATTGGCTTTTCAGTAATGATTAGAACATGGGCATGGCTACAGAGCAGGGAAGTCATAAACATGCTAATCCATTCAGAAACATGAGTGAACAGTGCTTTCTCACCCGGGCATGTGCAGTGCACAATACAGCTGAGAAGTAATGCAGAGTTGGCTGTATTGTGCTTTAGTTAGGATAATAGCCAGTCAGTCTGTTTTTTTCCCCTGTAGCAATCTAAATGTGGTTGATCTTTCCACAGAGTTTGAGTTCCAAAAGTGCTGGAGTTAAATACTCTTTAAAAATGATTAATACACTAATAAAATATAGTATTTTTGTCCCTCTGTGTTTATATCCCTGTTTGTCTGTCTCTCTCAGTCTGTCTCTACCTTGTTTCTTTCTTCTCTATCCCCATCTCTCTCCCTCTGCCTCTTCCTCACTCTGGCTGCTGTATTGCTATCAGCACCAAGTCAGAAATGTTCCTGTTATTGATGCACACCAAAGCACAGCCTCTGACAGGAGCAGACAGCATGAAAAGAGAAGCTCCTGAAATAAATACATATGTAATGAGGCAAAAGGGGCCGCCAAATGGCTTGCCAATATGTGTTTGTCAAAGGCTGAGCAGGGGTTGCATTGACGTATAGATCTATAATGGCACCATTTCTTAAGTCATTTAGAGGGGTCTACACAAGGCGTCACACCTTCCCACCAGCGCTGTTTCTTTGGAGAGGTACTAGATTAGTGAGGTGCCCAATTTTCTTCATTATAGAAAAGTGTTTTGTCCAAAGGAGACTTGAAGTCACTTCGGCTGTCATCATGGAGAAAATTATATGCCATTTCTGCCACCAGCTTTGCAAAGGTAAAAGATATAAGATGGAGCTACCACATGGAGCATTTCTACAGCAATTTCTGGAGTGCTGGAGAAAGGTAAAGCAACTTCTAAGTAAGTAAGAACTCAGCTGAGATTTTCAGGAGGATTGTAGTGCATTACAGTTACAAATGTCAAAACACATGGTTATACCTTTATCTCTGTAGGTCTTGGTCACACGGGGGGGAAAAAGCACTATGTGTGCTCCTGTTATATAAATAATAATTTGGCTGATTAAAGTTTGAATTGGCATTTCGGTCTGGAGGGACATAAACTGTTCCTTTAAACTAGCTTTATTCATATTTAACACCCTTATATGTCGAAATATCGACTATCATGTCCACAACTAAAGTAACAGGTAAACAACTAAAGGCAAAAACTGACCATAAAATTAATCTAAGGGCCTCAGTCTGTTTCAAAACGAGTGTCAGATATTATTATAAGAAGAAAAGGTGTTTAAGCTTTTTCATCCTTCACACAACTATTCCCATTACTTGTGTCAGCTGAGTGAATGCTTTAAAGGAGAGTACGATTCATCAAGTGAAGCCTGCAAGCTAGTTCAACTTACAGTAAGTTTACCACTACACTCACATGGCAAACTCCTCTCACTGAAACATACGTATATACAACACACCCTTTTGATCATGGTGGTGCATGTAAGCCGTCAGTGCTCTGCTCACTCTTTTGTTGCCATACCTGCTGCCCTGCCGCTCTCCTGAAAGCTAATGCTGTCACTTGCTGCTGCTGCTCCTCAGATTGCATTTCAAAAGCCTTGCCGCGACCCCAGCATCCACCTGTGTAGCTCTGAGTATACCTTCTTAGGAGGGAGGTTAGTGTCATTGTTCTCAACTCCGTTCTGTGCTGAAGTGGTGTTGGCTTGTGGGGAGCGACGAGGTCAGAGCCGAGAACATTAACGCTGTACATATTCTACATTCACATACAATGTGAGTTAACAGACTGACATTGTGTGGCATGCAAAAGACACAGAGCTCTTTGAGAGAGATGAGGGAGGCAGTGTGATGTAGCCAGGAGGAGGCTATGACAGCAGGCTTTTTGCACTGCCTTCGAGAGAGGCCATTCAGAACAGCTATAAACACTTTAGCCTTTAGATGCAGTCTCACAACCTAGTTCATTATGAGAACACTGAACCCTTAAACAGCTCCTGCAGCAGAAGCCATGCTCTGATGTCAAATAATTGCACAGTAAATCCAAGAGAGCTAAAGTATAAGTTTTACCTAGTGCAGCTTGTTACTAAAAGGCATGATGTGCATTTGTTTAGTGTTGCCTTAATAAGGTTGATCAAAGAACTGCTGTTTTTTTTCTCTGCCTGAGTTACTGGACATTATTTTCCTTTTACTGAAAAGTCAGCTATGTTAGAAAACTGTTAGTAAAAAACTTGAGGCAGAGCTCTTCTTGCTTCAGTTACAGAGAAGTGTAAACAAATGAGTAAATAAGTGTTATTTAATCAAAAGTGAAAGACATATTTGTGCATGCTTGCTGCGCTAACTCTTTGAGAGCTTACCACTGATGCAAGTGATGAACGCAAACAAACTCCAAGCATAATTTTTCACACATTTATTCCATGAGTGCATGTCTGATTTCAATTGCAAGAAACTGAAAAGTTTTGAATGACTGTGATGAGGAACTTTTCCATTTTCAGAGGAAATCATGTAGACTTTATACACTCACCGAGCACTTTATTAGGAACACCTGTGCAATCTAATGCAATCCAATACAACAGCTCTGCCATAAATTCTACTTTTATGAAGCTTGTACATTTTCAGTTTTTGTTGACATTGTCAGAAAGGTGATAATTCTGGACTGCAATATATTGAAGTGTTCCTAATATTTTTCCCTCCTCGTGTATGTTAATGGGGTGGGCAAAAGAAAGAAACTTCACTGAACAGTTCCCTTGTCACAATAGCTACATCAATGGATCTGTCAACACAGCAGGTCACCTCTGTGACTGTGGACCTGAAAAAGCCCATTGTATGCCTCCACACCAATACATTTGCACTCTTATATACCTAGCATACCTTAAAGTATATTGTGCTGTGGGTGGTATTGTTATTTACACTGAATGTAAGACATCAGAATGTTTACTGCTTTACATTCAGCCCTGTTCCACCATTGGAGCAGCGGTGTCACCATGGCAGAAGTTGAGGTTGCTGGAGAAATAGGTTAAGGTCATCTATCAACAATACAATGACAGAAATGTAAATACTGTCATTTACTGTCAATCGATTAAAATATTTAATCGTGATTAATCACATGACTGTCCATAATTAATCGCAAATTAATTGCACATTTTTTACCTGTTCAAAATTGTGTGTTAATACTCTTATCAACATGGGAGTGGATAAGATATGCTTGCTTTATGCAAATGTATGCATTTATTGTTGGAAATCAATTAACAACACAAAACAGTGACAAAGACTGTCAGAAACCCTCACAGGTACAGCATTTAGCTTTTTAAAAATATGCTCAAATCATAAATTATGGCAAACTCAAGCCCAACAGGCAAAAGATGTCAGATAAATTTTCCATTACTTCAGTACTGATTAAAGATCACTCCCTTGATCCCTCACTTCAGACAGGGTTGCCACTCTTTTGTAATGATACATTTCAAGGGCTCTTTAAGCATTTTTCAAGGACAAATTGTTTAAAAATTCAGAGACCACAGTATCCCAGCTTTAAGAGTTGCCTCTTTAGCGAAACCAGTTAACTGCATTTGCCCTCTTCACTAGTGGCTGAAGGTGCTGGGTTGGTTGCTGGAAGTATTTGGTTGGTGAATGGAGTTGCTGGGTTAGTGACTGCTTATTGTTGAATACTGTATGAACATTGTAGAATAGAGAAGAATAATAACACTTTGTCCACTCTGTCACTATTATGTGGTTTACCTTGTGCCCCATCTGTCACTTTTTACAAGCTTTGCCTAAAATTGCATTTTAGTCTATACACAAATACACTAAATGCAATCCCCAATGTTGAATTTTTTTCCAAGAGCCTAACAACCAACAACCAACATAACCCAGAACAATTAGCTATAAACCATCATTTTCTTACCTTTGTCTGGCTCTCCTGTCCCTGGCTACTCCTTTGTGTTTTCACATGTTGCTTCACATGTGTGTTCTTCCTCAGGCACTCGTAAACTACACAAGTCATTTTAATCTAATTAAGTAGTTTACCACTCTATGTTCAAAACATAGCAAGCTAGCTAATATCAAAAGAAAGAGCATGAGCTGTAGGCTATTCAACGTTATCTCACATGACGCAAAACAAAGGCTATAATTTTGTGGTGTTAACATCAAGGTAATTTATAGTCATTTTACAACACAGGGTTGCACAACAAAATGTAAGTTGTAGTCCCTTTATGCTACACGCACATAGAACATATATACAAATAATTCAGTTTACAATAGAATAATTTTGATGCATTTTTTTGCATCTTGGGGAACAGCAGCAAGATAGTGTTGATAATATGGTCTTCATCTTCACATTAAAAATTTGATATCTGGGAAACATTGTCCATCAACTCTGACTGTGTTTGAGCACCCTTGATGTAAACAGAGTCCGCCTCCCCTTGTCTTGCTGGAGTCTTGCGTTCTGTCAGCTCGGAGCATGGTCTGTCCGTCAAGTGCAAAGCTTGATCCGGGGTGTTGTGATGGAGGCAGGTCTCTGATTTCCCGTTGTTTGGCCAGCCTGTGTCCCATTTCATCTACTCCATTTTCCTGTGACCGGACATTAGCCAGGAGCAGCCTTAGGTCCAAGCTGGGTTAGCTTGACTAGCTTAGCTCTTATTCTGGCTCTCTTCCCTCTTCTCCTAGGCCAGTCACACCACCTGCAGCAGCTTTTGCTCTGGCTGGTCTGGCTGGGTGGTCGTAAGATGCCATGAGCAGTGATGGTGTCAAGGCCCACTGTGTCAATAGTGTATTTCTGCCATAGGTAATACGTGTTTTAGCAATTAAGCCAAAAAAAAATAACCACAATGAAAAATAACCACAGATGAAAACAAAAATGTATCGACCGCAGCATCTGAACATATTGCATAATTAATTATTTCAACAGTGAGCACACACATTTATTCATTATTTTCTCCCGATAGCTGGTTGTTGTTGGCATACTTGACAATAGCTTGTGCCACCGCTGGTTGTTTGTGTCATCTGTCCTGAACCAGAGAGGGGGGGGCTAAACAATAAGGGTTACATAGGCAACTATGAGAGAGCACAACAGCCAATGACACAGCGCAGCAATCAGCAAATTGCTGTATGCTTGTAGCCTATGCAGAGCGTGATAGATAGGAAGAAAGTGTATCAAGTTTGGCCCAACACTCCAGATGTATAGAAATGGTATTATAGATAAATTTTGAGATGACAGAGCGCACAAGGCTAAAACTTGATATTCCAGTAGGCTAAATCCAAGTACTTTTAAGGACCTCTTTATTACTTGGTAAATCCAAGCACTCCAAGCACAGGTCTTGATTTTTTTTTTTTTTTTAATCTAAGCACTTTCAAGTACTTTCCAGACCTGTTGCAACCCTGTTCAAAAGCAAATCACACAATGTAATTGTGTCCAACCTCACATGGGAAAAATAAAGGCTCACAAAAACATCCCCTTGTGCTATGGGATAAAAACAGGATCGTACAAAATATAACAAATGATAAATAAAGTGAGCAGGAAACAGTGGAAAGGGACTATAAGAGGGAAAATTACTTCCATTTTTTTTTTGCTCTATCGAGAGCCACCACATCTTCTATATGGTGGTGGCTCTCGATAACAATTCAAGTGCAGTCGTTGGATGCGATCCAAATTATTTCACACAGACCCTCGTCCTTCACAATGTTAAATGCCTGCAAGCTGTAGCCACTAATTTAGCTACTGCTGTTGAAAGCTTGCTGCTTATAGGTTTACCATGGGTTTCCCTCGTACACTATCAAGCATGGTTTGCTGCAAGCGGGATGGTTTGGGGCTAATGAGGCTGCCTGCATTAGCATTAGTGCTTCACTAGCAAATGGTATTAAAGACCAGATGTACTGCAGTGGTAACTCAGTTCATATCGTCAGTAACAACAAATAACTTTGGTCTTGTTGACAGACCCATCTGACAGGGCTTTGAAACTGGACTTGCCATTCAAAAGATAATTTTCTTTATCCATTGGTACCTGCTAGTTGCCATCCGACTTAATGCTAGAGGGCTAAGCTACAGGTGAGGCAAGGGGTCATCATAACAGAATCTGCGTTAATACCGTTAAAAAAATTAGTGGCATTAAAATGAATTTGTGTTAATGCATCATTATCGCATTAAACTTTTAAAGCCTTAGTAAATATACATTCTGCCTCTAAGGACTGGATTCAGTCAAAACAAGTTGAATATCAATCATGCCCTTGTCTGTACCTGCATCTGGGCTAAAAAAAAAATTTCAAATTCAATTATTCTACGGGCACGAACATTAAATGAAAACAACAATGCCCAAGCGTTGTAGAAAAACATGGTTGTGCTCATTGTCCAAGGCTTTTACAGTATTATGCTGAAAACTTGCTGTGCTGCATTTCCCCAGAGGACTTATTTGTAAAAAATAAAATTGCTCTCCTCTCTCTTTAGCAGTGAATATTAGCCTGGAGAACAAGCGGGACATAGATACAGTACACAAGTTTTGTTTAAGATCTTTTCATTGCGGTGCATTACAGTAGGAGTGGAGGTTACCTGCCGTGTCAGTTCACTCGCCTGTATTTCTAACACAACAGTGTGCCACCGCTGCAGAACACATCTCTTAACATCTGAGTGAGAAGACACATTACTGTTACATGCCAGGATGCTACGCTGCAGCAGGATCATGTTTACTGCTGAGCTTAATTCAGAGGAGGAAACTGTTGCGTGACTATTTTCTTCACGCAGTTTACTCGCAGATTCCATTCATTACGTCTCATTATGGAGCTGTGGCCATTGTCATACCCTTTTGAGCCTTTGTATTGCAGGAAATTCTCACAATTATTTATTCACTCTTACACAGTTCAGTTTTGCTCTCCTGCATTTGATAAGCAACCAGTTGAGCTTGGAAAACAGAGTTAATCCAATTCTTTCCAAACCATTTCTCTTGAGGATGAAGCCAAAATGCAGTTTTACTAAATCACAGTAAGCAGTGTGAATATGACAATTGTTACATCTCTACATTTCCAAATACTTACTCTCAATAGCATAGTTTTGTTGATGCGAGTATTAATAGTTTGGACAGTGATACACACATTGAGCCTTGAAACTCTATGTGATGTCCCATTAGCTTCTTCTACAGTCCCACAATAATCACCAGCACATTTCACTGTTTTTTTCCCCCAAAATGTATTCAGTAGTCGCGCCCCAAGACAGCAAGCAAATTACCAACACTGCCAGAGGAAATAGAAAATGAACATAAATGTATAAGTCTGCCTAATTTCCTTCTAAAACAAAAATAACTAATTGAAATGCAAAAATATATTGCTTTTATTATGATAAATTATCCAAAGAAAAATTGTTTTAGGATTTGTGTTAGAGCTAGTAGTTGCATCAGGACTGGGACAGATGTGGAACTCGACTTAAATTACCTGCAAGTCATAAAGAAAATCACAGAGAGAACAGAGTGAAAATAAGAAATTCAGATTCAGAGAATAAGCTAATGGTCAGAAAAAAGATCATTGATATCTTTCTGGTTTGTAATTTTATTTTTATAGCATATCTTTTCCCAGCACTTCTCTCTTACTAGAGTCACAAGAATCAGGCTTTTACCTTTGACATTTGACCTCTCTAAGGAATGTATAATACAGTGTCTCTGCTCTAAGCACATTGGGTATGTCATAATGTTACATTAAAGGCTAAGGAGCATTTCATACTACTTCGGTTTAAACAAGACTAGATCAAAACCTAGTATATGGCTGGACCATGTATGAAACACTAGAGGGCTTTTAATTTGAAACAACAGATACAGGAAGTAGCAACACGTGGCGACCAAGCCCCCAGAAAGTCCACAGAAAACTTCTTACATCTCCGAAAACATCAGAGCAAATTTACAAATAGGCAGTTACCGCCTTCGGCTGACCAAGGTGTTAATCCATTAGTCAGTCAGTCCTTCAGTCAGTCAGGAGCACGTTTATACAGCTGGCCTCCAGCCAAAAGAAGACCAGTTCATCCACTGTGTAGTATTCCCACTGTGAGGGAGTCCTGGATGCTAATATATTAGTGTAGACTAACATCAGGCTCCTTATTGGATTTGGGGGAGTTTACACTAAATCAGTTATTGCCAAACCAGTTATCCGAGATAGTGCACGTTCACCAAACACATTGGTTATTGGCTGTTTGAAAATATGAACAATAAAGCATACATTTAACCTCTCTGCTTTTCTAAGGAAGCTAAGCAGATAAACTGGGTTATGTTAAAAATAATAATCAGATCTCACATTTTTCCTTTTATTCATATAACACTAGGGTTCACAAAAACAATGCTGTTTCTTTGTGTCCATGTCTTCTAGATGGATAATAAGATGGTGAGGATGCTGACTTTTGGGATGTGCAGCTTCAGCCTCAGTCTTTTAGCACAATATCATGTATGTAGTCATTAAGAAAAATGAACAATAATTCAAGCTGAAAAATATGTTTCAGCTTGAAGCATTAAGATGTCAGAGGGCATTTTCAATCAACTCATGTAGCTAACATTAGCTTCATTAGGTAGCTAGCAAGCGTGACAGCTGATAAAATCTGCAAGCTGTCATTTCAGCCAGAAAACTTGACTGTTGCCGGCTAGAAATGAGATGTCTGCTTTTGTCTGCTTCTGCCTAAGATCAATGACCCATTGTTTCGAAAATTACTATGAATTTCACGTGGTAAATCTGCCATTGTAAACTACATATGTACTGTGCTAGAATGAGAAACTTGACAAGCATAGCAGCAATAAGTAAGGAAGGGGGGCAGGCTTAGCAAGCAATCAGTTGAAGTCACTTTGGATAAAATGGTCACATAAATGAGTGAAGATGATAGCATGGTGCAACACTATGTGGCCGACCCAGCCCAGGTTTAGGTGGCCTTCCTGTTTCATCAGCCTGATGTCTGTGGAAAGACAGCATTCTTATTTTTTATTATTTATTTTGCAAGGAACAAGGAACGGCACGTCCTCTCTCAAAGCCTATTTTTGTTCAAGCTGTCAATATTCACAGCTGATGGAAAGTGCCTCTCAGAAACGCCTCTCACAGACTTGGTACAAATGAGCTGACGTTGGAGTTGCCAGGGCAACAAGCACCATGATCCCTGATTGACGAATCACAATCGCAACCCAAACATCAGGAAGTAGCTGGTGTTGCATACGCACCCGCAAAGAATCCATGCTCCTCTACCATTCTGTCTACTGCTGCTGCACATCCGAAGCATTCAAACCGCGAGTTGTTTTTGGATTAAATGGTGATTTCTTGGAGTAAATACTGTAGAGTGAGCAGCAGTGTATATTTTTAGCTCGTAGATAATCAGTCAATCAGAGATACATTATACAGTTATGCAGCACAGTCTGTCTGAAGACTTGACTGTGCATGGTTTACAAACAGCCTGCACTTTGCTTCAGTGGAGAGCGAATCAGATCCCTGTGGACAGGCTGAAAGAAAAATCACGCACACACCAAGTTCATATTATAGGCTGCGCAAGAGTACCTTACATGATTTTTTTTCTTTCCACTAGCTGGAAGGCAAGAAAAATAGAAAACCCCCAGCAGCATTTCCTGCTGATGGTACAACTACTCACCCCCACTCCCCACCCTCTCTCTCTCTCTCTCTCTGTCTCTCTATCTGGTTGTCTGATTATCTCCCACTCTTTCTCTCTCTCTTTATCTTTCTCTCTCTCCCCGTCTCTGTCTCTTCTGACATCAGAGAAACGTTGCAGCTTCACCAGAAGCCATGCGATAATGTTCACTGACTGGATCCCACGCCAGTGCCCTCATCACTTGAAAAGACCCTGTCAACACACACACACACACATAACCATACACGCTCCCTGTGATGTGTACACATGCTTTACACCGCCTCCCTTTTACCCCAGAGTTGTCATGCTATCCATCTTGTACAGGAGCACACAGTGCAGTAGAGGGGGCATTACTGGAGATCTGGGACCAAACTGTCTTCATTCATTCCTTCTGCCTGGCAGTAAAGCTGCGGACTCTGGTTACAATCCCTGCCTTCCTCTCTGCATGTCTTCCTCCTTGTCTGTCTTTTTCCTCCTCGTCTGTCTCCTTTCCTGGCAAGCCGATGCATTCTGTGTGCAACCTCCTAACTCCGCTGAAACACTAATGGCAGCAGAGGCCTTTATCTGGCAGGGGAACAGGATCTCATCTACAGAGCTGCCCGCGGCTACAGTACACACAGAGACATACATTAAGCCTCACCAATACACCCAAAGAGAAAGCAAAATAGAATTCAATTTAAAAGTAGCTCGCAGAAAGACAGCAGGGGAGGATCTGGATTTGTTTGTTTTTCCTCCTGCCTTGTTATGCAGCACCTTGAATATCAAAATTAATAAGAAAACATGATTTGCATTATGGCGGTCAGTCACCGAAAAACAAAATAAGTTTGTTGATGATGAGCACAGACACAGCCCAGCGTCAGCATGCACAACACACAGCAATATGTCACAAGTTCCATTCAAATTTAGACGTGCCGGGCTAAAATGATTGGCTCTTTAATTAATTGCATTATCATCAGCAAACACAGTGATTTTCTCCCAGCCGTGAAAGCTCCTGAGAGAAAACAGATATAATGTTGCTGAGGCCACTGCAGGAGGAAATCAACAGGCGCAGCGCTGCCACAAAGTCACAGTGCCCCCTACTGGCTCACACAGCAACAACACCCTGAAGAGAGCATTACCCTTGGCACTTCATCCAACACCAAAAAGCCAAGGGGAGGGCATTTGTGCACACAGCCATGGGACACTCAGAGAATGGCATCCCTTCAGAATACAAAAAGGATTTTCTGCCAAGTGTTTGGCAGTCCATGCAGTGCTCATGTATACTCACTTTTGGGGTTGTATGTGATAGAAAACAGCTTTACATGATAGTTGGATCTGATGTCTACCATTGAGATGGAAAAACTCCCCCCATGAAAAGCATTTGCAGGGTAGGAAAGGAGAAGGTTCATAAATAGAATGAATCCATGTCTGCAGCACAAAGGGGCGTTTAGGGGTTTACAATACATGGGTATAAGTGTTGTGTTGTGTTTCCAGATGTCCTAAAGACTGAATCTACTTATTTAAATGAATGTAGTTAACTATGTATCTATCCATCTACTTAGTTACGTGAAAAGTTGCCCTGACAACTTCCAGATTATTGCATTTTAGACACAAAATCCAGCCTTAACCAAGATTTATATGTTTTTATCTCTGCTAAAGCTGAGCAGCAGAGAGACAGACTATGATGACAGGTCATCTGGAGACAAATGCTGAAGCTGATCCGTAGACACTGAATAATGGAACAAATGCGAGAACACTGTGTTAGCAGTTGTGGTGAGATTTTACCGGGATATCGGGACATTTTCTGCTTCAGAAACTGGAAGCTAATGTCCTATAGAACTCAGTTGGATAGATTGTCTCAAACAAAAACTTGTCAGGGCAACAAGTTGTTAGGAATTCAGTGTCAATTACAGAATATAAATTCACCAGTTAAATCAATGTCTTTATGCTCTGATCTCCAGAATCTGAAACATTTTATGTTAGTGGATCATGACTTTACTGTCTAAAAACATTAGAATAACACAATGTTCATTCTGATTTAAGGTGATTTTTTCCTTTAGCCTCTGCCTCCCAGGCTCTGTTTCTTACACAGCAACTGTCCACATTAATACGACTCTAAACAGGAATGCCAGACACAGACTTGTTGTGCTAAACCGATGCATTTTGTTCGGAAACAGCAGCAGCAGAATGGGCATATGGTTGAACTGGGCAGAGCATATGTCCCCAGCATTCATGCTTGAGTCTATCTGCACAAACATGACAGACCCAGGCCAACATCCCCGGGCAAAGAGTCTGCTCCTTGCTTCTTTCAAACAGCTTCCAAGTGTTTCAAGTTTGTTATTGCAGTAACAGCCTTTGGAGAGATAATAGGATATAGAGTAGTGGTTCTCAAAGTGGGGTCCTGGGACCCCAGGGGTCCTTAAGGGGATTCCAGGGAGTCCCCAGCAAAAAGGGGAATCATTTATTTTCACCAAAAGCAACACAATGACAGAATGTTTGACTATTGTGGTCATGGGTTTCATACACTTCACACATCTAAAAGCAAAAATCTTATCAGATGGGGGTCTGTGGTCTAATTTGTGTCAGTTTAGGGGCCCTTGATGTGAAAAAGTTTGAGAACCACTGGTATAGACAATCTACAAATGCTAGTTATGTATAAAAAGACAGTTTTATTGGAAAATACATTTCCTTACTCACTAGAATAGCCGGTGTTACTGCAGGGCTGTTTTATTCTGCTGACAACATCTCCTGTGATATAAATACTTATATATATTTGGCCTGTAGGGAATATATTTTTGAACTGCCCTAAAAATCTACAGGACACATTGATCTTTAAAGGTAGAATCTAAAAGCAATTTCTGGAAAGTGTCCACTCATAAAGGATGGTCTCATATCACCCATCTGTTTTCTGCTGATGAGTATGAGTATGCAACCTTGATGTGTTTGAAAGGTGCCTTGTTGTAACTGATGATGAGCTTTTTTCTTTTACATTGACCACTTCTTCTCATATGCACAATGTCTTTTATTAATTATGAAAGAACAAAAGAGATGTAGAAATAACATTTAAACAGCTGAATAATTTTGAATATGAGAAGAGAGAAGAAAAAGAGAGAGAAATACCGTGATGTGGTGTGATGAAATTGAATCTTAATGAGCCACTAAAGGTCATTAGGAGGTTGTAGCAGCTATAGCCACTGAATACAGAACAAGCAAATTAATGTAAATAATATGTTTAGAGTTCTACCAGTAAGATAAAAATATGAAATCCATGCAGTATGAAGTAGAAAACAAAAATGAAAACATAGGGCACATTTAAAGGTTTAATTAGCCATATTTAGCCATCTCTGAATTCAAAGCATATACTCAATCTCAATCTGTACATAATATTCATATTAACTATTATAGAAGGTCATAATGCATGGTTTAGAATACAACTAGTTAACCGCTGTTGGTAATTAATAAAACAAAACAAAACAAAAATTGCAACCATAGTTTTAGCAAACAGTCCGTGTATATTTTTCTGTACGTGTACGTGTGTGAATTGCATATGTGCTGCAGAATCGGATAATAAATTCTAATATTGTACTGTGCTGTAAATAATATAAGCACAGAGATATACAGTATGCTGCAGGAGAGCCTGTTTCCCTTTCACTCATGAAGAAATATTTTCCAATTTGACGGCGATATGTATCTCTGTGACCACCTACCCCGTCAGGGATTAATACGGGAGACACATCTGCAGCTCACCATCTTCTGGTGCGTAGGATCATCTCAATCAAACATCTGGGGAAGATATGATCAGTTCTGATAACATTTTTTTCACTTCATGCATATTGCAAATCTGACTCTTATTCTTGTTAAATTGGTTCATCACTAATACTTTGTTCAGCAGCAGTGTTGTGTGATTAAAAGAAAAAAAGTCTAGATTAATGCACATCTATAAAAACGTCTTCAGAAGATATTTAAAGGGAGATATTGATCTGGCTAACATAATTTCCTCAGTCAGTTTTTTGTACAGCTGCAGCTCTTAAATCATTATAATCATTGAATCTTTGATATTTTAGATATACAAAGGATTACCTCTAAAACTGCAGTGACATGCTTTCCTTTCTCACCTCCTCACACCTGTCCAATCTTTGCACCAAGTAGGTGTGAATGTCACATTGTCAGTTTCGGAAAGTTACTGAAATTGTCAGACACAGACCCCCCCCCAATTCTGAAAGTTGACAAAGCTGACAAGCAGTTCTAAAGGAGTGTACTGGCGCTTTAAGTCTCCAGAGATGACCAGGTCATTAATGATGACCTCTGATCTGTCAGGGTTTAATTTCCAAACATTTAATGGCATCCAGTGTTTATATAATTTAGACATTTTCGTCTAGAGTCAAGTTACCTTATATTGAGACTGGGGAAAAATACAACTGAATCTCATCTGGATAGCAATGTCAGATCAGACCGATCATCAATCAATCATCAGATCAAACCAGTGTTGTGCTAATAGAGAGAACAGTAACAGTTCAAGTGTTGAACCCTGGGGAACTCCAGAGGTCAAAGAAACCTCTGATGAACTTGAATAAGAACAGAAAAAGTAGATCCTGAGAGGTGCACCGTGTACAACAGTGATGTCATACACTTGCCAACAATGACATTTACCTTGATATCACCCTGAATTAAAACCCATTTTAGAAATCTGTGGCACAAGTGGACGTTTCTCTTATACTTTTGGTTGCATTGCTTGATTAGACTGGGTAGTGAATACATGGATAATTTTGCATTTTTCCATTTATTTTTATAATACATTTTTTGTATTCTCACCTTGCAAAAAAATACTTTACCTAGGCTGCAGTTGATACAGATTTCCTTCAAATGACTGTACCTATCTGTGCCTATTTTTGTGGATCTGCAGTATTAAAGGTTCAGTCTTTGAGACAAAGAAACTACTAACCAACTTAAAGTACACAATTTCAGAATAACTACAATATAAGGGCTAAAAAGCTACACAACTGCAACACTATTGTCAAGGTTAAGTTACTGCTGTGAGTTGTGATGACTTAAGATGAAATACACCAAACATCAAGCCCAACATCACTGCTATTATCATATATTTATCATTATCATCTGAAATCCATTACATTAACTGCATAACAATAACCAGGTAAAAACCAAAGTGCTGAAAACAAACTGGAAAAAAATCCTAAAAATAAAACGATCAAGGGGATTTTGGGCACAGTGGCTCTTTAAACTCGAGTTGTTTCCTGCCTACAGTACTTGTTCCATGCTACCAGAATCTAACAGATGACTCCTCTATTCTCCTTCACCTCCTCCTCCCTGGCTGAAAGAGGAGTGCTGCCTCTCCTCTGTACGTTCGTTCCAGTCAGCAGGTTCACGTGGACGCCATCCAATTTCTCTGCAGTCTACGGGGGAACAGAAGGTCTCTGCAGTAATCTGTTGCCATTTCCTTTACAACTCAGCAATTAACTACACCCGGTGACAAAACAAAGATTTTTCTCAATGTACTCTAAATAGGAAGTGATTTTCGTTTTGTTAAAAAACACCCACAAAGGCCCCCATGGGGATTCAAATGATATGTAATTGAAGTTTAATGGGTCTCGGTTGCAATAACAAGCAGTGATGAATATTAATATTTTAAAAAGACAATAGCGTTCTGTATGGGTTTAAAATTCGGAGAGTTGCTACAGTGTAAAATACCAAAGGCTGAAAAAAAGGCATCTGCTCACAGCAGTGTGGCCTGCTGAGTGGGAACAAAAGCACACAAGTTTACTGAGACTCAGTGTCACAATTCAGCCAGACTCAATGCAAAAACAGATGGTACACTTAGGAGTAGATGCGACACAGAGAGACACACTGATAAGCCACTGCAGCAGCATTGCTCTCAGATTCTTTTTTAGAGAGGACTGTAATTATGCAGGGAGAGTCAGCTGAGCTCCATGCTGTTTGTCAGCATCGCCCTTCTTCACGCTTGTACACTTCCACACACATTCACGCCAGTAGATGCCCAGTGTAACCACAGGCTGCTGCTGTCATCCACAAAGCAAATGAGTCTGTTTACTTTCCCAGCTTAAAGGGTTTCTCCAAACCATCTGGGATTCACACCAATGACCTGCTCACAAATTTGCTTCTCTAATCTCTAGATTGCTCTGTTCTGCCCAGAATGTACTGCATGTTAACTCAACACCAGGATCATTTAAATATTCAACTGTGGAGGACAGAGTGCCAAGAAGTTTCAAAGGGCCTTTTAAAAATAAAAAAATTAATGTATTCTATATCCCAACCACCTCCTGCCAGCGCCTACTTTTCATGCAGTGAACTTAATTAAACTATGCTACTGACCCATTTCCCTAGCAATGAGCTCAGGGAAGTATCTGACAAATGCTAGTTCATGCCTGCATGTGCCCAGAGGATTGTGGCTTCAAGGAACACTCCAAGATCAAAACTCTGAGGTAAGCGTAATCGCATGCAAATGCCTTTCATGCAACAAGAGGAAAAACGGCTTTAAGTATTAACATCCCTTTGTTTTTCTATGGTCATAATACTACAGTGACTCCAGTCAAAACTACAGGCTAATCACTGCTTAAATCAATTGGTTAAATCAAACATTCAGCATGCATACTGATTAGCAAGACAGTAACTTGCACCAATGGAATGTCTCCTTGTAGAATAAGTTGCCAGCTTCAAAGAGAATCTATTAGCAGATGAAGTGGTAATGATTTTAGGCCACAAGTCCATTAAAAGCCATTTTCTTTTAAGAGTCGAAGAGAAAGCTCATGGGTCCATGAGTCCAGTTCTGCTCCTATCAGCTCCAGTGTGGAAAAAAAACAAGAGCACTGGGCCACTGGGACATTCCTGCGAGCATTATCAGCGCTCCTTAACTATTCTAAACTGACATCAATTGCTGTGCTGGCTTGATCCCAGTGGACCTTGTTAGCTCCATTTAATGGCAAAATGAGCAACTTCTAAGTCCTGCTCTGGCACTGGGAGCTGTGAGTCCTGGCTGCACTGTTGTATTAGGTGGTGAATGTAAAAAGATATCACACTAATTACTGAAGGGACACAGGATTGCTAAACATTTGTACATTTGTTAGCACATGGAGCCAGTTTGTCTTGGCAGTCATAGAAAGACATATGCATATAGATGATGTAGCTATCACACTGAGAAGTGGATAAGCAGCGTCTGTCACTATGAGGGAACCAAAGCATGTTTTGAGCATGGTTATTTCTTTTTTTTTTTAAATTGACCTCTGATCTTTGACTTCATCATTAGCTTGTATTTCTTTCAAAACTTTATTCATTGGGTTTCCAAACAGATAACAGACAAGCAGTATACAGAGTTTCAGTTGAGACTTCAAGTAACTAAAAAACAAAAGATCAGAGAGAAAAATAATTTAAAGAGGTACTGCACACTAAAATGTGCTTTTTGAGCTGTAAACTAAATTATATGACTCTGGTGTTAATATTGACATTGACACCAAATTTATAAAAATCGGCATTTCATGGGTTGAATATGGCTCAATCTGTCATCTGCTGTTTAAAATCAGCCCCAAAAAGGTGGGGCCAATGCTGACGAAGAGTCGACCATTTGGGAGGTCTCTACGTCATGAAATTTATATAAATGGTAGAATGATAACACCCACCTCCCCCAGTCCCGCACTCATTTTCAAATATATGCTGATCGAGAAAGCTCTAGGAGCTTACGGCAGCTACAGTGGTGCTGGCCTGCTAGAGGGGGTCCCTCCATCTGCGACTGTCTGCAGGAGGAAGAGCTGCTGGCAGCCACAAAAATAACAGAAATCCTCCTCGCCTGTCGCCCTGCAGCTCTTCAACTCTTTGGCTGTCTGTTCCTGCAGTTATCAGCTGGTAAAATCTTGTTTAAAAACGTTAAATCACGGTGTAACCGCAGGCGAAGCAGGTTCAATTTCAGGGGAGATGCTCTGCAGCGGACAGCTGCAGCCGACAGGACCTGTCCACTGCGGAGCAGAGCAAAATGATTTCTGGCCCGTTTAAATGTTGTTGTACTGTTAGTCTTCCTGTCATTATTATTATATGTTACTGAGCAACTTCTGCCCTCCTGCCTCTCAAAAAAATCCCCCCCTCCCCCTTCAGTCCTTTGCCCACTTTTTAGCATTTTTCAAAATTATGCAGTGGGTGGGGTTAGGCTCAGACCTGGGGGCACATTTACACTTTAATGAGTGGATGAGAATAAACAGAGATTATGCCCTTCATAGTGAGTAGAGGGGTCAAAAAGGGGTCAACACTGGTAGCTGCTGATAGATCAGGAAAACTAGGGTAAGCATTTCTAACAAACCTAAAAACCTGTAAGTGCCTGAAAAAATTATGTTTAGGAAGCCTAAACTTCTCTGTGAGTTGTTGGAAAGAAAATATTTTATCAGTATCCTTTGATCGTTTTAATACTGCAAACATGCCAGGAAGAAAATGTTCCATCTATTAAAGAAGGGTGGAATAACGGATTTGCTGCTGGTGGAGCAAGGAGACAGAGGGGCTGAAGGTCAAAATATCGCCTGAATTGTTTTCATATCCTTAGCGTTGGAGACTGTGTAAATTCTAAGGAACAACGGCCACTGTGGTCACAAATGACAATTACAGGACAATGGTCCAGTGAATTTCACTACATTTTTCAAGTTCCCTCTCAGTCAATTCACTCCGTATTACACATACAATATGGGATATCACGCCCCCGCGTGCCCTGACTGAGGGCACCTCTATTTACGCCTTCAAGGCAGATGATCTGTGGTGCATATATATATATATATATATATATATATATATATATATATATACATCCGTCACCACAGTCATCCTTCAGTTCTTACGCTCTTCACTTCTTCACCACTTGGACATGCATGGTTTACCTTGCTAAGAACACCTCTCCCAAGTCAGGCTAGCTAACTACAGCTATTTAGCTCTATTTCTTCAGTAGGCTACTGCCAGCTTGAAGTTAGCTTAGCTGTTGGTGTTAGCCAGCAGCTCCCCACAGAGCACTAATTTCGAGTGTGTTTTTATCCATGGGCTTTGTGTTTCGGGATGAGCACCAAGCCTAAACAGGCGAAGAAGAAATCTTCTGTCTGCCCCTGTCCTCAGGGGTGCGGCTTCTCTTTGCATGACAAGGACCAGCACAAGATATGTCCTGTCTGTCTGGGGATTTACCACACCAGGGGAGTGTTGACTGAGCCTGTGCATTTTCAACTACTATGCATGTCTAAAGGAGTGCCAAGAAAATGTGTACATTTCAAGAGATGAATGCATGTCTGTTTTGGATTTCACCATTATCCTGACAATTTACATAAAAAATTGCCTTGTCTTAACAGAACAACGTAACCTGTTGTGTTTGCCCTCTTTCCTAATAGTGCTGAACCATCATGACTATCTGTATCACAGTAGTTTTCAAGACCTTTATTCTAAGTTGGAAATGGTTGTGAATATAATGAAGATCAAAAGAAGAGAAGTCATCACTGTCCTTTGAGAGTCTGGCTGACATTTCCTCCATCGTGCCAATCTCCTCTCTTAGCAGCTGTTGCTGATGTGTCCTTGAATAAGGCACATAACCGCCAGTTGCCCCAGTGTAGCTTCTCAGTGGCTGCCATTATACTGTGATTGCACTCGGGGCTGCTCCTACTTTTACTGTAAATCTAGGAAAAGATTGGTGCATTTTCTCAATGTTCTCCCCACAAAGAATATTTATGCACATATATACTGTTGTCCATGTCTTAGTAAATTTAGATGGTAAAAAAAGACCGATGAGTTTTATTTCCTGGTGCCCTGCCTTCTCTGTCCAGAGAAACCTGCGGGGAGCCGAGGTGATATAGGCAAACATGTTGATCACAGCTCAATAAGCAGCGCTGAGGTCATCAAGGGCTGCTTTAAACAAGACAGGCTGACCGTTGCCCTGGCAACAGACTACACCGACAAGCAAACAGGAGATCCTCAGACAATCTGAGCATGTGTATATCTGTGGGTCTGCACATTTTTATGTTCATATGTGTTGCTGTGAGAGTCTCTGTTTATATTTTAGTGTATCCTACTTTATGTGAGTGTGCGCTAAATGTCTGAGTTTGTGAGTCTTAACCTCCACCTGCTGCATCGTGGGTAGTTTGTTGCCTGAAATATTGTGACAGAAATAAGGAAATGACTTTATTGAGAATTCTTTATTTGGAATAACCCCTTGAGATGCATCAATCCCGTTTTTGAGGGGGTGCTAAATGACAATAATAAAATCTAAGTACAATTAGACAAAACATTTAACAGAAAACAAATTAACTACAAGATAATTAAACAATACCAAATGTTGCAGAAAAAAAACATACAAAATCAGGATATCATACTCCAAGCAGAGCAAACAGATCATTCATTCACACGAAAGTATTAATGTCGGTGATAGCATTAAGTAATAAAGTTATAAAACATAATTATAGAGGTGTTATTATGGACATGTACAGCTGATCCCATAATAAGAAGACGGGGCATTTTGAACGAGTGGAAAGATGATATGGATCGAATATTTACAGGTAGATTATTCCAATCAGATGTAGCTTTAAACATAAAAGCTTTTTTAGCTATAGACTTACAGACCACAGGAGCAGAAAAAAATATGCTGTATAGAGTGCCTCAGTTGATAATTGGAGGAGAAAGGTACAATGAACTGTTTTAAATAGTGAGGGTAATTGAAATGTATACATTTTAAAATAAACTGCCAATGTCGCTGTCTTCTTATGATGGGAGAGGGCCAATTAAGTTTCATACATTGTACAATGATGAGTTATGAAAGAACAACCAAGAGCAAATCTGCATAGTCTATTATAAACCATATTGAGGGAGAAGATTAGTTTTGGATGCAGCCTGATATACAACGTCAACATAATCCAATATTGGTAGAATGAGTTGTGATGCAAGCTTCTTTCTAACAGTAAAAGAAAAACAATTTCTGGATCAGTAAAGAACACCAATACTGAAGTTCATTTTCTTCACAATATGATTAATGTGGTATTTAAATGAAAGTTCAGAGTCGAGCCATCGGCTCAGGTATTTGGTGTGTTTAACTCTTTGTAGTGGTGTACCATCAGGACAGGAAATAATACATGAATAAGCTTGAATGAATAAGATTTGGATTTAATGCTTTGGTGAGTACTGAAATCATAGTGTGAGATTTAGTTTTATTGAGTAGTAATTTATTAGCTGTGAGCCAGTGTTGTAGGATATTAAAATCAGACTGCAAAGCTGATTCAATCTGTAATAAATTAGTTTTAGAATTGTATATTACCGTGTTGTCTGCATAAAGCTGAACACAACATTCAGAGCAAATCAAGGGGAAGTCATTAATAAAAATGGAGACGAGAAGTGGACCGAGAGTTGAGCCTCGAGACACACCTCGTTGTTGTACTAATGTATCAGATTTTCTTCCTAGTATGACAACACATTGTTTTCTGTTATGAAGATAGGAATGGAACCAAACTAAAGCATTACGTGACAGACGAACAGAGTAAAGTTTATCTAAAAGAAGGTAGTGGTCAACCAGATCAAAAGCCTTAGTCAAATCAATGAAAATTGCACAATGTTAATTTACTATCATTAGATGCAGAGAAAATATCCTTTGTAAGTTTTAACAAAGCAGTAGTTGTGGAATGATTTGATAGAAAGACAGATTGGAAATGTGATAAGATATTGTACTTATTGAGATAATATGAAAATTTAACATAAATTACTTTTTCAAATACTTTTGCAGTAGAACAAATGATTGAAATTGATCTATGGTTATTGAGTTCACAGTACACCGCCCCCTTTGTGCAAGGGGGTGATATGTGAACATTTCCATATGGCAGGTATTTCACAAGTAGATAAAGACACAAAGAGGGTACATGAGAACATGAGACGATAATTTGAGAAATTTAGTTTCAATGCCTTCTAACCCAAGACCACTACTCACTTTTAAATCATTAATGGCATCCTGGACCTTGACAGATGTTATTCTCCTGTGACTAAAAAGTACATTGTTAAAATCACCATCAACAGAAGAATCAGGCATTAGAACAGACCAAGGAGAAATGCTGATTAAATGCTTGTGTGTATGTTTCCAATAATTATGTACTTATTCTCATGCAGTTACCTTTATAAAAATACACTCAAAATGTAAATGCTCAATATCAGTGATAATTAACTCAGAAACCAGATTAGAGGACACATATTTGGCTACACCACCAACCCTAGTGCCCTTGTCGACTCTGTACAGGACATAAGTTTGTAAATTTAATTTCATTGTTAGATATTCTGAGTTAGCCAAGTTTCTGCTAAAGTAATAACATTAGGTTTGTACTGATCAACCATGCTTGAAATAAATCCATTTTTGGTAGGCTTCTGATATTCAAATGAATTATTTTCAGTCCTTTAACACCATTCTGTCTGACACTTCTGATCAAACATAGCAAAGCAAAGCAGATCCAGAAAAATAAGTTGTAAGGCACAAAGATACCAAAAAACAAAAAAACAAAAAAGAACCCAAGACCAACCCTTGACTCCACAGGCCCAAGAATTTTGGTTAATAAGCCAAAACCACTTCCGCTCTGAGCTTTGTCTGGTTCAATGAAGAGAAATATATGTAGCTCAGAAAAACCTGAATTAGTCATTAATAAACAGGAGGCTAGTGCCTTACATAAGAAATTATAAAGGCTGCTGCATGTAAAACAGAATTCATTAGTTCATTCATTAGTTATTGCAATAACTTGTTGGGTTAATTAAAAGGGAAAAAGGAAATCGTTCACCACTGGTGAAAGGTATAATCTACCTCAAAAGGACAGGAAAAAAGTACTAAAAGTACTTTTTTATGACTCTAGACTTCCGCTTTACGGCAACTGTATATAAACAAAAAACAAAGCTTCTTACGGCAAACCATACCATTGAACTTGCTGGATGTAAACATCCCAACATTAGCAGCAGTTCCTGTTACAAAACATGTTCTCCCAATGTAGATAAGGAGCCCTCAATACCATTCAAGGTGCAAAGAATGGGATCCACTTTAGTATCAAGGTATGTCATCATTAGGGGTGTCGCAATATACAGGTATTGACGATAAACACGATATTTACAAAATGAAATATTGATATCATGTTAATAATACACATATGATAATATCACGTAAATAATCCAGCACCTCTTAAAACCCCTCAACATTTCCTGACGAGCCAATAGGAACAGATTCTGCCAATGACTGGCGCCTCAAATAGCCAATGAAATTCCGAAAATGATCATATGCTGCATTTTATTGCTTTTTATGAAGCCACAACATGGAAATTATGTAAATATAAATAGTTTGCTTTGATTTACTTTTTATATAAACTGCTTTTCCACCATAACACTTGTTTTGACTCTTTTATATGCACAAAGTTTAGTTTCAACAAGGGAACAAAGCACTCTAATGTGTTTATGCTTCAGTTACTCTGAAGCAGGGGTTATTTGGTGTCTCTAAATGGCCTTTTTTTGGAAGACGCCTAGACATATATATAGAAAAATGTGTAAAATATTCATTTTCTGTGGTATTGTTATTAAATTTGAACTTGGACTAGGTAAGGCTCCATGCTGTGGTCCCATTGTGTTTTCCAGCTAATAAGTCCCAGCTATAGGTCATCTGCATCTGTTTGCAAAAACATATTCAAGCGGAAATAAAAACCTTATACTTCAGTGTGTTCAAACTTCTTTCAAACTTTGTACAGTTATGGTTACCGTCTCTCTCTCCACCTCCCTACACTTATATTTTGAGTGTAATTCATTTGCCAGAAAAGAGGCAAAGCACACAATAAACAAAGTTAAAGATGATTTGACTGATTTTTTTTCAAATTTTCTATAGATATCGCGATAATATCGTTATCGTGAATTCTTTTGGCCACAATAATCGTGTTGTGAAAATCTGATATCATGACAGCGTTAGTCATCATATCAGTTTTAATCTGTTGGATAGCATCAGATAGGTTTTCATCTGACTGATGAATTGGTCCATTGTTTGGTGACTTGGCTTGGGAGTTGACAAAAATATAAATAATCTGTACTTTTGCCACAGCTAAGCAACTTTTAAGTAATTCAGAAGGAAAGACAAGCAGACCTTAGCTCAAGTTGGCTTACTCATTCTGCAGCCATCTTGCCCCAGCTCTCCCAGCTAAGGACTTTAAGTCCCAGATATATATAATCCTCATTAAAACACAGAACCCACAGGATAACACTGCATTTTAATTGAAAAGGCTCATAGGTCTGTTTTTAACTGCATATCAAAGTAAAAGCAACCAAATCAAAGTACCCACTATTACTGATAATGGTAGTCTGTCCATAACACACTGTCCTCAAGTGAATCTGTGATTTACTGAGGCACAAGGCCAAATAATGTTTCTTATAAATGTGCATTTATAAGAGCTGGTAAAGAGATAATGAAGTCCTATTTGTACAAGATAAATGCTGATTGGAGACATAAAGTGATTTACAATAATTGTGGAGATTAGTAGTGATTTTATTTTTCAATCATATCTGCCGTGTCTGTAATTTGTGATGAAAAAACACTCACACATATTATTCACTGTACTTTGCAGACAAGCCTCGATAACACAATTTCCATGCAAATTGAACTCTTGCTAATTTCCGTTTGCTCTTTCCGCACGGCCTCTTTTTCAAGTGCCACTTCATTTCTATCTTTCCACTGCTATGAAAAATTTATGCAGAGGTGGATTCTGGGAAATAAACTTTAGGAAGCATTTCTGACCAAATTTAAAGCTTTGCTGTAACAGGTTTCTGGAAATTTTATACAGACATTCATGGTCCCCAGAGGATGAATCCTAATAACTTAATTTATTTAATTTATTTTGTTTTGTTTAATTCAAATGTTAGCATGCTAACATGCTAAACTAAGATGGCAAACATGGAGAGCATTTACACCTGCTAAACATAAGCATGTCATTTGAGTATGTTAAACTAGAATTACACTTCTGCTGCGATACACGTAAACGTCTTTGTGAACCTACATAGAGAAGGGTGTTATGGGTAACTGTACATCACAGAGGCCTGCAGAGAAGTTGACCTGCACACTTCCCAAGTTTCAACAACACGTCATGCAGAAATGCACTTCAAGCAGGCTGATTAGTCGATTCCTGTTGATAAGGAAACGTACATGGGTATGCATAATTGCAACTTTAGTACAGCTTCACAGAGCTGCAAGCTGGCTGTATATTTTTGTTATAGTATACACAGTATCCATTGCATTCACATAACCATTGGTGCTATGATTCTGAATAAGCAGTAATAGTAAGCAATGCAAGTAAGTTTCTGTGACAAGGTCTGCACATAATTGCCTTCCAGTGTAAACACTATTTCAGCCTGTTGTATTGTGCGTCTTTGCATTTCATCAAGTACGTTTCCTGCTGGTTTTTGACTACAGTGTGGTCTTTAAGTATGGTGGTGACTTCCTGAACACTGCCTGAGCCTTCTAGCCATTGGAAAAGTGTATGTGTGTGTGTGTATGTGTGTTTGTGTATGCATTAAGGCAGGGTCATTGCGGAGTAATAGGATTGCTCGGCCCCGCTCGCTCTCTCGACACCCTGGCAAAGACAGGTCTCCTAAATCATCCTCACATCTCTGAGCAAGATGGAGGACCTGGCATCGCCTCTCCCCGCCCTCCATCCCCGCTGCAGCCATAACCGCTGTGGTACAGATACTGCTCACAGCCGTGATTTCCCTCAAACCTCCAGGAGGACTGGAATAATATCTACTCAGCATTCTGTAAATATCCACTGGGAGAATGTACTCAGGTTCATTGCAGCTGTGCCACAGTTACTGTATATGAGCTCGGCTGCTGATCCTCAACTTCTGCTCTTTGTTCTTGAACTTTTCATCTTATGACTCCTAAAAAGGAAGCGATGTGTGAGGTGAAGGAGCCTACTCAGCTAATATTATTCATTATTCATTTTCTTATTCCTATTCAGGGTCAAAGAGGGCTAGAGCCACTACACCTGATGTCTACACTTGACACTCAGGTAAAGTTCTGAACTTTGAGACTAAATGAGGATTTTTGTTTTACTTTTTCCAGTTACATTTTCTTGAGATAGTCCAGTAGGATAGATCAGAAAGTCAGGTTTGCTCACTTTACTATAGATAAAATACCTGTATCCTTTTTCACATGGAACAAAGCCAGTGAACAGCATTTCATGAGACCAGCACAGTATCTTTAAATCTGTGTCTGCAAACAGGAGATGAGTCACAGCTCACCTATTCCAGACCATGAAAATAATGGTCAGTTCATTTTTGTGTATTTACTTTTTGTCCTCAGATGGATAAAAAAAAAAGTCCCCAGATAACAAAGTGTTCATGAACAATTGACAATAACCTGCCATAGGAGTCTGACTAATATGAGAACACATACTTGGAGTCCATCCTTCCCAAAGCAGATGAAATTGCTTTAGTGAGACCAGGAGAAAAGGAGGCCAGAGACGCAGCAGAGAAAGTATTACTGATATATACTGCTTTATACCAACACACACCTGTACATAATTCAGTTTTAATTCTTTGACACATATGACAAATATTTTCAGTGCATAGACAAACAAATAAATATGCATTTAGCTTAGTATCAATGTGATCTCATCAGAAAAATATCAGAATATCAGAGTGGAAAAAGACCTAACATTGTCCTGTTAAGTATGAGATTCTGAACTCAGACTCTGAACTAACTAATGCAGTGTTGGAAAGTAAGCAAGTCAAGTACTGTACTTAAGAACAATTACATCTGCTTTATTTGAGTGTTCCCACTTAAGACTGCTAAAGGCTATATATATAGGTGTGTGTGTGTGTGTGTGTATGTATGTATATATGTCTATTTTGCAGACAATACTTCTGTACTTTTAATTAAAGCTGCTATATAATCTATAATATCAAGTGACTGTAATGTGAAAGGCATTGTTCATGTTGATGAACCCACAGAGAATTATCACCTGACTCTGCAGTTCCAAAGACAAAGTTAGCGACTGGCTAGTGGACATAGTGGAGTGTTAAGCAGACAAAGAGCCAGATATTTACCTCAGGTGTTTATGAAGACCAAAAACAGAGCTAAAAGGAGAATGCATACTGGACTTATGTGGACAACAGGTGGACAGACTCAAAATAAATGCTAATTTTGCTCTGTCTGGATGAGTAAAAGTTCAACATATCAACCTGATAATATGTAGAAAGTGATAATATGTCAGTGTTGTGTTTACAGCTTGTTTCTGCTGCCCCCAAGTGGTCAAAAAAATATTTTTCTAACTTGAAGTTCAACAAAATTTTTGCTGGACCTTTATGTGAAATTAAATATTTTTACATTTTTGGTATTTCTTATTGTATTAAACCACTTTTATACTACCCTTATGTTCAGTGGAGAAATCAAAACCGAAGTTCAGATGTAGTTCAGATCTTTAGGTGCAGCTTTTTCTATGAGACATGAGTCTATTGGAAAGTGCTGACGCTTTAATGAAGTTGACTGCTGTAGGACTGTGTCACTCACTGTCACTGTTTCCATCACACTTCAATTTAGAGCTGCATTATAACTATCAATCAGACAGATTTAGTCAATTAAGATATGGCAATAATTAGTTAAACAATGTCAAATTTATCTCATCTAAGACAGATGATTAATAAATCAAAGAATGTACCATGAACTGTTTGTCATGAATCACTCAAGCTTTACAGACTCAAATGTAGTCGTCTTTTATTCTTCTGAAATTTTTTGCTGAAATTTTTAATTTGGAAAAATGATATAGTCGTGATTTCATTTCAGCTCTCCAGCTCTTTCCCTCTCTCAGACTTCTTGTTTTGCAACAGCAGCTTGCCTCATGTTCCCCAGCATCCCCGTCACCATGACAACCAGAGGCAGATGATGCTCTCTAGTTGTATCTCACCAACAAACTTCCCGCTACACAACTCTGGTTTGGTGGGAATAATCTAAAAAGATATGGGAGAACTTGTAGTGTTTTTCTCTGACAAACAAAACTGACCACATCAAGGTACTGACTCCCTGTTTGTTGTTATCAGCTCATGTTTTGTCTCTGTGGTTTATACTTTACGTTGGATGTGGAAAGAACAGAATTGAGAATTTTTTCAGAAAGTGCTGGAGAGAGATCACATGGTTCAGTCAATGGATCTAGGGAGAAATGGAGAGAGATGGGATGGTGATGAAACAGGTAGTGTGTGTACAAGATCGTACAGTTAAGAAAAAAAAAAAAAAAAAAACTTTGATGATTCTCCACAGTCAAGGTTTCCAGAGGCAGAACACTGCAGGGCTGAGCAGACAGAACGCCGTTTGCAGCGTAGAGAGCATGGAGAGATTAAAGCAGCTGGTTCTTTATTTATCAGGAGGTACAAATGCTGCGGTGTGCCTGCACGGCTGTCAATCCATCAAGATCGTTGTCAGTTTTTCCTCTGGCGGCGGTGCTCAAACAGAAGTAACACAACTACTGGAAACAGGAAATCAAACCATGAATAGAATTTAGTGATAGCAATTTAATTGCCTCCGAAAACAAAAAAGGAAAGAATTGTTTTTGTTGTGATAAAGTGTCCCAGATAAAATGTGGCCGAATGCTGTAGACAGGATCAAAACACAGATTTTTTTTTTTTTGGTTTTGAGGTAATTTTATTAACTGTACCTTTGTTTGGGAATATGGATCTAATCACGATAAACACCTTCACATTGCTGCTCCTGTTTTGTGAATGAATAAAACTTCTAAGAAATGGTCTCAAGAATGTCCCAAATCTTTGAGTCCATAACTTCTTAGTAAAAAGGACTTAGAAGCTTTGAATAAAGTCGTCTGTGCTGACTGACCTTTCAGTGTTGGAAAATGTAGACAATCATGTCTACCCACAATGCCCCCCCTCAAGCACTTCATCAGTCAATAGCAGGCCTTCAAGGATCTCTTGTCACGGCTGTGTCACATCTTCATGCACACCTTATCATGTTTAATACCTCCCATCATTCATTGTATCCAGTGCTTGGACAATGTGTAGCCTTTAAATCAGATATTATACCATTATGTTGACAGTATCACTTTATGATATTTGAATATTATTAATAATAATCTCAAATGAGTTAAAGAAGGAAATAGTAATCATTTTAAGTGAGAACCATCTGTAGAGGTCATACAAAATGCTTCTATATGAATTATTTACATGATTAACTGTTCCTGATTTTCCAAAACAGAAAACTTAAGTTTATATATTCATGATGAATCCGTCATGTCATGAACTTCATCATGTTGCAGGTAATTTGTACAGCAGCTTGTTTGAGACACAAGAAGAACAAGAACACGAGCAAATTGTCCATTATGATTTTGTTTTATTATGAGAGAAATATGACTTTACATTGTTTGTCACCCAGAGGGTGAGAATAAAACATAAATAAAACATTATTACAAAATGTTGCAATAAATCACAAAAGAAACAATTATTTTTTTTTACATTTGATTTGTTTTATACATAAATCATATTTACACATTTGTCTTTGCCCTTTTTTACATAGTGAATGAAACAATTCTGTATCATTTTCATGATACAAACATTTCCATCGTTTGAACGCAGAGGTATAAAAGCTCTTCCCTCTCTCCTGAGAAGATGCTGGGTTCTACTCTAGTGCATTTCATCGTTAAGATTTAAGGCTACGCAGGGTTCACCTGATGGACACACTCGTCTTTTGGACAGGCCTATCATGATCGGGAAGGGAGTTCATTTTCTTGACTCGCGTCTCCTGATTGTCCCTTACAGAGAGAGGTTTGTGGTTCTGCCCTGTCGCTCCCTCGAACCGCTTTTTCCATATTAAAGCTGCTGCTGCTGACTGGTTTCACTGAATAACCAATTACAGTTTCTGACAACTTATTTGTTTCTGCAGTCAATTACAAATGCCGTGGGGAAAATGTCACAGAGTATGAGAACCCACGCTCATCACATTATCTCTGAACGGCAATGACCTGCTGAGAAAAAACTGTCAATTTTTCACAGCAGGGATTTATTTATTTATTTTTTTAAAAAGAAATTAAAAAATAGTTTCATACTTTCTGGTTGGAGTGAATTAATTTAGTCATAGGTGCAGTGCTCCCTAGTGGTCAAAACATAACTAAAGCAATAGAGAGAAAAAAAGCCCATTCCTCTCTGTTTCTTTGACAGGATTACACCAAAGCCATAAACAAAAGACATGAAGCAACTAATTGGCTGGCTCTGTAAGCCTCTTAGAAGACACACTATAATAAACCAGCCTGGACATCAAGTCAAATCCTCAACACAGACGGCAAGTTAACAAACAAGCACTTAAACATGAGACAAAAGAGGCAGCAAGGAAGCAGTTCAGTGACGCTGCTCTGTAATTCATCAGGAAAGGGCTTTTTTTTTTTTAACTTCCTCTGTTTGTTTCCTACCTGTCCAGCAGGTAGATGTGTGGCCTTAGTGGGAATAAACCACAGGCTTAAAAAATGAAAACAGGTCACGCTGCAAACATATAAAAGTTACCCGCCACACTATCAAAATGGAACCGTGGCATCTTTGATGTGATTCAACACATCGTGAACAATCTTGCTTTGAATCGTTGTTGCTTTTCACGAGCGTCAGCGCCCTCAATTAAAAAACTGAAAACAAAGATCCCCTTGATTGATATCTCCCACTGATCACAAACAAAACGCACCAACACATTACGACCAAAGTGCTTAACAAAACTGATGAATGTTGATTCATTTGAAATGATCAGATACTCATGCGGTACCTGCTGTGCTGTCATTAAGCATCTAAACGGGGACACGTAACATCATTTGGTGTTTTTAGTTAATGTCCTTTCTCATTTTCTCTAACCAGCTGCTTTGTCCCTAAATTAACAGCCTCCATTTCCAAAAACCATCAGCCGTGTGCGTTTACGGAGTCTGTTATCTGAAATGAAAGAGGGAGGTTGAAAGGGAAAGCTGAACTCTTTACCACACAGAAGCCATTAGTATGCTACCTGCAGAGTTACATGCAATTAAAAAAACGAAGGAAAGCCTCGCTCAGATGAACGATGAGGGCTGCATAAAAGCCCAGTGACAGGCAGATAAAGCGAGGATCAAACTAATATCCAGCCAAGGCTCTAAAACACACTAAAGGATATGAATTGAGCCATTAGACACAGGGAGATATGTCTCAATCTTTTCATTACTGTTGAATCTGGAAAATAGGCACGCACATTTTGAAGAGTTTCACTCTAAAATTGAGATATCCATAATTCAGATAAATTTAAACGTAGCCAAGAAACATGATTGATGGCATTAAGTCATTACACAAGATTACTGAAGTTATAATGTGCCAATTTCATTTTGCTTACAAACTGGAGACTAAATTACATAATCACATCTGCTTTTCAAATGGTGAGTGAAGGAATGTCTGGCTACAATTTTCTTTTAATGTAGATATATGCAGTAGCATTTTGGATTGAAACGCTGGAACAAAAACTGACAACACTTGACTTCTTTGATTAGGAAATATTGATAGGGCACTTCTGCTTTGGCAGATTTTCTTCTGTGGTTCCAGTCGTCTATTAATTGTGAATGAAAATGCTTCCGAGTGAGGAATTTCCAGTGCCACATGGAGCTTGTTGACATTCGTATCTGTTTCCAAATAGCATTTGGATATATCTGTGTGTGTGTGTGTGTGTGGTCATATGGGCAGGACCCTGCGTCTGTAAATTATAAACATATTTCTGGTTGAAACAGTCTTGTTTGTGTGGGACTGACTGCTGAAAAGGGGGCTAGTTAGGGCCATAACAAACATGGAAACAGAGAGGCAGTGAAGCCCATGACATACTTGGTAGAGCTTGTGAAGCAATCCACTAAAAATGCTTTCAATTTGATACTGAGCTGTCAGAAATGTAAGATTCTTCAAAATGAAGAAATCCTAACCACATCTTTGGAAAAGGAAACAGGGTTTTTGGACAGAGAATACCCCAAAGTGCACCGCCATTCAACGTTCCCAACTTTTATGTAGTGCAAGTATTCCTACTTGCACACCAAAACAGAGCCGCTGAAAATCTATTTTCCATAAACTAAAAGCAGTGGTGGTATTTTGAAGTGAACAAACATTTTTTTTTTTTGTCATTTTTTTTTTCCACGTAATGTTAAATTGCTCTACATTATGATCAGCTAACTCAAAGTCTTTTTATTGTGTTACTACTTGGCAGTAACACATTCCTCTGGATGTCGGCGTGATGGGTTAATGAGGATGATGATGAGGAGAAGGGGAGCCACTTCTCTCAGCAGAAGAAGATCTCTCCATCCAGAGGAGGCTCTGGGCGGTGCGCGGGGTCTGGCAGGAGAGAGAGAAGAGAGGAGTCGGTGTCACTGTCACAAGAAAGGATTCTCTGTAGAAGATGATTTGTTGTAACATTGATCAAACTCTTAGCGAGTGGATCGTGCCACCATTGAAATCCTCTCAAGAATTGACAGAAGCTTCTTCATAGTGAGCAGAGGGAACATCTATACATTTCATCTCAGTATCAAATGTATCTATACATACTGTATTATATACAGTAACTATACAATGCTTCACTTCTTTACTGGAGCATTTCCACTTGATGCCACTTTATACTTCTACTTGACAACAGTTCAGAGGGAAATATTCTACTTTTTCCCTCCACTACATTTATTTGTCAGCTATAGTAACTAGTTACTTTGTAAATGAAAGATTTACATACAGTACATATGATGAGCTTATAAAACATGTCACATTGTTATAGATTTAACAGTATGTAAAACAGTTGAAATGAGCTTTTAACCAACTATAGTAAAGTAAAATAGTAAAATAGCTGCTTACACATTTGTGCATCAGTAATAATAAATCAATAAAATACCATAATATAACACCCAGTACTGACTTTTAATTCTTGAAGTACATTTACCTGATAGTACTTCTGCACTATTACTTGAGTAAGACTATTATTACTATTTACTTGATATTTTTCCATTGTTGCATTGTTGTAAACTCACGATTATTCGATTAATCATTTGATCAGTAAAACATCAGAAAATAGTGAAAAACGCCCATCACAACATCCTGGAATGTAAGGTGACGTCCTCAAATGTCTTATTCTGTCCAACCAACAGCCCAAAATATTACATTTACTGTAATGTAAGAATGATAAAATCAACACATTTTAACATTTGAGAGCTTTGAGCCAGGAAATATTTTGCATTTTTCCTTGAAAATTGCCAGTTAATTTTCTGTATATTTAATATCTATATAATACTCTTTATGTAAATGCAGCCATATACCATTATACGTTTGAACTTTTGTAGGGTGTTTTAGCTCCTTCTAAAATTTTTGATAGCTGACTAATACACTTTGTTTTTTATTATGGATGCAAAGATACAATACAGGCTTCAGAGTCACAGGACACAAGAAAATGTCAGGTGCTAAGACCCAGCTGAGACTGCTGCACAGTAAAGAGTGATGTGAGAAACAGGTGAAACTACAGCAGAGTGGACTGTGGCAGAAATAAAGAAGATAAAGAAGCGTTATAATGCAAACTGACACTACATTTCTTTAAAATACAAACTACATCACCGGAACGCACAACCATAACAAGCCGAATAGTCTATAAAGTGTAATACTTGTGACTGAATTGTTGAAGATGAGGGCCAGTGTCATTCAGTAACAAATGTCTACGTCACACACTATGATTACTGATATCTCTCTGTGTCTTCTGAGGATAAAGGTGTTTGAAAATTCAGTAATGATTTCATGAGTTTTATCTGGCTGGTTCTTGGTCCTGAATAGAATAACCTAAAACATGAACCTTGATGATCAGGGTTTTCTTGTCCACAGCTGCAAGGATTTGTGCTTAAAAGTGAATCCTGTATTCAAACTTATAAACTAGCATTTTTTAAAGTAGTTAAACCTGCAGTGTGGAAAAAAAAAGCAAAAAGCTACTCAGCTCTGTAACCGCTGACTCTAAATTCCATCTCATGGTCTACTCATGAATGCAAATCTCGCTTTTAAATTGACAAGCATACATTAGTCATTTCTGGTTGACATTGTGGGTGTATGTGATGTTGATGTTGTATTTTGTATTATGTGTCCTGTGTGTTTTTTGCTTTGTACTGTTTGTTTTTGTGCTGTTATATGTTTTAATTGTGACCTGTCGAAGCGACTGCAGATGAAAATTAGCTATAAGCTAACTCTGGTACAGTACATCAAATGGTAACATTTTTAACACTGTACATGGTCCCAATAAATATATAAATAAAAATAATAATAACTTCTGTCTCCCCCTTCTGGCAGTGAGAGTAAATAGAAGTTATATGAAGTTCTATGAGTACGTGTGTGAGTCGGTCTTGCAGCCAGCGGCTCCTCACAGCTATGAAAACGCCGGAGCAAATTTCCAAATAGGCGTTATTTGGATAAACTGACCACATATTTGGAATCTAAATGGTTACTTTCTCGCCTGAAAAACTATTAAAACTTAATAAAGTGACATATTAACAGTCGTAGAGCTAAAATGACTATAGCTTTTAGCCACAGGAGAGACAGAATACCCAGTATGCCTTGCAATCCGACGAACATACCCGAGGGCCGAGCACTCATCGGGATGGGTCGGGATGCTGAACATGATATAATTTCCTCTGCAAATCTGAGAGGAAACCAATCATTGCTTGTTGATGTAAAATACATCATTACTGATGTGCCAGCGCGGGAATGTCATACCAGACACCAGATTTACAGAGATTTATCTGGCAGTGATAGGCTTACTCAGCATTGTGTGAACTCGTTTGGCAGGGGCTTGAATGTAACGGACTTTCATTTATATGTAAAAGTTCTGCACTCCGGCTTTAAAGATCACTAATCTTTTTCTATCCCCCTCTTATATTCATCCAGTTACATCCTCCATCCACATATCTACCTATCATATCTCTCCTTTCTCAAATGTCATGTGTCCTTGACAAAAAAAAAAAAAAAAACACTAAACCTCAACCTGCTGACTCACTGTGTGGCTGTGAATAATTAAACTAAATGTAAATCTGGCCACCCCTCCCCTTCACCATTCTCTACCTGCAGTTTGTGTGCTCCCCCCTTTGCCTTTCTTCTTCTTCTTCTCCTTCTCCTTGCTGTCTTTGCTCTTGTTCTTGGCCAGCTGCAGCAGGCTCTTTGAGATCTGGTTGTTAGCTTCACTGCCTTTGAGGTTGGGGTTAGTGGAGGATGAGGTAAAGGGATTGAGGCCTTTCCCTTTGGGCTTGGACCGCTGGGGCTGCTGCCTCGGCAGGGTGGAGGAGGAGGAGTGCTCCAGTGGGTCCAGCTCCAGAGACTGGGAGCTGCCGGGGAACTGGGATTCATCCGACGTCGTAGAGGGAGTCCGCTGAAAGTAAAGGAGGGAGGTTAGACAGATGTAATAGCACAGATGTTGTAAAAGCTGGGCTTGAATAAAACATGATTCCAGTAAAGAGTCTAACATGAAAAACTGTTTATCTGCATATTCAGCTGTTGGCATAAAAACCTGGAAATATAACTCTGCTGTTTGGAGTACAATGCAGCATTGTTTGCTAGTTACTACACCGCAAAGAGCTTTTTAAAATTCACTTTCAAGAGCACCCAGGTTCAAGCACCCAATGTAAGCATCCATAAACATCACTCCTACTGAAGAGTCATTGAGCAAAACACTGATTCCCTCACAGCTCAATGAGCGTCACCCTGTAGCTGAGAGGACAACAGAAGAGGCAGTTTCCCTGCAGGGAGCAACAGAGCATGTTATCATTTTTTATCACTGTTATGATTTTTAAGGTGTCCCCGCTCACCTCAGCCAGACGGTGCTCCTCCATCTTGTCGAGCTGCCGCTGCATAGCCTCCCTGTCCCTCTCCAGCTTCCTCTGGGCGTCTCTGAGCCTCTCCAAGTCTTTCTGGTACGCCTCCTTCCTGCTCTGCAGCTCCTGCTTCTCCTCCTCTAGCTCCTTGTGCTGCTTTGATATCTCCTCCTCCTGCAGTGGGTGGCAGGTTCATAGATTGATTTATTGAAATGTTACAATACACAATGATACATTAATATCGTGCATCATCATTTCTACTGTGGAAGCTCTTCTTTAATATCTCTGGTTGAAAACAAGGTTGAAAAACAACTAACACACAAAAAAAGAGAAACTAGACAGTCCAGACGTTACCAATGTTGGGTGAATAATTTAGTGTCAGCTCATATGTCTTTCTACACTATTAGTGAGCCTATTTTTATGAAAATCAACAACTAAACAGTTTTGAGGTTGTAGCCTAGAAGGTGTTTGCCTTTTGTTTTTCAGCCAATTGCAAACCATCCTCTCAAGCTATGCATCCTATTTAAGCTTAGTAAGCTATCTTTAAACGAAATATTTAGCCAGCAAGCGATCTCTTTCTGACACTACTGCAATTTCTTTGCATCCTCCTCAGTTTTAATTTGACCCTGCAGCTTCAATCTCTGTGAAACTAAACTTAAAAGATGGGTTCACAATTTTTCTAGTTGGTCTTAAAACAATAGTCAGGTGCCCAAAATGGGTTTTTGAGGGATTCTGTGCTAAACAGACTGTAACTTTGGAAGATACTCACTTGATTTAAGTAACTGCTGAAGACTCATTAACTTTTCATATTAACTTTGTAATATACTGTCCTCGTATTGTTTCTGCACAGTACGAGGACTGTGGATTTTGTCCTCCATCACACCAATATGAAAAGGAGGAATGATTACAGCACACAAACATGTTTTCAGTGTAAATATGGGCATGTAAATATTGTTTTGAGACACTTGAAAATATGTGAACATATTTTTAAGGGCTTTTCAGTCAGAAGTGCATATTTGAAGGCAGCCTGCATTCACTTACAAGCACTGCAGGTAGCCTTGATTTTCCTGCACAAGGCTAATTTATCAGGTAAAATACAGTACAAGGTAAATTACTGTAAAATCATCCCTCTAGGTTGGAATTACATTAAGAATATCTTTCATAGAAAGATATTAATAACAGACAGAACTGGTAGAAAAAGATGTGACGATACCTGTATGTGCACCAGCACCTCCTTTTCAGCCAGCTGCTGTTCCCTGAACTCCCACTCCCTCTCCCTTCTCCTCTTCTCCTCAGCATGAGCTGACTGCTGTCTCTGCAGGGATGCCAGCTCCTGCCGCTGCTTCTCCAGGCTGCGCTGCTTCTCCTGTTCAATCAGAGAACTGGGCCGCGAGGACGGCCGCGATAAAGACGTGCAGGAGGACGAGCGCTCGTTCAGGACCTGCCGCTGGTCCTCTATGAAACTGTCCTGTTGAACCACCACCGCCTGGGACAGACAGAAGCAGAGCCACAGGTCAGACACATTGCTCCTGGTATTGTGTGTTATTTGGCCTTGTCTTCAATATATTCTTTTGTCTGTCTGTTTGTCTTTGTTCACACTGCGGCACAAAGTATCTCAATTCAGATTTTTCCTCTTTTGGTTTCAAACAAGTGATGTTTCAAGTTTCACAAAGTTGCATCATTTCACTTGTGATCTGGAGCACATGGATGCATTGTATGGAAGCCATCTTACCTGCAGAGTGCTGAGCAGGAGATGCAGATTGGAGACACTGTTTAGGACCTGCTGTTGGAAAAGAGAGACCACTGAGCATCTTATAACCTCAAGACATACTGGACACTACTGGACAAATTATTTTTAGTCCTATTGAGCTGCATGGAGAAAACTGTCTGTCTGTTGCTGCCTTGTTTATCACTGCACTTAATTTCCCTTGTTAAAACACACAGTGGATGCTGGTAGTGCTTCACTTTTTTTTTTTTAATAAGCACCATTGTTAGATTTCATGTAATATGGATTTATCAGTAGACTGTTAGACAAACTTAGACAAAGTCAACATTAAATCATTAGACTGGAGTTTACAGTGATGTGACCTTTTCTCCATTCAAAAAAAGACAAAACCACAGAGCTTTCAGCTGCCATCAATGTTAACTAGGACACAAAATGGTCTAATTAATGTTCACTGGGAACTGCACAAAATAGCATTTAGAATAAAGCACGTCTGCAGAAAGTGCTGTGGCAGTGAATAGAGATATAGCATGGCATCCATAGCAGTCTGTGTAAGAAATAAGGGGAAATAAATCACCAGATGATACAGCACCAGCATCTTGTGCAGGTCACTGTTTAATATTTTTACTTATAGCTTATATTTAGTTTAGTTAACTGGAACTATGTTTGACTAGTGTATGTAAATCAAAACGTGTTACTACATCATTTTAGAACTTCTTAATAAGTTGAGAGCAGACAGTTTGTTTTTACAAGTATTTTGGCTGAAAACAGCTGCCAGCTGTAGCCGAAAACAACACTATAATGACAGTGAAATTAACCAAAACAGTTAAATTGTGGGCCAGACAACAATGCGCTGAAAGTCGCCCTGTAAATCGTTATAGTTGCTTTAATGACAAAGATCACATCAATTTAATGCTGCATTTACTGCTACTGTTTTTCAGCTATTCACAAAGTGTTATGGATGGTCTTTAGAATATTACTGCGGCATTAATGTGGTTTTTACAGTCTACATTGCACTCCTGGCTTCAGCAGCTTTTGCTATCAGTTTGTATTCTTTATTAACGTGTTTTGAGTAATGCTACTAACACCTAATAGCACAAATACCAACATCTACAGCACTACCACTCCTACCCTGCTTCTGCTGTTATTACAGATAAAGCCATAATGCTGATAGCAATGATGTTAACAGAGCTGAGACAGTTTCCATGTAAACAGCAGCTCTAATTGAGTTAGAGACAGGAAGTCAGTCTGTTACCTCACTGTTCCTCTTCAGCAGCAGCAGCAGGTTGGCGTTTCCTCCCTGCACACAAACACAAACACGCACTAAGTACTCTTTACGACCAGAACACATGCCGCACATCTGCTAGTGTGGCTCTGCATGTATGTAACTGTGTGTGTGTACAGTATGTGTACGTGAGCATGCATACTGCGCACACTACGTGGCCGTGTGAGTGTGGTTATAGCTGCACATGTGGCTGTGCTGTACAAATCTGGAATTGATTATGTGAGATTGATACAGCAACACAACAGTCCTGCAGCTTACAGGTTAAACATTTCAAAAAAAGTTTACAAGAAAACTATAAAACTAATGTGAATATAGTAGAATATCGAATGCTTAAATAAACTGCATTGTATCTTTAATGATCATCCTGATTTCTGCGCACACTCCCTCCATTTACTGCTGAACCGCCTCTCAACTTTGGCTTCATGCCCAGGAAGAAATGTTAATCAAGTGCTATTCTATTGTTCAGTTGCTTTAATTTAGAAGGAATGACCCCGTGACTGGTTGGTTTAAAAGACAAAAAACATGCTTTTGTCTAACAGCATACTACAGCACCTCTGCTCTACTAAAACATTCAAGAAACAATTATGTGGAGTCCAGCTGCTGGATACAGGATCAATGACTACAAAGGCTAGCATCCAGTGCAGAACTACAATAGCAGCACCTAAAGGCGGCCCATTCATTTTCATCCACTATTGAATTCTTATACAACTGATGGTCGCCATTAGCAAGGGGACTTGGCATGAAGAGTCAAGAGGCTAATTTGCTGGAGGGAGAGAAGCAGCTATATTCATTTTAATGGTACTGTTAATGTTGGAGGACAAATGCACCCCCACACATAGCCTCAGGTTCTCATTGAGGCGTGGGGGCGTAGCGGCTTCAGAATCAAGAATAATTGGCTGCTGAGATGCCGACCTTCTTTAAAACACTGTCAGATTCCGTCCTGCGCAGATCTCCCGTCATATCCTCACTCTCGTCTTTGTCTCCACCTGACATAAAGGGGAAACCACAGGAGAGGAAATGAAAGAGGCAGCAAAGAATCTGTGTTCAAGAATAGAGAATATGAGAACTGGGGCACAATGATATGAGAAATGTACAATCATTATATTATTGTCACATATTGAAAACCGTGACATTTAATGTTTAGTGCACAGTGATAAAGATGATGATATAATAAGAATTTCATTGTCTGTTCTGCTCTTTTGCAGACGTACAGCAACTGAGAATCTGTCAACAGGTGTCCAGTACAATTCATATTATGAGACCACATGGGCAACAGAATTTGGTGAAACTTTGCTGAACCCTGATTAGTATCAAAAGTGGCCAAGCAGATGTTATATGAGAGGCTGAAAGAGTCTGAGAGGCAGGTAGATTTAATGTTGTTAATGTCTTTTATGTTTTTTTTGAGAGGTGGGGGCAGTCTCCAGTTGGTCATCACCAGGCCAGCTACCACCCACAAGAACAAAATTCAATGAGGTTTTCCGAGAAAATGTGTTTTTTGTTTTTACATTTTTACATAATGGATAGATAAATCTGCAAAAATCACACTCCCAGGTTAAAATGATCATGTTTTTTTTTAATTTTATGCAAGCTGATAATAGTAATGTGTTTGTAAAATTCTCCAAAATTTACTATCAGCTCTTCAGTTCAGTGAAAAACACAACAGACTCACAAATAAGATGGGTAAGCTATTCAGAGATCACATTAATGTTCCCCATTAGCTGTTTGGGCTGAATGGCCTGTAACCAAGTCCCTGCAAAACAAGTGATGTGTCCATCAACTGATAAGTGTCATCATCTTCAACTGTCCTTGAACTTTCCAACATCCATCTTTTTTTCTTTGCTTTTCAACTGTTTAAATTAATCACAGGAATCAGCAGCTGCTGTTGCTGGTTGGAATGAAAACCTGCAGATTTTTTGATAACAAAAGCACCTTACAGAGAACTGCTGACCTAAATGTTTTTGGGTTTTTTTTACTGTTTTTGTTGATAAATGTGACACCTCATCTGGAAACAATGCAAACCTGTTTCTGTATTCATTTATTTATATTACTATTATTTGTGTTTTTCACACACACACACACACACACACACACACACACACACACACACACACACACACACCACTCCTGCTAAGCCATCCTTTAACGTTTTAACCCAATTTAAACAACTGATGTAGTGTAGTTGATTCTTAAACAACTCAAAACTCATACTAGTTACTTTCTATAATGTCTTGATTATCTCCAGTATTTATATTTGTTTCTATGTCTGCTTGATGAACTAAATAAAAGTTTAAATATATTTTTACATCAATTCTGGAGGTCCTGCTCCTTATGTAGAAGTCTGGACCTCTTATGGCTCAATATCTGCCACACTGTCAACAGAGTCCCTCTCTGAGCTTGCAAGCCTCCAGTTCAGACATATCGCCCCAGGCCAGGTCTCCCTCAGGAAGCATCGGCTTGGCTGTCCAAGTCCTAAAATGTTTTATCTAACTGCCCCAAACAGGGACATTGTGGGAAGTGCTGGGTGTGGTGCCTGTTGTTATGTAACAACTAAAAGTCTGTTTTAGGATGAAAAGTGATTTTACTTTCTGTAAAGGGATTGCTACACTGTCAGCACACATTTGCAGTTCAGTCACTGAGCCGAAGCAGTTATCTTCACCAGTGGGTGGGGGGGGGTCTTTGAATGTTACAGGCACCATCTCTCCATAAAAACAACATCAACAAGAATCCAGAGCAGCAGACACTTACTCTTACTGCTGTGCATCTGGTGACTGTCGAAGCCTCCGAAGGTCTCAGCCCGACGGGGCCAAACACACCGACCCCGCTCCTCCTCCCTCCTGGACGCTGGCCATTGCACCGCCTAGGCTGCCGTTCACCAGCGCCTGTAACGTTTCCACTGTCACACACACACACACATACACACAGAGAGGCAAACATCAATGTGCAGGTCAGTAAGAGAATTATCCCGGCTAACTGTGTTATAGTTCAGCTCTGCACTCATGAATCCTACCAGTCACCTCTGCTTTCAACCTGCTGCTGTTGCTTAGCAACTACTGACAACCTGTTTGAACCACAGAGCTCTTTTACTAAAAGTTTAAATATCTTTACCATCTGATATTATATGAACTCTAGACAGACCTATGCAGCATTGGTAGCCACACACACTATGTAGATAGACCAGGCAGCACTGTGACCTTTCCAATGAAAATAAGGAGAAACAAAGCTGTAGCTGGTGGATGTAAACTAAACACCATAACCTCAGCAGAAGAAAGGGCATCACTGCTGCCAATTCACATATCAAATGAGGACAATTTTTGCCCAAGGCTATAGAAGGAAGAGGTGAAAAATACATTCTGTAATAATGTAGCTAAAATCTTTTCTGCTAGTTTCAAAAGTGAACACTGTTATGGAAGTTCTCCTCCATACATCTAGTCTGCACTAGAGCTGCAGCAATTCTCACTGAATGTCAATTACTAAACCTGCAAACTATGATTCCCAGTAGTTTGCAACCGACTAGACCTTTTCTTGGAACACTCGCTGCCTGCAGCAGTACTTAGAAATCAATAAGAGCTAGCTGCGTCTGTGTGTATTTTCTCAGTCTTCCCTACATGTCCTGATGTCATGTAGCTCATAGCTCTGACTGCTACAGTAATTCGGCTCCTTCAGGGGCCAACATCAAAAACAGTTTGTGTCAATTCAATGAGTGTGCTTTATTCAAAATGCATTTATTATAATATGTTGCAAACAAAACGGCTTTTTGTAAATCTAATCTATCAAAAAGTGGTGTTAATATTAGCATATAATTACACTATACTGCAATGTATGTGAATGATAATGTGCAGTGCTGATTTTCTGCACCTTTTTCAGTCAAAAATAGTTTCTATGTGTTCTTTAACAGACCAAAAAGTCAATGTTCTGACTAAAAATCTTGTTTTTCTCTTCCAGTAACTCAAGATAATTCAAGATCATTTTTATTCGTTATATGATGAAATGAGGCTCAATCTAAAAAAAAAGAAGAAAAAAAAAAAGAAATGAAATACCTCAAATGGCTCTGGAAACAAGTGAAATTAAGTTTTATCACTCAAAAAGATAACGTACTGTATCTTACTATTTGACACACACTAGCTTGAATTACTGGAATATTTTTCAGACTATAAAAAATGTCTATACCCCGTTAGAAACTATATTTAAAGTTTGAGTTAACTTACTGTGCAGAGAATGTGGTGTGCTTTCTGTCTCTCTCTCTCCCCTTTTAATTCTCTTTTTGTCACTATATACAGTATCTCTCTCACTTCATGCTGCTTTATTCTCATACACATTTGATGAACAGGGCGCAAAAGCACCAAGCAGAGCTGGAATAAAATTCTAAAACACACTCTGACTCCTTTTATGTTTTCTATACACTCTTTTTTAAAATCATCCCAAAACACTCCCTCGAACTTTTGCTCTCTTCAGGTCTGTTGACATGCAGCTATGAAGCCAATTACTTTTCAAAAGCCTCCAAATATGTGAACTATTAGGTGTGTTCTTATCTGAGCAGGTGTAATTAATAACATGAATGAGATTCTGTCCAGTGTGGCTGTTCAGGAGCAGCATCCTGCTATTGTGTGTACATAAATGTAACAGAGCCATCATTAACATTTAGGTCCACCTTTAAAAAGTCAAAATGACTCCTTGTGAAAAAGCTTTATTACACAAAAAATCCAACAGCAGCTTGTTTCGGTGGTTTAGTTTATTGTCCCCAGTTGATGGCACTGTGAAAAACAAGGTACATTTACAGGGGAAGCAATGGGCCTTAGTGTCGTGACTGTCATCTAATATAGAGAATATTTCATGCTTTCATAGACCAAGAAAATTCTACAACCACAACAGGCACCTTATACCTTATGTGTGGTATAGCTTGTGTGACAATTGTGGGAGTCGATGGAAATGACAGCATTTCAAAAAGTCGAGCCATTTATTCATCCGATGTGTCTCTTGCTGTTGTGTAATTTGAAAAATCACATCAGCTCTGATATTTAGACTAGCAGGATGGAAACTGTCTGCCTCTCTGCCTACATTCTATTCCGTTCATTGTACGTTATTGTTAAGAATACATCGCGCACATCGCATACATTATAAACCCTCTCTTTCTCTGGCTTACCTTCCTGCAGGGCATCCTTCATGATGGACGCCCCCCTGGGTGGCTCCAGGCTGCAGGCTGACCTGAAGAAAGGCTCAACCTGCCGACAGGCCTCCTCGCCTGAGTTCAAGCCCTCCCACATCCCCCTGAAGAGCCGCACCTTCTCCTCCAGCAGAGACATGATCTCCGTATCCTTCTGCCTCAACAGATCTGACCAACAGAGACAGAGCAACAGAAGAAAAGGAGACAGAGAAGGAGGAAGACAGTAAGGGAAACAGAGAGAGAGGTCAAGAGAGAAAACCAAAAACACTGCATGGGAATACTGAAGACAGAAAACAGAAAACATTTTGTGGTAGTTTGACTTATCCCTGCTCTTTCTCTTACACACACACACACACTAAACATGTCTTTCTCACCTCTCATCTCTTTGGCTTTAGTCTCCAGTTGTCTCTTGTCATCTTCTGTCTCACTGGGAATCCCTTCATCCTCATCCTTCTCCCTGTCCAACCAAGAAAAAAAAAAAACATGAAAACAAACATGTTTTACATTTAGTAAATAATACAGGATAAAATATCTACCAACAATCATCATCTACAGCATTTCAAAATTTGCATCATCTATGTAGGATTAATGAATTAGTCGACACAAAAACGAATCGCCAAAGATCTTGATAATTTATTAAACACTAAAGTCACTTATCAATAAAAAATGCACAAATATTTTGTGGGTTTAACTTTTCAAATATGAAGATTTACTGAAAAGCTTTGGGTTTTGGACTGTTGGTCAGATAAATAATCTGAAGATGTCATTTTAAAGCACTAAAATATCAAATTCATTGATACTTTGCTCAGCCCCTGTCTACAACAAATCATTATGTACAACATCAATACCACTTTGACTCTACAGGGATTACAAACGCTAACCTTGAGAGTGTTAATGTCGTCCGAACCACTGACTACACCATGATAGAAATGTGATGCATATGATGTTTTTGGTGGAACAGACAGCTGGAGCATCAGTAGAAAATTGTATTTGTTTTCATCTCCTCCGTTCCTGCCAATAGCTTGATCTCAAGTCAGACAGGGGGAGAGAGAGAGAGAGAGAGAGAGAGAGAGAGAGAGAGAGAGAGAGAGAGAGAGGAGAGAGAGAGAGAGAGAGAGAGAGAGAGAGAGAGAGAGAGAGAGAGAGAGAGAGAGAGAGAGGAGAGAGGAGAGAGAGAGAGAGAGAGAGAGAGAGAGAGAGAGAGAGAGAGAGAGAGAGAGAGAGAGAGAGAGAGAGAGAGAAAGAGGCCGAGTACTAAATCTCTCTCCTTCCCGCTGGCTGCAGTCGAATAATCCTCTGCTTATAGTGAGCTGCCCTTGAAGCCAATCCAGCATTAGACTGTCCCTGAGTACATCCCATCCCAGGTAGGGAAGTGCTAATCCTCCTGACAGCAGTGCTCTGTCACAGCTTACCGTATATTACTATCTAAAAGACTGGGCTGGGTCTAACTCCTGGGTTACAACCTAGATATACCGTAGATGAAGAGGGCCAGCCCTGATAGTAAAGCACTGAGAAGGCTGAGTCTGTGTTGAAATAGAGGTTAGGGGTGAGAGTAAATGGTGCAGGTTAGGTCAGGGGGTGAGGTTTGAGGCTTACATGCAGAGGCAAATATTGCTCTGAAAAAGTCTTCTGACAGTTAAAGGTTCAGCAAGATTTTTTTTTTTTGAATGTGGGATTTAAATAAAAAATTCTTGGTGCTGTGTAGAGTTCCTCCAGCGAGTAAAAACACATAATTAAGCACATAAATAAACCTTACTTACATGGACTGCATGGCTTCCTGGATGAGCTGCATCCAGGTGTTGCGTTCGTCCTTCGAGCTGGCCAGGACCTCCATCATCTCCGGTTTCTCGATGCCTGCCGTGATGAGGAAGAGGCCGCGCTCTTCGTTAGCGACCTCCCGAACAATCAGCTTCTGGAGGGAGAGGACCGTGGAGCGCTGGTCCTACAGGGAGAGGAGGAGGGGAGGGATTGATGGAGGCGACGAGGGAGGGGAATGAAAGGCGAGGCAAAAAAGATGACAGTGGGAGGGTCAAGGAGGAGAAGGGAGGAGGGGAAGACAAATGGTAGAGGATGCGCAGGTCAGGAAGAAGGGTGGGTTGAAGCAGAACAGAAAGACAATGGGAGAGGAAGAGAAAGATGATTAGAGAGTGGAAAAGACAAGATCATGAGAAAGGGAGAAGGACAGCAGGGGAATAAAAAAGGGGCAGATGCGAGTGCAGCCAAGACAGTAGGTCATTTAGAAAAAAAATATTACATTAGGAGTGAGGAGATGAGTGAGGGAAAGGCAGGAATGAGAAAGATGTGGAATGAGGGGAAAGAAGAAGACAAAATCAGATTCTGGTTAATGTTATCATCCACATGGGAGTTAGCTGAGTTCTACAGCCTCAGCAGCTTTGTATTGTTAAGGCTACAAAACACCACAAACCGCTGTTTCATCTCTGCTCTATCCAATGAAACTCTGAAATTGCAACCACAAAGTTTTTCCTGCAATCTCTTGTCTGAGGTCTAAAGGATATGTTCACATTTTTTCCAAGTCTGTCTTCTTATTGTGACTCTGCTGTAAGCAAACAACAAGTCATTGTTCTGTTTGTCATATTAGCTTCACAGAAATATGTCCAGTTGCTGTGACCTCTGACCTCGCCGCTACTGGCTGTGTGTCCTGATGGTGATTCTTTACCTTGTGAGGCAGCTGGATTCGCGACATCATGACATCACAAGATCACGCAAGAATCCATCTTGTCAGGCTTCAAGTTATGCGCTTGTGTCTGGACCACTGGTGGTTCAGACCAATCGGCGTCCTATGAGGATTCTCGTGTGATCTCGCGAATCCAGCTGCCTCACAAGGTAAGATGGTGATAGTTGGTGACAGACAGATGATTCATCCAATCACCTGTACCTGAAATTGCCTGCCCTTTTCCAAACAGTTTCCAAGGATGACTTCTCAGATGGTTCTGTATAACAAACCATCTGACGTGTCAGGTTAGGTGATCCTCAGAACTGAAGCTTACTCTGCCCAAAACTCAGCCTGGTTCACATGTCTGGCATCCATTCAGAACCACATGTTATGCCTCTCTTTAATGTCAACAACATCAACTCAGACATGCCGAGCATTTTTAATGATGGATGTGATTATTATCCTACAGGCACGCCTCTGTTTTCATTCCCCCAACTGTGTGTGTGTGTTTGTGTGTGTGCGCGCCATACAATGAAACTGAGTCCTATGAACATGGAAAAAACTACTCATACCTATATGATTTATCACAGTTGTGTTAGATGCCTGGGGCCAGAACGGCTTTATTAGGTGCAGCTCGCTAGCTACCTACAGACAGGCGATATTACACAATGGGACAGCTAAGCAGGGTAGCTAATGTTAACAGCAACAACAGTGGGATAGGAAAATATGACAAGAACATCTCTGGCGGTGCTCATAAGATCTTTATTAACTGAAGGGATGGAGGGAACATGCAGGGAACAGCAGAAGGAAGGAAGGAGGGAGGGTGAAGAACAGAGTGAGAGGGGGACTGAGGGGACAGCATGATCCTACCAGCATGACGAAGGCATATTTCTGGTCCTTCTCTTGGAGGAAGACGAAGACGTCTGATAGGAGCAAAGCGTGGACGTCTGAAGGAAGAACACACAGGGGGAAAGTTGTTGTGGTTGGATAAGTGAAAAGTTAAAATACATTAGCACATTTCCAAATTTTCATAAGACTAAATGATATCAGTCAGAGGGCAGTAAAGCATCTCTTCACCCTTTAGTCTCCCCTGGTTGTTCTTTAGCTGTAGCGCTCCATCGTGGATCAGCCTCCTCCTCAGCAGATCCTCCTTGGCGAAAATCTGACCACTCTTCATCATCATTATGGACTTGCTGTCCATGCGGCTGTGAAATTCCTTCAGACGCCGCTTCTTGTCGTGCTCGTTCACCTTGCCATCGACAGCCGCGATCACCTCCTTCACAAATCGCACAGCATCTGTCAGGTCGTCGTAGTCTTCCTCTGCCTCTGTGTTGGACATGTGACGAGAGAGGTTAGAAAGGCAGCAGTGCAGCATTTTTAATTTGTATTTTCCATTATTAGTGGGCAAGTCTGTTTGGTAACTTCAAGGCTCCAAACTAACACCTTTGGAGGGGTAGAGTGGCACACCTGAGGAGGTGTTTATGCACAGCAGAAGGTGTAGTGAAATTTTGGAGCCCATTTTGGCATTTAACTGTGCTGCTCGATCAAAGAACCTCTTAATGCAAATGCCATTGCAGAGGGCGGTTTTCATGGTTTTAGTTGGTGGGGTTGGACACACAAACCTCTATAAAGTTTTATGTGTGTTGAGTTTTGGTAGATAGGGGACATATTAAAGTAAAAACTAACATAAGGCGTTTTAGCCTCCAGAACAGCTTCAGTGCTCCTTGTCATAGATTCTCCAAGTTTATGGAACTCTACTGGAGGGATTAACACTGCTCTTCCAAAAGATATTCCCTCATTTGTTTAACTGAGTGAGATCTGGTGACTGTGAAGGTCACAGCATGATTCACACAATTTTCATGCTCATCTTCAGTGACCCCTCATGCTCTGTATTAGAAGCATCTGCATGTGTTACATTTCTGCATTCATTTATTCAGGTTTTTCCATCTGTCCATTTTTGAACTTTTACTGTATAATTTGAAACTGAAAAAAGGCATACATTATTTAACACAATTTAGTGCTATAACACCTGAGTTGTACCAGGATTGCATTTCCACTTGTGGTCACCAAAATATTTCATGTTTGTTTACCTCACTCACATTCCTCCATCTTGAGAAAAGGTCAAGTTTATACATCTCAAAAACATACCGCATTCATTTTACTTGACATTTTACTGTTCAAGTCATTTGTATGCAACACTGGTCACACTGTCACACACAACTATTTCTGCTCTTTTGGTTAATTACAGTCGTTATTCTGAATACATGTTCTTTTCACAATAGCTCAAATATGACTTTCCCTTTCTCTAAAAAGGTCCATTTAACTTATCTTAATGGGATTTGCGGATGCTGTAATTTGCTTGAGAATTCCCATTGATTAATGCCTGTGTTACTGATTTCAGTTTTTTGGCCTTGGACAGAAAAAATATTTAACCTTTTATTGCTTGTTGAATGGTAGATCTTTTTAAATGTACTAAGGCAGTGAGAAAGCAGGATGAAGAGAAATCTGTATAGAAACTTCTGACAACCTAGCGTTTCTTTAACTGATCTACATAGTAGAGCTGCACTATACTTCTCACTTGTCAATCAAACAGTGTGGCTAGTACTACAATTACTTTTTCCTTGATTTTTTTGTTGATGCAGGTTAGAGTCATTTAGTCGAAAATAATGGCAACATATTTTAAATGTACTGTTAAAAGTTTTCCATCAGTAAAAGGCAGAAAAGATTTTTAGGGAAATGTTAATGTCGTCTCAGCCACCTGGACGGGTGTGCTGCAGCAGAGCAGCTAATTAGCTATCTAGCCTGCTAACTGACGTTAGGGGTGCACTTATCTCTGGTGAATGTTTGTTTGGTGGCTCGTTCAGCAAGCTAAGGTGCAGGACAAGACGTGTGTTCATGTTTGTAAATTAGGTACGAAGGAGACTTTAGTAGGAAAGCTAATGTGGGTTGTTGTTCAGTCTGTGGCTCTTGTGTTGTGTAGCAGGATGCTGTCAGGCTTAGTGTGACCGTCCGCTCTGCCTATGAATGCCACGTTATCGCTTTATTCAGGATTTGATTTGCTGTATCGAAATGAGGTCTCCAAAATGCAAATGGTATCGATATTCCATCAAATTAATGCAAAACCAGGGGTTGCCATTGTGAAAATGATAAAATATAAATTTCTCTCTTTGGGTTTCTGATTTTTTCTCAAAGGAGAACACAAGTGATTAACAGAGAAGATATGTCTGTTGTAGCAGATAAAAAAATGCAATTTATTTCAGTTTGACCTAAAATTTCTGTAGGTTTCTCAGTCTGTTGTGCAACAGTGGCCATAGCTGCTCATTGTAACTATCCAGCTCTTCTGGTATAAACTTAAACTGAACATGTAAAAGCTTTACAGTCAAATTAAATAAGACAAAAAGCAGACAGGTCAAAGGTCAGAGTCAGCTACACATCAGCAGTCCTGGATTCCCAACAGTGGGACTTTTTTCCATTTGAATTAATTTAGAGAAGCCTTGAAAGGATTCATATCCCCAGTGGCCTGTAGGTCTGCACACTCAGGAAGTGAGTAAATACAGTATGTGTCCGATACACTGTACATGTCCTGTATCATTTTTTTTCCCTAAAGTGGAATATTTTCTCCTGTGGTTGTTGTACTTCAGTGCTCCTAAGCACCAAATTACTATCTCTAACTGTGAGTGTGCTGTGTTATTTCCACTCAGTATATATCAGTTGGCAGGACAGAGTCTTCTTAAAGCACCTTGGGGATTAAGTCAAAGCTCCACCATCCCACATAGAACTATAAACAGGCTTTGGGGCGGGATTAGAGAGAATGTACACAGTGGGAGGCCAGCTGACGAGAGCTGCTTAAAATCAGATATAAATATGGTGTGAAATATTTCAGCAAGTATGCTTGATCTATTGTCCTAAAAACACCTGTTGAACATGTGTCTTATTTTCCTCTAAATTTATGAAACCATATGTGAGAAATTCAACTTTTCACAGTGTTTCCTACAACAAGTGACACTTTGGTTTACATTGCTTTGCAGCATTACTACTGAAGTAGTCTGGGTTGTATAGGAGGAAGTGAAATTTAACCATACTGAAAATTGATTACCTATTATATGAGATACTTATTTCAGCAAGCTTAGATAAATCTATCTATTCTCAGGATCAAGAATATCAGGAATATGTGTGCAATCATACCGAAAAACTGTCTCAGAATTGTTTGGATGTGGACATTGTATTTGATTTTGTTTGTGGAAATGTATTTATTTCTACAACTTTATGCTTCAGATTGGGTTTACCTTAACACTTTTTTATGGATCTGACTAACACATATTTCAGTGCAGTGCAAAAGCATGCATCTCAACAGGTCATAACTTTACTTTCCTAAGAAAGCTGTCTTGCTAAAATCTTTGGTTTGGACTGCAAGTCAACTTGTTTCTCTAATGATCTATAAGCCAGTACCATTTTCTTGATACTAATGCAGCGATTGGCCTTATTCTGTCTTATCTTCTGTCATTTGTTTATGGAAAAATCCTTTGGATGCAAGTATAATTAACAAAACCCACTAGCAGAGAGTTACAAGTTGAAGAAAAACTGTAACTTATAACTGAATATGAGATTTTCCCTTCAAATCAGGTACTTTATATTCACTCTCACCCTCTGCATTGAGGGGAAGAAATAATTTAATCAGAAACTAATCTTACTCATAACTTGAATGTCATCAATAGAAACTACAAAGTAGAAAAAATAACTGAATCAAAAACAAACAATTTGAAAATAACTTCTGCATTGTATAATGCATTTGAATACACTCACCGGCCACTTCACACCTGTGCAATCTAATGCAATCTAATACAACAGCTCTGCAATAAATTCTACTTTTACTGAAGCTAAATATTAGGAAAACTTTTCAATATAATGCACTTCAGTACACCACCACCCACTACGACCTCAATAATGAACATAAAGTAGAATTATCACCTTTCTGACAATGTCAACAAAAACTGAAAATGTCAAAGCTTCGTAAAAGTAGAATTTATGGCAGAGCTGTTGTATTGGATTTCATTAGATAACACAGGTGTACCTAATAAAGTGGCCAGGATGAATCATAACATGGTATTACAGTATTGTTTACTTTCTCCTTCTCTACTTTTTATTCCTCAACAAGTTGTGTTAGAGATGTTTTGTTGTAAGACTACAAGTTCGATGCTATTAGACCAACATTAGGTTAATGCAGCAGTTACAGTATAGCACTACATTGTACTGTACATACAAACCACAATAAACTGAGCTGCTTTGTTTGCCTGCAATAATATTCTATGGTTGCCAGGATCTTTGCAATTAAAATAAACTTCCTTCTTCCAGTTTCACCAATTCATATTATGTACAAACAGTAAAAGCATAACTGACCACTGAGAAGAGGCTGACATGAAGCTCACCTTTAGTGTGCTGCAGCATTCTCTGAATCAGCACTGGGTATTTTGTTATCCTCTGGGTCACCAGCAAGATGCATTCTGGGATACCAAGCCTCCGCACAATGCTGCTACTCATCTTTTTCTGGAAGAATAAACAACAAATGCTTTAGTAAAATGTGCCCACACAACAGGTGGCTCAAAACAAATCAAGGTTTCAAATAACCAGTGGGAAACCTTAAAACTCTTTCGCTGTAGAACAATACAGTAATGACACTTGAGAAGGTGTTTACTGTGATTATAGATATGACAGTGACATGGAAGAACAGAAACTTCTATGCTCAGAAAATGACATTCTCAAGGGTTATATGGTCTATATACAAATGTTTCCAACACATGCACTGATTGAAATGTAGTGCAGATGCAACATACTCAAAAAGAAAATAAAAGAGAGACAGAACAAGACCTAGCTCCTTAGTTAACACAATAGACAGCACTCTATACCACAGAAAACGATCTTTGATAGAACTCTATTCAACAAAAAAACAGTAGTGTCTGGAAAAACAGACATCTTCAAGAAAAATATATTTTCAGCACGAGAGCAGTAAAAAGACAGGCTGGACAAAAGCATGAGAAGGGACTTGTCCATAGAGAAACACTTCTGCAGGATAGATACATGATAAACACATGTGCAAGGGCTGAAATGAAGGGCTTACTTTGATAAAGGCCTTAAAGCGTTTGTCTTTGTTCAGGAGGTCCTTGTAGAAGTTGACGGCTTCGTTGTGACGACTGCAGAATCTTCCATAAATTCTCTTCATGCTGTCACCATTGGATCCTGAGAACTAGAGCAGGATTTGACAGGCATGAAAACACAAAACAACCACAGGTGCAGCAGAGCATAAAAAAAAAAAAAAAAAAGCTAAGCTAAAAAGCTGATACTTTAATTAGATGTAGTAAGACTCTAATTTCAATTTCTAATTTAAACTCAGTTGTTTAGTTTCAAAACTTTAACTGTGAGCTGGGAGAAATTGTGAGGATTTGTGAGCCATATTGAGTGCTGTGACAATATTTATTTTAAAAAAAAGGTATATTTACATTAGAGGTGTTAATGTGCAGCATTCTAAAATATTTGCATTAGCTAAGGATCCACACAGATCCCACAGTTGAGAACAAATAAAAAACATTTTACAGCTGTTCTGAACTTTACAAAAACTATCAAAAAAAAACATGGATAGTTCATAGAATATGTTTCTAATCCACACATTTTGCTTTTCAGACAAATGCGCTGTTCATATAAAATAGTGAATATTTGCAGACTCAAGACGTCTTTCAAGACTAACTCATGTAAAATGCCTTTAAAAAGAAAAATGTATTCAGCATGTGGTATGATCATATTAGAACCTGCATCCCCATCACACCAGCCCTTTTCTCCCCTTACCTGGTTGACCAGGATGTCTCCGATCCTGTTGATAATGAAACTTCCATCAAAGCTTCCCCCCTCTAGCTGGCTCTCCCTCTTCCTCTCCAGGAGGCGGAGGAGGTGCTGCGTGTGGACCTCCAGGAGCTCATCTAGAGCTGGGAACAGCCTCTCCACTGTCTGCTGCTCCAGCTGCACCTCTTTCTGCAGGCCTTTGCTGTAGACTTCTGACATGATGCGTAACGTCCGGATGTGATGCATCTCGGTCTGCATCAGCTCTGCAGGATATACAAGGAAGTGATACTAAAGTCAGAGAAATAAATGATATACAGTGCTTATCCTTTAGCAGTTTTTATACCCATCCACAGATCTATGCATCTACATAATTCTGTATCAGAGGTCGACAGAGAGTTTCACAGGATTCATGACAGGATTTTGTCACTGCTTACCTTATGTAGACAGCAATGTGCCTTTCAGAATATTTTTATTCACATTTATTTTCCACAAGTTGATTCTAATCAAAAGCTAGAGACATCAACATTTGCCACCAGAGGCAAATCTGTAACCTCAACAGAGCTTTGAAACTTGTAGATGCAACCAACTGATGCAGATGCAACTGAACAAATGTTTCAAATTGTTTCCTTTCTAGTTTACAAAACAAGGAGTAAAAAAACAAGCTGAGACTAAGCTTGATAAAAAATAAATTGGGCAAATACACCTCCAAAGATTGTCCTTAATTTTTCACTAACTTCTTAAGACCAATTCAAGAGCATGTTTTGTTGAATCAAAGTCACTGCAACGAGTGTCAGGTGTGGTGATCAGGTGTACCATAGATGACGTCCTGTCTCTTCACCAGCTCTTTGTCCAGCTGCTGCAGGTATTGCTGCTCCACACCTAAACTCCACGAGTCAGCTTCCAGCTCCTTGGCCTCTGCCTCAAACTCCCCCATCAGCTGCCCGTCCATCATCTCCGTCCCTGCACCAACAACACAGCTTCACTTACAATTTGAAGGTCATGGTACATTTTGTGTATGATTTTGTATGTTTTACACAGATTTTAACATTTTTTACAATATTACTTTTTTTCATTTATATTGAGAGACTGTAACTTGTAAGTAAGAGGCTTAAACGCACAATATGTAATCTCTGCCGCTATGGGGTCTCTCAATCAAAACAATGACAAAAGACGGAGTTTGATGACGTTGTGAAGTAGCGTGGGATCATGGGAGTTGTTGTCTTCATTGTTAAACAACCAGTTTCTCCAGGTTAGGATTCCTTCAGTGTTCATTGTTTTATTGGGAGCCAAATTATCCGCAGAGGCCCCCTTCTCTCCAAAACAAATGTACACAGGAATTAAAACTGGTAAAAACACTGAATAAAGCAGTTTGATGTTAAAAATCAGTGTTTCTCTGAGGATGTTCAGTGAACACAGGGCGTCCGGGAGGGGATGTGTGAGCCGAGCTGCCACTAACGTTTGCTCAGCTTGTTTCTCTGATAACTTAACATCCAGACGTCCGATAACTAAAATCCTTCATCCAGTTAAATGATATACTTAAAAACAACCAAGATCTAAAAAGTTTGTCATAAAAGTGTGGCTTAAAACTGAATAAAAGTCAATTTATGGCAGACAACTTCAACACTAACATATTATCTTGCATGCGTATACTCTTTGGTAGATGACACTGTGGCGGACAACCACAACACTGACACATGCATCTGTGCACGTTTACTCTTAGAGGGGGTATGACACCATTGACAGGCGACCAAATGAAACGGACAGTTACCTTGATAAAAATTACAGATTTCTCTGGGTTTGAAAATTGTTGGAAACATTTGGGATAATGTAAGTACACAACTCAACAAAATATATAACATAGGTCTAGTTGTTTTTATACATTTAAATGCGGAATAGTTACATATTATAGCTTTAAATCACATCTTTATCTGATTATGTCATATTATCACATTGATTGGCAGTTTTTTGAATTGGAGATACACAAGATTACTATATTATGAACATACACTACAGACAATGTTAGTGATATAATAATGTACTGATTTTGTTAAAACTCTAATTATTCCCTTGTTTTTGTTTTGTGTGTACTGACCTTCATCAGTAAGTGATTCCATGGACTCTGTGACCTGGTTGGTTCTGTTGAGGGAGTCAGTGGACTGGGAAAGATATCGCAGGCCTTTGATGGGCATCTCGTCAAACACTGGACTGTATGGAGATATAATAATAAAAATGATCTAATAATGTTGTTTTCACAACCCGTTACACCCAGACACAGTCCGTTAATAAACTGTTAAACACTTGTGGTGTTAACCTTAAATGCACTATAGTTGCAGTCATCACAAAAAAGCCAAATTAAGTCATAATGTAATTCATATTAATTAATTAACATTAATATCACAACATAATTATATACAAATACAAAGGTTAAATAGCAACAGAAACATTTTACTTTGGAAATGTGCCCACTGCACATATTCCACTTACAAATACAAGCACACAAAAACACAAGAGCTCACCCAGCAATGTTGCTTATGGAGAGACTCTTGGACAGGTTGTTGCCGTGGAAGGTCATGATACTTGTGTGTCTCCGTGATGATGGAATAATCAGTGAAGAATGATCTTCTGGGGACAAGATGGCTGACCAGGGACGTTCTCTTGTGCCACCGGCTGGACCAGAGAGAGACATACGGTACAGTTAGCGGTAGCCTGCAAATCCCAAAACAACCACAGGGGATCCTAAAAGGATCCTTGAGGAACACCTTCATACTGGCTCAGTTGTTGTGACTCTTTCAATCCAGCATTTCCAATATAACAACGTTTCAAGAACAAAGAAAGGCAATGTTTGTTCAGCTTCTTGACAAGACAGTTTTGAAATTATCCAATAAGTTTTAAAAGGTCTATAAATATGAAAGTGACTAAAATTGGAGATGTGGCTGTTTTTACCCAGTAGAGGTTTATTAACAATTCTTGAACAGATAACTTTTCTGTTGACTTTGGATTATTGCATAAGAGCTAGTAGCCCTATACCATGTGTATTGGTGGTGTTCTAGTGTCCAAGTGAGGAATCCTAATTTTGAGTGGCTCTTTTGATGTTAAATGATGAGTACACAAGAAGTAGGTACAGAAACTACAAGTTAAGCTAACCTTGGTGCAAATAATTGCTGGGACAAGGTAAAAAACAACATTAACAGCTTTAATGTGTTTTGGCATCAAATCTGCAAAGAAAAACTAAAGATTATGAATGAAATCCAAATTTATTTTGACACTCACATTTGTTCCTCAACGTGACTGTGGGGAAAGAGCTTGAATCTGGTGCTGCAAACTGCTGCTTGGGCAACTAGCCAGAAACAGAGAATAAAAGCATCAATATTGGCTGCAGGAAAACAGAATACAACAGAATCAGTGTTGGAGTAACTCTGAGAGAACTTATACCTTCATCTTCACCTTGGCGCAAACAGGCAGACTGTCCCTGCAGCCCTTGTGGACGGAAGCATTACAGTCTGGAAAGAAAAGCAACAGAATGCTCTGTGAATACTATGAATGTGGTGGTGGTGGGGGTGTTGAGGGTGTGCAGAAAGGTGGGGGCTAGAAACTCTGACTGGTTTTCATAGCCGGCCAGGAAACTCCACCAGCCCACTAATGAAAGACAGACTGGAGCAGAGCATGTGATGCAATCGAGGGGTAATACTGCTCGTGGTTGAAGGGGGGAAAAAAAAAAGAGATAGGCCGAGGAACGACACGCACATTAAAATTGACTTCCATGGGAAAATTTCAATTATGTAAACATTCCCAAGTCACCACTTTGGAACACTGGTCATCATTCAAGATTGCTAAAATAAGATTTGCTGTAATCTGATCTCATTTCGTCAATCCACAACTCACATTCCCCTGTTTTCCTACAGAAACTCATATACTGTCAAACTGTATAAACATACATTTCAAACTGCTAATCAGTCAGCTGACTTTAGAGCTGAAACTTATGTATAGTATGTATATTGACATAAAAAAATAACTGCAGCGGTCGATCAGGAAGTGCCAGCGAGAGGAACAAACAACTCTAGTGATGTCAAAATTTAGCTCAACAAGGCTCCAGCAAGTTTCCTCTAACTTTCATAGAAACATGTTTCCAATAGACAGAAGTGTATGAAACAGACATGTTGAGCAATTGAAACCCACAAACCTACTCTCAGTCCTAGTTATCCATCCAGTGCATACAATATGCGTACAACATTTCCGCTCTTGGGATGACATCAACACATTTATGCTCTCAGGGTGAAAAAAATAATCCTGTGTAATTCTTCCTGTCACAGTGTCATAAGTTTTTTTCACTTCCACCTATCACAAGGAAAGGGTATGCACTTGTGATACTGTAAAATAGTTTGGATAAAAGTATCTGCCAAGATTATGTGATACATTTTAATTATAACCTGCACAGTAAAACCCTCTTAAATTCCTGCAGTGATTTTCTCCTCTTAAATTGTTTTATTAGGTATTTTACTGCTTTTTGTGGAGGTCCCACTGATTCCAGCTAATCTCAGACAAAGGATCCCTGTATTTGTCTGCTGAATGGACACCAGCCAGACATCTGCAAGAATGAACCTCCCGAAAACACCCTCAGAACTGTCTGTGGCTCCAACAATCCCAACCAGACCGGCTGAACACAACAAGAGCTGTTTTTGCCAGTCTGCCTTGTCAAGGCAGAATGTGACCAAAGAGCATCGCTGTGATCCATCGCAGAGCTGGTTTCTCCTTTTTAGGGTTTTTTTGGGGTTGCGCCAAAGGCTTGTGCAATAAACTACATCCTCTTTAGGACTGCTGCTGCTGCTGCTGCTTCAGTGGAAAACAATGCAAAACTTTTTCTTTTTTTTTTGTTGTCTGCACTGAAAGCCTGACTGAGTTACATTATAAGTTGCCCTCTAGTCAGTTTCACTACTTCAAACAGATCATGAAGCTAGTTCAGCCAAGCATGACTGATTCTGCAGCCGTTTACAGCTAACTGCCAATATGGTGTAAATGCGGGATACAGAGAACACTTAAAGGTCTTTTTTGACATAACAACAGACACTATCCAGCATTAATAATATAAGTTATTCATGTTTTCTGACGCTGTTAAAATTTTGTTTTCATCAGCAGAGGAGTGTAACAGGCTATTTTCCATTATGTTTGTATGAGAAACAAACTAAATAATTGTGCTTTTTGTTTAAAAATCAAGCTCTAATTAAATATGTGAATATAATTGTAAATTATATGGTCCAAAAATACTGACTGGGCCTTTAAAGTAAGGTGATATGATGTCTCATATAGTATGATTCATGCCTGGTGATGTACGTCCACTAAGGGCCTTTTATTTACAACTGTGGCTTCTTTTGTTGCCTTATGTTCAATGTTGCTGAGAGCTTTGTGTTTTTTTCAGATTAGAAATAAATTTACAATAAGATAAATTCTTTTAATAAATCATCTCAGCACTTAAAGGACTTTAATTAACAGGAGTCCTGCTTAGCCACAAACAATGAAAGAACAAACAAAGGAACGAAAGAACAATGGAAAAAAGGAAAATGAAGAACACATAGTAGAAGAGAAAAAAGGTACTTACGTGTGCATTGGAAAGCCTCCTTACTGTTGAAAGCCTTATTGCACTGGGAGCACTGGACTGCCTGGCCTGAGCTGACTGATACGAATAGATGACCATTCACCCCTTTCTTGTCCTTCTCCTTTCCCTCCTTCTCCTTCTCCCGTTTCTCTCGCTCCTTTTCCTGCACAGGTGTAAAGAAAAAAAAAAAAAAAAAGGAGGATTAAGAACACAACCTAACCGTGCCGGGACAAGAAAGTAATTTGAAGTTAAAAAAAAACAATAACAGTTTGACTATCACTATTGTATAATGAATGTTCAGAAAAGAATAAGACTGGGCTTGGTTACCTGTAGATTAGACTAATTTACCAAAATGTCTCAGCATTCGGCCGGTTGCTTATGTTAAATTCCAGCAGAGCAACGTTATTACTCTGATGTACTACACAGCAGGGGCTCTTGCATATTAAATGATGCATTATTAATGCTGACAACAATTGTCTCACTATGAGACTATTTTCAATGTGGCTAATTTTTGTTTTGAACAGTCTTTGCAAGTTTGTCTCATTTAAAGACGGTGGGATTTCCCTTCAAAAACTCTGACAATTTGGTATGTTTTACAGAATGACTGGTAGGTGATTATAATGTTGGAAATTATGCTAAGCAGCACATAACTGTGGTAACATATACTGTCATTTTTCAGCCACTGTTAAGCTCTTATGATGAATGAGCAGAGATGCCTTTAGTGTTCTGAAAGACACTTCTGCAGAATGCATGACTGCTGATGAGACACTGTCTGGGAATCAAATCTTTGACCTTTCCATAACAGGGAGGTCTTTCTGCTGTCTCTGCATTAATGGGCGAGGTCATCCTCAGCTGTTGGTGATCTCTGTACACTGAGCTGAATCACAATCCCATAAAGTGATGCTGAGAAGAACAGAGCTCTTATTCTCTTGGATTTACATCACAGAGCCTCCACCCAAACCCAGAGGAAATGGGAAAATGGAGTTTCCAGCTCATTTTAATGGCCGGCCCTGGGCCTCTTGGTTTGAGGGACCACAAAGCTCTGACATACTAGAGCTCATTTTGTTCAGTCTCTTCAAGATACCATAAGTCTGACTGAACCACAGCAAGACTGCGTGTTTTGTAACCATTACAACACTTAGCATTCATTCTCACTTCCTGCAACAGAGCTGTCTAACCAATGGTGAAACATATCAACAAATTTCTATGAACAACAGTACACGCCTAACAAAGTATTGTTCACCACAAAAATCATACCTGATAATATCATGCTTGACAAGAGTTCAACTTATTGGAAAAACAATAGCAACAAAGCAAATACGATTCTCAGCACAATTTCGTTAGGCAACATGCATTCACAGGTCACTGAGTAGAAGCACAGAAGTAATCACGTTTGACAGTCAAAAACATAGATTTAAACAAAAAGACGATACAATAAAACATGACAAGCAATGACTTCATCAGAAAGCAGATCAGCCTTGAAGGGCACACCAGCGATTTTTAACATGACATTGTGACAGATCCTTTCACTACAATTTTGACTAGGAAGCCAGAACACTCTGTGAGCCTACCTCCAGACAACCTTTCGATCTCAATGAGAAGCCACGGCCCCCTAGGAATCTCCTGCATAACATCACTGGCTACGGTGGAGCAGCTGAAGCTGCTACCAGCACTGAGGCTCCATAAAGCAAGCTGCAATGAGGAAGTGACTGACTTGCTACAGGAGGTGCTATTTCTGCAAAGACCCTTCGGTCTGGTACAGATGGTATGACAAAACTACACAAACTAGATCCCTTTCCAGAACAGTCAGACTTTCAATACTGTACAGAAACTCTATGTATGTACTCTATATTTTATAGACTTTGTAGTACTTGACAGGAGAAAATAATGTGTACTAATGAGAGGAAGATCATTTTTTAATCTTTAATTTCAACATCAAAGTTTTGCTAATTGTCTTTGAGTCTGCAAGACTGTGATCAATAATTTTGGCCTTTGACAGTGAGCAACCAGCCTCGGGCTGCAGCGAGCTCTAACTATCCTGTCACCTAACTATCCTGTCACCTAACTATCCTGTCACTTTAAAAGCAAAGCAATGACTGGTGTAAGTGAGGAGATTATAAAACCACAGCCAACTATGTCTTCCTGTTTTACTTCCTGTTCACCCGTCAGTGTCTCTTTGCAAGAGCTGTACTATTACAGTAAACACACACAGGTTTCAGTAACTATATACTGTCATTGTAATACCCAAATAAGACCATTTATCGATGCAATTTAAAAAAAATCTAAGTATTGACAACTGCATGCTCAAATCACATGAGGCTACAGTATTACAATTTGTCACTCCCTAAATTTCCAAATTGAATTGCTGAGTATAGTCATTTGTAAACTTCCAAATCACAACTCAAATTTGTCATTTTTCTTTAGCTAAAATCATTTAACCTGATACACAGTAGTCACAATAATAATATCTCACACAATAATCAGGATTATCATCACTCACTCACTTACTTTGTAGTAAGAAAGGAATTATCTAGTCTCACTGGAAAAAGGTAAATCACCTAACCTGACTCTGCTTGAGAAAAAAAAGACAACTCTGACCACACTCTTACACCAGAGATTCAGGTTTGTGAATAGAAAATGTTGTGGTCTCAAAACCAAGCTGCAGAAATCAGAATGGAGGAAGTCACAAGAAACACCAACCTGCCCTTAAGCAAGACATGCAACCCCCAACTGTTCTCCTGGAGCTGCTCAGAGACCAACAGGAGAAGATGTATGGGGCAGCTCGCAGTGTGAAAGTGTGAAACTGCATGAATGTGGAGCATTGTGAGGCTGAAAAGCTGCCTGGTGTTCAGTCATCCTTGCTTGGAGGAATAAATGTTTAAGGAGGATGAAGGATATGAAAGGAGACTGTTTTTTTTAACCATATAAACTGCACACATGAAGGCCCCGCTGTGGCAGAGTGATGTGTACAGTGAGAATAGACAAACAAATGTTACATCTATGACAGCATCACAAACTGGAGAATTCAAATCTCCACGTTGCCTCACCCTGGTCTTTTTGTACATCTTGTTCTTGAGGTAGCTGAAGGTCCGGCTGACTTTCGTCACATTCTTTCCCTCAGTGTCACTCCGTAGAGGGCCAGGCTCCTCCTCTGATATACTGGAAGACACACACACACACACACACACACACATACACACACAAACTTAATATTATCCTGCATTCACAGGACATACCCATTCTACCACACATTCTGAAAATGGTTCTTTGCAGCCCTATAAAGGTTCCATGGAGAACCACTGACTGCTTCAGAGAACCTTTCCAAACTTTCTTTATAAGACTATAAAAGTTCCAGCTGCGTTAAAAGCCTTAAGAACAGATTTCTGGTAATATGTGTATAATGTTTAGGGTGCAGAGTTAAAGGACTGACCTGTATGCTAGTGATCCAGTGGCGCTAGAAAACGATTTCATACCTGGAAAGAAACAAGAGCAGTAGGACAAAGATTCAGAATTCTGTTGCGACAGGAGAGGAGGTTTAGTTTCTATTCACTGTATTTATTATCTGAGGGGGAAGTTTTCTTTCTTCCCTCTGGTTGGGGGACATACCACTAGGCCGTCCTGTTTTCCCTAAGTATGAGTTAATGACCTTACTGACCTGATGGTCAGAAATCATTCTTGGTTTTAAGTTCCAGTCCTGGCTGCAAGAATTGGGCAGATAATTGAATAACCCATGCCCCCCTGCCCTTCAGCTGTTACTTTTAATGTCTTTGAGCAAGGTACTGAACCTTTAGCTGCTCTCGTAGAGTTGTGTGGAGGCCAATGACAAAATTATTTTGGCCCTGATGAGGCAGCCAGCACCAAGGCCAAAAGCTGTAGCCAGTACTACCTTTAGATTCAGTGCCATTAATGGCTGCTAAATTCAAAAGATCCAAAAGATCTCTGGCTGCATACTGTAGAGATCCAAACTCACAGTGAAAACACAGTCAGTATTTATTTTTCCCTCAAGACATGATGTTGTCAGTACCTAATTTCTGTATCTTGGTGTCTATTTAAAAATATACTGTTTAATCAAGATACTAAGGCCTAAAGAGAGGTATGTGTTGGAGCATGTTGGCTTGATTGACAGAAGTATCAGTCTATCATGCAAAGGCTCTCCTGGGTGGCTCCAGTATATGCCAAGTGTAAGTGTTCAAGCTGGTATTTTTCAATGAATCATTGATTGCTGTATTGTGAATCTGTTTGCACATAATATGAATTAAAAATATGTAAATGCAAATGAAAGCATACACTGCAGAGACTTGTATGGTATTAGTTAATTGTAGGCACGCATCCTTTTCAAGGAACAACAATCATTTCTATCAAATATTCTGACGTACACACAAATACGCAAAGCATGGCCTGCCTGCTCCGCATCAGAAAGTCAAACCCAAAACAGGATAATGAGGGCAAAGTTTTGGCCTGCGTGTGTTGCTAGCGACACAGTCAAGGAGACAGGGAACACTACTGGAAATATCTTACAGATAAGAATAGGGAAGGAATGGCTCAGTGTCTTTGACTAAAGGTGACAGGCTCACAATTATCTGGAGGGAAGAAAGGGCTTCCTCAGTTCACCTGCAATGTTTATGATAATGTTTTTCCTCGTTCTCTGGTGATTGTGCTTCAGTTTTGCAAGCAGACAAAACAAAGACTAATCTAAATACAGGTCAGCTAAATACTGAGTTGGGCAGGGGACAGGAGAAGCCACAGTCTTATTTAATGTTGTTGTCGTCGACAGCAACTACTAGCACAAAGCCTGCTGCTTAGGTGAAAGGTGGTTTTCTACACCAGTGATTTTGCTACATGCTCATTCTAATTGCACATTCAACACTGTAACTTAATATCAGCTGTAATTAGTGGTTTTCTTATGACAAGTTTGCTGCAGCGGAATTTGTGGGCTTCATTGCCCTTAAGCATTTAGCTGTGTTCAGAGCATTCACCCAGCACAAAACTGTAAAAAACAAGTTTAGACTGCAGAATTTATGCAAACTTTACCTTAGTGTTCAATATAATACATTATGTGCATTTTGTGGTTCGTGGTCATAATTTATTTTTTCAAATGAACCAGTTTTCCCCTCAGCCGTCCTTGTACGCCTATTTGAGTGATTCCAGGAAGCTTTTTGTCACCTCCACAGAAGAGCCATAAAGACCTCTCTGTAATTCCAGCCACAGAGTGCATACATCTGAGTACTTACCAAACTACTAGTTCCTAAACATATGGGTGTGTCTATGATCCTAACTGTGTCCTTTCATCAAAACAAAACTTTTGTCTTCACTGTTAGTCACTATGTGAACTGGACTGGAACTGATGTCCCTTTCCTGCTGAAAAGGGACATCATTTACTCTCATATTCACACAGTGAATAGTAATGGTGCCTCTGTCTGTGGGTTACAGGCTCTTACAAAAGGATCCAGGGCTCTAAAAGGGACAACTACTGTTCTGATTCTGACATAACTGCTAATTTCTACTGCAGCTAAGTTTACAGTACTGTACTTACTCATGTTATCCTCATCATCACTAGATGAAGAGTCCCCATAAACGAACTGAGATTTAGATTTGGTGAGGATGGGGGAAAGGTTGAAAGAGAAGGAAATTCGCCTCTTACGTCTCATGCGTCCCACCGCTGGGGGGGGGGGCAGGGAGGAAAGAATCACAGCAGGCACTGATCACTTGTTAAAACCGTGCAACTTTATAACACATTAATAAGAGTGAGAATGGGGGATGAGTCAGGGCAATATCATACTTATCACACTTGTCACTTACCATCAATGTCTCTCTGGCTGATGGCGAGCATGGATACGGACTTGGTGAGGGGCAGGGTCATTGGAGGACAGCTGTTTCGCAGAGGTCGATACCGCCTTGATTTCTAGAGCAAGAGACACAAGGTTGACCCAACACAATGCATGACAATGCAAGTAAAGGGGACAGTGATCCAGAAAGAGATTACGCAGAACAAAACATCACCAGTCGCTTAACTGAAAACAGGAAGGATAAACTGAAAAGGGAAGCTACACAAATGATTTTGTGATGTTGTATTGACAATTTGTTTTAAATTCAATGTGAGCAGAGTGAAGCAGCCTGAGGGAAGTGATGTTTATTAATTCTTGCTAATCCCCAAACTGACAAGTCTCAAATTTCCCAGACTGTTTATAAGTCTTGTTTATGTACAAGCTTTACAAATACATTTTTCCTCTCGTGTGAATTAGGCTAAGGATGTTTTTGAGGCTCCCTCTGGGCTGAATGCGTGTCAGTATGAAGATATGACATCTAAAGGACAGATCTGATGAGTGTGTTAGCTGACCTGGTTGTCCAGTCTGCTGTGCTCCTCCATCTCCTCCTGCTCCTCAGTTAGAGATACCAGGGAGCCCCTATCATCGCTGTCATGCCGAAGCATCCTTAAAGGCTCGAGGATTCGGGGCCCCTGGGCGGTGGGTCTCCTCAGCTCCTCTTGGCCCCCACTGAGCCCCTCCAAGCTGTAGCTGTATGGACAAACAGAAGGCAGGGGTGACCTCAATGAAGGAGGATTGACTGTACTGTACACACACAAACTTCACTAGTCTCTCTGGACCATTCATCATAGCCTTTCAGATGCACACAGCTGCTGTTGCAACAAACACAAACAGTCACACACACACAGACACACACACACACACACACACACACACACACACACACACAGCTGGTCCTGCACAGTGTTTAGCCAGCTGAGTTATCACTGGGCTCCGGAGCAGATTTACAGCTGAAGCAGTGGTAAATGACTTCCAACATCAGCATCAGCATAGAGAGCTGTGCTGCTGTGATTTACAAACCCAATTACATCGATCTATGACTGGAAATAAGAGGCCTTGAAAAATCCAATACAATGATTATGAAGAGGAAAACTACAGCTACATTTCAGGATGAGCTATGCTAGGTGGCTATAGCTCTATTTGCCTTAGGGCAGACTCGGTGATAGTTAAAGCTCTGGCAGTAAATCTCTCTTATCTCCAGCCTTTGGGTTTGTATGGCACTCCATTATCCAGCAAATCATCATTCCATCACATTCAAACATAACTAACCTAAACTGGACCAAAAGAATCATGACTAGGTGATTATCAGCGACCAACGTAAAGCAGCACTCACCTATCCTCAGGGCTGTGAATGAAGATGACTATATCTGTCATATTAACACCTGCTTCCTGCCAGTATTATTACATACACTATCCTACAGAGCCAGAATGTCCTCACTACTGAAACATGAATAACACCAGCAGCTGTTGCAGCTCTCTGCTGTAGGAAGCTACTGACTATCTGGCACTGTATGATGAGGCATGGAACTCATATACATACACAAAAAACAGACACACCCACAACAACGGCTAATGCAAATCAAGTAGCATGTAAATACTTCCTATTCAAAGTAGGTCATGTGCCCTTAGTAGAAAAGAAATATCACGCACACATATAAACACACTGTACCTGAGCAAACTAACTACTTCCACACCATGGATGTGGGGAGCACCAGGAGGGCACCAGCTGATACTAACAGAGTGTGAGGTAGATGGGTTTTTCAGGGAAGAAGATGAAGAGATGATGAGAGATGGAGATAAAGAGGAGTGATGGGAAGATAGACAAGCGAGTATGGAAAAGTAATAGTGAAGGATATAGAGGAAGATAGGGAAAGGACGGAGTTACAGGGATGTCTCAGGAGAGTGATGGTGTTCATATCACTGCTCCGACTTGGTGCTGTACTGTAGACTATTTCATATTGTCAAACATAAGTTTATTTCCTGCTACAGTCTTGTGGTGATATCAGTAGAAGACAGGAAATGAACTTGAACCCAAAATATGTTGCATACTCAATACAACAGAGAAGAATGTTTTGAAAATCGCTTAATGGCATGTCTGACATTAAAAACCATCTACTGACCTACTCCCTCCCACTGGCTTGTTCCTGAGCCAATGGAAGCCACTGGCAAAGGGTTCAGTGAAAAGATCAATGCCTATATTATAATGTCAACGTCCTACTCCTATGTCATTCTGGCCTCCAACTAGGATCCTCCAACATCTCCAGAACCTAACTGAAGTCATGCCAGAAGGCTGAAACCTAAAAATGGCATGTTGCTTGGGTCCCGTCCAAATTAATTTGCTCCCAAAAAAAAAACGACACTACACAACAGCTGCACAACATGAGGAACTGCTATCATCAGCCCTAACTGATCCTTCCTCTCTCCTCCCTCCTTAATGCTTCTTCTGGGTCAAAGTGCAGTTTTTCACACAACAAAGCCCTTCTTCTTGCAACTAGAACAATTCTGCATAATACCAAAACAACTTCCATCCCATCTTTACTGCTGTAGCACACTGTCTTCTCCAAGACTGAACACAGTCCTTTAAGCCTTGAGAACTGAACTTGCATCTTTCTGTGAGGTTGCTTGTTGTTACCACTGCAATACAAAACACTAATGTATCTCAACCATCTATTCACCACAGTATTTCCTGCACATTCGAATGCGGAGCAATACAGAGCAAAATCATTCATTGCAGATTCACAAAGGCTACACCTACATGAATTTAACAGTACACGTCACCTAGCCACAAGTCAGTCTTAACAATACATGAACTGATGAATGTGATTTATTAGTACCTTCTCCTGTGAAAGGCCGGCTTGCCCTCACCAGGGATACGGATGGAACTGGAGGTGATGGATGAGAGACAGAGACAGGAAGCGGTGGATGATGAGGGGATGGCAAATTGATAAAAACATAATCAATGAATGAATTAAAAACTTTATTCAATGATGGGACCATAATCTTTCTGGCAGATTGAGTATCTATTGTCACTGCCATCTGTGTATGTAGTGATAGTGGTCTGAGGCCCTCACCACGATATTGGAGGAGTGACAACAATGGCATTTGTTCAGTATAAGGATCTTAAAGGATTAGTTCAACAATTTGGGAAATACGCTTTGCTTTCTCACTGAGAGTTAGATGAGTAGATACCACTCTCATATCTGTCTGTTAAATGTGAGCTGGAGCCAGGAGATTGTTAGCTTAGCTTAGCATATACACAAGTAGCGGGGGGGGAACAGCTACCCTGGCTCAACCAGCACCTCTAAAGCTCACTAATTTAAAAAAACAAAAACAAAGTATAACTAGAAATACTGCCTTGCAGTTGTACGCCTCCGCCAACCAGTTTAGTTGCAGTTTACATCCATGCCTGTCCAGACTCATCTAATATTTGTAGTGAAGACTTTGAAGGAATTTAATAAAATCATCACAGTTTCAAGGTGGGCACCCAAGATTAGCGTCACCAATTCAGTATCCAAACAAAAAGGGGAAATATGGTCACAATCTGCACTTCTGTTCCTGGTTTATGGTGTTGAATGATAGCCAGAAAAGTGTATTTGCAGAAAACTATGATGACACAGTGAAGTTGACTTTTGACCTTTTGGATATAAAATGTCATCACTTCATCATTTTATCCTATTAGACATTTGTGTGAAACTTTGTCATAATCAGCGTATGAATTCTCGAAATATGGCCAAAAACATGTTATGTGAGGTCACAGTGACCTTGAACTTTGACCACCAAATTCTAATCAGTCTATACTTGAGTCTAAATGGATGTTTGAAGAAATTCCTTCAAGGTGTTCCTGAGATATCGCATTTATGAGAACTGGACAGACGGACGACAGACAAACAACCCAAAAACATAATACCTCCGGCCACAGCTCTTACTGACGTGGAGGCACAACAATGACACATTGTAGTTTTACAGAAAGTTATGTGAGGGACAATTTTTTGACTGGAAGCAGTAACTCCAGGCAGTGAAAACAAACAAGAAACATGAAACAAACAAGACATAACATGTTAATTAGTGAGCTTTAGAACTGCTGGTAGCTAGGTTATGTTACCTTTGTGCAGACCCAGGATAGGTGTTTGCCCCTGTTTCCAGTCTTTGTGCTAAGCTAATCTAACCGACTGCTGGCTGCAGCCTTATATTGTATTTACTGTAGTTATGGATCTTCTCGTCTAACTCTTCACAAGAAAGCGAGTAAAGGAATTCTCTAAAATGTGGACTATACAGTAGAATGAGGCAAATCAGGCATCGCTTTAAATGTACATGATAGCTCTATGGTCACAGTAATTTGGTTAATAACACTACAACCATTATTCTTTACATAGCATGTACTTTAAGCAGCAGCAGGAACCTTTTTCTGAATGTTATTCACTCTTTACAATCACTTATGATTTTTATGTGCTCTAGGTGCCTCATTAAAGGCATCTAAGGTCAAAAAATAATTTTACTCTCCGTCATTACGTCCACTGAAAGACAACAGATGAAAGCTTGGTGATAATGGCTGTTTCTGCCCAACCTGAATATCATAAAAATAGCAGGTGATAAATGCCTAAAGCAGTTGTTTTTCTGTTTTCACTCCAACAAGGTGACACAGGCCTTATATTGCATGGTAAACTACTCTGCAGACAGTCTGTGACAGGCAGCTGTTCTGGCAAAGAAAAAATAGATGTCAAGGTCTTGTCCTAATGTGCTCTGCATTAGTGTTGTTGGTGTGTGTGCGAATGTAGTACGTGTTAAGTGAAGATTACTGTACATGCTGGTGTGCGTGTGAACAAGTTGACCCGTGTGTCTTTGTGTCTCTGTGAGTATGCATCTGTGTGGGTACAATTTTGGTACAGTAGCTCCCTACCAACACCAGACAAATGGCAACACAGCTGCTCACAGCAGGAGGAGGAAACACTCAACATGGCACAGAGGGAGAGACATCAACTAGCTTCAATAATACTGACATCTGCACACATCAGGCCTACTGACATCTACTGACTAACACCACACTAACACCAGCCACTAAATGTCAAGGGCCAAGAAGAAACATTCCTGCTGTATCTCAAAATCAATTCAACTCCATGGAATAAATAAGAATATTCTTCTGTGTTGCTGCAGAGGCTTCAGTGTTTTATCTGTATCAAATCTGCACCTCCTCAATAACAATAACTAGCAGAGTGTAATTAGAAATATGCATCCTTCTTTGAGACTAATCTTGAAAAATCTGACATAATCTGGTGCCAATCTCTCACCTCCTTTGGTTCATCTCTGCGTCTCCTCCGTTGTTCTTTCCAGGACCCCAGCTGTGGCGGCGAAGAGGCGACAGGGAGCGGATGCTGTTCCGGAGGAGACAGGAGCGCCTCGGCACCTCTGTCACTCTGTCTTTGGCCTCTTCTTCGGCTTCTCCCGCTCCTCCTCCTCCACCACCTCCGTCTGCAAAGACGGGAGCCCCAGTCTGGACGCCCTCCTCTGGGCTCCAGCTGCAGCCCAGGCCCTGGCTGCCCTCGAGACTGGAGCTGGACGGGCCGACGCTGGCGGTGTCGTCTGTGGAGGAGCAGGAGACGGAAACCTCGCTGGCACTGTCTCCTCCTGTCACTGGTTCATCATTCTGCAGACATCCGAAAAGATACTGTTATTATTTAAAAGCCTCACTGCCCAGCACCATGTGCTACTGATCCAAAGCAAAAGAAAACACCACTTAAAAGTGATGGTTTATAATGAATCACAGGAACACCTTTATTCATTTAAAAATGACTGAACTCACTGCCAGAATCTGATCTAATGTTTATTGATTTTATTATTTCAGGGACAAAGTGTGTGTAAAAAGTAGTTGCTTTCTCTTAAGTATTAAGTTCCATCCCACATTTAAACAGGAAGTGGAACCTTTAACCCTGAAACCCTTTAGTCATCCAGCTACAGTAACAGAGTTTTACTGACCACATAGACAAAGACAAGAATATTAGATTAGATTACAAAATAATAGAACAGAATATAGAGTGGAAATGAATATTAGAATAGAACCATAGAGAATAAAATAAATGTCCTTCAAATGATTGTTAATTACTTTGTATATCCATCAGCAGTTCTTTACTGAAGCATGAGGTGAATTAAAAGAATGCTGCAAAGCTATTTAACCCACAGGAATGAGATATAATGAAGACCAAATGGTGGGGCTCAGGCATAATGAGCCAGAGCCACTTTATAGCAGCACTGACATTAAAACAAACACCAATAAATGATGGCAACCTTGTGTATACAAACTTTTACCAGGAAGATGTTTTTAAGTTGTTTTTAAGGTGTATTCATCATTGGGATGGGACTGCCTTATATTGATTCAATGCTGAATATATATACTGCATATTTGTCAACATAAACAATGAATATACACAGAAATTGCATGTTTGTTTTTGATGAATCTCTGAATCAAGCAAAACATTAACTGTACTTGCAATGAATGAGTCTAATTCTCAAGAACCATATGTTTTTCAAGTATGTGTGAGGTAACACAGGTTCTCTACTATAGCTGCAATTACTTCTCAATTAATTGATTAGACGATTGACAGAAAATTGATCAGCAACTTTTGATCAGTTGTCATTTTTGTCCTTTTTTCCATCATTTTTAAAGCAAAAGTACCAAAATTTCACTGGTTTTAGGTTCTCAACTGTGGAACTTTGCTTCTTCTTCTTGACTTTACAGAATAGTAAACTCAATCTCTTTGGGTTTTGGACTGTTGGTCTGACAAAACAAGACATTTGAAAATGTCATCTTGGGCTCTGGGAAACTGGGATGGACATTTTCCTGATGTTTTATATAAACAATGAATAATCGACTGATCGAGAAAATCATCCTCTGGGGACCATGAATGTCATGACACAGTATTGGTTAATACTGTAAGGCCTGGGTCTGGTGGGAAAGAGCTGCTGCATGCACACACACACAGGTCGGGGATAATCTATTAAGAGCTAATTTGTAGGTGTGAGGTTTAACTGAGCCTATTGTGCTGCCAGCTGCAGTGTGAGAGCTGAGCATAGAGCTGCTTCTGTTGGAGAGCTGGCAAAGAAAGATCTGCTTTATGCTGCGGGCCCAGCTTCCTCTGGGAGTGAGAGGACGCATGAGTTTGTGTGTGTGTGCGTGTGTGTACATTCAGGGGAGAGAATGCATGTGACTGCAATGTATGTTGGTGTGTCTGTGCAAGTCACATGACTTTAGCAATAGAGATAGGGGGAAGGAATCGGCAGGGATTTCAAACTTAATTTTATATTTTGGCTTTTATCCTTACACACATTACAATTGATGAGCATTTAAAGTCACAGTGTCTTGTGTCTTGAAGTGTACATGGACATGGCACATGCTCAACTGAACTGTTACTGGGATCAATACCATGAGTTTCTCAGAGTTATGACAGTTTCTCTACCCAGTACTCTTCTATTTTTAATTAGATAACTTGTCCAACTGAAATCTACACTTCTGTATCTTGTGAAATAAATGCTGTGAATTTGGCTTCTGTGTTCTTTCTCAGGAATCAAAGCCTGTGGACTTTAAGCACATTTGGTCAGTGTTTCCCACAGGATTTTGTGAGACTGTGGTGGGTGGACCTCAGACCCTCTAGGGGGGTCTGGGGTCATGCTCCCTGGAAAAAAAATGTGTACATTTTCAATGCAACTATTTGATAACAGTAGGACTCTTGATCGGACAAAATATGACATTGTAAGATGTGCAAGAAATTATAACCAACTATTATAAGCATTTTCTGACATTGTGTTGTGTTCACTACTCGTTTTTCCAATACAGCTAGTTTTGCTCTCAGATAACAGTAAGACAAGACTTTAACGTTTATAGTCGGTCATGTTATTGTCCTGCGCTGATTGAATCAAAAATACACTTGTAACGCCAGCAGTGAGATAAACTTGTTGCTCTATCTTTCAGTAATTCCTCTCCTTATCGGTGAAATATGACATGCTGAAGTTGCAGCTTTGTTATTACTTGGAGCCGTGATGGTTAGTTTAGCATGCCTATAGGTAGTAGCGGCTGCTGGTAGCTAAAGCTACCTGTATTTAACCTGCATGCAGCGGCAGTGGGGCTCCGGTGTTGGCAACGACTCGCCTTCAGACAAACCCGACAACAAAATCGCGAACACTACAAGCTTCAACATCGCTGAAGGTGCAAAACACAATGTTAGAGATCTTTTATGTTATTATGAGAAGTGTAAAAATATTTTCGGTTCCTTATGAAACTGTGGCGGGACAAATTAGACTGCGGCAGGCCGCCATAGTCTAAGTAATTAATGGGAAACACTGTTTGCCCATCTCTCTGTCTATCTTCATAGACCTAAAGTAACCCTTAGCATATTTTCCTCGGCAGCTGATATTCTATGTGCTGACTTTTACATTGTTGTTTACAACAAAAAGGACATACCGTACAATTCATATTTCCATGAGCATGTTCCAACTGCAGAAACTGCAGAAACTGAGAGATACACGTATTTCAGCTTTAACCAAAGGGAGCCTTGCTTCAAACAGACTTTCAACAGCAGCAGAGTGACAGCAGGGACCAATGCTTGCTCTTCCCCAGCAGCAGTGTAGAACTGCCGGCTTAAAAAGATGCTTAGTAGATGTTTGGCATCTCAGCCTCGGGGTGCTGATAAATAAAAAGCCAAGGACTAACTGACAAAAAAGCTACTTTTTATATACTATATAATCCCTATAGAGTAGTTGCAGGGGCAAACAATATATTCTTGTTGTCCAATTTGAGTGTACTGGATGTTTCAGCTGCAGCCAGTGGAAGATTTGGTGAATTCACTGCTAACCCAAATTTGATATATTTTCTTTTCTTTACATGTATTTATTGATCACACAGAATTAGTGAAGAGCTATGTTTTGGGGGGGTTTTGGTTCCATTTTTTATATTTGATGTTTTTCTTAAATGATTTTATTCTAGTTCATATCTGCCCCTAGAGTTTCCTACCTGGTACAGGGATTTGAACCACCAATCTGCTCACCTCATATAAGCATGGTTATAATTTAAGTCCATTGTTCAAGCACACACCAACCCAGTTTCTCTATCCTGGAGGTGATGCTTTCCCACCCAACCCCCGGCTACAAAGAAAAAATCTACCAGTAGTGGGTCAGACCTTTCTGAAAACGCTGTCATATCCCGGCTCTGCACCCAGGAAGCTTTCTATGTCGCTGCCAGAGTCTCTGTGAGTTGTGGAGGGACAACTGGTGGCACTGCTGGTCCTACTGGGCAACGCTGAAGACTGTGAGGAACCTGAAAGACACAATAACAAAGAGTTAATGCTGAGATATAGCAATATAGGTTTAAAAACACAGAAAGAGGAGGAGCAATGTTAAGTAGAAAACAGTTTGACGTGAGCTATAAGGAGAAATCTTGACATTTTAATCAGCAAACATTCTGTTACAATGTGATTAAAGTCACATTCCATTATATTTTCTCAACGAAAGCTTTCAGCTGTTAAAGTGAAAAACACGTTTCCAAAATAATATGTTTTCATTTCCCTGCTCTAAAACACAAGCAGGTCTGTTAGACATCAGTAAAAAGACTTTTGGGAATCTGAGAGGGTGTGAAAAGCCTGGTGGATCAATGGCCGCCTGTCCTGACTAGAGCCGTCTGTGTTGAACTGCAAAGGAAAACAACTGCTGTTTGTGTGTTTAAAAGGTCTGAGGGCAGGCCTGAAAATCTTGCACAGAGAAAATGACAACTGAAAATGCTATTGATGCTGCAGCCTCACATTTAACATTAGTCACCCTGTGGCAAACTGGACAGTGATGTTTACAAAGGCTCTCTGCTGTATTTTGTATTAGCTTTACAATCAAAGGTAATCTTCACTTCAGTTCCCAGTTGTTTAATCAGAGATATCAACCAGACAGTTCCAAGTCAAGTGTCTGCAACTATCAGCTTCACTGATGTTTACAGACTTCCCCACCTGAGTCATAGCCAGCAATGTATCACATTCAATATCTTCAAGTAACAAAAGCAACTTTAAACCATTTCTCTTGCTGTGAACCTCAGCCCATGATCACAAGTCAGAACTTCTCACCAAGTCCCAGTGTGCCTTAACCATTGCAGGTATTTAACAGCAAACCACCATGAGCTATTTTTGGGTTTACACTCACAATGTCTGGTGCTCTTTCAAGCCCCCTCCTTAAAATAACAAATAATCCGTCCTAAAGTCTGCACACAATACAACAATTCTTATGCAACAGCACTGCAGCGCTGCAGTTTTTTGTACATGTAAGGACATGTAGATAATATCCCAGGCCAACCTAAAAGAGGAAGATTGTACCCAATGTATTACAGTAGGCTTACTTTAGCCAGCTGCCAAGAACAACTGGATGAGATCATTTACCAAGTTTGTTATTTTGCATCATTTCTGATGTCTATTTCTGCCCCGAAAAGCGGAAGTTATCCTTTATCCCTCAGGAACATGTCTCATTCCCTGCACTCATGTGAGCAGGAGGAAGTTCCTTTTGTGTTCTTGTGTGTTTATATGTTCATACAGTACAAGTGTTGATCCCAAAGGACTTGTATTCTGTGTAAAAATGTCAACATTTAATAATAAATGGTATTATGGAATAAAGGTTTTCTCCAATGGCAGACAGCAAATGCAGTTGTCTGGCTATACTGTAGCCAGTGGGCTCTCTAGGAATCCTGAGACTGAAAATTCAGCTTCAGTCAGCTGCTCTGAGGAAGAGGCCATCAGAGGGTCGGGAGATGGGACAAGAGGTTGCAGTGGGAGTGGTCAGTCACTGAGCCAGTCATTACAGCAAGTTGTTACACTCTAATAACAAGCGAGCAAATGGAGGCAGAATCACTGACTTCCTGTGCCTGAATAACTGACAGTGAACTACTGACCACTCACGCATGCAATTGCATGAACACGTAGGCACGTTTGAAGTGGTGGTGCATCAGCTGGGGCCTCTAAAGCCCACTCATTCAGACCAAATCCCTAATCTGAGAAGATAAACCCAGTGTACCACGTAACATTTTTTCCCCACTGGTTCACTTGGCCAGTAGATCAGAGTTTTACTGGCCCATCAGCCAAAAAATGAACTCTTTTTTCATTTGTTATTATTTCATTATTATACTATTATTTATTTTATTTATTGATTGTATACTTAATACATACAACAGTGAAGTTCCCTTTACATTTGGTTGTTTTCCTTTAGTTATGGATATGTAATGTTGATATATTACAAAAATATGCAAAATATAACATTTGGAACATATTGGATCAGTAAATGAGTCATTTAAAGATGTAGGTTTCTCCATATTTTGTGTAAAGCCAGGAAGAAGAGCACTGAATTTATGATGACATTTCGGCAAGTATGGATGACCTTGATAATAAACTCTTGTGTCATGAACTGAGACAACGCTGCATGATCTGCAGAAATGTACTCTTTAAGATAACAACCAAAGGTGACGGTGCTTTGCTGCTCTGGCAGATCAGCTGAGTCTGTTGACCATTAAACATTTTAAAACCCTCCTTTAAAACCTTTTTTTTTTAGGATGGCCTTTCTATAACATTCAATAACTTCAAGGGAGTGCTCTGGGTGGTGACTGGTTGCTGTATGCCTTCTGTGTTTGTATGTGCGTTATGTCTGTATGTCTGAATGCTTTTTTTTCTGTTCCGTTTCTTCTTTTTTTCTTGTTCTCTTTTTCTTTCTGTGTCATGTTGATGTAAAGCACTTTGTAACCTGTGTTAAAAAGGGGCTATATAAATAAAGTTTTACTTAGTTACTTACTAGAGAAAGAACATAATGGCATTTGTTTGTGTGCACGTGTTCACTCCAAGCTCCTTCTGTCTGCAGCCACCTGTCCACTACAGACATGGAGTTGAACTGTAATGAATGACTGAAAAGGAGAAATGCAGAGGAGCAAAATGAAACAGAAACTAAGAGCATCTGTCACCACAGCAAATCATCTGTTGAGTGTTTGATGGTTATTTATTTGTGCTTAAGAACGTGACCGCCATGAAACAATTTAGAAAATAACGTTTTATTTCTGGCATTCACCGGCTCTTTTTTTAAAATGAGTCGGGAAGCCAACAGCATAGGCCTAACTTTACTTTTAACGTTATCAAACAAAGAGAAATGTCCTCCCCTCATCCTAAACTGTATACCCATGACTCTGATTGGCCAGTCACTGGCTCGGATAACTTGCCTGCATAAACTTTTACTGGCCAGCGGGGCAGCAGTTATGTCAGACCCTAAAACCAATCAACTGTTGTACTGTAGTATTTGATTGGAATGAACATTTGCATCTCAATCACACATTGTTGCACAGCTATGAGAGCTGGGGCTATAAAATATCAATTTCTAATTACACGGCTTGAAAGAGCAGAGAAACTAAGTAATATTCAAATCTGAGTTATTATGTAATCTTAAAGGAAATGAATGGCTAAATATTTATATTCAACACTGCAGAGCTGCTCACTTATTCTGTAGCTCTAACACAACTAGAAATATCTTTCCATGTAGGAGATGCACACTGAGCTGTGTACAGCAGGATGTGACTGTGGATGTCACCTCATGACGTCCATAAGCAACATGGTGTGTGACAGAATCGTTCCAAACATGAAAATTACACTGACCTTTCACCCCAACCGCTGTAGCAGAGCTTAACCTTGACCAAGGAGGTTTTGGAAGTTGATTCAAAAACTTGTGACCTTTGTTTTTCATATTTCCTAGGTCACAAACCCACCATGAAGTGGAAATGTGAAATGTGTGTGTGTTGTGGGGCAGTGGTAAGTGGTAGTGGCAGAAGTGGTTGTTGGGGGTTTTTCTCAGACTCCACCCCCTCACACCTGTCCACCAAAACTAGAGGGGGACTGTGAGCTTTGACAGCTGTCTTTCTCCCTCTCCTTCAAACAGACCCCCCTCACCCACACACACACACACAAACTGACACACACACAGTCTCTGAAAAAGCACAGAGAACAGGTGTAAAGCCCTCTGATGAGTCAGTGGGTGGCTGAAGTTATTGGTTGAATGTGAATAAGCGTACACACCTGTAGACTTTAGAACTCAGGAGCAGAAATGAGCTAGATAAATGTGGCAGAAGAAAAACTGCAAAGAAGATATGATCCAAACAAATCATCCAACCTGAGGCAATGAATGTGGTGAGAAATAACGGACAAGATAAAGTATCCATCGGGCCTCCCTGTCTCAAAACACTCTTCTCTGCACAGAACTGTTAGTCGAGATAAGTCACCCATGAGAGTACCTAAAGTGTTTTCCCTAAGTGCAGATTTTATCGGCGCTTACAGATAAAACCTCATTTATTTTTCCTTATAGCATTTTATTTCCTTGTCCTGTATACTCTGAGGACACAAAATGTTAAATTTGTGCAAGATGCGTTACACAGCTGGGCTGACTTTGTGCAGATAGGAGATTTCTACGTGACAACAGCCAGTCAGTCACCCTACAAAGCTGAGAAACCACTGGAGGCTGACCACACTGGAAGCATACTGAAGCCGGAACAACACAAGGTGTGCTGCACCACCTGTTTTTGCTAAGGCCTCAAAGTAGTGCTGTGTTTTTCTGCTGTTGTAAATAGATGAACTGAATCAGACCATAACCGCTATCACTCTACTGTACCATCCATCTGCTGTTCAATGTGCTTGTATGAGCAAGGTTAACACGCATTTACTTATTTAATTATTTAAGTATTTGGCGGAAAATAATGAATGTGAGTAATGAAGAGTCACCACATATTTGTCTGGAGGCTTCTGTCCATCTACTCTAGCGTTTTATAATGCAAAAAAAAAAAAAAAAAAAATCTCTCCTGTGCTTTCTTCCTATGAGATGTGTCCCCGTATACATTTTAGAGAGTAACTCCCATCCAAACTGTAATTTAAACCTTCACTTTGATCCATGTAAACGCACCATTTACTCCTATATCTAGGGCGTCTCGCTGTATTTTTGCCCTGAACCCAAGGCACACCCAGCGTGTCTCCTCCTATGTAAATAAGGGTTGCTGAACTAAAATGAACTAAACAAGACACAGTTTCACCCATGATACTGTAAATTCAATAGCATGCAACGTTGACCATAAGTAACCAGGCAAGCGATCTGGATCTGCTGATCTAGAACCATCCTACACCACAAACAATTCACACCATGTCATTTACACATGTGAAAGTGTTTCTCTTTGAGCTTGTCAAATGAAATGTATCTATCCAGTCACCAAAATGAGGTTTATTAGCGCTATATATGTATATAGAACTTAATATTCTATATGGTATGATTTGCTTTTCATGTTGAAATGATGCAAGAAAAACAGGCCAAGGATAAGTTGGCCACACAATATGGTGAAACACTGAGGTCTCAACCCTGCCCTTGACCTGGGTGGTTTTGTCAATTTTTCTGGTTCAACACATGTACACTGACCTATGATACTAACAAAAGAAGGTCAACATATATATATACCTTACTAATCACTACGTCACTACCTCGGCGGCTGTGGCTCGGGTAGAGTGGGTTTTCCACTAATCAGAAGGTCAGTGGTTCGATCCCTGACTCCTCTTGTCTATACATCAAAGTGTCCTTGGGCAAGATACTGAACCCCAAGTTGCTCCTGATGATTGTGCCAGCACCTTGCACGGTAGCTTGTGTGTATAAATGTGAGTGTGAATGGCTTAATGAGCAGCAGAAACATTGTAAAGCGCTTTGAATAAAAGTGCTACATAAATGCAGCCATTTAGTCTGTATCATCATGTAGTGCTTCATTCTGTTCTATAACCAAGCATCATTTGGAGGTTTTGAAATTACTCCCTTGTTCACTGATACACTGTTCCTTACATGGTAAAAACCCAGGAGGGTACTTAATAGTGAACAGTAAATTAAAACACTTGTCTTTTTTGTCACCCTGACAGGTGTAGTGTCATGTAAAGGAGGAATGGGCACATTGACAAACAAATTTGTTTCCATTGTGGGACATTTTGAGGGCACTGCAAACTACTACAAACATTTTATACTTTAATTAGAATCCAGACATTTAAGTAAGAGAGTGTAAAATAAATAAAGTGAATGAAATAAATAGAGTGTGTTTTGGTTGCCAGGTGGATTAGAGATTTATCAGCCAGGCGATCAGTTTTCCTGCCATGGCTGCTGTTGCTACCTGCTGTTGTTAACCTGACTAAATAAATAACCAGAGAGAAAAAGAGAGAGAGGCTGGAAGGCTTGGATGAGTTTAGTAGGGGAAAAGAGAGGGATATTTCCACCATAAAGGAAGTGATGCCGACTTGTCCCAGCTGCTACAAAGGAAACCCCACCTTCACCCACCCTTCCATTACTTCCGTTTGACACTCCTGTCCTGTCTTTCTAGTGTATATCTTTGTCTTTCCATTTTTGTATTTCCTTTCTCTCCCTCTTTATTTTCCCATCTTATCCATTCAAGTCTGTTTTTCTCTCTTTCTCCATCTGACAGACTGATGTTCCATCTGTTTTCCACCACAGATAAAAGGCAGTTTGTTCTCAGCCTGATCCAGCTCATTGATCTGTTGGGCTTTTTTTATTGAGACTGGTCTCTCTGCAGACAGACTCATCTTATAGAGGTCAAAGAATCCTTTTTTTCCTCCCTTCTTGCTGTGGCTGTTGACCAGACATATATATAACGTGTCAACATCTACAATTTTTCAGATTAAGATTTAACTCAGCCTCAGCTGTCTTAAACTAAAATGGTGACTATAGTAAACATTACCTATTAAACATCAGCATTTGCAACATTTGCATTGTGAGCATGTTGCTGGTGTTTTGCTCAAAGCACTGCTGTAGCTTCAAAGAGCTGCTAGCATGGGCACAGTTTTAAAAACTACCAAAAAACAGATGATGAAATGAAATTGGTGCACACTGCATTCCACTGCTGAACTGCTGCTGAGCTAATATCACATCTCTTACCACCAGGTTTCTCTTGTCCATCTGCATCTCTGAGACACCACTGGAATTACCAGACCTTTGTTACATGCACAGGGTCACTTCCAAAAAAAACCTAAAGGGTCAACTGATGCAAAAAGCTGTTTCATATCAATCTGCATGGGCCAATCACATACATGCAAGCACACATTCCTGATGGATTACTTTGTAAGGAGAACTTTATCGTTATTATTTTATCCTGTGTTATGCACAATGTTTTTTTACTAAAACTGGATATCCTGGATCTTACTTCATGACTCACCAGTACCTTAAACATGTCCCCACCAACACATCCCCCCTGTGCTGTTTTAACGCTGGGGCGCTGGTTTTCCCCGCTTACTCATAAACCCCAAACTCAACTCACTACATCCCAACTGTTGATTAATAAAAAAGGCCTGAAGGTAATACAGAAAGAACCATACCTGAGTGTAGTTATCTCTATCTGTATTAGTTATCCAAACTCATAATCATCAGTTATCACTCAAATCACGTGGCTGTGTTTCAGCCTATTATGGTCTATGTGCCTTTTCAGAGATTTAGGACAAATTTACTGTAGGATGAAATATGTAATACTTGAAACTGTTTGACATGAAACTGGTCAAATAGTCAAAAATATTTAATATTAGCAGGAAAAGTACTATCAGAGGCTATTAGGCTCAAAAAATACCAGTATCTGGTTACAAACTCTCATATTGGTCAAAGTCTCAACGTGACATTTCAGACAAGCTAAATAATGTCTGATGATCGCAATTTCCTCTTCTGAGCGGAGAAACAGACAGAGGCTGTTAAGCTGTTTTAACATGACTGAATCCAACGAGACAAAGCCGTTGTCCAACTGCTGAGGCTTAAACCATGTGTGTGTCAGTGGCACCATACAATATAATTCTTTCAACCAAGCAAAACGTCAATTTGCTATAACTTCAGAGAAATGGGCTTCATAAGACAAAGGACACAGCATCTTCCAGCATAAACATTAATGCATAAATGATCCACTTCAACGCATTTGTCATTGATGGGAAAGTAATCTTGCAGCGCAGCTTCCAGCTATATACATAAATCACCACAAGTTAAAAAAAAAATAGAGCAAAGAAACATTCACAAGAGAAATAATTCATAATAAATGAACAATATCCACTTCCTGAAACGTACAAACTAAAAGCTATTTGACTCTGACCAATAAGGTTAGCAGCTAACAGTAACTCTTACCTGAGTGTTGAGTGTTGAAGGGCTGGTGAAACAACGCCTCTCTGTCTCGGTGGATCTACAGAGAAACAGGAAGACACTGAATCAGCCTCAGCAACATGTGATCGTCACCCACAAAGAAATAATGATGCAGATGAGCGTGGCAGTTAGGAAGTGTTGCTCGGTACACAGGATGGGAGGTAACAATAAGACACCCTTTATAACAGCAGGCTTAAGACTATTCATCGGATTTAGTAGCTCCATCTCCTAGAGAAACTGTTTGGAGAGATCTAACTTTGGTCTGTTTTCAGCCGTCAGAACTCACAGTCACACTGACACCAACTCAACACACACACACACACACGCACACACACTGCCTGTCAGATATCTGTGGCTGGCTGTAAACACACAGAGCTGAGGCTCTGCTTCCTCTGTGGTCTGAATGTCTATATAACAGCTGTGTGTTTGTGTGTGTGTGTGTGTGTGTGTGTGTGTGTGAGTGAGAGAGCTGGTTTTAGCTACAAAAGCCACAGGCACCCCCCTCTACGCAGACAACACAAAAGCTTCAACAGTTTGGCTGAAGCTGTGCAGACTTCACTGACAGCTCTGAATGTAAAGCTAACAGAGACTCAGAGAAGCTCATTGTGTTTTAATGAACTCCATCAATGAGATGCAGATAAAGATGATGAGCTTTGACTTTGAATGTGTCACTTATACAACCCGAGTTAACTAAAAACAGATTCATAATCTATTAACAAAACCAGATTTCCAGACCAAGTTCTTCAGCAGAGACCTCCATTAGAAAAGCTCTGTTGGTTGAAAACTGCTTTTTTTGAAGAACTGAGATGAAACTGCTGTAATGGACAATACAGTCGATGCTTCCTCTTTAAGATGTGTGATCTTTCTGCTTTCCTTGCCATCTCCAATGGTTTGCACCATCCTTCTGCCTTGCTTTCTTCTTTCCTCCTTCCTTCTCATTTAACTCCCAACCCGGGTAAACCCAGGTTAAGCCTGGATCAGATCAACGGGCTTTGGTATGGCTCTTTAAACTTGGCTGTGAGATTTGTACAAAGGAACTTCCAGATGCTTTATAAACAGGTCACTAATCAAAAGGCCAAAACCTTTAATCTGGCTGAGGAACAAAACACCAGTCACACCACACTGACATGTTGTCCTTTCTGCCATTATACTGTATGGATCTTATAACATTCCTTGTGTAAATGGGTATGATCACTAATTTGGTTCATACAATTAACTGTGTTTCTGAGCTAAGTCGATGTTTACTCTTCTGACTGAATGTGAGCAGGGAAAAAAGTAAAACATTCTTTTTTCAATTTCCCTGAGTCCAAGAAAACATGTTTAAAATGCCTGTTTGTTTTTTTTAGTTTGAAGGAGTTTCAAACTGAAACAATAAAACAATAATTTGAAGATATTCAAATTACAAACTGAGAAAAGCAGCAAATCCTCACAATTTAGAAGGTGGAACCAGTAATGTTTTGGCATTTTAGCCAAGCTAGCGACAGGGCTGTAGGGATGACCGATAGCTCCACTACTATTGGACATGGTTGGTTCCCAAAAGATGTATCATGACTTTGATGATTCCCTGCATTGCAGAGCTGCTAGAATGTCTGTAGACTCTTGTCTTGTTGCTTAAGAAATTACTTAATCAATTATCAGAAATAATGCCAAAATGAATTCCCTGATGTAACTAATGGGTTAATCAACTAATCATTTCAGCAGTGCAAGACCATAAACTTATAACAGAAACTGCTACAAATAAAAAGAAGAACACAAGTCAAAACTAAACAGGACTAAAAATACTCCAGTTTTTGGCCAAAAGGAGAACAGAGACAAACACAAAAAAACACAAGTCAGGAGGTTAAGGACTTAAGACAAAAGAGAATCACTGAGTCCCAACCCATCAACAAGGTCGACCCTTCCAGAGTGCTTTGAGGGTGCGGGGGCTGAGCTCAGTTTTTAAGCAGCTAACTCTCAACTGTCCCAAAGCACGCTATTGACAAGCCTGCTGAGACCCAGAGAAACACTGAGCTCTGTTGTCCAGGCCTGGGAGTAGTGCATGTGTGAGTGTGTGTGTGTGTGTGTGTGTGTGTGTGTGTGTGTATGTGTATGAGTGTGTGTGTGCGTGTGTGTTTGAAAGTACCCACTGTGACCATACACTTTTACATTCCTACAAACACAGTGACAGGCACTTTCATACCAGCTGGCACCATGTGTATGCACCTACATCAGCCAACAGTGTTGCATGAGAGCACACACATTACAAACACTTGCTTATGCGCCTTTTTTTCACTCATCAAGCCTCACATGCACACAACAACACACACACACACACACACACACAGATGCATGCACACACAGGCTTTTTTTTTTTTCTCACAGCTGTGTTCAGATATCAAACACAGCCTGCTGAGAGAGAACAAACACGCTGACGAGGAAAGATTAGCTGGTCACACAGGGCGCCAGTACACACACACACACACACACACACACACACACACACACACACACACACACACACACACATACATACTGTAAATGCATGCACAGGTTCTCCTCAAAAGTGAAATGATTGCCAGTGATTGCAACAAATTACAAAAGACTACATAGCTTGACCTTAGAGGAGAACCATGACAGCAGAACTTCAAACAGAAATGAAGGATCCTGAATAAAATGACAGATTACAGCCAACATAAAGGAAACATTAGCTTTAAGTGTTTTAATAGACTGTTTACCCGCAGTGAGCCGCCAGGACTGCTTCACTGTGTTTTTGTTAACGCCACTGACGGGATGTGAGGTGGATTCTTGTCTTGGGGAGCAGACATACTGTATGTGGAAGTACTGTAGCTGCTTTTAATACAAGTTATATTTGTTTCCTTTATTTTGACAGTGAGCTGCAGTTCATATTATTAGGTGAGAGGGTGAAGGGTGACCACATGACTGAAAAATGAGAGGCTTCTCCAAATTAAAATCACAGCTTTAACTTCTTGCTACTTCTCTTTTCAACTCATAACTCAAAGTCTGTGACATCTGAACTTCTGTCTCTGCCCTCCATCACATGTGCACGTCCTTTCACCACCTCTGACACCCTCAAAAACAAATAGAAAGTTAAAGGTCAGAGGTCCTTGCATATTAAAAACCAGTAAAGCTTATTTTTCCTGAGTGAAGCACAACGGATGAGGAGAAACAGTGGGGTGGGGGGGATTAGTAGAGATGAGGTGACACAAAGAGGTGACATTCAGTCAGTTAGGCAGCCAGTTATTTAACCGGTCAACCAACCCCACATTCATCAAACAAGCGTTCCAGCCAGTTAGCAGGCTCGCAACCCGGTCAGCCAGCCAGCGAGCGAGGAACTGATCCCCCCTCTGAAAGCTGGCAGCTCAGATTCAAAACAGCCCAGTGCATATTTGTAGCGTCGGGGGAATCTAAACTGTACCCAGTAAAAACACATCTGGTTTAAAAATAAAAAGGCCGGCTTGGTGTGTGTATGCTGGGGCAGGCAGGGCTTGGACTGCTGCCTTGTTTCTAAACAGGCAGGCAGCCAGAGAGGCTCAGCAGCACTAAAGGATGCCATGGCTGACTGAATGACTGTTTCTAGCCAGATATGTTTACATGGTTTGATTCCTGAGGGCGGGCGGCGGCAGACCTGAGGGTATGGCTATTCTCTGTTGCACCTTGAACGTGCACTAAATTCAACTCACTGACAGGATAAAAGCAAACACATCACCTCCCAGGAAAGGATTTCTACATGGGATTTGTTTTGATTTCATTTCATTTTTTTAACACCCATTATCAGGTGCTATGCTATTCCTCCCTTTATTAAACTCTCTTCTTGACTAATCTCCCTTCAAAGAGAGGTCAGAGGTCACGGTCAGCTGCAAAACTGTGAACAAGTGAAGCTTACAGGAGGGACAGAATTTAGCAGAGCAGATTCAGGTTGAAGAATTGAATCTGGGTCCTCTGGTTGAAGGACTGTCTTTTTAACCACCACTCTGATTCTCTTACACAGGATGATTTCCTTTGGGATTAACAGTTTCTGGTAATAAATCACTGACATTATAAGCAACTAACAGCAATGTGATCGTGGGTCAGAGGTCCAAGGATTAAAGATGATAGAAATGTGCTATAAAAGTGCCCCAGAAAGGAAAGGAAGATATGTTATTGTGAGGTCTTCTAGGGGTGGTCTATCTGCAGTGACACATGAGTTTGTATATGCTGTAGTACTATGTCTGTTAGTATAAAGGCTTATTCACAGTTACTGTACTTGGTAAGTGACACGATGATGTGTTTTGTGACTGCAGGCCAGGATAGATGCTGGGATGTGAAACGCCGGTTGGAATGAAGTCATTTGGCCAAGTGCCTGTTTCCATCTGAGGCCAGAGGAAACCGTTAGCCTGGCGCTGCCTTTTTCCCACACCGTCATATCGCTCTCACTTTCTCTCTCTTTCACACACACACACTCTCTCTCTCATCCTTGCTATTTCACCCCTTGGGTGAAAGAGGAGCTGACATCAGGAACAAGTTTAGAAAGTGACAATGGACAAAGGAGAGGTGTTACATACAGCAGAGCGATCCACTTCATAAATATTTTCCTCTCAGTAGCTCTCTCCTCTGCTCTGCTTCTAGATGTCACCCTCACTATGCACAGTGATAGTGATCAACATGACGTAGGACATGTCAAAGACAGTCCTATTTCTTAGTTTACTTTATACATCATAATTAATAGGCTATTGGGCTGTTTATAGCTAAGAGTCATCAGACAAAAGGAAATAGTTCAGTTTTGAGTCATTTGAAAAGTTTGAATTAAGTCTGTCCAGTCTTGTTTAGTTAATAACTATAAGCCAATAGTTTAGTCTAGATTCTTCAAGTTTAGTCACTTTTATATTTTCACAAAAAATATTTTACTATTCTTAGAACTAAACTTTTTTATTATAGTTCAATGACACTCTACAGTTTAGTTAAATTTCTCAATGGAAAAAAGAAGATGCTGGTAATTTGGTAAATAGGAGGAACTAAGTTTAGAAAGAAGAAGAAAATTTTAAAAAATCATCAGTCTTGTAATATGAGATGTGACACTTTTACCTGACTGTAGAGGATGAACGTTTATAAATCATCTGATCCATCGATCCACAAGCCTCATGAGCAAAGCTACCTGGATAGTAAGAATCTGGGCTGGAGAAGGTTCATCATTATTGAATGTGAACTTCTTATGATTGAGTTTGACCCAGAGCACTTTAACCAACAATCAACAGGGGTAATTACTGTCCTAAAGCCAAAAGAAAAATCCAAGTCTTCTATATATGTATGAGCCTTAGATAGAACAACTTTTGGGTAATATAAAGATCCCATTTAGAAAGATTCCATTGAGTTCAAATGGTTTGACATTTATGGTACAGTAACAGGACCTTAGAGAGAGAGAAATGCCCCAACTCTGCTGTATGACAAGACGTTTTAAAAACACCAGTGGACTTTATACTCAGTTTTAGCTTTATAGTTTTTCTAACACAATACTAACTACCCACTGTCCTGACCAAATAACCCCCGAAAGAACTTATACTGTCTGTGCCTCATTAAGTTTCACACAAAGTTATTCCACAGAGATGCATAGAGCGCAGGCATCTGTCTTGGTATCACATACAGCATACCCATGCAGCGTACATCCAGAAAACCACACTCCACCCCGAAATAATCAGCACTCTGTGTCTGGAGGGCCACTATCAACAACCATGCAATCATCTCCCAGGGTGCAACACAGCAAAACCCGTCACAACATCCCTGGCAGATGACTACCGGTTTGCCGGAGCATGTTGAAGCACTTTGTGACAGTTATGATTATGTTTTACTTTTTCTAGACAGTTTGTAAGAATGAGGGAGATCAGGCCTCAGCCCTCAAACTCTTTAAAACAATCTGTATGAGGAGCTGAAGCTGCTAAATCACTTGAGGAAACTCACTTTAATGGACTTACTTTTATGTAATAATGTCATTAATTATCTTTGACCTCCCTTTTATGGTTTCAGTCCTCGCTTTTATTACTTTTGCCATCATTTTTTTTATCTATCTGAGGCACTTAACAACTGTGTTTTCAAAGGTTCTGCTCTAATGACTGTTATTACTGTAGCAGCAGATGTATTATCATACCAAACAACTTTGTTTGAAAGTGAGGATGGGTAGCCTACCTTTATCAAAACCACGTCTACAGCTCTCTCTCCCTTGGCACAGAGACTGTACCTCCGCTTGTGTCGTTCGTACATTTTCCCTTAAATGTCCAGAGTGGATTTACTGAATAGACGGTTAAAATCCAGCAGAAACACTGGTGAGGAGAGCTGAGGCTGTCTGCTAAGCTTCACATCTGGCCACAGAAGCAGCCTTCTACCAGACTCCTGCTCTACTCACTCCCTCCTTCTCCTCTCCCCTCCCTTCTTCTCTTCTCCACTCCCTCCCTCTTCTTTTCCTCTGTCGCCTCTCAACTTCTCTCCTGTCTCCGCCTGACTCATGCCTTTCCTCTCTCCCCCACTCTAGGCTGTGTTCAGCTGTGACTGTCTCTCTCTCTCTCTGTCTCTTTCAGTGAATCAGCCAGCTAAAGCACTAGATTGTTGCAGTATGACAGATGACAGATGACAGATGATTATTACTTCAGGTAATGTAATTCAATCATCAGCCTTTATGCTCCTGAGATTCAACACCCCCTGGTGGATGAGGACATACTTGAGGCACCTTCTGGATGTAAATGCACCGTTTTCCAGATGATGCCCCTCCTCACTGGACTGGGCCAGTGGCCATGTTGAAAAAAAATGCAGACCAGTGATGTTATGGCATGTTGAAAGCAGCAGAAAAGGAGTTTCTATTGCATCTTCCTCCACTAGGGTCAGTGCTAGAATTGGCCAGTTTCTCACAGATTTTTGCTTTCTTTGCTTTGATTTTTTCTTTGCTTTGATTTTTATTTCTAAGCCATTTAGAAAAAAATGAATATCATGATATTGGATAAAAAGTGCAAAATTGATACACGGTATGAGTGACAAAACTGAATGCAATATCAATGATCAAATGATTCAACATTGTGTCATCTTACAATAATTGTAGTATTTTCAGGGTGGAGTGTAGGGTATTTGATCTTATTTATAATTAAAAACAAACAGGTTAGATGGACTAAATTGAAAATACAGGCCTCAAAGTACAACCTCAATGCAACAAAAGTGAGTTATTAAAGAACCTGTAAACACCACAACTTCCTCAGGTTTGGCCTGGGTTGTGTCTAATGCAACATGGCTCCACATGGTGAGGAACTGAATGAGCAAGTAAAAAGCCAGATTGTGAGACTTCATGAAGATGGGAGAGGGGACAAGATCATCAGTAGGCTACTGAACAGAAGCCAAAACACAGTTGCAGCAGTGCTTAGGAGGTACAGGAGGACCCATACTGTACTACCAATAACAGAAGGTGCAGTGGCCGTCCTCGAAAAATGACAGCATGCACAATTTGCTATTTATGCAACCTTGCATTGAAAAACAGATGGGCAAATGCTTCTGACTTGGCACAAGGACTATCTGTGGAAATTGGTGTTTCAGTGACTGCTCAGACAGTGTGAAGGACATTACATGAAGTCAATGGATGACATCCAAGAAGAAAACCGTTGCTGACAAAACAGCACAAAACTGCAAGATTAAACTCTGCCAAAGAATATGAAAAGAAGCCTGATGAATATTGGCAGCACATTCTGTGGTCAGATGAAACCAAAATACATTTGTTTGGATCAGATGGGGTCCAGCATGTTTGGTGTGGACCTGGCCAGAACTACCACAGTGACTGCATAGTGCCGAGCGTGAAACATGGAGGTGGGAGTGTGCTGATATGGAGCTGCATGAGGGCAAAAGGTGTAGCAGAGATGATATTTATAGATGGCACTGAATGAAAGTTTGTTTACCCAAATACTGAATGAATAGATGACTCTCAGTCTTAAGAAGGTTGGCAGGAGAGGAATTTTCCAACATGACAATGACCCCAAACATGCTGCAAAAATCACGCAACAGTTTTTAAAGAAGAAAAAAGTGAAAACTATGACCTGGTCAAGTATGTCCCCTGACCTGAATCCAATAGAACATCTTTAGAGTATTTTAAAGTAAAAAAGTAGAGCAACAAAACCCCTCCAGCAAAGAGCAGCTGAAAAGAATTATCTGTGACGAATGACAGAACGTCTGTCCACAGATTTGTTGTAGACTGGTATCATCCCTGCCCAGGAGGATCCAATCTGTCATCAAAAACAAAGGCAGGCATACAAAATATTATTAATATAATAAAAGAATGGAGTCTCACTAATGAAGGGTGTGCTGACTTTTGTTGCAGTTCGTTTCTAAATATGGACTTTTCATTATAGTTTAATTGGTCAAACATTGTGCTTTTTTAATGAATTGGCTTAATTCTTCTTGGGTTTTGTCTAAAAACAAATAAAATTGTATTAAATGGAAAGGATTTGTAATTACTTAACATTTTAGTGAGCAGGGGTGTACTCAGTTTTGTTATATACTGTATATCATAACAATTGTATGTCAAATCACATATAAACTGAAATATATTTATTTGATGAGTTTTTAATTGCAATTTGCTTGCAATAATTAATTCAGACACCAGAATTTTGTAGAAATATATATCGTATATCATGATCATGACGATTCTACTGAAAATTGATAAACAATATTGAACTATCACGTAGCCCTAATTATTTCTTACTGCATATTGCAAATTACTGTTGATTACTGATACTATGTCTCTTAAAGTATAAGTTTCCCAAACAAGCTCAAACACAATATTTTATTTCCTATGATGCTCAGCAGCAGCACCACAGCTGTCTATATCAGGAAGCAGTAAGGGTCAGTTTATGGTTGATCAGAACTGGTTCATAGGACGTGTTGTATGACCATGTTGAAAATCAAAAGTGTGTATAGTTGTTCAGAACCGCTACACTCAAAGGCAGAGTGAAAAGCCAGTCATTTAAATACAGGGATAAAGGCACACATTTTCTGTCCCTACTGGAGGGCATTCATGGTGTCGCACTCAGTGGTTCAAATGAAAAGTAAATGGCAAATGGTAAATGACTTCATGTCATTCACTCACACACCGATGGCAGCTAGCTAACAAGCAAGGTGCTGACCATCGGGTCAGCAATTTAGGGTTCAGTATCTTGCCAAGGACACTTCAACATGTGGACAGGAGGAGCTGGGGATCAAACTGCCAACCCTGAGATTAGTGAACTACCCACTCTACCTCCTGAGCCATAGCTGCCCCAGAAAAGTGACAGAAATAGTTGGGCAAACGCTTACAAAACCATTTTTTCAAAATCATTTTCTATCATAATTATTTAGGAATATTGTTTGAAGGGTTGTATGTTTTGTTTGGATTGGTATGGTTGTGTTGCTTATGCTCTTTAATTAAAAATATAAAAGTATATATTTTTGTCAAAGCATATTATGATAAATTATGACAAACATGACAAATATGACAAATTACAAAAATCTATGATAAATCAGTGTCCCCAATAAAACACCAGCCTGCAGACTGTGGCTGATTTGGATCCATGCAAACATGTGGTAGTGCCTATAGTCTGTGGGTAGTCCCTGAGATACGAATCCAGCTTTGACCTCAGGTCCCGGGCCTAACTTGGCCAATAGCAGAAAGACGTGAACACTAGCAGCCACAAACAAATAAGCCCCTCCCCTAATCCAAACTGCCTACCCACCATGGAGAACCTTCACAGGTCCCCAGGTGTTTCACAACACCTGAAACAATGCAATCAATAAGCCCATTAACTCTGTATTTCTATATCAATCCACATTATAAAGAGGAGAAACAGCAAACGAGCACACAAACGTACACATATGGAATTATATTAAAAGAAGAAAGGTGCCCTGTCATATGGCTGTAACCACTGTAACCAATGCTCTTTACTTTCCTTCATATTTAAATGTTTTCTGTCTTGCTTGGGAGGTGCTAAGAAACTAAGCAGTGTAGTGAGAAATGCTAGTACACATGAGAAAAGAAATTAGATGCACCTCATTGAGCTAGCAGCACTGTGATCCATCAATCAGTACAAAACAACAACAACAGCAAAAAACCCAATTGGCTTTTGGTTTTTACTTCTGTACAGAGAGCAAACAATACCTACAAGTTCAGCCTGGCCTATATAAAGCCAAGTCACTCTGGACAATAATACTGTGACATCAGCTATTACACATACATGATACATAAAGTGACATGTTTCAAAATATATAAAAATCACTTTCTGTTTGAAAAAAAATTTGTGTTTTTTACACAAAAAAACATCAGTTACCTCATGGAAATAATGTAATAAATATGCAAATATTGTTTAATTCAAAAGTTTAACTGCTGGACACAAGATGTCTCCAACTTCTCTGTTAAGTCCATTGTCAGTGTACCAGAGGCTTCAAGTTTCCACATCATGCTTGTGTAAGTTGCATACTGGACCACGAGTGGATTCAGAAATCAAGCTTGTAAGTACACGCCTTCAACTCAGATATTAAGTGAGCAGAGACACTTTCCTCTCTTAACACATGAATGTGAAAACAGCCTTCTAGTGTCAAACTGCACATACATCACTCTGCACAGTGAAGCTCAAACATCCAGCTGAAGTAACAATAACCAAAACCCATATTTGAGTGGAGGAGGACTTAAAAACTATATTGTACATCATATGAAATATATTTTAGTGACGCCCTTCCGTATGCTAAAGAAATCTCGGACTCATCTGATTTTATGTTATGCTTATGTGTGGAGTGTTTTACACTCCTCAGCACTTTGACACGACTCACAGCTGCTGATAAAAACACTGTTACTGCACTCTTTCGAGAGCTTTGAAGAGCACTATGAGCATCATAGGTCAAAGTGTTGCTGTGCAGGCTCACTAACAAGTTGCTGTACTCTAAAATTTGAAATGCAGAATAAAATGTCAGCAATCTTAATAGCTTACATCTTGTTAAATCACACTGACACACACTTGATTTTAATTACTTCATTAACCTTAAATGTCATTTGCATGCAGCTGGTTGTTGTTGCTGTCATTTAGATTTTGTTATTCAGTCAGTTGTATGCTGTGCTGTTATAGAAGTTTCATTATGTATTCATATTTTATATTTCCCACTTTTAAACTGTTTTGAGGTTTCTTTTATGTCATTTTACACTTATGACAAGGGTAATATGAAGATTGTAATAATTATGGCTGATTATTATGATTATTCTAATAATTCGCATTATTATAATTACATTTCACACACTCTGTGACTATGTATTACAACTGGTCAAATAGTGGAAACTTTTGTGGGAAGTTTGGAGGATGTCTCCTCTCTTTGTGAACCGGCCATTCTTCACCTCAACTCCTACTGCAGTTTGTTCAACAACAGCATGGCTCCAAGTTGCCTGTTCATCATAGAAATTACAGGAGATTTCAAGGATCATATGGCAGGTCATTAAATTCTCTCTCGGGGCAAGAGGAGAAGCTCCAATGACGCCATCAAGGCTACATCGCCCTCTGCTGGCGACCCCAGCATCCTGCAGTCTGTGTGTGTATCCTCCTATAGTCAAACATCTGGCATTAAGAACAAGCCACTGACCTAAACCACAACCCAGGAATAAGCAAAGCCACTCCAGTCTATGGCTGCTGAGGAATCTGTCAGTCAGCAACATTTCAGAGTAAGGCTCCCGTCTACTGAAGATCGCATCCATGTGCTCAGCGGCTGAGAGAGAGTAAATGATCTGCATAACATACAAGACTCTCCCACAGAATGAGGGAGATCCTGTTGCATTTTACTGTAAAGCAAACCTAGAGGTCTTCTTAAAAGGACACTCCAACAGCTGATATATTCCTTGTTGTTGTTACTGCAATAACCAAAAATTGAAAGTGAAAAACGTTCCAGTCCTGAACTGAAATCTCTAGTTGGCACATCAAGTTGATCGAAAGCAAATTCTGCTGTCCCAACCCCAAAATTTTTGGAGTGCTTTTCTTTACTGGAGATATTATGCAATCTGGATATTTCTGCCAAACTTTAAGAAAAAGTTACATTTTTAATAAAATGCTCTGTGTTCACAGTTAAGCTATGGAACAACTTCAACATTCTGCTGCAATGATGGCCTGTGCATACTTGAGATACATTGAATATTTATATAATACAATATTTAACACTCACAAAAGCAGCACGAATAAACAATATTTTCTACACACCAAAATATGCCGGTAGCTATCCTGTGAAAACTAGTAACAAAGTTGAATTTCATTAAAACAGAATTATCAAGTGTGTGTGTGTGTGTGTGGGTGGGTGTGTGTGGGTGTGTGGGTGTATGTGTGTGCGTCCCAGTCAGCTACCACCACAGTTAAAATCTAATTCTGTGGGAAACACTGCCATCTTGTACTTTATGTACTGTTTTTCTTTTTCTGAATACATCTTGCTAATCTTGATTCCCTTGTTTTATTGTATTTATTGCTTTATTGTTTGTATTGCTTTACTGGCCTTTTTCACAGCAATCATAGCAGGAGAAGCACAGGTGGAACTCATAACATTAACAATGACTCTGTTCTAGCAGTTAGTGATGTTGTTAGTTACACCTGTGTTTGACAAGTCAAAATTTCTGCTGTGAAAATGCTCTATTCAACTTTAGTTTCTGTCACTGACTTATGTTAATGTAAATAGAATAAAAATACGCATTAACCAGTCCTTCACCTGAGCTCTTTACTTATGTCATTGGGTTAAGCAGATACACTTAGAGATCTAATCATGGATGATCGATTGGCTTTAACCCCCTGCTCACAGAACTGTACCGATCATGTCTCTACACTAGATCTAGCTCAGGAACTGAACTGTTGTTCACAACATCTTTCCTGCTAAAGGTTACTTACTGTAGGGTGTTTCAAGGGTTTAGCAAACAATGACTCATCATAGACTCATGTTATTCAATCTCAGGTACACAATAAAGCAGAGCTCAACAGCTGACAGCCACTGTGGAGACTTTGAACTTACCGTGGAGAAGTCTGTTTCGTCTGCGGGGCCATTTTCTTCCTCCCCTGCACCAATTACAGCGTCTTCAGACATGATGATATCCACCTCTGGAGAAATTCACACAATACAATATAATCAGTCCCATAGCAAATCCTCCAAATAAAGGAATCAATAACAAGTGTGTAGAGTGAAGGAGACGTGTCCATCTTCACTGCAGATACACTGACGAGTTAACTGTGTACAACAGTGATGTCACAGCTTTTGTCTTTATAATATCTTTGCTGTAATATATAACATAGCGATGTGTTTTTATTTGCTAGGAAAACATACCTGAAAGGCAACATTCGTATAGGGACAATGCGTGCGAACGTTTTAAGCACAAATCCAGGATTCATCAATATGTTCTTACCTGAATTTGTTCTTACAAATTTAGAACTGCCTTAGACCATGTGTACACACAAATCATAAATGTCCCACAGTCTTAAAAAATGATAGTCAATATTTATTCAGTGTAAACAGTATGTTAGAACTACAATTATAAATGTAATAAAATTATTAATATATTAAAATTGTTTTCCTTATATAGAGAAATGGGGGCATGGTAGAACGCTACAGATAGTGGGCACACATCTGTCAATTTATAATGATTCTGATTCACTAACATACACACGGTGGTAAGAATTAAATTAGCCGGTGCGCACATGTCATGAATCTGATGGTAATTTTGATTTTGCACTTATTTTGTGCGCATTTCTATGCACATATTAGTGAATGAGGCCCAATAACCATTTATAAATGAATTCAATAATAATATAATTAAATTAAATAAAAACAGGAACCCAATTGTACAGTGATGGTACTGTATCTGAAATCTATCTTGGTAAGCTTATGTAAGTGAACATGACTTGATAAATGTCAGAGGGAGTGGAAAGGTCTCTGACATAACTCTCCATAAACAAAAGACGATGAATTAAGGAATCTTAATGTTTTGTTTTTAAGCACTCAGTAGAATCACATCTTTATTTTCAGACCAAAGCTTGTCTCTGATCACCTCTTGATGTTACCTGATGCTGGGCCTGGGCCATTTACTGTCAGCCTGTAAATATATCCTTTCGTTCATAATGACACCCCACTCTCTGTGTGACGCACAGCACCAACCTTGCCCTTGACCTCTTTTTATTGGACTTGGGTCCAGTACAATTATTCCTGATGAGTGAAAATTGCCGACAGAGGAGTGCTGGAAGTTCACATGGAGAGCAGAGACTCTGCAGGGCTCACTTCCTGCTCTACACTCACATCAGCTGGCTTCAGTATGTTTGTTTTAGAGAACCCAGCCTTGTAGCTGTGTGTCTAAGACTTGGTCACATGCACCGGTAATGTGACTGTGCCTGCTGACATATACTGTTGTCAGGGCGTGCATGTTTGTATGAGACACAGAGACTAACACAGAGCATATGGATATAAAGGGAAGTGTTGGCAGACTACATGGCCTTAGGTATCAAAGATATAAACCGGCTCAGTATTTCCTGTTACATAACACAATCCATCCCAGTGTCCCAGTATGAAGTGATGGGGACACATTATTGTGTTTATGTCACATTTTAAGATAAGCATTTTATTATAACTCCTTCTTTAAATAAAAAAATAAATCCTACATAATGGCTAAATGCTAAAACCCCATTAGAAGGACAATTGGCAACCAAAAAAAAGCATTATGACTAAACATAGCTCAACTTTACAATAGCAATATATCACAACAGGATGTCACACAAAAGCCGAAAACCTTTGTGAGCACAATTATGGTGAGCTACGTTGCAGTTAGCTTTGCGGAGCTATTGCCATTAATCACCAGTGGAGGACTGAATCTGATTTAGCATATTTGTTTAGGAGTAGGACTTTGACAAACATATTGCCCTGTGATTTATGTATGTGTGTGGAACTAGGATAAACCTGAGCTGGGAATGAAATAAATCAGTGTTTGCCCACCTTGGATTGGACTGCTGTGACCCTCCGAGGCCCCATCCACTGTGTCGAGAGTCTTTGGATTTTCCGTCATCTCACTCTCAACATGAGGTTCACTTGATGCTTCATTGTCTGGAAGAGGTGATTCTGCTCCTGCTGATGTGACATCAACAAAATGCCTTAATCCCTCGTCAGGTGTCCTTTCATCGACTGTCATCTCTGCAGTATCTTGTTTGTGTTGCTGTAGAGCAAATTGCACATTTCCGCTCTCCTCTGCTGAGGCCACCACAGATTTATCATTGGTCTCTGTGGGCTGAGCATCTCCCTCAACTAGGCCAATCACTTCACTCTCCTCTGCAGCAGATGGACTGGGTTCAAGTAATACCCTGTTGGTGACCTCTGATGCAGAATGCTCAATCTCTGCATTCAGGTCAGAGTCGTTGGCCTCTCCAATTTCACTTTCATCGACCTTCAACGTCGGATCATCTCCACTCTCTGACAATGCTGAACCTAACGACAGATCCTCTTTGGGAAGCTCTGGGGTGGGTTTTTCTTCGGTCCCCTCAGGATTCAAAGCCTCCATTGTTTGGAGGCTGGGTGACAGTTGTGCTTCGGGCTCAGTGCCAGTCTGGCTGCAGTCGGTCACTGTCAGTGCACTGACACTGACAGACTCCACATGGAGCCCTGTGTCCATGGTTAGTGAATGTTCACTGCTTTCACCAGGTTTCATATCATTTGGTTGCTCCATATTGAAGCCTGCAGAGGACAGTTCTGTTATCTCCGTCAAGTCCTGCTCCTCCATGGTGGCATTTTCCTGAGTCGGGTGGAATATGTCTGTTGTGGAGCTTCCGACTGATTGGAAACTGCTGTCATCATCACTGGAGAGGCTGTGGGTCATCCCCGAATCAAGATCGGCATGTCTATCACCGGAGCTGGGCATCATTTCAGGCGGTGGATCACAGTCGACTGGATCTGTCCGTGTATCTTCCACAGAGTTACCAGCAGTCTGAAAATCTGCTGTATTTGTTACAGTTGTTTCTTCAGATTTGTCAGGTTCATCCATAGGCAAACTTGTACTTTCTACATTGTATTCAGAAGGTTCAGCTACGTTTTCACCATCTAGCTCTTTACCACTCGTTCTTACAGTACAGTTCCCAGTTTCTGGAGCCAAGCCCCACTGCTGCTCTGTAGCGTAATCCCTACCAGCTGTTTCCTGGTTTTGTTCCAAGCTGTTTGTGTCTGGTGGAGGTTCCCCCTCATGGAGGCCTTCTATCAAGAGACGTGGAACAGCAGATTCTGACTCCTCGATTACATCACCGTAGTCTATCAGCGATGGGTTGGGGAGGTCTCCTGGGTTTGATACGGGGTCTGTTAACCCTTCACTCTCTGCTCTCTCCTCTAAAGAGAGTCCGGCACAAAGCTCCTGGCCGTCTTTCATCTCTTTTTCTGCAATCTCGCCATCCTGGCAGCACTCCTTCATTTCAGAGTCAGAGGTGTCTAATACCTCGGAGCCGTCTAATGAAGGGGACTGGCCCATGACTGAAACTACTGCGTCTACACTGGGAGTTATTAGATCTGTTGACTCTGAATTGGTCTCCTCCTCTCTCCTCTTCCCTGAGCCGTCCTCTCCTTCCTGCTCAGATCTGTCCTCTCCCTGTGTGGCCTCCTGTCCTTCCCGGATCACAGCCTCTCCTCTATCAGTTTCCTCTGTCTGTTTACCACAGTCTCCTAGTGGTAGGGTTCCCACAGTAAGGCTCCCCCCTTCTGCCTCACTCTGTGCTCCTTCACTCCTGTCACACAAACTCAAAATCTGGGTGGAAACAACAGGCTGTTTGCTTTCCTCCTCCTCCGTTTGGCAATAATCTTTCTTAATGTTTGAATTGAGACACACCCAGTCGTCTGGGGGGCCAAGGCCATGCTCCTGGGGGTGTACTTCGGAGGTTGGAGTACTCACACTCCAGTCTTTTTCTGCATTCCCAGGCTCACCATGTCCACAATCAACACTACAGCTGCTTTCCACTGAGCAGTTTTCTTGCCAGCTCCCTTGAGTTGTTGTATCCAGGCACTCTGATGCTGTAGCAGGCGGCTGTAGTCGCTCCAGACAGGTTATCTCTGTTTCTACACCATCACAACATTCAGCAGCTGTGTGCAGAGAATCAAACTGCAGCTCCAGTACAGAAACTCCCTGTACAGTACAGAATATAGAAAAGGGAGAGGATAAACGTTAGCTTTCCCCTCAGAGAAACTAAAAAAGCTGCTCTCTAGTTCTTATCAATCGGCAACTGTGTGATTGCATAAGGTGTTCCACTGGTTATACAAACTAAGCTTGAAGGTTAAAAAAATGAGGGCAGTGAAAAGACAAACAATCCAACAATGTTCAGAAGCAACAGAGCTCCTGGATGAAGTCAATGTGAGTACAGATAGCGTGCTAAAAGGGCAGGGTGGCATGACTCACCTTGGCATGGAGATGACAAATCAAGTGCAGCAGCTGCTCAACACTCCTCTGAAGGGTCGGAAGGTCGCGGCCAGGGTTGATGCTCAGTGTCAGAGTGTGTGTGTTCAGCGTCGGGAGGTGGCAAACTACCCGGGCATCTGTAGAGACCAGCTGGACAGTCCCAGCCCCTTTGTCCGTCTCTGTATCCGTCTCAGCCCTGCCGTGAAATAAACACTTAGATCATCCCGAACTGTCTGTGGCGTGATTGGCTAATGGAAGCACAGAACTGCTTTCAAGAGAAGGTTTTAACAATGATGTCAGCTGATCCACACTCCCCCTTTCCTTCGATAATCCATATACATTGCGATGGTTGTTATATTAGCCTATTCTAGCTGTTTAGCAAGTAATCAAGCAACCTATAGAGATGATGTCAAGTAATAAAGTAGGTAGTAAATGTTAAAAAGTTCCAGACGCTGAGGCCAACCAAAAGTGTTACTTTTCTTCCCTGTGTCTGCAACAGTAAAAACACACCCTGCAATACCCAACTTAGAGACCACTCCTAGCTGATAAGCTTTCCGAGAAAACTTCACTACCTGCTGAATTTCCTGTGTTGAAGGTAAAAGTATGTGGAGTGTTTTTGTTCATAAAGATAGTGCAGGGAGACACCTCCCAACCAGGCAGATCTGTTTGCGTAATGCTGGGTGGATTGCTTTAGCTCTGAGGCCTGGCAGCAGCAGCTGAGGTCACCAGCTAGGCTGCAAGTGACTTCACTTTTCATGAGGGAAATGTAATTACCAACATATAAAGAGGGAGCTGTTGTAAAGCAACTTGTAAAGTGCACGCTTGCCAACGAGCGAGCTCACAAAGTGGTAGTTGTCTTTCAGCTTGTGGCATCTTCATTTTGAGTTAAGTTAAAACTATTCTGTGGCAGATACTGTAAATAGAGTGCTTGAAAGAATTCAAATGGGCCCATTTCCACTTTAAGCCATGTCTCAGTCCATTTACCAAAACACAGTTTTTTTCCCCTGCAGTTTAATGTTTTACTACAAAGGGATGAGAAGAATTTGACCTTACTAGTCACTCAGAAAGAAGGCATTATTAGAGATAACGCCTGATAACTGCAAACAAAACACATGCCATCTCCTTGCCATTTAAATCTGCAGAGACAACGCTGCAGTGTGTGTGTGGATTAAAGTAGACTTACACTGAGTGGGATGTTGTGGAGAGGTAGTACAACAGGTCAGTAGATACAGAAGACATAATCAAGGCTTTTGTGTTGTGGAATAGTTTCTCTCTGGATTCCCATGGAACAATAATGGCAGCCCACAACTTTTCAATTTGCCCTCAACTATCTGACTGCAGCAGAAAGTGCTAAGCTAGGCGGCAGTGTGGCTTTGTGGTGATGTTCTTTGGAACTTCTATTGTTCTATGAAGACGACAGACAAACAACGTTGCCCTAAAGAGCCCGGAGGAACCACGCCATCTGCCCTCTGATATATTGACATGAGACTGTTTGTATAGAGAAGAGGGCAATGTCCTTTGAAACTAAAAGCTAATATCACTGTTAAACAGTGTGGAGACCCTTTAGACATACTGCCTGAGGGACCTGTGGAGGACAGTGTTGTGGAAAAAGAGCCTTTTCAACTGAAACTAAGCATGCTATCTGACAAATCTTATCAACAAAAGCGCAACCCTTTAAAAGACATCAGTGCCCTAATGCTGAGCATCAGGATCTTTTCAATTTTCAATATTTTCACTTTCTCTAATGTTTTATTGTTCTTGATGTTGTTGAACACTACGCTGAAAACCTACTGTTACAGTATAATTGTTATAAAACAGCCTTTGATTGTTTGAGATCAGTTTAGCTCTTACTGTGTGAGGAGCTCGTGGAGGCGTGTGTGTCCGCGCTGTGCTGCAATGGCGGCGGGGGTGTGGCCTTGTCTGTTGGCCAGTCGCAGGGCTTCTCTTGCTCCAGATTGCCGCAGCAAGAAAAGTGTAACCCGAAAGAGACCTCGACGTGCTGAAAAATGCAGCAGAGTCTCCTGAGGATCCAGGTCTGAGGGAGAGAGAGAGAGAGAGAGGACGAAAAAAAATACAGGAATAAATACAGAAACAAACACACAAACAGAAAAGACGGAGAAGCACGGGAGAGTGCAGCATTCCAGGCAGCCAATTTGTTGTCCAGCCGCCGACATACCATCACTTGCTGCAGCTTGGCAACACCACAGCGCCGCCTAATTAAACCAGTACAGGGTCTACAGTGACCCACTTATCAACAGACATTTACTCATTTACAGACTGATAAAACCGCAGTTTGTCTCTGTCTGTTTTCAACAATGGATCAATAGAGCAATTTGTAGGCCAATACTGCTATTTATTAAAGCAAATGTGCAGTTGACTGCATTTTTAAACAGTGAAAATACAAAATATGTCCCTGTATTGCCATCATTGTGCACAAGTGTCTGAAACAGCATCTAAAATGTGGTAATAAAACTATTATAGCAGCAACAACAACAATAATGATGCATGTAATGAAAACAAACTACATCATTTCATTTTCAGAGGTGAGCAACACTAAGTGCACCAGACTCCATTTTTAATTTAAGTCCATTATCGGCCCCATATATCAGTTGAACTACTAATAACACCATCAAACACTGCAACCCTCCCCTTTACACATCTACAAAGACAATAATGGAGATTCATGGACACACACACATACACACACACACGCCAACCTCCATATTTCTGCCAAAGCAACAGGTTGTCAGTGCAGCTCCTTGCAGAAGTTAACCCAAACTGAGTGACTGTTAGTCAGTTCAGAGATCTTTTCATCTCAACTTGAATCTGTGTAATTAAATCTCTCTGTGTGTGCTCACTGGAAAAGAATATTAAAATATTTCTGTAGTTGCCCAATCTCTTCTGTTAAAATTAATATCTTTTACTGTCCGGACCGCTGGAAAATTTATTGCCAGTTTAGAAAGGCATCCTGAGATAAGAGGTAAGCTTGTTTAAAAGAGTGGAAAAGTGAGCTCTGGAGTTCAACAAATGCTAAGTTGAAAAATGGAACTTACAAATAATTTTAAAAAACGCTGATAAGTTAAAACTAGTAAGGCAGTGTTGTAGCATGCATGCTGGTTTAAAACGGTGTGGTATTTAACAAAAATTAAATCACAACTGTAGTTCCCAGATGTCTTATACTGCAATGAGTTAACTGCACACAGAGTACTCACGTTTATCAAACCAGCTGGTCTGTGGTTAATTATAACAGCAGAAACTACAGGATTGAGACAGATAAAAGATCTACTGTTGCTGAGAAATCTGTTGTTTATTAGAAAGTTCGTGTTTTGTCTCTTTGGCTATCATTTGTCACTGCCTGTCAGCAGAAGATTTTCTTTCTCCAACCAGAGTTTTATTTGAGCCAACATGGAAAATGTATGTTTTTTTCAGTTAGAGGCAGATGAGATGAGCTATTCTAATCTGAGCCCTCTATGATTTCTTCTAAAGCTGTTAAATTATAACTGTGCTTTGTGCAGGTTTCAGCAGTACCAAAAGATAGAATCAGTTGGAAAAAAAAGTTGTTTTTTTAAGTGTTCAAAACTAGATCTGTAAAAAGGAAAACACATTTTACTTTCAGCTTATCAGCAACACGATAATCATTAGGCAGCGTTTACAAAGCTGCTTGTGTCTGTTGATGAGAGGTTTCACTCCATTTACCACGAGCCAGCCTGCCTGACGAACCTCAAGCTAATTGGTCAAATTTAATGCTCCACTTGGCCGAGCTGGGCCAGACTGGAATGTGAGGTGCCAAACAGCAGCGGGAAATGTTTAACTGCTAGGTTTGGTGGTGGTGGTTCCTCAAAACTGGCTGGCAAATCACAAATATGACATGTTCCTACTATGGCATCTGGGATGGAAAGAATATACATGTTGTTACAGCTATCTGCTGCAGTACAGAAGTCACCGAGTTGAGGTAGCTTAATAGTATGCTGGGACACTATAAGCCACTAGAACAGCTCCAATGCTTCAGCTCCAAGGCTACAGTTAGCATTGCTAGCCATGCAATGGTCAAATGTTTTTCTTACTTTTTGTCCAGTCCAGTTAATGAAACTGTTAACTGCATAATTAGAACAAATCTCAGGCTGCTACTAATGATTATTTTCATTAATCAATTAATCTGAAAATTAAATCTATTTAATCTAAAACTAATTAATCATTTTGTCTTTCCAATGTCAGAAAAATACAAGAAAATGCTGATCCCAAGTTTCCACAGCCCAAGGTGACATCTTCAAATAGCTTCTTTTTCCGACTAAATATTCAGTTTGCAATAATATAAAACAAAGAAAGCAGCGAACCCACACAAGATTTTTGGCAATTTGTTTTCTGGTGATCGACAAATATTATAATAATAAATATAATTGTAAAATAAATATATAATAATTGTCTCAGTACTGTCTTAGCGCAACAGTGATCAATGTAAAACAGCTACAACATGTAATGATAAAATGTCTTAAAAATATACATGTAAAGCTTAAAAGCTCAGTACACTCCATACTGCAAATAAGAAGAATGAATTGAGTTCAAGAGAGTTTACACCTTGTCTCCAATCTCTCTGTCGTTTAATTTAATGGTATCAATTGACAAACCATAGGCTATTGACAATTTCACAGTGTTCCACACTGGTGAATTAGTGAAGCGTTGGTCACCATGTCTAATGACATGTTATTAGACATACATGTCTTGCACAGTTCTTGCAGGTGAAGTGAATTTCCTTGAGCACAATAAATGACTTGCTACAGTGAGATCAGTGACTGCTGCGTGTCCACAGCGTGAAGGATGACTGAGATAAACCACCGTCACCTCCACCTATAGTCTGCTGCTATCCATCATCTGACAGATCTGATAAATGGAGAGTAGAGTTGCACTCCTCTTCCCTCCCCGCAGTTCACCGCAGCCAAGCTTCTTCTATTGAAGCAGTGACATATTGTGAAGCACAGCCTATTAGAGCACACATCACTCACCGCAGCAGGAAGCCGCCTTCCACATCAACAACATGACAACTGACTTTAATGCAAAGGAGCCCATGTGTGTGTGTGTGTGTGTGTGTGTGTGTGTGTGTGTGTGTGTGTGTGTCCATCTCTAAAAAGCAGTGACACTTTTCACAACAGTTACAAGTGGATCTTATCTAATTGGCGGGGAGATCATTACTGAAAATTTGATTTGATGAGTTGTCTTTTTAGGCTCCAAAACTAATAAGGAATAAATATTTTAAGGTGTGTGTGGAATTTCAGTCTCCACTACACACTTACTGAGTCTACTCAGCTGTTTTTTTTTTTTTGTCATTTGGAAATCCTGCAGGTTCTGCTGGTTTGGTCTAATAGTCGAGTCCAAGTTAAACCATAAGCCATTATCTTAACAATAGCCAGAGGCAGAGGCAGCACTCTAACTGCTCCCGAAAGTCTTGTTTATGCTGCTTCACAGAAAGCAATTACGTTGCAGAGTTTATCATCCACATCAGCTCATTTGGCTTCCTTTAACTGATTAAAGCCATCAGAGTCAATGGCTGGAGAAAATTGGCACTTTAATTTTAATAAAAATGTATGTTTGTTTGTACTGACAGAGCTATTTCTCACAACCCAAACTGCTGTCTGGCTGCGCTGCAGTACATAGATACTCAGATGGGTTCTGTTCATAGTAATACTAGAGTCAGATTGAAGTCCATATAGAGATATGTTTAGCAGACTGACATCAGCCTATACATGTAAAAAAAAAAAAAAAGAGGGATGTGTCTGGCCTCCATTGTTTCCACTGTTTCAAATGTCAAGCAGAGCTCAATAGAAGATTAAAAAAAATGTATCATTGTCATTTATCAAGTGCAACTGCCATGATATGCTGGTTACAGCTTAGCAATACTATGAATTGCTAATATTTCTCTGATAGAAAATGCAGAAAGCAGTGAAAATAGCTTTGCTAAATATGTGTTATTGAAAAGGAGAAGATAACTGAGCCTTTTTTTTTTAACTAGCCTAACGTTGTCTTCCCTCTAAACAATCTCGCCCGGCATCAGAAACGTATCACAGTTCTTGTGGTTCCTACATGGTATCTCTGTAGCCGCCGTTGCCTCGACATGCATTTACATATTTTAGGAGCCGCTACAACACTGCCTGCTGCCTAGCTACAGCGGAGACACGCACAGGCTCCATAGCTATGCCGTAACCCAGTATAAACTATAAATCCCACTAAAGGAAGAAATTTCAAGACATCACTTTGACCTCTGGTACCTTGTCATAATGTGAATAATAAGTTTATAAAATGCACAATTTATCAATAAAAAGTTTTAAATAATTAGAGCTGAAGACGTTATGTCTTGTGTGTCATACTTATGTGTTCAATTCATGACATGAGTCTAGCTTTAGCACATGTACGGTATCCTACATTTTGGGGGGATATGGTTGTTTTGATAAGAGTAAATTGACCAAATTAATCTTTTTCCTACAATGGAATAAAGTCTACCAAGAGACTTCCACTAATAAGCAGTTGACACTGCAAAACACACACATACTCACACAGCACACCGTTAGCACACATGCACTACTCTGCACAAATCAGTAACAATGTCACAATTGTTTCGACCACTAATTGCAGCGTTCAACTGGGGCCAAGTAGCACAGTTTAGAAAATGCTGCAACATAATTCTGAGACTGATGAATCTTCCTAGTCTCTGGTCACCACTGTGTAAAATATTGCATGTAACACATAAACAAACAGAGGTGTCATGTGTGTCATTATGTGCTGTACAACTATAATTTGCCAGTATGTTTCTGCATCAGTGCAGAGACATACTGTCTGACTCTTGGACATTTTATTGTGTGAAGAAATTACATGTTACAGACAGCCCACTGCCCTCTAGTCTCACCAGTGTTGTTGGCGAGTTTGTTCCCCAGTAAGCTCCATCCTGGAGGCAGTACGAGGTGGTGGAGGGCCAGTGCCAGGCTCTCATCCAGACGTTCACACTCTAGCAGGGGAATCTGACACTCATCCAGCAGCAGAGCCCCGTCGAGGCCGTCAGCCCGGCCCGCTGTGCTCACCTGTGTGGAGGGTGATTACAAAGATGAGTCAAGTTTTAGAGGAGAGGAACTGAGGCTTAGTATACTGGAAGCACTCATTTTAAGACGCTCAGCATAAGAGCATTAACTAAATGCCTAAAATGTAAGATACAAATGTAGGAAGACATATCCACAAGCATATATCTACACTAAGCTCGATTTGGGGCTGTACTATGTTGACAAAAACAAATTATATTCAGATTAAAAAGTGGAAAATGTTCCATTAGAGGCTTTAAGTTGAGTGCTCAAGACAGTTACATTATTCTGTCCTCCTCCCTGGTGAAGCAAATTCAATATCAAATTTCTATGGGATGATAAACTGTACTGAAAAGACTTCATTAATTGAATACCAAGGACTGTGAGACATCAGGCCTTGTCAGGGAAGAAACAATAACATGGCAATCTTTTGTTTTACTGTCACTCTCCCTACATTGCCGTATCACTTGTAACCAATGGCAACCTCTTTTTTCCTTGTTCTGTGACAAGCCTCAGTTTTTTCCTCGTTCTTCTACTGCTGTTTTAAAACTGGAAATGACTCGTCGTCTTGTTGCTCACCAGGAACTGAGCCATGTCAAAAGCCAAATCCTGGACAAAGCTGAATCGATGCTCGGTCAGTGGAGTCACGTGACCCAGACAGGGCTTTAGGTCCTCGGGGGCCTCGGACACACCTCGGCAGACTGAACACAAGGTGACCAACACCGCCTCACAACAGTCATGGGCTACATAATGACATAGGGAGGAAGGAGACATGGAGATAGGAAGAAAGGGAGGGAGGAGAATGGAGAGGAGAAAGGAAAGGAGAAGGAGGGGATGGAAAATCAGTGTAATTTATTAGTAGTTCAAAGGCTTTTGCACCATGGAATGCCACGCTTTCCATCCTCGTTATCTACAGTTCAATGTTACTTTTGACAAACTGTAAAAACAGGCTTGTTGATAGTGATCATTTTAAAGTTCTTTGTTTTTTTGTTTTTTTAATGACAGATAAATAGTTTATACTCCATATTATTAGCCTTCATGTGTATATAACTAAATCCACCATGTGTTTGGATTTTTATAATGTCAAGTGTGTATTGGACATTAACAATTTGCTATGTCCCTGTGTTATAATGTATGAGCTTTGTTAACTGGCTGCTGCTAGCAAGGTGACTTTAGCCTTTAGCAATAACACACTGAGTCATTGCAAGTATTGCAACAATAATGGAAAAATCAACAAGAAATCAAAGAAACACAGTAATTTCATGTGCGTTTGTTGTGACCTGTGAATAAAATAGTCATTAGAGCAGAAAAGATTCAAATCAAATCTAAGACATTTTGACATGTCACGGTAGGAGAAGCACAGGTGTAAATAATTAAATGATTAAAAATGAATGATGGCTGATTTCCATTTAGCTGCTTCAGTTTCAGGGTTCTGGTATTGTGCACGCTGGCTCACCATCACACTGTCATGGCTTACTGGGACAGCTGAATAGAACTGAGCCATCGTTAACATTATTAGTAACAGCTATGCTTTTCCTACAATGACAAGTCAAAATGTCGGATATGAAAAAAGCCTAAAGCTTATTACCGCAATTTACCCTACTAAAGGGAAAATGGCTGAGCTTATATTTCACTTCTACCTTTGAAAAAGTACCATCATTTGATTCATTGAGTTATTTAATTGTACGGTTAGGTATATTTTGTGAGTGCTACTTTCATCACATGGTGAAGAATAACTACTCCAACTCCCCAAGCAGAACTAAATTGGCTGAAGAGATGTGTCTGTGTGAGCAATTTGCTGCTAAAAAGCAGCATGAATGAACAGTGAGTCTGAGAGGTTCTTTAAAAGACCAAATTTGTTTGGATAAATAGTTCAATAATGTAGCCAAATTAATGTGGTAGGGGTGAAGAAATAACCACACACACCCACAATACAAAAACAAATGTTTAACCCAAGAAAACATACAATATATAAATATTTTAGCCACTTGACATAAAAAATTGCACAATAAGAACCAATCATTAATAATCAGCTACAATACACTGACTTAAATCCCATCTAATTAATAAGAGTAGATTAGAATATTATTTCACTTAATGTATTCAATGAACTCAATTTATCTCAGTAAAAACTCATTCAGCACTCGCAAATCAAACTCAAACTACCAACAAATTAACAACACGTGTTATCAGTTACATGAACGTTTATGCAAATGAGTTGAGTTGTCACAATAAAAAGAATGAACAGAGAGGACTGTAGTCCATATACATGGCCAATGTGAAAACACGACTGTCCTAAATGCATGCAGCCTTCCCGTCTCTGATTTGCAGGGCAGTACATGGCTTTCTGAAAGTTTTCTTCCTTCCCAAAGGCCCAGTCATACGCTCTGGATGCAGGGCTTCCAGACACCAACGAGAGCTGAACCTCTAGAGCGGCCTCTGTGTCTGCTATCAGACTCATTAATTCAATACTCCTTAACCTCGTAATCGACCCTAAAGATTTTTATTTCATTTACTTTGTGTCAGTGTTATTTGCTGGTCTCTACAACCAGGTCGCACAGTTTCTCTAATGGAACATTAAGGTTTAAATGCCTTGCTCAAAGGAACCTCAGTCCAAGCCAAAGTACTGATTCAGTGTATCTGTGGTGATTTTCCCAGGCCACTTGGGAATTTTATCCCGCGACCTTGTGGTCGGTCACAAGTTCGGTCCTTTGGAGCTCTGTGCATCCTGATGGAGAGAGCAGTGAAGTAGAGCTAATCTGTTACTACAGTGTAACACCTCCTCCTGCCCCCCCCCCCTCAGACGGCTGTAATTCAGTCGAGCTCTTAACAAGATAACACAGTTTAACATGTTCTGCCTTCTTTTTTTCCTGTCTGGAAGGCAGACACCTGAAAAACAGAAAAATATCATTTCTACCTGCCTCTTCAGCTCAAGGTCTTTCCCTGCACTTTGCTTCCATCCACGATTATTACAGGGCCACAAGTATACTGTATTTTATTACCACCTTTTTTCTGTGTACAGTGACCTTTGACCCTTTATCTCTGTGCTGCCTGTTGTGCTGGTTAAGCTTCTTCACTTCACAGGAAGGATCTCTGAGTAACTGCACTGGCTAAATACGTTTAATTTTGCATGTAGAATAAGTGGCACTTGGTCTAAGAGGAGCGATGGATGAGCCAGGCTCTGGAAGAACTAAAGTGAGATGATTTCTCTTTCTCCAAAACACAACATTAGCTTAAAAATGAGGACAGTGACGCTGGATGATCAATCAATTAATTACTTTGACTTTCTTCCACAGCTACAATAACTCCTGACTGCCTCATGCTTTCTGTGTGATGTGAGGACAGAATAACACCACCCCCTTCTCAAATACAATTATTGTTTGGAAACAGCCTAGGACATTTTGGCAAGCTCTGACACCAATTAATGTTAATTTTGTGTTAGAGCACATGAGGGCTATAGAAGACAGATCTGTGATTATGATCATATTTTGACTTTATATTCTCCTTTAAGGGGGCTTTGAGTTTGTTAAGTTTATTATTAGCCTGCAGCATATAAGTCTACAATGACGCTGCTTTCACATAGGCTTCATTTCACTTTGTTTTTATTTACCAAGGATGGTGCTAATAGTTAACACAGACAGAATATGAGGGCAGAATTAAAAATAGATTTAACATGTTTAAAACACTGTAGGCAGAGCTGCCTTGCCACAGGTCCATTAGGGGTGCAAGAGACTGTGAGTGGGGTGGCTCACCAGGACACAGCGCCTGCAAGGTGTCATGACTGCTCCTTACGGTGCTGGTCAGGTGTCTCTGTGTGCTGCCGGCGAACAGCAGGAAGTAGTCGACGCCCCCCTCATCCGCAGCCAGCTCTTCATCAGCGAGCTGCACTGTGATAACACACCGCCCCTGCACAGACAGCGACAGAAAGGCAGGCAGTAAGAGGAAAGTGGATGGAAAAGAAAAAAGCACAAAGAAAGATAGATTAACAAAAAGCAAGAAAAAAAAACTAAATATGTTTGAATATAATAGTATTTAATCATGTTAAAACTGAAGAAACTGACTAGTTGGGTTAAATCTGACTGCTGTGCTATTTTGACACAATTTTGTGTTTCTCAAAATAAAAAATATTTTAAAATTTATTTATTTGACAAAAGCCATTTGATGAACACCTGCTGAACGCCTGCAGTTAGAACAGAGTAAATGGAATATGTTTGAAGTAAAACTGTACATGGTTCTACAAAACAAGAACATATTCCATCAAGGATTAATTAAGAGGAACACAAGTCCTGTTCACACTTGCTAAAATGCAACTTGACTGATCTAATGAGAAACAGACGGCTCTAAATAAGAATGCATTTGGACCTGATTTATCAAGCCACATTAGGAGGGAGTCAGGGATGCAAGCACAGCATAGTGTGAACACAAATGCATCCCTGACATGATTAAAGACAGTCTAGATGGTGTGTATTTAACATAAAAAACCCCAAACAACTCAGAAAATTAAGGTGTTGAGGTCCACAACCAAAGCAAAAGTACCAAAACTAATGTACCTCAATTTTTTTTTAGCTGGGTGCAAATGTGCATGTTTGTCTGTTTAGCAACACTCACAGTTTCCCACAGATAAAAATCAAATTATCAAATGATCAGGAAAATCAAATCCTATCACAGTTGGTCACTTCAGATGCATTTGACACAGATTCTGATTCTCGGTGTGAACTAAAATCCTTAACGAGAGGATCCAGTTACAAATTGGATATCTGATTACCAGATATTAACAAGTAAAATGCTGTGTGGAAGCTGCCAGCCTTTTTAGCAACGCAACTGTTTTAAGCAATTATACTAATACCTCAAAGTTAATGTGGTAATGATTTATTGACGTTCAAACGCTACACATCACATCATTACCAAACAAACAGGGAGGCAGCAGACAGCGATGAAACATGGAAGAACAGTTGAAGTGAAGGAGTGCAGTTAGGGTCCGACCACATCAGAGAAGGAGAACAATGAACACTTCTTCCTTTTATTATTCTTAAACTTCTGAACTAACGCTTTTTATCAACTAATACAGCTTTTCAGTCCTTATGCATCGTTGGAATATTAACCAAGGTCAATATTCTTTTTCCAGAGCCAGTATACTTCTTATTCATACAGTTTCACACATTCACACACAGGTTCAAAAGAATTGTTCAGTGGCACTTAAACTGTAGTTACTGAGTGATTACGAATTCACTTTCTGTAGACATTATGTTCCACTTTGGCACAAAGATCCAGAGCAGTCAGCATGTACACGGGGCTGTAGTAGCAGTGCTTCTCAGCATTTAAAAAGATTGGAGGGTCATTAACTAACTATATTATTTTGTGGGGTTACAGGTTACATTAACAAAATCCCTGTTCATGACCAGCACATCCACTGTGTAGCACTTCCCCCACTGTGTGGGAGCCGCTACTGGAGGATGTGAGAGTTTAGGTTAATGCCTCTGTCCTTATTGGATTTGGGGAAATTTACACTTGAGCAACCCCAGCAACGTTACTCAAGATAGTGTTATGTTTGCCAGTCACATTGGTTAGTCATGATCCTAATTAACTTTTTCTCTTGTAATGTCAAAAAGTCAAAACATACAGTTTGTAAAATACAAATAGTTAAGTAAGGTAAGAGTATGATCTTACATTTTACATTACACTTATAGGAATGTCTAGCACACGCAGCTTTAGCCTCAGTCTTTCCCAGAGTACTTAACTGAGAATTACAGGGTTCTCTTCCTAAAAAGTCAGCCTGAGACCACATTTTCAACCAACTCATGAACTACTGGTAACTAAATTAGCTAGCAAAAGCTGATCAAATCTGCCAACGACTGTCGTAGTTTCCACTGACAAAATCTAAGCCTGCTTTTGTCTGCCTGTGTCTGAAATCAAGGACCCATTGTTACTAAGAGTAAATCTTCCAGCGTTGTCCCATATGAGAACTGAAAGCTGATTTTAGGGAAAAACAATCCACATAAAAACATCTACATCTTTTCTCAGCCATATGATGTGTATTGCCAATGTGCTAACATTCTGATGTGAAAATATGATTATGCACAGTTTATTGTGCAGCTTGCTGTTTTTCTAAAGTGACAATCGGCTATGCTGTGGCTGAGCATTGTGTGGCATGATGTGGTGTCATCTGAGGACAGACAGAGGAGGAGGAGGAGAAACAACGAAAAAGAGGGATATTGTTCAGAATTAGCTTATTTCCACCGGGGGAATGCAGCCTGTTGACACCGAGGAGGGATAATGGGACATTTTCTTCCCACTAAATCTGACCAGTGTTGCAGTCTTTTCACCAGCTCCATCCAACATGAACAGCCTGATGTGGCAGCCAGTGAAGGCCAGTGTGGAGGACAGCTTAACAGTCAGGGTTAAAGGTGCTTCCTCCTCCTCTTATAAAGCGCTAGCCTCAGGGCCTTGTTCCATACAGGGGGTATCAGCAGGTTGACGGCAGCGAGGCTAACCAGCAGCCTTGGGATCTGCAAGTCTGTTTGGCAATCCACTGCTGCTGCTGAGCAATGTGAGGGGGAAAATGTGTTCAAAGGCGACCACATAATCCAGAGGCCACAGGAAGAGAAACAGCCTGCAGAGCCGGGACTGAATACATTGACTTGCAGCTTGGAGGATGCAGGCTTTGCTATGCAAGGAGAGTCTCCGCTTTAACAAGCAGAGCAGAGGCACCAGCGTAAATGAGTTGTAGATGGGTGGAAGCCAGCGGGCATGACATTCTCTCCATTAAAAACTCATCTCTTATCCTGAGCCCAGATTGGAAATTAGGGTTTGGTGCTACTGAACAGATTGGTACCTCCGCGGATTTGTGAGTTTGCACTCTACGTGAAAATGAAAACATATTAGTATGAAAGTTCCACATCCTCACTAGGAACAAAAGAGGAGCAAAAGGAGAAATGGTTTTCTCTCAACTGCTGAACGGGGGTGGTAAATCATCTCAGTCACAATACCAACCTGCTGCATTTGGCACAATAGCTGCTCAAATTATTTCTGATGGCACCACAGCAGGCTCTTATTTTGTCTAAATTAATATCCGCCCATCATAAATAACATTATGAGCTGCTGATTTTTTGCAATGACTTGAAAACAGATTAAATAAAGAATTGAATTCATAAAATCCTGTCTACATAATACATTTCCACTCTCCTCTGAGTTTTTACCTCCTCAGTCACGATTGCTTATAATCAATCTGTGATGTGTGACTTGAAACTTATTTAGATAAAAGAGAGACATTAAAGAGTAGAATAGAATATCATCTGAATAAGATCATTGTTACTCCTTTTGGAGGCAAATATGATGACGGGGTGGTTTTGGAGAAACAGAGATGTGAAACATCTGCTGGGGATGAGAGGAAACACAGCTGCACACGCCGACCTTTGCAAAGCATGCACACAAGCACACACACACAAACTGAAACTAACACCACTGACAAAAACTACAATGCAACATACAATATACCTGACTGACTCCCAGTGTGTCCAGTTTAATTCAGAAAAACAAACCAGCAGTTCCAGAGCTGTGTGACATGTGCACAAATGGATGTCTTTCAGCCTCACCGTATGACTGTGCTCTCTGCTGGTAATAAGTACTTAACAAAGTGACCTGCTGGGGTATTGACCTGCTAATCATGGAGCTTCAACAGAGAACAGGCAGCTTTTAAGCAACATCAAAAGAACAGCTGGAGGCTATGAACCCAACCCCCTCTTTTTAAATATGCATATGTGAGCGGTGGTCCTTTCCACACATCCTGCAACTGTACCAGGTTCAAATATCCAGGTATGGTAGTGGTTGGTTTTAGGCCTTCACACACTGTAATGAATTCTCACCAAGGCTACTTTTAATGATGATTTTAGAATTTATTTTGCAGTTTTAAAAAAATGTTTATCCCCCTGGCTGGATTTCTTACTATAGGCAGCACTATGTGGAGGTTTGCTCCACTTCAGAACTCAAGCTAATTGTCAAGACATCCCATGGCCCCTCCAAGATATTTTCCTTTAATTACTGTAAATTCAAGAGACCTGCCTTTTAGTCAGTCCTGTTGCATAGAAACTGCTATAATTACAAAAAAAAAAACATACTATGGACAACACGTTAGAAGTATAAAGAGCTGGCGAGATAAAACATTAAAGGTTTATGGCTACCCTTGCCTGAAACTGTCCTGGCATTCACACATACTGTATGATTTTTACTAGCGAGTGGAGCTAACCTAACGTCAGAGGGTGAGAGCAGAGCAGAATGTTTCAGCCTTTTACGTGGTTTACCCAGAAACGTTACTGCATATGTCCCCGCTAGAGCTATGGGAGACAATTTATGGAAATCTTACTTGTTGGCAAGTGGCCAGATCCAGACTCACAGTAAATTAGCTCCTGGACATGTAAAATTGCCAAAGCATTTGCAAATTAAACACACTCCTTTCCCTCAAATCGACCAAGGCTGCCAACATCTAGAGCATCCCTCATCCCTGTAGCAGTGCAGTTAGAGACCATGACATAGCAGAGAGGTCACAGGTTCAATCAGCACAACTGCTGCCATGTCCACCAACAGTAATGTATCCTGTGTTACAGACTGAAATTAATCTGAAAATAATCTGAAATTTACTTTTTGACTCACCTGCCAAGGGGACTGGTAGGGAAAAAAAAATCCACTGGCCAAGCATATTTTTTAACTGGCCAAAATAATAAATTGCCTTTTTGTCTTTGGCATACTGGTGACACACAGAACAACTCCTCACCACAGCCTCAGCATCATACTGTAGCCAGCCAACTGAAACCGCTTTATCTCCAAACCTCCATTTCTCACAAAACTTTCTTTTTTCCACGTGCTTCGACCTCCTTTTCGTCGGTGGGCTTTCGTTTTAAAGGTTGGCTTACTCCTTTTAAATGTTGCCACATAATAGCTATTGAATTAGCGGCAGCTAGCAGCAGACCGGCGGCAAGTAACAGTTTAGCGGAGAGCTGTGATGTCCAGTAGCTGATGTCCTGTATGGTCAACAGTGCTGAGATTTACTCGCCAAACAGAAAATCTACCCACCCTTGGCGCCTGACGGGTGGTAATTTCTCTTCTTCTAACACTAATGATCTAGAGATTTAACTTACAAACTGGGGCTGTCATTTTCAGTCACTCTGGACGGCAGAGTCCCCTACATGTGTATTTTCAAAAGGGTACAATTAGAGACCAACTACTTAACCCCTATGAGCTGTCTCACTGTCAATTGCTGTGATAAGTGTCTAAAATCTGACATCTAATGAGGCCTGACTGCCTGCCCGGTTCCACTGAGGGGTCTGACTGTAAATCACAGATAAGGTTGTCTGGGTGGTTAATGTGTGAGTCAGTCTAGCCTTTAGAGAAACACACACACAAACACACTTGTCTCTGACTTATTTCATATCCTGTGTGCCTTCATCACCTGCTAGTGATAGGGTACCAGTGCAACCACTCAGATACTCACTCAGAAATGTCTCCAACTCACACCCCTCATTAGATATATATCAAAGAATACAGGTTCCACAATGCAAAACTGTAGAAATTTTAGAATTTCATGCTATGTGGAATTGTATTTAGGACCCAAAAAAATGGTACTCGGTAAGGAAAAGGACAGCAGAAAATTGGTAGGCCATGATTTAGTCCTGGAAAAAGGAGAACAAGTCAACTGATGAGGGACTTGAGGCATCATGAGGGTAACAAAGATCATGAGATTGACTATTGTTAGGGGCATGGGTGTAGACAACTGCACTATATAATAACCAGAAATATAAGCCTCAAAGTCATGGGAGAGTATGGGGATGTTAGAGAGGTCTGCTCACTGTGTTGTCTAGACATCCCAAATCCAGGTAAGTGGTTACAAAATGGATGGATCAATTAATGGTAGATGGTTAATCAAACATTGTTTTAAACTAAGCTTTGAACAATAATAATAATCAGCTTCACATCAGACTCTAACAAAAGGAAATTTAGTTTAATTTATAGATATATCCACTGAGTTTCAAAGGCTGTTCAGAAATACGCTTATTCTCTTTCCTGCTGAGTTAGATGAGGAGATGAGGAGAGTGATATGACTCTCATGTCTGTCAGTTAAATACCAAGCTACAGCTAGCCCTGGTTAGCTTAGTTTAGCAGAAAGACTGCAGAAAGACTGGAGACAAAAACCTTCTCATCTAACTATTTCTCAAAATGTCAAGCTATTGCTTTAGTAACCTGTCTTAAAAACACTATTACTGTATGGTAAAAGCTGTATGTTTTTCAGACATCGTACAATGTCGCAGATACACCACTCTTTGAAAAAAAGCAACTTTGCAGTACAGCCTGCTGTTTTCCACACACATACACACACACACACGCAGTCTGCATAATCAGAACATTTCAGCTTACTGTCCAGCAATCAAGAGGTCAGGTCCAGGTAAACTAGGCATCGATTTGTCCTATTCTGAATAATTATTTAAGTTCCAAGGACTCTAAGTGCAGTACCTATTCTTTGATTGAATGGTGAGGTCTGCTATTTGCTTTCACCCAAAACACCATACTAAATATGTTCTAAAAGAGTTCGCTTTGGACAAAATGTCCACCAGATGGGAGATGCTTTCCTACCAGTAGTCTTGTTTTTGTCTTAAGTTGGCCATTTTTCAATAAATTATTTGGGTCTATGTTAAACATGTTCACTAAAATAAACAGTGGAGGACAGAAAGCATTATACACGTTTGCCAGTCAGAAAACAACAGCCAGTTAATTTGCATGCTGGTGTTGTGTTTGCCACTATCTGGCCCTGCACACCCACACAGTTGTTTTCAGTTATTCCAGATGATTGAACCTGTTTTTGTGTTAGGCAAAACTATTCCAGGAATTACACAAGGTCATCAAGTCTATATACTAATAAGAATGATAAAGGTGGAAGTTATCCCGCCCTAACAGGGGCAACAAACCTCAGTCACATCCTGCACACACCAACATGGATGGTGCTAGATTGGATCAGCCAGAGGGACGATTTGTGAAACTCTTGCGAGATTTGTACGCATTGTGTTTCTTCATTGTGCGCATAAACCTAACCCTGACCTTAACCTTAACATCAACCCTAACCCTAACCTTCACCTTAACCTTAACCTTAACTTAAACCTAAACCTAACCTTAACTCTAACTGCATTCGCAAGAGTTCGTCCCACCGGCTGATCCAACCTAGCATTTACCCACCAACACAGGCCCTGAGAAGAGGTCTAATCAGGCAAAGTGAAAACACCTGTGTGAGTGAACTAACGGTGCGTAGGGGCACAAAAAACAAACAGAACTGTGTACACTAGGGAAATAGCTTCTATGTTAATAATATTATGAAAAGTGATACTTACATACAATGGAGCTTGCTGTGGATTGAGTTTCATGTCACTGGACACTGTAAAGAGAAGAACAAATTACAGGTTATAGCTTTCCATTATGTTAATATACAATAGATATCATGACAAAAAAGCAAGATTAGCAGTATGTCTTAAAGCAGTATTAATAGATGTCTTGGCTGCTGGAGGCAACGCAAAAAGCTGAAAACACAACATTAACATTTTAGCACCTTATAAGGTTGACATGTCTAACATGTTAACAAATAGCTGGCTATTTAGCAGGAGACACGAACCAACATAAGCATTAGTTTAAAATTTTATTTATACAGCACAGTATCACAAATCACAATTTGCCTCAAGGAGCTTTACAATTTGTACAGCATACAACACACTCTATCCTTACACTCTCAATATAGAGAAAGTCCCCCAAAAAAACTTTAAAGAGGGAAAAAATGGAAGAAACCTCTGGAAGAACAGAGGAGGGATACAGAAAGACATGCAATAGACGTCATGTGGACAGAATAGAACAAAATCCTTTCAGCTCTGTTTTGGTCTCCACCAACTCCAAACAGCTGACAGACAAAGTTAGCAACTAGGGCCATGCGATATGACGATATATATTGTGTGACGACAGAAAAACGTCTATCGTTTCATATAATGCTCTATAGTTTATTTCGTTGTGTCACAAATCACACTCTTAACGGCGGCATTTTTCGTCATTTGGAATCTTTTGTGCAGATTACATTAATAAATTACTTTTCTTGGCTTTTTACTCGCGAAGTTTTAATTGCACTTACAGTAATGTAACAAGTGTAGCCTAGTTGTCGTCAACTCTCCACCGCTGTCTGTCTCTAAAACGAGAAACCGAAATGTTTATATTGTTCTGTGTCTGCATGTGTAAACTGTTTGCTAACACATTAGCCATACCAACTGTATGAGGTGATAATATGTCAGTGTTGACTTTAGAGCATGTTGCATTGCCCCAAGTGACCAAATATATCATTAATGCAGGTTTGAGGCTCCATTACTCTCAAGCGATTAAACTGTAATGGTGTTCATTATATAAGGAAAGTTTTAATGATTAATAATGATAAGCAATACCCTTGCATTACTAGCTACTTTATGCTTTGAATAATGCTAATAATGCTATCCACCAGACATGGAGACAGTTTTGGTACCAACACTCTAATCAGATATTCGTGAAGTAAATCCAAACTTCTTAAATGTCAGTGTTATTCTTTGCTAACTAAAATAAGCTGCTGTAGTAGTGTTTTGCATGAATAAATCCCTGCAAAGACATTGTTCTAAATAACGCAACATGAGACATCAGGTAATTATTCCTACCTAATAAATATCAGCTCTAGCAGCATCAGAACATTGTTGCCGACAAGGTGACAGTTAAGCTTGACCCTGGCAGTCATCCCAACACTCTGCGGGCGGTAAATAGTCCATGAGTACAGAACAGACACACACTGAATCACACACGAGAGACCACGCACTCATGATCCAACCAAAACTATCCAATCTCTATCTGTGCTTGTTTATTCACAGACAGCCAATGAGCACAAACTTTTGGTGAGCTATTAAGACTCCTGTATTCTCCAATCACCCATTAGTTCTTTACCAAACAAAAATAATAAGGGTGGTCTACCACCAAAACACACTACTTTGCTGCTTCTACATGGCTTTATTTTGGGAAGATCAGTTAGCAGGATTTACCGGCTCATGTTCACGTTTGATTCCCTACTCCCAGTCTGGGACGCAGGCCTCAAAGCCGTTTTCTGGGTACAAGGTCAGAAGCAGTGGGTGCGTAATTACATCCAAACAAATGTATTACAGCTATAGACTTGAGGACAAATGGTTTGGAAACCTTTTTTGTTGAACTTTCTTGAAGAGATCTTGGCCTGCTTGTATTAATCAATGAATCAAAGGACTGGTCGGCTTTGAGAGCCTGTATTCTCCTCAGTTATTTGGAGAGACAATTTTCTTTTGTTTGCTGTTCCCTGGCACTAAAACAAGTCCTTGCTGCTAGCCTCATTGGTCAGCAGTGCATTAATCACATGAACCCCTCAGCGGGGGAGGCAGCGACAAAAGGCCAGGACCTAATGAGTTCAGCAGAGAACACCAAAAGAGTCAATGTTGGACTCGACAGAGCGCTGAAGCACAGCAAGGCCAATTTACTTTCTGCAGCCCAATCCAAACATTTTTCCACTTTTCTGCTAATAAATAGGCTCGAGCTAGAATTAGGCGGATCAGGTAAGGGGATAATCAGTAGCTCTAATAATACTCTGGAGTCTAATCCTCTTGCCTTAAGTGCACTGGGCCTGAGACCAACCTCCTCACCACATGCACGACTCTGACTGATAAGACTGTCACATAATGTGCCCAACAGGCTCACTGGTTCTTTTATATTTTGAAATTTTGGACATTTGTCATCTGCTGGTGCTCCCTTAAGACCAATTCACAGAACATAAGCCAGCATGGATTGGGGTCTTGCTTTAATAGGCCAATCACTTCATATATGGTTGATGATGTACACACCAAAGCTGTGTTCTCATTTGAACTCCAGACAATGTCCGGAGAATCAGATCTGGACATTGTCCAGAGTTGCCCTTTCACACATGTAGCACACAACAGGAGATTGTCCGTGTCAGACGCATTCTCATTTACTGGAAATACTCTGTTCAGTTTAGGCGAGGGGTGGTGCCTGGGTAGAGCGTGCAGGAGGCAGGACATGACACAAAAAGTCTGCACAGTCATGTAGCCAGTTCGTAATTTGGTCATAAACAACTGAGTCTCTTGCCGTTCCTTGAATTTGTCTGACGATTTCGGCGTCGGCCCTTACCAACAGAAGATCCCTCTTTCCAGTTAGACATTTTCATTGGTGTCTTTGTGTAAATTACCCTTCTTCTTCACCCTCGGATGTTTGTATTCTTCCGGTTTTACCGGAAGAACGTCATTATCCAACATGGTGCCCTGGTGCTCATCGTTGCTGAGGAAGAATTTATCTGCTTATGGCTATTAAAACTGCAAAGGTGACGCAAGAGGAGATGGTCTGTCCATCGCTTACATGCAGAGAGATACCTGGATGGGGAATATAGGTGTATTGTGAGGCTGATGCATGCTATCGACAAAGAAATGCACTTCAACTACTTCTGCATGTCCACGCCAGGGACACTGCGTCAAGCATAAACCTAGCTTCAGACATTTCATTAATGCAACATCTTATTGACCACTAGGTGACCTAGCACATTGCACAATAAGAAAATATTTGGAACTTGGTAGGAGGAGTGTTACTACATTCACGGTTTTCACTGTTGATAACATTTATTTATCCAGGAAAGGTTTTCTGAGCTCCATGCCCTTTATCTCCACCCTGCTCAACATTCTCTACACATCCACACCTGGCAGCTGCAGAGCAGAGAGAGCGGGTCTGCCACTGTAAAAATAATGTCATATTTACATTTACAGTTTCAGATGTCTTCACCTGCACCTTCAGTCGTTGGGGCGATTGAGTTAGGAAGGGTGTAGAATACCTCTCTACAGATACTCTGACATCCCTTAAATTGAGGTGGACAGCACTGTGACGTTTTCCTGTCCACATAACTTCAGAGTTTTTTTCTAATATAATGTAGGAATGGATGTAATTGCTCTAGTAGTTGCTTTGGATTCATCGAGGACCTGTAATATTGCAACAGTTAGTTGCAGTTGCACACCCATTTTCTGAATGAACCGGAAAATTAGTAAGTTATAGCCTTTATCTTTTTGTCTACAGTTCAATTCAAAAACTGCAGGAGTTGATGGGAGAGATGGGATTCTACCAAACAGTAAATAAAACCAAACTAAAACAATGAGCTAAAAGAGGCTACAAGCTGGGTGGGGCTGCAGAGTTGGGTGTTAATTCTCTGTGCATTCATGAGTACAAGAGACTCTTTCACACAGTGGGGAGTCACTACTGCCTCGCAGTTGTACGCCTCCGCCAACCAGTCAAGTTGCAGTTTACATCCATGCCTGTCCAGGCTCATAATATTGGTAGAGAAGACATTGAAGGAATTTAGTAAACAGTATTAAGTGTATTTATTTGGCGAAATGGAAGTTATCACTATATTGACATGTATGATTCCAGTGAATAATTTCCAGTTAAACATGCTGTCTTCACTAAAACCAATGAGCTTGTGGTGGACTAGCAGAGGAACAGGAGGCCCCCTGTCCTGGTTGTCATCCAGGGAGTGGAAGTGAAGAGGGTGGACTCATACAAGTACCTTGGGAAAGCAAAATACAAAGAAGCTACAAATTCTAAAATGTGGATGCTTCACACATATCTTGTGAGAAAACCCAGCAGCATAGAAGATTTATACAATCACCACAGTTTCAAGGTGGGCACCCAAGATTAGTATCACCAATTCAGTATCTGACCAAATTGTGAAATATGGTCACAATCTGCCCTTCTGTTCCCGAGTTATGGCGTTGAATGATGGCCAGAAAAGTGTTTTTGCAGAACATTATGATGACACAGTGAAGTTGACCTTTGACCTTTTGGATATAAAATGCCATCCCTTCATCATTTTATCTTATTAGACATTTTCAATCATGAGTTATGGTTAAAAGATGTGTTTTGTAAGGTCACCTTGACCTTAGACCACCAAATTCTAATTAGTTCATCCTTGAGTCCAAGTGGATGTTTTTGAAATTTGAAGAAATTCCCTCAAGGCATTCCTGAGATATCACATTCACAAGAATGGGACAGACAGACAACCCAAAAACATAATGCCTCCGGCCACGGCTGTCGCCGGTGCAGGGGCATAAACATATCACTAAATGCAGGTTTTATATCTTTTCAGCAGACTGCTTTGAATTATTGATGGCATAGTATTGTGGGTCTAACAGTTCCTTCTGGGCAGCAACAACAATTCAGCAAGTACACAGGGGGCCATCTAAAATAGCTACATCAGAGGGTCACTTCTAACTACAATCCCTGTCATAGGAAACTACACAAATGACAAGTCTCAATACCGTAATTTCTGTGTCACAAAAGGCTGCATATCATCTCACAAGAAAACGTGTTCCAGGCAATTTACTGTAACAAGATATTGTGTTGCTGAGGATTATACCTGGACTTGCAGGTCATGTTACAGTGTACATGCCAGGTCATGCCAGGTAATATCCTTTATTGGAAAAACTTAGGAAACTCAAAACATAAGAAACCAATCTTTCAACCTGTATTGTTTCATTTTTTAGTAAGAGCTTTGGTTTACATGAGAGAGGAATGGACCTGGGTGAGTCATACTGACACTGACGCTCATTATAATCGGACAATGAATGACCCTAATCATTTTAATTTTCTTCACACAATATGAGTAAATAACAATCTGTATTTCAGGAAAGATCTTGTATCCAAATAAAACTCAGTTTCCTTCTCTGGTAACAGAAGAACCTTGAGAAATGACATCCCCTAAGCTCACCCCACGGCCACCCGACACCTGCTTATAGAGATTACACAACCCATTAACTCCACCTAAAACATTGGGTGCAGCCAGCCTTCAGCCAAGCTCCTTAGAGTCTCCATTATGGCAGAAACTGCCTTTGAACTGCTGTTGAAACAGAATTTCTACCTCTGCAGCAAGGAGGCCACAAAGAAGCAGGGTCTGAGCCACGTTCAAGTGCATAGCCATCAAAAATGGGCCAATAAATCAAGAGACAAAAGCCCCTCAATGCTGGTATAGGAATGGTGATACGCCAAGTCAGGGTTGTAAATGGACCTGTTATGGCTTTCAAAGGTCCCCCGGCTATCAAAATAAGCCATGTGACTGCAGCATGAATGGGAGGATGAATAGGATTAACTTCACAACTCATTAATCGGACTGTCTCCTGCACCCTTACCAATAATCAGCTAAGGATTCCCCGACGTGACCACATACTGGATGCACAGGACAGACTATGTCTACAGTGTATTTGCCAATATTGAACACTTTTCTTGCAGCTCTGTCTGTAAATGTGTTGCTTTTGTCTGTGACAAGGTCTCACTTGGGGAAAGAGATCCTTGTTCTTGTTGGCACTAACCAGCCTGCCAACACACATGATTCAATAATCCTCCCTAGACATAAGTGCATCCAACATTGGTAAATGCCAGAGGCAAGTAAACACCAGTTTTGGTCCAATATAAACCACAGGAACAGCTTCACCAAGGAAATGAACCAAGATCTGTGAACATGAAGTCATATGGACTGACTTGGACTGTCCTCCTATATCAGAGCTACATGGACCCACAGGGGGAAATAAATTTCCGGTGGCTCACTACACCTTGTGTTTTTTTCTTCTCTTGTGATTAGTTTGATTATGAGCACTATTAGTCATGATTGTAATTATACCTTGTATGTTATATATAGTAGGGAACAGGTAGAAGCAGGGCAAAAAATTAGGCATTTTGTGTCATATTATTGCGGGAGGACAGTTATTGAGTGGTCACTACATTTCACTCACTTCTTATTTGGGAATTGCTAAAATACATTACAAGCTCAACACCTGCTTACATGACACCATGGTTACAGAATAATGTTGCATGCCATTAATAATTTAATAATTTACAAACAGGTTATCTTTTTAACAAAGGTTAAAATCACATATCTACTATCAAATACTATGGTCAGTCCATTTGCTTTCACATCATAAATAAATTGCACCAAAGTTTGCCTTTTCAGACGGTCTTGGTTCAGGTTTTCGGTCTGCACCAGTTCCAATTTTAATTAGCAAGTTTCATGCCCACAACCTAAACAAAGCTAACCTGATGAGCAAATGCATCAGAGTTTGTCTGAACTAAACCGAACAGGTTAGGTGTGAAAGCACCCTGAGACTCCACATACTAAACTTTGTACATAGAGTTATAGCCCCTTTTGACAGCAGACGTTTTGATTTGTCATAGTAGGAAAAAGCACAGATGTTATTACATTAACGATGCCTCTGTTCCATTCATGCGTCATGACAGTGTGACACTGAGGCAGCTGAATGATATTCAGACATCACTAACTGTATTATTTACCCCTGGGCTTTTCCTACTGTGACATGTCAAAATGTCTTCAGTGTAAAAGGCCTACTGGGATGAGGTGCCTTCTTGATTTGTGTCACAGAATGTTCCAACAGTTTTGGCAGAACTGTCAACGCATCAATCAGTGTTGTCAATCTCTAATCTCTTAAAAACGTTTATTGTGCTCACTTTTAAGTAACACAAGGGTTTTAAACAAAGCACACAGGGATGCATAACTTATGCTTATGCTTTGTTGGAATGCCTAGCAAACTGGACGGAAGTGACCTGACCAAACTTTAAGCCAAACTGAAGCTCAAATTCAGCTGTTTTCTGTGCATTCTACATGCACTACTACTTCCTGCACCACCTCCCACTTTGGCATCGCCCTCTAAACACATGAGATGAGGTTCATTTGTAATGGAGGCATGAACCTAAATTAAACAATAATTCACAGTGTGAGAGAAAATCTTGTCACAGAGTCAACTTTTTCAAAACGCTCCAGACCAAAAAGAAAAACCTGTGGATCTGATCACATTATAAAGTGAAGCAATGACTTGGTGATAGGAGCAGTGATAAATAGATCAGAAGTGAGTTAAGAGGCCCATAATGGCATCAACACAATCTGGTCTGTAAGCACCACTCCCTCAAAGACTTCCTATAGGAACATCTGAGTCCTCCTGTCCAAAGGCCAATCTTTAAGGTACTAAAAGAAACACACATTTTAAGTGCAGGTCAAGATTCTGTAGTTGCTAGGAGACCACTGAAAACCTAGTTAAAGCACAACTCTTATTAAATAATAACTTAAATTCAATTTCACATGCCTTATAATTATTTTCAAAGAAATTGCTCAGGTTAAATGCAAAGTGATTGTACTGGCCACGGTTCAAATCTTTGTATCTGCTGCTACAAAAAGAGCACAGTGCTCATTAAACCTTTCCTGGATAGATAATGTCACTAAAGGATGGAGTGGTAGCTGGTGGCTGCTGGTGTGCAGAATCCAGTGAAGATACTTGAAATAAAATAGGTCACATATGAACTCAATATGCACAACAGGCAATGTATAACTTTACCTTGGTGTTTTCATTGCCTTAAAGCTTCATACTGCAAACCTCCTTGGCAAAAAAACTCCCATTGGCCATTAACTAACTTGAAGAATGTCAATGCAAATCCGTGTTACGGGGACAACAGTTACCTCAGGCTGCTTCTTCATGAAACCTTTCGTATTTGGATGCACATAGAGAACTGCAGTCAAGGACATGGAGACACCTGTAAAGAGGGACAGAAGCCCAATATAGACCTGAGGTGTCATCCAACACCAGGGCTCCATGATGGCAACAGAGACAGGACTTAACTGTCAGGGAGGGGCAGAACAGGAGTTTGTGCCTCACCTGCAGTATGCAGGTGCACCCCCTCTAAAAGGACAGCCTGGCCTGAATACTTGATTCCTGTATTGGTCACATTTTTGTATTTTACTCTTATATGCATGCATATGCCAAACACAAAAGCAACTCTTGCCTTGACATCACATCTACTTGTGATTATACTGGTTCTCCAACTGTGAGCAATGATATAAAGAGCCTGGCAGGTTTAGGGGTTCAATGCCCACTTGAGTCACTCTTGATTTAAGTGTAAGGCCTCATGGTGCAGTAAGGTCCTTTGGATAAAATCCTCCAACATATAGCAGTTAAGAGTGCTAGGGAGGGCTTGCAGGCTGATTTTAAGCCTGGTGAGTCCACACTAATACATTTTCACTTTAAAACGGTGTTTTAAAACGTTTTAAAGCGTTTAGTACCTTTTCAGAAATAATTTCCATCCATATTAACACTCCTGAAAAAGCATATCACATGACCAGTCACGTACACTGGGCATGCGTGTGCCGGTGTAAACAGGAGGCAGATTGTCTACTCTGCGGTTGGTTGCTTGTGGTTAGTTGCAGAAAAAACTACGGAGGAAGAACAGCAATGGCGAAAAGTAAGAGTAAAAGTAAGACCAGAGATTTCTTTGATTGAACCAATGACAAGGTGGAACTGTTACTGAAAGTAACATGCGTATAAGGAAAGTCACATGATGGGGGCATGACTAATCAAGGAAGGACATGTGGTGACTGATAAGACCCAATCAGGAAGCAAACGTGGGTGTCTGCGTCATCATTTTCAAAAGTCTCTGTTTCCACTCGTCCAGACTAAAACGCAATCCCAGATTTCTCGAACTAAAACAGGGTCAGCAGCGTTTTCAAAAGTCTCTGTTTTAGGGGTTTCGAAATCGCCGGAGTAGTGTGGACGCTAATGTAGCAAAAGCCATGCATTTTAAAACAAAAACGTCATTTTTTTTAAACATCAGTTTTTTTAAAAAGTTCAATAAATGCATGATGTTTCCAAATTCAATGAGTAATCATGTTAAATAATCATGATCTCAATATTGACCAAAATAATCAGGATTATGATTTTTGCCATAATTGAGCAGCAATTCAAACATGGCAAACTGAGGGAGGAGTGAGGCTTGATGTTGAGCTCAGATGTTTGTTTAACCTCTCATGCTTTCTCCCCTGGTTAACCACTAGTTACTGGCCTACAACTACAAGTACACAGTGCTCGCCTACAGCACAAAACCCCAGAGAGAGCAAAGTGCGTCTGCTCTGTGTTGAACCCTTGTGTGCTTCTTTTTACGGTTCACTATCAGCTCTGCTCTTCTGGGCCACGGCTAAATTAGTCAGGGCTACATCACCTCCTGAACAACGCCACCACAGTAACTCGGACACACCATGTTGACTACCATTTAGATAGTCACGGCTGTTTGATTTAATCAAACCTGGCTATTGTCTCTATGGACAGATATGAGGCCATCGTGGTGATGCGACCTCATCCTGCCACACAAAAGCCGCCTCTGTGCAGAGACTGCACACAAACGCTGGCTGACAACACAAGGCTGGGGGATGAAAGGTCTCCTCAGTGTTTGGTGACAGTTATTACCCTCTCCACTGAAACCAAATACCTGTGGGCCCAGATAGCATTATCTTATTGTGAGGCACACTGGGGGCCGGCCTGTAATCAGGGCCTGGGCCTTGATCAGTGCTCCTCCCCAGGTTTGATGCCACCCCTCCCCCCCCTTCTTCCACACCATGAGGCTATAGAGGCACTTTGTAGAAATTTTAAAGCAAGTGCTATGACTATCCAACGAAATGGCCCAGAAACCTGCAGACAAATTTACACAGTATATATACGCAAAAGTGTAAATGTTCAACACATCATAACAAGATGAGCAGGGCAATTTCGGCTGCTTGAATTCAGCTGTACTTGGCAATCTTGTTTCTGACAAGATTCTGATGGGTGATAGCAAAGTGAGCAATGTGGATTTCAACTTATTTCAAGAAGCAAAACAAAATCTCTCAAAATCTCTGGCAAATTCCACACGGCACTGTCAACCTGCTGCACTTACTCATTCAGCCATGGCATGTGAAATAACAAATTGACATTGAAAAGCAGACAGAATAGGAGCGAGGAAAACAAACAGGGAGATAGCAGAGTTTTAGAAAAGGAAAGTGGCTGTTAGTCCCATTTGGGAGGTAAGAGGTTTAGCCCGGAGAATCCTGAGCAATGCTAACCTCAGTCTCACAGCAGGCCTGATCAGATTAATATTACCTCTACTGCAGTCACGGCTGATGTGCATTGCGGGGACACATGAAATATATGTTCATTTCAATTAAGAAACCAACTTTAATTGAGCCCCATCAAGAAGCAATGCTGCAACAAGAGCAATAAAAGTATGTACATCTACATCTTTGACAGTGACTACATGGTGGCTTTGTAGTTTGTACAATCATCTAACAGCAAAGGGGTCCTGGGTTTATATAATCAGCTCTGGTTCCTTGTGTGTGAGGTTAAGACATGCAAGTTTGGTCAATCAGAAACTCTAAATTGCCCACAAATATGCATGTGTTTGTGTGTGTTTACCCTAGAATGCACTGGTTACCTCTCCATGATCTTTCCAAAGAGTTACACTACAACTAGATGACACATAACTGTTAACTCAACCTCAGATTCTTAAGAAATCGTTCAAAAATGGACATGATTCAAGAAGTATGAAACTAAAACCACTGCAGTGGTTTTGGGAACTGAATTGCCCATGATGTGCATGAGTTGCTCACTTCCCCTACTGATTCCCTGCCTACATCAGGCGACTCAGCCCAAAAGAACGCTCTATTTCTCAAACAGGAAATGAATGAGTGGATGGATGGTCTTTGAGAGTTCTGGAGGTTAATACTAGTGGTTAACATGTATGCTTAAGTAGTTCTAAATGTAACTGCTGCTAGTTGCTGTATCTTGAATCAAATACATCCATTACACGCAATCACAACCTTTGAATGCCCATGTGACCAAAAATTAAGTTAATGTGAAGATGTGAGCAGAAAAACATATCTTAAAACAAAACAAATCAAAGTGGAAAAGACTGTTATACAGAAAATGATTTCTTCTGGGTCTGAACGAGAAAGCTTTGACCATAAAAAGAATTAAACTGAATGAAGGCCAACTTGTTATAAAATTGTTTGAAATGTAAACAAACAAACCCTTTCAGAAACACATCAAGTCTTTCATAACAATCTATGTAGTCTTTTATGTAGTAGGCATTAATCCATAGCTTCAAAAACAACTAACTCTCAAGGAAATGTGTGTACAGAGATAAAATATATAATTTCCCATAAGCACAGCCCAATTATAACTTCATTTAACTATAGGCCCTTTGGTCACACATGTGGTTATTAAAACCATTAAACGTTACCACTGAGGCAGACGTTGCTAGGCACAGTAGGTGCATCACAGTCGGACTTTGCTCCGGGGAATATCATCAAAACAATAACAAGGAAGAGAACCTTCAGAATCAATGTGTTACTTCATACATAATAATTTGTTTAGTCTGTGTCACCTGAAACCTGAAAGCTGTGCTTGTTTCATTGTTCTCCTAATTCTGTCACCTCAAACTACAGAGCAACTTTAATAGCACTTTGTTATTTGTCTCAGCTAACTAAGCAGCAGATGAAGGCATCAATGGAAACCTTACCCACAGTCTATTTGATGATGACGGCTGCGAGCAGACTCCTTTAGGTGCACATTAAATTCATTTTAAGTCCATCAGAGAGAGCAGGTGTGTTTACACTATGCAGGTATCCTCAGTAGCGGGCATGCAAGCTCTCACCACACTGATTAAAGTGAGCTAAATATGGCTTTGTGCTAACACAGACAGTAGGCAGATCAAAGCCCTGATGTCAGAGGGGAGAGGCGGGGCCTACAAGCCGCAGGTCAGGTATCTGCTGTAACTGCACTGGTCCAACTCCCTCTTCTCTCTAAACATACTGTTCTTAAAGGTGTAGTAGTTTGAAGCATGTGCAGGTAAACACTACAGCTTCTTCTTCATCAATCACTCCGATAATAATATCAGCAGTAGTAAGAGGGCTATGTATGCTAGGATGATATTGAGAGAAGGGTTCAAAGCCGATGACAATGTTTTGGTGTTGATTGAATAGTCCATGACACAGCAAGATCAACAGGTGCTCAGCCTCAACTATTAAATTATAGGGAAGCTTTGGATACATTACATAACTGTAATGATATATTCATGTTGTTTTTCTGGTATAGTACAAGACGAGTATATACAGTATATTGATTACTGCCCAGTTGTGAAAAAAATAATTGATAATCAGAGCAATATAAAGATAGTTAAAGTCCTGCATTCAAAATTTTACTTAAATAAAAGTACAGTGACTATTGCTGCCATGAATAAATTTACAATATTTCCCTCAGAAATCTAATGGACTATAAGTATAAAGTAGCATAAAATGAAAATACTCAAGTACAAATACCTCATAATTGAACTAAGGTGCACTTCTCAAGTAAATGTACTTTCCACCACTGCAACTACCTTTTTTTTGTTGTTGAAGGAATGGAGTCTCACATTTTGAAACAGGTGAACGGGACTACAGGTCTACAACCATGCTAGTGGTTCTGTGAGGCTGTACTTAGGCACAGCAGTACTTTGAGCTAAATGTTAACATTAGCGTGCTAACATGCTCACATTGAAAATGCTACCATGCTAGGCAGGTATAATTTTTACCATGTTCATCATCTTAGTTTAGCATGTTAGCATGCTAACATGCGCTAAAAATAACACTAAACACAAAGTACAACTGAGGCTGATGGGAATGTCATTTGTTTTGCACGTATTTGATCCTAAACCAAAGTATTGTACAAATTTAGATATAAACCAGATGATGGTGCTTGATGAAAATTAAGGGATCAGCAAAGTGATTTCAGTTCATCCTGAGGTGTGTCACAAAGTTTATGGCACTCCAGTAGATGTTGAGATATTTCACAGGATAAAAGGAAAATTTGACCTGCCGGTGGTACAGGAGGAAAAGTCAATGGATACCCAGGATATCTGTACCAAATTGAATGGAAAACCATTTGTCCATCCAATAGTTGTTGAGACATTTCACACAAAAAAAACACGTGTTTTTAGCAGCAGCATAGAGGGGCATAGAAGTTTTTTTTGTATTTATCTTTGAGGAAAACAGTGTCTGTTTATTGTATCTGTGACTCAAATGTCATCAATGCAAATGTCTGTGTTTCACTCACTCTTAATAACGCTGGTAGACATACATTAGATTCTGAAAATTACACCTACAATTACACACCTACAGTATGAGAAAGCAGAACAGCAGCAGTACCCCAAGAAGTACTGATACATGAGCTATTGCAACATTATTACTTTATTGGTTTGGCAAGTCTATCCACAGGAAAGGCTTTTGTGCTCATTGCTGAGTATGAAAGTTTCACACGACAGGCATTCACATCCACTGAGTGAACAGACAAAGGTTCAGTGGCTGTCTTTATACCTAGCATTATACCTTGCATTCAGATTGTGTGTGTGGCTGGATTACAGTCACATGTAGGAATTACAAACATCTCCTGTTTACATACTGAAATCAAATTTCAAAATGCAGAATGTTCACACGACTTCCTCCAGAAGCATGTAAATCCAATAGCAAATACTCTAGCTGGTTTGTACCACATCCATCCTGACAATCCAGATTTGGTTGGTGCATCGCTGTATTTGAGCCCCCCCATGTCTGCTGTTTGCTTTGTGTCTGCTTCCTGGTGGATCGACACACAAAAGGTGTATTTCTGTCCATACGGAGGCTCCTAGCAATTACATTTTGATGTTATTGAAATGAAATGCGAGTTTAGCCACTTCTGGATGCATTTTCCATTATCAGACCTTTGTTTGAATACAGTTTATGCATTATTATAAGATCCAATCTGAGTATTGAAAACTGCAAAACACTGAAAACTAGCATTGAATGTCTGTTCAGATTCATAATCTTGTTTACTTATTCTTGGATCAGAACTTGATAAAAGCTTTTAGCATATTTACACAAGATTATTCAGGCATACTTCTTGTATGGTATCATTTTGGTATCTCAGGAATCATATGAGTATCATAAAAGCGCCAGTAAACAAAACATTTCAAACTATACACAGTCCTACTATTGGTTACAGGATAGTCTTTCTAATAATCATGTTATCTCTATCCTGTGGTGCTGCAGTATTTTTTGTAGAAAGTGTTGGCATATCATGGCAGATCTTTGCAGCACCACAAGCACAGTAACAATTAACAACCAAGTGTTCTTGATAACTCCAGGGAGAGAAGAGACATGACTCCGGGGCACAAAGTGTGGACAAGCTGAGGAGATGGCTGCTATTTTGGAACAGTGAGTGCGGCTGCTGTTTGGCGTGCCACGAGGATTCCAGCAATTCCAGTCTTAACAAAAACTAAGTCAAGGCTTTATTGTGAATATCAGCGGGGGAATTCAGCAGTCGCCCTCCCAGGCACACAAAACCGTCCCTGGGACAGTGCTACATCATGAACTAGTACCTGTAAGACTTCCTCTAATGCTTCCATTCTATAGTAAATGCAGTGTAATTACAAGGCTGACACTGTGCGTATCCTCCATCATCATTAAATTAGGGGGTTTGTGAAGATGAGAAATTGGCTGGGTTCAGCTTGGAGCCAGCAGAATCCTCGTGGTAATTTACAGTACTCTAAATGGGAGGCCAAGTCCTCTTTCATTTGTCTCTTGTACTGGAGCTAAATACATATTTCTGACTGGGAAGAGACACACAGGGAGCAGACTAATAAGCTTTTGGAAGCATTGTGCAGTCCTCTCCTGATAGCCTCAGACGTGTGAATAAAAATAAACTATAAAAATATAACTATATGAATATTTACTGATGTTCGGGTTGCGGGCAATCTAAGAACTGCAGTTTTGTCTACTGCTGCACTCACTAAAATGCTTACTTTCATATGAATTTGCATATGATTAGAATGCATTCATTTAAAAGAAACCCACACTTTCAAAATGCACCCAATAGTGTTAAATTATGCAAACACACGTGTATTGAGTGTGGTTATGAATGAAGAGTAGAATCAAAATGTGGAAGAGGAAAGTTGCTGATTTGGATGGTTGGTGGTTGAAATCCCTGGACTGACTGGGCTGACTATCTGGGCAAATGTCTAGCACATACTATAGATGCCTGTCAAAGTGTCAATAAGCAAGGCACCGAAATCCAACAACATCCTAGGTTAGAGCTGCTCAATTGTAATGGGAGGGTCCCAGTTTGTATCTCTGTGTTGCTATGGACCTCAGGCAAATTTCCCTGAAAACATAAAAGTTCAAATTTAGCAACCAAAGTATCTGAAGTGCCAGTGTAAATCAGACACACTGTTAAATAGTTTCAAGAAGAAGTATTTCCTTCTTTTACACTGTCAGCTCCTCTGTGGAATACAGTATGACGATAGTAAATACTTGGCCTAAATTCAAAAGGCTCCGACTCAGATTTACAGGCCGGTTCCCACAGTGAAAAGCATTCACATGGAGGCACAGGAAAGGAAGATGACTTTACATCATTATCACAAAATGTTTGAGGAGTCAAAACCAGTGACGATGAGGGTCATGCCACTGTGTCAGAGGTGTGATAAAAACTTTGTCCAGCCATCAGCCGTCCTCTCTGACAGCAAATAAGGACAAATTTCTTGGATTGCAAAATTAGTGTGTCAACACTGTGAAATAAAAGGATCCTCTTTTTTTATTCCTCACTGGTTAAATGAGGTCCAGTAAGCCTGGAAGTGAAGGCCATGAGGTCCATGATGCGACTTCAGAGCAAACCTATGGGTGTGTTACAACATGGAAACCAGAGGGCAGCCATGTTTATGTGCCTGGTCCTTTGAACATGTGTAAGTGGGTGAGGTCAAGTGAGTGTAAATGAATTAGTAGGCTACTCTTTTCCCTTACATGCGTGCAGATCCTCCCACTAGCATGAAAAAAGTATGAAGTGAAATCAACTCTTGCAACCCTTTTAGAGATCTGTATTGATCAAAAGTGATATATAATGATCTTATTGTTCTTTATGGAAGTTTTATTTAAGATATTGTCAATGAAATTCTACAGGCACCAATCCACTACCATTAAAAGTCCAGATATATTGGCCTCTGCTGCTTTTCCCTTTTAATCTGTCTCTTGTAACTTTATGGAAGAGCAACACTAAATCACAGCAGCACTCATTTAAGGCTGGGCAGTGCAGTATATCACCACTGTTGTAAAATATAGTTTCATATCATATAATTTATTATGATGTCATTTTGTATTGATTATTCATGCAAAGCCATTATCAAGTCAAATGTCTCACACAATTACTTGTGAGATACTTGAATGACAGCTGAAAATTGACTCGTTATGTAAAATGGCATCAATATATGATTTTTACACAGAGGTACTATGATATAATGTCGATATTGAAGAGAAGTTTCTTTTTTTCATATCCTTACAATAGTTTTTCCGTATGTCGTTTAATGAGGCTATGCTACGTACTTTTTAAATCTCCTATTGAATATTCCTGTAGCCTTAACGTGTGTTTTAGGTGCTAACTAGAGCATTTAGCATACTTTATGGGGTTTTTTTAATCTCCTATAGCATGTGTATGGCCTATATTAAACTTTAGCTGCTTTTGTGTAGTATCATTTTACATTTCTATGGGACGTCTGTGTTCTTCCTCGATGTCGTTGAGTTCACAGAAACGTGAGAAGTTCCCACATTGACCCAACAGCCTCTGAATGAGGATGTCATGGCTACCAAGCAACAAGTTAAAAAAAACAGCTTCCCGCAGCCATTAAACAACTTGTGTCAATGTAAAACTCAGCTAAAAGGTACAACGTAAAGTCCTTTCATGTGAGCTTGTAACTGGCCACATTGTAAATGAGTCCTCTTACCTCAAGCAGATGGAGCTCAGTGTGAAGCTGCAGCCTTTGGACGCATAATAATCCTCCTAATGGATGGACTTACAGTGTCAGGAGCTGGGCCGAAATGTCCTTTAAAAAGGTTTGTACTGCTGAGTGAAATGGAAGAGCGGCGGTGTAGTTTTCCCACCAAAGTATCCCCGGTCAAAAACAGCCTGCCTGCACTTTCTTACAGTTGTTAGTGTTTCCCAGGACAACTCAGTAGGCGGAGTCAGCAGCAGGGCTGTTATCAGCACTATTTGCATTGGGGTGTCTTTAAAGGACCAGTGTGTGAGATTTAGTGGCGTCTAGCGATGAGGTTGCAGATTGCAATCGACTGAATACTCACTCCCACGCACCCCTCACCCTCCCCTTCCATGTGTAGGAGAGCCTACGGTGGCCGCGAAACTCGTGGAAAACGCGGAAGGCCCTCTCTAGAGCCAGTGTTTGGTTTGTCCGTTCTGGCCTACTGCAGAAACATGGCGGCCTCTGTGGAGGAGGACCCGCTCCCTATGTAGATATAAAGGGCTCATTCTAAGCTAACGAAAACACAACGATTCTTATTTTCAGGTGATTATACAGTAATTAAAACATACTTATGAATATTATATTCCATTTCTGCCAAGTCTGTTCTGCTATATGTCAATAAATTCTACACACTGGTCTTTTGTGAGGTAGCCCTAAATAACTTTAGTGACAGTGTTGTTTTTTTAAAAATAAACTATATGAGGTCACATATTATAATTGTGACCTCTAGATGACGAGAAAGTTCCGTGGTCGCTCCTCAAGTCAACAAACTTCCTGTGTGTAGTTTTATACAATAAATGTGTAGTTTCAAACAAGCCCCCTTGTTTACATAGTCACATTGGTGTGTTTCTTCTGTAGCTGTGTTAAATATCCTACTGAAATTACTTAGAAATATGTCATTTGGAGCATAGCTTATTTGTGTTTTGTGACTCCATATCCCATCATGCCCAGAGAAGCCTGTAGCGAGCTAGACCGTCCACCGGTTTTCATTTTGAAGGTAAATTTGTATTCATTAATAAGGAAGACAGAAAGGGGAATTAAGTTAGGAGTTATTGCACATTTTGTTGAATTTAAGTTGCATTACTGAACTATATGTGCTGTTTATCTTTGGCTTCATATTGGTGTAGCCACAAGACAGTTTCCTCCAGCTTCACTTTCCCATCCACTATAACTAATAACTTCTTACTGTAATTCCATTGTGAAAGAACAACAAAAACTGTAAAGCAAAACTATATAAATATTAAAATGCAGTTGTAGCTTCAGTGCAGTATTAAAGTATTCATTACAAAATTGTGTCTGTAGGAATATAACGACATACTTTTGGGATTTCATGCCATACAGTATAATAACATTCACTGATTACAACACAATATGAATCAGTAGGGACACTTTTTTCAGTGGGTCAGTAATGTGTCATCATGTGGTCCATGTACTGGGTTAAGTGGTCAGAGGTGCGTAAACTGTGACCACTGTTATTAAGGTATGAATCAGAGCTTCTGGGATTGTCCAGTGGTGCAAACATTAGGGAGGTGTTTGCAATGCTCTGTAGGAGGTTTAATTGCTGTTTCATCGTGACTGATTTTAGTGTATCACCCTCTAGGCACAGAAAAAAAAACTCCTGTGGTTTGAACTGCCCTCTGCTGGCTCAGAAGGCCCTCTGCAATGATATCTGCAAGTGAAACATATAGAAATCAAGGGATGTGGTTTGAAGTAAAGGCATCTACATTCTCTTTAGGCATTTGCAAAATAGATTTTAATATTATGGGACAAGCCATTATGACGTTCATTTATGTTAAGTGGTATCAAATTAACATCTTTTAAAAACTAAATATCGTTGAAGGAGAAAGTTCAATGCTTGGAAAATACAGCTGCTTTCTGGGTAACACGAACTGAAGGTTATAGTTTCCTTTTGATTTTATTAATAATACAGACCCATAAAACACTGGAAAAGCAGACCTGTTTTTCCTCACAAAAAAAAACAACTCACACAGTACGTATACTTGACTGAAATGGTTTCTTTATATTCAGAAATGATTCCCTACCTCTGATGAGCACTGTTTAGCATTCATTGCCTCTATTTCTCATCAGCTTATTGGTGTGAAATGTGTTCTACTCAATGCGTGTCAAGCCTCCACAGAAATTTACCGTACAGAGACTAGACCTTGTGTTTTTGTTGTACGCACACGTATAAAGGATGCAGTGTTCAGAATAACCTTACTTTTCATCATGTTCCTATGCATATAAGTAGTGTCTGTATGAGTGCAAATCAGTGTGGCGCTGAAAATGAGCATTAATTCCCTTTGATGGCCAAACACACTTAAAATGATTTTCCTTGAGAAGTCAATTAAATTCATTAAAATGTGTACATTGCATCACATGTCATAAGAAAAGGAGTGTGTTTAAAATCATTCCTTTCTTGAGTACAGATTTTTTTTGCGTGTCTTTGGATTGACATGAATTGAACAGAGCTTTTATTATGTGGCTATGAAAAAAAAAACATTAAGTGGTTTTCAGCTGAGCCTTGCTAGCATGTGAGCCCACACTTCCAGATAAAATCACTGTTAATAATGTCAGAATGGCCCCTGAGGACAGGGGGGGGGGGGGGGGTGTTGTGTGTTAAACAAAGAGGCAGGCTTGATGGTCCAAAATATTTTTAACTACTTTGATTATATTATGAGCCAACAAGGAGTCCAGACTGATGGCTGGTCGACTGTAAAAGCAGACTGACCTATCAGAGACAAACAAATATTTCTGAGTGAGATGCAGAATCTTGGTTTGAGTCTGTCTCGCTCTCAGTATTGCTTATCTGCTGTTGTGGATCTGTGACAAAAGCATTACTGATGAATCACACTGCTGTCTGCTGCCTTTTCCAAATAAATGTGTGTTGCTAGATGGAGAAAAAAAAACACAATAAATACCCTCCAGTATATTCTGCAGAGGTGTGTCTTCAGCTGCAGCAGGCTGACCATATAGAGACTTACATTAAGCCTGATGGATAGAGGGGTATAAAATAAATATTAGAAAAGCTGAATACTGAAATGAAATTTCTGCACATTGAGGTACAGAGGTTATTACTTTTTCATTTTTGTGTTTGCACAAAAATGAAAATGCTGATTTTTTGAAAAGGCTAAAAGCTGTTATGTCATTGGTTGACTAAATTACACATATACATATTGGAACCTAGACATTGTAGAAATACTTAATGCTGATCCCTTGTGTGTTTTTTTTTTTTTTTTTTAAAGTGATGTGATTTTGACTGGAATGTACTCGCATCCTATAGCAGCTACAGCTACAAACAACTATATAGAAAAACTGTATTACTGTCTCTAAAGCTCTTCTATCCCTACAAAACAAGTTGGCATATGGCACCTCATGCACACAGTGTTACAAACACACCAGGTATACAGTTTCCATCACTGTATGTGAGATTGAATGCACAGAAAGGTTGTTTCGGAGGCCCAGCAGGCATTCTGGCCTTCCTCCCTTCACAAGCGTCTGAGCTTTGTCTCTCTCCTCCACCTGTAACCAGCTGAGGGTTAGATAAATGGCAGGTGGTATTGAAAAGAGTCTCCATTCACCGCCATGCTGAGCTGCACTTAGACACATTATTGCAGTCTGTAGGAGGAGTGGAGGGACGTGGGGGGAATGCTGAAGCGGAGAGGTCTGCAGACTGCCAGAACACAGGCGAGACCGGGAAACAAGCATGACACAAAGAAGTACATAGCTGCCTTTGTGCTGCAATAAAAGGAGGTTTTGTAAGTTGGAGGACTTGGATGGGAGAAATAGCGCTGAAAACCCCCCAGCCAGAGTAAACACTTGGATAGAGAGACAAAAACAGACTAGGTGCAAGAGGAGGGAGAGAGAGGAGTGAGAGGCATATCATTTGGCTGAAGTGCCCTCAGAGTGCTGCGTAAACTGTCTCACAATTCAGTGGAAAGCTTCATATGCTCAGTAGCACTGTCCACATGTCTTCCTGCTCAGTCTGGATTTTGGTGTTTTTCATCATTTAAGGCTGCACTGGGAAACGTTTGCAGCCCAAGATGGCGCATAAAGTTTAGAGTTCAGGTTTAGGCTTTGATTGGCACTTCAGATGATTTCTGAACAATGTACATAACAAACACCACATCTCACCTCAAGGTCCGTTTAGTCGTTGTTCTGAAGCTCTCAGTCCTATCACATGATCTTCATCACTGGATAGATTGCCCAGTTGTCACTGGAATTGTAGATGTTCACATTTCCATTTCTCCTCAGCACTGTAAGGACTTTTCATCCATGATGGCTCAAAAGTTGCGGTTCAAAGTTCATTCTTGACCTTGGAAACAGCAGTTGACAAAACACAAACTCACCTGAGTGTCAATGAGCTACTAAATCCCATCATCGCAATCACATGACCTTCCTCAGATCTCTTGAGGTGAAATTGTTTGGTCAACTGCTGTTTCCAAGGTCAAGAATGGACTTTGAACCTCATCAAAATGCCTCTCTGCATGTCCAACCTTTTGGAACACTCACTTCCAAAATAACTTTTAAGAGTTTTTATTTGCGAGTGTAAAGTCACCTATAAACAGCAGCAGATGTTACTCTCCTTTCATATGTGAACATAATGTATTACTGTGAAACAAACTGATAGTATATCTGATGACTATATTTAGCATTCCCACAGATTGGAAGCCAAACAGAAGATGTACAAAAAAATCCAACTCCATGCCAACCTAGAGACAAAACAGAGAGGTTTTGTTTCTTGTTTTATTTTTTTCTTTTCCAGCTTCATTTTTTAGGCCACTTGAGGGCAATTGAATGAGCTGTAAACACAAAATTGACATCTTATTACCTTATAAGGTTTTTGTGGCATTCATTCTCTAACCATAACCCAGTGGTTATTATCGTAACCATGACAACAAAGGACCCTAAACCTAACAAGGAAATTATAGCCTAGACCATGCTATTTTCCTTACCCTAACCAAGTCAGTTTTGAGCATCACTAAACCTTAACCATAGTGTTGCCAGACCATAGCATTGCTTTATTTTTGAAACAGTGATTTGTAACAATTTTGGATGACACTGACAGGAGGGGAGGGAATGGATAAATTATGTATTTTGTCGTTTACACACAGTGATTTGATGATTTGATATTGGTTTGTGCAGCTTTAAGTCAACTAAATCCATCTATTTGAGAAATGTGTCAAGTCTCAAGCTAAAAATGTCTCTGTATGCAAATATTTGAATTTGAAAAGATCACGACACAAGGCGCCCTGTCTTTCCCTACCCTGTTAAGTTTCCAATTTTGGCAAAGTTGCTCAGCGTAAAAAGTTCTGACACCATAAAGATCAAAGCCTCCTCCGGGTTGATGCTGTCTGTTTTCTGAGCATCACAGTCACTCAACTGCCACCCACCATGTGTTGTAGCGGAGCCTTTTACATGCTACCCCTACAGGTACAACAGTTCTTTTATACAGATTCTCTGTAACCATTAGCTTGAAATTGACAAAAGATGTGTGATTTTTCCAGCAGTCCCTCATTTTCTTCACCTTAGCTTGTAAAACTGTCTCAGAGCTTCAACACAGGCCTCTGAATTATCTTGATACTGTGTGGTATAATTGCACAGATAACAGTATATCAGTCGTGCTGCTGTCATTCTGCTGGTTGGATTGGATACCAGAGACTGTTTAGTTACTGTGTAACTAAACATCAGCTCTGTTATATCCCACAGCCAATGTAGGTTCTCCTGTTAAAGGACAAGTCTGGTATTTTTTTCTTATTGTCAACAAATCCAATAAAAAGACCAAAACCAGCAATTAACTAATCCTACTAAAAAAGTATGGGCCTTTTTTCACAGCAGACATTTTGACCTGTCATAGTAGGAAAAGTACTGGTATTACTAATAACATCAACGATTCTTCTGTTTTGTTACATGTCCCAGTGAGTCATATGACAGTGTGCTATCACCAGGACCCTGAAACTGAGATAGCTAAATGGAAATTAGTCATTGTTAAGTTTATTATCTACACCTGTGATTTTCCTACTGTGACATGTCAAAATGTCTTCAGAATGCCTATTCCCTTTATATTCAAAGCCTGATATATGTCTTTCCTCTGTCTCATAGAGCTTAATTGTTGTCCAAAAACTATTAAAAACACATCAGTGACACTTTTTTGAGGTAATACTCAGTATAACATCAAATGTGTATCAATACGCTGCTGAAAATAGTCCCTAACAAATGCACTATTTACTCCTGTTTGCATAATGTTTACTAAAAACTACAGTGCCCAGCTGTTAAGTTATCAAGCCTTTTAAAAAGAAATACTGTACATTTGTGACCTGCTTTTAAGGATTTTCATCTTCATTAGGAACAAACAGGCTTGTGTGCTACAGACAGCGTAGGAAAGTTGGACTGAGTATGTTGTTTTTGTATGGATGCAACCATGATTATAAACCAGAAAAAGTGTGAGTATTAAAAGTATCACTGTGACCAAAAGATGTTGTTGGCACTAAAGTGTGCATCAAGATGAGGTATGGTGCTGCTCTAAGCTTTTATTACCAAGCTATTTGCTTAAAACTGTGTTCTGTTTATGAGGTACAAACATTTATAATAATGTTGGACTGAATGTAACTTAAACATAAAGTGAAACATTTCCAGGAAGAGAGAGAGAGAGATGAGGAACAGATACTCATACCTGGCCTGTTAAAGGTGAAAGGACAGATACCAGATCTCTGTGAGATAAGTCAAATGGTGTTTTTTTTTTGTAATAAACAGCATTTATGAATCATTTCAGTCCCAGTCATGTCCACAAGATGTCAGTCTGTGGTTCTGCAGGTCAGTAAGTCCAGTTGATCCCATCAGCTGGGATTTACTGTCCTCCAGACACACACCACAATGTAAATCACTGTCACACAAAGTGTGTGTGTTTTCAGAGTATTTCCAGTCTTCAGATGAACTCCAATGTAATAAAACTAATTGATTTAGTTCTTGAAGGTGTTTGTTTGCCTCATAATGACTGATTTAAGGTCAAAGTTTACCAACCTCTGTATCTTTAGATTCATGTCTAAGTCTTCATGTATCTATACACGTTTATGTCCACAAATGCAGTCCTGGATGCATGCCAGAGACCAAGTCAGGTGACTTAAGCTTGGCTGGCGTGTCCAACCAAATGAGAGGGATTTGGGGAGATCGAACGATTGTTGCCTCCCACCCACCTCAACATCCCATCTCCATTCACTAAAGCCCAGCAGATTAACTCCCTCAGATCTCTTCTCTTTAATTAGAAGGAAACAGGAGGAGGAGGGGGGAGGTGGGAGGGGGGGGATACGACGACTCCAGAAAGATAATTCAAAAGAAACACAGTTTGGAAATAAACAGAGATGGGCTGACTTATTGTTGCTGAAATATTATCTCTAATTATGTGTATTACCTGTGAAAAAGACAGTCTAATGGTTTTAAATGCTGTATATGACCATCTCTCTCTCTGTTATGACCCATAACATGTCATACTTATATGACCAGCACTTTCCCCAACCCTGAGATCAACTATGATGCTCTACAACTGTTTTAAAAACAAAATACAAACCTAGAAAATACAACACGAACACAATTAAGGCCCAGTCAGCAGAAGGAAAAATAGTACAAAACTTTGCAGCAGTAATTGTACCAGCAGGGTTTTGTTTGCTGTGTCTCCTCTGCCTTGTTATCCTAAAGTTATTTTGTGCCCACATAGAGAAGATAAGGAACCTTAAAAAAAAGAACAAACAGATATTTATTGTGTGAGACAAGAAAGGAAGAGGAAGTAGATGATCTTTTTTTTTAAACAATGTATTTATTGATTTTCAACAATAATAAGACAATATTACAAGATTATATATATAATTACAACAATAATAGACAAACAGACACTTGAAAAACATAATTGACAAAACATTACGGTGGCCAAATAAAATGTACAAATCAAAAAATACACAGGTGAAAAGTAAAATAAATAAATAAAATTAAGAAAAAGGTTATTCTCCCTGCTTATGTCCAACCTCTCATCACTTAAACATTTCCTGTTTCCTCAGCCCCTTGTAGCACTTCAGACATATCCATATTTTCCATAAAGAGAATGAATTGTTCCCACATGGAATCAAACGTCTCCCTTTTACCCTTCAAAATATAAGTGATTCTCCCCACTGACTGGCAGGGAGGCCTGAGCCACTGAAGTGTGGCCTATTTACATTTTTCCATGATAAAGCTACGAGGCGTTTAGCATGCAGCAAGCATATGTTAATTAGTGCTTTCTTTTTGTTTCAGAAAATTGGATCAATTGGATATATGCCTAGTATGAGCAATTTAGGGTGTAGAGGGAGATTTATGTCTAGCATATTATATATTGCATATACGTATATATATCTATATCTATATACTCCCACATACAGTGAAACAATCCTTTTTCTTGCTCATACTTAATGCATGTGTCTGGAATGTTTCTGTTAAATTTGTGTAGTTTGACTGAAGTTATATATGTGCGCATTAGCCAATTAAATTGTAATAGCCATAACCTTGTATTCACCCTTTGAGTATGGGTATCTAAGCATACAGTACCCCACTCTTGCAAGGAGACCTCCTCCTGCATATCCTCCCTCCAGGCAGGACTCAGCAGAGCTTGAAACCAACACGTTGTACAAAAAAGAAATTTACGCTTTTGGGCTGCAGCAATAAAACTTCTCACTTACAAATATTTTAGAAAGTGTTTGTTAGGAACGTCCAATTTTGCTTTAATTTCTTCAAATGTCATCATTACCTCACCATTGTACAAATCCCCAACCTTACTAATTGAAAGTTCGAGGCTTTTACTGCAATACTTTTTAACCACATTTTTCTCTCTCAGAGCTGGTTCTTACGACGTGCTGTCTGGCCCAGCTGTTTTACCTGCCTTCATAAAATCAGTTGCCTCTGATATTTTGTCTGCTGTCAATCTGGCATCAAGGCTACCTTTGGAGTCCTCTGAGATATGAGGAAATTCAAGATTGTCGAGAAATCTAGCTTGGGCATCACATTAACGGGATATTCAGAGATATACAGAGTTTCATAAAACTGTTTGAAAGTATCATTTATCTGTAGGGGGTCTACAGTCACCTCACCTTTAGCATCTTCAATTGAGTTAATTGCTCTTTCTGATTGAAGTTGCTTGATACACCAAGCCAGGAGCCTTCCAGGCTTCTCCCCTTGGTCATAAAACATTTAAGTTTCATTAAAGTTTAACTATCCACGGCTCTTCCCGCAGTCATTTCATTGCATTGAAGTAATTCTTGATGTGAATTAGTGGATTGGTTGAGAAAGACCTCCCAGTCAAGAGCTTTAATTTTTGAGTAAAGCAGTTAGATTTGTTGTTGTGAACACTTTGATCTGGTGCTAGTAAAGCTTATGATTAAAAGCCTCCCATCTTGTAGAGGCTGAAGTCTGTGAGGTGTTGATTTAAAAAAAAATTTGAGTACTAATTATAGCTGTAAATGGGTCTCGAAGCCATCTTGATTGGAAGTGCTACTTAGGTGGACCAGTAACCACCTTAATGTCAGAGTAGGTCGATTTTATGAATATGTGTTGCCGAAATTTAAAAAAAAATCTATTTGTGAATAAGTCTGGTGTGTGCCAGAGTAGCAGGAGTAGACTGTATCATTTGGCTTCAACTCCCTCCAAATCTCAGCCAGATTTAAATCCCCAATAAAATGCTTAATGGACTTTCTTGCTCAAGTATGAGACTGATCAGAACCAGTCGACCTATTCCTCACCTGGTCTAAAGCCACATTAAAGTCACCTCCTATGATATAGTGACCAGTAAGTGTTGAGAGCGTTAGAAACACATTATCAAAAATTTAGGGTCATCCTCACCGGGACCATAGGTTTCATCTTACAGATAATAACGTGCTAACGTGCCCTGTGCAATGATATACCTACCTGCAGGGTCTCTAGTCGTTTTTAGAACTTAAAAGGGAAGTTTTATGGATATGAATCAGAACCCCTCGTGCATGAGAGCTAAAGGGTGCCGAGAGCACCTGCCCCTGCCACCTCTTACTGTCATTATTTTTTACATTTAGAATTATGATTGATTAATCAATATTTAATCTTGTTTTACTTTATTTTTGCATCACATCTGATTCAAAACATTGTTCAGTAACTCATTATTATAATGATTTGTGATATGAGGATGGTATTAACAACAAAGATGTTTATTATGATCATTTTGATGATGATGATTGTTTTTGTTATTATTATACTATTACATGTGTTATATACTATTGTATATGAGGATGGGAATGAGAGGGATGTTGATACATTATTTCATTATTATTATTGTTTTTGTTGTTGTTGCAGTGATATCATTATCATCATCATTATTATTGTTATGAATGCTATTACACAGACTGGTAGGATGAGGATTAGGTTGGCATTATTATTATTAAACAGAATACTATTAGCAATATTGCACAGTTTATAAGACAATGATGATGGTTATTATTATGATTATTATGATGATGATGATGATTATTATTATTATTATTATTATTGGGAGTTATATTATTATTATTATAATTATTATTATAATTATTATTATAATTATTATTATTATTATTATTATTATTATTATTATTAATATTATTATTAATATTATTATTTTGATTATTATTGGTAGGTTGAGATTTGGGATCATGATGATGGTGATGATTAAGTATTTAGCTTAAAAAATATTACACTATATTACACAATATTACACTACACTACAATAAATTATTTCTAATAGTATGATGATGTTGATTTTTATACAGATAATGATGACAATGATGATTGTTATTATTTTTTATTGTATTTATTTGTTTTTAATAAATACAACATGCCCCCCTTTTTGTTTTAAATCATTACTATTATTATAATTTGCTGATTATTATTATTATTATTATTATTATTATTATTGTTGTTGTTGTTGTTGTTGTTAGGAATCTGATCCAAATTATTTTTACTCACTGCCAGACAACACACACGACACACAGACATCTTCATTCTCAGGCTATAAACTGCACTGAACTTGCTGACACAACAATCTACTTTTTATTTCTTCTTTTTAAAATCTATTTATTTATTTATCTTCCTTTTTATTTATATTTTATTTATTTATTTACTTTTGACTGGTTTGCATACTTATCTATCTATACTCTATTAAGTTTAATTTCCCCAAACCAAAAGATGGCTCTGCATGATGGGAACATCTCATACTGGGCTCAGGTGGCTGAGGGGGCTGAGTGGTCCCTGACTGGTTTGGACAGCTTGGTGTCTGGGGGCCTATTCCCGTTAAACCCCCTTCAGATAGAAAGATACTACCCAAATGAACAGACCCCTCCTGTAGGGGTGGGGGCTGTTCTAGAGGTTATCTCACCTTCAACAGGCCAGCAACCTCCTACGGGTGAGAGCAATCAGAGCAAGGAAGGGGGAGGAGGAGAGAAAGGCGAGTACGGACAGACAAACAAAATATAAAAAGAAGTGGTTGGATACGAGTGGAGAGGGGGAGAGAAAAAAATAAAATAAAATTCTGTCCTGACTCATCCTGGTTTCACCCTGGCGCCTCTTCGTCCCTGGGACCCAACCAGAGACCCCCCCCACCCCCCAAAAAAAAACACTTTCCTTTTTTTCTCTCTCTCTTCTCTTCTCTCCCCTCTATAACCTTACACACAAACACACACAACACTTACCCACACTAACACACACAATTTTTTATGATTTTGTTCATGTTGTTTTGTTTGGGTTACTGTCTGGTATTATCCCATGTCACATGTGTTTCCATGTTAATCACTTATCCTGCACTCAATTTGTGTTAATCACATATCTTGCACTAAATAAAGGGGAAAAAAAGAGTGTATAGATTGACGTATGAAACATATTAATCTTTACCAGCAGGTCATCAACAGCTTGGAGTACAATGGAGTGCCACTCCTTCTGCTTGTAGGAGGCTGGTGCATCGTCATCATGACGTGCGATGATGGTTATATGTGTCGATGGCACCAGCACATTGGATACCCGTTTGGCAAATCCGTCCATTGTCTCCTGAAGACGTGCACTATTCAGCAGATCAACAAAATGTTTAAAGAGGGCCCTCTTCAACGCTGCAGTAACTTGGCGTACCAACACACACTGTGGTGACACTGACACCAAAAATAGAACTAATGGATCGATATTCACATGGGGTAGCATAACACCACAAAGCAGGTTCCAGAGGGTGTCGCCAGTTTGTTGTCTTGCACCTCAAGTGTGGCTCAACGACATATGAAAATTGACTAAGAGAAATCAAACGTCTCCGTTTACGGTGTCTAAGGCCCTCATGCCTTTCTGCCTCAAATCGCTTCCCACTTCTCTTCAATTTCTCCTCCAACATATTTCTGATATGTTCTGATACGTACTTTTCTGATATTGGGTTTGAATTGGGCGTGGTTATAGTTTACGTAATTAATTCTGCGAACCAATCATGCTCATGAAACTCAGATCAAACTGTCAAACTAGGCAGTGCTGATCAAATATGAATCAAGATTCCGTTACTTTTACTACTCTGTTACTAAAATATGTTTCTCAGAACATTTCAAATGTTTTCAGAAACATATTGTAGTGTTGCTGTAATATGAGAAAGTTTGTGACCCAGCCGCCATGTTGAAAATGGAAGAGCCAAAACCAAGCACCGCCCAACTTGCAGTACCTGCCAGTAGCCAGGGAGATGTCAATCAAAACGTGATCTGCCACGACTACACAGTCTTAAGAAATGGTCTAAACAGCAAAATGAGCTGTTTTTTGAACCAGGACACTCAACTTTGATATCATTTATGTATTTTTACTATTTCAAGCCAAATTTCCAGAGGCTTTAAATAAAGAGAGCATGCTTAAATAAAGTTATACAGGCATGTGATTAAACAGCAACGTCCTCATTTGGATACAGAATGTACTTACTGTTTCCAGGAAAATGAAATGACAGCACACTTGTTTAGGAAAAATGAAGCATCTCTATTTTTTTTCACATTGTCTGTGAGTTTGGTCTTCTGCTCCTGGTTGAATCCCCTTGTCTAACCTTTCAACAAAGTGCTCAGACACCGATGACCCTCAAGCGAGCTGGAAGGACGATTCCGTAGCAAACATTCTTGGCTTGGAGTTTCTGCTTGACCCCGTCATAACGTTGTTGTTTGTGAACCTCAGTCAACAAGTCGGGGAAAAACATCACTTTTCCCTGGATCATCAATTTGTCTTTAAAATTGAGAAATGTCATTATGACTGCCTTTGGTACGTTGCTGCTGTTTCTTTTGAGCTTCTTTGGACCAGGGAGAATGAAGCGGCTCGAGACCCAGTTCTTCGGAGAGCCAACTCTCCATGAAAGCGCATGCATCTTTTCCCTCTACACCTTCTGGAAGTCTTATCCTGAGGTTAGATATATGGGGTTCCTATTTTTCTGGTCGTCGATTTTGGAGGTGAGCGTCTTTACTTCTGTTTCAAGTTTTTTCACTGTGGCTTGAAAGGCTGACAGACTGTCTTCGGTGTTAGAAAATGCAGTCTTCAGCATGTGTTAGCGCAACTTCTCATGTCGGTTCTAATGTCCTGAATTGCCGATAGCACACCATCAAATTTTTTAGAGAATTCCATCTTCAGCCTGTCTTGAGCTAACTTCATTATTTCATGGTGTTGTTAGCTACATTAGCGCCTTCATTCGTTGTTTCTCAGCACTTTGGAACACATTTTCCTGGTTTCTTTGGCATTGTGAAGTCTAGGGGCGTAATTGCCTACATTTTTAAAGTTTTGGGTAGAATTACAGTGCTTTGATAAGGATGTGTCTAAATATGCAGCAGAGATCTCTCAGCACCCTGCCATAGCCAGATGATCTTCTTAACTTGAGCCAATATAATCCATTCAATATTACACATTTTGTGCATTCAGCTGACACAGTATAATAAGCATCAACAAACAGCTAATTGTCAGGGGTCAGAGGAAATAAATATTCATATGACCCTGGAGTCATCATGCAATTCACAGGAGGAAAAATATTAAAGCTGTGTAGCAGACGTTCTACCAGTTAGAAAGACGACACAGGCAGTGGGCTTATCACTCTTTCCCAGAATCCTCCCCTTGAAGCTACTAATTTCCTGGATGTTTGCATGAGATGTCTCTGCGATGCAGCTCGCTTGCCATTGCAGGGATTGTGCGGGCCGCGCCCCTCCTCCTGAGGCGGGCCTCGCAGGCACCATTAGCTGTAATCCCGGTGTGTTCGCCAGAGGACAAAGCCCTGCAGATGAAGGGCAGAGCCGTTATGGAGACTTGCGCCCAAACACCAACTTTCCCTTTCTGGATAACTCACATCTACATGATCACAGCAAGATGGTCTCCCAATGATGTGATTTCTGTGTGTATCATTAATATCAACAACATATGGGGCCTAACTGTTGGGCCTAGATACTGGATTATTTGGCCTGGAGAGGTCTGAAAATGTCATGATGACGTAATGATGAACTGCAGCGTGTGATTGGTGGACATCCTGGATGGATGCGAGGAGTATAGGCGGGGTTTGGAGGAGGGGTTAAATGGAGACTGGTGAAGACAGAGAGTATGCGGGCTAAATTTAGCCAATGGCTCTGCTGGGGTGGAGCTAATCCTCTTTGCACTCGAATTATCTGGCCTTCGGATTAGAGAGCTTTACCTCTACGCAAGACATCTACTCTCTATAATGATGTCCCATAGCAGGCTGTACCATGTCGCCTGGTGGGGGGGATTGGGTGAGTCGTAGGAGGGCCACTGTAATGAATGAAGAACTTGTTTCAAGGACCAAAATCATTCACTGTTTGCTACATAGTGTGCTAGAGTGAGTGCCATTTTTTAGTGTTGTCCATTTAGTAATAAGTATGATATTAACTGTATATAGTGGAATAAAATGATCCCATAATGAAACATATAATGTAGGGAAGAAGCAATGGAAAAAAATTGCACATGGCATAAATAGCGCCCAAGCCACACTAGTCCACACACTTGTATTGGAAGTGTTAAATAATGAGACTTTAAGATGCATTGCATGGTGCTCCAGGTGACAGATGAAGTGTTAAATTACAGTACCAGGCGAAAGTCTGGACACACCTTCCCATTCACTTGATTCAGAAAGTGTGTCCAAACATTTGACTGTATGTATTGAGATATTTTACTAAATAAAAATAGAAATATTACAATGTAAAGATATTTTGTTCTGCATTAAATCTACAGAAGAATTTGCAGCAAAATATATCAAAAGTAAAACTAGGCAGCAGAACGGCCCCTGTCAGTGTCCTGTTCTCATATATTTTATTATTATTTTATTATTATAATTTATTGTATAAACATACAAGCAGGAAATGGAGCTAGTCCGAGAGGAGCTAATTTTAGCTATTTTATGATACTATTTTATACAGTCTTAATCTAAAAGTAACTAGTAACTACAGCTGTTAATTAAGGTAGGTGAGTAAAGTGTAGTATAGTAAAGTGTGGTGTAGTATAAGTAGCATAAAATGGAAAAGTACAATGCCTGAAAATTTGAAATACAGTACTTGTGTAAATATTACGTTACGTTCCATAAATCTAAAGTCCATCACACATCAGGCAGACCGGAGATTCAGCGCCATGCCCAAGCACATTTTGATATATCAGGCTTGTCACCTTTACAGAGCAATGTAAACACTTGGCCATTCTTACAGTAAAACAAACTACATAAAGATGTTTTGGCTGGGTGGGACTGCAGACAGAAACTGGTGAAGGCCTCGTGTGGCCTGAGTAATACATCTATCTATTAAGACCTTTTTATATAGCACACTGTCTTTTGGGAAAAGCCTGACATCAATCCACCATACCATCCAACTGTAACTGCTGTTCTCTCTGTGGCATCAGCCCCATAAGATCAGTCCTCCCTGCTCTTACAGTCCATATATTTTCTGTATGTAAACCACAGGAATGATATGTGGTGCAGGAGAGCTATGATTATCCATCTCCAGTAGTAGGTGCCACACATACACATCCATATTCACCTCTGTACTCATCTGCAGCCAAAGAAATAAACCTTCCCTCCTTCCTGCTTCAAGGGGAGGAACATTTTAGCCATTTTTGTTGATGTGCTTTTCTGGAGCAACTTGAGTTGGATGAGCAGGTATTGTAGCCATTCAATGGCTCACTTAAGGGCACTTTGATGGGACATACAGCTATTGCAGCAACGTGCCCCTCTGCTTATGGGACAAAAGGGCTCATGATAGTCTTCTAGAGGGAATCAATTCTAACCAATTCTAAACAGTCACTGAAGCTGTTGATATATGATATGTTCTTGAAGGTGTTATTCAATAAAACCACCTGGTGTAATGTTTCCGTGGAATGACAACCTGTGCACTCTTGACAATGACTGCACACCACTGAAGGACCATATTCAAGTCTCCATGACAACAAGCATCTGCCCTGTGGAAGTCTCTTTGAGAAAAATTCTGAATCTCAACCAGCTCCATTGCTGCTGTTCTGGCAGCTGACACTGACCTCTGACCTCTCCATGGAGGATCCTTTTCAAAGATCTGGAGTATCACAAGAAATCCTGTAGAGTGTCTCAACAGTTTACAGCCAGTGTCAGTGGAGCCTGTTGCTATTTAAACCTGCAGGACTGTACCATCGGGTCCTGGAAGTAGGGGGGTTAGTTCCGGGGAGTTTCCTGTGGGGATGAGCCTGGGTGAGGGAGGGGTGCTGGGGGGGGGGGGGGGGGGGGGATCGTGAGGTTGGATCCTAATCCCTCAGGCTTGTCTGCAGCACGGCCTTAGGATAAACTGACATGTAGGGTTTGGACATTTGAAAATGCTACTTGGACTTTAGCTATTTTTTTAAAATTTATGTATGTTTTGTTCAGAAGGGAATGCCAAGTCTGGTAAGACAAATTTTATTTGAAATGTTTTCTGCGTTCTGGTATTTAATTTGTTGTTTTGTCAGACAAATTAGTGGGGAAGTGAGAGATCATTTACCCGTCGTGCCATTATTTATTTTTCAGGTTTTATCTTCTGCAACAGCATTGATATGATGCAACTCTGGATGAGGATAGTCCTATTTGAGTCGTCAAAATTTCCATGTACATATAACAAAATCTTGATTTCTAAATAGAGATGTTCCAGTCCAAATTGTCATTTAGTCAACCAAATCTTTACTTTTTACTACTTTTAAAACGTGCCATTGCGTTTTCAGTTGTTTTGCAACAATAAAGTTGCACGAAAACGTCTTGCAAGTAGGAGGAATTTCCAGTCTCTGATATCAGGATCTATTCAATGTAACATTTTTTAATACTTAAGGTATTGGCATGAAAATATCATCAGTGTCACTCTCTGTTTCTCCGAAACTTTCCTAGTGACAGCATTTTACTCCAAAACATGTTGCTAGTAAATGTATTTGACAGGTTAGCAGACAGGTCGTCCCCAGAAATCACGGAGGATTGTCCTTTGACCTCTCGAGGTCACTGAGGAGCTGAGATTAAAATGAACTGACTGACTGTAGCTGCTGAGTTGCTCCACCAACACATACAACACATATAGTAGATGTAGTCTATTAGATGCTTTTTTTTTTCCAAAAAAAAAAAGTACATGTTTTTGTAATATCTGTGCCTTCAGTGGTAATCAAACCCCTCACCTGTTGCCTTGCTCAGTGGAACCCTGGTGGTGCAAACTGGGTAGAAATGGTCAGACATATTTGTATCTGGAGAAGTGATGAGTGACTGACATGACATCATATGCAATTTTTTGTAATTTTATTATTTAATTATAATAGAATTAATCCAGTTAAGCCTAACAAAGTGTTTGCAGATGTTAGTGCAAAAACTGCATTATCTTGCAGTTGTCAGGTTCAGCTCAAATAGCCATATTGTGGTTCTATTGGGGTGTTCTTGTTCAAATCAAGACTGAGATAGAGAAATAGTACAAACTGTGCAGGTGTGATGGAGTCACATCGAGGGGCAGAGCTCATTCCAGTCATAAAGAGAGAAAAATAAACGATAGACAAAATGCAAAAACAGCTAAATGCACACATAACAACTGATGTGTCTGAGGTAAAAAATTTATTATAAGAGTCCGGATAAGGCAGATAATTAATAAAAGATCCTGCAAAAAGCTGTAGGTTGTTGGGTTGATTTTCCATTGTCCATTTCTATACTTGCCAAATACATTCACAACTAGGCTGGCAGTCCCTGGCAGTGAAAATATGAGTGAAGAAAGTGAATAATTAACGTTACCCTTAGTATATAATGATGAGGTCCCTGAACAAGGCACATACAGCTGAGCAAAGGAAGGCAGAACAAGGCACTTGGAGCTGCAGTAGAAGATTGGACTGGATGAATAAAAATGAGGGTATAGCTAGAAAAGGTTTTCAACTGCTGGCCACAGAGCAGCTCTACTGTATCTACTGCTATTTTTCTGAAGTCCATTATCACAGTATTAATATGTAACTCCACACGCGTGTATGGTGCCATTGTTCTCTGCAGAAACCGACGAAGCAAAGACGACAAAGTTTGGCTCAGTCAAACTAATAAATGATCTGAACAGTAAAAGGTCACTTGTGAAATTGAAATAGCATTTTGTAAATTACACAGTGACCTCTTTGCTTCCTGTTAAACATCAGACTCACATTGATTTTCATGATTCAAAGCAGCTCTTTGACTTTTCAACACTGGGACTGTCTCAGAGGAAGGCAGATCATGACCTATTCAAACTCTGCTCAGAGACTTAAATGCTGATTTGACATCTGAATAAGTGTGTGTGTTAGGTGTGTGTGTGGGGTGGGGGGGGGGTCAAGTTGACACATAAATGCGTCAATCAGATCAATAAGTTAAAAGAGAAGGGAGAGGGAGGGAGACAGAGTGAGTGCGGGCAGCCTAACTGTTATGTAAGTGCCAGCTGTGTGAATACAGGCGCTGCAGCAGGATTTTGAAAGCAACACCGCCTCCCTCACCGAGACTCAACATCCATCCTCTCACTTTTTCCCCTGAATTGTTCATGTATTATTCACGTTGCTGGAAGGAAACAACAAATGCCAAAAAAAAAAAAACAGCATGAAATGTTCTGATGATCGTGATCACGTCATGACACTGCAATTTGCCCTGGCATCAAAACGGATCAATGTGTAACTTTTAATACTGACTTCCGGATTTCAAAACTCCATATCCGAGAGCAGCAGTGCTTCAATCCAGACTCCATAATCCACCGCCGCTATCAGCCACCTCTATGACTTTCGTGATGAAACAATAATGTGAGGCAACAAGGGCAAAATAAAAAATCTGCAGTCTTAATCTGGATTAAATTACAGTGTTCGTCATCCTGGCTCCAAACCAGAACAGACTAACCCAAACCAACCATCCACTTGTTGGCTGATAAGACTACAGCTGTTTCTGGATCAAACAAGTAATACCCACATTACATGTAATATACATTTTATAAAAGTGACACTGCAAAAACAATCAGAGTCTGGAAGAAAATCTAAATGCTTGAAGGTGGGAAACTGAAGAATATAACTTCAATCCAAAAATTGTCGCATTAAAAAAAGAATGTTTAAAGCTGCTATAAACAATATTTTTACATGAACAATGGATCAAATGACTATGTGTAATGTGAAAGGAGTCACACCACAGAGAATTATCACTCAACTCTGCAGTTCCCGTCAGTTCTACGGAGCATTATAGCATCTTTCAGCTCATTCTTTTGGTTTTTGAATTTTACTGCTTTGGTTCACTATCAGCACTTTCATCAACCTGGTTTCTAGACGCAGCAGGCAGCGGTTTTCAGTGACAAAGCTCTAAAAACCCGCTGTATGCTACCTGCCCAGCACCAAACTGCAGGTAGACACAGTTAGCTTCTAGCTGGTGAACATAGTATAGTATTTAGCAGCTAAAGAGCCAGATATTTCCATCTAATGGTTCTAATTTAAACTTCAAAACCCAGTATGTTGTGTTACATCCTTTACAATGTTACAAAAGGAAAGAAAATCCTCACACCAGTGTTATTACCAGTATTCAGTGAAACGAATGAGCATGTTCAAATTAATTTTTCCATCAACATTCTATTTGTTTCACAATAGGCTTATAGCAAGAGATGCTGAAAGCTTTGGCTTCTCTTGCTCTGGAAAAAAAAAACCTCTAGCTTTGGGTTTAGTGTCATAAAGCAGTCCAGTAAATTTACCACCAATTTAATCCAGTCAACCACCATGAAAACTTCAGAGGTCAGTAAGAATTAGCAACAGATGACAGATGTTGAAAATAGATGTTAAATGCAACGCACTTTGCCAATAAGGTATCAAATTCTTAATAATTTTCCACTGCATGTTAGGTGTAAAAGAAACAGTGTCAAGGGTGTATATACAGTATATATATATACTTTTAAAAGAAGAAGAAACACATTTTTTCTCTTACAAATGAAAACTTGAATTCTTAAGCAATAAAAGACACCCATGCTCATTTTCAGGGGTTTTGTTGCTACGGCCTAATTTGGTCTGGTATAAGCAGTAGCTTATGTTGGCTAATGTTAGCGAACTTTTAGGCTATATAGATATTTCTTTGTAGCTGACATTACTGACTTACTGACATTTATGACTCTTTACTTCTGTTGCTGCTACTACATTTTATAGCATTTACCATTATTCTGTAATTTCCTCATGTAGCCACAGTGGCCACTGTTTAGCAAACCTTATATAGGTCCACATTAAAGGTTGTTACTGTCAGGGTGCCCTTGAGAAAGGCACCGAGGACTGCAGTTGTCCTGTAAGCTGCTCAGTGTTAATGTGAAGCAGTGGCAGCTGAAAGTAGTAAAAACTAAAAAAAGCATCTCTCTCAGTTCATTGCTGGACCAGATAGGGTAAATCAAGGTTTGTTGAATTTTACAGCTTAACAGGGTGACTTTGAAACATTAGTTAATTTTTCATACATTGCCTCTAGAGTACATCAGCATGAGTTATTCCCAAATTGCAAAGGATCCAGCCTCAAGATAATAATTGCTTAATTTTGCAAGAATATGTGTGTGACTTCAAGTTATTTGGTCATGTTAGCATATGAAAATCAGTAAAATTCCTGAAATGCAATGTAATTTGTGCTGCTGTGTGTCTGTCTGTGCGTCTGGCCACTACTGAAATCAAGACAAATCTGGATGTGTCATCATTACAGCGCTGTTATGTGATGGATCAAAATGGCGTCAGAGCATTTGAGCAGGGAGACGATGAGATTATCTGGTTGTGTGGAAGGACATGCAGCCTACAGGGGAGACTGGGAGTCCCGACCTGCTCTTTCCTGCTAAATGACACATTTCATTTCTGACTAGAATAATAATGTGGGCTTATTTAGAACTTAACATGCTTTACTAGTAAGTAATAAATAAGACGAAATTGATCAAATTGACAGGAAAATGATCTAAAGCAGAGTACAAACAGCTAGACAAAAACAAATAATGTAAATTGAGGGAATTAAGTCAAATTCAATTAAGAAATGTCTAGCCCTACTATAATTACATGAAATGTTGTAGGCAAATCACATACTTTTAGACTTTCCCTAGTTTAGGACTTCATCCTCAGTTGAGGGCCAAAGATTGTGATGTGCACTTAATGTTTTCTATAATACAAATGTTGTAAAGCCCTTTGAGACTGTAAGTGTGACTTGACTTGGCAGGTCACATGCCGTCCCAAAGGGGACTGTTGCATAGCAATTTCTCTGCTCTACAAATGCATTCTTCCTTGCCATATTGCTGACAGACCATCTCTGATGTGTGTCCATTGTTGTGTTTTAGGTTCAGCATGCAGCTCTGTGCAGATCAATGAAGGTAATAGTCTTTCACCACAGCTGTTGAGGCCTTAAACTTCAGACCCAAACTCCTCAGTGGACCAAGCAACTGAAAACCTGCAACTGACACCTGGAATCCAGGAGACGCAGCAACACTGAGAGCAGCACAAGGCTCCTGGGGAGGATTATGCCATTATAGCTGACAACTTGAGCTTCCTCAGCGAACAACGGCTACAAGGCAAAGTCAGTCCTGCTCCTCTTACACTCAGCAGGAACCATGGATGACCCCTATCAAAACAATGTAAACCAGCAGGTGACAGAGGGAGGAGAGTACACCTACACCCAGGATGGAGGCGGTCAGGATGGCTACCCCTACCAGACGGACTACCCTCCTCAGGATGAGGATGCTGCTAGCGATGCCACCGAGGGGGCAGATGATGATGAACAGATGTACGAGGGGGAGTACCAGGGCATCCCTCACCCAGACGAGATCAAGGAGGCGCGGCGGGCAGCTCGGCTGGAAGCCAAGAGGAAAGCCCGCCTGGCTGCCCAGCAGGAAGAGGAGGAGGAAAACCTGCCAGAGCAGTACGAGAGCATCATGGAGGACTGCGGCCATGGACGCTTCCAGTGGATGCTGTTCTTCGTGCTGGGCCTGGCACTAATGGCTGATGGGGTGGATGGCTTCGTGGTGGGCTTCGTTCTGCCCAGTGCTGAGAAGGACATGTGCATATCCAATGCTGACAAGGGGATGCTGGGTAAGTGACAGCAAAGGAGGTGGAAAGTGGAAATATTGAAATCATTGATGTGAGAGGAGGGTGCTGCTGAGTGCAAAACTTTTTCAGAAAAAAAGAGATTTTAAAAAATCAAAATAGTTTGGTGTGTTAGCAACCTGCTGGGGGCACTAGAAGAAAAGTCAAGTGATCACCAAAGTAATTAGGATTCATCCTCTCAGGACTATGAACGTTTGTACAAAATTTCATGGCAATCCATACAATAGTTAACATATTTCAGTTTGGACAAAAGTTGTGGACAAACCAACTAACAGATTGACATTGCCATACCTAGAGCCACACCGCTAGCTTGGCTAAAAGAATGGTTTAGCAAACACATTTCTCCTAAACATATACAACCTTTTGGAAACCTACAATACTAGCAAATTGCAATCATCTATTGAACAGGTCCAATCTTTAGCCAGAGAGGAGGAACTCATGAGTGAAATAACATGCTGTTGTGCTTGGCTGGAACAAAATCCTGTATATGTTTGGTTGTTGATGACACATGTTTGCAGACCAATCCACCTTAGGGAAAAAGGTTTGCATTTTTCTAGGCAAAAATACAGAACATAACCAACATTTTGTCTTAATAGAGTGTTTTGGCCACTAGATTAGCTTCATTACACATTGGCAGAGTCTCTAAGTTAATTGAAGGGATGCCACACCACATGACGGGATGTTAATATTTGATTATGTTAGATACCAGACACAGGCATAAGCAGTATATTGTGTATTAAGAGAAGTGTAAAAAAATATGCTGAAATTTGTATGCAGCATAGACCCAACTTACTGGAAATGTACCTTGAAAATGTCTGTTCCTCACTTTCTGTGCAGACAACTAAACTGCAAATTAAAGCCTCTCACCTTATTTCCCAGGTCTCGTGTGTAGCCAGGCGATGTGGCAGATTGCACATCGCTCATTTCATCTTAACAACAGGCTCCTGGGATGAGGCATTGCGAGAGATTGATGAGGAACCCGATGGTGATTGTATTCAGTGTGTGTTCCCAGGCTAATATGGAGCATGTTGCAGCAGTCAGAGAGCCTGGCGGCCTGCAGCGCCCAGTGCAGAGCTGTCAGATACACTTCAGGCCTCTGACAGGCTGTGGTAGCAGGAGGAAGGCCTGGTGAAAATGAAATCACAGTGTCTGTTTGTGCAGAGCGGGAGGGGAGCACTGATTATTGGCTGAGAATATGAAGTAGATCTGCAGAATGATCCTATTTGATTCACACTCATGCTCTGTTCACCAGACACACGGGAGCAGAAATGTGTTTAATCTTAACCTTAGTCTGAGATAGCAGATAGACTACCAAACCTTTTGTTAAGAAGAAAAAGATGGTTGTGTACTTACCCTTAATGGTGGTTTTATTGTTTAATCTATAGACTTAAAATACACGGGATTTAGACATAGTGGGAGAAATAGCACTGGAGACAAAGAAGTTCTGGCTGGTTTTAAATCCTACACTTTATGCGGTTCTGGAGATGTAGCCACCAATGATCTCAGGGAGTAAAAACTAGCTAAACTTGCACTGCAGCTAATGCATATCTCAAAAAAAAAATCGGAATTGCAATTAAAAAGGTCATGCGTGCATTATGAGGTGGCTTTATGGCGCCTGCCTGCTACTATTAAAGTGTTAATCTAGAATATCTTCAGTGCTTAGCATTCATTGTTGTGTAGTGTGTTTGCAGTGCGCCTCCCCGAGATCACATCAATTAAGCATGATGTCCAGTTCTGTCATGTCATTTCCTTTTGACGGAGTTTGACTTTTTACACTTTATCTTTGTCTGTTAAGTAATGATAGCTTTAATTCTTCAATTTTTAATATCTACTAGCTAGTTTCAAACTAGTGGTTTACTAAATTGGGTTCAACCATTAAAGCTTATGGAAATTCTTAGCTAGCAAAGACTTAATGTGTAAATCAGTTGCTAGGAAACACCTGTAGGGCTGTTCAGTCAAAAGTGATCAACAAACTACAGTTTTTAGCTACATATTAAACCTCACTGCAAATAATTTTCTAATTGTAGGAATTACTTTGTTCTTACTTTGCATACATGGAGAAATATGCGTTTCAGATTTAATAGTATTCATGCAGTTTAGATTGAGCGGGAAATATCCATTAATGCTAACCTAACCAACATTATTTGATCATTTAAACATTATTGGCAAATAGTTTGTGTAATTTGAGGTATATTGTGTTATTTTTGATACATATAACTTCTAATCCTTCCTTTACATCATTGTTAAACAGATTTTTGATCCAGTGTCAGTTAGGTCACCTCCTTTACTCTTCAGTTAAGTCATATATTAGCAAGCTAACGTTCATTTTGTCAGTTCACTTAGCTATGCAACCTTTACACCTGACTATAAATATTAACAGCAGTAACAACTCTCTATGTGAGAACTAGTTTGTGTGGTGTAACTAGTTTTAATTTAGCAACATGTAAAATATCCACTCAATAAACGCTTAATGTTAGAACTTGGCTAAGTTTGTACTTGCGACCAGCTGGTGCAACTGGCTCCAGGCCAGCCATTAATTGTAACAACTTCACTGGCCACAGATTCAATCATTACAATCTATGATAGAGAATAGCAGAACTGACATAATAAAAGAATGAAGCACATTATTACTTTAAGGCTCCAAAATGTTATCAAGTCATTTTGGAAAAACATTGTGTGATACAGTGTTCATAAAACTCACATAGATACACGCTCTAAAATGTTACCTGGTTGTGTAAGCAAATAAATATAGCTGGTACTGTATCATTAGTAGTGAACTTAATTTCTTGTATCTGGAATGAAATTTAATTTTAAACAAAGGTAACAGTCTTAATTATGTTCATAGGATAAGCATTTCTCAAGACAGTACATAGCGTTCATTCGGGGGAATGCATCATCTGCAAGGGGCTCCTGGATTTGTGTGTTTTTGTAGGTCTCTTCATCTAGTAGTGCTAAATGCAGTGTTTTCACTATTAGTACTGCAAGACATGGTGAATTCTTCTTTTCCCCTCCAAGGATTCAGTGTCTGCCCTGTGCCCAAGCACACTTTAGCAGGCAGATAGACGCTTGTTGCTGCAAGGGTTGATCCTCGGCCTCCACCTGAAGAACAAGCTTTCTAATCACAAAGCCACCCTGTCAACCTGTCAATGTACAAATCTAAGGCATACACTTTGCCTTAGGCAGCAACTTGGCCAAGACATTGAGTGACATGTTAGACTCTTTCTCTCCCGGTGCCCTGACCAGTCTCTTGTTGAATGGGTTTTAGGGAGGCGCAGCTTGGCGTGTGGAGCACCGGAGCATTTGGATAGTCTAGTAATCCACAGGGAAGGTGCACACTATGGCTCCACGTGCCGTTAAGCCGCTTAGTCCCACTGTAATTAGGGCTGTGTGTAGTAAAAACACAGAGCAGGCAGGAAGTATGGGTCGAAAGGTTTGAACAACATGGAGGAGAGGATGGCCAAGGTTGTAGGTTTCAGTCCTGACACTAACAGCAGGGGCGACAATTTCACTTTCCCTATAGACATAAAAAAGGAAGTACATAATTGTTTTTATCTCCTTGGTGCAGTAATGGGCAACACAGTTGGTCACTGCTCAGGGCTGTTGAAATGGCAGACTAAAACACCTGCCTGCTGCATGCTGGGATAGGCTACAGACCACTGTGACTGAGTAGGGAAGAAATGAATTATGCAGTGATAAAGGATGTAATTGAGGTAATAAAAAAATGTCCCAAAAAATCCAGATGATAGCAAAGACAAATGCAGCAAAAGTAATCATAAAGCTGAAAGCAGTTCTTAAAATATGCAGGGTGAGTGTGGCAGAAGAGAAGCACTCTTTCTGTAGATGCCTAAAAATTATTATGACCTTTATTTCTCATTTTGGTTTCTGGAAATGCTACTATCATTCTGGGTCCATTTTCTTGGTACATCATTATGAATATTCAGAAATGTTGGTTAGGGCACACACGTTAGGCTGCATCATACTGAATAACAGTGGAAAGTGTGGATTTCTCTGCTCCTCTGTCTTCATAGAAGGGTAAAGGGTGCCCCCTTGTGGAAACTTGTGGAGTTTTTGCCCTGATTTTATTCATCTTTTAAACAGATCCTTCCGATTATTTTTGTGTGTATGTATAAGTATGCAACTATATGTATCTATGTGTTTCAGTAAGATCAATTGTGCATTATGGGAGTAAAACGTAACAAGTTTAAAGTTCAAATGCCTCTAAGTGAGTCTCTGTTTGTGTGTGTGTATTGGCAGGTCTGCTGGTGTATGTGGCCATGATGGTGGGGGCGTTGGTGTGGGGGGGTCTGTGTGATAAGATGGGGAGGAGGAAGTGTCTGATCTACGTCCTGACCATCGACCTGGTCTTCTCCTTCCTGTCCTGCTTCGCTCAGGGCTACGGCTTCTTCCTCTTCTTTAGGTTCTGCTCCGGCTTTGGGTGAGACACATTTACACTTAAATTCAAATTCACATTGCAGTGCTTGCTTGAACAAATGACATTTTTTCGCCTGGGTTTTTATAATGACTGACCTTTTCCATAAGTAACCCTTTTGGGGAAAAAGTGATTCTGTAACATTTGGGTGTGTGTGTGTGTGTGTTATGGGGGGAGGGGGGGGTAGTACATTTGTTCATTTGCATTTAAAGATACTTGTTCTAAAATTGGATTCCTGACATTTGAGTTAGATGAATAATATGCAGCACTTAAATTAAAACAAACTGTGGTCTTTAAGGAACAACCTGGAGGATAGAGAAAACATAATTCAAGCACAAGTCAGCTCACTTTGTAATTTATATTCCTTATTCATCTATATGTTAAGATGACACTTGTATCTGTGACTCAATCTGGTGTCCTGCTGTTATTCAAAACATGCCAGTTAGTTCAGCTTATGACAGATTTTTAAGTACAGGGGGGTTGGGGGTTTCCTCAAGAATTACAGCCTTATTATAGAGCCATTAACATTAACATGTTGTGTTGCTTAGTGCTTCATTACAAGCAGCTTCTATTTTAGTGAGATTCTATATTGTACATTTTGGGTTGTTCATTTAATTCAAATGATATCCTGATAAAACACAAAGTGAAAGCTCATTGGTTGTGTCTCATCAGCCCCACAGATGAGATAAAGTTTACTTACCCTGCTGGTAATACAGTCAAAATAATGCTGCTCCATGACGCCTTCCAATTGTGAGAGTGTAGAGTTTTTTTCTTGCATTTATCACATGCAGCGTGTTGGCACTCACCACAGTCCCATACTGTTAACACCAACTCAAAGACACATTAACCCACACAAGGGCAGTTCTGTTTATTCACTTTAACATAGCATTTCTTTATTACACTAATTAAAACAAGTGAACAATGCTCTCTGCTTGTGTTTAATTTGAGTTTTATTGTCGGATTCCTGCTTTCGCCAGCACCTTCGGGCGAAGCGTTTGCTGCGCACAGATTGATTTTGCATCTTTCAAACACACATTTCTTTTGCTAATGATTGCAGCCAGAGTGTACCCCCAGACCTGCAATATTGATGTATGAGCTTTTTGCTAAGTCAAAAAATACAAGGTCACCAAAACATTCAGCTATTGTTGATTTACAGTGATAATGAGCCCCATGTTAGTCATTAACACTCACGTCTGCAGAGGAAATGTACCCATTTTGCTGGCTTCACAAAAGACAAAGAGCAGGCAGACGCCACACCCCCATATTACAAGATTTCTCATCATCATAAAGAATAGAGAAATCTTTCAAAATGCCCTTACTTGTCTTGATGTTGAACATACTGTAGTGATGAGAGCTTTGCTACCTTATGTAATGCAGTGTGTTTGCAATGTGTGTGAGGCCGTCAACCTGACAATAAAACTGTTGTGATTTATAAAAACGCTGAATTCAAGAACACCATAAGCCTAAAGCTTTGTGCCAGCTTTCATCTTAAAAAGGCTGATAAATGCAAACTATAGACAGTGTTGTCATGGGGACTATTTCTTGAATATAATGTTCCAATGAAAACTGCTGACAGGGAGGTCATTGGACATTTTTTCTAGAAAGACATACAGAAAGATGTTGCTGCTGATTTTTTTTAATTTAATTTTTCAAAGCTTTGAGCACCATGAATGGAATTCTATTCACCCCAGTTGTATTTAAATTATAGTACAGATCTCAGAGACAGATATGTTCAAAATAAAACCAAAAATATATACATGGCTAAATATTACATTTGGTAAAGGAGAAATTATGTCTTTGTGTAATTTGGGTAAACTGACTGTTTGTTTTTTTTGTTTTTTTTTAATCTTAAATACCAAGATCACATCACATAACAACCAACAGTAAAGACATCAAAGACCTGAGATCACAATAAATGTTGATCTTGTGATTCCTCCTCCAGAATCGGCGGCTCCATACCGATAGTGTACACCTATTTCACCGAGTTCCTGCAGATGGATAAACGTGGTGAACATCTGAGTTGGCTCTGCATGTTCTGGATGCTGGGCGGCCTGTATGCCTCCTTCACTGCCTGGGGAATCATCCCTCACTATGGTAACACACACACACACTGACTCACATTAACTGACACACATATGTACAGTATCTAGACACACAGGAAGACAGACAAATATATCATCCATAAACTCAGAAGACAGAGATAATATGCTGTTTTTGTTACATTAGTGCACGAAATAAGTTTGATTTATACAAAAGATGACAAACGGAATGCTTTTTGTGTTTTATCGGACTTATGATGATATGATGATATATGATGATATTTCCTGAAAGATGTTGTCTTTAAATATAAACTTTCCTTATTGGATGTTTTTTCCAGGCTGGGGTTTTGCCATTGGCACAGAGTTTCAGATCCACAGTTGGAGATTGTTTATTCTGGTGTGTCTCTTCCCTGCCCTGGCTGCACTCATCGGAATCATCTTCATGCCGGAGAGCCCTCGTTTCCTCCTGGAGGTCAGATACTGGAGCCAACGTAGCCGATGCAATCCTCCCTATAGCTCTAAAACTTGGCATTCATTTTTATCGTTATCTGCTTTAAGATAAAAACACATTTATCTGCATGGTAGATTCAAGATAAATTGACAATGAATTATGAAACATCTGGTTCCCCTATCCCAATATTCATTATATCAGCATACAGTAATAAACATCAAGCTGTGATTGGTTAAAAATGTTGAGTCATCAGCCACCAAAGCAACATCCCACTGCTGTGCAAAGGTAGCGAAGGGCTGCTAAGGCGTCACCAGAACATCACCCGCCCATGTTTCTCATCCAGGACATTGTCAGACCTTTAACCACATGTGGTATTGTATTTGTATGTTACAGCGGGGCTGCTCCAGCATGTTCATCATATCACATCCCCCCCAAATTATCACACATTTCCCCACCTGATAAGAGGCAGACCTCATGGGAACATTGTTACTCAACTGCATATCTGGCGGATGACCCTTGATTCAAATAGTCATTCTTTTATTCTTTTATAAATAGTAATTCTTTTCATTCATATACAGAAAACTGTATAATTTCTAATAATTTACAGAGGAATTAAACCACAAAAGGACACGTGGAGTTTTGAGAAACGCTCTATTACACCACAAAGCTACATCACACTGGTTTAGTACATGATCGCTGCTTAGTTAAGTTTATTTTTTGCACAGATACAGTACTAGCTTTTATAGCTTAAGCAAATTATGGTACAAAAATACATATACATAACATAAAGAATCCAATTAAAGTGCCACAAAGCAGATGATATTCCAACAGAAGACACCTGTGTGTTTATTTCAGAATGCCCGACACGACGAGGCGTGGATGATCCTGCGACAGGTTCACGACACCAACTGGAAGGCCAAGGGCGAGCCAGAGAGAGTTTTCACCGTAAGCCTTTATTTGCAACGACACTGCTGTTTGGCCCAATAATTCATCACCAAATATTTCATTTAGCAGATTATCAACAAAACACGATCGATCTCACAGCAGACACTATGACTTGTCAAAGCAGGAGAAGAACACGTGTCACTAATAACGTTAATAATGACACTGTTCCACTCAGGTGTTAGCCATGACAGTAAGCCAGCATGCACAAAAGACCTTTTTCACAGCAGGCATTTTGACATGCCAGCAGGAAAGGCACAGGTGTAACTACTGACGATAACGATTGCTGGAGTTCATTTAGGTGTTCCAGGTTCAGGGTCATGCACGCTGGCTCACTGCCATGGCTTATAGGGGAATGTAGCCAACAATAATGTTATTGGTTGCACCTGTGCTTTTCCTGAAAGTGAAAATGTCTGCTGTGACAGAATAAGTAACTATTTGAGATTTTTTTTAAAAATTTGAAATTGGTAGGAGTATTTAAAAGTCAATGATTGTTTTCTGCGTTTGCTGTTTGTATAAAACAGAAGAATAATGTGACATCACAAATAGCACATGGTATGTGCTTTACAGTATTTGTATATGGTATGAACGTGGTGTGTATGTGGTGAAAGCTATTTCATTGGACTTATTAAAAAAGATTTTTTTTAAACAGCATACCTTACAAAAAAAGAATAACAATTTAGCTCCACCTGTCTCATTATTAGGTGACTGGATAAGTTCCACATGTTTGAATATCAGAGCAAATGTTACAAAGATGTGCTGATGAAGACAGCTTGAAATGATAATAAAGGAAAAAGCAAATGGGTCTTCAATAAGACTATACTATAAAGACTCTTTCTAGTATGGTTTTCTGTCTTAGTTGTAATTAATTAGGTTTTCCATCAACCCAGCTGAAAATCTTTTCTTTTCTAAATGTCTGTCAACCCCAAATCATCTTATTAAAGCCAAACGTAAATGAGAAATGTACTAATATAACATTTGAAATAAGGGAATTTACTTTGAGTAATAATGATGAAATAAAGATGGAGGTGCTGACTGATTTTGAATGTCCAAACCCTTCTCTCTCTGTGAAGGTGACCAACATTAAGATCCCACAGACACAGGAGGACGAGTTCATAGAGATCCAGAGTGATACTGGCACCGCCTTCCAGCGCTGGACGGTCAGACACATGACCATGCTGCAACAGGTCTGCAAATCACACTTGCACTAAGAAATACTATAGAATTGAAACTTTGCTGTGCCTCCATCTTACTTACATTCACAAAGTGTTTCTGTTCTTTTATGTTCATACAGAAGTCATAAGTTTCCTGTCTGATTTATAGGTGATGGCTAACGTGATGTCGCTATCAGCTCCAGATCTCAGACTGCAAGGCCTCTTCCTGGTTATTATCTGGTTCTGCTTGGCCTTCAGGTAGGAAAACACTATTTAGCCTATGCAGTTTAGTCAATTATGCATTATGGTGTTAGAAAATCTGAATGGTAGAGCTCTATAAACTTCTCCAAGGCAGAGCTAATCTGTAGATCTGTGAAAGAAAGAGTTTCACTGATAGAGTCAAAGGGTCACCAAAATCAGAAAAAAACACACTCCTGCAGTGGTATCTAGCTATGCAGATCATTTTGGATTTCCTGTGATTTTGTGTGTATCAGCTACCACGGGCTGGGAGTGTGGTTCCCTGACATGATCAAGTACATGCAGTATGAGGAGTACGAGTCCAAGGTCCGAGTTTTCCACCGAGAACGGGTAGAACGTTTCCACTTCAACTTCTCCCTGGTCAACCAGATCCACCGTGAGGGAGAGTACATCCATGACAAGTGGGTTTCTTCCACAACCATCCCTCTTTTAATGTAAACTATATCTGTTGTGTTCAAAACCGAGCTGAAGCCCAGTCCAGCGTTCCTTTGTTACTTTTTGTAATGGGAAGTCGGGTAATTTGGGCCTTTTATTTATGTTACTGCTTAATGTCATTTCTTTTCGTGTGTCCTTCTATTTAGGTTTGCAAACATCGAGATTAAGTCTGTGAAGTTTGAAGATTCTCTGTTTGAAAACTGCTACTTTGAGGATGTCAGATCAACCAACACCTTCTTTGAGAATTGCACCATCAAAAACACTGTCTTCTATAACACAGGTACCATGCAGCATTAGTAATGAATGCTTTTACACTCCTGGCACATTAAGGCCCAGGGCTTAATAAAATCAACTCATTAGCGGTATAAGATTATTAAAGTATTAACGCTGCCCTAAAACAGTCATCTTCGTCAAAACACTAACACTTTGAAATATGTTTATCCTCCAACAGATGACTAACAGGAAAATCTTCTGTTTACAGTCCAATGTAAATCCGTTTTCTCTCTCTTCAGACCTCTGGCAGGAAAAGTTTAAAGACTGTCGGATGGAGAACACCACTTTCCTCCATCCGAAGAAAGGCTGCCATCTGAACTTCCAGGAGGAGAACGACATAGTCATCTACATGGTCAGCTTCCTGGGCAGTTTGGCTGTGTTGCCTGGCAACATCATCTCAGCGTTGTTCATGGATAAGATAGGAAGAATCCGAATAATAGGTGAGATCAGCAGAAAGTGCATATAATGCACTCTGTACTGTATGTACAGTAACCCAGGACAGATGGGTTTTTTTTGTGGCCAAATCTATTTTAGTATTTAATTGTGTATCTTTCTAGGTGGCTCCATGCTGGCATCGTCTGCCTGTACTTTCCTGTTGCTGCTGAGTTTCAGTCAAGGAGCTGTAATATGTTGGCAGTGTCTCTTCTATGGTGTCAGCGTGGCAGCCTGGAATGGACTAGAGGTCATTTCAGTGGAACTCTACCCCTCCTCTAAAAGGTACAAGTCCACCTTCATCCCCCATTTTTGATCTCTACCACACACAGTTCATCTCTATCCCTACCCTGAAAGGTTTGGGCCATTTGACCGTTAGCTAAACCCCTCACCCACTTGTACAGTCATATCTTAGCAACAGTAACAAGGCACAGTAGACTTGCAGCTGTAATATAAGAGATACTCAGTATTAAAGCATTTTGAGGGTTGTGTAAAACCTTTCTTTAACCTTTTTTTTACCTTTAACTAAAAATACAGATGTAAATAAAGATGTAATAGTGTAACAGTGTGTTCATCTGCCCTGACGTAAGCATTACTTCCAAATATGACATTAATTATTAACATATTTACATTAATGACATGTTTTTGTTGGGTTACAGGTTACATTAGAAAACACATTAGCAACATGTTTCTATATTCTTGAGTCATAGCAGGTTTGTCAATCTCTCTCTGTGTTTCTTCTGACTCTGCAGAGGGACAGCGTTTGGTATCCTGAATGGTATCTGTAAGTTTGCAGCCATCATTGCCAGCTTCATCTTTGCCGCCTTCATTGGCATCACTAAGATCATCCCCATCTTCCTGGCCTTCGCCGCCCTCGTCTGCGGAGGTCTTCTGGCTCTCAAGCTGCCCGAAACCCGGGAGAAAATCCTTTCTTGAAAAGCCAAACTCCTGCAGCCTCCAGGCTCCAAACACAGTAGCAGAGGGGAAAATGTTGGGAAAGTGTCACCTTAAATTGAGATGGAGAGACAAGGAAAAATGGGCGTGTTATGCTAGCTGTGTTTACGAGTCTGTCATGGGATTAAAATGTTGAAAACCTGTCTGGTTGCCTACATGAACCTGTGGTTGCTTTCTGTTCCTTCTAAGCTCCTCAGGCTGCCCAGCATTTTTGTCACATCATATGAAACCAGTGTTTGTCATTTCCTTTTTATCATTTACCGCCCATCCTCTAGTCACACACATACACATACACAGTGTAGCGAAATTTGTTTTGTTTAAGGTTTCTGTATGTAAAAGAAAGATTAATATGAGATGAAAATGTGTCTGTACTTGAAAGGTGATGTAGTTCCTGTTACCATGTTGTGCTTTGATTTCATTCCCTGTTGGAGAGAAAGAAAAGAGAAGGGACTCATAGTCATAACTTGAATTGAATTTCCATCCTGTTGTATTCGCTGCCGAGGCTCAGCAGTAGTATTACTGCTGGTGTTAATATTCAGAGAAAACACCCAGTCTTTGTTTATTCTGCACTGTCCTGTGGTCTCTATAGTCGAGTTAGTCATCTTTAGTTCACATGTTGTTGCTTGGTTTTGTTTTCTCTAGACATTAACCTTTATTAAATGTGGAAAGCGATCTTTTTTTAAAAAAGTCACATCCGCTCCTGTTCATTTCTCCCAGCTCATCCAAATCCAACCATGAACAGCCGACTGGATTCTCCTCCTGTTTGTCGTTTTGTCTGCGACTCTGAGACGTCGTGTCTGTCCTTAACCGTAGAGCTGTGTTCTGTAGTTGGTGATAACGTAGAATCGGAGTCTTAACTGTCAAATCTTGCCATGACAAATTGTAAGGAATTGTTCTGTTTGTTTATTGACTTCTTTTTTCGTCTTTTTTTCTAAAAAAAAAAAGAGAGTGATACAAAACTTGTGAGATTAGATGTTTTGATATTATGCTCTCATTGTAACGTTCTGATGAAGAACTGTTTTACAGAACCTGCTGTATTTCTGACAACACGTGTCAAGATTTCTAAGGAGCATGTTACTTTTTTGGGCATGACCGAGGTGTGTGTGTGTGTGTGCATGTGCGTGTGTGTGTTTGTGTGTGTGTGTGTGTGTGGTTGTTATCCACATGTCTGTAAATTTACTGAAACACAATAGTCTGACTACCAATACTATATTTGTTGTTGTACATACTGTAGACCTGTGTATATTAGCTGTAAAATAGTAGCTCCGTGATGACTTGAATAAAGCTGAGGGATTATGATCCAGTTTCCTGGTTGATACTAGATGCTGAATGTGCAATGAAGATATGAAACAGACAGTTAAGATGAGCCCTGTTCTAAACTTTAAGTTTCTGATTTGACTTGACAACTTTACATACACATAAAGCATGAAATAATATCACAGATGTCATGATGAGTTTCCGCTGTGAGCCTCGTGAAAGGTAAAAAGATGACTGAGTCGGTTAGGCGGAAAAAAACATTTCCTCCTAAAAAGAAGGTAAACAGATGAAAAAACTGGAAAAACTTACTGTGAAAAAGACACAAATGCTGTCTCAGTGTTTTAAAATATGTTTAGCCAGTAGACAGAGAAAATTAGCATTGCAGTGTTGCACTGTCTGTGTCAGAAGGGTCAGGAGACCCTTGACATTTTTGTTTTGTTCTGTGATGTAAAAATAATAATTTAGAAAAATGTAATTACGTTTCAGTCGACAAATCTGCTCATTTATCGTTCTCACCCTTGGTGGGTCTAACACATGAACGTAAACAGTCCAGACCTAACTTTACTTTCTAGAAACGTGTTATATTTCAGGCATGATATCGGTGAGTGGGACCTGAACGCTACTGTTCCCATGTCAGTGGCAGCTGTGTGTCGGGAGGGGTCGGTGAGGAGGGCTTGTAAAAACACGGCAGCACACAAGTGTGAGCAAGTGCCGGTAGTAGGAGGATGTGTTTACTCTGGCCAAGGTGTGAAAGACACACTGCTGATCTGTCCTCCAGGTTTATCAGGATGTCAAACTGTAGAGGGCAGCGAACAGGAGACCAAGAGACTTCATTTCTCTCTGGAGATAATCCTTTTATTTCATTTTTCACTTTAGTTGGAGAGAGATTTGGCCTATCAATGTTATATTGATGGATAGGTTTTTCCATTCAAGGGGAGTGGTAGTAGACTATTATCAGCATTACCGTCAAGTCAGAGTCACTTCCTGCTTCCTGTTTCATGCTGTGTGTCAGACAGTTTAATTTAATTCAGTTTATTCTGTCATGTTTGTGTTTCATGATGTTATGTTCTGCTAATGTCACTCTCCCACAATTACATAAAATTTACTGTTCCCACTCTGGCTGACCTCTCCAGTCCACCTATGTTTCACACCTATGGTGCAGAATGTGACCCCCTCACCCACCACCTCATCCCCTTGCATGCGCACACACACAAACACACACAACAAAAAGCTTGTCAGACTGATTCAGACTTGTGATACTGTGTTTACAACCTTGATCAGTCCACAATACAGTTACATTCCTTAATTGAAAGAAGCCTTGTTGATTAAACTCATTAATGTTATCCATCTAATAATGTGAATGTAACATATAATTTAAAAATATATTGTAGTTTTATACAGTAAACGACCATCGATTTTAATTAACAGTGAAGTGTGATTGAGTTCAATAATAGTAAACATCTTCATGAAGATGATGCCTCATATTTGTTCACATGTGCAGTAGTGAACTAACTGTAGTGTGCACCGGGATACAGGAGGGTGCTAAATTAAAGAATGACATAAAGCATCTAATTATGTAAGATGATGGGCACCTTCGAGCCTCCAGAACAGCTTCAGTGTTGATTAGAAATCCGACAAGTCTTTGGAACTCCACTGGAGGGACGAACGCCATTCGTCCAAAACATATACACTTAATTTGGTGTTTAGATGATAGAGAGCTCTGTCTAACACATCGGTTCAAAATCTCCCCTTGAAGTTGAGATCAGGTTGCTGTGAAGGCCATCACATATGATTTTAATCATTTCCACACTCATCAAGCTATTCAGTGACCCCTGTGTGGAAGCACCTGCATTTCATTTATTCAGGTGTTTTTTTTTTCTTTATTTTGACATTGAAACTCTTGATTATAAAAACATGAGCAGTCTAGTGGTAAATTATTTAATACATTTTTAAAAAATGTTAATAAAACAATATTTTAGAGCCTTAGAGTCTAAATTCCCCTCTCTCTCCCTTCCCTTCTTTTAGAGCCTAAAATATTGGTATTAGCTGTAACTACAGACACAAATAATAAATAAACCACTACACTTATGAAATGTATAACAGTACTTGTTATAAATTCCCAGACACATCAGCACTGATGTTACTGTTGCTGCTGAAATTGGTTCCCAATAGAAAATCTAAACAGGGAAAGACAGAAGTAGGCCTTCTCATTATTACTATTTGCATTGTGTCTCTCAGTACTCCATTGTTTGCTTAACACAGAAAATATTCTCATATTCTAATTTTTTTTCACTAAAATTGAAAAAAATGAAATGCTCATTGACTGTTTCAATTCTTTCCTTTAATCTTTTTTTTGCTGACAAATACTGCACATTAAGAAACACATGAAAATGTGTCTGCTTATAATTACATCATCATGTGTTATAAACATGTATTAAATGTTTGCATACTGCCTAAATAGGGAGACTTAAAGAAAAGTGTTACCTGCCCACACATGAATCATTTAAACAATTTTACTCCAAACTGAGAGGGAGCACACTGGAGGTCGCGGTGGGGTGGATGGAGTCGTGGAGGCCCAGACAGGTGGCAAGAAGCCCAGCCTCAGAGCCTGCTGTGGGTGGGCGTTCACCCAGAGGTGCCAAACTCCCAGCCAGGCTCCCACAGCCCCACCTTGGTCAGGGTGGCAGGGTCGCGCTGCGAGTTCAACCCCAGTTCACTCTGCCCTCAGCTTGACACAGCACCCACCTTTGCATTAGTTCGTTTGGGGTGTCATGTATTTAATCTTGTTGATTGACAGTCACAGTTATGCCCCTTACCCTTACATTTTAGGGTCTCTGTCACTGTTAGGGGTTCAGTGTTCTGCTCAAAGAATGTCAAAGGTGCTCAGAGCTGAAGGACAGTTTTGGGTTTCATTTTTTCAGTTTTTTTTTGAGTGAGCTGCATTGCTGCAAGCCTGTTCTCCTATCAGGGATGATAAAACTTTGATACTGAGCCAGCCAGGAAGTTGATGTTTCATGGAAACTAAGCTTAGAAAAATCTGAATTATCCACTGTGTTGAGCATTAAAGATGTGATTTAATATCACTTTTTCCGTGTCAAGCAGCATCACTTTTCAAAAAAAAAATGTTGAAACAAAATCTCTTTTTGCTGCTCAGAAAAAGAAAAAAATGTTGAGAAATGATGTTGAGGGAAAACTAGGGGAAGCAGAGAGAGAAGAGGAGCGAGATGGGGACAGAGAAAGGTTAGCAGCGACAGTACTCGCAGCATTCCTGGTTCTCACAGCTGAGGTGTGAAGTGACGCCTCCGGACTCATCAGTTCTCATCAGTGTGAAACCATCACACCTCTGCATTAACTGGATAATGCAGGTCATCATGCTTCATTAAACCTTAATGTATTTACATTTATTGTGCATTTTAGGAATTCAAGACATAGACTTCTATTGTTGCCAGAATCACACCTAAAAGGAGCCACAGTAGAGGAAGCTTCACTTCTTAAATGGAGATGAAGAAAGTGAACGGTCAGAGACCACAGCTCACGCCTGACTCACTGTGACAATAAAATGATCGTGTTGGTGAGAGGTGGTGGGAAATAAAGTGAGGAGATCAAGAGAAGTGTAGAAGACACGGCTGTCAGGTTCAAGGTTGGAGTGAGGTGAGGAAGAAGAAGCAAGAGAGGGAAGTTTCAAGCAACGATGAGGACAGAGGTCTCCGCTCTCCTGACATGTTAGAAATCTCTTGACTTTTAAGGTATCCTGCACTGGGTTGGAATTTAGTAAAATCATAAATGGATGGTACTAAACCCAACTTTAAACTGCTAAACATGCTAAACTAATCCATGCTCACCTTGTTCCCTTCTCTACCCATAAAGGATTTAATAATAATATAATAATATAAAGAATCAAGGTATGATTCCTTGTAGCACCATTCACGTGCATGGAGTTTGACATATATTGGCATATATTGATCCATTATCATCACTCCCTTCAGAGGTGGAAATTTTGAAAGAAAACTCTTTCAGTCTTGATACTGTGTCTCCTCAGTGACTGAATGAACATTTTTATTTTAAATCATTTCTGTCTTTCTGTCAGACTGTGGGTCATTTTATTGATAATTTTCAGTTTGTTACCAATGTGTCAACGTATTTACTATCTTTCAAGACTGATTGCAAATTAGTGGTGAGACTCTTTACTTAACTAAACGTATCAGTACCACAATATAAAAATACTCTGTTCTAAGTCCTGTGTTCAGAATTAGTTGTGTGCAATTTTTATTTATTTTTTGGCTTATTTCCTCGTCTGTGTTTTTGGAACTTTTGTACTTGTTTATGTGTCTCTGTCTCTGTGTCGCTTATGTGTCATTAATTTGTCAGCCCTGCACTGTTTGTTGTCAATGCCACTTTTTAATATTGCCTTCAATAGTGTATTTAGATAATAATTATATTAATGTAAAGCACTTTGCCTCATATTTATAGAATGATCACATGTTTTTTTTTTACGTAGTATTTAAAGTACCTACAGTAGTAACTATAGATGTCAGATAAATGTAATGGAGTAAAAGTACATTTTTGTCTATAGGATTGTATTTTTGTGCAGGCTTGTTCTCCATATTTATACACTCTGGTTATGTGCTTAAATGTGTTTTTTTAGTGAGACAGCTTTGCTACTGTAGATTGATGTATTTAGTGTTAATGGATCCCAAATCCTATTTAATTTCCACATACTTTTCTACTATTTTTTCTAAACATTTTGGATTTATTGTTAAGGTAAAAATGCAGAATAAAGTCAAGTATGTACATGTATGGAGCTTTGTGGTCACATGTTGATTTTGGGAGCAGTGACTAAGAGTTCTGTATGGCTATATGGGTTATACTTTTTCAGCGTACAGCTTCATCACACTTTCCTGCTATGTTGTCCTGTTTGCTGACCAGTTATTTTGGCTTTAGTGTTAAAAAAAAGTGAAAGAGAGAAATCTGATCATTCAAAACAAATACAATCCCTCTGACATGTGCAAAATGCATCTGTGTTGCTGCAGGGATGAAAACCCAGAAAGCAAAAACTGTTTATTGTTTTGAGCAGGAGTCAAAATTCACACTTCAACTCCTGTAGCTGAGCTTTCCCAGACACAGAGGAGAGGGAGAGACAGGGGCAGAGGCGGACGGAGAGGTAGAGACAGGGTCCCAGTGAGGGAGTGTGTGTGTGTGTGTGTGTGTGGGGCAGCGGCCTCTGCTTTAGACAGTGATGGTTTGTGAGAATCTGTGGAGGTGTCACTTCACACCTCTGTGGCCTGGCCTGGACTTATAAACCAGTGCAAGAGAGCTGAGCAGCACACACAGCCTCTCAGTCTTTGTAGAGAGACCACTTAGTCCCTCCACACAACATGGATACCTCCTCTGTCTCTCTGCTCAATGACAGCCTGCAGTACCAGTGGTTCTCCGACTCGGACCTCTCCAGTATCTCCTCTCTAGAAACCCTCTCCCCTGTGCCCTCTATGGATTCCAGCCTGTCTCCCACCTACCAGCGGCTGCCGCATTCCACTCCCAAGGCAGCTAAGACCGGATATTCCCAGACCTTCAAGTCCTCGACCTGCTCCCTGTCCGGACGTGGCCGGAAGACGGGCCGAGCCACCCGGATCCGCAGCAAACAGAGGGAGAGTGCCAGCGAGAAGGAGAAGCTGAGGATGAGGGATCTGACCAAGGCTCTGCATCACCTGAGGTCCTACCTCCCGCCCTCATTGGCACCAGCCGGACAGACCCTGACAAAGATTGAGACGCTGCGCCTCACCATCCGCTACATCTCCTACCTGTCAGCCCAGCTGGGCCTCAGCGAGGAGGTTCTGTTTCAGAGGAGGGAACAAGGAGACACCTCGGCCAGCGACACCTCCTCACCTGACATCCTCAGCTACTTCCAGCACAGCTCCCTCGGAGGCCAGGAGGCCCAGCTGCAGATCCAGAGCCTGAACCAGAGCCTGTATCCAACCCAGTATCACAGCCAGCCTGCCACACTGCATTCAGGGAGCTGTAGTTTCGGAGTGGACCTGGATCAGTACAGTCGACAGTATAGTGAAGCTCCTCAGCGAGATATCAGCATGAACACTGTCCTGCCGTCGCCTGCAGCAACACATCCCTCCTCCTGTCAGGTATGGACTAACATTTATTACAGACATGCTCGCCCATGTGCATCTGCAGTACTCATTAAAAACGAAATCAAAATCATTATTTTTATGTCTCATCTTGCATCCTTTTGAAATAATTCTAAGTACAAATGCTAATAAACCTTCCTGTTGTTCTTTTCAATACAGATGTGTGACAAGGACTTCTGCATCCCGTTGGTTCCGAGAGAGTACTGGGGCGAAACACTCTGACACTTCACCGTCATCATCCAACAACAGACACAAACTACTTCACTGCTTTAACTGCCTCACTGTGAATCAAGTAATTTATTTGAAATCTATATGCGATTCTACGTTTTATTTATTTTGTCCTATGAAATGTTCAGTGTAAATATTGATATGTCTAACAGCTATTTTTATATTTCTTTATACCATTATTTATAATAAAATATTAAAATGTCACAATGTTGTGTCTTCAATCGAAGCCTCCGTACCTTGATGCAGGTCATGATGTGGTTATTTACTAAACTCATTCACCATGCAGACAGGAAGTCATTGTGTGTGTTGTTCAGATTTAGAAGTTGAGGAAAGTGGATAGTTAAAAAGACAGAAAATGGAGCCATGTGGTCATACTGGTTAGCTCCCAGTGAGGCATAATGGAGTTGGTGTTCTGAGGAAATAATGTCACACAGTGCCCTCTCCTGGTCATACAGGCACACAGGCACCACGCAGGCTCAACAGTGGCTTCTAGACTGGATTAAAACTTCATTGTCTTTAGTGATGTTTCCCAGTGTTTAGCATAAAATTACACAATAGCAATAAAATGGCAAGGCTCTCTGTTATTGTTATAACATGATGTAGCAGTTGCCGCCATAAAGTATAACAAAGCAAGATGAAGTGCATAGATCAGGTGTATTAAAAAGGGGGATGGGATGTAAAGCTTCATCAAATAATTATTTTACACACTTGTTCATATATTATCTAGATTTATAATTATATATTATAATATATAATGTAAGCCTATGGAGACATTATGAATTAGAAGGAATCTTCCTTTGCAGTTATCAAGATTTTCAGCTCATAAACTGACAAAAGCAAAACACAGTTTACGGCTGCAAAACCTGCCAGTTTGAGATTAACCCCTAAACATACATTTCCCCCCATTTTAGTTTCCCCTTAAGTAGCTTTAAGGTTGTTAAAGTTACCTTTTTCCACTCAGTCTGATAATCTCAATCAGCTTGTTAGAGTACAACTCTTTATTGAGGCTACTGTACAGTATGTGATGTTTACAGTGAGTGAAAAGCCTGCACCATTCAAACACAAGGAAATATTCTAGGGGCGTCCTGGTTGAAACACACTGACCTGAGGTGCGTGTCATTATACCCCCCTTTCTCTCTCTACACATTCCCCCCAAATTTAGCCGGACATATTTGGTATCTTTGAAACCTTTGCATCTCCACTAAAAGTCAGATTAGTTCTGTGGGTTTGAACCATGTTTGGCTGCACAGTTTGTTTGTAATGATATCACAAGAAATAATTCTTCAGAAGAAAATTGAGTTTGTTGCAACACGTAAAAACTGTTTTTAGAAAATGTGACACAACAGGTTGAAAATGTGTTCGGTTGGAAAATAAGAATCATACACATATAGTATACAGTGATATATAATATAATACAATCACAAGCCTTTCCAGAGACATTATTGTCATTTTCTCTCCTGGATTTAAACATGAGAGGTGAGTTTATCCCACAGCAGATCAGCCCCTGCCACAGTTTATCTAGTTTATTTAGTGTATCTTTGTTAATGGGGCTCTGCAAACACAGAGAGGTCCTTGGCACCGCTAAGTCTAGACTAAGATATATCCTCCCCGCTCTTTCCCCCTTCTCTCACCTAGAGCCCTAATTACCTACTACAGAGGGCTTTAATATTCATAGAGGAGTGTGGCTCTACACATCAGACAGGAGAATTAGGCCCAAGTGTTTAGTTTGCCACATAGGTGCAGTTCATTTGATATGCATGCAGCAAACCTAACACAAAGCCTAATATACTTACTTAAGTCTTTCATCACAGTAAAGCTAATAAACTCTCTGGGCTAAAAGGGTTTGGGATGAAAGGGTTAGCACTGCTGTGCTGATTATTCACTCATTACATGTGAGTAAACACTGTCAGAGCTAATGTGGATTAAGAGAAAACAGATCCTCTCTATCATCAGCCTGGGAGGGAAAGAAGAGAGTTGACAGCTGGGGATATTCTGTTTATACCAGCAATAAGAAACAGCAATAGAAATAGAACAGGAGCTTTCCCAAAATATAAAATAAAATAGATAATTAAATGGAAGTTTTAATGAGTGCAATCACTAATTTTGTAAGTGTCACTCATGTGAATGTGAGTACTTAATTTAACAGTCATATATGTAACAAAAACACACATAAAACTTACTCATGTCCCATCTAATGTCATGAGTCACATAATAATGTATGTGGTTGGGGAGGAGGGTGGGGGGGGGGGTTCAAAGGTCAATGTGGGGACTAGTCCTCGAGTCAGCAGTGACTTCTGGTGTCACCTCACACACTTTCCAGCCCAAGAATAAACAAAAAATGAAAACCACTGAAAATCAGTTTTACTGAAATTTAGTTTACACACACGAGAAAATTTGACTTTCAAATGTTGTAAAGTCCTCAGAAGAATTCCACCTTTGCTTCTTATATTTTCCTCATTCAGATTTCTGTTTTTCTTGCATAAGAGCGATGGCGGAGAGCTGCGCGAGACCAGTTCACACGTCTACTCATAACAAGGTTTCACCTCTACTGCAGAGCAGGAGACAAATGTGACGCGGCGGTGTTGTGGGAACGCTGCTCGAGACTCAGATCCACAGTCCCCACCTGACACTCAAATCCACAGAAATATCAGAAAGAAAACAGTGATATGTTGATACCATTCAAATGTGAAAATGCTACTCTGCTAAATGTGAGTGAACATGAAACACAACATTAAGCATCGTTGAAATTACTCAAATATGTAAACGTTACATATTTGACTAGTTACTGCTGCAGAAGTTATGCAGTTGCTTTTGTGAGTCGAATGGTGTCAAGTGCATGTTTACACATTAAATTCACATTAAAATTCACCAGTGATTTGATATGACGTGCAGTTATATCAATATGCAGCTCTCACTCTTTTTCAAAACAAATATAAAATATAAGATTTGCTAGGCAGTAGTTGCTGCTGTGCATTCTTTCTGTGAGGATCAGGGTTCCCAGGCTCGTGAGGCCTACTGCTGTCCAAACAGGACGAGGTGTAAACTCCTCACACCTCACAGCTGCCCCGGCACACTTCTCCAGCCAAACCGAGCAGGGAATCAAATACCAGGACAGAAATAGCATCACTAATAAGATGTAGAACTGCCAAATTATCTTCAATGTCTCACTGAACTTGTATATGAATGTTGATGGGACACAGTATTGACTATTGTGTTTGTCATTTATTCATCCAGCCGTCCTCCCATCTGTGCAGAAAATGATACGTAATCAGAAGAGTTGTGATACTGTGAGCACCTTTGTGTTTTACAGTTGGTTTTGTAGATTTTTTGGTAGCAAAGAATTTAGCTGCTTCCACGACACGCTGGAATATCATTGAATTACTCAGGTTCAGAGACAGACCTGTGACCCAGGTACAACCCCTGTCATGGCGGGGTCATGTTCCCAGGCTGCAGGAGCGTAGTGTGAATCTGTCCAGTTTATGATGCCTGTGCGAGCTGCCAGATCACACCTTGTTCTGGAGCTGGCCTGTTTCCCATGGGACCCCCTGGCCTAGGTGTCGGCCCTGCTCCCAGAGCTTCTCAAGACCAGAGGTGGTTGCCGGAGGTGCAACTTCGCACCTCCCACCACATATATGGAGGAGCCTCCCTGTTCCTCCTCACTATCCTCTGCCTGCCTCACCAGCAACACACTGACAGCTCACTGCTCAGGGAAGATCCTGCAACCAACTACGACTACAACTACTACACCAGCAGCTATGGATGTGTCCTACTGCCCTTCTCTCCAGCTCCAGGAGAACTCTTTCCTGTTTGACTGCGAGTCTCTGCTGGACAAGTCTTATGATCCTCTGGCCTATGATCCAGCCTCGGACCCTGGCTATTTCAGCGCTGGCAGCAGCCTGTCTCCCACCTCCTCTGTGGACTCCTTCTGCTTTTCCCCCACCTCCTTCCAGGGAAATGAAAAAGATGCCTTGGACTGTTTCATCTTCAGCAGCCCAGCAGCACCTCGTCCTACCCACGAGACACAGACTCTGCCCTGCTCCACATCCTCTACAACCACCTCCACCACAAAGAAATCCAGGTCCAGGTATCCGGGTAAGAAGCGCCAGACGGCCAGCGAGAGGGAGAAGCTGAGGATGAGGGATCTGACCAAGGCTCTGCATCACCTCAGAGCATACCTCCCGTCATCAGTGGCACCAGCCGGACAGACCCTGACCAAGATTGAGACGCTGCGCCTCACCATCCGCTACATCTCCTACCTGTCAGCCCAGCTGGGCCTCAGCGAGGAGGTGCTGGAGCAAAGGAGATCTTCAGGCTTTGTGGAGCAGCCTCAAACCCTCAACCAGTTCCTGGGTCAGCCAACCGCCAACTACACCTCACAAGAATCAGGCTGCAACACCATGAGCACAGCCCAGCTGTCCTCTCTGCAGCACTCATATCAGGTATGTTCATATCAGTCACAGAAATCCATGAATCTAAATAACTGTAAATGGAGGATTTGCTTGTGTTTATCATTACCAATGTATTTACTCCAGAAAGTCCAATGAGTTTCTAACCAACATCTGATTTCTGTTACCAGGTTCCAAGTGGAGTTTACTTCAACAGCGAGCAGTACTGGATGCCACAGCAACAACTCCAAAATGTCACTTTTCCCGGACAATGCTAAGAGACATAGCCACTCATCTATTTTCATTGCAACAATGACCTCTAACAGAATATATGGACACAACTTCATGTTTTTGTTATTTTGAACAAAACATATTTCTGTCCTTTTTGTGTGTTTTTGTACATAGAACTGTATATTTATTGAGCTTTCGCAATGTGAACAGAATAAACATTATTTATCATAATAACACCCTAGTTTTGGTGATTCATCCGGATGTGTTTGCTTTTGTCTCATATTTTACTAACTAAAAGGAAATCATATATACAGACTTGGTGATTGGCTCCACTTCCTTACACAAACACTGCAGCTGCCACCAGGACAATAAGGTGCTAAACAGAGAGCACATCCACTCTAAAGTCTTTAAGGAAAGACCCCTACTGAGAGAAGTGGCAGCTGAACTAGGGCCGGTTAATTGGCACCTTTTCTATCCTGTGTAAACATGGCTGGTGATGAGACCCTAAAAGAAATCTCAAGATAAATAACTGGCCCCAGATGAAGTTCAGAAGCTTGGCCAATGGTGCTGTTTATACTGGGATTCAGAGAACAGATTAATGTGTTTTAGTTTTTATTCCACTCCCTGTTATGATTGTCACTTCCTGTTGGAAGATGTTTCTCTACAGTGTCCAAAATGTACACGATCCAGAGCTTAATATGGTGTTTTGGACACTGAAGACGGTTGGTCCACTTTATGAATTAATGTTTTACACGGTTGTTATGTCAACACTGTAATCTGTGATGGTCTCCTGATGTCTGGAGGTGCTCTACTCACAATAACTGAAACTCTGTGGGAATGTATTTTCAGTGAGGCAGTTTGCACTTCATCTTTTAGCGCTAGCAGTCCTGGAACACAACCTTTGCTCACAACCTTCATAAAATCCCCATGATATGTCTCACAAGGGGAGCTGAACATCCAATCTCATTCAAAAAACTTTTTAAATGTGGAAATACAAAATGTCATAATTTAATACAGCTTTTATTTCATACACTGGCATCCACAGAAAATGCAAAAGGTGAGCACAGAATATCAAAAATTATATTATAAATTCAGTGATCTTTAAAATATTGCACAGTATATACAGTATTAAAATCTTTGACATACAAAACCAGATTTTGGTAGCAAATAATCTTAAATAATCTTTACCCATAAAAGGGCTGCATCAAAACTTTACTTTAAAAACATCCTCCATCACATTCCAAATATTCAACATGTAAAAATAAATTTGCTTTCAGCTGGAGTGAAAGTCAGTAAAACAATCTACACTTAAAAACAGTGTACTGGAGAGAGTTAAACTGAAGCAGAAGAAGCTTCATTGTTGAACCATTGAAACACCTGGTCCTTGTTCTTGGCCACCCAGTTCATGTTGGCCCTAGTTCTCTCCAACGCCTGCTCAAGAGCCGTGGTGGCCGAACCAAACTGTCCTGCGTTGTCTTCTTTGAACTGCAGCAGCTGGAGAGAAACAGGGTGAAAATTATTGGGATTTTGTTTTGGGACGTACAATATTGGGCCTTATAAAAAAACAACAACAAATATGTATCAGACGCTACCTGCTTGTACTCAAACTCAGTGGAGAATCGTTTGGTCACTCCGTCGATTAGTCTTCCAAAGGACAATGATCCACCACCGTAGCTGAAGACAGGGAAAGAACAAGAAAGGCTTAGATTATACTGTGAACCACCACAGACTGTGTTTTGTGACTGTTTTGTTGCACACATTTACCAGACATGTCACCTCTTCAGCAGCCCTGACACTAAATTCCTTTAACAACTGAGTTACACAGCAACACTCGACGGCAAATATGTGTGTACGTCAGGGAGAACTCACTCATTGAATATGTGCTCCCACTTGCTTCTGATAAAGTCCCAAGCCAGCGGTTGACCGATGGGGTTATCAGCAATGTAAACAATGGTGTAGGTGGCGTCCTGCTTACGGATCTTATCTGGGTCCAGGCTATACTCCAGATACCTGAAACACATTCACAGTGCAGTGGGGTCAATAGCTAAACAGGATGCAACTTAGAACAAGTGTGATGTGAAAACCTGAAAAGTAGGAGACATCTTGTATCCAGCAGTTAAACTTGTGAAATAAAAAAATGTTTGCATATTCATTCAGTGAGGGAGAAAGAAAAGATCATTTTAAGAATTTTAACAATGTATTTTAACTTTTTTTTGTATAAAAACCACAAATTATAACTCAAAGCAGAGTATTTTATATATCTTAAAACATGTCTGGAGGGGATCTTTAAAATTTGCAAAATGACCACAAGAAGAGCAAAAAAAAAACCAAAGAGAAAACAAAGCGAGCCAAGTTCAGCGACTAAAGGTCATTCAGTAAATATGCTGTGGATGTTACTGACCTGTTCAGCAGCCAGGGCTGTTTGGTGCAGGACAGAGCGTACATGAGTTTATTGGCTTCTGAAGCAATGGTGGCGTTCTTGTACATGGACCAAGCAAAGTCCCACTCTTTCACTCCTCCCTGCGCGATGGCACTGCAGTACACTGTGGACTTCAAGTTGGGACTGATGCTGGGAGGATTGGTGAAGATGGCAAAGAGTTCAGGTTATTATGTAGGAAAATGTGACATAAATACCAAATGAGGAGAACAGAGGAAGGATATGTAAGCAACAAACTAAGTATATGAAAAAGAAAGGTAGGGAAGGAAAGGAGTGGGGTGTGAGCTTACTTCTTAGAGGAGTTGTTCATCCATTCTTTGAACCAGCCAGTAGTCAGCTCCTTACAGCCTTCCACTCCAGTGCTGCAGGCCATGGAGATTGCATTCACCTGGTTGTACCTGGACAGGGATACATGAGACGATGACAGGAGGTTTGGGGCAAGACTCGGACTAATCAAGAAGTTCATTGAAAAGGAGGACGTAAACAGAAGCCTGAGAGAAAGGTAGAACATGTTTCTATTAAGATAAGAGTAAATTGGAGTGAACACATTAAAGAGATGCAGGAGACAGGGACACAGTGTGGAGAAGGTTATGTGAGGTACTGCTTGGGAAGTTTTTTTTACGACAGACGATGGGGAGAGACTTTGCAAATTACCCAGTTTTCCCAAAGGGGATCATTAAAGTTTTCTCTTATCTACTTTGTTTGAGAACAACAGGAATACGGTTGCTCGTGTTGTGTTATGTAAGTTGTGTTCAAAAGAGTGACAGACAGGGTTTAAAACAGACAACGACATGTTAGCATCCTTACTGGTCGGTGTGATTGTCAGGGATCCTGGTCCAGTTCAGAGTGATTGTCTTGAAGTAGTTAAACAAAGGAGTGACCTGTTTCTTTATGTATGCCTGAAGGATGAAGATACACATGTTCTGTGTTAATTAGTATTTCTGTTTGAAAAGATAAAAGGGTCATCAAGGAAGAAATTAACTGGGAAGTTACATTTAATCTGCATTATTTGAAATATGATGAGAAAAGACTTGCCACTGCAATTAAATGCAAATAAGCCGATTTACTGCAGTCCATTTTATGCAACTTTATACTTCTACTCCACCATATTTCAAGGGCTGTTTGGTGCAGGATATTGTACTTTTTACTACTAGTCACTTTGTAGATTAATACTTTATATACAAAGTAGGATGATTTGTCATAGACTAACGTGCCCAACAGTATATAAAGTAGTTCAAATCAGCTCCACCTGGACCAACTACAACAGTCAAATGCTGCTTACATGTTAATGCATCTGTAATGACAATCAAATAATGTAAAACATACTGTATAATAGCATTTATAACACTCTGTATGATAATACTTCTGTACTTTTATTTGTAAAAGAGTTATTTTACATAGTGGTATTTACTCAAAGAAATAGTTCACCATTTTGGGAAATACCCTTCTTTGCTTTCTTGCTGAGAGTTAGACAAGAAGATCGATATCACACATGACTGTACAATAAAAATGAAACTACAGCCAGCAGCCAGTTAGCTTAGCTTAGCACAAAAAGTGGAAACAAGAGGATAACAGCTAGCCTGGCTCTGTCTACACTTTGGTACACTTTGGTCTCTGTACGGATTAAACAAACAATATATATACTGTATATATAACATGTTAATTAACCATCTCACTCTCAGCAAGAAAGCGTATTTCCCAAAACGTGCAACTATTCTTTTAAGTAAAGTTGATCCAAGTATGACAAATGTTGACCATTGTTCACACACCTGCATGGGTCCATACACTTCACTGCGGTCGAACATCAGGTAGAAGTAGTCCAAGTTGCTTCTGGCTGTCTGCCAGGGCATGTATTCGACTTCCCATTGGAGGAATTTGGTAGTCCTCAGAGCCAGAGTTGTGTTCACTATCTCTGCCCTGAGAATGGCACACACATTTTGTTTGGCTGTCTCTTTAAATATTTGATAACAATGCTTTATTTTAAAAAAAAAAAAGATCTCACCTTGCGAGGTTAAAAGCATCATCGATTATTTGAGCTCGGTTGATGAGTGGAATATCCTGAAAAGTGAACAAGGAACTGACTTAAGAGATTGAGTTTAGAGGCTTGGATGGTCATTTAGAAACACTGCAGAGGTATTGCAGCACCATTTTCATCTGCAGATGTCGTACCTGATGTCGGGAGCTCAGCTTGGCAAGGAGACGCTCCCAGTTCTCCGAGTCATAGTTGACTCTGTAGAAGCCCTTCATATCTATGTTGGCCACCAACCAGTCATCACTACCAAGAGCCATTTCTGTGTTTGTAGCTGTTTGAATGGAGATTGAAAAATAATATATGTTTTCACTTTGTGGTCATCATCTTTACACCGCTCTTAACATGTGTCTTAAATTAATCCTACCTTCTTTGTTAAGAAGCCAGTACTGGTTTTTGGTTGTACCAGTCTTAATCCATGTAACAGGGACAATCCACTCATAACTAGAGACACATCCATCCAGCCACACGTGTACATAAACACAAAGTGTACAGAGAGAGCGGTGAGTTTAGTATGACAAGGCTCAATAAAACCGCATATATTAAGCAGGTTTGCATGAAAAATGTAAAAGTTTTTCCTACTTGAACATTGAATGTCTGTCCACTGCAGAATCCGGATCCAATAGGAAATGTTTCTGTGTGATTCTTCCAGTCTGGGTATCGATGGTGACCACAGGGAACCCCATCTGGAGGATCCACCGGTTCATGATAGCCTCCACAGAGTCGGGCAGATTTATTTTGGCTTCATCCACCGCCTGACAAGAGAACATTGAAATATTAATTAATAGTATGAGTCTTCATGGATTCCTCAGAAAGTAGTTGAGAGGGCAGTGCAACTATGGCATATTTTGACACATTTCTGATATATTTTTTTGTATTTCCTCAAGGTGCCATGACCTCTAATCTTCAACCTGATAGTAGAACTTCTATTCTACTGTTGACCATTGATCATTGAGACATAGTAACACGTAGATTCATTCTACAATTTCAATATAGTCACACTAGCAACAAGGCTCTAAGGATGACAATGGCGGTCTGTGGGTTGGTCCACTACTTTGGTCCAGACTGAAATATCTGAACTATCCAATGGATTATCATTGTCATTTTGACCACAACTTTATGTTTATGACCAAATACCTGCAAAACTATTGACATTCCCATCACCCTCAGCTGTACTTCATGTTTAGAGCTATTAGGAAATGTTATGCTTGCTATCACGCAGAACTAAAATAGTGACCATGGTAAACATTATACCTATTAAACAACAGCATGTTAGCATGCTGACATTAGCATTTTGTAGTACAGCCTCACAGAGCAGCTAGCATGGCTGTAGACTCTTAATCTTGTTATATTAACAATGGGTTAAAAGACTACCGTGTAAAGTGAAAGGGGTCATTCATAGTGACAAACCAATAGGGGGTGATCACACGACTAATTTTAGCATCTTTTAGCTCATTGTTTTGGCTATAAAGCCTGAGTTGCACCTCTGGTTTCATCATTTCAGTAATATATTCACATTCATTACAGGTTTTGTTCTGATATGATGAACACGCTGACTGTAAGGTTTGCATACTTTTTTTTAGCTTTTTCAGACTTTGACAGCTAGTGGCACCAGGCTAATTTAGCAATTTATCTAAGTTTTCTTTTCTTTTTATTTAGAAAAACATCTGCTTTTTCAGTAATTCCATATCTTTCAAAGAAAGGGTTTGGTTGCATTTCCTTTTAAAGTAGAAGTCACGATGATGGTGCTATCTTACCATTTGCAGGTGCTTCCAGAGGTCTGTGTAGACTGTGTTGTTATACTTGTATGCCTCTAAGTATGTCTGCAGAAAGATAACAAAATCAGTTAGATGCAGGACACTAACATGCACTAAAAACAAGAGACTTTTTGTCATGTTCAGAACAGTTTCACCACACCTACAGATTCTCAGTTTAATCAGCTATACTCACATGGAGTCCTCTGGAAAAGACGGTCTCAGTTATAAACTCTGAGAGCATCCTGAGGACGGCGGCTCCCTGTAATGAAAAACAGAAGGATATTAGCGGTGTGGAGGGTGACATATCAGATGTGACAGAACTACAGCAATCTGTTAATGAGGATCAGTGATCAGTAATTTAATTCTGTAGCTCCCAATGAAAGTGTCAAGGAGTCTTTGATGAGGGTCACCCGGAAAAATGAGAGAAGGGTTTAATTCATTGTTATTTTGTTTAGTGGAGGTCAGCATCGTGTCTAGTGAAGCATGAAGAGAACAATACATTGGGGTAAGGAGGTCGCTGTGACATACGACACTCAATTATACTGCACCTTGCTGTATGTGATGGAGTCAAAGAGTTCACTGATCTGCTCTGGCCTCAGGATGTCCTCTTCTTTGGATGAGAGGGGATGGGAGGAGGCCAAGGCGTCTACAGCCATCACACCAATGATCTCATTAAGAACTATTAAATCTTTCTAGAAAAAACACGGAAAAATGTTTGTATTTAGAATTTGACCATGACACATTATCAGACTGTATATCCAATGGGTAAATTTTAATCCCCTTCATGTATCTACAAAACTCACCATATTCCAAGTGGGTTCCGCATAATTGGCTCCAAGATATGAGACGTAGGTGGCAAATCCCTCATTGAGCCACAAGTCATTCCACCACCTTGTGGTCACCAAGTTCCCAAACCACTGAAAACAGAGCAATATGTTAGTGAACTTGTGCACCATATGCTTTGTAATGCACTGTAAATCCATCAGAACTTTTAGTAAATCGTCAAGATTTGTTTAAAAAAAAAAGTGACAAAGAGAGACCTTGATTTATTTCAAACCTGCTCTATAATCTATAAAGTGGTTATGCTGTGCAATAAGATACATCACTTTTCACAGTGACTTCATCAGAAATGAGTACCTAACAAGTAAAATGATCTCACTTCATTAGCGGGTTTTAAAAAACATTTCAAAACTTAACACAATTACTATCAAAGATTTGATTGGTTTTTGGGCAGTACACCATTCAGTGTGATAATACCATATGAGCCAGCTCATGGGAGATGACTGTTGCCACCCACTCCTTGTCTCCATTGGACGACACGCTGGGATTATATAAGAGGGCGGTCTCTCTGTAGGTGATCAGACCCCAGTTCTCCATGGCTCCAGCACTGAAGTCAGGTAGAGCGATCTGGTCTAGAAACAATTAGAGAGGGGTCACAACAGATCATTTTTAGACTGCTTGATGTACATTTTCAAAAATACAAAGCAATTATGCAGTATATATACAATTTATACATAAATTAAGATTGGTTAGTAGTACTAATATAATAGTGTAAGCCTATTCACTGGCCCTGTGTTGTCTGTCTGGGTCCTACCTGACTTGCTCAGGGGGTAGGAAGAGTTGTAGTAGTCCCCAAAGAACGCCAGTATTGGTCCGGTCTTCTCCAGGGCATAGTTTCCCTGGCCTTCCTCTATGGCCTTCCTGCGAGCCCAGATCCTGATCTGGACATAAACAGAGCTTTATTAATGGCACAGAGAAATGTTGGTAGAACAGAGACCTGTGCTGAGCTTTGAGACCAGCAGAGGACAGCATAGAAACACTCCAACCAACAGGCAGAGAAGCAATCAACACATGACTTGTTTGTAATATTACAATATGTATTGGTAGTAGTAGCAGTAGTTGTGGAAGGTGGCAGTAATAGTATAAAACTGATTTATGATAACTGATAAATTATGACTGCAAATTCACACTCGTCAACCTACACAAACTTTTATATCAGAAACATAGCTACAAAATTATTAAAAATTAAAACAATGTATGATCTAGTACATGTGGCACTAGTCAAAACAAAACAGCTATGTTTCTGTTATAGTATAGATCATTTCAACACTGAGTGGGTTAAACCATATTATAAGTCTAAGTTCACAGCAGGCCTGAAATAAAATATGTCGCCTCCAATATGCTATCAAAGCAGATGTGCAGATTCACTAATGTGCAGTCTGTATACTGGTCTCAGTGAGGATATAGACTTAACATGTTTTTATGTAAAATTCTGTATAGGCTCTCCTTTTTCACAGCCTATGTAAAACCTATATATGACATATGACATGTACAGTAAAGTAACTGTAGAAGTAACTATGAGTGTAAATTATGCTGATCAGATATAATCAGATATTCCCATTATGAGGAGACATTTGAAAAAGTGGTGCATGCTACATGCTGAAAGATGTGAAATAATTACCAAAACGTCTGCACCCGGTTTTGTCCCAATGTATGTAAAATCACATACAACAAAAGCCAGCAAATAGGTGGACATAATCTCTGTGGGTTCAAAGCTTGTCTTGATTAAATTATGGCCATCCATAGTGATGTTGACAGGGTCTGTGTGGGGAAAAAGACAACAGCAGATTTATTATAAATGAAGAAATGAGGAGTTCATTGTGTGCCTTTGAGCTAATACAAAATAAAATACAGCAGCTGCAACATTAGGTGTGTTATTGATAGAAGTCATATTTGACACTCATCAGTTATTATCATTTTTAACTACTAAATATAACTTTGAACTGTTATTAGACCTACATTAAATGTGTAAATGAAATCTGGAGAGCAAGTAGACATAAAGAAATGAAACTTCTACTATTTGATTCTAATCAATCAAATAATCAAAGTAAGGCACATAACTCTCAAAGTTTTGGGTGACTAGCTAAGATTGTTCTTGGATACTTCACACGTGAAACATTGCACTGAACACTGAAAAAGGAACTTGCCGTAGTTCATGGCGTTAGACAGAGCCACAGTGTCCTGGGGGTGAATGAGTGTCATGTGGAAGACAGCTTTCATAGCTGGCTCATCGAAGCAGGGGAAGGCTTTCCTGGCATCAGTTGGCTGCATTTGAGTCGTGGCCACAACTCTGACAATAGCAGAAATTAAGATCCACATAAAGATGAGAAATGTAAGCATGACTCACTCATGACTAACGCCATGTAGTCATGAGTAAATGCGAATAAGCAGATTTCCCAAAATGACAAACTATAGTGAAGGCCTGGTTTAAATATATGGTTTGTAATGCCAGTTAAGTTGTCAAGGTTTTTAAACTCAGAACAACTGTATTAATATTTACACCTTTTTTACATCTACATCTACTATGACATAACTTTATGACATGATCTCTTACTTGTTCACTCCATCTTCCATATATTCACTCCTGTAGAATCCTCCCAGGTCATCGGATAGCTCTCCAACAAATTCAGTGAAGAGCTCGTACGTGCTGCCGGCCTGCAGCATGCCATTCAGCTGGATCACCAGATACTGGGTGGGAACCTCTAACCAGGTTTTTTTCAGGCTGGGCGCAGTGGCTCCATTCAGGCCCCTCAGCTTGGCGTGGTATTGATCAAAGGTGGTGAGGTTGAGCTTGTTGGAGTGGATGAGGATGAGGTCAGTCTCCCTCAGACATCTGAAGACCACGGTGGAGTTTCCGGTGAAGATGTACATGCTGTCTGCGTTGAGCTTCAGCCGGGGCCACAGGGTCACATTGTAGGACACAGGAGCAAGTGAGTCTGGAAGTCTGTAGTAGTCCCAGGGCTCCTTTGGAGCAGAGGGTGTAGTGGATGGCATAGTGGAGGGGGTGGGGGTGGTGTCGGGGTTGACTGTGGATGGAGGTGCCACTCCATTCTTTGATTTCTCCTGAGCGTAAACCACAGACAGGGCTATGATGGTGGCCACAGCACCGATGCCTGCAACCACACAGGTTACTGCCACTGCTTTGCCAATGTAGATTCCTTTCCCCATGTCTCCACCAGAGAAGAAGAAGACAGGAGGGGGACACTGATTGCTATTTATGCCCTGTGTTGATAGATTCAGCCTAAAGTTAATGGTTCATCTGCTGGGTGGGGAAAAAGCTGCAAGTCTGAAATGACAAGTTGCAAAAAGTTCTTGAGATAAGAGAGAGTGCTGGTTAATCTGTGAACTTTATACTTGCATAATAGCTCTGAATAGAACCCTTTGTAGAAGCTGGCCTGTGTTGGCTCTGTTTATTCAAAAATGTAAATTGTGTGGCAGTAGAAATACAGTACTCGGTGTTGGTGTGTGTGTGTGTACAATGTCAAAATGTCAAGTGTATACAAGAACTGGTTATACGATTGTGAGGCAGCCAATTTCATTGCATGATGAAATGGTCTAAAGATGGGTTTACAAAACTGCATGAACTTTTACTTAGCCTCGGAAGCTGTGCAAACCCTAAATTTGCAGTGTCTTACCAAAACAGTTGTGGCTTTAAGAAAAGGAGACACTTAGTTACACACACAATAGTTAAACTGAAAGCATATATTTGATGCATGCGGCGCCTTACTCAACATAAATGTCTTCCTGACATCATGACATTTGGAATCTGGCCTGCAATCATATAGTATAAGAGTATAAGAAAATATACAAATGTATTACTGAAGTAATTTTGAAGATTAATCAACCTCTATCCAATATGAAGTCAAACAGAAGCATCAGCAGCTAACACAATAGGATGGAGGATGATGATCTGAGAGTCCGACACTGTGCACAACCTGAGTCAAGTAATTTAGTAAGAATTGTATTGTGCTTGGGTTATAGTCCAACTGTAAATCAGGTGTGTCAAACAAGTCATACACTAATGTATCTACACATGCTATGTAGTTAAAGCAGCACATCAGTAGCACAGAAGCATCAGCTTCAGTCCTTTGTACAGTGTCAACACAGAAAGCGTTCACGGGCTATGGGCTGCAAATGTGTACAAATGTTCAGAGATGTTGGTGTGGCTGTTTCTTTTCTACTTGTAGGTACAACTTGATAGCATTTATTCATTTTCTTGACACCCTTCTCTGTGTAGGTTTGTTTATGTGCATCTTTGCATAAGCATAATTCTACCTTAGCACGCAAGACGCACAGTATTATAAAACTCTGCAGTTTTTTGATGTCTGATAAGCCTTCAGACATCTGCCACTCAAACTGGCCTTCCTGGATACTGGCAATGCAGCCCCTCCCATTTTTTTTTTTAAACACAGGTCTGATATACAGTGGTGCTTGAAAGTTTGTGAAGCCTTTCTGCATAAATATGACCTAAAACATGATCAGATTTTTAGATTTTTAAGTCCTAAAATTAGATAAAGGGAACCCAATTAAACAAATGTGTTACAAGAGGCCTTTAGTTTCCTAGATGTTACCCTGAGGTCCCTTGTGACTTCCCGGACTATTACACACCTTGCTCTTGGTGTGATCTTTGTTGGTAGACCAATCCTGGGGAGGGTAATAATGGTGTTAAATTTCCTCCATTTGTACATGATCTGCCTGACAGTCGACTGTTAGAGATGGCTTTGTAAACCCTTCCAGCCTGGTGAGCATCAACAACTCTTCTTCTAAGGTCCTCAGAAATCTCCTTTGTTCGAGCCATGACACACTTCCACAAGCCTGTGTTGTGAAGCTCAGACTTCGATAGTGAAGACCCAGATTTCGCTACTTCAAATAAGGCAAGGCCTCCCAGACTCACACCTGATTGTCATCCCAGTGACTGAAACACCTGACTCTAATTTCCCCTTCAAATGAATTGATAATCCTAGAGGTTCACATACGTTTGCCATATACAAATATGTAACATTGGATCATTTTCTTCAATAAAAAAACAAACAAGTGTAAGATTTTTGTCTCACTTGTTTAATTGATGTCTCTTTATCTAGTTTTAGTACTTGCATGAAAATCTGATCATGTTTTAGGTCATATTTATGCAGAAATAGAGCAAAATTGAAAGATTTCACAAACTTTAAAGCACTACTGTAGATGCAACACCACTTTAAAGACCCACATCACATGCAGACAAACAAACACCAAATTACAGTAAGATGCAATGAAAGCAAACCATTTTAATTGGTATTTCTTTTTCTTACCTTGTATTTAAGTTTATTTCAGCTTACCTTGTATTAAGTTTTAGTTTTGACTCAGCTGCCCTTGCGCCTGTAGATTGTTGAATCTGATTTTAAGTTAGTGTTGGCTGCCACACTGCACTCACTTTTAGTGTGTCAGTTGCTTGTCCATTGGCACCAAGAAATGCCCCAGATCTCTCTTTTAAAGATGCATCTTGTTTGCTGACAAAGCGGAATAATCCAAATAATCCAAATAAGGTAAAAATCAGCCATCTTCCTGGTTAATTAACCATTTGTCATAACGGGTGAGCTCATTTGGGAGAATTTTAGAGGATGTGGCACAATAGCTAGTATGATTCAAGTGCAAAAATGCTTCCAAAGGTTTGGGTAAGTCCTGTACCACATTAGCATGGCACTGTAGATCGGAAGCTTTGAAGGGACAACTGTGAAGGGAAGGTCGCAAAATATCATGGCCATAAACTTCAAAAAGCTCCAAAAACACTGGATCCTACAATCATGTTTTTCGTTTGACAGTCCCTGTCTTTCATACTCTATTCCCACTTTCTGTCTCCAAGCCCATGCCTAAAGTTACACAGGCATTGCCACTTGAGTAATTTCATCAGATGTGACATTGCACAAGAAAAGCCAAAGAAGACATTACACAACTGGTTTTACAGGCTGTGTAGTGCTCATCATGACTAATAGGTTAACTTTCACATGTGTAATCACTGTAGTGCCCTTTTAACCGTTTTATTTTCAACCTTATGCAGTCAGTAAAAGTCAGTAAAACCTCCTATTAGCTCATGTTGTCACCTTGAACACTCAGGCTCACTTAGCATCTGTTTTGAACAGGCTGGAATGTGAAATGTTTTTCCTCTGTGGAAAACTTTCACACTTTGTCCTGAGGTGGAAAAGGTACCGTAGGCTGGCAGTATTTAGTATAGTGCTGCGAACATGACAGGACCCTTATAAAGTGAAGTCACACTCAAACACACACACACTAGCAAGGGAAAGCAGCGGTGGTTGAGTGAGCTAGAGAGTGAATGAAGAGAGCGAGTGGTGTTGGTGAGAACAAAGCTGTGAATCAGATAAATAAAACGTTATTTTCTGACTGTTTCATGGTGGTTACATTCTAAAGCACGAATAAACACGCCCACGCCTCCGTACAACCCTGCGGGAAGGTGCCGCATTGCCGGATTTTGTGTGAATGCAGAGCTTCATCCTGTCCGCTGTGGCCTCTTTAATCTGCGTGTGTAGCTCAGCCCCGCCCTCGGTCAAGCAGACACACAGACCTGCAGCTCTTCATACATCCATGACACAGAGACAGAGAGCAAGTGGAGCAGAGAAGAGAGATGGAGACAGCGATGTAACCTGGTCGCTACGCTACGAGTCCTGCACCCTGCTGCGCGCTGTTATTGGCTGAAGGCTACACACCCACTGCCCAAAAGTCGACGCCCAAAAACGTCCTGAACACAGAAAAATAATAAGACACTACAGGCAGAGGGCAGGGTCTCTGCAGATAAATACACCACCACACACTTCTAGTGGGTCATAAGTGATGATTGAGAGGAATTATTTTTGTATGAGTATGTATATTGTCTTTTAGGAAAATCCTGCATAGTATACCTTTAAGTGTGTGTTTAAATTTGAGACTGAAGCAAGGTGATTCTGAGGCAAATGGTCCCTTTAGAAATAGGTTTTATATGAGCAGGTCAGTAACATTTAGCTGATTTGACAATATGTATCGAATGTTGTTACTCTTCTGATGAAACTTGTATCAATTTTAGGCAGGTGCAAAATCTACTCATCAAGTTTCACAAAGGACAAACAATGAAAAGCCTAATAAAATTTATTTGGGAAGATCACATTTATCGTTCTGTCTGACCACTGAAGGGCAAAATTATTCTCAATGTAAAGACATCCAGTGCTGAGAATAGCATATTGACCTAACACAAAGGGAGCTGCAGGAAATGTTAGCTCTCGGGAAGTAGGAAAAATCAGAGACAGATTTACATTCATCGCACATTTGAAGGGATAAACACATACTGTACACACACTCAGGCACACACACACATACAGACAATTTTATTGAACTATTACACAGTCCATTATACAGAACTAAGTTTGTATGAAAGGTAAGATGATTAGTGTGTGGTGTCCATCCAACAGAGTTTCAGTCACTTCAATGTCAAACATTAAAGCTGCTCTGATGTTCTACTAGTGGACCAATGCCCTGTGTTTATGGTATAAATGCATTTCATACATCATAGAAAGCAGCAATGTATAAAGTGAAAAGAAAGAGATATAAATGAATACTTTTCTGACAGTAAAAATAAATGTTATGCAAGTAAAGCTATTTTTTGTTACATTGCTGATATAGAGTGATACATGTGATCCACTGATGATCATATTTCTGTTCTTTTGCACTGAAGTTGATGTCCAGTGAGGTATTCTGTTACATCAGTCATCAAGAAAAAGAACAGGGCATTTTTTTCTACCTGATGATTACAGTGATTGTCATTCATTACATATCCCTGACAGTACACAAAGAGAGAGAGCATCATTTTGACTTTCTAGGTGTTCTCATGTGGACTCCTCAGTAAACCACTTCAGCACATGGGCTTTATTCTCCGTTACCCATTTGATGTTGGCTATGGTCTTCTCTATAGCCTGCTCCAGGGCCAAGGTGCCTGAGCCAAAACCAACATCTAGGTTGTCTTCTTTGAATTTCCTTAGCTGGATAGAGAAACAAAAACAAACACACAAGAACTGAATTTCTGCATTTCTTGTCTTTCTTTTCTAAAAAGCCTCAGGAGAATTTCAGTGTGGTTGTGGCTGTGTGGACCACATACCTCCTGCAACTCAAACTCTGTAGAGAATCTCCTTGTGATTTCACTGATGAGATTAGAGAAGGAAAATGATCCTTTTCCGTACCTAAAACACAAAGAAAGATGCTGTTCACTTAAAAATGTAGTGAAATAATGATGAGGGAAACTGGGCATATCCTGCTGTTGATCTTATTTAACATCTTTCTGGGAAAACACCAGGTAAATGTCAATGTAAACTTAAAAATCTGCAAATAAAGGCAAATAAAGTCTGGTTGTGTTTAACTCAAAAAATAGGTGGAATGAAGGACAGAGAAGCTTAAAAACAGCTGCCACACCAGTGCTTAAAAATGGGAGGTGGTTAATTCTCTAGCTACCTCTATCATATCAAGGCAGGGTTGAAAAAGGGCTTGCTTACGCAGCAAACTGCATGATAAGTAAAGGAAACATAACATGATGTGCACTTGGTGAAGTTACATCTTTACCAAGAAATCCTCAGTGTTCCTGACCTTTACGCACAGTTAAGAACTGTTTGTGGATGCTGTTTATTTAATCTTCTCCCATTCTTAAGTCATTTCTTGAGAGTGCTGACTGTTTTTCCAACAAACCCTCATGTTAGGAGTTAAGCTGAACACTTACTGCTGGAAAATTAAGCGCCATCTTGCTCTGACGAAGTTCCAGGCCAGCGGCATCCCCACAACGTTTCGGGCAATGTACTGGATGGTAGAGGTGGCGTCTTGCTTGCGGATCTTAGTTGGGTCCAGGGTGTACTCCAGATACCTGGTTCATCCAAAATATTTGCTTATAAAGAGATAATTTACAAAAACCTATTTTATACATTTATTTCAGGAGAAAAAAATTGCTTAAGATTATTCAACGCCTAGACCATATTAAAAAGGTGATACATTTGTTGCCTTTTTGTTGAAGTAATAATTTGACATTTTGGTAAATTTAAACTTTTTTGGTTTCTTGCCAAGAGTTAGATGAAAAGATTGATACCGCTCTTCATTAAATATAAGGCTACAGCCAGCACCGGTTTGGCTATTGGCTTTGCACAAAGAAACAGGTGGAAACAGTTAGCCTGGCTCCGTCCAAAGGTAACAAAATCCAACTAAAAGCACCTCTAATCCTCTAAAACTACTAATTGACACCTTATATCTCATTTGTTTAATCCATAAAAAAATTAAGTACACAACAGGTTGTGGTTTTACCCTGAGGTTGCCAGGCAACCAGCAGAGACTTCAGGAAGTAACTGTTCCAGGCCAAGAAATAGTGAGAGAAATAGTTGAATAGGCAAAACCACAACCTGTCATTTGTACACTTATGTTTTTTACAGATCAAATAAACAAGATATAATGTGTTAATTAGTGACTTTTAGAGGTGCTGGAGGATGATTTTTTTACCTTTTTACCTGTTTCACCATTTCCAGTCTTTATGCTAAGCTAAGCTAACCAGCTGCTGGCTGTATCCCTATATTTAACAGACAAATATGAGAGTGAGTGGTATCAATCTTCTCATCTAACTCTCAGCAAGAAAGTATTCCCCAAAATGTCGCACCATCTTTAAGTCATTGACAGAATGCAAAGCTAATTTTAGACGCAGCACAACTGCATGCAAAGTCAACAAAAAGACACAAGAGGGTGTGATTCAGGTGAAGATTGATCCATACCAGTCAAAAATAATTCAGTTGGTGAGTTCTGTCACACAAACACACACAGTTGGTGTGTTGCAAGCTATAGCTGCAGCTAACGTCTCTACAGTCATTTCACTAAATGTTTGCGGGGAACTGCACAAACAGTCCAGTGATTGACCCAATGGTACATTTTAGTATGTTACAGATAGAATTTCAATGTGTCTTCTTTGAAAAGTACAGTAAACAACTGAAACTAGTGGCCTGCAGGATAGATTAAAACTCTCCACATATTTGTAACTGCTGTACACTGGTAGAGTTCATAGAAGTGTCTTATTCACAAAACACTGTGAATTTTCTCACAGATGTGGATGCTGCACGTACCTGTTCAAAAGCCAAGGTGCTTTGGTGCAGGCCAATGACGATCTGAGCCTGGAAGCTTCAGATGCCAGAGTGGCGTTCTTGAACATTTTCCAGGCAAAGTCCCACTCCTCCACACCACCGAATGCTATGGCACTGCAGTAAACCGTGCCTTTCAAGTTGGGATGGATCCTGGTCAACATTAAGATGAACATTGTAGATTGTAAAATGAATACCACACTAATCTCACTGGGTCAAGAGGGGTCCATGGCACTAATTAAGGTGGCATTATTAGTGATGGTGCTGTAAGATATTTTGACCACCCACTAGCAGATTTTATTTCTTTATGTAAATAACTCTTTCATTGTCTATCATTACAGGGCCACTTCAATATTTTTACATCTTGATTATTGGTTGCTTATTGAACAAGGAATTGAAAAATTCTGCCGTTCGTCTTATGTGCAATCATTTAGCTATACACTGTGAATTTGTGATTACAAACAGACACACAGGCTCTCTCCTTACACACATGGTCAGTGTGTACAGTATGTTGCTAGCTAGCTACAGCTAACGTCTGTACAGTTGTTTCACTGACTGGGACAGATTTTTGAATCTCAAATTTTAAAAAACACAAAAGAACCAACTTTTCCAACAACAGGTTCTCCGTACTCACGGGTTGTGATGTGGATTTTCCATCCATTGTTTGAACCAGCTTTTTGCCAGCTCCCTGCAACCCACCACACCCATACTGCAAGCCATTCCAATAGCATTGATCTCATTATATCTGAGAGGGGACACGATAAAAGATAGGAAAAAAACTAATGAGACATGTGGAAAGGGTAACAGTCCAAATGAATTGCATTATTGCACTGAATTAAATTACGTCAACAAATAGTAAGTCATGTGCTTTTTGCTTTAAAAATGCATCTTCTGATAAAAGAATTCTTACTGGTCGGTGTGTCCTGTAGGTACTTTAGTCCAGTTTACTGTAATTGTCTTGAAGTGCTCAAAAAGTGGTTGGATTTGTATCTTGAGGTATGCCTAAAATAAAATAAAATAAAATTATATATATATATATATATATATATATATATATATATATATAGTGTATAATAATAGTTTTCATGTCCAGTCATTGTACTCTTTCCCTTTATGCATTTCAATTGGCATCAGAATGACTTTCAGTATTAGTTTTCATATTAGTAGTAAAGCAGCTTTAACCTGTAAAGCTCCATAGACCTCAGTGCGGTCAAACATGAGGATGTAGTAGTTGAGGTTTCTCAGTGCTGACTCCCAGGGGATGTAGTCTCTCTCCTTGGACAAGTATTTGGTAGTTCTCAGAGCCAGTGTTGTATTGACTATTTTAGCTCTACACAAAGCAAAAATAAAATAATAATAAAAAATCTTTCACATTCTTTGCCAACACACAATGTCTGAGGTGTTTAATACTTTAAATACTTCTTTTTCATTACCTTGCTAGGTTGAACGCATCATCTATGATCTGTGCTCTGTTGATGATTGATATACTCTGAAGGCAATGACACACAAACATTTACATTTATACATTACATCACAGACAACCAAGCTGATGTGGTGACCAGCAGAAAAAGGCCATAATAACTTAATTTTATAATCATTTTAATCTTTCATTACACTGCCATGGAGTCTGCAGTTTCAGAAACCATTATCAAAATGCAATATCAAAAATGAAATTTGCCAAAACCATCAGATTAAACGCAACTAATAAAAACTCTGAAACCGTACAAGTACAGAACAGCAAAGAGGACAGCAACTGAATAATATTCTCAATCTAACCCGTCACTGCATAGAATGAAGAATGTCAGACAAGTGGAAAGACATGCGACTCACCTTATGGTTGGTGTTGAGCAGGGAGAGGAGACGATCCCAGTTGTCAGCATCATAGTTCACCCTGAAATATCCAGATACATTGGTGTTCACCAACACCCAATCTTCTCCTGACGCTCTCATCTCACTGTTGGTGTCTAGTAAAAAATATGAAAGGAATTCAAGGCTGCAAAATATTCAGTGGACACCGCGTCTTTGCTTCTCTAATCTTATATAGAAGCACCATGACTGTACCTGTCTTATTAAGGAGCCAGTACTGTTGCTGCTCCACACCTTTCTTCATCCATTTAATCGGGACATACCATGTGTAACTGAACAGAAAAACAAAAAGAGATGATGAGTGATGATACAGAATAGTGGTGCTTTTAACAACCATACATTGAGTGCTACGATATCAGTCAGCAGTGATTGTTTTATTAAAGCAGACATTAATCTAAATGGAGGATATCTCACAGTGGGATGAAACTCTCCACTTATCGTCTACATGGAAGTTACAGGATAAGGTAAAACTGATTCCTACTTGAACTGAGAGGGCTTGTCCACTACTGACTCTGGATCCAACAGGAAGTGTTTCTGGGTGATAGTTCCTGTCTGAGTGTTAATAGTGACCACTGGGAAGCCCATCTGAAGGGTCCAGCGGTGCATGATGTCATGGACGGTGTGTGGAATACTCATACCTGGTGTGTTTTCAACTGCCTGAGAACAAACAGAGGGCAGCAGGAATTGAAGAAGAAACACCCATGCAAAACACAGCTGTGACTGATGATTTTTTTTTTTTTTTTTTACTAAACCAACCTGTTGGAGATGGTCCCACAAGTCTGTATATACTGTGTTGCCAAAGGCGAATGTGTTCAGGTAAGACTGAGAAAAGAAAGCAGTGATGAACAGCAGGACAACTATCAATAACTGTCAACAGATTGTCATTCATAATCAAGATGACAACTGACAGAAACTGTTGCACACAGAAAGCCACAAATCATACATTTAAATAATAATCTTGTGGTGTACTCACACACATTCGTCATGTCTTCATGAATTTAGTTTGTTTTGTCACACCAACAAATTCTGTCACACACGGGAGTAGTAATTAAGTGATGAGGTCTTATAATAGATTAAATACTCACACTGAGTCCTTTAGCAAACACAGGCTCGCTGAGAAACTCTGACAGCATCCTGAGCACTGCTGCTCCCTGGAAACAACAAACACAGAAATCACACAAATTCGGGTGGCGCTTACGTTCACTCAAAGGAAAATATTAAAACAGGATGTTTCCCTGGTCATAGATAAATCTATTATTTTTTACTATGATGGTTTGATAAAGACATTTTTCCTGGGTAACATTTAGGTCTTCCAAGAAATGATCAGGTAAAACTTTAACTCTCCTAAGGAATCGCCTCATTTTTGAGTATTCTTAAAGGTTCCTCACTCCTAAATGTAAAATTAATATCAAACATGTTCTGTTGTGCAAAGCTCTAAATATTGACCTTGCTGTAGGAGATGGTGTTGAACATCTCGCTGATCTGGGCAGGATCATTGACCTCCTCTTCTCGGCGAGACAGTGGGTGTGAGGATGCCAAAGCATCCACAGCGAACACCTTGTGGATGTCATACAGAATAATGTGGTCTTTCTGAAGCCAAGCAGAGAGATGGAGATGGTTAGAACGGGTTTAAAAATGATCTATGAGAGGTCGATGATAAATACATCGCTGAGTTTATCATAAAGCTTGAAACATAACAGTACATCTCTTGTGAGGGGTGTCAAGGCTCACTGTCTTTGAAGGTACAAGCATTGCTCTTACAATGTTCCAGGTGGGCTCAGCATAGTCAGCTCCCAGGTACTCCACGTATGATGCAAAGCCCTCATTCAACCACAGATCATTCCACCATCGCATAGTCACCAAGTTGCCAAACCACTAAAAAAAACACAACACACAAAAATTGTTCTGTTGCTGTACCCACTAAAACCTCGTGTAATCACAGCACATTTCCAAAGAAGTAATGTTTCCATGAACATTGCTGGTGTCGACAGTAAACTGAGATTTTGGACAAGTAAACATCAATAAATATAAAAAATTGAGTCACTGGGGGCTTAAAAAATCCCAACCACAGAATTTTTCTTGAATTGTCCATTTTTCCAAATGAGGTCAGACTTTGAACACATCCACAAGGGATCAGGGTTGATTTTCTCCCCAGGTGATCATTTGTCATCTGCTTTTGCAAAGAGAGGTTAAGTATTGTGGCTAAATGTATTTTACAACATCATTGTGTTCTTCACTAGAGAGGAGGAAGACTTGTTGAGATTTAATTTGAATGAGCCTAATTTTGTTAAAAGTAACTAAAAATTACTAATGAATGATTTGCTCAAATGTCCTACTTATATAACCCTCTACTATAACATTCTACCCTGTTTTGTTTTGATTACTGAAACTGGGACTGATGTGAAGACAGCAATGTGGCAGAAATATTGTGGCCTACCATGTGTGCCAGTTCATGGGAGATGACAGTTGTAACTCTCTCTTTGTTTCCAGTGGAGGATATAATGGGGTCATAGAGCAGGGCCGTCTCCCTGTATGTGATCAGACCCCAGTTCTCCATTGCCCCGGCATTGAAGTCAGGCAGAGCTATCTGATCTGAAGAAGACAAAAACATCAGAAATTCATAGACAACCTAGGTGTATTTAAAATGGACCACATAAGCCATAACAATATACACTTAACCTCAATCCAACAAGTCCCCCAAATTAAATGACCATGTGCACTCCAGAACAATGCATAGGAGCGTTTTCTAATCTGGCGCCCCTATCAGCAGTAATCAGCAGGACAACATCATTTGTCTGTGCTTTCCAAAACCGCTACAAATCACTGTTAAAAAAATGATGTTTTTTAATGTGACAACACTATGGTTAAGATCTGGTTAGATTTAGGCACAAAAACCACTTGGTTAGGTTTAGGGAAAGATCATGATTTGGGTTAAAATGATCACTTTGTTAAGGTTAGAGAAACGTAGTGAGGGTTAAAGTTACTACTTTCTTAAAGTTAGGCAACCTTCGTGGTCATGGCTACGATAATAATTACGGGGCTAAGGTTAGGGGACAATCATAGTTACAGTTTTTAAAAAACTGTCTCGACTTGCGGTTTGTAGCCTCTCACCACCCCGCCTCCTTCAAAGGAGATCATTTGTCGATATATACTGTAGATACGTCATCTGAAGTGAGTCGCTGCTATGGCAACTGGATGGCATCTGTCAATCAAACGTAACTATTAGGTATTTTTCCGTGACTGACATTACAACCTATTGTGTCGTTTTTCTTGGGAGGACAGTCTCCTTCAGTGTGATCCATTTCCTCTTGATTGGAGAGAATGTCACACCAAACAATTTCAAAACATTCAGCAATTTAACATTACCTTGGATGTCAGACACCATCAACAAGACATTTTCCACATAAGGGTAGAGTGGTAAATTTAGCATACATCTAATCCACCAATCATGCTTGTCCACCATCCACATGGTGTATTTTGACAGAAGAAGATGATGAGAAAAAGAGGGAAAGTGAAGTAGAAATAATCTTGGATTATGATTTTGAGACAATGGAGCATATTGGGGATATCATATGACCACATGTTGCGTTGTTTTGTCTGTTTTTTGCTGTCACTACTGGTTCTTGTAATGTTGTTGATCCAAAAAAAAGATGCTTATTCTGCTAAGCACAGCTTAAAATGCTAAATAGCAAATGTCCAAAGCTTGCACATAATGAATAACATCTTTTTCCAATTGCAAAGACTGTGTGCTGACTGAAACAAAGGAAATTAGATTAATGTTTCTGTCTTCATCGGAAAATGAATGCCTCAGCACATTGATGCTGAGTTGACCTACCTGACTTGGAAAGTGGATATGTTGTGTTGTAATAGCGCTCATAAAACTGAAGGATCGGCCCTGTAACGCTGAGAGCATAGTCACCCTGACTGTCATATATGGCTTTTCTTCGAGCCCAGATTCGGACCTGCAAAGGATAGAAGGGTTTGTAGTCCACAATAACTTTAAAAACCTGTACCTCACTCTCTCTCTCTCTCTCTCTCTCTCTCTAGAGTGACCCCTGACCCTTGTCGTCATTAACATTAGTTGTTTGGACTGCTGGTGATCAGGGAATAAATTGTAAGCTGACTGCAATGGTAATGGACACCAATGTATATAAATGGAAATATTTCTTACCATCAAACCGTTGTGTTGTATCAACTGAATGCTAACAAAGTCAGTGACGATAAATGCCAGCACATATGTGGACATTCTCTCTGTGGGCTCAAATGTAGTTACTCTGACAGCCACACCTTTGATGACAGTGTCTGTAACGTCTGTACAGGGAGAGGAGGAGAGGAAGAGTTAGACCCTGACACTCTGTTAGCATTAACAGTATCTAGTTGCTGATTTTCTCATAACATGTTGCCCAAGTCATTAATTATTTACAACAAAAATATCTCACACAAAGAGACATCTGACAATATAAAACATGGTCTATCTTCTCATCTTCATTGTGTTGTCGTCTGCTCTGAAAATAACTTTTATGACAAGTCTGTTTAATATCTTGTAAAATTTCTCTTATATACTCTGTTTTCTCCAGATTACACTAAGATGTAGGAAACATTTTAAACTAACTAAAGAGTAATTATATGCTTTTGTTTTGTTTCGAAAACGAACCAATTTCCATGCCGTTGGACAGAGCCACGGTATCTCGACTGTGGATGATGACGACGTTGAAGACGGCTTTCATGGCTGGCTCGTCAAAGCAAGGGAATGTTTTCCTGGCATACGTTGCTTGCATCTGCGAGGTAGCAACAACTCTGCAAAATGTTTAAATTAAACATTAACACATAATAAACATCAACCAAGGTCAATCCAAAGTCACACCAACAGGAACATTGGAGCCATGAAAGTTAACTGTAGAATGATGGTCCACCATTAATGTACGCTATGTCATTGCTTACTTCTTCACACCATCGTCAATGTATTCACTCCTGTAGAAGCCTTCCAGGTCGTCTGCCAGCTCCCCCTGAAATTCAGTGTAAAGTACATAAGATGCTCCCACAGTCAATCTGCTTCGTAGCTGAAGAACCAGATACTCCGTCTTCACCACAAGCCAAGACTTTTGTATAGCAGGCACAGTGGCTTCGCCCAGTCCACTCAGCTTAGCATGGTGTCGATTGAAGGCGGTGAGGTTCAGCTTGTTGGAGTGGATGAGGATGAGGTCTGTTTCTTTCACGCATCTGAACACCACTGCTGAATGTCCGGTGAAGATGTACAGGCCGTCTGCGTTGGGCTCCAACCGAGGCCACAGGGTCACATTGTAGGAGACAGGAACGAGGGAGTCTGGAAGTCTGTAGTGGTCCCAGGGCTCCTTCGAGGTGAAGGGGGTGGTGGCGGGTGGAGGCGTGCTGGTGCTGTCTGTTGCTCCATCTCCTGGCTTGCCTTGATTCTTGGCTCTTTCCTTGTTGTAAGCAATGGACAGACCTATAATCGTAGCCAGAGCGCTTGCCGCCAGTACAAGCAGCCCGAGCCCCACATTTTTACTGACATAGTAGACTTTCCCCATGCCCAATTCAGGAGGTCAGAGCAGAAGTCTGAGGGCTCTCAGTCTGTGTTGGTCCAGTACACCAGGTTTCTTCTGTCCTTAGTTAAAGGTTGAGCTATTAACATGGCAAAAAAGACATGTCCATAATACCTAGAGAAAAATGGGAAGGTGGAAAGACCTTGGTCATTTCGTCCGCAGTTCAGCAGCTCTCAGATTCATGTTAAAAACTGGCTTTGGAGTTTCATTGTTACTATACATGTGTTACGTGTACAGTAGTATTTAACTACAATAAATCATTACATTTCAGCCATTCATGTTCATTATAAATCATTATAAATACAAGCCTTCATACAGCAATTTACATTGTGTGCCATTGTGTAGAAATTCTACTACATTTATTCAAAACTACTTTGTGTCATTTGTGTCATCATTCTAGAGAAGTGCATCAACATCATGAAGAACTCATCAACATGTATTGCAAAGTCCCCCATACAAAGAGGCTAATGGAAAAGTTCTCAGTGGTGACTGCAAGTTTCCAGCTGGACTGGATTATGGAAAAGTGGACAATGTGGGAGCAAAAAGAGGACTTAGCTTTGCTATTAGATGCCAATCATATGATGCAAAGGAAAATATCACTGCATGCAAGTTTAGCAACCAGAATGGGTTACAAACCAAATGAAGAAAAGTCAAAAGTAATAATGATCACTTCAAACAATGACAAACAATAAAAATAAATGGAACCATTCTGGGAGAAGTAGAAAGAGTTGCCATGTCAGTTCAGATAGTGGTATTCAACCAGTAAGGGAGAAAAGCGAGCAAAATCTATCCAGAGTAAGCAAACATTAGCTAACATTAGCCACCATAAGCTACTGGTCATACCATTCCAAGTAAGCCAATAACCACAAAATGAATTGAGCAAGGGTGTTTTATATTTCTAACATTAACTTTTCATCTGTAAGAGGGATATTATGATGTTTCTCCTTTTAAAAAAATACATGCTTTAAAGAATAGTTTGACATTTTGAGAAATATGCTTATTTGCTTTTTTGCCAAAAGTGTGATGAGAAGATAGGTAACATTTCCACTTTCATGTCTCTTCGGTAAATATGAAGCTACAGATAGCTTATTTTAGCACAAAGACCGGAAACACAGGGATAGAACAAGCTTGGCTAACTATCCTCCGTAAAGCTCACCAATTAACACCAATTAATGCCGTACAAAACCCAAAGTGTTAAAAAAACAACTTCAAAATCTGTTTTATTAGCCAAGTATGCAAGCATACAAAGAATCAAAGAATGTGTCTTGGTGTTTGCTCCTACAAACGCAACATAGAAGAATAAGAATAGAACAAAAGTAAGGTCATAATAAATAATGAAATAAACAAAGAAATATAAAAATTTGGGGGAAATTCTTCTCATTAAAATAGCTGATTTCTTTCTTAGTACATAACAGGACAGATTATGTATTTTCTGAAATATACGTGCAATATATTGAGGGATCCTAGATGGATCTAGAATATTAAGTCAAAAGCTTAATCACCCCCACCCCCCTATTATTGCTTTTTTCCTTTTCTCATGCTTGGGGTTATTATTACTGGTATTATAGATTTTATTCTTTTTTATTGGGTCTGTCTTTCTTGTCTGTGTTTTGTAGTTTTTCCCATTGCACTTTGTCATTACTTCTACTCTCCTCTGTGTGTCCTGTATTAATCAGGAAGGCAGAGAATAGAAAGTCATGACTTTTAGAACTTGGTGTGTGTAGGAGGAAACAGAACATGACATCAGTTTTCCACACAGTTTAGATTAGAACAAAGATGACTACAGCAATAGGACATTATAAAAAAGACTCTGGTTAATTGTCTTATTGATAAGCAACATTTACAACTGATATTTTGCCCAGCAATCTTTAATAATCCCAGCAGTCTGACAGATTTATATCAAAGTGCATATACTAGACCATAAACTTTTATCATTATGTAGGGAAGGTTGTAGTGGAAAGTGATTATATGATCTATCTATCTAAATATCTAATAATGGATCATGTACAGTACCTGCGCTTATTCTTTATTGAAAAAAAGAATACATTGATATGAGAGTGGCAGGTTTAAACACTATCTTCACATCCCTATTAATAAAATGTCAAAGCTAAAATAAAATGTAGGTATGGTATCTTGGTGGCTTCAAAGCAGCTCAAACTTATATTTAAAATTTTAACCTGCACATCTTCCCAACGCAGCTAATACATCCTCATGTGACTGCATCAAAATTTACCTATGACATAATACTGCTGCCCTTAGTGGGAGATCACCAGTTTCCTTCTGCTCTGTATCAGAATCACTTTACATTATCAGTAAGTGCACAGGGATCAGCCCTGGTAATATCCAGTGGTACACTGTATACTGATGTACATGATAGGAAAGAACACAAACACAAAGAAAAGGGCACTGAATGACATACTGTCACTCTTGTTGTACAAAATCCTTATTTTGCATTTTCCTACCCCAATAAAACATCTGTCCTTTCCTACCTGATAGAATGTGCAGATGTTTCCTCTGCTACATTATCATTTAATCATTATACTGTACATGTGGGAGTATGAGAAGCACCCAGAGTTAGGTAAGTAACAGTATTTACATTAACAGTATCTATTAAATATTTTCTACTACTTTCCAATACAGTATATTTTACAGGGGATTTATAAGTTGAAACTTATTATATTGATCTTAGTGTTGGAAAAACTTATCAATGTTGAGGGAAAAAGTTCATTCTTGACCTTGCACCTTGACCAAAGTTCAACACAGTTATGGCAACAGATTCATCTCCATGATAAACCAGCGAACTTTATCTGCTGATGAAGACTGTGAGTGGCGGTTGAAAGTCCGCAACTCACGTTCCTATAAATGATGTAACATTTAGAACTGCAGACCCGATACGAATGAAAGCCGCAACCTTTCCTTTATGAGTAATTTTCTAATCAGGTATTACATCTGCCGTCATAAATACTAGTAAGTAATTAAAAAAGGGACATGGTTTTGGGATGTTCTAATAAAGCCTCGAGTCAGGAGATGTAATTCTTAATTTGCTAATAAATAGATTTTGGTCAGAAGGTCCCAGTGTGATGATTTGAACAGCTTCCTGAAAAGACAACGTGAGGCTGGAGGAGAATATAAACCATTTAAATAGATTTTTCACAACCTGGCAACCCAAACATTGTCCTTATTAAGTATTACTAAATGATTTATTAACACTAATAAAGCCATTAGCTACATTTTTTTATTCCTTATAAAGCACGCCTTTTTAGAAAGTGATACTTTTTCCCTTTTGGTGACCAGCACAAAGTGACTTTAAGCATGATTAACACTTGTGTTTTGTTCACCTTGGCTTAACTTCCTCATTGTTTGGGGACTCACAAACCACACAGTTAATTGCAAAATCAATCTTTTTTTCTTTAAATATGATTTTTCTTCTGACCTTATTAAAAGCCAATATGTAGAAAGGTATTGAAGTCATAACCCTTCCCTTTGCTACAATTTGAGCTTGCACTTTTGATGATGCTGACAAAATGACCATAAAGCAGTTTATTTAATGTATTATAAGGGATAGGAGCTATGTCTGAGCAAATACTTCTTTTGTTTGCAAAAAGAGTCATTCACAGTCAAAGAAATCTAGAGCAACATATTCTACTAGTGATATCATTTTGGAGTGTGTTCTACTGGGTTGTAAATCTCCAATAAAAGAAATTCCAATAAATCAAGTTGAGATTTGAGAGGGTAGTGCTGCAAAAAGTACTGTTGACACATTATCACAGACGGAGAATTTGAAGCATGTTTTTACTCATGAAAATCAGTTAAAATGGGAAAAGTCATGAAGTATCAAGGTGATAAAATAATGTACAGTAGCTGTTAAATAAAAAAAGATCCCAGATCTCCAGGACATCAAATAGGACACTGACTACTACTGATGGTTAATCTACAACTCATTATACATTGTAATAGTAATTTATAAGACTTTTATGATAGTGAGGGGCTTAAGATAAAGATGAGGTTTCCTTTGTTACAGGAACCTAAACAAGTTTGCTTCAGCTGACAGCTAGTGTCCAGTCCTACTACAAAAGCTACACCCAGTCTACAACAGCGTGTCAGGAATCTGCTGTTACATTTTTTTTTTGTTGTTGTTGTTGTTTTCAAGAGATCAACCGTGACTGCTATGTGAACCCAACACCAGGTAAAGGACATCTGGAACGGATGCATCTGGATCTGATTAAAGTCTCTGCAGACCGAGACCACACAAATGTAGACATTCTAGGATCTGTCTTTAATATGAAACATGCCCTTAGTCATCAGTCTGCTCCTGCCACACAATGACTGAAAGATGTTTGTGTTCTTGAAGTGGTAATGTGCACTTAAATAAGAACTTTTCAGCAAATACTTCATAAAGATTACTGCTAATATGTTCACATTGAATTTCGTGATTGTTTTTTTAATATATATATATTTTATAATTATATCTTCAAATTATAGTATATACTATAACATTTACAGCATGTCTATTAGGAAATGTGTGATGAATATTGAAAATCAATTTAAAAGTGTCAGTATGTATATACATGTCTGACTCTACATGTACCGATATTTTATATATATATATATATGATCTAAATATAACAGAGCAGAGGGACTCTGTTCTAGGTGCAGTCTGTGCTAAAGGTCAACAATCATTATGTCATTATTTTTGAGCTTGAATCAGTGTGTAAAGAAGGGGTTAACGAAAAAGTCTTAATTAATCAGCGTCCTGTTAAAATAAATGTTTTCAACATCCCAAATTTCCCCATCAGGCTGAGTTAATAGAAGCCAAACAAATGTGGGATCATCTTGTCAGTGGGGATGTTTATCTTGGGGGGAGCAAAGCACATTTTCATAGAGTAAAAAGTACAAAAAAAAAAGAGCCAGGGGACCACCTCTGTTTCATAGTGTGATTTTAATGGACTCGCCTCAACATTCCCCTGCAAGTGCTGCACATTCTTGCTGGCCAAAGCCAGTGCAAGAACTCCTGTTTGTTATCTGTACAATGCGCACAGTGCACACGCATAAACATACAAACTGTATTATATTTATGCATTTCTCTGTAAATCAGTAGTGGCATATAAATATGTTAAGATAGGAGTAGCCTGTCCTTTGCATGTGGCTGTACTATTGGTGACATCTGAGAATGAGTAAAACTGGCTACGTACCTTCTATGCAGCTTAGCTTGGCAAATTTATATATATATAAAAAAAAAAACATCATCATTGTGACACACACTCATTTTGTTGGCATCATCTATTTCTTCTCTCACACTTTGTCCTTTGCTATTTCAGCCAGATTTCCTTTTAGGGAATCAATAAAGTTAATCTTATCTCATATGTGGAGGTAAAATACCGTTCAGCACCTGTACACACGTTTTTGCATTATCATTCTAACTGCACGTGAACCTGTGACCTATCAATCCCGTGCAGCTCCACCCTGTGCAGATCAGCTTTCACCAGCTGTAGGAGCTGCAAAGTTTACATCCAGTATAGCCCACGCCCACACTGAACGTTGACAGACAACCAGTGGATCCAAAGCACACTCAATAAAGCAACAAGCGTACTGCACAAGTTCTATTAACTGTTCGCATACCACTGAACAAGTGGTTTGTAGCTTTGTTTTATGCAGATTTTTGTGGACATATTCTTTCTATACTGCATTCATGCACCAGTTGTGGACAGTTGGGTATAAATCTGTTTCTAAAGGGGTACTCCGTGCATCTTCAAGCAATGTGCAGCTGAATCAGGTGCTTCTCAGATCAGGCAACAGCAAACTTGAGAGAGCAAAGACTGGAGCACAGTTGCAGCATTAAATAGTGCAAAGAGACTGTGTTCGAAAACGTTAGTTTGTTTGCACCATTAAAGGCTGCAAATCCATCAGTGTGCTCCAGTCTTTTCTCTCTGAGGTATAAATCTTTTTGTCTTGTTGCAGACTAATTCTGAGAAACCTTCAACGGGAAAACAAGCTGCAAAACATTGCATTGTAAATTGCACCAAAAGCAGTAAGCTTACAGAACAGGCAATAGTAGAACGATTTCAGCGGAGAAAAACGCAACCCACAACAAAGAGTGACTTGGCATGCAGCATGTTGGGTAAATTAAACTGCCAAACGGGCAGCAGTACATACCAAACCCTGTGTAGCTGGATGTCCACTGCAAGCTCTCATTTAAGTCTGCATGAGCTCACACACGGCTGATGTGGAACACTCACAGTCTGCATCTGTGCGGGTGGAGGTGGGAGGGTGGTGAGAGCTACCACAGGTTTTCCTTGGGATGTAGGGAGGGAACAACTCCCCAAATTAGAAAAAAAAAAATCCTAAATTTGTTTAAAGGAGGGCTGAAAGAATGTGCCTGTATCAACACGCTGCTAACTCATTGTTGGACAGAAAAGACCCTCTGATCCTTTCTGGTACAGAGTGTTCTGACTGTTTTAATACAAGCTTCAGATTGTGCTGGTGGAACACAGCCTGGTGACTCCGTTTACCTGCTGACACTGGAAGAAAAACCCCAGGTTGTTATTATTGCCAAGGAATGTCTTTGACACAGAGACACGTCTCCGTCCTTGAGAAGCTTGACAGGATTTTGTGGTTTCACTCTAGAGTATGGCTTAAATGCAGCTGATTCTATCAGGTGCATTTAATGGACTATATATATATATATATATCTATATTTAATGGACTAAACACAGTCCATTAAACGCAAACACACAGTCCATTAAACGCAAACACACTTTATACAAACACTTAAAGATCCAAGAAAGTTAGTCTGTTGCATCTCTACACAGATGTTGCCAAGAACCTACCACAGCATATCTTAACTTGGCTAGAACTAAACAGCATTTACATTCACTGTACGGAGCACAATCTGCACCCAGGACGACGATTAATATCAATCACAAATCACATGGATGGCAGAAACGCAATATAATCACAGAGAAGGGAAAATAAATGGCGAAAAGAGCCAAGCGCTGGGAAGATTATTCCAGTCCATGTTAGCAGACATTTGGAACGACAAATGTGTTTGAGAAATTGCAGTCCAACAACAGAAACTAAACGATCACATTACAGCAAACCCTGTCTAAAAGCCCCACTGGAGACAGAGGAGAATGTTTTCAAAACGTACAACCAGTGATGGATGTTACAGATGTGGAAGAGTTATGCAGGAAAATGTGTGCTGGGCCAACACATATTATCTAGGGAATAAACTGGTGGGAGAAGAAAAAGAAAATATACAATCGCAGAAAATACATAGATAGTAATATCACACTTGATGCTTTATAGAATCAAACTTTACATTGTTGTGCAAATCCTTCAACTGGAGTCATCTATAACTAGTATACAGTAGAACTCAGTATAAAGTAGAAGCAGCTTATCTCCCATACATGGGAAAAGAATGGAATGAGGGGCAGAATGAAGCTGCTGTGGTTCTGTTGTACATATATAAAAACTGTTTACTCTGTATTAACAGAGCTGGGTGGAGGAGGGGAGGGGGGGGGGGTGGGGGCTGCAGGGAAAAGAGGCCATCAGTAGTACATCAGCCCTGCAGAGCTCAGCTGGGATGCTTGTTCAGAATGGGGAGAGGCTCGGCACTTTGATATTGATGTCTCCGATGTTGATGTTGCGGGGAATCTCGGGCAGGTTCATGTTCTTCACGGCGGAGACAGCGCGAGCGGGGGCCGCCGACAGACCTCCCTGCCCAAAACAAAACGACACGGAAAACAACTTTTAAGCCACTGTGTGTGTAATTCTTATATAGTTAAAGCATCTTACATATTATTGTGACAGCTTTAGTTTTTGTCAATAGAAAAAAAACTCCTGCTGGAAGATAATAACTGTAGGCTTTTAAGAAACCATACCAGTGTTTTTCCATGTTTTAACCCACTTATTACTTATTACTTATTGTATACTTTGCCAACAATTTTTTTAAAGCATACAATTAGATTAATATTATACAGCATATCATTAGATTTCTGATATTTTTTCTACTTTTAAGGTTGGTTAGTTAGTCTGTGCAGTAAGAAAGTTGCCAACTTTTTCACAATGTTTTGAGGAGCTGTTAACAAAAGGCTTCCTTTTCAGATCATGTAAGGACATTTGGAGACATCTGCTTATTCACTTCCTTGCCAAAAACTGGTAAGATTGATTGCACACTCATTAAATCTGCCCATTAAATATGAAACTGCAGCAAGGAGATGGTTAGCTTGGCTTAGCATAAAGACTGGAAGCAGAGGGAAAACAGCTAGCCTGGCTTTCTCTAAAAAATGAAAGAAATCTTGAGAGTGGTACCGATTTTCTCATTTAACTTTCAGCAAGAAAGCGGATACCTTTTATAGAAGGCTTTCAATGTGGGAAAAAAAACATCTGGAAGTGTTGAGTTTGTTGATGGTAGCTTAACATAAAACAAGATTACAGTTAAGAAGAAACAACTGGAATTATTTTCATCATACTAAATTTACCATGTGAGCTGCTGTAGCAGGCTACAGGTAATTCCACACCATGCAATATTTTTCACCCGGCCTGTACATGTTTGTGCTGGCCACGCCCCAACTTTTATTTGAGAATTTTCAGTAAACATACTTCCCAAAATGTCAAAGCATATCTTTAATTCAAGAACTAATCAAATCCCCATTTCCTTTTTGACAATGTTCATGTTTGACTTTTGATTCTTTTCAGAGTTTCATTGTCCAACAGCGTATAGTATCTCATGAATGTGATGCACTTTGGCAGCCAATTCTCAAATTTCAGACACACTATAGAAGCCTCCCACAGCCGCCTCTGCACTCGAACGCATCATCATGGAAAAAACAGTCGACAACTGTTATATCTGTCCCGCGTCATTTGCACTTGACACGGAAGCAGCTGCAGGAGCAATTTACTAGAGAGAAATGCTGATTTAAGAGTTATTATTTCTGTAAGTGGATTTACAACAACAGCTGCATCACTCTCATTCACATTTGTTGCCATATTTCTGTCCCTATTTGTCATGAATGAAGTCAATACTAATGGAAAGTCTACACTATTTAAAGTTTGTGGGCTAAGACATGCAAAGACCCCCGGCATGCTCCTTTAATGTGAGTAGCTGAATCTGACCTCTGACTTCTCCATGCGGTTCTGCACCTCCACCTGAGCTACGATCTCATTCATGTTGGTCTCCAGCACCATGCCTCCCATCACCACCTCCTGCAAGATATAATGGACCTGCAGACAAGAGCACAACGCAGCAATTAATAAACAGTCAGAGTCATTACAACAAGTCTCTTTGCATGTCTGCTGTGACTTGCAGTAACATTTAGAAGACACTGCCAAAAGGCAACAGAAAATTGTGAAAGATGTCTAATAGAAAATTTAAAAAAAAAACAAAACAAATGCCCAACAACACCTGCTGGTTGCTGCAAATGGCAGCCAGATGCATCTGTGTGACATCCAATACTGCCTCATTTAGCAACTCAGCTCATCTATGCTTATTTATACAGTTTAAGTCAGAAGTTTACATAAACTTAGGTTGAAGTCAGCAAAACTCATTTTTTTAACGACTCCAAAGATTTCATGTTAACAAACTAGTTTTGGCAAGTCGGTTAGGACATCTACTTTATGCATGACACAAGTCATTTTTCCAACAGTTGTTTACTCTTATAATTCCAGTGTTTCTCCTAGGTTGGCTGAGCAAAACTCAGAAGAGACTCAGCAGCCAGACATTTCTCCATTCTCTGTGCTGGATGAGATTGACACTAAAATGAGAATAGCTGGTCCACCTTAAAGGTCGGTCCACCTTAAGTGAGCCTGGTCAGGTTAGGCTAACCCATTGTCGCTAACCCCCTTCACTTTTCCAGCAGTTTTCTTGGTCTGCTGCAGCATTTATTAACTGACACACTGTAGCCTGTGCTGTACATTTACTGCCAGACTGACAACTTACTGCTGACCTTTGCTCTCTCTGCTCCGCTCGCATTCACTGTCACTTTTCTGCCGCTCGCTCAGCCACACACACTCGCTATGCACACACACTACGCACTGCTCCTTAAAGCAGCTACACTACTCTTATAACAGTACCTTTCACATAGATGCCCTTTGAAGAACGAGGAGAGGGAGGATGACTCAAAACAAATCCACTGTAATGCAGGGTGTTATCGCAGCCGTCATACCACTGAGGAAAGAGACGCGTTTCGTCCCCTAGAGATGAACGTACCTTGGCGCGAAAACCACCATAAAAAAGCCAGACTACGGTTTGCAACTGCACACGGGGACAAAGATCTTACTTTTTGAAGAAATGTCTTCTGGTCTGATGACAAACAAACAAGAGTGAGGCTTGCAAGCCGAAGAACACCATCCCAACCGTGAAGCACGGGGGGGACTGGTGCACTTCACAAAATAGATGGCATCATGAGGAAGGACAATTATGTGGATATATTGAAGCAACATCTCAAGACATCAGCCAGGAAGCTTGGTCGCAAATGGGTCTTCCAAATGGACAATGATCCCAAGCATACTTTCCAAAGTTATGGCAAAATGGCTTAAGGACAACAAAGTCAAGGTACTGAAGTGGCTATCACAAAGCCCTGACCTTAATCCAATAGAAAGTTTGTGGGCAGAACTGTAAAAAGTGTGTGTGAGCAAGGAGTCCTACAAACCTGACTCAGTTACACCAGTTCTGTCAGGAGAAATGGCCCAAAATTCCAGCAACTTGTTGTGAGAAGATTGTGGAAGTCTATCCGAAACATTTGACCCAAGTTAAGCAATTTAAAGGCAATGCTACCAAATACTAACTAAGTACATGTAAACTTCTGATCTACTGGGAATGTGATGAAGGAAATAAAAGCTGAAATAAATAATTCTCTCTACTATTATTCTGACATTTCACATTCTTAAAATAAATTAGTGATCTAACTGACGACAGACAGGGAATGTTTACTCGGATTAATTGTCAGGAATTGTGAAAGACTATGTTTAAATGTTTTTGGCTAAAATGTGTGTAAACTCCTGACTTCAACTGTATTTACTGATTTCAAAGGGATGAGAGAAGAATAAAATCTAATGTTGGGATCCAGCTCTCTCTCTGGAACGTGGCGCTTGCTCACTGTTAGGAGACTGTTTCAATTTCACTATTAGACTTTTGACGCTCAGTTTTCTTGTATAGACTTGTGAATTCCTGTGGGCAGAATATATTTCAGGGGAACATGTCTTTGATTGCAGTTTCATTTTGAGGTTGAGGATGACAAACTGGAAAAAAAAAATGCCTAGAACAGCTTTGACGGTACCAGTAACAGCTGCATTAAGTGACGTGAGGCAATAAAAACAACCCCATTAAAACTGGTGACGCAGCCTAAATCTGTAATTTAATCATCTGCATATTAAGTGATATTAAGTCTGTTGTGAAAAACAAACTGTAACTACCTACTGAACCGTGCACAAGTGTAAGAATGACTGAGCATTTGTTGTCCAGTCTCAAGTTTCACTCTTGCGAACATTCCTCAGGCCAAACCCCACCACACCACAGGATGTCAATTTCCTGCTGGGAAAATTCAATCAAGATGGTCGTACATGTGTCTCATTAGTCTCCAGCAACACTTCTAGCTGAGCTCTAGGAAGAGAAAAAGAGGCCTGAGCAATAGAGAGCTCCATTCCAAAATGCTGGCACCACATACCAAACATACAGCAGCTGTTTGTATAGCAGAGACACACACACACACGACTACACTTCCCATTACTTTGGGGTCATGTCGATCTCTCTACAGTAAACTTAACAGAATGAATAAACGTGGATTTGGATGAAAGCAATAACACTCATCAGAGAAGCTAAACTATCCATCCAACATTAATATTTGGAGCCATTTCCTGGAGAACAAGGACAACCTTTGTCTCACCTTGTCCATGTGGAATATCAGGTCCAGTTCGCAGACGTTTTCAAAGCATTTATCCAACGTTTCCACAAACACCTATGATGAAGAAGGATGCAAGCGGTCAAACATCTCATTTCTCACACATCTACATGTAGAGAGGAGTGAACCTGAAAATGATTTCAGTTGAGATTGTGATTACATTTCAGGGATTTGTACTGTTGGTATTTAAAAGGTGGATGAAACAGTTCTTGTACTTCAAGTACCTAATACAGAACATCTTAAAAACTACAGATGTGGTAGCTGATTAAAAAAATATATTGATGCCAATATTAAGGGTTAGACCATACAGATGGATCAATACACACGTTAGCCTGCAGGTTACTGTGGGATAAGTCATCACAAACTGTGAGATGAGCTGCTTTAAGGATCTCACAATCATGATACTTTAACAAGTTATTCAAAATTTAAAGTATTCTTACTTTTGTGTCATGTGCTGATTTAGTTGGTATTAAACATTTGAAGAAGGCCATGCAGTGTGGCTCAGAGATATCTGAGGAACAGGCTACCCGTAAGCAATGCAAAGACAAATGCCAGTTACATCTTTTTCACTGAATTTGAAACTTTATTCTTCAGTAGGTGCTTTGGCATCGCATGCGTTAATTCTCTGTAACTGATGATTCAGGTCTGTGCTGATAAAGTGCTGATGTGAGCGGAGTCAGTAGTTTGATTCAGTTACAACATAATACTGGTGTTGATTAACTTTTCAGAGAGCTGATTCTTGTATATGGGTGTGTCATGTCTCTTATGTGCTGCCACAAATACATCAACAATTCCCCGAAGGGATAATAAAGATGTAAAACCAGATTTTTGCACTGATAAAAAAAAAAGCACAGCAGCATGTTCAGGTGTTAATTTAGTTCAACTGTCTTAGAAATTTGGGATCGACACTAGAATAGGCTGATCAAACATATTTTAATGTAGAGGAACTTGGTAAGAAGACAAAAGGAGGGATAGAGTGTTTTCTTTTCAGGCTTTAAGAGCAAACAGAGGTTGATATGGGAGAAGGGGATGTATTTCCCTACAGAAACTACACATTAAATATATAAAATAGAGTAAATATCTCTACAGAGCAATTCAATAAAGTAGCAGCTGACCTGGATCAGGTCCAGAATGCCGAGCTCACTCTCAGATGAGTCCACACAGAAGACAAAGTAGAGAGTGGCGTAGTGCCGGTAAATCAGTTTGTAGTCAGAGCCGCCGATGAGACTGTGAAAGCAGATAAAAAATGCCATTTGACAAAATTCAGGTCTAGCTTTACGCTGTGTGTGAAGAGATAACAAGGGTGACAGGTCAGCATGGTCAATGAAATAAATACATGCTATCAGTTTGGTCTATGTATGTAAATGAATTGATTGAGAAAAGAAAAAAACAGTGACTAAGACCAAGTACTCTTTTGTGAGTTTGTCTCCATCTAGTGGTTAAAGTGGCGCTACTGCATCTGCAGTCAGCTGCTGGCTCATCTTCATCTGTCAGGTGACGTGAAACTGAACAGCAAAATTTCACAAACCTGGCCTAGCGTTTATAGTAGTCAGTCTTTTGTTTGTCTTTTCTTTTCTAAAATGTTGTCAAAATGTAATAAGACATCATAACTCAAATTAGAAGTCTGCCATACTGTCTTCAATTCATGAAAAACTCATGTGTAGCTGTCACAACATAAACCAGTTTTTTTTCCAAACAGTGGTGCCTCGCTCACCGCTGACAAATACATCTGCAAGTCCTTTTACATGTACATGCACAGGTAGGCGCTTAGTTCTTCAAGTGTCGTAGCAAACAGCACTACTTGCCTTCCACCCTCCAAGAAGTTGCAGACATTGTCATCTCTCTTCGATACCAAATGAAAAGTCTCCCGAATGATCTGCTGCTGCATGTCCTCCGCCTGCAAGAAAACATGGTACACAGTCTACTAAATAATAACCATTCAGTCTGGTTCATAAATCTACCCAGTGTAGCATCTCTATACTGGTTACCTGTATGTTTTAGAAATCACTGACTTACTAACCCCTTACGAGCCTGAATGCAGCCTGAGATCCTCCAGCAGAGGTCTGTTAGTAATTCTTAGGTCAAGGCTAAAAACCAGAGGAGACCGAGCCTTTGGAGTCAGGACCCCGCGACTCTGGAACAACCTGCTGGAAGAGATCAGGCAGACTGGCTCTGTTTCCTCTTTTAAATCTCTCTTTAAAATGCTCTTTTTCATAATTGCTTTATGTTGAACCAGTTATTCTTTTGTTTTTACTCTGTGTTTTAATAGTTCATACCTCATTTATTATTACTGTATCAATTCTATTTTTATTTATTTATTTCTCTTGTTTATATGTCTTTGTAACTTGTTTTTTTAAAAGTTCTATATGAATAACATTATTATTATTATTATTATTATTATTACTTGGAGTGCCAAGTACCTGAAACCTTAACAGATGGCAGTTAACGTTCATTAAGCTGCAAGTTAGCATAAGACAAAGCTACCAACTGTGACTTCTGACACAAGTTGTAACTTGTATTATTGATTGATTATATCTGTGTAGATTATGACAATCTACACAGCACACACCGGTCAAAGGTTTGGAAACATTTTGTTTGGAAGCTGATCAAAACCAATCAAACACAGACTGCTTGTCAAATGTTACCGTTTGCCAAAGCGCTAATGTTTTGAACAACAACCCCCAAAATACTTACAAAATACTGATAGAATCGGATCAGCCGCGGTTTTCCGTGGTTGTTAAATATCAAGATGGCTTTAATCATCTCTGCAGTTTTTGCGTTCTCAAAGCACAATGAGAAATAACTGTTCAAATGGTATTATTTTTATTTTGTTTAAATGACATTAGCTATCGTGCTAAACGGCCTCTCAGCTGACCGGATGACTTAATTGGGTACATCCGGTTGCGTCTCCACATTCAGTAGTCGACCTCTAACAAACACCGTCACGTCTTTCGTTCCGGGTACGTTACTGAAACATGAGTTTTATTGGTTCTTCATCAAAATATCGAATACAATGTGGGTATCCCCTCTCTGCTGTAGCACATTATTATTTATTATTATATTATTGTGTGAGAGCTGCATACTTTCAGCTACAGAAACCATTCATATATCCAAACGTTCAGCTTTTTCAGGACAATACTGCTATCATTCAGTTTTTTAAAATAACTTTTATACTTTTTTAATATAATTAAATTTATATAATTAATTATCGATTTAATGTATTAAAATTTATAATGGAAAGTCTATGGGAGGGATGTTTGAAAGTAAAACTAAAAGTGCTAAAGTATTCATATTATTTATACATATATTTCATCGACAGGTGTCCCATGCGGAAAAGCTTAATAGCGCCACCATGTGGTCAGTTATTACGTGTTTTACGTTTTGGCTAATAACTCATGAACCATGAGACGTATCAAAACAATATTTGTACAGTGTGTTCCTTGGATGTAGCTGATTCGTCTGATATAAGGCACGCCCATTCGCGCCTGGTAAATGGACTTTTTGGTAAACACATTTTTTTGCTTCTTTTGACACATATTTCATCTAATCTTCACTAAACTTGGTACGTACCATATTTAGATGACCAAATTTGGGAATGTTGAACATACAGTCACACTACACAAGTGTGTAACAATTCATATAATTGTACCCAGAGGGAGCACCGAAGTAACATTATAACATGATGTTTCTGCAATTCTGTTGTCTTAATAAAATGAAACTTGGTACACAAGTTCTCCATGAGAATGTGCACGACATACTGAATCATGGCACCAATAGCCACACGTTGTGGTCATTAGTAAAACACCACCATACTTATTACCTGCCATATCTCTTAAATGTAATATTCCATGGTAACCAAATTCAGCAAAGTTGTACAGATTGGGATGCTGAACAAGTCTGTAGCATCTGATACAATTTCACCTGTAGGTGGCGCTAAAAGATTTAAAGAGCTGCTGCTTGAGCAGCAGCTAACAGCTTCCACCTTTCACACATTTTCTTCAGAAAATGCAAATATTCTAGTTTGATGTATTATTATTTGTATCCTGTTTACAGTTCACAGAAACAGTTTCACCTGTGTATAGTCATACCTTGTGTATATTTCTGCAGATTGTTGTGTTGTTATTCTGTGTAAATACACTGAGAGCCACAAAACCGGAGTCAAATTCTTATGAGCATATTTAGGTCAATAAAAACATACTTATATACATAAACATATTTGGCCAATAAAGATGATTTTGATTCTGATTATGTATTGTATGTCAGAAAAGACTATAAAAACTCAAAGAAAAAATGTTGTGAATGTGAAAGAATATAGCTGGAAAACTGTTAAAAAAATAATAATAATAATTGAATTTACAGCATATATTATGGCTTTTAATTCAACAAAATTATCATTATGGAATACATCGAAAAACTTTGTAGTTTCCCTGCTTCCCCTGAATATTAATAGTAATTGTTGTTCATATGTAAACTCAAAACATATTGACATGACACGTTCTATTCTTCAGACACCACACAATATAATACAGGAGCCCTGCAGTACAGCAGTTTAGTGAAGCTCATAATTATAGTTTTTGTTGGAAATGTGTAGTGTTGTTAAACCAATATCCCACAAAGTGTCTTTAGTTAACATTTGTGAGGGTTTACACTTTCTTCTCTTTTTCTGTGTTACCCATGTGTCATCACAAAAGCTGAGACTTTTCCCCTGCCACATTACATAATTTTGCAGCCTTTGTGACTAATGCACCAGCAACTGAGGCACCATGCAATTACTGGACCCTTTGTACCTTTGTAAGCTGCCTCACACTGTGTTGACCTCTCAAAGCGATGATGTCACACCAGCTTTACTTTTCTTTGTTTCTGCTTGAATTGGTGGTGAATCTGTTTAAAACTAACGTTGTGTTAAGTAGCCGGAAAATGCCTCAAAAAAATCAATCAATATACACGTGCCAAAAACAGGAAAATTGCATTAGCAAAAAGGAAGAATGGTCTAAAATAGAGCCGAACTAAAACTCTTTTTTTCTCTGAAATTTCTCCTTGACCACACTATGAACTACAGCCTCAGAAACGGTAAACATCCAATGGCTGACAGTCTTCACTAAAACATTATGATCTTGACCAAACTGGTAAGCCTGTTTACTTCAGAATGATTGTATTGTAAGGAACTGTTTTTGTACGCCACCTGTATGCAGATAAAGGTGCAAATCTTTTCTTACCTGTGTAACATTGCTCTGTAAATGTCTCAGAATTCTGTTATGGCTCATCTCAGACTGTTTCTGTTCCAAAAATAACATCATTTATGATGTAACTGATTCGAGTAATATAATTAGTGAATTAACAATCAAAACACTGTCAGTTTAAAATATTATTATTCATGAAATCAGGATGTATTCATCCTCCACTTCCTAATCAGGGTTATTGGGGTCACGAGGGAGCTGGAGCCAGTGCTTGCATGAATTGGCAAGAGGCAGGGAAACCACACAAGCAGGAAAACAGTTTAATGCTCTCCCTCTTTTTTTATCAAGTTTGATCCTTAAGTCGACCTCACCTGCATGTCTTTGGACTGCGATCCACACAAACACCACACAGACAGGACAAGAATTCAGCAACATCTGCCAAAAACATTAAATAAAATCTTTCAAGCATCTTCGGCTAATGACTTCTGTCATTATGATCGTAAAGTCTAAGCCACATCTTAGCAGTAGGTTGTCTTATATAAAGTGTTCCTGAACACTGATGTTTACTCCACGTTGGGAATAGAACAGTTATGTAAAACAAAAAAAGGTTGATGTGCATACTAGCAAAAATAAAAGATTGGTGTCTTATCAGTAAATAATGCACTCAGGTTACAGTAAGAATTTTCCAGTTTAAAAAAAAAATCCACTCCAGGTCCCTCTTACACTTTTGTAGATGTGATTACTGTAATTTTAAAGATCCTCACCAGACATTTTTTAAGATATATTTAAAAAAAATACTTTGAATAATAATTTGTGTCTGATATGATTTTTCCACAAAATAGTTCAGTTAACTAGTTAAAAAATTACATCTACTCTTTCTCCCTCATTGAAATATTCTGAATTTATGAATATGCAGATATATTTCATTTCAAACATAGTCCATTCTGTCTATGTGCACTGCAGGCTTCAAGTTTCCACATCACATGTTTGTAAGTTGCAGATTGGACCGTGATACTATTTGCTCGTATCATGCTCATGTTTTTCATCAGTGTCCTGCTCCACACATTCACACCTGTACCTTAGAGTACCTTACTCAAGAGCATCCCAATGGTCGTTACGAGGAAGACCATCTGATTAACTTCACTGGAGAAAGAAAAGTTAATGAAAAATGTGTGTGTGTGTGTGTGTGTTTGAGGGAACACACAAAAAAGATTTTTTTGATGACTTAGTGTTCAGTCATCAATATATACTATAGGCTGATTATTTCTATAACCTATGGTCTAGACAAGCATCTAATTCTATCACACCTTATCTCTCTGATGGGGGTCCATCAGACAAACCTTATGGGGATCTGTGGTAAATCTACCTGGGGGTCCTTGACCCACAACTACACCAATACTTTCAACACATTCTGTGTTTCTGCGTGATCAGCCTCAGCAACATCAAAATGTTAAGCCGCATTTCCTGTTCTGATTTCATATCCATTAATGTCCTCTGTCCTACGTTTTCCATCATTAGTGCTGCAAAGCCACCCGGGTTGTTGTCTGTGTATCATCTATTATTTCCCCCCTAAATTCCCTTCCTCCTACATGAGCACAGTGGAAAACAAATAGACGCTCATTAGCATGTGTGACCCGTTGGTGGTAAACAGGCTTATTTCCACATGAGTGCAGTGTGAGAATGGATTCCACCGGGACAGTCGAGGTAGGTGGGCCCGCCGGCTGCCTTCATGGGGACTTTAATAGGGACTTAACAAATGCATGTAGACAGGCACAACATTCTCTGGCACAAGCGGGTCATGTTGGTACAGTGAGCACTTGTTAGAGGGTGACTCACTGTATTTGGACTCTTGGGTGGCCACTGATATTCACTTCATTTTTAATGTGCATTTTTTTTTTTCTCTCAGTGCTAATTGTTGAATTGTGACGGATGCTGCGTGCTGTCTGCCAGAGCTGAGGTAATGTGTGGCGTTCAAATAATGCCTCTGTGCTCTGCTCTGTGAAGTGATGAAAGCGGCCTGTAATTACAGGGATAGTCAAAACTGTCAGGGGCTCCTCTATGGATGGTTTTGTTTACTGTCTGCTTCTCTCACAGCATCACAAGCTGCTGGCCCTCAGCTTCCCCAGCCTTGACCTCAGACATCAACAGATCACTGCAACTGTACCTGTCTGTGTCTCAAACAAATTAAAAGACGGCTGTGATGAGTTGTTTTTGTACACATTTAGAAGGGCACAACTTGAACTGTTCTGTGTTCCTGTATATTCAGCTCACAATGCTACAGTATCACTTTTTTCTCCTTTTTAGTGATGTGATTTTCTGGAGCTCAACAGGTAGAGCAAGGCAATAGCAAAGCCAAGGTTGAAGGTGTGAAAGCCTGTTTAGCTCTATAGGTAGAACAGAGCATTAACACTTTCAGGGTTAAGGGGTCCATTTACCTACTGTGACCACCCATCATATCATTATAATGCAAAGAAATTTGGACAATTCCACAGCAAACTTCACCACTTGTATTTTATTTCACTGCATGTTAAAAGTCTGCAGTTAGTTCCTATCTCCTCAAGATGGCAGTATTTCGGTGCATTTTCAGAGGAAACCCAAAACTTAAAGGTGATGTAAGCAATATATTTTTGTTAAAATAAGTGTCAAATAGCTCTACATTCGCCAGCCATCACTGATATATTGTGTTTGGTCGGTAACATGCTCTGCAGTAAACAGAAAATACATTTTCTTGTATCCTGTTCCCACTTTATCCAATCAGGAGAGAGAACTCCACAAAGAGGCGGTCCTCTCTGTGTGTTCATGGGCAGGCAGCAGAACTTCAGTGTGACTGAACATAGCGGAACAGGTGAACCTACCGATTCCAGGGTAACCGAAAGAACGGACAGGCAGTTAGCCAAAATGCCGATATCACTTACAGCCCCTTTAATGTTGCTGCAGGATTTTTACAGAGCTAATGAGAGAATGTGTTTTAGGGGCTAATGTTCATGTTCAAAGATTATTATGGAATAACCATCCTAACAGATTCCATATCTCTACAGGGTTCTTATTTTAGAAGCCAGTTTTTGTCTTTTTATTTAAGCTATACTGTATTACAAGGCATGGGGCACATCTTTTGTGATTTTACAAAACCACTACATGAATTCTATTACAGATCATTATATAAACACACACACACATCATACAATGTGAAAACTATGGCCACATGCCTATATAACACTAGGCCAGACATAATGTAGACCCATGGGTTAAATAATGTAGGCACAAGTGATATTTGTACATGTATGAATGGTAAGGCTAAACACTGTGCACATATAAAGACACACTTGAAACTACGCAGATTGATTGAGACTGTAATTCTAGGTGGCGCAGACAGACAGACACGATCTTTGTATAGGCAGCCCTCTGCTGAGTTTTTGTGAGCAGCAAAACAACCCTGATCCTGGATCAGCATCCCGGATTTCCTTCGCACCGCGTCGTAAACGGAGTCTCTACGGCGGTGACCAGAGAGGAGAAGAAGCGCTGAGGTCTCACTCTGTCTAAATTTGTGATCCTTTATGGTGATGATGGGTACCTTAGCGAGGAAGAGCACAAATGAATGCTTTTGTCAAATCGTGAATCAGTTTGTTTAAAGGCTACTGGTGGATCTGTGACAGTGTATCTAATAACTTACTCCAGTAACTGGTGTGTACAGATGAGGAAAGATGGCATAGTGAAGTGTTCCTCTGTTGCATTTATGCTGCTTTATACTTCCACTCTACTACATTTCACAGGGAAATATTGTACTTTATACTCTACTACATTTGCTTCACAGCTATAGTTACTAGTTACTTTTCAGATCAATATTTTACATGAAAAACTATTTTTTTAAAATTTGTAATACATTTAGATCACTGTGTTTTAACCTTGACATTAAAGGGCTCTTTTTCTGTTGATCAGTGTCACAAAAATCTGCATCGAATCCGCTTTGATTCAATGTTTTAAGACAACAAAACATGACAAATTCCAAGAGTGGTGAACACATTTTACAGGCACTGTATATCTATATATGCAGTATGTATAATACATATAACAGAGGGGGGACATTTTGCATAATGAGTACTTTGTTTTTAATACTTTAAGTAAAGTTTGCTGATACCTTTATACATTTACTTAAGTAATATTTGAATGCAGGACTTTTACTTGTAGTGAAGTATTTTTATGCTGTGGTATTGCTACTTTTACTTAAGTAAAAGATCTCAATACTTCTTCCACCAGTGCAAATATGATAAAGTATTGAGATGTGGTGTCCGTGTCGTAGATATAGTTAACTGTGTATTCTGTTCACGACACTGTTAACACACACAGATAAAAACTGACCTTCTTGTGATGAGTAACCGGCCCGGTCACTATGGTAACTGCTCTCATATGGTGGCTGAACTGCAGCAGGAGCCACGCCCACTTTCACAGACTGGAAGGCGGGGCAAAAAGAAGCTCGAGTGATTCATCTGTTGAAACGGAGACGATCTCTGCGCACGGCGGCGTGTTTACAGCGGACACGGCAGACTGCAGACCGACCGAAGGAGAGACTGTGTACGGTATGTACCTGTACATTAATCTGTCTAACGACGCTACCTGTTCAGCTATCTATCGACGGAGCGCGTTAGATAACCAAATGACTTGAACTGGGCCGGAGCAGTAAGGTCAAATACTCCATTTTCCGTTGGTATGAAGATGAATTGCAGCCACAACAACAACGCGGCGTGTGAGTGCATGATGAGCGGCTGAGGAGGAGGAGGAGGAGGAGAAGGAGGCTGCGGTCTGAAAACCAGATTTTATCCTGGATATTTCGAAACAAAACATCGTGTCCTTCACTCAAGGGGGGTTGAGTACCCTTTTAATATGTTATTGTATGCCCAAGACCCTCTCTTTCCATCCCAATTGTAGTGGGGTTTGACTCTTTTTTTCCTGCCTCCTGAGGATACTCCAGCAGCGGGACGTTGAACGTTTTTTCCTCCAGATATGGAGAGTGAAGATGCGGATTACAGAGGAATCCCCCACCGCTAGTTTAGCCGCATTGGTTTCATTATACACATCAACGTGGTGTTGTTTTTGTGTGGCGGGAATAAACAGAAATATGAATACCTATTTTCTGGCCAGGGGAATACATCGGTGATTTTTGGAGCACGGTTGGACTGTCCTGCTAGCCTGTTTGTAGTAGCTATTAGCTCCATTAGCCGGCTAACAGCTAAAAGGTGCTGGCTGGAGATTAAAAAAGCCTTTTAATCATTCTGACCAGTTTATGCCGACGTTTCCTCCCCTCAACATATTTATTTACAGGATTTGGGGGGGATTTACTTCTCCAGGAATGAGGTCTCGAATGGAAAGGAACCGCTTGACCTTGTTTTGGTGTGTGATGCTGGGTCTGTCGTCCTGCCTCCGGCCCGCCACCGCAGAGAGTAAGTACTGCTACTCCACACTGCTGTTTATTACATGCTCAAATACTATCTAAACTGTGGAAGTAACGGTCGCTTTCCTTATGGTGGAAACTAAATTCACTGAATATATACTATATAGTACAACACAGTGTAAATAGAGACAATATTTTCTTATTTTACGTTATATCTTATTTACATTTCGAAAATATGAGAGCTTGATTTTGTACACTTTATTATCAGATAACAAAAATATCACACTTCTGTTCAGCATGTGGCTTTATAGACTCTTTTTTTTCTGTTTACATTAAACCTACTTTTTAAAAAAATGTGTATTATTGCACAGTACAATACTGTATTTGAAAGAAATGTTGTTTTACCTCAGTGGGAAAAGTACTTAATATATGTGTTAGCAGTGCAAATAAGTGTAGTTTACATGGTTTTGGTGAATACTGTGATAGACTGTAGAAGGTCTGTTTAGTTTTAAAAGTCCGTTTTCAACTCCACTACAAAGATGAAAGACTTAATTTAAGTTTGTTGGTAAATACATTACCATGACTCAGCCAGTGGAGAAAGTCAGTCATGCTATATATACAAACCACAATGTCAACTCTGAGTCACAAAGTGGTGAATCACAATCAACAAACCGTGGGAGGTATCAGTGATCTCAGGAGAAAAACCCAAACAGAATTGGGGATTGGGTAATTAAAATGTAGCTAATTGAGTTTAGTTGGACTTGCCTTCCTCTGCATTCAGAAATGCAAAGTGTTATTTTCATATTGAAGTGAGAAACATTACTGCAGACTGTGGGCAAACACATGTCAGTTGTCACTGGACCTGCTTGTACTAACAGCCTTGACGAATGACGCCCTGTGTAATCTATCACAGAGTCGCAAAGTGAACAAGGACGAACAGACACGCGTACAATATTTAGTTTTTCATGGTTGTGGGTTACAGGGATGTGTGTTTTTGTTTTTTTGTTTTTTTTTAAACATCTGAAGGGGTCAAAAGTATTCAGAAAAAGTTGTGGAAACCCAGGATTACTGCTGGTCTGATGGTTTTACAGTCTAGCCCATTTAGGAATTTGAAAGGACAACATAAAAACATGTAAACAGCGCAAAGGGAGCAGTGTTATTGTAGATAAAGGTCTTGACTTGATTTAAAACTATGGAAGAGCTTTGCCATCATATCCATGTTAACTTTCCATGATTTTTGGTGAGAGAACAGACTTAACCTGAGGGAAATAATCACAACCATCACTGTCGGCTTTCTTTTGTATGTGGGTATTCTCTTCAAAAAAAGCTGTCCATTTTTAATACTGACTGAAACCACAGCAACAAACACTATTTTTCTACGGCCGACACTGCGCAGTTTCCTGGCAGAACATAGTCATTTATTCTCCTTTGTAAAACAAACCTGGGGATACCTTGAACTTGGAAATAGTTTCATGAATACCAGACTGCTGCAGCTGTGTTGATCAGGCGCAACAACATCCTCCCATCAGGCAAATGATGGGAATCACAGAAGGGCTGAGGTTATAGATTGCAGTCCAATGTTTTTCCACTGAAGTAAACTGTACTCATTTGAAACTTTGAGATAATTTTGAGAGGCACTAATTGGTACCACACACATGGCTTAGTGCAGGGATTAGGATTTTTTTTTTAGTGACAAACTGTGGTGGCTTACTCAAACTCATATGCTCTGTCGGCTTGTAAACCTTCACGTTTTAATGAATTTTAAGCTTTTGTATTTATTTAAAAAAAATCTTTATATGTGTTGCCATCTGAAAATTTTCCATGTTTCCAGCTACTCTGTAAACTGGGCTTCCCGATTCATCCCATTCATCATGACATGTTGGGGAGGGGTGGGTCAGGGGGTTGAACCAGGGTCTGGGTTTTAAATAGAACAAGCCAAAGTACATTCGCAAGCAAAACAGACCAAGTTCTGTTGATTGGAAAGAGTGAGGAGCTTGTGAACTGTGTGTTATGGGGTTTACTGTTAGCCCCAGTGGTCACAGGACAAACCTGGGAGCTGCAGAGAGGTTCTCCCATCGAAATCCTACATTCATTCTCACTCTGGTGTGGAGCTGTCTAAAGGTTCCTTGTGTGGCTAAACTCTGAACATTCCTGCTGGTCTGCTGTATCAGTTGGGGCTTAAGGGCAGCTGGCTGGTTTGGGTTGACCAGGTTCAACTCTGTTGCTGCAGACACAGCTTTTCAGATGAACCAAACAAGTTTTGTCTGTCGAGACCGATCTTTTGCTAAAGCTTCCGAGCGCATTTCTTCTCACCTTGTCTCTCATGTGGAAAAGTATTTATGAATACGTTCCCCCCTCGGGCGCTCTGTCACCAACGGGATGGAAATGAGGAGTAAACAGACTTGCTGCAGTCTATTGGCAGTGAATGAAGTGCCAGCTAAGAGGGCGTATTGCTTCCTATTTCTTCTCTTAATGGGCTTCTAGTGGATTTCCTCTGATTGTCTGCGGACAGTCTGGGTGCTGCAGCCAGCTGGGAAAAGGTTATCAAAAGTAAATATGTGATCTGGAGGCTCATCAAAGCCTGCGGAGATAGGCTTGTGTACTCAGCTGTTAAAAATGTGTCGGTATGGGAGGAAAGAACGGGGGAGTTATTAAGCTCCTACACCTGCTATTGGTATTTTCACTCAGCTGGCGTAGAAGGTGTACATTTTGATCAGAAAACTTTCTTTAGTTTTTTTCACAAGCGTGATTAGGAGCAGTTCCCATGAAAGATGGCCATGCTGGCGCTGCAGTGAGGCCACTGAGGGTGAAGCGTTGAGGCCGTGGTGATGTAACATCACTAGGCAGTGTGTCTCTTTACAGGCCTGGGTGTTGGGATTGTATTAACAGGTATGCAGCTCACTGAGGGCTGCTGACAGTGTGCACTGACAAGTAGATTACAGAGAAAGACATAACCGCCATACCAGCACACTGCTGGCCTTAAATCACACCAAAGGCATTTTATAATGGCACACCAACAGCTCTCATGTCCTCTCTTGAGAAGACCTAAACTCTCGGCAGTTTCAGTTTGAAAAGCCTACTGCTCTCAACCCTCTATTTTATGTGAGAACCAAATTATCCCCAATTAAAATACCAAATGCAAAGAAAGGCAATACAAATGAAACGTATTTTAGCAGGACACTGGTACACCGCGAGCCACAGCGTCACTGAGCTTTGGCATTGGTGTCCCAAGTAGGGTTCAAAGAGGTCAAGTTTGGGACATTTTTACATTGGGTATATTTGTTGTCTGTATAGTTTACTGTGGTAAAACATGCTTTTTGGGAAAAAAATTACAGGACAATCTTAGACTTGTTTGAGCCAGTTTACCAACTTAATTTTCATAAATGGGCCCAACTTTCTTTTTTGTGTTTTTCAGTAGAGAGTTGTGTGTCTATCTGCCAAGTTTTGTTAGTGTCTGTTGCTGCTTTTTACGTATATTTTATTTCAAGGAGTGTAGTAGTTGGAGTAAAGCAGTAGACATGAGATGTGACATTTAACTGGATAATATGTATAATATAATTTAGAGATGTTACTTTTTTACTCTTCTTTTTATCTTCTACCTTAAAGGTCGAGTGTGTAGAATTTAGTGGCATCTAGCAGAACAGACTTGGCAGAAGTGGAATATAATATTCATAAGTATGTTTTAATTCGTGTATAATCACCTGAAAATAAAAATCATTGAGTTTTCATTCTTTAGAATGAGCCCTTTATATCTTCTACAGAGCCCGCCATGTTGCACCGCCATGTTTCTACAGTAGCCCAGAACAGACAAACCAAACACTGGCTCTAAAGAGGGCCTTTTTGCGTTTTTTGCTAGTTTTGCGGCCACCGTAGGTTCTCCGACATGCTTGGAGGGTGAGGGGAGGGGAGGGGAGGGGTATTCAGTTGGTTGTAATCTGCAACCTCACCGCTAGATGCCACTAAGTTCTACACACTGGACCTTTACATTTAAATACTGTGTACCTCACTATGGTGATTTTTGCTGGGATCAGTGCTCTCCTAAAGCAGCAAGAAAGTATTTGTGCAGAGACACATTTCTCATTTTGTTGACTCTATACTTCTGCACATTGGATCTGAAACAGATCACTGTCTATGATCTTGGAGTTATGACTCAGTTTTAGCTTGAGGGTGTTTACATTAACATCAGATTAGCAGTGTGTAAACTGTACACTGTTTTACACAGTCACACAATTCTATTTAACATAAACCCAAAAGAAGTAATATTTGGTTGCAAGTCAGTGGAAGTCTATGACCCACAAATAAAAGCTTACTGTGACATCTTGCTTCATTTTCTACATGCAGTTTTTAAAATGAAAAAGAAAGATGTTAAACAAGATTTATTTGTAAAGCCACTAATCAATCTCAAATATGGAAAAAATGTATAGTCTGTTTCCCTTTGTCTGAGCTGCACTTTAGTTGTGACATAGGAATTTGTACCTGCGTCACTGTGTTGGTTTGAAATGGGTCTATGAAAGTTACTCTTTATAGTGAACTTTGCCAAAGCTGAGCTTAGTTTTAATACATCTTTCCTGGTATCATATAAGAGACTTTGTCCAGCTGTACAGGAACACATTTGATTTATATGATTAAAGAATTTCCTTTTAGTACAAAGATTTCTGTAATTTAGCAGGACTATTACCTCCCTCATCAACAAATGACAGACCACTCATGGAGGGATGCTACACTCTCCTACTCATGTCTTTCATTTGTTTTATCACTTAAACTTAGGGCAGTGCCATGCTATCATTGCAGCCTCCCTCTCTGTGTAACTGAAGCCCCTTTCACACATGCATTGCGATCCTGAAGTTATCTAGCCATTACCCAGAGGAGCTGTATGTGTGAATGCAAATGTCCGAATCAGTTGGATTGAACATTAAACTGGCTTTACCCTGCCAGCTCCTTAGTATAAAGTCTGTGTAATGTCCGATTGAGCCCATGTGTGAATACAGCAGGTCATTTTCTGGAGAGCGAGGGAGTGGGTGTGTTGATGGCGTTTCTATCACGCGGCTGCGGCTGGATAAACGCAGCAGGCCTGCTAAGCTGCATTGTTTTGACTCCGCTGTGAAGCTAGCGCTAATTGGAGAGAGGACTTCCTGTGATTTCTCGTAAAATAAAAGACATTTTATTTCTGGCGAAAAGCTTAAAAACACCAAATTACAACCACAGCATACGTTTTGCGTCATGTCCTGCCTCCTGCACGCTCTACTCAGGCGCCACCCCTCATATTTCCAGTAGGTGAGAACGCGTCTGACACAGACAATCTCCTGTTGTGTGCTACATGTGTGAAAGAGCAACTCCGGACAATATCCAGACCTGATTCTCCGGACCTGATTGTCTGGAGTTCATATGTGGAAACAGCTTGACTCCAGAGCTGCAGTTCAGTGGAAAATTTCAGAGCTCAAGAGCTGCATGATAAGATCCCGATTTTGTTAGTTACCATGTTCATGAACATCAGTCACAGTTTACAGTCTTTGTCTATTTGAGGGTTAAACATACTGTGGAAACACAAGCTAATTGATCATTTTTGACTATAACTAACATTTAGAATTTAAATACATTTTTTTTTAATTTTAGTGTTCCTGATTCAAGAGTAAATCATTACTGCTTGTTAAAGCTGAAATCAGAACAGTGTGGTTTTTGAGAATATATAATGGTGGTAGATCTCTGTAGCTGGTAAGTTATGGACCTGTTCCAATATAATGATGAGTCAAGTTGTGCTACGCTGTCAAACCGCGTTGAGGAGATAGTTTCCATTGCCAGCAGAAAGGTTCAGGGTGTACTTTTAGATTGGAAATTAAACTCTCTTCCACCTCAATAGCAGTGTGGTTTCTTAAGAGACACCACCATATTTGGGGAACTACAGATTATAGTATCAGTGGTACTGTCTGTAACCACTCATAATATTTTGCATTAAGACCTCCTTTTTTTTTTTGTACATATCAAAATCAGTTTGTAGAATAGTCTTTGACTTGTCTTTCTACTCTTAAAACCTTGATGTGCGTACAGTGTACTTCATTACCTTATTGTAATTTGTTAGAAAATGGTAGGGAGTTTATTACATATTACACAATTATTTATTTTCTTAAATTATACAGTGAAGTCTACAATCCTGGGGCGGGACATCTAGTGTGGAGATATGTATGTACAGCAGCACATTGCTCAAGCTGCATGTTTAGCTTTTAGGGCAATGAAAATTTGACATTTATTAATACTCATTAAACCTGCAACACCAGCCCTAATGTTTAATGATAAAAGGTTGTCATTAAGAAAACAATTTATTGTTTGCTGAGAACGCAGTCTTTCCCAAGCCTCCAGTGTGTCACATTCATACAGTAAAACTTCATAGACCAGCATTAAAGTAGTAGTGTGACAACCTGTTAGCTGGTTGGTGTGAGTTTTCCATGACTCACTGCCCTCCAGCTTTTGAAGTCTAAATCCTCCTCACAGTGATGTGCGATAATGGCCTCCATGTTTCTGTGGGTGCTGCTGGGGCTTCAGGCTAAGTATTGTTTAGAGCACAGCACACAGGTGGGAGTAAGAGTTGGAGAGGCAAACACTTCACCAGTCATCACCGATCATCGCCATCGTGCCTGACCAAATCTTTTCTGATGAGGGCTCTGATTACTCAGAGGCCACAAAGTTCATACATTTCTTTGTAGTTGGTTTGGTATCAGCTATTTTCTTGTCCTAATAAATTCCAACCCTACTGACTGTGTGAGGATAAATACCTACCTAAATACTCCAGTGGTTAAAAACAAAACGAACGAGAACAAATCTATTTTACACCGAACATAAAAGTGCATAAATTCATTGTTTACAAATTGTTCATATCTCAAAGGACAGATAATTGTCCTTTGTTGTCTGTCGTTATCTGTTTGATCCAAAGCCCAGACATTTCCCCTCTACTGTAGATAGATGGCTTCAATTAAGAAGATCATATTGTATACAAAGACTGGCACAGGTTGAGACTTGGGCACTACACTGTAGTTCCACTGCTGTTTTTATCAGCCATGCTAGAGGTGTGGTTGTAGGGACGGCAGTGTCGGTAGGACGGTCCATCACCAAATATTTCATAATCTATTGAATGGATAGCCATGAAACTCTGGTTAAACTCTGTACTCTGGTTTTCATGGTCCCCAGAGGTTGAAGCCTACAGAATTTGCTGATCCCCTGACTTTTCCTCTAACGCCCCCATGAGAGTGAGATTTTAGCTTTTTATTGAAATATCTCAACTATTGGATGGATTGTCATAAAATTTGGTACAGATAATCTTGGTCCCCAGATGATGAGTCCTACTGACTTTGGCAGTCGCCTGACTTTCCATGTAGCCCTGCTAGCAGTTTTCACTTACCATGTGAAATATCTCAACATTTAATCAATGAATTGGCACAAAATTCTGCCTTTCATGGTTCCAACACAATGTATCCTACTGACTGTTCTTCTAGCTCCCCCATGAGGTTGACATTTTTGGTTTGGAGTGAAATATCTCTATTGGATTGATTGCCATGAAATTTGTTGCAGATGTTCATTGATGAATTGTAGTAACTTTTTTGTCTACCGCCATCATCAGATCAAAATTTTAATTTGTCCAATACTTTGGCCAGTGTACTCCATCGGAACTGCTTGTCAGACAGTTGAATAGCTTCGGAAACCTCTTGCCCTCACACCTTTCCGACATCGGATTAGGGGGGGTCTGTGTCTCCCACCCATCATTGGCCAGGCATGTGGAAGTGGGGAAGGAAAAATGTTTTAACTTCCCAAGGATAAACCCTGGCTGACCCCGCAACACTATGAATCCATTCCAGGAGAGACTGTCAATATCACATCTGTCCCATCTCTGTGATAGTCGGCTTTTGATTCTGACACTTTTGATTTCTGATGTGGGCAGACATTCCGTTGTACATACTAATTCTGATCGAGCATAAACCGACCCTTATACCTGCTAAACATTTGCATATTAGCATTGTTATTGTTGTGAGCATGCTAACATGCTGATGTTACCACTTAGCTCTAAGTACAGCCTCGCAGAGCTGCTAGCGTGGCTATAGATTCTTGTTTCATGATGTTACCATAGTACTTGTGAAACTCCTCCATGATTCATTTTGTCCTTTGTTTAACATGTTTTATTACATATATTGTATTTGATCAACTGACAGTGTGTACGTGTTTTATGTATGATGCTTTTTGTTGCAGTATAGTTTCTAGGCCTTTCATGTTGTTACATGATGAAAGCTTCATAACATCAGACAATAAAACCTCAAACTGTGGTGATATTGGTTGGATACAAGAGCAACAATAGCCTGAAGGCAGAGCAGTCTTAACTTTATTGCGCTGTTAAGCTAAGCTTGACTTGAACCTGACTCAAGTATTTACTTTGTCGCACCATGTTAAGTTGGCATTGAAAATGAGAACTGCAAGGCAAACATGTTCTGCCAACACCACAGCTCAAGTGTACTGTCAATATTTGAAAAATGCATTGGATAAACATCTCTCTATAAATATCTGGGTGAGGAATAGAGTACATTGTTTTGTAGAATTGGTACATTTAACAGGTATTTATCGCAAAGAGCTTGTAAATAAATGTTGTTTTAATCCTTGTGGAGAAATAGGGATGTTGCAAGCGTCAAATAAAATTTTACAGCAAAGAAATAATAGAATATATAATGGGGTGGTAATTATTTGGTTTTCTATCCTAGATAAAGATTATACAGTTACCTCACTGTCTCCTTTTTTTCCTACCTGCAGTCTGTGGCCCCAGCATCGACATTGGCAACGACATCAGTGAATTTAGGCGTCTAGAGAACTGTACAGTGGTGGAGGGCTACCTGCAGATTCTCCTCATCGGCGACAAAAACAACAACAACATCAACCAGGAAGTCTTCCGCTCTCTCAGTTTCCCCAAGCTGACCATGATCACCGACTACCTGCTGCTATTCCGGGTGTCTGGCCTGGACAGTCTGAGCACGCTCTTTCCCAACCTCACCGTTATCCGAGGACGTAACCTCTTCTACAACTACGCCCTCGTGATCTTCGAGATGACCAGCCTGAAGGACATCGGCCTGTACAACCTGAGGAACATCACCCGCGGTGCCATCCGCATTGAGAAAAACCCTGAGCTCTGCTACCTGGACTCTATCGACTGGTCCCTCATCATGGACGCAGAGTTCAACAATTTCATTGCCGGGAACAAGCAGTCCAAGGAGTGCAGCGATGTTTGTCCAGGCATCATGGAGAACAACCCTCAGTGCAGGAAGACCATGTTCAACAACAACTACAACTACCGCTGCTGGAATTCCAACCACTGCCAGAAAGGTAAGCTGACTGTCACACACGATACTGTAGCTCAGGAGGGATTTTTTTTTAAATTTGCAAACAGTCTAGCATTTAGCCTAATTTGTGTAGATGTGAATTTGGGAGTGTAATGAACGGCTCTGTGCCTACAGCTGTGGCATGCTGCCTGTCTCTTTAAATGCTTTAACTGGCTGTGTGGAGAAGGGAAGGCGACGTTCCCTGCAGATCTTTGCTGTAATACATCTTAGGTGTTTATACAATTTAAGGGACACAAAGGAAGAGCTAAACATACTTTTGAGGTTTGAGTTTTTCCTCTGCTGATGTCGTTGTGCAAGGTTTTCTAAGTATGTGCAACTGCTGGATTTCAAATGTCAAAATGTGTTCACTTATATTCAACAAACCTTGTGTTTTGGGGTGGTTATCTCCAGTTGGTGTGGATTATATTCTCATTCCTATTGCATTTATCTCAAAAGAGACAGTAACCCACATTTTCAGGTGTCTTGTTCAGTTCAATTATTGTCACCTGCCTAAAACAAGCTGAAGTAAAGGAGTAAATGCTCTAGAATTTAATTAAACTATCCCAAGCACAATAAGTGTGAACTCGCCCTTTAATTTTGTGTTTACGACTGCAGTGTTTTAGATGACTTGTTTTGCTGGTGCGTTTCAGACGATGTGTTTTGGCTGACTGAGTGTGTGTGTGTCTGGCTGAATTGTTTCCCTGGTGACTGGCGCCTTGCTGCAGACTCAGCATGTTGATGTTTTCAGTCTTGTGACATGGAACTGTCGCAGGACTGGCCTGGATTGCATGCATGTAAACACACACACACACACACACACACACACACACACACACACACACACACAGAGTCGTCGTCATCAAACACACTCGAAGCACAGACAAAGATGCAGGCAGGCACACACATAAACAGACAAATTACAGAGATGCAAATATGTCTGACACACACACACATACGCCCGGCCTGCCTTGTGTGTTGTTGAAGTGGCAGAGTGTGGGCATCAGGAGGTGGAATTTGTTGGAGGAAGACGTTTCTGGTTGGATGGAGGTGTTGGATGAACCAGGGGGTGTCAGCTGGAGACGAACAGCTTTAGTTATCATTTCTCCCATCAGCAGGAAAACACTGTGGAGAGTCCACAATAAAAACCGGATCTTTTCTCTCCTCTTTGTGCCTCTGTGTATGTGCTATCGGGTGTTAGACTCATGCAGAAAACAGGTGAGGTTTCTCATCCCTTAAGAAACAATATCAGTCCAGATCATTTAGCCAGTCATCATATGGATGGAGACCTAAAACCACCATGAAGCCCTATCTACAGTTTTGTCTTCACATGCAGGAATGCCACCTGGCTGCACCATCCACTCAACAACTGGCAGCTGTATTGCTTTGACAAAAACATCCTTGATTCAAAAGTACATAATATTTACATTCTGGTCATTTATGTGACCATTAGTTCTTGTTGCATCATCAGTCAAATAATCAGCAATTCTTAATATTGACTTAGTATAAGACTGGGCTTGAAGGTCGAGCCACAACATGACACAGTTGTGGAGTTTCTGAAGTTACTGGATTGTTCTGATGACAGAAATATTGACATAATATGGAGGTATTTTGTCAATATGACCTAGTCCTACAAGCAGCCAAATGTAAGGATGTCAAGCGTAACAGCGCCGTACAGAAACAGTACAGTCTCTCCTGACAGGATGCCGTCTTCCTGTCTGTGAACTCCACTGTGTTGAGACTAGACTACAATATTGTTTTTCAGAGGGCAGGAGGTGGTGGAGGACAGGAAATAGATTTGGATAACTTTTTTTTTTTTTTTTTTTTTTTTTAAGGCCCTGAAAACTTGAAAACTTGGCCCTGAAAACCAGTCTGCTTCATGAGTGATGGGATCCGACACAAACACACTATTTTCTGACATTTACGCTTTTTTCCAACAGCTTTTTTTATACTAAACTTTTGATGAATAATAAGAGAAAATAAGATATACCAAGAGGGGAAATTTGTCTCAAGTGTTGCAAACAGCTGCCTAAGATACCTAAAGTTGTTTTTTAATTTTGATGTTGCTTATTTTTGTCATTAATATTTCATGTTATGGAGTAATCTTCAAATTTGCTGTATCCAAGTTTTCAGGGGCTCTAAATAGCCAAGAACTAATACTAAATGTCTTTGCTAGTAGTATTCTCTATTACCAGTGCTACTGCAACAGGTGCTGCTACTGCTGTTTCTATTAGTACTGCCTTAACTACTAGGCCATCTGCTGCTGCCACTATTACTACTACAAGTACTTCTCCTCCTACTCAGATTACAACTGTAAAATAATAATACAGCTGCTTCTACTGCCTCTACTTACACCACTATTACAAGTACTGCAACTCCGAGTGATCTAGTACTGGAGCCACATTTCTTTTGTTTGCAGCTGTATGATGTCATAGTGTACACACGCAGACCTCTGCTCCGCTATTGTCCTGACAAACTGGTGCCAACACGGTTATAGTGCTGTCTGGTTGAAAAACCTTTTTATTTAAACTTTTTTTTCAATTATACAGCAGATAAGAGTACAAATAGACAGGAAGGAAAATTCAAACCTCCCTGGAGAATTAAAGTAGACTCTACTCCGGAGGTCCGGATAATTTTACCACACTTGTCCCAAAGCCTTGTGGTTTCAGTTTGTCCCAGGCCATTTTTTTATGATGTGACTGACTGGACAGATGAAGCACTTTTAGCCATGACTAAAAGTGTTGCGTTCGTGTTCAGTTAGATTCTTCCTGTCCAAGAGGCTGACATGTTTTGTGAAGTCAGTTAAAGTAAAAATGGAGAATGACCCTGTGAAGATGCATAAACAGTCTACTGGGCTCCAGAGGGAGTGTGTCAGCCAGGGCAAATGGGCCATCCGTTGCTGCTGCGACTGCCTTTAAAACAGAATTGATCTCGAACAACACGAGGACTCCTGCTCTTAGTGCAGAGACTGCATTGTTGTGCTATTTATTAGGCAGTTTATTGGAGAAGTCTGGTGGTAGTAAAGCAAGGCTTCATTAAAGTGAGGAAGGCTGACGGCTGAAGTTGTTGAGTTCGCTGACCAAACAGGGTCCATTCCCTCAAGTTGTTGTCTGGTAGATCCGCTGTCTACATGTATGCTACACAGTCCTGGATACAAATACTATAGTCTGATATTGCTGTATGTGGAATTGTGTTGTTTTACTTGATGTTTGTATGACACCAAACACACTGACCTCCATGTAGATGGGAGTAACAGAAGGCCGTATTATCATGAAAGTCATTTATCTCTTCAGATAACGCCCCGGTATCAAGCTACAGTAATCTTATCTGGGATCCATTGTTTGAATGTGTGCCTTCCTCACAGGCCTTGTGCTGTGCTGGCATGACAGTCAATGTTATTTCCGAGCTCATTCATCAGATCAATAAATGACTGAGGGGGAAAGTACCAGCCCTGTTTTCATTGAGTTAATATAAAGGACATGCTTTCAGCCTGAACTCATTCATAAAACTATTACAAGGAAAAGAGGGTTCAAAGCTTGTTTCCTTCTCTGGGAAAGTGGGTTTTTTTTTTTTTCGTGGTGGTGGGGGCTACATTCTCCCGTGTTTACTTCCCTCATTTGTTTTTTTGGAATCTGGTTTGGGTGTTTTGTCTCGTTCATAATTCATAAGCTTCTTCCAAAGAAGAGCCATGTCCGTGCATGCTGGGAAGCAAACACATTGCCTCACACACTCTCTCAAGCACACAAACCCACACACGCTCACACACTGAACAGCATGGGGGATGTTTTTCCGGTGCTTTGTGTGGTCGGAGGAGATGAAAGCACATCATTAAAGTACAAAGTAAGTCTTCTGGGATTTACTTGAAGGAATTTTTGTCTTTTTTTTTTAACCTCTGGCTGAAGGGATTACACATTAAACTAGAAGGATTGTCTTCAGGGTTGCTGCTCAGCCTGCCACTTGATTAATTTACCATCTGTGATGTGTTGGTGTTTTCCTGATTAGACAAACATGAACATTTTTTTTTCTCTAACAGTTATTAAAAGGCAATAAGGCAAAAATATATACAGTATCAGTCAAAAGTTTGGACACACCTCCCGATTCCCTTGAATAAGAAAGTGTGTCCAAACTTTTCAAAGAGTGTTATTTTTTTCACAATGAACGCAAATAGTATACAAATTAAACAATGGGACAACATAGGTGTAATTGTCATTTTGTTGTGAACAGTGGGTTTGCAAGACAAGATTAGTATGGGGGGAAAAAAAATACCTGAACTTAATGCCCCCATGTTAGGATTTGATTGTTCTGACTTTGGTGACACCTAGTGGCAGCATCTAAATAGACACTTTGGCAGACATCAGTGCATCTCCCCCATACACCTCCAAAAAAAAAAAGCCAGAACCTACAAAAATGTACCCCGACACTACAAATTGGGGTGGGGTCAGAGTGGGCGGCAGAGCTTGGTTCTGCCATTTGATTTTTGGCTGAGAAAATCTTATAGTTTATAGTTCAACCTGTATGTAAAACAATGAGATTAGATCTGTGCTGATGCAAAGTTCTTGTGTGCAGCCTTTCAGGTGTCCTGAATATTGTAGATCACATCAGTGACTAGCTTATTGTCACTTGTCACTTTTTAAATCAACACCCAAGAAAAAAATCATGTATGTTTTTTTTAATCAACATGCAAGAAAGTAAGCATTGTGTTCCTACAAGGAATGCACTGTAGTTTATGAACAAACAGCAGTAAAGCACTTTGCTTGTTACCACCATGAGTGCCAGTGTTAATATTTGAATAAAAACTAACAGGTGTGTATTTTATTGGCTATATTGGGTATACAGGCAAATCTCTGCCAATCAAATTGTCTGTTTAGACTCTGTGCTTTTATGGTAAGATGTACTGTTGTGATTTTTCAGCATGCAAATGCTGAATAACTGCGGCATCAGTGAAATTGTGCGTGTTGGCCGACATGCAGGCAACACACTATCAGCTGTCTAGCAGGAAAACACACTCCCATGTGTGTGACAGAGAGCTAAAGAGAGAGCGAGTGAGTTGTGGACTCAGTCCCAGCCCCCCTCCCACTCCTGTTTTCTAGTTGGTTTTGGATGTGGTAGATCCAGTGTTTATTTACCCAGGGCCTCTCTAGCGCTAGATGTGAGGCCATTTTTAAACATATATTTCCTTAATGTGAACGCATCAGTTTCTACCTCTCTGATGTCTTTGGGGTTTTTTAGAATTGAACCTTCTCTGCTGCATTTGACCTTGTAAGTGTCTGCTCTCACCCAGCATGTTGCAGATGAGTTAGCTTGGATGAGCATGGCTTGTGTTGATGATTTGTGCTATTGTGTGATTTTTTTTTTTTTAAGGGTTTGAGACATTAGTCCACTGGAAACAACCAGTCGTATCAAAACCAAGTTGCTTAATTGATCCTGTTTTCAACTATACTGTCTCCCTGCTGTTTTTAAAGACAACCAATCATCTGCTACTGTATATTCTCACTCATCATTTTTCTGTTTATCTGCGCGAGAGTGACTCATCTATAGTGAGGGTCTGATATCACCGTATGATCCGCTCAGCTCTGTTCTCTACAATACAGCAGTTTCCTTTTAGGTGTAGCACACAGTGACCACAACATTAGAACAAAGAGATGGAGCATGTGGCTGCATTACCACTTAGTCAAACTAGTCTTTGTCACTTTGCTGCTGTGAGCATGTCAGCTTTTAATATACAGCTTCTATACCACAGAGAGCTTTTTCATGGCCCTATGAAAAGTGGCCAGTACTTTAAGAGTGTTTCATTGGCGGTGTGTGTATCATGGATGTATAATAAGAGCTGGATAGGACACTGCCGCTCAGCCTTGCAGCCAATTTTTCCCAGTGGTCATTGGCAGTATTGCAGCGAAAAATCCCCCTGCGGCCCAAAAAGCTGTTTCCCCATAGACCACCACTGTTAAAGAGATGTCTGTTTACAGGACACCTTGAACTGCAAACAAGGTCAATTATGACTCTTTCTATTATGAATTTTTGATCCATGGAGGTTTTATATTTGTAAAACTTTCCTCGAGCCGAGAAAAGCGATTTAAAAAGTCTGTGGGCTGAGCGGGAACTCGTGGGCGGGGCCAGAGGGGGAAACACTACTGCGCATATTCAGTCAGCCGCACAACGTGGAAGCAAACCCGGAAGCTAGAAACTTTTTTTGGCGTATGCGCCAGCCGAGCAATTCTCATTGGAGTGAATGGGCGCCATCTTTGGTCTGATATCCAACTCTTATAATACATCTATGGTGTGTATGGACATAAGAAACCTCTGAAGTTCACTACACTTATTGTTATTTTAATTTTACAAATATTATATTATTTGTGACTTGCATCACTGCCACAGATGAAATAGATTGCACTGCTTTAGAGATAATAGTCTAAATATTCATGTTTGTTTTGAGAAGGCAAAACATAAAATGAACTAATCTATCTGTATTGTTATGACACTGACATTTCAATACAAATTTCGGTACTTTGATGCAGTTTTCAAAGGGAGGAGCACCTCTGCTGTTGTCCTTATCGACTATTCCCAAAGTCTCTATGGTAGAAGTCTTTAGCAAGCTATTCATAAAAAACAATACAGGTCAAACCACTGACAGTATGTGGCGTATACATTACTGCGTGTAGTGCAACAGGGGAGAGGGTGGTGGTGTTTTTGATCAGAGTATATTAAAGTCAGAGCAGCCCAGCTCCAGCAACGAGGGCATGTTATCCAGACAGTCTGACTTGTATGACCCAGTGCTTAGGGCTTAAGGAAGCCCAGGGCCTACCAGCTTCAGCTGATGTCTGTCTAATCTCTGCTATGATTAGCTTCATACCATCATGTACAGGACAGACACCCACTCCCTCGCTTGTTTTTGGTAAAGCAGGTGTGTGTCCAGGTGGTTTCCTGTGTGAATCCTTGGCCTGAAAGTGAATGAGAAACGTCCCTTCAGTTACTGCAAAGATGTCCATAAGGACCGACATTAGTGACATTTAATTCAGTTTGTGCTTTTGGCAAATCATCTTCAAATGTAATACATTTACTTAATACATACCTGCCTTCATTTTCACAAAAAAATCACTTCTACTACATCTGTTTATTGTCTGATGCTTGCTGATGTGTCCTTTCCATTTCCAGCAGAGCTTTTGATTGCCAGTTGACAGCCACTCAAATACAGCAGCTGATCATGTTTGTCAACATGTCAAGCCACATATGTTTAACAGACAATTATAGCATTAGAAAATTCCAGCATTTTTGGGGGCTCTTTGCACATTTGGCTGATGCCCAGCAAGCACTTTGAGGCCTGTGATAGAACGAAAAGAACTAAGAGAATTTTAAAATACTTTTTTCATGTGAAATTCTGATACATGTCTGAATTTGTTAGGATTTTGTCGCAGCGCGTCGTAATTTGATTTTATTGAGTGACTGTTTCAATGCACGGCTTCTCATCCAGTTTTGCAGCTGCCAAAACAACAGATCATGCTTCATTACTGCCATAAGCCCAGATTAACAGACAGCAACTGTGATGTCTTCTCCTTACGATGAATCTTTAGTAAAAGAAGCAAAACAATGTTAGTAATTCTAGTAAAACTATCAACTCTCAGAGCTGCATAAAACTGTATGATATTGTACATTTGCAGTGCAGTAATTAATCAGAGCAGCACTTTGCAACACTACGCAAAAAATAAAACATTCCGAGTTTTACAAGCTGGGAAGAGTAGAGGCGCAGCCAGTCACAGTGAAGATGTGGGAGGAAAATGTCAACACACAAGCAGAGGAGAGCAGATAGCGTTGCAACAACAGGCTGAAGTTAGTTGATAACCATCAGCTGGACCAATAAATTTTACCCAATAAGGTCTGCACTGAGTTGAAGTTAGTTTAAAGTTTGTTTTCAATCAGCTGGACTCAGACGACTAATGTTAATACAGCTAGTATTTTAGCTTCAATGGTCAAGTTTCCATCCAAAGAAAGCGCAAATTTTGACAGAATTTCTGGAAAATCAGCCATCCACCACTGTTATTTAAATATTAAGAGTTGGGCTTATCAAGATGGTGCTAATTCTCTAGCCTGGTGCTATTATACCATTGCAGAAGAAGAGGGCGCGACAAGATGACGTAATTAAGTGCACCAGTCAAATCTCAAACAATGGAAAACCATGTGGAAAATGTGACATTTATTTTTGAGCTGACGTTTTCGCCTGCTGCCCTTTCATCCCTTCAGTGGAGCAGAAGCTTTGGTGGATGATTAAGTCACATGCTTCATGTTCGATTTATTCACAAAGTCCGTGTCCATCGCACTTTGTCACATTTTCTGGTTATGAATACAACTTTTGCACCTCAGCTGTAAAATATTTTTTCGATATTTCAACTTTTTTCTCGCATTTCCAGTATTTCCGTTCAGGTTGGATGGAAATGCAGTAGTTCTGTAAATTTTATCGTCAAAAATATCGTTACAGCAAAAAGGCCTACAATATCGTGATATTATTTTAAGGCCATATTGCCCATGACCCAGAACCCGGAGGCTGTCAGGGCTGGTAATTATAGGGACTGCTTTGTAAACCAGGCACATCCATGACTACTTTTAGTGAACAGTCACACCCATCCCTGGAATTCCTGGAAGAGAACATTACTGGTTTGGCTGTGTTGAAGTGCCTACTGTAATTATGTGGCCTTTAATTGTGCTCTGTTAACACTGTCAGATTGGGATGAGCTGTGACCAGGGACTGAGATGAGTCTCTTGTTTGTGGATTCGAGGCTGGTTGGAATAGTTTGTTTTGTTATAAAGGCCCATTTTCCATCATTTGACTCTGCCATGATCACAGTGGAGAAATAGGATGAAAGACAGAGAGAAAAGGCAAAATACATTGGCCTTGTTGGAGGTTTCTGGTTTAGGGTAAGAATTTTGTGTTAGGTTTATGTAATTGGCTTACCAAGTTTCTGTATTTGTCAAGGATGTAACAAGCTCCATATAGAACATTTTACATTTTCTCAAATTGTATTAATTAATACTCCTGTTCTTTTACTGACTGGCTATTGATTCAAAGTTTTGCTCTCGTGACATGGCAGGGAACCCTCCTGCTTAAATGAAATAATCAGTATGGCAATATTTAGCCTTCCTTGTTACATATTACGCCCCAAAATGGGTGTAGCATCAACAAAAATATGACACACCTTCCTATTCACTTGAATGAGAGTGTGTCTGGTACTATAACTGGCAACACAATAAACAAGCTACCACACTTAAGAGGACATCATGAACAAAATGACCTCAGTGACAAAAACAAACACATCTGTCTCAACACATGTGACGTAAAAAAAACAAAAAAAAAACTGCTGGCCAATTTGAACTGAAACATTCATTACTACCAACATCCAGCCGTTTTTGGAAGTAAATGATTTTATCTGTGTCTGACTTTATCGTATCTGGTGGCTGAGCTCCAGCCTAGCAATTTATTCATGAAGGTAAAGAGGTGAAGAAAAAGAATATCTTGATACCAACCTCAAAAGCGTAATTTCTCACTGATCTCTTGTGGTTTCCAGTCTGTTTTTAATACATTACCTTCTTCATACAAGGTGGATGTACTGTATGCCCTTTGAGTATCTCTGCTTCTAACCGAAGGCTAGGTGAACTGACAATACATCCAGGCCTTGAAGTCTAGAAGCGATAAGTTGCCCAACGTGTTTGAAAGCTGCCAGAGAGGTCGGTCATTAGCACAGCCAACCAGGCCAGGCTGCCACAAGGTGAAAGAGAATCTTATACTCTGCCTCTTCCATCCTTTCCATCAAATTCCAGAGATATTTCTGTCTTCCCGCTCTAAATAAACACACAAACACAAAGGAATGTAGACAACTCATTCTGGTGCTGTGTGTGTGTGTGTGTGTGTGTGTTTGTGTGAGAGAGAGAGAGAGAGCTGGTGGGTGTAAACACAAGTAGGAATCATTAAGATTTCTAAAAATAGATTTTAAATTTCTTTCAACACAGAGTTTTGGGACTTTACTGAACTGTCCTTTGGGGAAAAAATCATGAGTTGAGTGTGATTTCTTGTCTTGATGTGTGCGAGGCCTCCTCTTTGTACCTTTGCACACAGTGTACAGAACAGCGTGTAGACTTTTTGTTCAGGTCAAACCTTCTGCATTGGGTCAGATTTCAGCAGTCTTGTTTTATGACCTAGGTATAACCCTCAGAAATGACAGACTCTTATTGTAGCCATTGTTGTCCCTGCAGGTGAAGCCATGATGATATCTGTCTCAATCTTAGATTTCTTTATCATGGAGTTTCAGGTATCAAGACACAGCTAATGTGATAGCTCCTTGTAAACCTCACCCACCCTGTTTATTGTCTGGCCTGTCTAGAGCTCCAGGGACCAAAGCATTTGATTTGTCTTGTCTTTTCCAGGTCATCTCAGGGATGCCAGGAATTCTGTTTGTCTTTAGTTATCCTGTAGTGTCAGCTGATCTGACAGATGTGTTTTCCCAACAAGTTCCACAAGGTTAACTGTTGGCTCTGTTTAGACTAGCTTAAACAGAGTGTTTTTTTTTCGATGTAGTGTCTCATGCTTTGACTAAGATAATTACAAGGAATATGATTTGCCAGCAAGCTGTGTTTTTAGAATGGCTGATAAGCCTCGTCTTCTCATTGCTCCTGTACCACGAAGGAGTGCTGAGTTGATAGAATTAATGGAGAAAAGTTGAAGTTGAATGTAGAAGGTTTTCTGGTTGTCATCAAAGATGCTTATTTGAATAATATTTGATTCCTTGCCTTGTATGGTCACCAAACTAGAACACTGTTTTGTACTGTACGTAATATAATCCTTAGTCATAGAGTACGAGACACAACTTACTGCTCATAAGCAGCCAAACAGTGTCTCATGTCTCTGCCTTTTTTTGTCTGAACCTCCACAAAACAGTGTCTGTGGCTAGAATCACAAATAGATCATGATTGGTAGAGTCTGAACAATTGAGAATAGAGAGTTTGCGTGTAGGAAACCAGTGAAGGATTCTTCCTTTTTGCTGGACCAGCAAATTACACTGGGTTGTTTGGGCACCTGCATGGAGGTGGGAGGGGTCATGCAACTTCATGCATGTCGCGCTTTCCTGTTTCACCTTCTTGCCGGCTGGTGAAAAGATGGGGCTGGAGGCACCAAGGTAACACATGTCTGTTTACTGTCTACACCCACACCAGACTAGCAGTGGAGATAACAATGATCTGCAAGGAAAGGACAGTCCAAAGTTGGGAGAAAAAGTGGGAATGTTTTTTTTTTTTTTTTTAAAGACAGAGGAGAAAATTATTGCAAAGTTTTACAATCCTGGAGAATAAACTGCTATCTTGTATCTTTGTGTCTGATAACATTTCAGACTGGACTTGCTGGTTTGTATTTTATCTTCTCACCAGTACTTTGTAGCAACATGCCCACACCTACAGAGATCCAGATGCAGATGTCTTGTTATATTCAAACTAAATCAAGCTGGGCACCTTTTGCTTTCTTGTTTTGCCTTCTGACCAAGATAAGCCAGTGTTTTCACACCCAAAAACAACTTTTCTAAAACATCCTCCAGTGTGCATAAATCAGGGAATGCTGGTGCTTTAGTGCTGGCGGGGAACACTAAGAGTTTCCAAAACTATGACGAATGCCAGGACAGACACGGTCAGGTACTGTGTGGATTTCAGAACAGATATTAGCACTACAGATATTAACCTTTATGCTGTCAGACCACCCTGCAGACATTAAACTGAGATTCCATCGGCCTCAGGAATTACTGTTCACCTTGGTGTGATGTGATGAGCTGACAGGCAGTAGGATGTGCACAGCTCTGTATGAATCCTCTCTTATAGAGCTAGAATGTCCATCACTAACAGGAACGATATTCTGAGAGTGCTTCACCTCTGCTAGTGTTTTTCCCTTTGAACAGACTGTAATTATCAACAGGAAGCTTCAGACCACACATGTCCTGTGGGACGCCTCCTCACACTGGGAGGAGTGGAGGAGGAAATCCAGCATTACTTTTGATATTCCTGTCAGCAACACTGCAGAGTTCTTTACCTGCACCAAACAGCTGGTGCTTAATGTGAACAATGCCTGTACTTGTTCAGGTATCTGCCTCGATGTTGAACTAAGTAACCTAGATATCTGATTCCTCATAGAAGTACGGTGAAGCTTTTGGTTTGGGAAAACTCTTTTATACAAGATTGATTTATTAATTTCATCAGAGCTGCGCACAATGAAGCTGTCCGAGTCCTCTACTTGGGATCCAAAAAAGCTACTAGGCACCAGCCAATGAAAACCATACCTCCTCCGTACTGTTTCCAGTAATAGTTTTCATCTAAATGACACACAAGTTCCAAGCAAATTCTGCCAAATAAAATGTGAAATACTGTGGGTTTTCATTGATGAGTGTTGTGAGAATATTCTCAAGATGGATCACAAAGATTACATAACTAAAAGAATGCCTGTAACTCTGGTATATTGTGTCATTTTGTTTGAATCTAGCAATTTCAATTGTTGGTGGATTTTGGCAGCCCAACCACAAACACATCTGTTATGGTAGATGGTGTGCTCACTCTTTGTTGTTGTCTCTATTGCTCAAAGCACTTTGTGACCAGCTTGTTTATCAGGCCGGACTGACTGGCAGCTTGTCATGTCTGTGGCTGTCTCATGCATTTGACCAGCTGAACTGACCGACCAGTTGTGATGTCCGGTATCTGCTGGGAGGCTCACAGATGAACAGGACAGTGCTGGTCAGCCGTGTAGAGCTGTGAATGAACTCAATAAATGGAGATCCTTGTTCTACTAACGCCAGTCAGCCTGTAGGCACCAGACACACCACTGACTGACTGTTTTTCTGAATGACTGATTCACTGACTGGCCTACACACTGACAGACTGTCTGGCCAGAACAGAACATGCTTTGTATAAGACTGGAAACACAGCCATATTGTTGTGTTTTCTGTCCATCATCTAGTTGTTGTTCTGTCTGAGGAGACTTTACTGGTTTGTTTCCCAATTCAGCCGGAATACTGGAACATACTGGGAGGACAGGGAGTGTGTGGAGTTTGGCAATAGGGTGGGGAAAATTCCTCACTCGAGTCACTCTTCATTAGCCATGTTTCTGTTAACCTATTTTTATGCGCATTTTGAAGTATTGCATTAAAAAAGCTTAATAGAAACGCCAAAATTCAAAAATACTTCCTCAGTTTCACAAAAAAAGTTTTTGCGCTCGCTTGAAGTGGATTTTGGAAATGTCAAAAAAGTTTACGTGCAAAATGGATAATGGAAACACATTTGTCGAATAAATAATTACGTAGTGAACGTTTAACTCACGACAGTTTCTGTTCTCGGCGTCTTCTGGCGTCTCCAGATAGCATGAAGCATGGCCAATACTAGCTGACATTAAAGAACAATTACAACTTGCCCAATTGAAACAAATTCCTTTAGACCTCTCGTCAAGGCAATATAGCTAATTGTTTTGTTTCTGGTTGGCAACCTCTACTTCTTCTACTCTGTTTATTGGCAGATTATTTAAGCCTATACCGCCATCTTCTGATGAAACTATGCATTGCGTAACCTAGTTTATTCGCTTCAAACCAGTTGATGGAAACACAGGTAACATCAGTTACCTCCGTTTTTAGGGTCGACTGTAAACTTCTGTTGTTCCTCCGTTGTTTCATGAAAGTGTTTCTCAATTTTCTTGTTTTATCTATTTCCAGCCCTTCTTAGTTCTTATGTATTGCCATGGAGCAGATGCACATTTGGTAACAACAATGATTGTCTCACATGCTCTGATTTTTAGAAAGAAAATAAAAAAACATAAATCTAATCCAACCTGATTTAAGCGGGAATTAAAGAGAAATGACAGCTAAATTACAGCGTGACCTGGGTCAAACAAGTTGTGTTCGACCTTTTCGGGTTCAGACTGAGAGTCAAAATTGTAGTGCACACATACAGCGGATGAGGCTGAATGGTGATGAATGAAATGGTGCAGATCAATATTCTTTTGTCTGCTGGTCAGTCAGAGACGGTCACATGTTCTGGTTGTTTTTTTGGTAGTAGTGAGTGGTTAGTATATTCATTTTCAGAATGAGTTTGGAATAAAACACTGGCTTTTGCTTCAAAGATAGTGAATGGGAGAATCAAAGGGGACTAAACTATGATATCTGCTGGAGAGTATTTCTGTCTGTCTGCCTGGTAGTTGGGTCCAGGGGGGCTTTTAGTTTTAGGGGTAACTGTCTCTCTCAGCCGTAATACACATTCCTGCAATGACAGCGTAGCCTGCAACATCAAAGTCTCTGTGTATGTATAATTGTATACTGGGAATTTAGTTTCCGCAATCAGAAGTGATACAATATGGACATAGTGACATTATTGAAACATTTAATTTAAAACTACCTGTAATTAGGTAGGATATTTATGTTGACATAAGATGTTAATAAAAGGTGGGAAAAGGATGTAAAACATTATTTATATTATACATAAAACAGATTAGTCTTTAATTAATAACCATGTTTATATCATATCGAAAACATTACCTACACTGTCATTTTAGGCGTAATGGTTCAGCCCTGCCACAGTGGGACTGATAATTATCATAGGGGAAGTTGAAGGAGCCCCGGAGGCTTGTTCCTGGCAGTCTTTGTCACCAGGGCAACACAATTAACGGAAAAAAACATTACAATCCCAATATTGACTACAGCAATTTCCACCTCACTTCCTAATCAAGTCAAGTCAGAGTTATTTAGATAACCCAAATCACAAGTTTGAATTTTTTTTTATTTAAAGAGGAAGTACTGGCTCCACCATCTCCTCTCCAATTCAAAGTGTAAATACTTTTTTTTTTCTGTAATAAAAATCACAGATCATGTAAAATCAGTTATTTAAAGAATTGTCTGACAAGTTGTAGATCAGACCGTTTTGAGGGTGTTTGATTTTGACATAAGCTTGTCAAATGCAAGCAGGTGGACACTTGTGGATCTATTTTTAGTGTTCTTTGTAATGGCAAAGACTGACGTTATTAATCAGATTTTAAAAAATGCTAAAAGCTTTACTTGCTTGAAAGAAAAGCACATAACCAGTTACTGTTGAGTTGTTTTTGTGGGTTGAACTTCCACCTTTGAAATATTAACTGATTTTGAATTTCTGGTTAGTGCTGGTGGAATCGAAGCCAATATAGATCTCTGTGTTTTTGAATCAGCTGCTGTCATCAGTCTAGACATCTGCCATGCCCTGTTATTGTTGTCCTGTGCTGCTGAGTAGCATACACTGCTAAAGCCTGGAGCGTCATCACAGCAACTGTGTGTCTGTGTGGGACATCCTGTTCCTATCACCCTAGCATGGGGGCTGAGAACAAGGATTAACAATTAGGAAGGCATTTATTCATACTTGATCAGCTGAGATAGAACGGGCCACCAGTCCACCTGCTCCTTTCATTTTTGAACCAGCCAACAAGGCGGGTAGAATCAAATATGACTGTATATGAAGTCCTGTTTGATTCTACATGTTTGTAACTTGCAGAAGGGGCTGCTAGGATAGATTAGTTTAGAGGCAACAAACCAGAAACGTTCCCGCTGTTCGGCTGGTAACTGGTGTGAATTTCCCAGCCTACCTTCCTGCTGTGCTGGTATTTCTGTCTCCCTGGAAGCCCTGTATCTGCTTTTTGACCCACAGCAGCGATCTTTATCCCACAGCTTGTGTGCAGAATGGAAAAGGTGAACTGTGACTGTTTGAACTCTAGCAACTCTACAACTACAACCCACCCCTTAACTTTCTAATACATAGAAAGAAAATAATATGACTTAAACATCAAATTTTATTTGTGGATTAACAGCCTCTTTAAACCAAGCACTGCTGGTTAATAAGACATGGAAGCACAACCTGACCAATTTGTCAGGTCTATTTTTTTTTTTCAGTGAGAATTCAAAAACCTCATGACATCTACATTATACTATAGTAGTAGTAGTCCACTTAGCACCTGACAGTCCAAATAATAATTGGTTACCTTTAGCCTAGTTAACTAGAAACTACAACAATTTTATTAGTCATCTAGTTTAGTTTCAGTGTCTTTTATCACAGTGACAAATCTAAAGCAGCAGGATTCAAACACTGTAAAATACCGCATGTCAATAAACCTTGAAAGAATTGATAGGTTTGTGGGTGTGCACTGTCCTGTGTAGATAACAACAACATACCGATATACACATGTCACTTCAAAACAAGATAATGAAAAGCAATTCCTGGGTTATGTGTAAGTGAGTCATTGTATTAAATACATTTTATGGTGTTGTTTCTCCTCTTTTCTCTACAAATGTACTATAGAAGCTAGTCAGCCAAAAAAGAAGATTTTAATTGGGTTTCTTTACAACAAAGGAAAATGTATCAATGCATCGTAAATAAAATGTAATTGAACCATAATAAATCACAATGCTTTATTTAGGTGACTTATGTCAATGCAGTATTATATAAATAATAATACACCAGGTTTTTATTGGTGTCATCATCTTTGATCAGTATACAGGATTGTTGTCTTGTAAATCTTGAGGACCTAAATGTTTTTAAATTAAATAATCTGAATTCTTACCTTAAATGTGCTTCAGGATTGTATACAAGTACTGAAATACAGTGTCATGTATTTTAAATCTTTGCTCTTTTCTGTGCACCACCAGCTTAGTTCTGCATAGCAGCAGCAGTTTGTGTTGTCTGGCTCCCCCAGCTGGCAGCCCTGTCGTGTGTCGTGTGTGCGTGTGTGCGTGTGTGCGCGTGTGCGCGCGTGTGTGTGTGTGGCTTTTGACGAGACATGCTATGTAAATGGTGTTTTTGTTTCCTCCTCTTTATCGCCATCTCTATCTCTTCTTTCTCCACCTTCCTCAACCATGTCCTCTTCCCCTCCTCCTTTTTTCAGATCTTCCTCTTTTGTAGTTCTTTCTTTTCCTCATCCTCGCAGCCCTGTCTCTTCTTCCTCATCCATCCTCTATACTTCCTCCTTTTCTCTAGCTCCTTCTTATTCTCCTCCTCTACCCCTTGCTCCTACTCCTCCACATCCTCCCCCAGTGCAGCTCTGCATCAATCTCTCTCTGAAAGAGTAGTAAGGAGAAGTCTGAGAATAAAAGCTGGTATCCATTATGTTGCGCACATCCTGTGGAATGCTGATGTACAGTACACAAACCCGTCTCACCCCTCCACCAGTGTCCACCTTTTACTGGTCAGTGAGTCTGTCAGCTAGTTGTGTTTAGGAGGCAGCAGACAAGCTTCTCCAGCCTGAGCCAAACTTGAGATTATCTCCTCCTTCTCCCTCAGATATCCACACGCCCGAGGCTGTACATTATCACATTGCAAAATGACACCTTACCGACACAGCTCCCATCACCCCATTGCAGAGGTCAGAGTGTGAGAGACGTTGTCGGGGGGTGGCAGGGACTCGGAGCACAGAAAGAACATTCTGTGCCAGAGAAATGCAACACTGGTTCTCTCCTGCTGAGCACAAACAGCCTGCTGAATGGTTGGTGGGACCACACAGTCTGAAGGTTCTGATTGGCTTTTGTGTCTGTTAAGAGGCGGGCTGGAAGGTCATCTCATGGTCACTGCCTGATGATGAATTCTTGTCATATGGGAAGGACAGCAGATTTCTCCAACTTCCTGAATTCAGATGTCACCCAAAAGGAAACTGAGTGACTGTTAGAAACTTTGTGTTCAGAGTGTTTAAAGTGCCTCGCAACACACAGATACTGTATTTGATTTTTTGTTTGCAGTTGACATTGCTGGTCTGCTGGGCTGACAGGGTGTAGTCTGCACAAACTCAGTAGTTTAGTGTGATGAAAAACAAGAAGAAATTTACACTGAAATTATAAAAGTTTTGGGAGGACTGTAGCTTAAAGGGGACCTATTGTGCTTTTCTTTATTCTCAGTCTATATATGTTACAATGTCAGATGTTCATATTAAATGTGGCCAAAGTGTCAAATAATGAGGTAAATGTATGTAGAAGTAATCCCTGTGAGCAAAAAGCACCAGCTTCAAACTGCTCTGAACACTCAGTTTCCAACGTTTTTTTCTACTTTCAAACCAAGCTGACATCAACTCTTGACAGATTCCTTTACATGGTCATCTGCTGCAGCGTGTGTGTCAGCTTCTCTTTTTGGTGTTCACTGCTCCGCTCCGTTAATATTAAGGCATTTCTGTGGCTGTTTCTACTTGTACTATTCCTCCCTGCATTATTTCTAACAGATCTGCTGAACAAAGAGCTCCAAATATCTCCAGATCTCGTTGTGTTTTATCGTCGCTAACAAAGGTCTGCTAAAACGGTGGATGAACACACTTCATTTCCTGTAAATTCTTCACAATAAAAGTCTCCAGTTATTTAGTCATTTAAAAGCTTTTAATTTGAAGCAGAAAAAGCAGGAAATGTTGTTTTCATCAGGAGTAACTTAACACGAGTCTGATATGTTCCGAAAGCGATCAGCAAACAGATAGAACACAGATAGAATAAAGACGTCACACAATAAACAGGTAATGAGCCTTACCAAACAGACGTCTTGCTGTAATCTTTGTTGCTGCGGATGTTTGTGCTGTGTCTGGTGGCAAGTGTCTTTTTTTGACGGGGGCCCGGCACGGGCCACTGACAGACTGAGGACAGCATTAAGGTAGGGCCCTGTAGCTTCTGTGATAACAGAATTGTGTACTTGAGAATTTAACAAAAGCTCTAACACAGATTCCATAGAGCCCTACATTAAGTCAGTGCTAAAGCTGACTGGAGATGTGAAAATATGACTACATAATGTGTTGTTATAAATAAGGCATTTATTCAACACAAATTTTAAAAAATCATCAACAACTATAGCAGAGTCTTGCTTTGCTTGAAGGACTGCATCATTTATTTTTATGGCAAAATGTGGACCATAATATACATGTACAGCTACATTCACAGTTTATACAGCTCACCCAGCTCTCTGCCTATCAGCACACCTCTGTCCACCCTGACAGAGGTTTACCGACAGTTTACCGTTAGCCATTAGCCTGCACACAGCTACAGTAAGTAACTTTCCAACCATTTTATGTGTTTCCAACCGAGCCACCCCACTGTAACTGTAGTTTAAAAAACATCTTACAAATACATTTAAAAAAATTTCCCGATGCTTAGTTCCGGTGTTACAGTTTAAGTGGTTTTTGAACTGGTGATATCTGCGTGGGTGACGCTGATTCATCTGCCATTGATCATGTTTTGTATTTAAAGGCTGCAGACATTTATTTCTCTTACCGCAATATTCTACACTATTCAGCACACTCATTCATCAGATTTAGACATAACTGTCAGCTTTCATTTTGCAAACAGGAAATTGGATAACCGCACTGCGTGATTTTAAATACAATCACTGCTGATCAGAACTGTTGTCTTTCCTTATAACGTCACATTATTGGCTCAGTCTAGCTACTGTGTAACAAAACACAAAGCTGTGCTGCATATATCAGCTTAAATTTGGTCGTGCTGTTAATGTGAATCTGTAGGATTGGCACCATTATTGTTGTTATTTTTTCCTTTACATCTTTACGGCAGAGTTGGCGCGTTGTCTGTGCTGTTATGTTAACTATTTGATTGGTTTCAATGATGAAGATGTAAAAGGCAGCCAGTATTGCTTGTAAAGCTACAGGCAGGAAACAAGGGTCCCTGGCTGGAGTCGTACCAGGAAAGTTGCTGTCTCGTGGCATGTGCAGTAATCATTCAGCTACCGGGGCACTTACATGATGTGATTCTAGCTTTATATAGTTTGGCAATATTATATAAAACCACAATTCACTCTAGCTTTCCAATATCTAGACTAAGGTGACCAAGTTCACACAAATGTTTTTAAAAGCATTCAGGTTTTATTATTGTAAAGCATCTACTAATGTTAATGCCACAGTTAGCACTGGGACTCGTGGTTTCATGTCTCTCCAGTTGCTTTGATGTCTCCATGGTATACTTTTTAAGACATCAGTGGTGATACAATATAACAGTCAGCGGTCCAGCGGGTTGGTTCCCAGTTGTTTCCCCATGTATTTTGTGTTGAGACCAAAACGAATGTTCCAGTAAACCGTTTCTATTGCAATGTTTCAAAAGACAGAGAAGAGAACGTAATGGAGAGAAATACATCCATGATCAATGAGAGGCGAAGTAATCAGAATGTTTATTTCCTGGTTAGTCAACGATAGGTCCTAACAAGCCACGCCTACGACACATCTGTCTCACGCACGCAAGTCTCACCAGTTAATCGGAAACACCAGTTAAACTGTAACACCGGTGGGGGGTTAACTTAGGCTGCCGGGCTTGCAATATGCTGGCAGAAACCGTGATATAACCCTGATTTAAGCATTAACCCCCCAGTTGCAAAAGACATCTTGTGTTGAAGGACAACATTGCATTTTATGGCAGCCATGTTTCCTGAAAAACACACTTCCTTAAGTTTTTAACTCAAAATTGGCGAGGTAAAACACCAGGCAGATGGTTGGAACCTTTTTATGAAGTGTTTTTGGCCTGGGGAGTCACTTCCTACTCCAATTTGACATCTGTTTTTGGATGCTGTGCTTCAAACAGCCTTAGAGTCAGTGTCCAGATCTTTCAGCATCAGTTAACCATTGTGAAAAGAGTATTAAAACAAGTACATGCCTCAAATATACTGACTGAACTATTTATGATGGAGTTATTGTGGATAAATCATTTAAATATAAATAAGAGGAGCAGCAAAGGAAAAAGACAATATTCCTACTAAGCTGTTTACGTGGCAAATGAAAATAAATATTCCACTAATATTCCCATTTACATGCAGCCATGCATACTCCGTTTATCACGTCAAGATATGGAAAAATGGTATGGCTGGAGCTGCTTGTGCCATTTTGCTTCTTTGTGTCAGAATAAGATTTTTTCATATTTTTCCACTTGTTCGACCGTGCGAAAAGAGCCTCCCTCTTTCATTCATTCAACAACCTTATTAAAAAGGTCGGCGTTGCGATGTTTGTGCATATCCAAAAACCTGTTGATATCCAAGTCTTCCAAAATGTTTCTCCTTCTGACCAGAAATGTGGGCTTTTCTCTTGGGTATGCATCTCTACCCCAGCCTTGCAAACTGTTGCCTAGTTGGTTTGTGTACAACACACAGAGCTGACCGTAAACAGGCAGGAGGCCGTGTGTCGCAAACTGCGGTAAAAACCCCAATTGAGACGCTGTATACATGCCCAAAGAATGCTCCTAAAACCCAAATAATATCGGCATATCCCACGGAAAATGCTACATTCGGAAGCCTAATTCGAAATATCCAAACGAAATGAGCTGTTTACATGACCCGTATCAAATTTGGAATATTATCATATTCAGAATAACAGTGGGATATTGTTGTGCATGTAAAAGTAGTCGGTGTGTTGGACACAGCTGGTGGAAGCAGCATGTTGAAAGGCGTTAGTGTTTTATCACTCAGCATCTTATAAACAGCACATCATTTCCCATAACTTGACTTTGTTTGTTTTATTTTTAAACAGCCCCTGGCTAACCTAAGTGGATGACATAATCATAATTACAGTTTTGTGTTCATCAAGTTGTTTCTGGTTCAGATGGTCCTGTCTCTTTGTTTATGCCTTACAGAACACATACTCACTAACACACACAAATAATTTCAAGCAGCGGTTTACAGTGTGGCAGACAGTTTGTAGAGTCAGTACGAACCAATCAGCCGCTGTCTCTGTTTGTGCCGTTATGTTGAACCAATGAGCTCCCGCTAAAGCTGGGTTCAGGCTGGATGCTTAATTTGAAGGTGTGTGTCAGCTAGTGAAATGAACAGCTTTAGTGCATCATGCTAGATTTAAAAACCTCTCCTGTAGAGATAAAGGCCACCACAAGGTGCAGCTATGTTCTATACGTAGGTCAGTGTAGTGTTTTCCTCCTGGAGCTCCTCAATCAGTTTTTCCTATCATCAGTTAAAATATCCTCTTATTTAGAGGGGCACCACAGCAACTGGGAGAGTTATTTGCAGCAGTGCTCGCTGGAAAACCCGGAGCGGAGAGGCTTTTGTCACTGTGGATCTGGAATGACCCCAGACTGCACTACAGCCCACCCAGCAAACAGCTGTGTTAGACAAAACCTTTGACAGGCTGTTTGTTCGATATGGTTTTATTAGCCGCATTTACATTTTTAAGACAAGAAGAATTTGGTTGATTTGAAGCAGCATACACGCTCTCCTCACCGATGCCCCTTTTTTTTTTTTTTTTTGGTGTTTTACACACTCTAATCTGGGCTCAGAGAGATAATGTGTATGTTTGTGCATGCTTCTGCATGTGTGTTTGTCACTCTCCAGTAAATGCAAATCATTTGTTTGGGACTGTAGCCAGTAGCGTCATGCCTGAGTCTAAATCAGGCTGAGGACTGACTGGTTGTGTTTGTTTGTCACGCTCTGATGTTTGCAAAATTAGGGAATTGCTCCTTTACTTTGTTTTTCTTACTAGATGTATAGAGATATATATGATTGACAAGAACAGGGACATTAAGGCAGGTGTTTCTGGTGATACCTGCAGCTGACTAAAACAGCTTCTGGCTGATCAAGACATTTTTTAAAATGCTGATCCAGTTCCAAGTTTTTTGTTTTTTTGTTTTGTGACCCACCAAGTATGCCAGCTATTAAAAACACCACATTGCTCTCTTTAGATTATCACATTAGAACTGTATCCTAATGCTCGCTGACATGCTTGTTGACATTTGGCATTTTGCAGGTGTACCACAAAATGTTGAAAACTGAACTATGTGTTCATTCTGTCCCAGATCTATACTGACGCTGCTCTCTACACACATATTGAATAACATACAGTATCACAGACATAATACAAAACATTATAGGGAAGCTTTTTAAAGGAATAGTTTTGGGAAACACACATTTGCTTTCTTGTTCACTAATTAACACCTTATATCCTGTTGATTTAATCCGTATAAAAAACGAAGTGTACAAACACCGCATTGTAGTTTTACGGGGGGTTGTGTGCTGGACTATTCCTTCGGCCAGGAGCAGTCATTTCCTGGAGTCTCCACTTGTTGCCTGGTAACCTCGCAGTGATGACATGACTCCAGTAAACGACTGGTCCTGGCTAAGGAATAGTCCAGCACACAACCCCCTGTAAAACCACAATGTGTTGTTTTTTACTAGGGGTCGACCTGTTATCGGCTTGCCAATTATTGGATATTATATTATAATCCGATATTCAGCATTTTTATGATTATCTGAATTTTTTTTTTTTATCCGATTGCTGATATGCGCTACTTTGGCAGCCGTTTCTCTCTGTCTGTAGTCACCCCTCTGGGGTCTCAAGCAATGTCCCGCCCACAGCACTATCTGATAGGCTATTACTTGTGACGTGTAACCAATCAACACTGATGGCTGTGCATGCTGCTGTGCACAGAGATGTATCTGACATCTGAAACATGACAGAGACACAAATACACACTGAGTTTTTTGTAAGGGCCACTGGTTTAATCTTTAAGAATGTTTTGTAATTTATAAACTTATCATTATGTTATTTTATGTAAAAAATTTAATCTGAAAAGTAACTAAAGCTGTTAAATAAATGTAGTCGAGTAAAGTGTAAAAATGTAAAGTAACATAAAATGAAAATACTCAAGTACAAGTACCTTAAAATTGTACTTAAGTACAACACTTGAGTAAATGTATTTAGTTACTTTCCACCACTGCATTTAAATAATTGAAACCAACTAAAGGCTTTTCAAAGCTATTGCTGTAATAAATCAGTTATCGGCCTCCTTGATTACTAATAATCGGTATCAGTATCGGCCCTGAAAAAAACGGTTGACCCCTAATTTTTACACTTTGGTTTTTGTACAGATCAAACAAACAAGATATGGCCTATCCCAACCTTTGTTGTATGTTGTTCCCCATCTCTCTTTCACCCCTCATTTCCTGTCAAGTCTCTACTGTTGCTATTTAATAAAGGCATAAAATATCACAAAAAATATTTTTAAGGAGATAGAGCGATAACATGTTAATTGGTGAGCTTTAGAGGTGCTGTGGCAGGTTGATTTAGTTCCATTTGGACAGAGCCAGGCTAACTGTTTTCAGTCTTTGTGCTAAGCAAAGCAAATGACGGTGGGTGGTAGCTTCATATTTACTGCACAGACATGAGAGTAGTATCAATCCTCTCATTTATCTCTCAGCAGAAAAAAACTAATAAGCATATGTTCCAAATTGTTGAACTATTTCTTTAAAGAAAAGTTGTGGTGTTGAATACATTTCCATCATGCAAAGCACCCATTTTAATGCAGTCCACTAAGTATACATGGTGCAGCTGTAATATATATATAAATACAAATATGTCTCTCAGCAGATATTCCAAATAAAACAGATCAGGGTTAGAAGCAAGAAAATGTCATGAATTCTCTTTAATATCAGTTACCTTGTAGAAAAAATGTAACATCCTGTGGGGAAAAAAATACATATTTTGGTTCACCCATATTGGTATAATACTTCCTCTCTCCCTCTCTCTCTCTCTCTGTCTCCCCACCAGAATGTCCAGAGAAGTGTGTGCGGCGAGCGTGTACAGCGGACGGCGAATGCTGCCACCCCCAGTGTCTGGGCAGTTGCACAGTCCCAGGTAGCGACACAGCCTGTGCTGCATGTGTGCATTACTACCACCAAGGCCGCTGCGTGGCTGACTGCCCACCTGGCACCTACAAGTTCGAGGGCTGGCGCTGCATCAGCGCCGAGCTTTGCTCCAAAGTCCACCTCCCCGACTTCGACAGCTTCATCATCCACGGTGGAGAGTGCATGTCCGAATGCCCGTCTGGGTACACACGCACCGCACCCAACAGGTGAGCTGAGGTTGGCTGAAATGGAGCCGCTGGGTGGAGGTACTCTTATTGTTGGCCTCACATTGGTACCAGATCCACACCCTGCTTAGTTTCCATTCTAAGATTTCATCAGGGAAAAAACTGAATGTAATACTACAGCTTCAATAAATTGCAAGTCAGCTACTTTTGAGGCAATGAACCATCTTTAATCCCATTATAAACCCCTGGTTAACTGGTAAAATAATGAAAGTTGCTTGTTAAATCTTGATGTCATTTAGTGGGTACTGTGGAACATTGATATAAAGGATGGAAATTAAAAATGAAAGGTCAGGTGAGAGCTCAGTGAGTTTAGAAAATGAATGTACGTCAGTGAGACACTGTCCATTTAGTGTCTTGTCTACCTCTCTGTCTGTCTCCAGTATGTTCTGTACAGCTTGTGATGGTCTGTGCGATAAAGTATGTGATGAGAAGGTCATCGACTCCATGGATGCCGCTCAGTCTCTCAAAGGCTGCACTGTTATCAAAGGCAACCTGCATATCAACATCCGCAGAGGCCGTAAGTACTGCAGCGTACCACAACAACACTACAGTTAATACTAACATAGCTACACTAATTCTGCTGCAGCCAGTGTAGCCTACGGTTTCTCAGCTGGTGTGGGGATTTTAAAAGTGCTGTCAGTTACATACTGTTAAACCATGACTGATGACATCAATAGCCCTGTAAGAAATTAGTTCCAGATTTCAATTTTTTCTCTACAGCAGCTCTGGACTTGGATTTTCTAAACACTGGCAACCGATACAGTTACAGTATGTTTTTCTTACTGAAATGTTCTGCGAACAAACACGACAGAAATTTTTCTACAATGCAGAAGTGATGTCAATATTAGACTAGCCATTACAGAGATATGAACTTACATAAGACGTGGAAAAATACAGTAAGTATTAACAGTAGTGTGTGTGTGTGTGTGTGTGTGTGTGTGTTTAGACAACATGGTGGCAGAGCTGGAGAGTTTTACAGGTTTGATCCAGAGAGTGACCGGTTATGTGCGGATCAAACACTCACACACTCTGAGCTCCCTGGCCTTCCTCCGCAGCCTCAGATACATCGACGGAGAAGACCTTCTGGAAGAGTATGACCACACACACACACACATATATATACATATTTATGTACAAACATTTACACGCCCCAACAATTCACAACTATCAATTCAGGAGTTGTGAAAACGTTTGTGTCCTGGTCGAGGTCATCACAGAGCTATTGGCAGGATGGAGAGAGAAAGAAAGGAAAGCGCTCAGTTTGTTAACTGATGTTTTGACTGTGAGGTTGCAGACTGGAAAGTATTTTACGTCAGATTGACCTGTTTTGGGTCAGTAACTGTAAAATCATCACTTAAGTTTAAAAAACTCACTTGAGTCACTGTTTCTTAACTGAAAAAGTAACTATACTGCCTGAAGCACATGTGACATTTTTATAAGACCTTGAATGTAGCATAACTCCCAACAGTCCAAGGAAAGATTCTCTCAGGGTCATGGCAAGGCCTTCACTCCCCCCTCCTTCTGTTCTCCTTGAGTTCACAGGAGTCTTACTGTCCCAAGGTCCACATTACAGTCATTACTGGATGTCTGGGTGTTACCAAATGACTCATAAAAACCTCTCTTCTCCTCTCTCCTCGCTGAACTTGAATACTAAACTAAAACAATCACTCCTTGCTTAGTCTGATTTCCCTCTAGCATCTAACTGGGTCATTAAACCACCAGCTGAAAATGGAAGAGTATACTACTCTGCTACTCTTTGTTCATTAGCATAGCTTCCCCTTATAGAAATGGAACTAGCGGCTGTATAGGACTTTATACTCTTAAATACTTTCTTTGTGTGACACCTCATTGTGCTGTTTTCCATCATGCACTGAAAAATAGGGCATTGTCTCTGATGGGAAAGTTGGCTGTCAGCGTGGCATAAATCACCACACACACAATAAGCCAACACAGAAACATCATACAATGAATGAGGAAGCACATTGTTGACTATCATTCCTCCCTTCCTTCTGCCCTCTAGCATGTACGCCTTCTCAGCATTGGACAACCAGCAGCTCCAGTACCTTTGGGACTGGAAGCAGCACAACCTCACCATCAAGGCAGGAAAGCTGTTCTTCAGAGCCAACCCAAAGCTCTGCACATCTGAGATCCGCAAGATGTGGGAGAAGACAGGCATCCAGGGCCGTTTCGATGAGAGCGATTTCCGACACAACGGCGACAGAGCCAGCTGTAAGGATCAAACGGGCTTCGTTCCGAAAACCACAAATATGATAATTGCCATGTCCAGTAAATGCACAGGAGTTACTGTAGCTTACTATGCAAACACCTCCCCCAGGTCTGTTAGAGGGCTTTTGTTCTGTAACACGTGTCAGTAATTACTGCACTAAGTCAACAGACTAATTGCTATGGATTTTAAAAGAAGCAGATTGAAGTGCTTTGGTTTTAACTAACTATGCTCTCTTTTAACTAACTCCCTCGCCCTCGTCTCCCACAGGTGAAAGCACTATCCTAAAGTTTAAGTCCAACAGCACCAGCAGTACGAGGATCAAACTGACCTGGCAGCGCTACCGCCCTCCCGACTACAGAGACCTCATCAGCTTTATCGTCTACTACAAGGAGGCGTAGGTTTCCTCACAACAGCCCCAGTCATTAGCTGTCTCCTTCCCTGGGCAGAGTACGACTGATCATAGCAGTGATAAAACTGCTGGATTTAAAACTTAAAGGTCCATTGTGTAGAATTTAGTGGCATCTAGCATAACGGACTTGGCAGAAATGGAATATAATATTCATAAGTATGTTTTAATTAGTGTATAATCACCTGAAAATAAGAATAAGCCCTTTATATCTACATACATTGAATTGCTGTCACGTGATTGGTTGGTTAGATATTTGTGTTAACGAGCAGTTGAACAGTTGTACCTAATAAAGTGGCTGGTGAGTGTATATGTAATTTAAAAAAAGTAGAAAATTTTGAGATTATTCATCAGCCTCCGTCACTATCCGTCCTCTTCTCAGGCCATACCAGAACATCACAGAGTTTGAGGGGCAGGATGGCTGTGGCTCCAACAGCTGGAACATGGTGGATGTGGAGCTGAGGCAGGACAAGGACTCAGACCCCGGCGTTCTGCTGTCAAACCTGAAGCCGTGGACACAGTATGCGGTCTTTGTTAAAGCTATCACACTCATGGTGGAGGACAAACATATGCCAGGCGCCAAGAGCAAGGTGGTCTACATCCGCACTAGCCCTTCAGGTAAATATGATAATTTCACACGGAAGACGGTTTTAAATAAACACAGCTGCAACTCAAAGAGATAGAGATATAACTAGAATATTTGCATTTTCTTCAGGAAATGCATGTGGGAGCTGCCAGCTGTTAGCTGCTGCTACTGCAGCAATTTTTAAAAATCTTTTAGCGCCACCTACAGGTGAAATTGTATCAGATGCTACAGACTTGTTCAGCATCCCAATCTGTACAACTTTGCTGAATTTGGTTACCATGGAATATTACATTTAAGAGATATGGCAGGTAATAAGTATGGTGGTGTTTCACTAATGGCTGCAAAGTGGGGCTATTGGTGCCATGATTCAGTATGTCGTGCACATTCTCATGGAGAACTTGTGTACCAAGTTTCATTTTATTAAAGACAACAGAATTGTAGAAATATCATGTTATAATAGCCACCTGTGGGTAGAATTGTATCAAATGTTACACACTTGTGCAGTGTGGCTGTATGTTCAATATTCCCAAATTTAGTTGCAATCCAATTTAGCATTGAAGAGTTATGGCCTATTAAAAGCATCGGGCCACGCCTTCAAAAGTTTGGTAACCAATTACAGACAAACAATAAGTGATACCCAAAAACAAACTCATACGTTTTGTTCGGGGTCATCTAAATATGGTACGTACCAAGTTTGGTGAAGATTAGATGAAATATGTGCCGACAGAAGCAGAAAATGTGTTTACCAAAAAATTCAAAATGGCGGAAATTTTTTCCAGGTGTAAATGGGCGTGACCTATATCAGTTGAATCAGCTTCATCCAAGGAACACACCTGACAAAAATTGTTTTGCCATGTGTCACGGTTCATAAGTTATTAGCCAAAACGTAAAACATGTAATAACTGACCACATGGTGGCGCTATAGGTACAATGTTTTAATACGTTTTGGGACATGCATTGCGACATGGTGCATCTGTCCATAAAGTATGAATACTTTAGCACTTTTAGTTTTTGAGATATCAACTTTAAAACATTCCTCCCAGAGACTTTCCATTATAAATTTTAATACTTCAAAAAAATATATAAAATCACTGAAACATGTTACAATAAAGACAAGTAATAGCATACATCTCCTTAAGATGTACGTTTTGATGTTTGAACAAAGTTTGCTCGACAGAGAAGTAGATAAATGGCGAAATAATAATAATAAATAAATAAAGAGCAAAGATAACAGTGAGAGCTGCTTTGCAGCTCTAGATTAGATGCAACGGAAGAGTGCTTTTAAATAAATCCAGCTGCACAGTAAAGACATAGCAGTGCTGTGATGTCAGAAAATCACATCTGCACTGGCAGACTGTAAATCTCTCGCCTGAAAGAGAGAAAACTTCTCAGAAATCTGCTTTATGAAGCAGCCACAGAGTGATGACAATCAGATCTAAATAATAAAAAACATTTGTCTCTCTCTCTCAGCACCCTCCATGCCACAGGATGTGCGAGCCTACTCTAACTCATCTACCCAGTTGGTGGTGCGTTGGTCACCCCCTGTCTCACCCAATGGGAACCAAACATACTACCTGGTCAGATGGCAGCAACAAGCTGAAGACCGAGAGCTGTACCAGCACAACTACTGCTCTAAAGGTATCCACACACACACCATTACTGCTAGTTGTTGCCTGGAGTACAAACAAAGTACACTTGTCAATGCAATGCATCCCTCCCCTCCTCCAGAGCTGAAGATCCCCATAAGGATTGCTGCTATAGGGGTGGGAGACCAGGAGGAGGACACCAAGCCCACAAAGCCAGATCCTGACGGGGCAGATAAAGGCCCCTGTTGCCCCTGCCCCAAGTCAGTTGAAGACCTGGAGGCAGAGGCTGCTGATGCGTCCTACCGAAAAGTCTTTGAAAACTTCTTGCACAACTCCATTTTTACACCAAGGTGAGCTCCTCATCATCGTTATTTAACTGTGTGGCACAGGTGTGAATATGCCATGGCAGACTTCAACATTATATTTAACCCATTTCTGTCTAAACCAAAAAAAAAAGGTGATCTTGGATGGACTTTTCTTTGCTGTTAATGTGAACTTTTTCTCTAATATCTTAGTTGTTTTCTGTAACTTCAGTGCAGATCAGTAACTTTGTACAGTGCAGATCAGTAACTTTGTACAGTGTTTGGCCATTGTAGAGTTTTGCTTTGTAGTTATCTAAACAAACCCAATGACCCAAGAAGGTGGACCAAAGAGGGAGGAGGATATGATCTTTTTTGGTCCTCTTTGTCATTCCCGTATGAATTTCAGTACATATGAAACAAGGACAGCTCTTTTCGGCTCCTTTCTAATTTATGTTTCGGCTTCTGTGTGAAGTGCAAGGCAGCAGGCCCGACTCCCTAAATCAGACATCTGCATCACATTATCTCTCTTCCTCTGCCTCTATACACGCACGCACGCACGCACGCACACACACACACACACACACACACGCATACATATATATGCAAAGCTGGGTCCAGTTGATGTTAATTAGTTCTCAGTATGTTTTGCAGAGGCAGAAGAAAGGGATGGATGCACTTATTTACATTTCCAGCACTTTCTTCTCAGCTTACTTCAGACCCTGGCAGCATGTGAACCCATGCCACATTGTAAATTGGACTGTATCTGAACTTTTGTGATAGTTAGTGGTTGAAGCATGTAGTGCTGAACAACTATTGGTTTTTAGTTGTAGGTTGTTTTTTGTTTTTTCTTCTCATTTGCTGAGGTGGAAGACTTTTGCAACTTGGTGTGAACTGTCTGACAATAGTTGCGTTGCCTTGATAAAAGCACAATAATTAACAAATTAAAATTAGTTACAGCCCTTGAAAGGATAAAGTCATATACATTTGGTTCCAGATGAAGCGAAACCTGATACTCATCACCTGACGTCTTAACTGAGGTCAAAAACAGTCTTGAATCCATTCAGCCAAATGTCAAATTAAATACACATGTTTAAGAAGAACTTGGTAAAATCTTGAAGTTCTGTAATCACATTTAGTAGCAGTTGGTGTAATATATATCACATATTGGCATATAGTGTAACTTCGTTTCTGAAAGTTCAACAGCTACAAAATCCTCTGAGCTGTTGAGTAATTCTATTTAGAATATGCCCACCAAGTTTCAACCCAGAGGCTAAAATTGAGGCCAAATGGCAACGAAAACAATCAAACCACTCATAGGCTGAAAGGTTGAGTAAAGAAGGGTTTCCAATAGTTCTGGGGTCAACAGAGAACCTAAACAGCTGAGGAGCAAACAACAAAGCACACAGACACAGGTTTTATTTCAGCAGATTGTGGTTTACGACAGCATTCTGAGTTCTGCTTCAACAGTTCCTGCAACAAGTTTGTGACAGTCATATCTTATGCTGATTGTTACATTTTTTATTTTCAGTTTGCCAGTCTGTTTCAGAGTTTTAAACAACTGTATGCACTAATGAACCAAAGCTAAATTTCCTTGTAGATATTTGGGGAGAAAAAATAACTGCTCTCTTCTCGTGACTTTTCTCTCTCATCCAGGCCACCAGATCGTCGCCGCAGAGATCTGTTTGGCATCGCCAACTCCACTCACCCCCGCCGCAACCGGCTGCACACCAACAGCAGCACTGTCCCTCCTCTCCAAGCCGCTGGTAACAGCAGCACCGCAGACCTGGAGCCAGCGGACCACGAGTTTGAGTTCACTGAACAATCCGTGACAGAGCGTGAGCTGCAGATCTTCGGCCTGCAGCCATTCACAGTTTACCGCATTGACGTTCATGCCTGCAATCGACAGGTCCAACGCTGCAGCGCCGCAGAGTTCGTCTTCTCCAGAACCAAGCCTGCAGGTTAGAGGAGAAGCTTTGTTTACCAATATAGTACATGATTTTTTAAAAATGTTTTAACTAGCACCATAGTGCTCTAAAAAGAGAGCAACAGTAAGTAGTCTTGCACTATTGTGGTAGACTGATGAAACACTAAAAAATCTTTAAGTAGGTGAATGTTGGGTTTTACTAGCGGCCTATGCCAGTGGAAGATATACTGGATACACAAGATAGTCACAAGAATCCAACCTGTGACCTCTGTGGTCACCTTGGTAACCTGTTCTGCCTGTGTTTTTCCAGAAAAGGCTGACGACGTCCCTGGCCCGGTGACCTGGGAGGGCCACGAGGACTGGGTGTTTCTGCGCTGGCCAGAGCCACCTCACCCCAACGGACTCATCCTCATGTATGATATCAAGTTTAAACTGGCTGCTGAGGTAAGACATCTGCATTTCTGCTGTACTTGCCACTTCCTGCTCCTGCCAGAACACATGGGAAGCCAGAAAATACATTCAAAAGTCATGTTTATTCACAGTTCTTGGCAAGTTCTTATTCATTACGACTGACCTGCTTTATCTGCTTAATCTCATTTTATAAGTGTATAATAAGCCTTTTCTCTCTCTCTCTCTCCCTCTGTGTGTGTGTGTGTGTGTGTGTGTGTGTGTGTGTGTGTGTGTGTGTGTGTGTGTCAGACTACTGAGAAGCACGACTGTGTCTCTGGTCAGATGTATCAGGCTCAGCGTGGTGTTCGGCTGTCCAACCTCAGTCCAGGAAACTACTCAGTCAGAGTGAGAGCCACGTCCCTGGCTGGCAACGGATCCTGGACACACACTCTGGATCTCTATGTGGCTGAACGTAAGACACACACTCCCATGCATTATCAAGCTGCACTCACTTCTTTGTATCTATACACTGTAAAACTGTGTGTAGGTGTTTTTGCTGGTTTGTCAAATGACAACACAGAAATGCAGTTAATTGAAACAATCTGTAACGAAAATGTTTGACCCAACAGGATATGAAAATGTCCTCTACGCTATGATCTTTGTTCCTATTGCCATCATCCTCTTCATCTGCTTCCTGGTCTCAATACTGGTTGTCCTCAACAGGAAAAGGTGTGTTTCACTTCTGTGGGTAGAACACAGCAATTACTCGATCACATTTAAATGCAGTAATACAGTATCCAGTAGCATAAGATACATGCGGGAAAAACAAAACAAAACGCAGAGTATCAAGAAACAGAAGCATAAAATAAAAATACGAAGCCTGAGCACAAGACCCTCAGTGAAAAAAGAAAACATGTAAAAGACATCTACTGGCTAGCTAAACATGCTGTTTTCTTCTTTTTTCCTGTCTAGAATGAATGTTTAGATTTGTTGCTAATGGCCTGCGTGGTCACATTAGGATTCATGTTCACTCACAACCCACTCAAACCAACATACAAACCAAAGAATAATGCTTCTACCAGTTTTAGTCCATAAAACAAAGTGGCAAATAAAGCTGGCAGGCTCCTCTTTAGTGGGAGTACCTTTGTAATATAATAAAGTGGGAGAACCATGTATGTTTGTGTCAAAATAGTTACAAAAAAATGTCTTAATATGATTTAAACACAAAGAAATGAATTTATGCAGGAAATAAACATCTCCCGCAATGCTGGAAGTGTTCTTTAGGGAATAAAATTAGCTCATTTGTTCAGCTTGAATCAATATTTTGAGTTGCTCCAGCCTTATTGGGCTGTAGAACTGAAATGTTTTTGTGATTGCAGTATTCTGTGGAAGTTAAAACTATGATATGTGTGATTATACATATCATGCAGATCCCAGAATTATGCATGCATGTGGTATGTGTTTGTGTCTCTAAACACTTTTGTTTTCGTGTTGGCCAGGAACAGCGATCGGCTTGGAAATGGAGTCCTGTATGCCTCAGTCAACCCAGAGTACTTTAGTGCAGCTGAAAGTGAGTACAGTGTGAATACGTGTGAAATGTAGTGCAAAGTTTATAGATAATACAATAGACTAGATGTGTTTCTAGTATTAGTAGTATCGTTGTTGTTGTCAAAATAACTTAAAACGCCTGTGTAGATGCAAAGGTCTGTATTAACATATAATGTTTTTCTGTGCAGTGTATGTACCAGATGAGTGGGAGGTTGCACGGGAGAAGATATGCTTGAGTCGCGAGCTTGGCCAGGGGTCGTTCGGCATGGTGTACGAGGGCGTGGCAAAGGGCGTGGTCAAAGATGAACCAGAGACCCGCGTCGCCATCAAGACTGTGAACGAGTCAGCCAGCATGAGGGAGCGGATAGAGTTTCTCAACGAAGCCTCCGTCATGAAGGAGTTCAACTGTCACCACGTGGTACATACACACACACATTCAGATCACACATAGCAGCAGCGGGGCAGGCTCCACTTTGTATTCATTCTTGTAAAAATGCTCGTGTCATCATGCTGTGTGATTGGTGCAGGTTCGTCTCCTGGGAGTGGTCTCTCAGGGCCAGCCCACCCTGGTCATTATGGAGCTGATGACGCGAGGAGACCTGAAGAGTTACTTGCGCTCCCTCCGACCTAAAGAGGTATTGTCGAACTTATAACACCACCAGGTCACCAATCTGCTTAATTTTGCTAATTCATGTTGATCAGGGCTCTTCTTCTGTGAACTTACTCTCTCCCGTCCGTCTCTCTGCGTCTCCAGCAGCAATGGTCAAGCCTGTCTCTCCCTCCTCTGAAGAAAATGCTTCAGATGGCCGGGCAGATTGCTGACGGCATGGCGTACCTCAACGCAAACAAGTTTGTCCACAGAGACCTGGCAGCCAGGAACTGCATGGTGGCCGAGGACTTCACCGTTAAGATAGGAGGTAAAGGACTGTAAGGAGGTCAGAGGTCGTTCTCAGCTGTGGAGCATTAGTGGGAGGGAGTCAGTAGCATGCTCATTAAGCACTGTTGCCGTGTCAACATGTTTATGTCCACTCACCCACAGCTGACCTTTTTCTGTGGAAATGTGATGCCAGTAAACATCTTGTGTCAGCTACTGATATTATCAAACACTGCAACAGGAAATGAAATCCAACCCATTTTGAATGTTTAAGCTCTTTGAGTTTGGGGGGTGGGGGGGTGGGGGGAAGAGCACCATCTGGGCAATTATGGTTACAAGATGTGTACACCTTATTTTTGAGGTTTATAATAGTAGTATAGTGTGACTTGTATGTTATTGACTGCTGTAGTAAAATGTTTAGGCTGATAATCTCAGTAAAGAGCGCCCTCCTGTGGAATATGCATGTAAGCAAGTAAAAAAAAAAAGGCCTGAAGAAATTTATACCCAGAATTTGGCTAGAAAATGGTGGTACTATCATGAAGTTAAGTTTTTCTTGGGTGGAATCTGGCAGTGGTGGTCAGTTGATTACTGTCATAAGAACAAGGAAGTTGTTACATTTGAGAAAAGAAACATTCACAATAATAGAGATGACAAAAGACCCAAGGTGACATCTTCAAATGTCTTGTTTTGTGTGACCAACAGTCCAAAACCTAAAGATATTCATTTCACTATCACTGAAGACTAAGAAAATGAGAAAAGATTCACATTTGAGTAGTTTGAACCAGAAAATATTATAGCAGATCAATTTTCTGTCAATCGACTCATCATTACAGCTCTAAAACACTTGAATTTTCTCTACAGAGTAGCATTCTAGCATCTTGCCTAAATTTGCCAAACCATATTTTCAGCAGTTTGTGTTTGTCCCTGTGTGTGCGTGTGTGCCTATCTTTGTGTGTCCGCGTGTGTGGGTAGACTTTGGCATGACCAGAGACATCTATGAGACAGATTACTATCGCAAAGGTGGTAAAGGTTTGCTCCCTGTTCGCTGGATGTCACCCGAGTCTCTGAAGGACGGAGTCTTCACCACGAACTCTGATGTCTGGTAAGCAGGCACACACAAACACAAACACATATGGCGGCTTCGTTCCCTGTGTGTACTGCTTCCAAAAAATATCTTGTGGGTGTGATAGTGATAATAGAAGACACACTAATTTAACCTCCCTCTCTCTCTCCCTCCCTCCCTCCTTGTAGGTCATTTGGGGTCGTGCTGTGGGAGATTGCAACTCTGGCAGAACAGCCTTACCAGGGTCTGTCCAATGAGCAGGTTCTCCGGTTTGTGATGGAGGGAGGATTGCTGGAGAAGCCACAGAACTGTCCTGACATGCTGTAAGAAACTAAAACACACTCACTCACAACTCTGCAGATTCACATTTTACGCCTCATGTGTAAGAGCAGTAATGTGTGCAAAATAAACTGAATGCAACACAGTCATTAAGCATACATTACACCCTGTACTTCCTGTTTGTTTCTCTACCTTGTTTTCCTCTTCTTTGCTGGTTAGATTGTAAGTCATGACTGCTGCTTATTCACACAAGCAAACAAGTGAAGCAGTACTGCTGCTCTTTCAGCCTGTGGTCACTAGGATTTCTGTTCCATTCGCAGCCCGTCTGTTTGTCTCCGTGTGCTCTTGTGTTCTCCGTGATGCGTTTGTTCTTAATATGAAACAGCCCAAGTCTAAATCCACATCAAACTACTTGTGAGCGTGGCAGACAAATTTGGCCACCCACCACAAAAAAATAGAGGAAGCATCAGATGGTGAAGTAATGAGAACAAATGTGAAGCCACAGGGTTTTTTTTCTGTGAGAACTATGGTGGTGTCTTACTTCCAAAAATACATTTCTACTGATGAGAGAGCTCTCTAACTCCAAAAAAAAAACATTTATTTCACATTAATTGTAGTATGCTATTGTACAGTATTTTGAAGTGTCACTTTAACTCTAATAACATGCACCGTATCCATTATTAGCAATATTATTCAGCCTTGTTCCACATTTTGGGAAATGTGCTTATTTGCTTTCTTGCGAGAGTTAGATGAGAAGATCAATACACACACTCATCTATGGAAAGCGGTATCAGTCTTCTCTCTCAACTTTCAACAGGAAAGTGATCAAGTGTATTTCCCAAAATGTTGAGCTATCTCTTTAATCTTGCTTGCTGTCACTTTACTCCAACAATAAAGAGTAACTTTTTGACAGGTGTCCCACATTATAGCCACAACTTATTTAACCTATCAATGCACATGGAGTGCATGGAAGGGAAAACTTGAAATTACAGATTAAATGTGTCACAGAAGACAGGCTAAAACAGCATTTGGTTCAGATCACATACTATAAGCTTTGTCACTGCATAGACAGACACCAAGAGCCTAACAAATCTGCATCTTAGCACACTGATGCTGCAGTTTCACTACATTTGCTGTGACATGAAGGTTGCCGTCGCGGTGTGTCAGGCTCCGGGCTCGATGCAGAGCTCTCGGTGCCAGTTTCTGGACAGAACTGAAAGCAGCATCAGCTCTGTGCTTCATCAACAAGGAGTAGGGGGGTTACATACAGCCGTTTTAGCAACAGAAAGCAAACATTTGGCAAAAGTAAATATTGGCTTGTTGGTAAGAGGGCACAGAGTCTTTACTACAGGAGGACATGTTGTTGATGCGGACCGAGTTAACCTGTGTGTGTGTGTGTGTCTGTGTGTGTGTGTGTGTGTGTGTGTAGGTTCGAGCTGATGCGAATGTGTTGGCAGTACAACCCGAAGATGCGTCCGTCTTTTGTGGAGATCATCAGCAGCATAAAGGATGAGCTGGAGCCGTCTTTCAGTGAGGTTAGTTTCTTCTACAGCGCTGATAACAAGCCGCCTGACGCTCCGCAGCTCCACCTGGACAAGATGGACAACATGGATGACGTTCCTTTGGACCCCCCCTCTTCCACCCAATCACAGCAACCCCCAGTCCCACTACAGACCCCACCCTCCCCAAGCTCAGAGGCCCCACCCGCCCCCTCACTAGCCCCCAGCTCCCCTTCCTCTCCCTGTACATCGACCGCTGCCATGGACAAGCAGCCCTCCAGCCAGCAGGCAGCCAATGGGCTGTCGGGGGCGGGCCTTGCAGCAGGGTCAGGGCTCGGGACAGGCTCAGGCGTCACGATGCGACCGTCTCTGGACGAACTGCCGCCGTACGCACACATGAATGGAGGACGCAAAAACGAGCGCGCCATGCCCCTCCCGCAGTCCTCTGCCTGCTGATCGGACAGACAGCCACCAGACTGCAAACCCTGCCACCTGCTGCTCCGCAGAACCTGATGTCTGGGTGGGATCTCCCTTTTTTTTTTCTTTTTTTTTTTTTTAAATGAAATACAGCAAAACCATGTCCACCAGCTGGGTGTGGCTTCTCAGTGAGGAGCAGAGACTCACAGGAAGGTGGAGAAAACTGTCATTGGTCCATGTTCTGCTGTACCTCCACACACTTTTTTTCATATTATTCTAGTTTTGGTTTCTACCAGCTGGCTGTCAGATGTGACACTGGCCTTGCTGCTGAGTCGGAAGAACAAAAAACAGTAAAAGAAAGGAAAAAAAATCGAGAGAGCTCTCTATTTCTCTCTTTGGCTGAACTTATTTTATAAATTGTTGTTTGTTACTTTTTTATATGTATTTCCAAATGGGGGGAAAAAAATGTGTAGGCCTTTATAAATGACCAGCGTTTTGGTCGCTTTTGAGCGGGCATTATGGTGAAACTGTTAAGCATATCTAATGAAGAAGCACTCAAGAGAGGTCAGCGTCTCCGTCGGTCGTTCAGTAGTCTTGTTGCTCTGCAGGCTGGGTGTCAGCGTAATGCCGGGTCAACAGCCAATCCGCTGAAACAAACAACCAGAGAGGGAAAGGTCAAATCTGCCAAATTTGTTGCCAAAATTGTACTTTTTGTCAAATCCTCTCTTCTGCAGTCTTGCCCTAAAATTTTCTTCACCACCCCTGCGTCGCAAATGGAAGCTAAAAAAAACAAATAGCACTTTGATCTGCTTCCACGCTGTTCTCATTCTCAAAGTTTGTGATCAAAGGGATATTTGATATCCCTCTACAGTCCTACACTCTTCGTCTGTTGCTGTTCACTGATATCTACAGCTACTGTTTTGATCTGGTCAGTAGACCTCTATCAAATGGTTGTCTATCAAAATGATAGAAGACGTCGTAGACCTTGGTTACATCAATTTATCTGAAATTGAGCCACAACTTGTCACAAAGTGCTGTTCCATAAGGTTTTAACCGCCAAAAAACAGTCAGTAAAGAAGCAAAAAAAAAAAAAACCCTCAGAGCAAAGAACTGAGGAGGGATGAGCGTAAAGAGGAAAACACTAGAACAAAACACTAGATCTATAACGTCTCTCAATCTGAGTTTGCTCCAAGTTCAGAGACAAAGTTGTTGTTGTTGTATACAAACAGGTATTTTTTTAGACTAGTCATTAGTCTCCAACATTTACAACATCTCTACGTGGGCAGAGCATTTATGTACACACCAGTTGTTTGTGTCACTTTTCTAACTTTTATACGGTTGGAGACATTCATCATGTACAGAAAGAAGCTGCTATTCCTTATTTCTCTTGTGGTTGTAATATAGTTAATATCTATATATAAAAAGAGAAACAACTCCTTCAGGTCAGATCTACGAACGTTTCCACTACAGTCCATTTTTTTTAAATGCTTGTAATTGTGTAAAGTGTATCTGAGCTGGTTTAATTTCTGTGTTTGCGTAAAAGGTACGACAATTTGCCTTGTGTTTTGAAACACCGGTAACTTCCCCTCCCATCTGACTAGAGGTCAGCGATGGTACCGATGACCATCTCTGTCCTCGTCTTCTCTCGGGACGCCTCCACCTCTGTCCTCATGGGTTTGGACTAGACCCCCCCTCTACCCATCATCAGAGGACAGAAGTCCGGCGCCACTGCAGAGTCCCAACTAAATCTCAGGTCAAAGAGAAAAGTTAGATCCTTTTCTACTTTCCTTTTTTTCTTTTTTTTTTTTGTGCTGTCATACCCAGAGACATCCAGCCTGGTGTGTGTGTGTTAACCTCTGTCTGATTCTGTCTCCCTCTGACTCTGTTATTTCAATTTCTTTGATCATTAGACAAGAGCAGTGTTTCATACAGCGGTCTGAAACCAGAAGGGTCACAGTCAGTTTTGGATTTGTTCTTGCACTGTTTGTATGGAGCCCCAAAACGGACAAAAAGTAGCAAAATGTTATCATAAAAATTAAGTTAAAATATAACTGGATACATAAATAAAGTTTAGTTAAACAATTAAAATAGTGTTAAAAGAAATATTAAGCTGTATAATTTTTCTTTTACTTCCACTCTTTTATTTATCTTTCACCAGCTAATTGTATTTTCCACAACTTGGTATTCCTTTTTTTAAACAATTTTTCCATTCCCTATTTTCCCAGGTTTGTCAGGGCAATTATTGTGTGTGTTACTGTGTGTGTGTGTGTGTGTGTGTGTGTGTGTGTGTGTGTGTGTGTGTGTGTGTGTGTGTGTGTGTGTGTGTGTGTGTGTGTGTGTGTGTGTGTGTGTGTGTGTGTGTGTGTGTGTGTGTGTGTGTGTGTGTGTGTGTGTGTGTGTGTGTGTGTGTGTGACAATGAGAGGACTGTGTCGCTATCTTAACTGAGGACACTGGTGGCTAAACACATTGAGCAACAGTCTTTTTTCAGCTAGCTACCTAGCTGCAGCTAACTTTCATTGTTAGTACATGTAATGTTAAACAAAGCCAGTAAGCTAATGCTAACAGAGTTAGCTAGCTAATGCTACTTAGAATTTTATTTTTTTACTAAAGTATAGTTAATTTGACTTAAAAAATAGGTCATTAAGTCACGCACTGCTATAAAATGTCAAGAGTAACACAACACAAAGACGTATTTTCCATCGTGGAGTTTGTTACATAGATGATTTACGTGCACTGACCGCTGTAGTTTAGGTAGCTAGCTGAAAAGGCTGGTGCTCACTGGGTTTAGCCACCAGTGTTTTCAGTTAAACTAGCTAACCACACACTCCTCTAGATTGCATGGTACACACACACACACACACACACACACACTGTGGAGTAAACGTTGCCCTGTCATACATGAACACGTCCGCTTAGAAATGCGGTGAAGAAAAGCACATTTTGCGAGATTTTACAAAAGTAAAAGTTGTAATTTACTTTTTCAAGGACAAAATGAATTGATTGGAGGTTAAAGGAAAAGTGTAAAGCTTAATTTTTTGTTTTACACTCCATTTTGATTATTTAACTAAAGGTATTATTCAGATATATTTTTGACTTGTCTGATAACCTTTAACTACATTTTGTCAGGTTCAGGGCTTCATATGTCGGTGCTGTGAAATAACACTGGCTTCAAGGTACAAAGTAAATGCAAAATGGAATTTATGTGATGTAGCTGTGAACCTTAAAAACATTTTTTTTCCTGAAGTAAAGTGCAAAAACCTGTCTGTAGGATAATTTCACTTTCTGCTAATCAACTTTTTTTTTTTTTTAAATTCAAGGGTGGGTTTCTGTATGCTGCTGGAGTCATCTGCATTATTTATCTTTTTTTCCAACATATTAACATTTGTCTTTAGAAGATTGCTGAAGTAAAATTGGGTTAAGAAATAAGTGGAATTATCTTACAGCACTGACAGACTTTCTAAAATAAAAAAAGTCAGTGTAAAAATAGATTTCACGATTAATTATGACACTAAAGGGATTCGGGATTGAGGCCCTTTTGTTTCTATGAACATGTTTGTTTGTTGTTGTTGTTTTAAATTAAAATACTAAACTTGTATTCAGCCAGACACATTTGGGTTGAGACAAGTTTGCTGTAAGAAAACAGCATCATTGAACAGACTGTTGTATCACAGAAGGTTTACTAAAGAGTCACATCAGACTAAAACATGAAGACGAGCATGATCAGAGAGGAGCACATGGAATAGATTTTAAAGGCTCATTCACCTCACAAAGTTACATTTGGATTCCCAGACCAGATGTTTCTTGGTTATTTATGTTATTTTTTGTGAAGTGTAAATCACTGTACAAATACCCCGCAAGTTTTGTTTTTTTTTTTCTTTTCCTTTTGATATTTTTTGTTTCTTTTGCTATTTCGGGGGAAGGTTTTTGTTATTCCTTCAACCATCCATCTACCTCACTGTTTAGTTTAGTTTCTTTCAGTCTATATACGCATACAGAAAGACAAAACATCTCATCTCTGTTGTCCAGCTGTAATGACGATCTTACCGAGTGCTGATTACACGGTCAAATTCAAACCACAAACCAAACCATCCTGGAGGGGGAAGGAGCACCGAAACATGATGGCCAACAGGGGGAAACCAGATTAAGGCTGGTGAACATTTGTTTCTACTCTGGTAGAAACTAGTTTCTGGTTTTGGGACGAAGCGGTTATAAAAGTTCCCATTGAGACCAATTCATTTGTTTACGAACTTGTGCTGTGGGTGATTGATTGAAGCTCTGCTCCACCCAGTAAGCTATGATGGTGTTTAACTTTTTCTTTTTCTTTTTTTTTTTACCTGGAGTCTGGCAGAGTGGAAAGCTGGTTCATTTCTCTGATCCTCTACTGTGAGAGGAGCTGTTAGAAACATGAGAGAAAGGAGGAAGTGTCCTGCTGTGACGAGTTGTTAAAACCTCCTGACCTCCTCACCCTTCCTTTCTCAGATGCCCCCCCCCCCCCTCCCCCCACTCACCTCCACCCACTGTCCCTGTCTGCTGCACACCTCCCATCGCTGTATATGAGTGTTACTGACCAGCCTGTACAGACCTGACAGCTCTGTTTTCACACCTACAGCCTGAAGCTTAGCCCTAGTTTGTGCCTCTCATGAGTTGCCATTACATTTGAGTCACAGAGCTAAGCATCTTTTCTTTTTTCTTTTTTAACCGGCAATCTTTTCAAAACCCACAAGCTTGTTAAACAACACTCACTCCTGTCTGTTCTGAAGGTATTTCCAGAATACTGAAATCACCTGGATGAAAAATATAATATCTGCAGCATACTCTGATGTTGATGTTTAGAGCTGTGACTTGAGTGTAGTGGTGATTAGTGATACAGGAGAGGCACAAACTGGGGCCAACTGCAGCCTACATCTGCACCTTAGATACTACCAGAGCCAGGAGGAGTCTTTTTTTCCCCTGGCCTAGGCTTTTTCAAAAGATACTTTGGAGGCATGTATAAACAGGACTGCAAGCTGACTGTCTTTTTCTTCTTTCTTTTTTTTTTTTCAATATTATGTGTGTGACAATTCAAATCTGTGACCCCCCCTCACAGTCTTTCACTCCATATAGAGGACCATTATGAGACTTCGGGCTGCTAAAAGAAGAAGGGGATTTGGGGAGGATCTGTGCATTTAGTTTGGGACAGCTTACACTGGTTAACTGTTAACATAACATACTGTACGTACAGTAAATTACTGCTGCTAGTACACGTTACGGCGATGTTTGTATGCTCTGCTAAAACGTTAACGACGGGTTTAATGTTCCATACGCTGCCAGACTGAAATAGTTAATCTACATTCCCACATACCTCAGTGGGCTTTATTGTGCTCTGAAAGTGGTTTGTTTCTCGTCATTGAGTGACGCTGATGTGGAGTGCCAGGTAGAAGAAAGGCATTCCTAGGTAGACCACATCTGGTTTCATTTAAGCCTTTTGATCGTTCAAAGACGTGTGTGCGAGCTGAGAGCTAGCTAATGATCCATACTGGTTGCTATGGAAACACCTCCGGTAACCAAGAAGCTAGTTAACGATGTGTTGTGTTTTACACATGTAAATGACTTCCTCTTCATGCGTCTCTTGAGGTTCCTTACTGCCTTCATGGGATGTTGGTGCTGTTCCTGTCTGCCTAGACCTGTTGCCATGGTGATCACAATTCCAGTAAAAGTCCTTCCTCTTCTCATTTCATCAATCTTCTGTCTCTCCTAACAAGGCAGGTTTGTGGTTTCAGGCTGCGAGTGTTGGGATCTGAGCTCTAGCTGACATCATCAGTAGGTTCTGGTTTAGAGTCCAGCCACAGCTGACTGATTTGATGAGGTCAGGATGGGTATTTCAGTGTTTGTGGTCTGATTTTTGCCTCACTTTTACCACTGGAACGCCTCACAGAGCGGACATAAAATTTAACAAATTTCCTTTTTCTTTTTTTTTTCTTTTTTCTTTTTCTTTTCTTTTTTTTTTTTTTACAATGATGGCCAATTTGTTGTTAGATTTTGATGTGTGTAAATTATTCATAGCCTTCCATCTCTTGCGTTTCTATTGAAATGATCTGTTAGACTGAGGTTTCATTTAGGTTTTCTTTTGTACATGCTGTTGTAGGGATTTTTTCCTGTTATAAATATATTCTGAATACTGGGGAAAAACTGATTGGCAGAAGGAAAAGAGAATGTCTGTTTCTCTGATTCTTTTTTTTTTTTCTACACAAGATTTAAGATGAATAAAAATGTATGCAAACAGTTGGACTGGTTGTGTTTGTTGGGAAGTATCATGTCAGCTACTACAACTGCTACATTTTTAACCACTGATTACATGATTATTGCAATGAGATAACAGAGAAACGGATGCCAAGAAGATAAATGCCATTTTGCTCCACTATGGCTGCAGTGACCAGTCACTATTTTACAGAATAAGACAAGGCGTATACATGCAAAATATATGATAGGCACATAAAATATGATACATTAACTGCACAGTAACAGACTACCAGCAACAGTGACTTCTGACAGTTTAATGCAAACTACTCATCCTGTAAGAATTTGTGATTTAAAAATCCCTCTTGTTCATTTGTGGTTTAACCTTCAAGTATTTCACTCAGATGTTTGGCTAAAAAAAATCAAAATCTATTTATCTCTTTCATGAATACTCATGCTTCCTCAGTAAAGCTAGGGTTAGGGTAGTTTTAATCAGGTGATGTTTTCATTATGGTCTTCTTATTAAAGTAGAGGAATCAAGTTTTGTTTTTTTTTTACCACTGGGAGGAACTTTATGGATTTGAGTTTTGTCAGTCACAGAACATTTAGTACGTGGTGCAGTTTAACGATGTAACTGTAGGTGGCAGCAGTGCGCCTGAGGAGAAGCAGGGCGGGTGACCTTTGACGCGAGACGGGGCAGTGACGTCTTTACGTTGTTTACGACGGATGACTGTTGCTGTTCAACAACCCTTTACTTGCTAGCTTAGTGCTTCAACATACATATATTTCCCACTAGGCAGGCAATGAGCGTAAGTGGGATTTAAGGTGGAATGAAGTGTTCCTGCAGAGTTAAGGTAAGTAACTGCTTTCTGTGCTGCTTCTCGTTACTCGGGCGTAATGTGCTAACTGCAGCCACTTAGCTTTCAAGCTAATAGACTGACAGATAAAAACACTCGTTAACAAATTAACGTTAGTGCAACGCCGACTACTGATAACTGAAGTCAGTCCACACTAACTGAATTAGCTAGCTGTAGTGTGTACATACAGTATGTAGCGTCTGTAAGCCGAGTTTTTTATTATTTATTTACCGCTGTCAGTGTCAAAACAACGGAATAGTGTTTTGGTTTAACGTGTGACCGTGTTAACCGGTGACTTCCAGCCGAATGCGTCCATGGTTGCTCGTAGTGACGGCAGCTGTTGAGATGAAACTGAATGTTCAATACATTATATATATTCGTATGGTCTTTTTTGTCTTACAGTATGTAAGCTAACGGTGTCGCCAACAAGAAGCATTCACCTTTCTTGAAGTTTTAATGTGGGGAAAAATAGATTAGTTGACATTATACAAGTTAATTGGTTGAATATGAGCGGTATAAAATCCCAAAACAGGCTAACGTTATAGCTGCACTGCCAATTTATAGGCTACGGTTATATATTATAAAAAAATATATTATACATATATCATACATTATTAAAAAAATCATTACGAGAGGTGAATGCTTCTTGCTGAGCACAATTTAACTTAATGGTAACGTAAATGGCTAGCATAGATATTAAACACAGGATGAGTGTGTATTTTAAACTGATTTAAAATTTAAGGCTTTTACGAGGACACCTGCGTGTTCCGTTCGTGTTTTCAACAGCTGTCGTCACTACGGGCAACCACGACGCATTCAGCCGAAAGTCACCAGTTAACACGGTCACTCTTTCAACCGAAACACCAGAAAGCAGTATTTAGCCATTTTGTGACTGGTTTTTGTAGGTGCCATGGACTGCGTCCTGCAGTGTAGCATGTCGATGCAAGTGTATAGAAGTGGATTTTTTAGTGGCGATGTACCTGCTTTCTATAAAACTGCTGCATATGTCTGTGCGCCATGAACTGTAGTACTTGTGGTGCAGAAGCATGAAGCTTTGACTTCCATGTTGACCAGTCCTATTGCATGCTGTGTTATCCTTTCAGTTGCAGAGATGAAACACACGCACCTTAAATGTACCTTCCACCTGTTTTTCTTTCAGAGATCAGTAATGCCGTAGAGGAAAGAGAGACACTGCCAAGTCTCCTCCATCTGGAAGGAGAGGTGTCCTCAAAAATGGCAACTGAACTCCATGAGACTATATTTATGGCCAAGCAGCAGCGCCACAAAAACCTGTTTCTTAACTACAGGAACCTGAATAATTTCCCCGTAGAGCTGCTGAAAGATGAAGGCTTGCAGTTTCTGGAGAGACTGTACATGAAGAGGAATTCACTCACTACACTGGTATCCACACAGTGCACGCTGATTTTGTCAGCCATCATTCATACAGTTTATTTTTGTCTTGCATAAACACAAATGCCTAACAGAACATGACTCAAGACTTTTTCTCAAATGTTAGAAGGTCTGTTAGCTCTACAAGTGAGACAGTGGTGAGCAGGGCTATTTCACAAGTTTATTTCCTGTGAGATTTACTGAATATTTCTGCTTTTGTTTCTCTCTGTATCAGCCTGACAATCTTGCACAGAAGCTCCCAAATCTAATTGAACTGTGAGTATTCAGAAAAATTGAGGGTTTTTTTTGCACATTAATCATAACAATCTTTATTTGACACTAAACCGCTATGTTTCTTTTTTATGCTCATTATTTGCTGGTAAATAAGTGAAAGTTGGATGTATGACCAGCAGTTGATACTAGAATTTAACTGACATGATAATAAAAGGTCTCACACTGTAACCAATGAGTTGGCAAATAAGTTGGTTTATTCAAATCGTAACTTTTATTTTATCTTCCATTTAAGGTATTTGCATTCAAACAACATAGTCATTATTCCTGAAGGTGAGTCCTCGTTTATGTCATAATAATGTGCCTCTGTCTCACTTACAGTAGCTTTAACTTAACAGCATTTGAATTCATTGCTGCCCTACTTTGTGGTCGAAGACACAGTCATTAAATGCCTGTACATGGCTGATATACTTGTGTAAGGTTTCGCTTTGTCGAAGAGACACAACAATATTGATTGAATAGGAGAATAGAAAGAGGTTGTTGACTCAGGTGAGTTATAATAAGGAGCTGCTAAAAAAAATTCTCAAAGTTTAAGAAACTAAACAAGCAAACCAATTACCCCAATAAAAAAGTAGTTGAGAAGCTCAGATTGTACAAATCTTTTATAACTCATGTTGATTTATCAATACTGACTTGACGTAACATGATATAAAGTGCTATATTAGTAAGACTATCAATAAAGTGTAAAAGCAAAAGAACTTAAACTCAACTTATGTCAGCCTGAAGGTTATTTGTGACTTTGTGAGGTGAGCTATGATAAATATGTCTGTTGAATATAATGAGGGCGACTATGGTTTGATCCTCAGCTATCGGAAACTTGGCCAGGCTGCAGTCACTGGACCTGAGTAATAACGCCCTCCAGCTCCTCTGTCCAGAGATTGGCCGCCTGAGGTCCCTACGGCACCTGAGACTGTCCAATAACCAGCTGAAATGCCTCCCTCCAGGTAAAACACAGCAGCTGGCTGTCTGGTTGTCATTCCTCAAGGTGTTCTTCAAGTGCAAGTTTATTTTGTCACTTCAACTATACAGTTGAAATATTTTTTTCCTCGCCACCAAAAACTAAAAAGCAAGACAAAAATATCCTTATATAAAGTCTATCTGTGCATCAAAACCTGCGTGTAATAAAAGATCTCTGTATGTTCAAATACAGTGCATATAGCAGAGGAAAAAGATAAAAGAAGATATGTATCCATATAAAATAGATTTATTATCTTTATGTGCATATGCTCTCTTGCATGTGTCTCTAAATGATAACACTTGGGTTGGGTGCTATGTTGTGTTTGACACACTTTTCAGTTGTGACAATACCAACTTGAATTGCCAGCAGAGGGCATCAGAGTTCCTCAATTAAACTGAAAAGAAAAGGAGACAGAAGTCAGCATCACTGTCCTGTGTGTCATCAGCACAGACAGAATGTAGATGTTGTGTATTTTCTACAAATGTGGAAACCAGATATCACAACTAAAGCTAAAATCCAGATAATTGTGTTATTCTGGAGGAACACAATTCAAAAAGGAATGCAGTTGTTCAACTTGATATTTCTATCTTTAATATGGTTTTGGAATTCAACCTCAGAACCATTTTCAAAATTATTTAAAAATATTAGTGACATGTCAAAATTATACTATTATTTGTGAACAACAAATTGATTGTGGAAAGGCTCCTATTCTCACTTTAATACACACAGTTATGTTCTGTGTCTTAGCAGCAGTCCATACTCACTCAGATGGAGACTCACATTAAGCCCATTTCAGATAGCTGCAAAGGAGCAATATGGTTAAAAATACTCTTTGATAACAGAAGGTCATAGATATGATCACACCAACTGTCTGTCTTGTTAAATTACATTTGTCTTCAAGTGAGTGAATCTGGATAAGTCATGTGAGCTTAATAGGAAAGGTAGATGTGATTTTTGAGAAATGCACAGATGTCATGAACTTCATGTTTCAGAGATTGGCGATCTGCAGGAACTGGAGACTCTGGACGTGTCCATGAACCAGCTGATGTCTCTACCAGACCGGCTGCACCGCTGTGCCTCTCTGCAGAATTTGACAGCGGACCACAACCTGCTGAGCCACATTCCCCGACAGCTCTGCTGGCTCCACCGCTTGAACCAGCTTTCCATGGCCGCTAACCGGCTCACATTTTTACCGCTCGGTCAGTGTATCCCCTTATCTGTGTGTTGCCATAGTGATCTAGATATTGTGAGTAAGGCAGTGTTAGTATGTGAATGTGTGTGTGTTCCAGATCTGGGCAGATCACGGGAGCTGCAGTTTGTGTTTGTGGACAACAATGTGGACCTAAAAGGCCTCCCCTCCTACTTGTATAACAAAGTCATCGGCTGTAGCGGGTAATACACCTTCCCAAACAGCTCAGCAGTTATTTATTTAATTTAATTTGGATTCAGTTAATTGAACTTGGATCAGTTGAAGTTGTTTTTTGAGGGCAGCAATCATGTATTGTTTGATTTAATAATTATAAAATTATAAAATGTGAACAAAACACCAAGAAAAGAGAGGTGGACATAGCATTCATCTTGGCCAAGTACTCTGAACATATGAAACAAGACAATATAAAACACATTTCTGATTAGGTGTGTGTGTGTTGCTTCTGCGCAGGTGTGGTGTGTCATCCCAGGTGCTGGAGGGAGAGTGGGGTGAGGTCCTGGGTGAGGCGTTGAGCGAGGCTCTGGTCGGGCTGCCAGCTGAAGTGAAGGTAGTGGGCTCGGAGACGGACAATGTGGTTCCCCTAGAGGAGCTCGCCATGAGGACCCTGCACCGCCTTCACCACCACCGCCCAACAGGTGAGGAGTAATATACACCTTGTACACCTGTGCACATAGCAGCCAGCTTGGCATTTTACTTTTTTTTTTTTTTTGTTATTTTTGTGTACTGGTGCAGCTCCCAGTGTCTGGCTCAAGATGAAAAAAGTATTTATCAGCGATGTGGTTGCTAATTTAATTACTGAAAATCTATGTTTAACTACAAATTTTGTGTTTTTAGACCTAACCTTGCTGCCTCCCATCACCCTCCCAAAGAGCCTGCTGGACCTGCTGCAGTTCCCCCTGGGTCACTGCCACCGCTGCAGCCAAGCCATGTTCACCATCATCTACCCCAAACTCTTCCCCCTCCGTGACACCGCCCTGGCAGGAGTGCACCGCAGGTTACAACAAACACACACGCGTCTAACAGAGCTGCTACAGACTAGTGACAACTAAATGTCAACTTCACCCATCTCCTCTTCCTCACTCTTTCTTCTCCTTTCTTTCCTGTTTAGGACGACTGTGAGTTTCGTGGCCTATTGCTGCTCCAGTCACTGCCTCCGGACATTTAACCTCCAGGGGTGACATCATCTCCTTCGCCTTTCCCGCTTCCACTCAGGAGCTGCCGATTGGTCTTCAGAGGGTGACGCCTCGTCATGTGTCACTTGGCAGTGAGCGGTGGATCTTGAAGGTCTGTGCAGCATCAGTGCAGACAAGCACAGAGAAGCAGCCTGTGTGGATGTTTGGTGGGTCAGATGATGGACACAGGACGTTTCAACATAAAACACTGAGACTAACCAACTAGGAGGATTGTATTCCTTTTGTGCGTATTAACAACTATGTGTGAACAGTGCACTGCTTTGTTCATTTAACTTCATCTTGTCTAGAAACAGCATTAGACCTGAAGTAACTACAAACCCCCATACTCACAAGTGGGCACTTTAAAAAGTTAGAAGAACAAGCACTGTTTGGATTTTTGTGACCATTTTTCACACACAAATATTTTGCAGCAGACACATCCCACTGATTGTGGAGTCATCTTCGAGGTATTAACATTTGTAGGATGATTTGTTTTACTGATTACTGAAAAAAAACACTTGAAGGAATACAATTTAAAAGAATGTATCTATTTGATATGTGTCATTTTCAGCAGCGGGTTGTTAGAGGAGACTTATTAACTTTCCAACAGAAGCCATGTGTCTTTGAGCAAGACACCAAACTCACATATAGTAAATGCTTTACATTTGGAGCCAAACTCATGGTCATAATTCTATATTTGTTTCTTAGACAGTTTCCAGACTGTAATATAAAGTACCACAAGTTTGGCAGAGTTTGCAATGTTGGTCATATTGTAGTGTAGTTATCCGTTTTAAAATGCTGACTGGTTTTGGAGCAAAATTCCATGTTATTAACGTTTTTGAAAAGTAATATTTTTGTTATGAGACCATGCTTTAAACTAAAATGCACTCTGTATAAAACTTCCAGGAAGCCGAAATGGTCAAATTGTTGCAACGACCTTGAAGGTTTCACATTCACAGCCTCACATTCAGCAGACTCACTCAGTTCAAAGTCAAAGGTTTCTGTCATCATCTGTAGGAAATGAACTTTGTATAAATATATATATATAGAGGCACTGTGTGATTCTCTGGTTGAACTGACGCTTGTGTGTTCATGTTCATTACTATGCTGTACAGTTCTAATTTATCATTTGTTTTGATTGTGTTGCTTTTGACAGTAAATGTTGACTGATGTTTGACTTGGAGTGAATCTGGCCTCTCTGTCTGTTTCACAGCAAAGAATGTAAGTTTGTTTGGAATAAATACAACTACAGCTTCTTACAGTAGCTAATGTCACTTTAGACTATTGTAGCTGTAAGGCTGAGTAGGAAGAACAGGAAGGTGTTGTGCCAAATAGTCCAGTAACAAGCTGGCACAGGAGAGTTTTGCTTGACTCCAGGGTCAGACACTGCTTCTTCCATACCTGCCATCTTCTACAGTCACCTTTAGCAGTTCTCTGAGCTCCAGGATGATTTTCTCATAGATAAAAGAATGATATATCTATTATCAAGACACTGTAAGCTTAATTTAAACATCAATACAGCTATTTTCAAATCAACTGTCATGCAAAACTGTTAAAACCAAACAAGTGTCATATTTCTGGCATGGTGACATAACTATACACATGCTTTTACTGACCAATGGTGAAGGGAATCCATGTTAAATGTGTTTCAGAGCATCTTTTATCGAGGCAGGAGCACATCTTCGTTGATCCTATGAGGTGGAAAAGAGTGACTACCTTATGCCTTAATGTGTATGTAAAATGTGAGAGGAGTAGTGATGATATGTTGTCAGTGATAATAGAGGGGTGTGGAGAGGTGGAGCAGAAAGCTGAGCGGCTCCATTATGAGGATCGATGGCGAGTTCAGTGTGAGACCATGATCCTCTCTGTCCTCCCTCTGGGACTATCACATCTCTGCTGACTGCACTTACACAACTTACACATAACACACATGCATGCTGCATGTTGACATAAGAACATGGAGAACATAGAGAGTGTGTACGTAAACACATAAGAGCTGCACTGGACATGAAGGCAGAGGAGAACACACACAGTGTTCAGCAGGAAGCAATAAACTGATGTTCATGTGGTAAAACATTCATCCTGAAGCATTAAAAACAGGTTCACAGGGACGTTCACACACAGTGGCTGAAGTGCCCCTCTGGACCAAATTGATAAATATATATATTATCAGATTATTGTAATATTGATAATACAACAATTGAGATCTGTGACACATTTATAAAATGTATAAAATATTGAAATCCATTCTTCCTTCCCTCAATGTTATGAAGAGTTGCTTGATCAACAAATACACTACTTGACACATCAACATTATACTTTAAAACATGTTTAAGTTGACTTAATTAAACTTAATTTGATGTCATTATTCAATTAGATCTAATTAATTAGATTTATTGTATCATATTGTTTTTAATTTATTCAATTAAATCTATCAATTGTATGTAAACTAATTACATAATTTAATCTATTTTTATTTATTTTAAAATTATAATTAATATTTAATTTAAAGTAGGTATTTCACTTAACCTTATTAATTGGATTCATTGGATTTTATTTAATTTAATCTATTTCATTTAATTAGAATAAAATTTTTATCAAATTCTTTCAACTGTTTATTTATTGCTTTTGCTATCTATTTCAACCATGAATCCATTTCTTGTAGTGTACTGTGCAGACTGCTCTGCTTGCTAACTAAAGAGCATTTCTACCACAGGAACTTTCCCAGTGGACAAAGAACTTTTTGAGGGACTAAGTTTAGTTCCTGTAGGAAAGTTCCTGTAGCTTTCACACACACACATACACAATAGCATTGGGCGATACAGCTGACTCAGTATGTAGATATATAGATATATATCTATATATAGAAGAAGACGCCACTCCATCCACTAAGTCCACCGAGCTGCTTGCTCCCTGCCGGTAGCTACAGCTTCCTTACGGTCAGCCTGATGCAGGTTCACCTGCTGATTCATGTGCCATTTATGAACCACATTCACAGCCAAATGCATGTATTTCCCTGCACAGACAAGAATGGAAAATCAAGGTGCTTGTCATCAAAGTGGTATAGACAGTTTTCTTCATAGAACAGAGTGTAATTTTCTGTAAAATGTGCAGATTTGGTTATTCGTGAGCTGAGTGGTACTGAAGCAACAATGGCTGCAAGCTATAATGAACGCATGAGGGATATTTTACATGTGTGATTTCTGTCTAAGTTAACACCTTCCCTGCTGTCTGGGTTTATGTTTAGTTGCCGCTTTGTGCAATAAAATTGTCGTGCGTGTGCTGTAGAGCCGGTGCAAATCCACTGTATTTTAAGGCTGGATAGGCTATAAAAGATGCTTTTTTGTACTGTTGTGTACAGTCTTTACAGACTGATGCTCTGTCTGTTGAGCATGTTTTAAAGGTTGTGTTTTGCTGTTTTTGCCTTTGTGATGCAGAACTTTTCAAAGCAAACTGGTCGCTGACTTTTAAGTTTGTCTGTTCATTTTTCGTCTTCAAACTTATCATGAGTCAGTTTTTCTGGGAAGAGATGGCCCACCCACTTTTATATTGGTCCACCCAAAATATAATTTCTGACTACGCCACTGGAGTAAAGCCTAGAATAAGAGACACTCTGTGGCATTCAGATACATCATGCAACCCCAAAGTAATTTCCTGTGGTGAGTCAGGCAGGGCAGAGTGTGAAGGGGTGTGTGTGTATATGTGTTGGGGGCCGGGGGGGGATTAATAGACTAAGCAACAACTGACTGGAGTGTTGTTCAGCCTACTGCAGATAACAGACTGTGAAAGAAATGCCACGCCATGAATACAAAATGAAAATGATCATATACAGTCTGATTTGATCACCTGTTTCAGCCTCCACAGCATAAACTGGTTCTCTGAAGAATTCTGGTGTTTATGGGTTACATTTTAATGTTGATGCACCTGTAGTGTGTTTTCTAGTGAGCATGATGTTTTAAAAACTGAGTATTTATTCAGAGAAGAATGAATGAATGAGTGCATATATTTGCACTCAGTCGTTTAGAAACACCCGCGGAAAGAAATCAGTCCTTCTCAAATCAATGGCAATACAGTGACTCATTGTGCTCAGACTGATCGCTATTGGATCGTTAGTTTGAGAGTGAGTTTTTTAATGGTTTCTTCAATGGGCTGGTAATGATCTGAACCGCACGTGGTAAAAGGCAGATCCATCACCCGTAAAGATCAGATTCGCCGTTGGTGTGAAAAATGTCGGTGTTTGAAGGGACAGGTGGGGGGAGGAAGGTGGAAGGAGAGGGATGAGCATTCAGCAGTCAGATGCTTGAACTGGCAAGTGAAGCTGAGGTGAGAAACAGCCACAGACAGACAAAGCGAAGGAGGATGATGAGCTTCTGTACATCTCCCCGTCCTCTTCATCCTCTCATTTCTTTTCCCAGAACTTCTCTCTCAGTCTAACATGACATCTCCTACGTGACCTTTCCAGGGCCACAGAAATAATCGATGCTGTATCACTGACCTTTATACAGGTTGGGATCCCAAATCCAATCTTTCCTACTGTGGCACTGACTGTAAATTCTCCTGAGTAAAGGTTCGAAACAAGTCAAATATGATGAAATGGAGTTTAATTAAAGATGAAATGTCAGTTTAAAAAGTGAAAACTGTAGGATGGCGGCACACATAGTATTTATACAAGGACTCTTTCTTACAAAAAAATCACCTGTGCTTTCGACCAATGAGTAATAAACAAGGCAAAGCACAGAGATGAGCGAGACAACAACTCAAATATCAGAGTAACCACAGCTTCAGAGGGTTCTTTTCCCCCAGAGGCATGTAGGAAGTTTCCTCTGGTTCAAGAGAGATTTAAATGTTGCTTCCACTTTAGTGAAGCTGCCAGACTGTCCTTATTTAGGTAAAAGGCAGAAAATGTAAATCGTTTTAGCACATTTACAGTACTTTAAAACTTAATGTGGTCAAAATCATGTCAGCTGAACAAAAGCACAGATGTGTATACCCTGCGGTGTGTTTTTCTTCGGCTTCTCGCTGTGTATTTTTGGTAGTATCCAGTATTCACATCTCACGCCTTGTGGCACTGGTAAAAAAAAATACTGGTATTGTGTATTTATGTAAAGTCAAGGACTCCAGGGGCAAACAGCAGCACGTCATACAATGAGGAGACTTTCTATCAGGGAACTGTGCACACATACAGCATGCCTGCATACACAGAGGTGAATATTAGCAGTATTTAAGCCTGACATGCAGTATGAGCAGTGCTGTAAGCTGAGCGCAGACTTGGATGGAGTGAAATGTGAGATCATATGATGCATTTAAGGTAACAAAGTAAATTTGTAAAAACTATTTCTCATATTTTTTTTAGATATTGCAAATAAAGAATTAGATCGAAATTAGTTCAAATTCGATCAATCAGTCGAGTTGAACTGAGAGAGAAGAAGCGGATGGAAGCACATGCTCTGATTGCACAGCTTTTAAAAAGCCATCAGCTGGGTCTCTGTGCTGCAAATATGTGTGTGCATGTGTGTGTGTGTGCACATATGCAGGTGTGTGGACGTGTCTCACCAGCTGAGTATGTCAGATGAGTCAGATCAGTGTATGTCAGATGGTACCTGCACAACTTGGGCACTTTGAAGGGACCAAACAGGTTGTTTTCTGCACAGACAAATGAAAAGGAGAGGATGCAGAAAATGAAAGAGCAGTGCAAACAATTCAATCTCTCTCAGCCTCTAACACTGAATTTTAATACAGAGCGTCTGTTTGTTGTGTTTGTTCTCTGCTCTGACAGACAGCACAGTGTTATTCACATTTCAACAGTATCTTGTTATCAAAAGTTTTAGTTTATTATTCAGCTGATTGTTTAATCACCCTCCTTAATAGGTAAAACTAAAAATATCACAATAATAATTTAAGAAAAGTTCAATAAACATGTGCAAACACACACTGCTGTATCTGCATCCTCCAGCTCTGTCCTGACATTAAATGTGGGAACACAGCTCTCAGTCGCCAGTCTAGTAGCCAACATGGCTCTGAGGAGGACTGAGCTGCCCTACCTTTTACCCGCTGCCTCTGACGTCAGAGGGCGCGGACATTTTGTGAGCAAAATCAAGTTTGATGCAATGTGGCAGGAAGTAAGATGACTTAACCATCACATTAAAAGCGATCAGAAGATTATAAACAACGTTTGAAATCTTGATATTATTTGACTGTTAACTTTAGATTTTAAAAAAATCTACATCATTGAAAATAAAAATTAACAATACAATAATATAAACAGTTAATCTACACCAACAGGTAAAATTCTTAATGAAACTGATTTTGTCATTAAAATTCTTAATAGATTAAAATGATTAATTAACCATCACATCACTGGTGTTTGAGCTGCTGTTTAACGACTGATGTGGAGAGACAGGGAGTGAGAGATTTCCCACAATCCTTTTCCTAAATGTTTTCATTTTCCCAGTTTTAGTTTGGTACAAGGAATTTGACTCTCACTACGTCTCACTACATATAGTTATATGTACAGTATATACAGCCTGTTCAGATATACAGTAGTGATTGAAATGCATTGCACAGTAATGCTACGCTCACTCAACATGTCTTTATAATATGTATATTGTTTCGGTCTATTAAACACTGTCTGACATGCTGCGGTGACCAAAACCGCAAACTAAAATTGAATGGAAGGATGTCTTATTTTGTAAAACACTAACAGGAAGTGTGTAACCTGTAAACCCCTCCGGTTTAACACTTGGTGTGTTTCCAACGGGGACAGTCCCGTTAAACGGAGCGGCAGAGCGGACAGACATTTTCAACCTGAGTCCAAACAAATACAGCAAATTAAAAAGAAGAGGAAGAGCAGAAGAAACTTGCTAAGGTAGGTCGGACTCATTTGTTTTTGGTTGTTTCCCGCCCTGGTTAAATAATAAAATGAGTTAAAGTTTGAATTACTGATTAAAAATGTAGTTTTAAAGTCACACTGCTTATTTATCACGGCGTTTATCTGTCCAGTTGTGATGTACAACACAGTTTCACAAAACCCATGAAGTCACAAGTAAAGGAAAAATCAGTATAATGACGCTGTGAAGCGTATCAGGACATGTTTACATGCAGAAAGGATCCAACTTTTGAGTCATTTTCTGTTTCAACTCATAGTCTGGATCGCAGTTTCCGTCCTAAATAGCCTGTATCTCAGGATTAAAGTGGTTGATAGTTGTTAGGATTAAATTAGAGGATCGTTCAGCCGCTGTGAAGTAGTTTTCTCGCGTTTTAAAGGGCTCGGGTGGAGGCGGAGAGCTTTAAAGCGTCTTGCAGAATGAATCCTGTTCAGCACCGCGGACAGCTCCGGAGCTCTGTGACATACACAAGTCAACCTGCAGGCACACAGTAACGTTCAGTGGGTTCAAATCGCAGCGGAAACATCCACATTTGTCTCAAATTTTCTCCTTAAACAAGTGGGGGCATTTTTTTTTAGGAAGTTTATCTTTCTGTGAAGCAAAGCAGAGGAGTCAGGTTGTTCCACTAGCGTTAAGAAAAGCATGCCTGAAACAACTTGTCCTGCAGTGGGAACTAGTAAAATGATCTCATCTATGTCGCCACATAGGTGCAGCTTTGAATTACTGAAGTGAGATCTCTCTTAAAAAGAACAATGAAGGATAATTTCACAAAATATTCTCAGAAGTTGAGATTGTATTCAAGGCAGGACTTTGTTGAAGTGAAATGATTTTATCAACAACTGCATGATTCTGGAAATGAATTTCACTTCCATTCCAGATAAAAAGGCATTATACAAACTCTGGGCCCTCCATGCCTCCCTTGTCCTGCTTCTGTACCTGTTTTAATGTCAGTGAGGACAAAGAGCTCAGGCCAAGCACATCTTAAGCAGATCAACACGTGTGTTGTCTTTGTTTGGCAGCCTGGTGTTGTTTGTAAGCGTGAGTAAACAGACAGATATTTCAATTAAGCACCTGACATATGCTGCGTGTGTGTTGTGATTCTTTTGTCCGGTGAGACAATTTCTGCTCCAGTTTTAGTTTGCGAAGAAGAAACAAGTCTAAATTAAATCAGCATTTAACTGGTTGTGCAGTGTGAACAGCTCTCTTCTATAAACTGGTTGTTGAAATTATGGTTTGTTTGAGCTGCAGGCGAGCCCTTAGGTGAGCCCCGGGTGCACAAATAATCAGTTTCCTGAGAAAATGGTTCCTGCTTTGACTGACAAAACCCTCCCTCCCTCCCACCACCCATCACTCACCACTCCGTCACCCTGCCCATACCCTCAAACCACAGCCAGTTGTATTACTGTCGTTATTCATAGTTCTTTATGTACCGCTCTCCTTGTTGAATTTCAATGTAATCTGCTATAAAAAAACGCCAGATGGAAGATAAACAGTAATATCCAAGAATGCACTGTGATCACAATCTTGTTCTTCAGTGTGTGTTGCTCACATATTAGGTTTCAGCAGTAAAGACTGGCAGGCAGATCACAGTCACAGTCTGTTCTTGGCTAACTGCTGCTTTCTTTAGCCTGCAGGATTTTTAAATACAGAATTGTTTTGGACACACACTCCCTTCAAACCTGTTGATGTTTGGATGGCTCATCATTTAACAGAATAGACTTGTTGTAAATGTGACAGTTTGTCGGCTTTAGTTTATTCTGGCTTTTCTGGGAAGGAGGAAGAAGCCCTGCAGGATGTTTTGGTCTCACCCACACAGTTTGGATTTAGAGTTAAGTCATTTGTGCCACTTGCAGGGGTGTGGACTTGTGTCATATGACTTGAACTCAAGTCACAAATGTAGTGATTTTAAACTTGACCGAAACAAAAAAAGACTTGGAAATGACTTTAAAAGTAACTTGTGACTCCAATTACACTTTCATCCTTTGACCCGGAATGATTTGATATCCTCCTAAGCCATTATTAAAAATTATGTTTTAAAAAAAGTGTGCATATTGAATGAGGAGGAGGGACAGACTGACAGACAGAAAAATTTACTTGTTTAGGACTTGAAACACAAAGTTTATCACTTGAGACCAGGACTTGTGACTTCAACACTTATTGTACTCTGTCGGCTTAAAAGGCAGTTAAGCAGCCATCATTTAGAGGATGTTGACAAAGTTTCTTGCTCTGACCAACCTTTCTCTCATTTCACACACACATACACACACACACATCCGTTTTCTGACCCTGGTGCTCCATCGACAAAGCAGATCATTTCAGATGTCTGGAATTATGATCTGCTCCGCTCTCATCGATCAGGGTGACACAGCAGATCTGTAGTAACCTGACACTCTGTAGGGATGCTCATCAATCCTCTCTCTTATCCTTAAGGCAAGGTTAAAGATTTTAATGTTGTCGTCTGAACACAATTTTAAAATGGTTATGAATTTTGTGAAAGATTTTGCAGCTTTAAAAATATATTGGTCAAAATTTCAAAAGAACAAATAATTTTTTCTCTTTTTCTTATGTGACGTGTGTGTGTGTGTGTGTGTGTGTGTGTATACTGCAGTTGCCCTCATGTTGAATAAGCTATAATTTTTTACGTCTTATTTCTTCTCCCTGCGTTTCATATGAATGTATAGCATGCAGTATATCTATTATAATATGTGCTGTATATGTGCCTGTGCATGTGCGTGTGTGTGTGCATGCGTGTGTGTGTGAGTGTGAGTGGGTATAAATGAACAGCATGCACATAGCAGCATGTTGACAGGTGTCCATTTGAATGTGCGCAAGCCGGAAGAGAGCGGAGAAGAAGCGGAGGAAAGGAGGGGGTGGTGGAGAATGTGTGTGTTTGTGTTTGTGTACTCGAGGTTTAGTGTGTGTTGGTGAGAGCCGAGAGACTGTGAATGCCGAAGTGAAAGAAAAGGGAAAGGAGGGAAAATAAACGAGAGTGAGAGAGAGCGAGAGTGGTCCATGTGTTATGCAAGTGTTGCGAGGCACCTCTTTCTCTCTCGCTCTCTCTCTCTCTCTCTGCGTGTGTGTGTGTGTGTGTGTATTTTGTAGGACTACAGATTAATCCAGTGGGTTTTATCCTCAGTGAATGGGACAGTGGGGCTTTGCAGTGATTATCCCTGCAGGCCTCAGATGATTGCTTTGAATCTCCTGTATGTCCCACTCTACCATGTTTCCCTGCCTGCATATCTGTCCGTCTGCACATCGCTCTGCCTCGATTATTGTGAACTTGTTCAGTAAATGTTCCCGATCATAAAATGTGACGTCTGTTAATTATAGATGCATCGTTTTATAAAGGATTTACTGTAATTATGCTCTAAAACAGTTCAAAAGCTGTCTTAAAGTAGTTTGATGTGTATTTTCTGTCTTTCTGACGGCCCGCTCCACCTCTGCACATCTTCCAATCAATAGTTTGCTTTGTCTTCCCGTCCCGTCCATTCCTCTGATTAATCTGCCTGTTTCTCTGCCATAGCTTTCCATCTGTCTGTCTGTCTGTTTGCCCGCCTTTGGATTATATAACCAAGAAATGTCAGAAATGCAATCTGCTCCATCATCCGCAGGAGCTGAGACAAAAAAATGGTTGAACCCTGGGAATCTGCCCCCACCATTTGTTTTGGGTCCCCTAATCCTCCGTCACAGTGAAGGTGTGAAAATCGGGTCTGGGGGCATCTTAAATGGTGCATTTTTCTACTCGCAGCCAGATGGTCAGGTTGTGACCTTGTACCTCTTTGTTCAGTCACTGAGTGGCAGCTGCATGATTATGAAACAATAAAAGAAACGTTTAGGCAAATTAGAAGAAAGAGTTTTTGAGATAATGACAACTAAAAAGTAGATTTTTGTGGCATTTGACTTCAAAATTAAAACAAAAAGTAATGTTTTTAGGCCTCCATACATTTTCCTGATAAGTGGGCTTTTCCTCCAGATTTCCTCAGTGATTTTCCACAGCAGATTTCTCTCTGTGTGTCCCTCCTGTCTCTCCATAGGGAATGTTTTAATTCGCTGAGGCCATATTGCCACGGCAGGCGCTGCCACGGGCAGAAACCCAGCTCTGTATGAGGTTTTCTACCTTGTTCTATTCACACTCAAAAACTGTGGTCAACCTGAAATGATTATAAAGCCGTCCTCTGAGCCTTTAACCCTCCTGCATTTTTGAGTACATCTTTGAATTTACTTCAGTTTGAGCTGTTTGGTTTGTAACTGAAACAACTATACTAGACCTGTGCTCAGATGTTAGTTGCATTCATTAAGACTAGCTAGGACACCCAAGTTGTATGTGTGTGGCTGTTTGTACATGTACATGTACATGTATGGTATATTAGCAGTCAGGCGTGAAGTGGTGGGTGTACTGTCTGAATAGTTTAGCCCTCAGGCTCTCATCATGCTCTGTGGCCTGGTCACGTCTTGGCAGATGTGTTTACTGCTTATAGGTCAGCATGGAGGTACAATATGTATGTACTGTGTGTGTGTGTGTGTGCAACTGCGACTGCAAATACGTTTTACAGAAAATGTAATACTGCTGAATTGCGCTTTCTGTCAACATAATGAGAAAATGTATTTGGCAAGTCACAAAAATGTTGATACTGAACGTACTGTATGTGTAAAATGTTCAGTCACAATGTATTTCACTCTGCCAAACTATAATAGTACAATATCTGCTGGCTGTACAGCATTATTAAACTTTATTTATGGTTATGTTTAGGCTCTGGGAGCACTTGGTTAAGGTTAGGGAAAATCATGGTTTTGATTTAATACAGAAAAAGTCTGCAGTGACTTGCAGCACGAGACATGGCGTGTTTCATTTTCACTAACTTTAACTAAAGTGTTTTTGTTGCCTAAACCTAACCACGCGTGGGTCGATGGGATGCGAATCCCAGCCTCCGGTGTCACCATCCTGTGTTTTGTATGCCCCCCATCTGCCCGCCTCCAAATCCAGTGCGGAATTTTATCAGTAAACTTATAATCAGTATTATTTTTTTGTTAATAGACTAATTAATATAAAAATATTTCAGAATTAGCTTCAAGTCCTTGATCAGCTACATAACAAACAACCAGAGAATTAAGTTTTGCTCGCTAAGTTAATGGAAACTAACACTGGAAGAGTGCTAAACTCAAAAAGTTTAGCACTTTGCATTTTAGACCTTAAAATGATCCTGTAATAGAGACACAGCAGGACATGAAGGCAAATAAAGAAACATGAGCTACATGAGCACTTTCCCATTCATTTCAATGAGAAAGTGTGTCCAAACTTTTGACTGGTACTGTTTGTGTATATAAGTGTTTCTTGTCTACGTCAGCGGGTACTCTAATCTCCTCAGTCTGTATGACAAGTTTGATTCTATATGCTGCTCTGCTCTGTCCTGACCAGTCAGGTTAACAGCAGCTGACAGACTGACATCAGCGAATATGGCAGAGTGTATGTACGAGTACGTGTGTCCATGTGTGTTTGCTGTACATGTATTTGTGTGTGTGTGTAAGTGAAAGGTATCAGCCTCCCTGTCTTAAGAGCCTCTCTGACGCCGGGATAAGTGTTTTTCCAGGATAACAGTAGGATCCACAGGGTTACACAACTCTGTGTGTGTGTATGTGTGTGTGATCTGCTACAGTATATTGACTGCAACAAAAAGCAGAGAGTTGTAAACAATGTACTGTTTTGTTGAGATCCTTCCTAAAATGAAGAAAATTACAAATTTATTAATTTAATTTTGCCTAAATATATGATATAATCTGTATGACAGGCAAATGTAGTCTTGATATTGTGCTTATCTCTAGTGATGTAGCCACGTGATTATATGGGTGTGATGAGGAGATTAGAATTGCTATTTGGCCTAACAGAGTTAAAGTTAGCAGCGAGGTCCCATATTTTACACTTTTCCGGTGTTTTATTTGAAGTTTTGATATCCATAGGAAGATATTTTTGTGCTTTTTTTCTGAGTGACGCACAGCCAGGCCAACTATGGGTTGTAGTTTACTGTAGCTACTGTCGGTATAACCTGGGCTCTGGGTAAAACTCACCGGTAAATTGCGATGGCCACCGCTGAGGATAAGGTTTTGAACCTTTGGAAGGCTGTGCAATGACAAATTTGCTTCCTGACATCGAACAACTGCGCAGTGTTTCCTCCACGACTGTCTATCCTCTGCTCCACTCCGTGTGTGTGGAGGGGCTACGCCCGGTGAAACACAGAGCGGAGCAGAGGAGAGAAACTAGCACGACCATAAATGACAGCAAAACACAGTAGAGACTTTCACAATGAGCTGAAATGAACGAGTGCACATAAATTAGATAAATAACACAAATAAACATATTTTCTTTGTTTCAGGAGGGGTGGGGGGTCCCATTGGAGGGAATAGCAAACGCTGAGGGTATAGTTGGGACATCACATCCTTACAGAAGCTTGTTTAAAGACACAGTTTCTGAATACGGGCTGTGTGTATTTCTCTGTGGACTCACAGTATTTATATAGCACCTAGAACTGCTTTATAATCAAAAAAGAAATGTAAATCTCCCTTTCCCAGATGGTCACAGTCTTATAATTAGAATTTGAAAAATAAAATAAAATAATGTAATAGACACACACACACACACACACACACACACACACACACACACACACACACACACACACTGCTGTTGCATTATTAATGTTGACCTGGCTCCATCCAGTGAATAATGAAACATCGTTCCGCTTTGATGTGGTAAGATATGGACCCACCCACACACACCCTTAGACCCACACCTACACACAAATACACACCTTTATCTGTTCTCCTGCTGCTCTCCTTCATGTCCTTGACCCAAGTCTCCCTGTGTGATGCTTTCAGTTTCCCAGTGTAGAGGTGTGTAACCATCACACACACACACACACACACACACACACACACACACACACAGTAATTCATAGTGTGACATGGTGAGTCTATTGTCCCCTTATGACGTGACGTAATTACAGAGAATATTATAAAGTTGTTATTATTAAAGCCATAATTATCAAGTTTTTAGCTGCAGTCTGGTTTACCTACTGTTGTACTAATTGTTAGGATGAATTCAAGAAGAAAGATAGGATAGATGGAAGAGAGACAGGAAATAAGAGAATGCTAAATGCTCCTCAAAGAACTTTCTGCCCTGGCTTCTTTCAAAATCATTAATATCACTTCTTTCACATTCATTGTGTTTTGTGTGACACCACTGAGGTAAGACATGCAAGAATAAGAACAAAACTGCCTCACTGTGTTGAAATCTTTTAAAGCTTTCTATTACAGTTCCTTCATGCATGTTCTCCCCACAGGGCTGAATTGTTATCCCTCCTAAAAAACCCATTGACTATCCGGGGTTCACTTTTGTGCCATTCAGTTCTACACAACCAGCTTTGCTCGCAATTATACAAAGAAAAGCAGCATTACAGAAATAGCAATGCTAATTTTCAGTCGATCCGTGCCCACCATTTCATTTCCCCTTCGTCTCTCTAAGTAATCCGCAAAAACAAATGCATGAAAACGAGGGAAAAGTGCACGAGCTAGATTAGGTTAGTGCTTCTAAACCCGTGAGAAACATACAACTGAACAACTGACAAGCTGACCTGGTTTCCCTGACTGTCAGATGCACTGCAACCACATCAATGTCCTGATGTCCTATTTCCTTCACGAACATTGTTTATCTCAACAGAACACGGCACTTGATTGATAGCAGTCTTCTCGGTTCAGAGTCGAGGCAGTTTATCACGACAGCCTGCCGGTCTGCGTGTGTCTTTGTCTTTTTAATCCCACATCCTCTCCTGAATTAGTGCTGTGTGTAGAGGAAGACACTGTAGAAATTCACATCTAAATTTTGCATCCAGTCTGCATTAAATCTACCTGTTGAAGTTGAGTCTTACAAAGGAGAACTAAATCTGCATTTTTATGCTGACTGTCTTTTGTCTCTTCGATGTTAACACAATCCAAACTGACTGAAATACCTTATTTGGTACATGCTTTATGTTGATTTAAAAAAATGTATGTGGTTTGTCTTTTTAGCAGTGTTCATAGATTCCCCTTACAGTCACCTATCTGGATTTACATGCTTTGTTTTACCATCTGTTGTTGTTGGTGGTGGTTTGGTGGCTGGTCAGTGCTGGATTTTGCTGCAAAATGCTCAAACTTGATTAAAATCTACGATATACTGGGGATCTGTGGTGGGCTAAGGGTTAAAGTGCTGACCATGAACCAAAACATCCCTGGACAGGGACCTTTGTTGCATGTCACTCCCCATCTTTGTCTCCCCCCATTTCCTGTCATCTCTCTTCTGTGAGTTATCTACTGTCACTAACAGTAATTTTCATTATTGATTAATCTGTTGATTATTTTCTCAACTAATCAATTAGTCGGTTTCGTCTATAAAATGTCAGAAAATTGTGAAAAATGGTGATGACTGTTTCCCAAAGTCCACAGTGCAACCTAAAATGTCTTGTTTTGTCCCCTCCAACAGTCCACAAGCCAAAGATATTCCAGAAACATATTCACATTTGAGAAGCTTGAACAAGAATTTCTTTCTTAAAAAATGACTAAAAACGATTAAGATTATCAAAATAGTTGCCGATTGTCGATCAACTAATCAATTAATTGACTAATCATTTCAGGTCTACAATAAAGGCATTAAAAATGCTCAGAACATACATAGAAAAAGAGTCTACTATTTACTGAACAGTGTACATCCTATTAAGTCATGCGGTGTGACAGAATAGCTTCAAATATCACAGAAAATTTTGGGATGTTTGTTTGCAGATGTCTACAAGAGAGACAAAGGTGTATTCTTGTAAACTGTTTTGCTGCATGTGTTTGAATGAAGGGAGAGTGGTTTGTTTGATTAAAAACCTTGTCAAATGTACACTCTAGCTTACTGTCAATTCTTGGAAAACAGCACATTTTTAATAGGTCATCCTGACCTAACAAGAGGTCCTGCCATCTGCCCCTCCTGTCAATCAAACAGCCCCTTTCTCCTAAACTTATGTTGGTGTTGGATCCCACAACATCCTGTTTAAACAGAAAATGCATCGCATATTTAAAGGTGCAATGAAATTAGGCACTTCCATCATTACATACAGTTGGTGTATTTCAGTACATTAATACAGTGAAAACACACACTGCAGATCCTATATGAATGTGTCCAAAGGTTTGAGAAAATCTACAAATTGCACCATTTATTCAGATCAACAGGTGAAATATTTCCAAAGTAAAAACATCATCAGAGCTCTTTCCTCACTGCTTCCTCACTTCATTGTCTTGTTCATACAAACACATACTGCCTTTTTCAACTAGGTTTTCAGAGTGAAGTTTTCCATTTGTGTGCTTTGACAGGATTTCTCTTTGTTGCCTGAAATAGCTTGTCGTTGGATTCTTCCACGATTGGGGCTGTGTGGCTCTGTGTTAATCATGTCAGCCTATGACAGTGCTAATCCATTCCACTTCTGGAGATATGTGCCAAAACTGTATGCTGCTCTGTTTTACTGCACTGGCTTCACACACACACGCACACACACACACACACACACACACACACACACACACACACACACACCATGAAACAAAACTTACTTTATCTAATTCAAATGAGCCGGTACTCAATGGCATTAAAAGAAGTTGTGATGATGGATGACAGACGAAGTGGGAGGCGAACAGAGACAGAAAAGAATGTTCATGAAAACTAATTCAGGATTTTTTAACCAACAAAAGAAATGACAGCATTAGGAGCCCACATGTACAGTAGCAGCTGAACTTTTCACTGTTTAATATACGGGCAGCTTTTGTCCGCCTATAACACTCTACAGCTACGCTAGCTCTGTGAGGCTGTTAGGGACAGTTTTGAGCTAAATGCCAATGTTAGCATGCTAACATGCTGATGTATAGCAGGTCTAATATTTACCATGTTCATCACCTTAGTTAAGCTTGTTAGCATTTTGCAATTTAGCACTAAAAAGAAAGTACAGCTGAGGCTGATGGGAATGTCTGTAGTTTTGCCGCTAAAACAACAGACAATCCCCATCCTTGTCACGATAACGAGTAAAAAGCTACTGTGTCGTACGTGTTTCTTTCCCTCTCTCATCCTGTTTCCTCATCTGCCCTCAACAGCTTTTAGGATTAATGCTATTAGCCTAATATTTTGATCAATAATTCATTGGTGCCCTTTTAATGTCTCCATTTAAGTCAGTGTTTGATAAGTGTTTGATAAGTCCTACAGTTTGTTGCTTATTGGTTGCTTGCACTCATTGCTGCAGTGTTTTTGCTCTGCACTTCTACACATCGCTTGTAACAATTATCATGATGGTTTTGTCCTGTGTCCTTGTTCTGTAGGTGGTAAGATTTCAGCAATAATAGCTTCTACTGCTTACTATGTAGTCTTACTTCCTTTGTGGGAAATTGTATCACTTCCTGTGTGCCAGACAATTTGACCTGGAAAAGATCCACCTGACACCGGCAATATATGTAATATATCAGCTACAGACGAATAAAACGAGTATTCACTTACAGGTAGATGTTATGGATTGTTACTTGAATCTTCCGTAATATTTGCTCTCTCATTCTGTACACTGTATACATTCATGGACAGAGAAGATGTGGAGAAGGGATGAAGCGAAACAAAGAAAACAAAGAGAGAGGAAATGGAGTTAGAGGAGAGAGTGTGTGTGAGAGAGAGCGGAGAGAGAAAACAGAGGAGAGTAAATCCTCTTTCCCCCCTGACTTTAATCTCTCCACGGGCTGAGCCTGGCAGTTCAGGCCTTACAGCAGCCGTCAGTCAAGCAAGTGACAGCCAGCAGAGCCGCAGGTGGGGGATGGGGACGGCCGGACCTTGTGTGATGTCAGCTCAACTTGTGTGTGTTTTGTCTGTCTATGAAACATGTTAAGCATGTTAATGAGGAGTTGACTTTCAGATGGGGGATGGACGGACAGAGGGATTTGATTTTGAGTAACAGCGTGATGTGAAACATTCAAAAAGCTGACTGGCAAAATCTGAAACATTTTTTTTCTTTTGGAATTTGTGACCATGAGTGACAGTGATGCAGACCTGCTGTTGCTCCCATATCTGTTATACTTGTATGTCATGCATAAGAATGTTTCTTTGCATTAAATATCAATTTATTCATCTGTTCAATGATGTATTTTATTTGTGCAGTGTTTGGTTTTTCATATTCAGTAAGTTGATTTTAGTGCCATTAAAATGGAAATGAATATAATTTGGGCCCACGTTCATTTTGTGTTTAAATCACTTCAGTGATGTTAAAATCATATAAAGCTTATGTACAAACCATGTTATAGCTAAGAGGAGCTAGCTGAGCTAACATGAACACACAGTAACTCACAAAATAAGCCAGTAGGACAATATAGTAGAGCAACTGAAGAGAACAGGGAACGTCTACTTGCTTGTATGTTACCTTGTGTGCAAATAAGATGTGTTTACAGGATTGTGGTTGTTATTTGAGCAGAAACTGTGGTCAGCCACTCTGTGGATGTAAATGTTGGTCGGTCTGTCAATTGGTCAGTCCACCATTTTGGTTGAGACCGAAATATCTCTACAACTATTGGATGGATTGCCATGAAATTTAGTACAGAAATTCATGGTCCCCAGAGGAGGGATTATAATAACTTTGGTGATCCTTAACTTTCCATTTAGCACCATCATTAGACCAACATTTGAATGTGTCCAATAAACTTAAATTCTAAACTAAAATTCCTGCAAAATAAATGACATTCCCCTCAACTTCAACTGTACTTTGTGTTCAGTGATAATTAACAAATGTTAGAATGCTAACAAGCTAAACTAAGATGGTGAACATGATAAACATTATGTCTTCTTAACATCAGCCTGTAAGCATTTAGCTCAGAGCACTGCTGTGTGTAAGAGAGCTGTTTCTGATTTAAACTCCCAGGCCCATCTCTGACTTGAATTTTACTTGTTATAATACAAAATTAATCTCCTTTATTAGTGGTTAAATTGATAAGATGCCTGTCAGTTAAACAAGCCTGAAGTTTGTGCTCAACAGCCTCTAACCTGGTCATAAATCAGTGTCCGCTTACTGTACCAGCCAAGGTTAAACTCAAAGTGAGATTGTTACAGGAAAGAAGAGTGACAGGAAGAGTGAGTGTAAGAGGGAAGAGCAGAGAGATGGAGCGATAACACGCAATATTGATGGGTGAGATGTTTTAAGGTCACAGGTGACAGATCCAATTATCCAATCAGGGTCAAATGGTGGGAGTACACAGTTCTTACACTGAGCATACAAACAGAATGAACTGCACTACAAAGATGCAGCATTAAGGATAAATAGCATAGCATTTCCAGGACATCTAATTGTTATTGATAAAATGAATAAACATTGATTAAAAGAGAAGTTGGAATGCTGATCTTAATTTTGATAGACTAGAAGGAAAAGATAGCGCTTGAGTGTGGGAGACAACGACAGAAAGAGTGAGAACAGGCTGTGTGAGAGGAAACTAGAAGAAGAATCTGTGTTGGATGCGTGAGTCAACAGGAAGCAGCTCGACTGCAAAGAGATAAGCAATCAACGCCTGATCAATAACACAGCAGAAACCTACACTGGGAAGATAAACATGGCAGCAGGGAAAAGAAAAGACTGAGCATGTGAGAGCACAGGTCTGAACGACACTGTACTTAGTTATATGCAGTTATAGTGTTTAAGGTCTGTAAGTGTACTGTGACATGTTTTCATCACAGTACATCAACAGTACTGTCTTTGTTTAATGGAACATGCATCACCCGATCATCAATACTGTTGCCATTGACAACACAAGTGGGCATGAAGTGAGCATTGCTGTGGATATAATCATTCCTGGGTCCTTTCCATTTTGGAAACTTCATTTTCTAAAATGGAGCATAGAGAGTTATTAATAACCTGAATAAATCAACAAATTCATTGTTCAGACAGTGTGTGCAAACTGACACAATTCCTTGTATCTCAGCAGTTCTTTTCAACATGAAAAGTGATGTTTGACTGGTAAAATCATATGAGGAGCTGCCTCTTGTTCCACCTGAAACATGTGATTGATTTGGTATTTGTGCTGCCCTCTTTTGACATAACGTTTGTCCTCTCAGTATGGGTCACCTGTGATGGTGCTGATCTTTGAACTGATGCTTATTCTGCTGTTGCACCCATTGTAAGGTGCTCTGGATTACTGCGTCAGCCAAATGGCTAAAATGTAAAATTTCCACATAAATATTTGAAAGTGCAACTGTGCACCAGGCATAACAAACAAACACACACACACACACACACACACACACACACACAGAGGGAGGGAGGGAGCATGAAAGAAGGAGAGAAGCACTTTCAAAAGGCTGTTTTTCTCCTCCCCTCCATCCCTTTTCCCGGCACATGTTCAATTATTAACCGGCCTGACGACTCTGCTGGGATGGAGGCAGAGGCACAGACAGAAGGCGGGGTACAACAAGGAGATACTTTATCAAACATCCAGCTGTGACTCTAACTGACCTTGTGTGTCCTCACCTCAGAGCTGTTCTGACAGGGACTGATTGATGGACGCCTCAGGCCTGAGCAGAAAATGAACTTTTTAGGGCCCAAAAACTGGTACATCAACAAAACTCACCAGCTGTGTTACCTATTTTAACAGCAAGTTAGATTTTTACATTGTCAAAGGATGTTTAGTAAAATAATACAAAATAAAATATATTATAAACATATCATAGCAACTTAAAGTAAGCCTTGAATCTGGTTTTGGAAATGTTATTTTGTCTTGGCAGGTTAATAAAACTTACAGTCTCTTCTTGCAGCTACAGCGGCTGATTGAGTCCAAAAGTCAGTGGTCCCTTGGTCCCATCACTATACTGTATATTGCAGTAGATTAGATTACATAAAGCTTTAATGATCCCCGAGCTGAAAACTGCTTGGTGGTTAAATTTATATCAGCGACAAGCCACATTAGAACAAAAACTCTTCAATATGATTTGTGCAATAGAAACAAAAACACACTCGGCGCACAAATGACATCTGATTGGACCAAATCAGATTATTTGCCTCATTAAAGGCTTAATTGTCCAGACATAGTGAGAGAAGGAATGAAGGAAACCGACAGACTGAGCTGGTCTCCTCAGTCCTCGCCACCTTTGTCCTGAGCAGCAGCAGCAGCAGCAGCAGCAGCATGAGGCTCTGTCAGCCTGCACAGTAACAGCCACATGTATTTTTCATGGACCATACTTCCAGCTCTACTGTGTGTGGCTATATGAAACACTGTCTGGCAGCGCGTCAGAGGAACAAAAATAGACCCCTGTCTCTGTCCTGATACTTTTTCTTCTAACTGTTCGAGCGATGCCGCTCCTACCTCGTTCATTTTGATTCACTGTTGATCCCCGAGGAGGAAATTCAGGGTCAGCGGGGTGGAGGTTTCAACTCAGAGTGTCTGTAGCAGCGATGTTTTTCTTGTCCAAACATTCACATGTATGGTTGTGTGAGTGACTGGGGCTGTAGACAGAAGTAGAACCTATTTACCCATGGTGTTTTAAACACTAAATTATTCATCACTTTTGCTTATGAGGTTGCATCTCACTCTCGCTCAGTCATCAACTCTGGTGCCTTTGTTTTATTTCAAAAACGTTGTTTCATCTCATGTGTTGAAGGTCCTTTTCCCTGCTATTGACAAAGACCAGTAACTTCTTTGATAGCAGGAACCTTTTAAGAAACACAGGAACTTTACCTGCATTGAAACATAGTTCCTGCTCTCCGAAAAAGTGGTTCTCATTCAACCGTGAAATGGTGCTTTGACAAACGACAACTCCATGGTTGAGACAGGTGTCAAGTTAAGTGTTCAAAGCCCTTCACTGTTTTCCTGAAGGACACTGTGACAAGACTGGTTGCTGTGAGTGATTGAGTCCGTGACTCTGCTGTTACTGAACGATCTTTCCAAAGACGAATCTGGCAACAGCTGAGAACAGAAACTGCCACAAAACCAACATCCAGAACGCTGATATTCACTCATCAGTTTGAAAACTTAACTTGACTCGGCAACAGTTCAGAGATCTCACAAGACAACGCAAGTAAAGAAGGATCAGAGCTGTGCTGCCTTTGCATTATATTGATGATGAGTAAATATATTGATTTAAGTTAATTTGGTGTATCTTTGAGGTTGTTGGGGACTGAGAAGTATGGTCTTCTTCTACAGTCTTTCTTACACTGTAGTTCACATGCTGGACATACAGCAGCATCTGTTGGTGTACTAACCTCCGGTCTCTCTGTCCTTCTCTCTCTTTCTCAGTTTTTCTCGTTTGAGGTCAAAGTTCAACAGTCGTCATGGCGGATGAAGCAGACATGCGCAATGAGCTGGCCGACCTGCAGACACGCGCGGACCAGATAGCCGATGAGGTACTGGAGAAGACACACACACACACACACACACACACACACACACACACACACGTGTACACACGGATCAACATGCTTACTCACTGACATGCATGAAAACACTGTTGTTGTCTGCTCTGATATTGAAAAGAAAAATAATACATCACATTACATTTTTCAAGTAAACACAATTCACAGAATTTCCCTCAGGGTGAGCAAAAATATATTTTTGGTTGCAACTCAAAGTGACTCAGTATGATCTTGTGTTATCTGCTGAACTGGCTGCTGGATTGGTCTAATTTATAAATCCCAGCATTTATTTGTTATCTAGTTGTAATTATCCACCTTGATTGCATTTAATACATTTTAGAAAACCTATAACAGCCCAAAATATGACTTATTTAAACTCTTTAAATTGCAAATAATTTCATTATTAATCTCAATAAGAAAAGGGGGCCATTTATTATAATTTGCAACACATAATCTGCTGTATTTGAAATTCATTTAAACTCTTTTTCAATCAGTCTTCATGAACATTTGCACAACTAACATCACGTCTAAAAAATTCAACAAAACTTGAAACATGAAAAAACAGAAAAATGTAACTCTCTGGGAGAAACTGTGAGAACGTATTATTTGTAAAACTTCTACAGTCAAAACTGGTTTTGGTTTATAAAGTGATAATTACAATTTGACATTTCAAAATGACCTGTTCTCATAAGGACACACATGTATCTCCAAACCCTCCAGGCAAACAGACACAGCTGCTCTAATGTGACCCTGCCTTGTTTAAGCGATTTGTTCTCTTTCTCTAGTCTCTTTCATCAAAAACTGTGCTTTTTTTGTGGAAGGGAAAACTTTGCCATTTTAATGAGTTGAGAGGAGCTCAGGAAGAGGAGATAATTCTGTGCAGCGGAATAATAGAGCAGCTCAAATGGCCTTATTAAACATTCATGAGGAGATAATGCACGGCCAAGGAAGTGATGGGAGGGAAGGAAGGGAGAAATAAGTAAGGCAGCGATGGATGGATGGATGGGTGGGTGGGTGGAGCAACAGAGGGGCAAAGGAGAAGTAGGAGATGATGAGATTACAAAGAGGAGAGAGTGAAATGAGGATTAGGAATGAAAAGGTGTTTGGTTTAAGAAATGGGTGATTTTTAGAGGGTAGAAAGTTAGCAAACAAAAGGTAGAAATCAGATAGGTAGGAGAGGAATAATTAAGGCTAATTATGCAACCGAGTGTCATTTATGTGTCTTCACATATTTGAATACAGAATATTAGTGGTGTTTTGTTCTCCATTGTTCAAATTTCAACATGTTTTGTACAAAACCTCAATCTTTCATCTTCACACATCGAGATGTCTGTGATATTTCTCACAGGTGATGTACTGTACTGTACGTCTGTATTTGCTCTTTTGTGGATGCTCAGCTTATCATCTGCTCTCTCTCTCTCTCTCTCTCTCTCTCTCTCCCTGCAGTCTCTGGAGAGCACTCGGCGTATGCTGGCTCTGGTTGAGGAGGTGAGTCCAGTGACACACAGCAGAGTGGGAACAGGCTTACTCATATAATGGCACAAACAACAATTTGTTTTGATATTTTCACTTGTTGACATTTACCAACATCTCTCTCATGTGGAATAATTAAAATGAAGGCTGGGTCGGCTGTATAGAGTGAGAACACTATATAGTTGAACCTGAAGCAAACATTTCACAGAGGACAAATACTGTCTTCTACCATGTTGTATATAATTTCCTATCACAATTGCAATATACTGTATATCGCAATATAGTATATTTTCTTTACAGTAAAATCAGTTGGGAAACCAGTAGAATAAATTTCCAGATTGCAATGAACACTGGGTGATACTGACTGAATTCAATATTGTGATGTTTTTCTGATATTTTAAAAGAAATACCTTGGTATCAATACATAACAAAATATTGTGGCCATCACAATTAGTGCCTTAGAAAACACTAAACCATTTATTTATTGTGAATATGATGACCAAACAAGGAGAATAATTTGCCTCAAATACCTGGAAAAGACAACATTCAAAGATCCCCTCCAGAAATGTTTTATTACCTTGTTAGAAAATCTTAAAATTACATCTACTAGTCGATTCTCAATGTAAATGCACTGGAGGCTTCAAATTTCCACATCACACTTATGTAAGTTGCATATTGCACCACAATTGGCTCCAAACTAGTGTCACAAATAATGCTCGTAGATACACGCCTCACACTCAGATTTAAGGTGAGCAAAGAGAAACTTTCCTCTTTCAGCAGATGAATGTAAAAACATCCTTCTAGTGTCAAACTGCACGTACATCATTCTGCACAGTGAAGCTTAAATATCCAAATAAAGGAACAATAAGAAACACAATTTTTTGAGTGGAAGGGGCCTTTAAGAGATACAGTGTCTTGATATTACAATAACCAGATAATGAATCTTACATCACAATATCGATGTTATATTGATTTATTGCCCAGCTGTACACAAGCTGGCCAAGAAAATATCACACACATCATAAACATCATATATAATATAGTCACAACTTGATAAACAAAAACAGAATTACTGTCAAAAATACGTCAAAAGAAATCTTTTGAAAGGATACATTACATGTTTTTCCATAGTAACCTGTTAACAGACCTGAATTTCACGACACAGGAGAGCTATAGTTTGAATGACACAGCGGTGGGCCATTACCTTTCTCACACTGTCACTGTGAATTTGCAGCCATATGTTCAGCTACAGTACTCACTGAATTTGAACGAGAAAAATGGCTTTGTGTCCGAGGAGTGTGAATAACGAGCGCAGTGACCATCTGTAGAAGCTTAATGGAGGGTTGAACAGCCAGGTGTCTGCGCCGGGTTTGTTCATCATGCTGTGGACTGCTGCGTCTGTACGTTTGTGAGATTTTAGAGGTATAAGACGGGGCTCAGCAAAAAATATCTTGTACAGCCAGCCAGGTCATTTTGTCACTTTGGAAATGATGTTCTTAAAACACTGTAGAGACATTAAGGAAGAGTTTGTATGTTTACTCTCTTATAGTCTAAGATGTTTGTCTTGACATAGTCTGTACACAGGAAGTGCTCCTTTATATGTTTTGTAGCTTATGTCTTTGTTTGGGTGGCATTTTGGGTTCTTGAAGCAAAAAACTGAATCAATATGACACGGAAAGTACAGAGAGGCTGATAATGCTGTTTTTACTGGCATTTCATCGCCATCACTCTGTGTCGGGCCTGTAGTTCCTGTTATATTCCCACTGGCTCCAGAGACGTGACCCTGCTCTAACCCCTTGAGCCACCATGTCTTAATGAGACAAAGCAGAGAGGGACTGAGCGAGACCCGAGGCTGACCTGGACAGCGACCTGCTCGACAGACAAGCCTTTCCACTGGCAGTGGCTGAATATTCGACCTTTCAAGATAATGCCAAGGGAATGACATTTGCTCGATTCTACTGTTAGATGCTGAATTGGAAATGTCTTGTGGTTTGTTATTTCAGAGAGCGTTGGCTTGTGATGCTCCAGGACTGCGGCTCTCAAGTTGAAAACTAGTGAAAAACACTGAGACAAACAACTACAGTGTCTTGTTTTGGCTTCTCCTCTCTGTCTGGCTGACAACATGCTCTTTATCCCGCTAACTTACCATCTCTCTGGAGAAAGAGGCTCAATATAGACTGGGATGAAGCAATAACACAGCATGGATTATGGATGAGAGTCAACACACTTCTTGTAACATACTGCAGATAATATAAAAGCTATCTCCGGGTTTATTTGAGTTTATGGCCTGAATATTCTTTTTCACAAGTAATTTGATTTTTAGCATTCATCATCTGACAGTTCTTATTACTCTGCATGTTGCCAGTAGTTTCCTTACATGCATACTAAGAATAAAACAGAAAGTTGTTAAGCCTCTCCGTTCATGACAAAACAAAGAGCATGCCAGTTTTTGGTACAGCTGAGTGTTCAAACTATGGCGTACAATGGGGGGAAATTATCAGTTTAAGTGTCTACCAAGTACAAAAGAAAGCTCTGCAAACAGTCCCCTCTTTAGTCGTCACTCATCCAACTTCAACAGATTTCTAAATTGTTCTCCTCACTTTCCAGTGTTACTAAAACTCACCAAGAGACTCACCAAGTCTGGTATTTTTGTATTTTCTATATTGTGATGAAAGTGACCATGCAGTGCACTTTTCCTTCTCGTAGGAAATTGCGAGCACATGCTAATGCTCCATGACCTCTGTGTTACAAAGGCTTATTCTGTAGTGAAGCTTACACTAATTGAATAAGTGGAGAGCAGTCAGAGCAGGGAGCACACCCATCCAGTGATCTGTGCAGTGATACCTGCTGGTTCAGGCCTGAAACTGTCTCAGATAACACATCCTCTAAATAAATGTGTCTGGAGAGAGTTTTGATAATGCTCTGCTAAAAAAGTGACAGTGATGGCATCTAGTCTAGACTGTCCTGATCATTCAACACAATAAATTAAACACTTTTCTCCAATATCAGATTCTCTTTGTTGTTTGCTTCTTAATTGCTTACATTTTTTTCATTTCTGGAGAACCCTTTTTCTTCATGATGTATGCTTGAACAATTTAATCATATTCCTTTTTCACAATACTTCTGATGATTTCAGTGTATGTTTGTAAATAGGCTCTATCAGACTGCAAATTTAATTTTTACTGATATCTATTCTAGCGTTTGGATAATTGGATAAATGTATCTCTAAATGAAACTGAGTGAAAAACAGCCTGGCTGTAACAGAAGAGTTTAGAGTCATTATTTCATTTCTAGGATGATTATGCTCAAACCCTGTCTGGTCTCACTCCTGCTGTTTTGGTGACACACTGAAACCACAGTAAATAATTCTGATTAATGGTGCACTTTATATTTAATGCATTTATGATGTGAAAAATAATGCATCTGGAGTGCTACTATATTCTTAATAATTCTACATTCATTCAAGTGTACAGAGAATAAATAAACCAGTAGGGTAAATCTAACCCTCTTTAAGCCTTCTCTCCGTTTCTAGAACTTTTCTCTTACGTGATCCTTTAAGGATAACACCCACACTGTCACCGCACTGCAGCTCTCACTCACTTTACTGTCTATTTGTTATAATGATGATGAGCCCGCTGAAATGAAAGCTTCTTCTGCTTTTGTATTCCTTAAGTCGCTCTGGTTGAAATCATCAGCCTAATACCTTAAAATGTAATTGTGAAATCCATGCTGTATCATTATACCACTACATGCACTATATGAGTCTCATTTGAAATGCATGAACTGACCTTAAAGAGCAGCACTGTGAAATCAATTTATGTGAAATTAAAAACTAAATCTGAGAAAACTTTCATAGCAAATAAGTTAAAGGTTAAAGATACTGCTACTGTTGTATGAAACATTATATTACAACAAGGTTTTTATTATAATATTTTAATATCAGTATGTAAAGTACTGTTACTGTAATAACTGATGTAAAACCCATAAAACAATAGAGGACATTGACTCTCATTACTTTTAATGTCCATAAACAAAACAAAAACTTAACAATATAATGTAGTGGCCAGACTATGACAATCACAGTGAGTGATACAATGTGTCCTTGTCTCATCCTTGCAGATGTGACCCGTAAATCATTCTCGCCATGTGTACGAGATGACCTTTGTTTTGTAAGACAGCAGATCTCAGCTGACTGACACGTCTACTGTGGTGCTTCGCTCCCTCACAAATAAACTCCAAGCAGCGATGAGGTTTAAGGCTTCAGGCACCATTAGAATTTAGATGCATGGCTGTTAATATGACTGATATACTGTACCTGGGCCTGTACCTTTGTCTCTGAGGATTCTGATGTAAGATACTATGTGTTTCACAGCACAGTGTAGTTAGAGGCCAACAGCAGTCTGATATTATAAAAGTCTTTTCTCTTTTTTTTATCCAGGTCACATCAGTTTATGTATTCAAAATCTATGCATTAATGTGGTGCAATGTGGTGCACTGAATTCTCTTATTGGAAGCGAAAGAACTTTGTAGTGCAACACATTTAATGTATTTTTGTGAAAAGGTTTTATCAAGAAAGATCCAGATTAAAGTTCTTATGAAAACTGTTATCTTAAAATTGGCCTGCAAGAAATAAAAAGTAAAAAAGTATAGAGATGAACACGAGAGAGACAATGAAGGAAGATAGGGACAGACAGAGTGATAGCAGAAGCCTGTTTGGGGACATCAGTCCAAATCCAATGTCTCTGTGGAGCAGATTTGTAAAATGAGAGATCTGATTTGATGGAAAGCAATGGGCCTGAAGTCAGAGTACATTACACAAGATGGACATGATCTGATGCAGGTCACTGCACTGTAACACTATTCACCATTAGTAAATCATTTAATTCCTTCTTTTCAGTCTTAAAATCTAACACTAATACTCATGTATTAGTATTGTTACCCATGCAAATCTGTTTGTTTAAAGAATGATCTCAAATGATCCTTTACGTGGGTCTTGTAGGGACATCTGCCTGTAAACTTTAATATGGAGTTCACATTTATAATGGTCACAAGTTTACCATTTGAAATTCTTTGTAATTTTTCAAACAAATGTGGTAGATAAAGGCAGGCATTTAATTTTCAGGCATTCATTTCTTGCCTATGATTTTGTCAGCTGAAATGGTAACTGTCTCTGACAGATTTTATCAGCTGTACCTAGCTAGCTAATTAAGCTAACGTTAGCTACATGAGTTGGTTTAAGATTTTTGAAATATGATCAGACCGAATGAATGAAATTCTGATAGTGAAACGAGTCATTTCTTGGGGGTTGTGACGCTCAAAAAAATGTATCCATCATTTTACAGCCGCTCCTTTTCCCATGATTATGTGAGGGAAAAATGTTTTTTGGGCCCCTGTTTCAAAGTTTCAAAGCCCAGCACTGTTCCTGGGGGCTTGACCCTAACCCGAACCATCTCACTCCTCATTCCTAAACTCAATCAACCTAACCAACGAAGGCAACAAGTACTAGCCTATCAGAGGCAGAGTGGGGGGGGGGTCTTTGCAGAACACGGGTGGGAACAAAAATAAGGCGTTTAAAACTCTTGTCTTCACCTGACCTTTTAACGCTTCCAGCTGAATCATAGTATGGTGAAGAAAGATATAAGATCAGACTGTTATTTCATTCTAACATAACCTTGTTTGACTGCTTAGCTTAGCTACACACTGCCGTATTTTCAACAGTATGTTCCAAGAGGCTTGTAAATGCTTTTTGGATGGGGACTAACCTGTGTGTTTGGCAATAGTGCCCTCAGGTAACATTGGCTGGGATTTCTGGAGTGTTAACCTCCACAAATCCAATAAAGGGCAGGAGCCTCTAGCCTCATGGTACAGATATGGCTCATACTACAGCCTCACATACACCACTTCAACATATTAAGAAATCCAAAGCTTCACAGGCCTGCCGTGCCTAGTTACGGTTGCTAAGCTAGGTTCAAACAGCAATTGAAAAGATGGGTTTACCAATTCAGATGAGTGAATTATTTTGTAGTGGTTTTCATTTATTTTAGGATAAACTAGATTAAAAGACTGGGAAGCTTTTTATGATGGACATTTTGTTGTAGCTGTACTGTAAACCCAAACCAAAATAACATATGATACAGTTGAAAGCTTCGGAAAAAGCTAAAAGTGGACCTTGAGTTGGGATTGTTTTGTCAAACTATTTCCAAGGTGAAGAATTCACTTCACTTAATGCTTAACCAAACCACTCCACCCAGTGAAGTGTTGTAAATTTTGGAACAACTGTCTGATTCCCATTTCTAATTCATTAAAAAAAATGAAAAATTGACATAACTGACATAAATATCACCTTTCACTGCCTTTATCTGCTGTGGTTACACAGAAGTGAATAATATACATAGACACATTTTACTATATTTGATTGATTTTACTATAAAATGTATAGCTTCTGAAGATGTGTGTTTATGTATCAGATTATCACCTCAGGTTCTGGTTGGACCATTAGCAGTGCAGCAGGTGGACATGTGGGTCACACTGGTGCAGTCGTCCACACTGACTGAATTAGAATAGATTCCAGGAGACAGCAGAGTGGATATCTAAATGACAAATCAATACCAGTCTACCAAGCACTCTGTCTTAATATTAACAGACCTCCTGCTCGCTTGTTTTCTTTGCCATGGTCTATTTTCTTACTCTCTCTGTAATTATTAATTTTTCCCATTTCCTGCCTATATGGACTTTGACTCAAAGAAAAAAAAAACTTTATCTAAGCAGAGAAAACTGGTAATAATTGTGTTTACTCTGATGATGAATGTTTTACCAGCATGTTTTCTACACCTCACCAAGACAACAAAACATAACTATGTGAATGTCGGACAAAGAGAATTTAAGTCTGACTATATCCATCAATTAAAAAAAATATTAAAGGCTACATTAAAACTGACCTAATTAGTCAACTAAATGTGCTTAAAAATCACAAAATATTCTGAATGGATTGCTTTACGGTAGAAATGCTGCTATGCGAAGAAATGAAGAACAAAAAAAGAAAGATGAAATGAGTTTAAAATATTCATCCCTATTAATCTCTTGAAAAGTCACCTTCCACGTTCCATTTCCTGGGTGGAAAAGTATTTTGGGAGTAGCTGCTAAAACATCATAAGTTTCCTAACAGAGACTCTGTGACTCATTGTATCACAGCAAAGTGTAAAAAGACCTGATAGTGTGTGTGCATGTGTGTGTGTGTGTGTTTTAACTAGCCATGCAGAAAGAAGTGACCTCACTGCATCACTTTATGCCAGTTGGCGTGGTCAGATATCCTGTCCTGTAGCTCTGGAGCCACGATGGCCCTTGCAAGTCTTTGATTTCCCATGATTCCTAGTAGGTAAACAAACAAATCCTCAAAGGTCCCATGCTGAGGGTTATATAGCTATCATTTACTTTTGTAAAGCAATCATTCATCAGCAGCAAATTAACTTCACACTAAAACAGATCCATGGCCACCGGCAGATCTTTTCACAGTCAGTTTGATTGATACTAATATCATGGCATGTCTAACTGGCCTCCAGCACTGGTCGCTGTCTATCACCGCTCCAAGAAGGTCAGAGCACACTTTGATCCAAAATAGCTGATGCATGAACTGAACGGCCTTTGGACTTTAATATTTGTTGGAGGAAGTCTCAGGCTCATGGAGAGCACAAAGCTGTTGTTTTGTCGGTTGCACAGTGGTTAATGTGGTTATTGTGTGCTTACTGAACTGTGTTATTATGTGATGAAAAGCCCGGCGTATGCATGCACAGACAAATAACAGTGTATGAGTGGATGTTTGGTGCATACATGTCTGTGTTTGAGTTTGTGCCAACTCTGGAAGCCAAATCTGAATGTTACATTACTGGAGCTTTGTCAACAAATCTCTGCTACCAGCCCAGTGAACATAACAAATATAGCACATGCCATTTGGTGGAGTTTATCCCGAGAATCTTTGCAGGAACGTGCATAAATATAATTGTGGCATTTTCAGATTTTTTCTGTAGGTTTTAGGAGGTGTGCCATCTGTGGTGGAACAAATACTAGAATACTTTAATAAGTTAAAGTAGCAATACAACAGTGTAAAAATACTCTAATACAAGTAAAATTTCTGCATTCCTACTTAAAATTCCTACTTAAAAAACTAAAAGTATAGTCAAACTATACTTGTAGTATCAAAGTAAAAGTACTGGTTCTGCTGAAAACTGGCCCTTGTGACTGTTATATTATTACATTATTAGATTGTTAATTCTAATGCATCAATGCATAATTAGCAGTTTACTGTTGAGGTGTGGCTAGTTTAACTACCTAATACACTGTTTTGGGAAATACACCTATTTGCTTTATTGCGTTATTGAGTTAAATTAATTAAAAGTCTAAAATGATATCTCATTTGTATAATCAGTACGAAAACCAAAGTAGAAGAAGTTGTGGTTTTATGGAGAGTTATGTGCTGGACTATTTCTTGGATGTGTGCAGTGATTTCCTAAATCTCTACTGGTTGCCTGGCAAGTGGCAACCTTGCGTTGACAACAATTGACACTCATTTATAACCTTTGGTTTTTGTATAAATCAAACAAATACATCACAAAGTTGTTGTTTTTTTCAACTTTAGCTGTTTCCCCCTGCCTCCAGTCTTTATGCTAAGTTAGGGTAACCATCCCCTGGTTGTGGCTTCATATATCAGAGTGGTACCAATCCTCTGATCTAACTCTCAGCAAGAAAGCAAAAAGGAATATTTCCCAATTTGTCAAACTATTCCTCAAAAGTCAAGCCATTCCCATTGTGCCAAACCAGATCAGTCACGCTCTAAAAAGTGATTTCCAACTGTAATTTGACCCACCTCTGATGTTGTAACAGCTCTGCTCTGTTCTACTCTGCTGACCTTCACTGATCTGTCACATTTATTCCTCTTTTTCCCCTTTGCTTTTCCTCCCTGCCTTTCCTCTTTTCCTCTTTCTGTCTTTCTGTTAGAGTAAAGATGCCGGCATCAGGACTCTGGTCATGTTGGATGAGCAGGGAGGTAAGTTGGTAGGGAAAGATCACATAACACTATTTCTCTTAATATCTGTCTTCACTTTTAATCTGCTCCACGCCCGATTCTCTCTTGCTGCTATTTTATGCTGTATAATGGGAGAGTCGTCATCAGCCGAACATCCAGTATAACTCTGTAGAGTCCCAGTGCAATTTACAACACAGAGGAAAATGAAATGACCTTCATGGTTTTATAGTTACTTAAGAAGAGGAGCAGTTTATTTCTGGAATGGAACATCAGCTGCAGTCTGAGCTAATGTGGCTAACATGATTATACTGGATGTGACTGATGAGCTACACTTCTGCTTTGCCTCCCAAAACTACACTTTTATGCTTATTTGCTATTTAATATATATTGTGTTAATCTTAGTGATTATGCGATTATGTAGTGAGCTTTGTTAAATACTTTTAAGCAATATACAAGGATACAAACTACTGTAAAACAAGTACATCATAAACTGTGCTCTCTGAAACCTGGTTGCTATGTTTTCCAGGACACCACTGACTGACTGAGAGAGGTCAGAGGTCAGCCGGTAATCAATATACTTTAACATTATCCTTTTTGTGAGGGGAAATAATGATCAGTTCTTATATTCCTCCACATCCTCTCCAGTTCTGCCCTGTTTATGGTGTGATCCACCATTAAGAATTAAAGGGGCGCTCCATTACTCATCATGGGGAGTAGGCTACTACTCCACCTGTAAAAGCAGGTGTATGATGGTCTCTGTGCCTCTAGAGAAGATTTGTAAAGTTTGAGAAAATTCCCCAAGTGATGTTTGGGTCTATTGATTGATCGATTGATTGATTTGTATTTTATTTGAGTGTCCTGCACCCCTCTGGTGCCCATCCCATATGGACCTACAAGGCACTAGACAACAACCAGGATGGACCACATGACAAATCATAACGTACAGTTCCACAAATTCAAAAGCAGTACATTTCAGAACATCCAGTTTACGTGACAGAAATGTTTTGATGGATACAGTGTTCTCTGTCTTAGCTGCCAAGCATCTCTTAGAAATCTCACCAAAACACAAATCTCCACATTAAAAAGCCAACTCAACATATCAACTTTAAACAACCGTAACAAGTCAGGATTCTTCGATTGGATCTTTTCAAACAAATAATTCCTCAAGTCACTGTACAAAGGGCAATGGAATACAAAATGAAATTCATCCTCGGCAACACCATCACAAAAAACACATTAACGCAAAGCAAATTAGCAAATTGAAAGTAGCATGCAGCAGTGTTAGCTAACTGGTTTGGGTTGCACCATCTAATCGTAAATCCATCACTTCCAGAAGTTCTTAGTAACTACTAACTAGTTTCAAACTAGAGATTTATTGACTGTAACATTACTTCCTAATATAACAGTTTCATATATTTATATTACCTGAGAGACCTTTTGTAAATGTATAAATAACTTAACAGCATGTGTTTCAGAATTCATGGTATTCATGCAGTTTGGAGTGACAGGGAGATATCTGATTACATGATTTCACTGATTGGTTATTTAGTCTGTTATTGGCATATTGTTTTGTAATTTGAGGTGCATTGTGTTAATCTTGGGAAAAGTTATTTAAAATCTTCCCAGTTTACATTATTATTTAACAGCATTTTCATCAAGTGTCAGGTCAGATATGTCTAACCATATTCCGTATGACTTTTTTTACATTTCAGTCCAAAACGGGTCATAAGCTATTTCAGTCACTCAGTTGGTTCAGTCTATGGCAACATGACAGTTACACCGTGCGAGACACGCTGTTAAAAGTATTATTCTTTGGGACTTAGGGGTCCTTAGGGGTCCTTGTCTAGACTGTCCCATGAACAACTGCATGAGAAAAGGTTTAGAAACTCGATTCAAATATGGGATTTTAAAAGGAACCTTTTAGAGGTATTTTTTTGTAATGAGGAACCAAATGGTGCTTATTAGCCACAGAGGAATGACCGATCAACCCGTAGTTTTTAACCATGCTAGCAGCACGGCGCTATGGCAATGTTGTTCCACCACTTCGGTCCAAATTAAAATATCTCAACAACTATTGAACATATTGTCATGATATTTTGTACAGACATTCATTTGTCATCTAGTGCCACCCTTTATTCATCCTGTGAAAATATCTCAGCATCTACTGGATGGATTGGCATGAAGTTGAGAGAAAGTCTAACGTTTGAAAACTTGAAGGGAAATACCATTTAGTCGTAGTCATGTAGATTCAAGTCACATTTATTGTGTGTAGGAGTTAGTGTACGTGTGGAGGATGTGTACGTGTACATGTATTACCAAAGGCTTGTGCTTACTTCCATGCATGAAAGAGCAGCCTAATTGGCCTGTCAAAGAAACAGATAACACCCCCCTCTCTTTCCTCCTGTCTTCTTCCCTCCAGAGTAATGGCTGCCACAGTGCACTGCACACTGCTGATATCATAGGACAGCAATCAATTCACAGATTTAAATTACCTCTGCCTCTTGGCTAATGTCCTCTATACCTGATCCTCCATCTGTCTCCCCCTCTCCCTCTTCTCTCCTTTTCTCTGTTTCGTGCTCCTTATTCCCATCAGCCCCTGCCCTTTTCTCTCCTGACCTCTACTTTCTTTTCACCCCCTGTTCCTTTGCCTGAAGATCACTTTGGCTACAATAATGATGAAGCTATTTCTTGTCTTCATATCCTTTTCTCTCCTCTCTCTTTCCCCATCCGTCCTTCCTGCTGAAGTACACAAGCCTGTCACTGCTGAAGACTCATGTTTGCCATATTATTGACATCAAAAATATCCTCTTTATATGGCGAAAAAAGAAAAAAAAGACTCATAAGTAATAACTTACCAAGTTTGTGGTAATTAATACAGTCTTGTTGAGCTGTAAAGTGGGGTGTAACTAATCCCTCTGCCCTTTACACACACACATACAGGTCATACATAGGAGGGGATTTGTAATTTCTTGCAGTGATGTATTACCTGTAGTGGAGGTCTCACTGCAGCTAATGAGTCCCTCCATGCTTGTCTGTTACATGCGTGTTGACCTGAATTACACCTCAGTCAGGGCTGATGGATTGCATCTCCGCCTCAGTGAGCCCTCACTGCTTGCAGCGTTGAAGCCAGCAGCACACAAACATACGTTGGCTGTAGCTCCTGCAGATTGAAAATGTACAGGGAGCGTAGTAGGGTTTTTGTCCATGATAATAACTGTTAATTACATAAAATGTATAACTGGAGATCACAGTTTGTCACTGGAGTGGAGCAATATGGCTTGTTCCAGTGATGCCTTATTTCCTTGAATCAGTGTTCAACTCTGACAATATATATATTCACATACACATTATTGATACACAGTAAACTAAATACTCTGGATATTGTACAGGTACTGAGTTGCACATACACTATCAGTGTCTCTGGTGACACACAAAGTATAAGAGAAAAACTTTGTGTCTTATTGAAACTGATGAAACAAACAGGATTGATTTTATCACCTGTGTTCATGTCATATATCACAAAAATGTAAAAAGACTTATAATACTATGATGTAGATATTCTAGGCCTTTTTGGTGGAAGCACAGGTGTAAATAATAAAATGAATGATGGCTAAATTCCATTTAACTGCTTCAGTTTCAGTGTCCTTGTATTGTACATCCTGTCACACTATCATGGCTTACTCGGACACTTGAATAGAAACGAGGCATCGTTAATGTTACTGGTAACACCTGTGCTTTTCCTACTATGACAAGTCAAAATTGTGCTGTGTAAAATGCCTATTACTCCTCGATTGGAATCATTTAACGTTCTAATTGGTTGAATCCGTGCCTGGCTATCCAGTAGAGAGGAAGAGAGGGGAGGCCCTCAGTCTATAATCCCCAGACGGAGGGGAGGAGGCAGGTTGTTAAGTCTGGCCTGGCTGCCTGAAGCTGAGGAGATAAACCATGCCTCTCTCTCTCTCTCTCATTCCTCCTGCACTCAATCCCTCTCTATGCCTGGGATTAATACAGAAGGCCATTTAGCAGTTTTGCGTAGCACTTTGTTGGTATACGCATACACACACACACACATATATATATATACATATATATATAGACATTTACCAACAAAGTGCTACACAAGACAGCTAAATGGCTTTCGATATATATAAATAAAACTCAGCTTTTGAAAATAAGTTTTCAGGTCAGTTCTGTTAAGAATTCAGGAGGGACCCAAATGCAGGACCAGGACAGAATGGTGTTGGAGTTATTGCAGGAGTTCTGGGCTTGGAGTGATGATATGAAAGGGACCCAGTGGCAGCAGGTGAAGAGAGTGGAAATGGAGGTGTGTGTGTGGCTGTGAGCGGGGAAGCGTAGCTGGCAGGGGTAGCTTGGAAGCCAGGAGGCGGCTGGCAGGCAGACTGAGTTGGCCTGGAAACATTTACTATCACTGAGGTTGAAACAACAATCTGGTGAAGAGTTGGTGAAGAGCCGGGGTTGATATGCTGGAGGGGAGATGAGATGATGGATGGCAGGTGTGTTGACTGAGGAAGAAGATGAGTCGATTGAAAGCAGGTGTGCAAGCGAAGCAGGGAGCCGGGAAAGTGAGGAAGGGAACGCCAACACCCGCAGAGACAGACAGGGGAGCACTAGAAACACAGAGGAGGGGGGAAACACAAGAAACACTGGGGAATCTGCAGGGGTACATTTGGTGATTTTATTATTTTAACTTTAAACAATAACCAAAACCAGATTGCTATTTACCATCAGAAGCAGAGACAGCAGCAGCTCTTGGTTAGAGATCAGTAGTACAAACTTCTACAGGACTTGAAGCTGTGTGTTGTGATCATCTGTGTCCTCCGCATTACAAAGCAACCAATCAAACCTCAAGTGTTTTTCCTGGAGGGCAAAATGCCCCTTTCCACTGATGGAGATCACTGCTACCCTGCCCTATAACCATTAACCAGCCAGAGGGAGGATCTGACCTTGAATCAGCTTTTTATAGCTCTGTGCCCTATTGACCATCTGAGTAAGGAAGCATGCGTGACTTCATGTGCCTGAATGATGCCTTTCATCACATTCATTACATGATTTGTTCATTGATTTGTTGCTCATTCAATCATTTGCCATTACATTATCTGACATTTTATGTGTTTCTGTCTGTTCTGCCTCCTCTAACTTCACCCTTTCTTCCTCCTGATTTCTGATCCACTTCAATCTGTGGTGTCGTTCCCCTGTACTTTGCATCATCAAGGGAGTACTCAACCTTACATTTCTTCTTATCAGTCTCTTTCATTCTCTTTGTCGTCTATTACTGTGCAGTAGTATTCACACAAAGTGGCTGAATTACCATCCTTATGTACAGATGCAGTTCTGGATGACACGTACTGCTGCTGATCAGATGAAATACTTAGAAAAGCCTTTGGATGGTGGTAGGAAACAAAAGCTGTTGCAACCATGCAGAATGCAAGGAGAAATTGTCACTTAGAAAGCTATATATAAAGAAAAATTAAAGTTATTTTATTCACTGTGTGAACAGAAATAGCCAGGTATTCTCAATGCTTGTTGCCTGCTTTGCCTTCTGCATCTAGCCCAAAACAGTTTGCCTCTTGCACTGTAGCGTAGAGCGCCAACCCTCCAAACAAACCAGTCACACTTATTTCACTGCTCTCATGCCTTTGTCCTCACCAGAACAACTTGATCGTGTCGAGGAGGGCATGAACAAGGTCAACGCAGACCTGAAGGAGGCCGAGAAAGATTTAAAAGATTTAGGACAATGCTGTGGTCTGATATGCCCATGTATTAAAAAGTAGGTACCGGCCAGGAGCCCCACGCTCTTGCCTGTCCAGTGCTGGTAGTGGTGGTGGTGGTGGTGGTGATGGTGATGTCTGATGTCTCTCTTGTCACAGTCAATGTCTTTTTTTGTCTCTTCTCCTTTGTTTCCTCTCTCTACTCCCCTCCCTTCCCTCCACCCGTTACTTCTTCCCCCTCCCTCTTCTTCTCTTCTCACGTGCTTTCGTTCTTTTGCTGGGAAAAATGACAATGTGTTGATAATCAGAACAACTGGAGCGCATCGAGGAGGGGATGGACCAAATCAATAAGGACATGAAGGATGCAGAAAAGAATTTGAACAATCTAGGACAGTTCTGTGGTCTATGTTCATGTCCCTGTAACAAGTAGGTGCTGCCTGTGTTGCCCGACTGCATGTGTTTCAGTGCCTGCCTACCTGCCTCTCTATCCGTCTGCCTGCTTCTGGTGTATAGAGCATGGTGAACTGTGGTGTGAGCAGTCAGGCCCGTAGCCACATCAACACACCCTCTGAACAGGCACCTGCACAGCACGCATGTGTGTTTGCTTAAGACTGAGATCGAGTGGATGATTGTGCGCGTGCATGAAAAACAAACACATCTGCACAACAGGTCCGACGCCACTTTTTCTTCTCTCCGGCCTCAATGGCTGTTTTCCTCAAAAGCCCTTCATTCCACATTGGATGAGAGATTCTCTTCCAGCAGGTAGCAGCATCAACATGGATCTGGGCCACGGAGCCCCCCCACCCCAAAACCCACCCAAGCACCCACCCTAACACCCTGCAGCATGATGCATCATGCTGTGTACAAAGTCCAACCAAAGAATAAATCTACTAGTTGCCTTCTTCTCTAAATTATTATTTGCATTTTAGTCATTTTGCTGCCATTTGAAAGCCTACCAGCGTTGGTGTTCTCTGTGTTTTTACTTGTTTTAACTGTTTACACCATCCTCTGTGTTTTAAACAAATAACTTTTTGGGATCTTGTAGCCCATTTAAAGAAAAACCGGCAGCATTTATAATCAAGCACAATACATTATATTACACAGCAGGTACTTTCAGCCAAGCTATGAGGTGGGTCATTCAGATCATTCCCCAAAGTGTAATTAATTGGTTCTTATGTATTTATTCTTATGAATGTGTAGTATTTTGTATAAAATTATCCAAAGACTATACATTGTTTGGGTACATTGAGTTTCATTTATTTAACTATTTGCAGTACAGTTATTGCATAATCAATCACATCTGGTAAAAACACATTTTAAGAATGTCCAACTTACTCTTTAACACACCAATGACGTAAGACCCTCAGACTACAGGCTGTAAATACAAGACGCCTCAGGTGGCCCCCTCCCTCTCCTCCCTCAGGACTGTCTTACATGATGAAATCTATCATGCAAGAGTTAGGTAAACTTTTTTTCTGAGCACAAACTCAAGCTATTAAAGCTTATGTTTGCACTTGTGTGCACCATACTGATTATGTCTACAGCTTAAATGTGAATATGGCATCCTAATGCTAGTTTTGCCAAACTCCTGTGTGAACTCCTGTTCTCCGGCCCTCCACAGCCAAACTATGGCCACTGGGTCATGTCTGAGCATACAATACTCTGGGACAGTAAATGTACTGTATACAGTTGTCTATCTCAGAGCTATAGAAAACACAAGTGGCTGACCAACCAAGAAATACATGAGTTTATTGAGGTTTTGTTTGCATATTTTTGATACATATACTGTACTACATTTGTTAGTGTTGGGTTTGTAGCTTTCTCAGTCAGTTATGGGGATGAATAAAATGATGTCATGATGATTTACTAAATGCAGTATCAGTGCAGAATATGCTGTTTTTTCCTCTTCTTGGGCAAAGGCTAAAACAGAACAAGGAAAACCTACTTTTATGTGTTAGATCTGACTTGAACGGTAAATTTTAATATAATTTTTCTTTGCCTTCACTGTGTATTACCACAATTTTTAATATCCACTCTGGAGATTAAACATGTTGTTAGATATTTCACAAAAGATTATTCTTTTCTTCAAAACAGGGCTGAACAGGCACAGTAACTTGTAAATAATCGGCTTTACTTACAAGACACCAGTCATTTGTAAGAGCGGGTCATTTTTAAACAAAACAGTCACCTTCTGATTTTGGAATTACACTTTTAGTTTTTTGCATAACGGTATATTAGGTTTGCTGCTTCCATATGGTCCATTTTGGTCCAGCTTCTATACGTTTTGGTTCAGATCTTGTCTATTCTATAGCTCTTCAGTCCTCCCTATCATGAGCCCCTTGTTACGTAATCCTGTGGTTATGTCACGTGTTTCATCGGATTTAGACTTTTTATATGGCAGCCCTGGGTCAAATAGCATAAGAAAAATAATTCTTACTTGTTGTTATAAACTGTCTGGAGCGCCAGATGGGTGTAACCTTACCACCTCAAGACAACAGTGTTGCATAGAGTGGGATGTCATTCATTGAAAAGTGAACAAAATCAACTTTATAGCCCAAACTTTGTTCATTCTGTTGTCCTCAGTGGTGGCCTCCACTCATTAGGTGCTCCAAGCAAAGTAAAACAAACGCTAAGAATTACATTCGTCTATTTGACTGTATACAGTGTATCATCCTACAGATCTATCCATCCAGATGAAATGAAGGGCTGATCACAGCTACTGTATAACTTACACTGTTCACTTTGGGTTTTTTTTTTTTTGGTTGATTTTTCACCATGGATCTAACTGTTTGGCTTTCTTTTAATAGATAGAGCATGTTGATATGATGTGCTCTGATCCTGTTCCTCTTGACATGTTTTCCCTCCCCATGTCACTTTGTGTATGTTTCTGCCTTGCATGTCCTCTCACTCTGCATGTTTATATATATACTGTATATATGTATATATATATGCATATATTTGTATGTGTGTGTGTGTGTATTGTTTGTGTCACCTCTGTCTTGAGTCTGTTACGATGTTCTGTTTGTGCTCTTCTGTATGTGCTTGTGGGAGAGGGTTTTCTGAGTCTTTAAAGGACCTTCATTACTTTCTAACACAAGCCACATGTGAGCTTATTGTGCTCCCATTCAATTGATCCGCACATTGGATCAATTATTCACTAAAAGATTGCAAATGCATGTATGCAACTTAATCATACGTGGCTGGCATGTTGCTTTTAGTAGGCGAATTGGCTTGACGTCATATTATGCAGTGCATTCTGAACATATATTCATGTATATGTTTCAATAGTGAATAGAAAACACGCACTTACATTGACACTCATGTACACATTCACACTCCAATGCAAACATACACTTTGTCACACACAGGTGCACACACTCACACACACACTCAAATACATTTACATTCACAGGCACGTACTGTGCATTCACACACAAACACTAGTATACATTAGAGCAGTTACAGCCCCCCTGACTGGTAAATGTGTATGTGGTAGGATTAAGGGCGGGGGCCAGGCCTGGGGAACGAACCAGGATGGAGTGGTGAACAGCCAGCCAGGGGCTCGAGTGATGGACGAACGTGAACAGATGGCCATCAGTGGGGGCTTCATCCGCAGGTAAGCGTATGTGTGTGTGTGTGTGTGTGTGTGTAGGTGTTGGTCTGCTCATGCTCACTTATTTTGTGTGTATCTGCATGAGCGCTTGTGTTTGGTTGTGTGTTTGTATGAATGTGTATTTGAGTATGTGATACTGTTTACATCCATTATGTTGTTTTGTCGGTTATTGTAGGATATTACTTTATCCTTAAATGTTCCAATATTTGAATTCCAAGGACATGTAATTGATTTTACTGAAGTTAAGGAATTCATTTAAAACACACTGTTTTTTAAAAAAAAAAGTCTTTTAGTTTGTTTTAAAAAGTTAAAAAGTTTGTTTTAAAGTTTTTACTTGTACTGCACTATAGAGTTTTGTAAAACTTTCAGCTACTTATAATCTCTGGGCACTAACCAGTCCCACATCCTCGTCCTGTGTGTTCCAGGGTAACAGATGACGCCCGGGAGAATGAGATGGATGAGAACCTGGAGCAGGTGGGCGGGATCATTGGCAATCTGCGTCACATGGCCCTGGACATGGGTCAGGAGATCGACACCCAGAACCGCCAGATCGATAGGATCATGGAGAAGGTACTGTACAAAGAGCACTATACTGTACAGTATATACATGATTATATCACTGCCATGGAGAATACAGAATATTTATCTGTCAGAGAGGGTGAATTATTATGTTCTAATTATTATTGTATGTAAGAAACAAGATAATTAAGGCTGCAAAAGGAACTAAGACTACCTTAAGAAATAACCATTTACAGGCCTATTTGTATTAATGCTAGGAGAAGGTAAAGAAAGCTATTAGGGGAAACAGAATGTGGTTTGATTTACACATTTATTTAAGGTCAGAAAATGCGGCACTATAGTGTCAGAATTGAGGGTAAGGTAAATAAATGAAAGGCAACAAATCTAGCAAAAATGGTAGCTAATATATAGAGTGTTAAGCTGATATTTAGGGTGGATTACATGCTTAGCATTAAGCTATGTAACTGATTTTGAGCCGATTTATCTCTGGTTTGACATACTAATGGAGAAAATCTGACATACATGGCAATGGGCAAAATTGGGGTGTTAAACATCCTAATTGCGTATTTTGTTCAGTACATATGTGTCTTCATTAAAGTTACTTATCCTCAGCCTCTTTTTCACCACATTTCCTCTGTGACTGCTACCTGAGCTGTGTAACAGCCGGTCCTTTTTTTCCTTTCAGGCTGATTCCAACAAGACCAGGATTGACGAGGCCAACCAGCGTGCTACAAAGATGTTGGGCAGTGGCTAAACTGCGGCGAAAAGTGCTTTCATCCCCGTTTAACCCCAATCACCCTAAAAAACAAACACAACACAAGCCCAAACCCGGCCCAGCCCCCGACACCAACGGCCAGCGCCCACTTCCTTTGCTCGACAGCAGGCGCCGCAAAATCATGCTTTTATTGTGATACTTGTAGAGGTTTGCACACATGCACATATCATACCCCCCCCCCCTCCATTTCAGCCCATCACCTCCCTCTGCCCCCTCCACCCCTTGTTGTCAATGTTGTTCTGTGTTGTCGGGCTTTTGATTTTGTTAAGAAATGATAGCTCTGTCTCAGAATGTCCACTCAAAATCTCTCCACACTGTACATAGTGCTTCTACAATGGCTTCATTGATTTAGATCACTTGTCCTGTTTTCTTCATTGCTCTTTTTTTTTTAAAGAAAAAAAGTCTGTGTGTAATATAAACTGTACTTTGTTCAAAGATGTCCTTCCCCCATGTCAGTATTCTGGTGTTGTCCATGTAAGACACACGGTGTATTCATCAGCTAAGATGTTGTGATGCTACATGATAAGGCCACCGTGAATATAGTGAACATACAGCCCTCACAGCTTGTAACCAAGGCCACTGTTTAAAGTTAGTTAATGTAAAACCGCTCTGATCTTAATAACCACGACATAGTAGACATTGTAAGTATTTGAGCCATTTGGATGAAAATGTGGCTTTTTGGTCATGACTGTTAGTGCACCAGTATTCCACCAGCTCTGTTGATGGAGCAGTGTCGACGCAATTTGATGCCATAGATTGTATATAAACCTTTTCCTCAGGGAGCTAAATCTGACCATTTAAAATCAAGGTTTGAATATTTCATTGATGTGTTGTAATTCATAATAACTGATACTCCATATTTGTATCATAAGGCTCAGTTTACACTATATGAGGAAATCACACGTATGTGGTCTGAACAGTGTTGTTGATGGGACTCTTGTTTAACCATCAGAAAACCGATTAACTGTAAGAGCTGAAATTGTGATTGATAACGAAAAGGAGATGGAGCTTTGCTAGAGGTCAAAGTTCAACAGCAACCCATTCAACTGTTGGCTCTCCACTGTCGAACATGATGGCAGAGGAGTCAACAACCTCTTCACATTTCAGGCCAGACTGCTTTACCCATGATTCAACCCTAGCACTATCAAGCAGCGCATTAAGTGTGTTATGCATGTCTATCCGCTGCTAGAAGTCACTGAATAATTCATTTATCTAGGCAGAAATATCTTAACATGGCAACCGCATGCTACATATGTAGGCCACACAGAGGAGAGGCCCATATTTACTCCCCCTCTGCAATAGTGCCACTCTTTTTGTTCCATGTCTCCTTACCTTTCCGGACTGTGACCATCACTGTAAAATAATACCTTGAAAAATGCCAATAAAACCATCATAACCGTAGAACCAAACTGAGATTCCTTTCTATTTTTATGAGTTTGGACACTGACAGAGTTAATATCATGAGAGAAATGTTTGCACTCATGGTACTGCATGCTTACCAGGTGTGTGTTTCTTTAGAAACTCAGTAACAACCTCATGTTATTGATACAGGTGGTTTCATTTATCAGAATTAGCTCCAAATATTAGAAAATCCTCTCAAAAGAGCACCAAAATTATTAATGCAAGGATCAGAACCACAGATGATGTAACAACTACTCTTGTGACCTTAGAAATGAGCTTGAATAAGAAATAATTGACTGATTAAGTGAAAAGAAGATAACGATCTGGAAAAAAAGGCATGCATTGGAGACATAAAGCACTTTTTGAAATTAGGTGAACAATAAAATCTTCCTCAACAAAAAAAGCATAAAGCATAAATGTTTTATGATGCAGGATATCACATCCTGTACTCAAGTATCACCCTATTTCCACTCAGATCTCATATTATGTTGAATTTTCTACTTTCTATCAGAGGTGATTGAGTCTCTGTAATGTTTCAACAGTAAATTCCTTCACTGACAGGTAACAGTTGACTTCAATCTCCGTCCTCCACACATATTCAGATGATTTAGCTTTACATAAGAATAGTGAGATGTTACAATCACAGTAGATTTATTCAACATCTGAAGACTTTTGTAGGTGATATGACTGTGGTAGTATTTTAATAACTCAAGGCAACATAAGTGTAATATAATGTTATACTATATTCATTAAATTCAAGAAATTGTGTTTTCTCTTACGTCCTTCCACCGTGAGGTCAGAGGTCAGAGAGCTTATCCTGAGAGAGAGCCTAACCACTTGTTTTAAGGCGTTCTGAACCTGGAGATAAATGCCTAAAATATGTAATGTCAACATATATTTAAAGCTTGGAAGCAAGGAAGACAGGGGAGAAAATACAAGACAGACACAGATGGAGAGAGAAAGAGACAGGCAGAGACAGAGAAGGAAAGATGTGCAGCAGCACATTACACTAATGGACATCTACTGTGGTGCCCTGGGCTTAGGGCGGATTAGAGTTTACCACGTCACTAAGAACACTGACACACACACTCACACACACACACCAACATGAATCAACAGATACACACGGCAGGGTAATCCGCTATACCTTGGTTACATCCGTTATGTAGCCCCTGTACATGTATGCTCACAAAGACACATAAAATAGATGAATGTTATCAGAGCCTAACTTAAAAAAATCAAAATACATGATAATTTGTGGTTTTATTAAATACAAAATGATTTTTTCCTCAAAATGGATGTGTCACGCTTTTCTGTTCTTCTGCTCCTCACATCCGCTCTCATGTTTTATAAAAGTTATTTGCAGCTAGACCAATAAATTTAAAAAACAAAAACAAAACAAAACTGAATTGTTAAATTCATTTTTAAACCGAGAGCTCCCCCTAGCTGAAGAAGGCTATAGTGAACTGCAACCTCTGCTATTGAAGGCCTACAGCAATGGCTCCCAAACTGAGGGTCGAGTCCCCTCTGAAGGGTCACAGTCTAAATCTGAGGGGTCATTAGATGATTAATGGGGTGAGAAAGAAAAAAAAAGTTCTGCTTCACAAATTTGTATTAATTTTTGGACTTTTCTCTCTCCTTTTGTGTGTGTGTGAAATGGTAGATAATTGTACTTCTTTGGGCCTTGGGTTATTTAAATGAAACCATCAGAGAAGTTAAGAAGTGAAATCTCTCTTTGTTGGAACTGCAAACAACTCATAGACATCTGAAACATGACAAAAGGACCCAACCAGGCACTGTTTTATTGTAAGGGACCATAAGCCAAAAAGGTTGGAAATCAGAGCTGTTACTGTTTTGTCAGTAGACTATTCCTCAAAGCCTTTACCTTCATCACAGATATTTGCTACTCCAACTGTAGACCATTTCTCTCGGGGGCTGTAAAACTCATTTTAAATGTACACATCCCAGACAAAAAGATGGAAATTCAATGAGATAATAATAGTTTTAAATTTGGCATTAAGAGCCAATCCATTTTCCATTTGCACAGGAGCCCAAGTTAAACCAATTTAGGTCTACGTCTATAGTTTGACCACAGATTATGGTCAGTGCTAGAGCGAAAATCAAAATCAACCAATGGCATTTAGACTGCCCATAGCATAATAATGAATGAAGTTCTTATTTAATGTGATTCCTTCAAAGAGCCAGCAACATTTGGGTGTGATGTAGGTAATCATTCTACACATTTATGGTGTTTCTACTGACTTGAGTAAACTACACTTTAAATATTTTAAACGAACTTCATGAGAAGATTATATTTCTCATTCAGATAATTGGTCAAACTCAAACCACTCACATTTAGTGAGTGAGTGAGCAGTATGGTCAAAGAAACGGACCAATCAGCAGCTTGGACGTAGAGCGTTCGTGTATTTCCGTCGATCACGTGACCCTCGTAACCCTCATCGTGTCCGTCCGGTCAGCCTGTCTTTTTAGCACACAGGTCGGTGTAGCCACCACTGCAGCAGTATGTTTCGTGCTGTGTTCCGCCTGTCAGCCACAGGAGCCCGGAGTCTGGCTCGGTCGCGGCCCTGTTACTCAGGTACGACTGTCTGCTTCACTGTCTGCCGTGAAAAGAAGAAGCTTCAGTGATAAAGATGACTAGAAGCAGCCTGCTCGGCGAGCGGCTTAGCTTAGCTTTCTTGCTGTGTGTGTGTACGTGACTGCTAACGTAGGGTGACATTGAATTATTTTTAAGAGTAGGTATCCTTGTGAGCTTGAACTGAATATATTTTTTGTCCCCACAACTTTCACAGAGTATTTTAAATTACGAGGCGCGAAAGTAATCTTAATTAAAAAAGGCTCGACCTTGTGATGACCCTCCTCAGTTAGTTCAAGAGTGTCAGTGAGCGCAGTTTATACGCAATTTCAAAGTCTAACACGTTTAACACAAACTGTATTATATAGTATGTATATAACGATATATTTAAAATGTAGACGTGGTTGACCGTGGACGTTTGGAAATTTTAGTTTGTGAACTGTTGTTATTATTCTCCCAAAATGAACAGTCCTGTACTTCCCTATTTAGGTCATCATGCCCTAGCTCGCTTTAAGTATATGTATAGCTATGCAGACTAACGTTACTTAACAGGTAGTAAAATGCAATTATTAATTACAATTTTATATATATATATATATATATATTATAATGCGATCCAAATAAGATGATGTGCTTGTGTCTGTCTATATGCTGTTTAAAAGAAAAAGTTGTATTTATGTTAGTGCCTATGTTAGAGACACCATGCTAGTTATCTCACCATCACTGTTGTGTGATATAAATCATGGTTTATATTTTGTGTGGCTTTTGTTTTTATTGTTTTGAATTGATGAATGTAGCTGGAAATATTTTGCACTGATTCAATTTGGGTTCTATTTAAAGAACAGTTATCAGATAAGACATTTGTAGAAATTACAATCGCACTCTTAGAAAAAGGAAAAAACTAAGTCATACTCCATACCAAATTGTCTCTGTTAGATGTTGGCTTGCTCACTAACAGTCATGTGTAAAACATGACATGCAGGCTTTTTGAATATGCTGGGTGTTTGGTTTTGACAGCTTAATTCTTGCATGCGATGTGAGGTTATCGCAATCAAATCCAGAAAATGACACCTAGGTGCTATCACATGTCATTATCACTGCTTGTCATTTTGTTTATTCATTCTTTGATTCATATTTTGGCCAGTTTTAGAGTGTACTTTATTCAAGTTCTTGTACCGCTGCTTGTGTTAAGACAACATTTAATATTTGTTTTTGTAGATAAAATGTTTATATATTTCTCAAGGTACATGTCTAACTCCTGTTTTTCAGCGCCGTTGGCCTCCAGATGTTACTCCCATGGCAAGGTGGAGACAGACGAGGAGTTTGATGCCCGCTGGGTCACTTACTTTAGCAAGCCTGACATAGATGCCTGGGAACTGAAGAAAGGTGACTTTCTTTTGACAGTTCATGCTTATCATATTCGAATGAAGTGACCTCTTCCCTTTATTGTTTCCTGGTTTTATTATTGTTAAAATTCCAGTTTTATTTAATTTTCAAATCATTATTAGAACATTTAGTTACAAATTTGAACTACGCCAATATGTATTTTTGAAGTAAATGTGGTGAAATTATGAAGATACAACGATAAATCGTTTAGGTTGAAACACAGAAACTATTTTGATAACTAATTGATTGTAATTTTCCAAACAAAAATGCAAAAACATTCTCTGGTTATTTCAATACTATGGATTCAGGGATCCATCGAATGTTGCTTTTTCTCTCTTATTGGTTGCAGTTGCTCTTCTCATTATTGCTGTTTTGAGTCTGTGAAATCATGGGTGATTTTTTTTTTTTTTTTTTTTTTTTTTTTTTTCTTTTCTCCTCTCTATTAATTTTAACCTAAAGGCATGAACACCTTGATTGGATATGATCTGGTACCTGAGGCCAAGATCCTGGATTCAGCACTAAGGGCTTGCCGGAGACTGAATGACCTGGCCAGCGCCATTCGCATCCTAGAGGCCATCAAGGTGAGTACCTTCATCATAGCTTTGTGTAAGGTCTGCCAAACGTTTGTCTGAGTTTTGTTTCAGTGAGGATGTGTAACTTCTCGCGTGCAGAGAGCTTGAATGTCAATCACTTCATTTACCAAAGTCGAGAGTTTGTGACGAATTAACAACTTCTACATTAAGAGTAGTTCTTATTGTCACAGGCTGCTGAGAAAAGGACCAACAAGGTGCAAAAGAATAGTTCACAACAAACAGAAAAATAAAGCTAGTTTGAAAAGAATAGCACAAATGCACAGTCCATTCATTGTTTAAGTAAGTATATTACAATATTATATAATAATAAAATAATTAAAAATATAGAGAAAACAGACACATTATATTGTTACATTCTAGAGAGACTAATCATTACTTAATTGTATGTTGCTAGTTTGCAAGTTTGGCCTCTGACAAAATGCTCCTGATTTGTTTTGCAGGACAAAGCAGGCCCCCACAAAGACATCTATCCCTACCTGATTCAAGAGCTGACGCCCACCCTGTCAGAACTCGGCATCTCGACTCCAGAAGAGCTGGGCATTGACAAGTTATAGACTGTTGAGGTGAGACCGCATTATGTCATACCACTACAGGTTACTAAGGAAGGTGGTGTGTCTGTAGAAAGGTTGTTTCAGGCATCAGTACTGATGGTGTCCAGTGCTGCCTGTAACCATGTGTACACCGGCCTACTCTATGAACAGGCACTAGAAACACAGTGAGGCATTACAACAGACAATATATGCTTGTGTTTGTGATTGTAAAAATAAATCACTTATATGGATTCACCTGACTACATACATACACTATATCACTGCAGCACTGTACGCTATAACATGGATTATATTGCATATCACTTGCTTGCAGCTGAAAAGATCTTTTGTTGCTCTTTCCTCAGGTCATTTGCTGTATAAAGAGATGAGCTCTCCCGATTCTTAACTTGTCTATATTTTTGACTGAATCCATGGTGTCCTGTTATGTACAAAATGGTGGACCTAATAAAGAAAACCAATAACGGAGGAATGTGTGTTCAGTGTTTTTTTTTTTTTCTCGTAAGCCATTCAACATTTTAAATCTATAAAAACTGACAGACGATGAAGTTTGGACCAGGGAAAAAACAGTTCAATAACTATTACACACATGCAGATGGGTTCAACACTGTATATAAACCACAATCAATTCAGCTCTAGTTCAGAGGATAGAAATGGCAGCACAGCTGTGGTTGCTGGACAAATTATAAACATAAAAATGTAAACCGGTTCTCCTGCATACTTTGGTCATCATCCTCATTTAACCCTTTAAAAAAAAACCTTTTCAAGTAGGCAGTGTATGGTGTTCAGAACCATTGCATTTGGAAGTGTAAGGTCACAATCCAGCAGTGACAATAATGAAACTGGTGTTAGAAGTGTTCAAGCAAAAGACTGAATCTCTACCAGGGCTGCTGTTTTTCCATTGATCCTGACCTCTGACCCTGCTGAGGTAAACAGGGCAGGAGAAGATTTACCTCTGGACATCATTAGGGTATGCAAATTTTTTTAGTGGTATCTTTCTCTATGAGCAAGTCAGGATTTCTTTTCTCTGAGCTCTTCTGTCAACCACCAGAGGTCGACAGGAGGCTGGATTGTGCATTTTGCTGTTAGATAGATGGGATAGCATGCAGTTCTCTGCCAGTGAATATTGTAAGCAACTGACTCATTATGCAGTTGTATTTGCAGTATATTCAGTATATTTTGGAAATACAACATGACCAACTCCACGGTGGAAAAGTCAACCATGTCATATAATATATAATATAATTGTCATTATTTTCAACCATTTATAAAATTATATATATATATATATATATATATATATATATATATATATATATATGATTTTCATTGTGTATCCCCATCTATTTATTTTCAATGTCTCGTTTACTTTTTGGATAACTCCCTTTTGTCCCTTTCTGTTAAAGTGAAAACTGATGTGATGAAGTGTAATGGAGGGCGTGGTAAAAAAAAAAAAAAAGAGAGAAGAATTTTTGCTTGATTTAGTGTGGGTGAATCAACTTGTCTAACACATAATGACAGCATGTTATCACAGACTGTTTTACAGTACATGTTCGTGACTGCAGGGTTTCATGGGGGAATTTTGACCGGAAGTAGAAAAAAAAAACCTGTCACTGATAGCATTAGCATAGCAAGCTAACAGAAGTGCCTACCTCCTCCTCCTGGAGAAAACAACAAAGTCCCTCTCCGGCGGGGCACTTATCATCATGGCTGTCTTGTGGTGTAATTTGTGACAACTGACGCCAAGATGATGAACGACATCATAGAGGAACCAGAGAAAGACACCCTGCTGGAAGCTCAGCCGGAGCCACAACAAGTTTTGACGGTAATGTCAGCAAGGCTAGTGCGGCTAACGCTAGCTTCTAGTTAAATACTGTCTGGGAGGCTAGCTGACTAGCCTAGCCTGTGATTTTGACAGTTGTTTAGATGAGACATACATGAGAAATTATTGTCGAGAGGGTGGGCTTTCTGGCTTAAGACATTATAATGTTAGTATACTAACTTTGACTGTAAATGACATGATTATTAGGCCTAAAAACACGCCAAATTGATTATCTCTTCCTTTAAGCCGATTGGACTGCTGGGAAATTTTAACCCTCCCAAGTTCTAAACTGAAACTAATTTGATTCATGAAGGTGTGATTGGTTTGTGATATGATTGATTGGTTGAGTTGGCTTACATGCTTTTTAAGACACCCCTAAAAACTTTATTGTCTCGTCATTTATCACATGAAAATTTTTACCTGGTTACTAGAAATAAATATTAGATGCTGATTCTCCTTCATCTCTGCAACCTCAGGGGCCCAGTAGCGGCACAAGGCCTAAGACCACTGATGGAGGCATCAGGCCGGTGGAGAAAAGAGGACCTTACATCATGTCCAGAGCTCCAGCCATCCACCTCAAACTACGTAAGTGTTTCTTTGACTCACCACAACCAGTGACATCAACAGGTCATTATTATGCCTGTCTGTAGCTCAGGGGCCCTTTCATAATTGTTGTTTTTATGAGCTCAGCTGCTGGTTCATGCTGTTATACACCGCACAAAATGTGTACAGTAGAAAGTGTTGAACAGGACAGCAGAGCCTGAGTCATAAGACACGGATGAACTCAGTAGCCCACAGTTTCACTGCATGACCGTGAGTATAGCAAACAGTATACATAGTCAACTTTTCATAATATTTGTGCACTGCCTGCTTCCATCACATCCAAGGCACTGACATCTTTGTGTCACATAAATGAGAATGTGCTGCATATCTTCAAGTTGTTGAGATCCCTGCAACAGAAATATCTGCATTGTGTTACTGACAGACTGGTGAATGTGATTCCAATATTCATTTTGCATCTACAAAACAGACTTTGTGTAGCTACATATCCCCGTATAGTGCCAGGCAAATGTCATAAACTGGGAGGATATCCACTCAGAGAAGAGGTGATGCCGGGTGTGTACATGAGAAGTCGCTGTCGTGTAACTATGTCATGTGAGGCTGGAGATACAAATTCAATGAGACACATGACATATTTCACAGACTCTTTTTGTCTCTGTTAGAAATAAGCCAATATTTTCTGACTCAGTAAATAGAAAAAGAAAAGTTTTACCCAGCATGTAGTAAAATTCTCTGGAAATTATAATAATCCAGTTTGCAGTTTATCAACCATCTATAGGCAGAAGAGTAAAAGAATTTTATCTCTAATTTCTAGCTCGAGAAATATGATTGGATAAACATGCACATACATTCCTATATGTAGGTGTGCATATATACAATGTTTAAGTCCTGTTTGTAGCTTGTTAAATAACAAGAAGCTTCTATAATAACAAGTTTATTGATTGGCATGTTGGACCGTAAGAGAAGAACAGCAGTAACAGAGCTGAGGCATGTTTATTTTTACAGTTTTTCACAATTGTTTACACATGTTTGCTGAATCTTTGGCTCATTTTCTCAAAACTCTAAACACAAAACACTACAAATCTCTAGCAAAAGCAAACATTGCATTCAAAACTGTTTTTCCTCTTTCCAAAATGTTTTTTTGCATCAAAATGACACACATGCCATCATATGAATAGATCTTTCTACCAACCGACAACACACTGACGTGCTCAACACAAAACACTACTATGAATATCTTATCAGTAGGTAAATAAATAAATAACTGAGAACTTAGAACTGTCTTTTCTATGCTACCAATATTTTTAATATAGTTGCAGAGACCCACAACAAATGTATAAAAGAAACCAAACTCAGACAAGTTTCCCAATCATTCAGCCACAGAAAAAAAAACAGATGCAGAAATTCCCAAACGCTCATGACAAAAATGCGATTGACGATTGAATCTGTAAAGCATTAATATAATAGATTTGTTTGAACAGGCAGATATTATGTGTGTATCGAGCATGGCCTTTGCCTTTGTGGTCAGTATGAAGCACAAAAAATGTCTTGTTCTCTGACTACTTGTAGAAAAACACAGGGAGATGGCGAGGAAAGCACTGAAGAAGAAAGCCCTCTCACCAGGACCTCCAGTGATGCATCAGCCCAGACAAGGAGCCAAGAGGTAAAGAGAGAAGGCACGGCGAGGAAAGAGGAAGCTGCTTTTTGTGACATCAGCATTATGCAGGAGAGGATACATTTGTTCACGGCGATTTCATCAGTTTCTTTTTCTCCATTTAGAACGGTGAAGTTCAACAAGGGCTACGCTGCTTTGAGTCAACATGCGGAGGATACTTTAGTAGCCCTGGAGTCAGACAGGTAAGGTTACACCAGGTACACAGGTTATAGGGATGTAGAATTCTCTTTATGTGCAGTAAACCAAATACTGAAAAACTAGTTTAACCTGATTTAAGAAGTGGAGCAGCACATTTTTCTCTATTTATTATTCATTAGAGTGCATCAGCAAAAAACCCTTTTCTTGTCATTTCATTTCATTTATGTTTGGGGAAAGCTGCTTTTGTGAAATCCAATTACAGATTAAGTCATTTGTTGTTTTTCTTTGAAGTCAATGTTTTACATTGTCGCTATAAAATCACGCCACCTGGGCATTTCATGTTTTAAAGGTACCCTGTGGAGTTTTTGACCTCTAGTAGTGCTAAATAACAGTTTTTTTTTTTATTTTTATAAGTGGGACCCTGTTCAAGTAAACGTGGATGTTAAACCATTCAGGTTTCAAAATGTTCTATTTTCTCTTTTGTTGTATGAGGAATGAAATGTATTTAACATGTTTTCTTAGACCTTAAGGACACACAAAATGGGTTTGTAATGTAAACATCACTTTTGTTTGTTTACAAGAAAACTTCACATGGGGAACCTTTTAAGTAACAATTTTGGCATTTTCACGCAGCCCCAGTTTCATCAACAGAACCTGTCCTACTTGTTCTTGCAGTGATGAAGAGATCGATTTTGAGCAGTATTCCTCAGGATACTCCTCAGCTGAGGTGAGCTTCCCCGCGGCAGATTCTTCACATGCAATCTCAGTTACCACGTAGTCAAACTGGCTGGCTGTGTGTGCGCAGAGATCTGTTGTTTTTTGGCCATCCAGGCTTTATTTTATCCTTTTTTTGTCTTATTTCTGAGTGATTTCTGTGCAAACTTTCATTAACACTCATATAGGCTAGTCAGGTAAAAATACATGGAACTGTGACTTTGGAAACCTTCAAAAAAATCTGTCAGTGAGATAAAATTGGAGTAAGTATTTATGGAGTTTTTGCAGGGTAGCTGCGCCGCCAAATGATGCAGATTGCCAAACAGTAGTATACTGTTCTTTAGAAAGCAGTTTAAGGGAACAACTTTATCTCAAGTGATTCACATTAAACAACACAAACACATATAAAAGAATTAGTACAATTGTACTGTACAACAGTACATCAAACATTTAGAACTGTGGCCAGATCTCATTTGTATTTGCGTGCCTTTATACATATTGTAGGTAGATGTGAGAACCAAAAGTGTCTTTGTTGTTGTTTTTCAGTCACACACACTGAACTTCTGGCTATTTCATCACCTACGTTAGTTAGCCAGAGTTGTAAACACTGCCTTTCAGTGTAGCTTAAATTCAGTTTTACCTGTTTTCTCACATTGTTGTTGAGGAACTGTAGAATGTTCATCATACCTAAGATACACTTAGGATACACTTTCTCATTCAAGAGAGAATGGAAAGGTGTGTCCACACTTTTGACTGGTACTGTATTTAAATAATTCATCATGGCGCACAGACTAATAGATCCAAATCCCAGCTATGTATTTATACATTTGGAGTGGATAGAGTTTGGGATATTCAGACTTAAATAAAAAAATGTTTACAAGCACTTTAACAGCTGTAATTGTTAGCAGTCACCATCAGAGGACTGGAGGCATCGCTGGCAACCTGACTTGAACCCAAAAGCCAGTTGGATCTATCATTAATTCATGTCCTTTCACCGAGAATCATTTTCTTTTACTGGCCTCTCAAGGAACTCAGTTTAGTGTTGTTTCATTTAAATGTTACAAGTGCCTCAGAACAATTTAGGCGAGACCACAATTATCAGAATTCTTGTTGAGTTTGGTTGCTTACTCCCACCATAAACTTCATAGTTATGGTGGCAAGAAAACATCTTGAGTAAAGGCGACTTTTGATTTAAGACCATAAAGAAAATCTCACATATTGCTACTCAGATCTTTTATGTCCTGTTTGAGGTATAGTAACCTGCAGAGGGGGGGCGTAGTTATTTTGGTTTGTAGCAGCAAGGATACGTAATCATAGACCATAAAAAGGTTGCTATAAGCAGATGATGTGTGTGTGTGTGTGTGTGTGTTGTTAGTGAGCTCTCTCTCTTTGTTCTCCAGGTCCATCCTGATTTAAGCAGGCAGCTGCTTCAGGACGGCTACCGTCTGGATGAGATCCCAGATGACGAGGACCTGGACCTGATTCCGCCCAAAGCCCTGGGCTCCTCAGTGTGCTGCTGCTCCGAAGGTCCGTCCTGCTCCATGCAGTGATGCCGGTGCCGTGACTCAAACGTGACACTTACAAAGGCTCGTCTCCAGTTCCAGTCCCTGACTTAAGTCACTGGTTCTGAGGCCTTCTTTCTAACCTAGCTCCACTGCTGCTTCCAGCTCTGAAGCCAAATCCCTGCTGATGCAGGACCGTGTGCACCGAGATCGCTCGACCCACATGAAAGCACGGATGGACGACAGAACAAGCCTTATCCACTGTGACCCCAAAGCTTGACCTATTTTTTTATTATTATTTTCTTTTTATAGAATTACACGAGATGCTAACTATGCCACCGCTCCAAATAGAGTGGCAGAGTAATTCATCATTTGGGTTATTTCCTCTTGACCCAAAGAAGAGCTGGTTACTGTCTTATCTCTGGTCAACAAGTCTGCAGCCCTCTACACGAGGTAAAGGGACATGCACACATGTGTGTTGCATTGTGTTTTAATGTTCACGCCCTTTGCTGAATCTGCATTTCCCAATTCTTAACTAACTGCTAAATGAAGTAATGGCACCCGACCCAACCATTGACATTCCTTGACTACTGTTACATTAACTGGCTGTTTTATTTTTTACCTGCATCTGTCCTCGAAAAATGACATTTCAGGTTTTATTCCAAAATGAAATGGCCACCACTTGGGGAAAATATGACACCTATTTCAACAAAAAACACTTAAAGAATACTTTTTTTTTTAATATGAAGCAGAGCACTGAATTGCAATAGGATATGTAGTGTTTGAGTGAAACCACGTCATGTGTTTATGGCTTATGTGTGTTCTTGTTCAGCGAGTCTTACTATCTCAAAAACCTGAAATGAAGTGTAGAAGGTCAGCCCAGGCCCGAATGATCTCCTGATCTTCTGGTTCCATATTTTTGCATTGTGTCTGAGAGGACAAAGAATTGATGACATTTTACAAGTCACACTGCTACATACCAAGAAAGACGCACTAAATCACTGCCCCGGAGAGAAAAGCATATGAACAAGTACACAAGTACCAAATGATGCGCTACTTTAAATGACACAAAATACAAGCAAATTAGTTACTGAAGTGCTTTGGTGGATAAACCATTGACAGTTTATGTGATTGGAGACAAGTCTCATTCCAGAAACATTATCCGCCATGTGGGAAAAAAAAAAAGCAGTTGTAGGCATAAGAGCAAAATATATTATGGATTCCCATATAACTCATCTTGTTATTGTAATACATATTCTTATGTAGGTATATATGTATATGTTGATCATTTAAATTATCTGTTTTTTAAACAATTGATACGTTTTAGAAAACATTTTACGGATAGGAAGAGTTCTGGAATGAAAGGATTACAATTTTCAACGATACACTCAGCAGTTTATTAGGTAATGCAGTCTAATACAACAGCCCTGCAGTAATATCATACACTTATATAGGTGTAATGTTTAGATTTTGTTTTCAAAGGTGTTAATTCACCTTAACGATCATTTTGGAGGCTGGAGTTTGTGGTGCTGTTGAACTGTTTTTCTTTATACTGACTCATCTTTTATCCACCACATTTAAATCAATGGCTGCACCACAAACTACAGACTCCAAAATAACCATTAAGTTGAATCAATACGTCTGTAAAAACAGGTTCAACAAAACGGAGGGTTTATTGCAGGGCTTTTGCATTAGATTGAATTAGTTTTAGCTAGGCGTACCTAATAAACTGACATCTGAGTGTAAATTTACATCGATAACCAAGATGTGATATGCAAATTTGCAGCATTTTGGATATGTCGTCCTGGATTTGATATCACTTTAAAAAAGGATGTGTCTGTGAATGGCAGATTGAGTTACATTCTTTTATTTATTTATTTATTTGTCGGGGACACTAAAAATAGTTGTTACAGGTTAAAAGTAGTAAAACAGATTTTCAGAAGGATTTGTAGCCTTGAGGAATCTGACTACTCTTGTCACTTATTAGGCTTTTGAGACAAAACCATATTTACATTCATCAGTTTATATTAAGTGTATTCTGTTCTGTTTGTGTTATTATGTGTCGTTGTTTCTCATACAGTAGACACTCGGTGTGCTGAAAATGACAATTCAGATTCTATAAAAAAAAACGTGTACACTACACAAAATGTGTCTGCTCACTTATGTTACAGTTTGGGGTCATATTTTACTATTAAATGTTGGTGTTAATTTTGAAACAGCATTAACAAAAATAGTTCAGTATCAGAGCAGGTGACAGTGATCACTTTCTCAGGAGATTTTGTTTTGCGAGTGTGCAACTAGAGTACTTTGCCTTTCACATACATTTTTAAAATTGAACAAAAGCAAAGTCTGAAAAGTGCGCAGAGGTTTTAAGTCAAGATGAATGTGTGGCTGCTGTTATACTTACCTAAATACCACACTGACATGTCTCATGCTGTGGTGTTGGTTGTTATGAGGCGTAACTCAGTCATATATATATAAATGGTATAGCAGACCACTTGACCACCAAGAAGAAGTTAAGGACTGGAAAGAGTATGACATTTTGTGTTTTTAAAAAAGTAGGAATCCTGACTTGTACTCGATAGAGTTGGGATCAATTCACAAAGTGGATTTTGTGAAAACCTGAAAGTTGAAAAGTTGTTATGCTGGTGTTGCATTATAAACATGAGTAATGTACTCTATCTTTTCCCAGCACTCCATGGTTGTAATGTGGGTGGTTTCGGGAGTAAAAGCTGATTCTACCATTAGACTAAGTGTGAGTCACTTTATACAAGTGTGAGCTGAATGCTTTAGATGTAAGAGAGTTGGGTGAATTTAAAGTGTATCGACCCCGGCCGTGGCTCTGCACGATGTTTTGATGTATATAAATATTGCACTTAACACCAGTGGTCAGTAGCAAGTACACTTGACTCACCTGTACTATGCAACTATTGGGACAATCTGCTTGTTATACAACATTGTGACAATATAGTGTTATTGAGTGCTAAATGCAATAGCTTAAATTGTTATTTTATGATGGTAGACACTAATCTTTTTTATTTGATTGTACCGTTTATTGGTTTACATTATTAAATAAAGCTCAGTTATCTATACTGTCATGTGTGTGACTGTTATTATAATTATTGAAAATCAGAATTTCTTGTAGTGTACAGAGGCAGTTGCTAATGAAGCTTTTCCATTATGGGATAAAAAAGCCTCAGTAACCATTATGAACACAGTAGTTGTTATTCCACAAGGGGGCAGCATGGAGCTATGCTGCATTCTCAATGCAACTACTAATAACCATTACTATGCACCTTTAAATTCATTCTTTTAAAGTATTTAATGGAAAAATTACACCACAATCATTGTCAAATTATGTAGCAGTCAGAAAAAGATATGATTCAATAAACCATGTGTAATGTGAAAAAAAACTCCATTGGTGAAAACATACATTTCCAACCCTGCAATTTGGCTTTTTAAATTATATATTTTCATTAATAGTGCCCATAAATATATTTGACAGCATATAACTAATTTCCAATTACAAAGCTGTAAAACATATTATATGCTTTTGCTTTAAGTCTTTTTAAATTTAGACCATGTGGTGCAGTAGGACACCCATATAGCTACTTTTGTGTGTGTAAGCCTACCTACGTTTAGTTGTTTAGCCTTCCAAATGCTATATTACAAATATAGAAACCCATTAAATAAATTACAGGTTAGACTACTTAAAGTCCCCCTGCACTGTAAAATATGTTAGTTTTTTCTTGTTCCTTCAGTTGGATGTTTGAGCTTCACTGTGCAGAATGATGTATGTGCAGAGTTTGTTTTCACATTCATCTGTTGAAAGTGGAAAGTTTCTCTGTGCTCTGTGAAAATCTGATTTTAGAGCATGATTTGCGACATAGTTTGAAAGCCAATTGTGGCCGAATATTCAACTTATAAAAGTGTTATGTGGAAACTTGAAGCCTCCAGTGCATAAACACTAAGAATGAACTTTACAGTGAAGTAGGAGACATCTTGTCTCCAGCAGTTAAACTACTGAAATTAAATATATTTGCATATTCATGATTTCCTGGAATTTTTAATGAGGGAGGAGGAGGAGATGTAATTTTAACGATTTTAACAAGATAATTGAACTTTTTATGGTGAAAAAAACATATCAGACACAAATTATCATTCAAAGTAGAGTATTTTATATAGGCTACATCTTGAGTTTAGAGAGGATCTTTAATGAGAGTGTCATAAAACTGAAAAGGCAGTGAGACTTGTTGCTGTCGCTGGGCGGGCCTAATGCTGCTGTGCGCCATGTGGGGGGTGTCAATTGAAGGGGAGGAAAAAAAAAAAGACGACTGAAGGGAGTTACCTCAGCGCTCTCCGAGATATGAGATCGGACCATTTCCCAGTCGATCACCCTCTCGATTAAAGAAGTAAATCAGGAAAATCAGCGAGGTAATAACGAAGGAAACACACAGCCACATTTTGGAGAGGTCGCCCAGAAGAGAGCATACATAGCGCCTTTCTGCAGGCGGATCAGTCGGAGACCCCGGTGCGTGCACAGTATTTCTGCGTGCGCGCGTGTGTGAGTGCGTGCGTGCGTGTTTGCGCGCGCGCGTGTGTGTATGTGTGTGTGTTTACAAGTGTTTGAACGAGTGCCAGAAACGAGGGAAGAAAAGAGGATAAAGCCAAGGAAAGAGGGATGGTGGACAACTCAGGCAGCAGTAAGGCACAAATGGTGAGTCGTCGTCTTGCTTGGTGTCGCTTTTACATTTTTCTAATCAGTTACGAGCGAAAAAACCCTCCGAGACACGCAGTTTGACCGCTCTGTATGTACGGAATATAACGTTAAGGGGGAAGAAAAGTAGGAAAAACCTCCCAGAGCTAATTCGACCGTATGGTAGGCTACTTTTTACTTATTTTACAGTCTCACACAAACACTGTGGTACACATTTAGATGAATACATAACGTCACTATGCTAGTTTTGCCTGTTTGTGTGCTTAAAACGTGCTTCGTATACGTTATGTGGATGTGGTTGTTAGCAAAGTGTGGAAAAGGTGTACATTTCTGACAGTCTGGCTAATTCTTTCACTCAGGTGGTTGTTTGCCTTATTATGATGATGACCCTCCTTTTTCTGATTTTAACGCTGAAGTTTCGGCTGCAGGCTGTTTGTAAGCATTTTATCTCGAGTTATTTAACTAGTTTGAACACTTTTTGCGAATGACTTTTTACTGTCCTCACTGAAACGCAATCGTTTGGGCGAAAGATTCCCACCTTGCTTTGAAAAAGGCGTTCAAACGTGTAACACGATTTATTATGAGGTCACTCTCAGCATTTCTTCTTTTTCTTTTTTGTGGTTGGTTGCCATGTGTAAATGTGCCTCTGACAATATGTGAGGACTAAATCGCTAAAATGAGTGAGCTTTAAGATTGCTTCAGTCCTTTTTTTGGGAGCCTGGCTACTTTTTAATGAACCTGGTTACATTAGTTACTGTATTAGTGAATTTTCCTGCTTCGTTGTTTCTGCTTTTACACATGCTCAGGTTGGGTTTAGATGTAAATATTGAGAGCTTAAGCCGCAAAGGAGTTTACATATTTTACTGATTTAGTTCATGTATGTATGTACTTACTTTGCATTAGCGTCTTGTTGGCATTAGCGCCTTGTTTGCATTAGTGTCTTGGTTTACAGGTCTATATTGTTTTTGCACCACAGTCTTCGTCTCTTGCACTATTATGTTATGCACAGATTTGTTCAGCTTATGTCCTTAGGTTTTATGTCGTGTATTTTATGTCTTGCACTGTCTACCTGTTTAACTGTTGCACCACAGTCTCCTGGGAAACGGTATTTCATCCCAAATGTGTACTTGTGTGTGGATGGGTTGACAATAAAGAGGGTCTGAGTTTGAGTATGTAAATGTTGTTCATATTTATTGCTGTGGTGAATAGGATTTTGCAACTGTTGACTCAGTGGCGCTCAGCTAAGATCCTCTGGGTCAAACATTGACCAAAGTGAATGAGTGCAAGGAGTTTCATCTTAGCAAGTTTTTACTACATGAACCTGATGGAAATGGTGTGGCAGGGTTGTCCGTGAGTGTGTGCGTGCGTGTGTGTGTGCTTGAGTTAACGTTTCAATCTGGCTCTTTTGTGTCCATTGTGGATTAGATTTTTGGTGGGATGCATGTCTCATTTCAGTATATTGTAGGTCATCCATGACTCCTTCTCTTCTACCCACAGCCCAGCATGTCTCAAGAGCCTGGTGTGGCCTTTCCTCAGAGCACCTCTTCAGGGGGGATGAAGCTGGAGGCAGTGATGGAGCAGCTCCAGCGCCAGCAGCAGGCCCGATTGGAAATGGAGCGCAAGGAGAGGAAGCTGCGAGAGGCCCACATCATGTATGCTCAGCAGGTTGCTGCTCAACAGGCTATCCTGGCGGCTGCCCGGGCCTCTGGAGCAAGCTTCCTGGGTAAAGGTCTGGCTGGAGGAGTCCCTGGTGGCGGGTTGCCTCCCCGGGTGTCCAATCAGAGCAGTGTGGACTCGGAAAGAGAGGATGACGAGGACAGAGGCCGGGATTCTGGGGACAATGATGACGACAATGAGATGATGGAGGGGGATGAGGGCAGTGATGATGAGGAGGGAAGTGCCAGCGGTCTGGAGTTCCTCCGCAAGCAGACCCTTGCTTTGCAGCAGAGCGCCTCGCGCATCCCGGCCCGTCCGTTTAGCAGTTATTCTGCGTCGGCCCCCCAGAGGGCTGCATCGCCACCTATCAGAGTGAAGCAGGAACCGGACGAAGGCCTGTCTCCTGCTGGGCCTCATTCTGCTACCTCTCCTAACGGTCAGGCCGACTGGGGCTTTGACGATCACTTCAGACAGGTCAGTGCCCTGCCTTGGTGCCCTGCCACATTGTCTCTTCCTTATTACATCAATTCCTGTGTTGGTCTTTTCCCAAAGCTAGGTTCCTGTCAGGTACATAAAAACAGGTTTACTCTGTCTAGAATGATTTTTCTGGACACTATCTCTGAAGATTTATCTCTGCCAATCCTAGTTTTGCTTTAAATTCTTGTATCTTTCCTTAAATTTAGTGAGTCAACACAGAGCTGCACAATAAAAACACTGCTGTTCAGCGTGACCTAGAGAAGGAGGGCTTTTCACTCTTAACCACTCTCCCATTGAGCTTTCTGTTTGATTTCTCAGTCCAGCCCCCTGCTGTGAGAAACTGCTTAATCTTAACTGTAGAACAAACCTCTCCAGCGATATCTTTGTGAGACACTTAAAATCTCAGTGGAGGGTTGACCGCCGATTGGCTTTTGTGGCTAAAAATCCTCCTAAGTGAGTCCTGGCAGAGGGCCAGGCTGGGGCGCAATGTGTTCACGCTCAATAGTTCTCTCCCCCGTGTTCACATTCTGCGTGTGTGTCTCTCTCTCGTTTGCTTTCCCTCTTGGCGCTTTGCTCAGGCTCTGGTTTGGCTCTGATCCAGGTAGCGGAGTCAGGCAGGGCAGGGCTGCTGCTGTGAGGCTGTGGGTGGTTGGCCGGGTCAGCACGAGGATTTTGGGTGGGTGGGAAGTTTTGAATGTTGTACACAGTAGCAGCCCGTTACACCCCCCCCCACCCCCCACCCCAAGAGTTTCGGCTGTGTGCCAAGTGCACTTTCCCTTCAAGGTAAATATTGCCTCAGCACAATGTTACAGAACACTGGAATGCCAACTGGGAACCAAGCCGAGCTACATGTGGTTTAGCATCATAGCTCGGGACATAGCAGGTTAAGGAGAGCTCAGCAGCCTTTGGGTGATATAAAAAGCCTTAGTTGCACAAGAGTGGGCAGTGTCAGAGGACATATCTGAGCTTGATCAGTGGGCTGAGGGTGCTGGACTATCATATGTCTGGCTTTTATTACTGTCTATTTAAAGGCAAATGTCTTTGAATGGTGCTTCTCTTGACCACATTTCCTAATTTAGCTTTGGAGCATGGTCATTTGGTAATGACATGCAGGAGCCCTGCAGTACTATGCTGAGGGAAGGCTGTAGTATAGAGGAAGGAGGAGGAGCAATGGTAGTTGTGTTTTTATTATTATAGTACTTTAACAAGAGCCTCTACCCTCACAGGGATCTACTGGGAATTATTCAAATCACTCTATAGCACAAGGTCACTGTATGAAATGGAGTTTCACTGCATTGTTTCGGCTGCTTATTGTTTCCAGAGGTGTCAGAAAGAGTGGAGTATTATTATTCTGCAAGGTGGCCAGGCTTTGTGTGAACATTGTCAGAACAGAAGATCAGAGCAGCAAAGTTGTAGCTGACCAGTGCCCTATCTGTGGCCCGGTGTCTTTTATTAGGAGAGGCGGGCTGAGCCTGGGGGTTGGGGGAGGCATTATGGGACGAGAATTGGTCTGGCCTTTTTTTGTTTCCTCTCTTTTATCTTTCCTGTCATTATGTCAGCTCTGCAGTATTTAATGACTGCTCATCTCTTCAGGCAGTTTCAGGTTGCACTGCTGTAGGGGGAGGGGGACAGTGGAGGCAGGGGAACTGTTTTTTTTTTTTTTTTTTGATGTCATTGTCTTCGAGAGGCCAGAGACAAGCCTGGCAGATGCCGCAAATACCGACCCCCTATAATAATGGGGGGAGCACATTTATTATGTTCTAAAAGCAGTGACAGAGGGGAGATGGGATGACAAGCTAAAAGAGACAAACGTACAGAAGACCATTTACATTAACATTTACATTTCATGTGGCCTGTCACACTGGGTGGAGCCTCATAACCAAAGCACTGTGTGTACGTAGGCTGTGGCTGTTCTGACAGAGATACCGCCATGCTGTTGAGCCACAGCGGACCATATTTAAACAGTTTGGCTCCTGATTTTATCGCAAGGAGCTTACAGAGAAGCAAACAAGAGCATAATGTTTTTCTAATTTAGCAAGACTTTGAGCAACAAATAGTGATAATTGTAAAGATCAGTTATAGCCCCGAGACAATGGATGGGCCACGTGTAACATGTCGTAGATATATCAACGAACAGTTAGCATATATTCCTGTAGTAACAATGTAATGTCAAGTAATTTTCCTAACGCAGCAGCGACATTTGACTGACAACCATTTGATTAGTCCATCTTGAAGTCCTGTACTCCTAAATGTTTTGAGTGTATACCAGTGTTAAGGGCCTATACAGGTCAGATGGGGGATGATAGACACGGGTAGCCAGTGTTTTCGTGTCAGTGATGTATGTGTGGTGACCTCAGCCCTGTCCTAAACAGCAGAGTAAATAATTGTCAAACAAGGGGATGGACAAAGGCGCGCGTGGAGAGTAGGCTGGGGCGGGCAGCCGGCCAGCCTCAGCACTTTGGCCTCTGCCGCAGTGGGACAGAGGCTGCATGACCCCTGTAATCCACCATCCCACCCCTCCTGCTCACACACACACGTCCATAGACCCCTCCGTTCCTTGTGGTAATCCCTGTGTGATTAATAGAGTTTTAATCATGCCTGCAGAACACAGATTGTGTCTTATGTCCCACTGTATTGGTGGTGACATTGCTTCACTTGGATTGGCTGGATGTTGTAACTGAGTGACGTTTTGTGTGATATGCTGATAGACTGTCAGTAGTCTAGTAAATTTAGATTGCACATTTGCAAGATAATGTCTTTAGCAGACTCAATGACAGGAGGCTGGATACATACCTCCTGCAACCTGATTAGATTTGTAGTTTGTCATTCGAGTCAAATCAGAGACTGTTTTGATCTGGAGACGCTGCAACAGCAGTACTCTCATTTGCCTGGGAAGATCATATGAAGGGAAAACTAGTCTACAGCTGACGGATGCATTTAAAAAAGGAAAAGTTGTTGCCAACCAGGAGGACCAGACCAGACCACAGTGGTCCAAATCTCCCTGGAGTAATTGGGCCTCTGTTTCTGCTAAGCCCTGCCATCATTTGCCACCCCTGAGCTCTGCTCTGCTGCTCAGGCGCTGAAGCCTGTCTGTTGAGCCAGCGCTGTTGCATAATTTAACTGTCGCCCCAGCAACACATCAGCCAGGAAGTGGGGAGCTGCACGGGTGCAGCGCAGAGATCGATAAGGATTGTGTGTGAGCTTTTAGAGGTAGGAATGTTTGGCCTTGTTCATTTATGATAAATGAGGAGGACATTGTATTTAACAGATGGACTCAAGTTTTCATTTTGACAGTGGATTATACCCTGGTGCATCAGCTGCAGTGTTGTTGGGAAGGCCACTGGATGTGTGACAAACATGCCACAGTATCTCCATGGGTCTTTCTAGTGTTGCGGTGGGAGCGAGGAGGCGTCATTGCCTGTTGTGCATGCTGTACATGCCAGCCTGACCTGGTTTCTGAAATGCTATGTTGGTGTCTCAACATGCCACAACTGTCAGTGGGTTTTAAATGGTGTACTTAGTCTTATTCTGTTTACTGGACTTCCTGTTATGCTGAAGTAATAAGGCTGGAATTACAGTCTTGACCCCTGTTTGTACAAACCGCCTGCAAGTGGAGGTCATTCAGATGAGAAATAATGCGGAAGGCTGAGGTCCATTAAAACATTTTGCAGTGCTTGTTCAGAACAAGAAGCGTGACTGTAATATGTGAGACCTGTATTGCCTTTGCTGTGCTCAAACTGTTGAGCTACACAGGGAATTGAAAGCCTCAACCCTGACTGTCCATCCACCTGTTTTCATGCACCATTTTCAATTTGCGCCTAAAAAAAAAAAAAAAAAAAAAAAAAAAAAAAGAAAACCCCTCAGTGGTGTAAATTCACAAAAAGGTTTTTACGTTTTCTTTTTTCATTTTCTTTTGCCAATTTTATGGAAATTTGGGTAAAGTTTGAGCTATATTTGGATGGAAACTTGACAACAACATGCATTGTCTCACATGTTTTGGCTCAACAAGAATCTACAAATGTAACAGTAAAGCACTGATTCAAACGGGTATCTGTGCAATAAGTCATTATATAAATATTATATTAGACTATATTATTTATATTAATTTACATACACTACTAATAAATTCCCAAATCTTGTTGTTACATATATTTTTCATTATTGAATATATTAATGCTCTTTTCCATTTTTCTTCTTAATGCCTTTTTGTAAATTTGAATTTATAGTTCCTCACCAGGGTCTTTGTCATGTAGATGACTTCATGACTACAAAATTATATTACTAATGGCATTTGTGATGAATAAGCTGGACACTAAAGGGTTAACCTAATTTCCAAATTTGCCTCCTTAGCTACAACACTGATCCTAATACAGATTAAGGCTGGGTGATTTTAGCTTTGATTTTAAGTTGCAAGGGTGATATTTCCCCTTAACATTTCAGCTGACCCATCATTTCTTTCTCTCTTCCTTTTTTGTGGTCATACACATGATCAACCAGAGCAACTTCACAATGTAAGGTTTGCTAAAACAGGCAGAATGAAAAGATTGCGTTGCTTACTGTGTGTTATTCAGGTTTGTGCCTCAAGCACTGCCCTCAGTCTAACATGAGACCATGGCAGCAATGGCAGAGATTTTGAGCCAAGCTAAAAGCTGTTGAAATCTTCACATGTCACTTTATCAAGTTTTAATATTTTTTCAGGCGAGACAGTAGCCGTTCAGATTAGTGAGTGATAATTCTATGAGAATGTTGGTGGTCTCTGGTGATTTGTTGCCCCCTAATAGTTTTAAGCAGGTGGCAATATTTTACATAGTGCAATTAAAGCGCTACACTTTCAAAACAATTTTCCTAAGGTGGGTTTTGGTAGCATTTTTAACAGAGCGAGGTGAGATTTGGTGTTCACACATTCATGTATATGGTGCGTTGCTTTGGGCTTCAGTTTATGTTTGCCGTTCAATGCTGTGTGAACCTTGCTTTGCCTCATTAACAGCGGACGTTGGCTGGATGAAGGCAACCGGGCTTTTAGCTCTGGATTGCCTTTTTAATGGCATCTTTCTGCTGGATGCTGCTCTATGCATAATGTAGCCCGATTGTTATGGCTACAGTTGAATTTGTGTCAGGATGGAAACAAATACGAGCCTGCAACTGCCCAATTAGTGATGCGTAATTGTATTATGCACTTCCAGTTTCCAGTAGAGTTGGTGAATAGGCAATATTGGAACATTAAATAATTACATTTAATATGTTACTTGTATGTAAAAATAGTCACAAGAAGTCAAATATTTATCCAAATAGCTCAACCTGTGAGCTCCTAATAGTATTTACCAAATTATGATACATTTATTTGAAAGCGCACATGTTTTGGTTACTTTTGGCCTCCCATCCCACTAAGCTGGTGACATTTTTTCGCTGCGACCAAATATTAATCTTTTAAAAAATGCTTTGTATCTTTTGAAAAGATTAAGACACATCTCAAATATTGGCTAGACTTATCTCCAGTATCACACATTAGTTTGGACAGGGGAAAACAGAGCTTCTTTGGTGTTGATTTGATTCATGTATTCATGTGTAATGCTTCTTGCTCAAATGACCTGAATTTGCTCACCTGAGACTTTAACAAATTTCTATGATTTTTGGTGTATCCGTTTGGATGGCAAACATCTATCATGAGCTGAAAATGTCAGTGTGGCTGTTAAAGTTTTCACATGCAAATGTCAGTTTTAGATTTATACGAATTTGTGTGTAAGGTGTAATCGTTCTGGCAAAGACCATGCTTCATTTTGCGCTGACCTGCTCTTAACAGTTAAGTGTGGAAGATTCCCCCCCGGCCAGAAATAGAGGTATTGAATTTAGTAGGGAGATGAAGGGGGAGGGCGAGGGGGGAGGAGATGCTGTGGAAGGAGAAGAGGGGTTAGTGGTCTGGCTCAACACACTAAACTGCCCCACCCAGAGGAAACATTCCAGACGGAATTAAAGAGTTAACTCTTCAAACAGTGAACATTCCCACCGGGGGCTCCCAACAAGAGACAGGGGGTTTGATGGGGGTGGGTGGGTGCATGTCCGTGTTGTAGTCGGGCCCCTGATTAGTGATCTTTCAATTCATTTCACTCAGTGTCGCAGGGGCTGTAAAAGAAAAAAGCCAAAGGGCCTGAATGGGAGGAGCTGGATGGGAGGTCCCGCTGGTGCAGGCAGAGACACTTTTTTTTTATTTGTCTGAGTGCCAAAGGCCACATCTGCTGCTGGCAGACAGGAGGACGCTTCTCATGGTGTGTCCAGTCCCTTCAGCTCCGCCACACCATGGCCTGGTCAGCACTAACTGGCAGTGTCAAGTCTTGTCATCCATGATGTCATGATGATTCTTTCGGTGCACGCAAAAGACTGCTGGGTTTAGAATGTGCCAGGTTATTCATTCATCGAGTCATGGTTTACACTAATACTTGTAACTCTTCACTGTTAACGTGGACATAAACACAAACATCTTAGATGCAAAGTACATGAACCAAACTTTTTATCAAATTGAGCTCTGTGGTCCCATGGTTTGAAAACATTTAGCAACCTGTGCTTATTTCTTACATATCTAACATGTTGTATATCAAATTTAAATTTTCTTTGCTCTTATTCATTGTATTATTATTATTATTTAATTACAGATGGCAATTGTAATTCTTTTGTAGATCATAATTGGACTTTTCCCCCTTCCTCATGTCTGTACCTCCTTTGGAGAGATGGAAAATGCAGCTGTTGCTACATTGAAATGCTCATTTCCTTTGTGGTTTTATTGTCTATATGCTCTAGTGCTTTGCATTGTGGAGATGTTTGTGTATAGTTGTGCCACCTTAAAGAAGCAAAATGTCTTTGAGAGGGAAAAGTATGTTGTGCTCCTCTCAACAGGCCCATTTCATTTTGTTAACCAGGCGTACCTGTTTAGAGCACAAGGTCTTCTTGTCTTTGTATGTCAAGTGTACTTACAGCTGCCTTACACTATTTGCTCCTGAAACATCATGCAAATGACTTTTTGGATGACCCGTCATGCGCATTGTCACAGAGGGCCACACTGTTTTAATTGAATTGAAAGGCAAAAAAGTTCTCACATTTAAATGCAAATCATGCATGTCCATTAGTTGTCACACTTTTTCCCCCAAATCGACCCTGGAGGATTGACTTCCTTGCTTCTAATGGAAACTGAGCTACTGATGCCTGCTGTAATTTGATCAGTTGGTAGTGAAACCACAAGCCCCCCCTCCCCACACCATTGCTGATTCCATTCGTCCTTTACAGCCACTCCCACTCAGCATATCTCAACACCTGCTCTTTAATGAAGGCAAACAGAGAAAGGGAATAGCCAAATGAAACAAAGACATCCACCAACGCCTTTGGCAGCTGCAGGGAAGTGGAACCAAGGTCATATGACACTGTTGAGCAAAGTCTCCTTGAGTTTTATATAGGCTGACTTCATATAGTGATATATATACAGTACACGTGTATATAGACTACTGTTCAGACTGTGTGTTGCAGTGACCCTTGGCACATTACGTGAGGTCCTGTTGTTCTTGTACCATGTATACTGTAATACTGTATAATGCCTATTTAACTTGTTGGTCTGTACCACTGCTCACAGGATTCATTTTCAAGCATGAAGCCCTGCCAAATTAAATATATTTCTTAGAGGTGTAACTATCCTCTTACATTTGCCACACAAATATTTTACAACCTTACAATCATTAGTTATTCTGATATATTGTCGCTGATTAGAGGTAGATATAATATTTTTCAGTCCTAGTACCTCTACAGTACCAGTCAAAGTTACACACCTTCCCTTGAATGAAAAAGTGTGTCCAATTTTTGACTAATACTGTAAGTGATACATTTTTCAATACCTTACTCTTAGGAATATAAATGAGTTTTTCAAAAGAAGCTACACTTTCTTAAATGTCTAACATCAAACAGCTGTACAAGAATTTTGCCCAAATATTATAGTCTAAAAATAGTAATGATTTTAAAACTATCTGATCAAAGAAGAAGGAAAGAGGAGTACACATCTGAGCCAACATTTGCTGCCAGCTTTTGGCACTTCATTGTTTTACCGTACTCTTAAGTAGGGGTGGAGCGACCTCGCCAAAAAGTAATGTCACAATCTATTTAATCGCAATCATGATCCACAATCTAAATTACGATCTTTTTTTCTCAATTTTGAAATGCTCTGTAAAATATAGCCAGACTTGAAATGGCCTATGAATTTCTCCATTTGCAACATTAAAACATTATATTTCATTAAAACTACACAGGTTTCAAAATGGTGATTAAAACCTGAGTTTAATTTGAAGTTGCAAACAGAAGCCAAAAGGTAACAAAATCATGAAATAACACTTTTCAAGTACTCACAACTCAAATAGAAAAAGTAGCAAAATGTGAATGAAAATCTCACACTGGCACATAAGTCTTGAAAATAACACAATATTTAAATAAAAATAAATAGGTATTCTCATTTCTGACTGTTTCACAAGTTTCATTATATTCATTTTCAACAGGTGGAGCACGGGATTCAAGTAAGGTACTATACCATAAAACATTTAAAGACCGTATTTCTCTCTCTGTGGTTGGTGCTAGAGTGAGAACTGAGAACACGCTGTCTCTCGGAGTGAAATCAAATGAAAGAATTGTAATTGATGTTATTCGATAGCCTAATTTTTATACAGATTAGGTAATATTCATACTGTTTGCCAAAATCCAAAGTATTTCCGAATGGGGCTTTTCAGATTGCTCAGAGTACAAATCACTCTGCGGCCGAGTTGGGTTGTGAACTCTCTACCATCATTACCACACGGTTGTTGTTGAATTATTTGCTCATTTCAGCTTGACCTACATTTCATTTTCAGTCAATGAAAGTGAGGTTGTGTGACTCCTGTCTGTCATGCAGTGCATTCAGTGCAGCGGCCAAGCCCACGTGAGAACTTCCGAGGCAGACAGCCGCGGTAGTGCTGCTTTTTTTTTTTTTTTTTTCCACAATCGAATATTAATATTATATAATCTAATTTAGAATATTCGTTAACAGCTGTACTGCTCAAATGCTTCAGTCAGTGCTGAGTGAGGCTTTGCCGCCCTGAGTGAAACACTGTCAGCATCTTTTAGGTGCTTTCTTTTAAGGTGGTTGAATAGGTCAAAAGAGCCCACCGTTGCTCGACAAAGTTCGAAGCACGATCTAAAATCGTCAGATGGCCCACCCCTACTCTTTAGTATGGAGACACATTTTTGTGATTACATGTAAAGTGACTTCACTAAAATAATAATTTACAATGATCGGTGTGTTGTAATGTTGCTCATTGTAAATAAAGTCATACTGTACTTCTTTTGCTGAGTAGTGTGGTATTAATTTTTAGCACTCCGGAGAAAAGTTATTGGTATATATTTTTTGAAGATGGAAATTTAATGATGCCTGATGTTGGAAGTAAGTAAATTTTAGCTGTATAACATATTGGAATAGATTGGAGAAAGCAGCCAGACCAGAGGTTGACAATTAGCAGAGTAATCAGGCTGTGTCTGTTCTGCTCCTTATCTAACGATGGCTATAATGCACAGTTTTAGAGGAAGGAGGAACAGGAAGAGGAGATTTAGCCTGTTTCTTAAATTCCATTGTGGCCAGAGATCCACTACTTGAAAATGCTACGACACAACACAAGTCATTTTCACATGTAAACAACATTTTGTGGACTTAATCAAAGGAACGGTTTCAGTGTTGTAATGGAGTGCAAGGGAGCGTCTTCAGGGAGCTGTTGTACCCAGAGCACAACTCTATATTGCTGATACAGATCAATTACAAAGATCCATATCTGCTCAAGATATGGACCTACTAAACAGCAGGCGTTTCAAAAATGGTTTGTAATTAATGTTTAGGCTGTGATATCAGTGATACACAGTTGCAACATTTAAGAGTGTCTATGTTGCAACAACAGCCTTGTGCAATGGGCAGATTTATTCTCTTTGGTTTCTGCTCCCAGCTTTGCTTCTTGTAGAAAGGACCAGCATGGAGGCAAAGACTGAGAGTTGCGAGAGTTGTCTATTGTTTGTGGTTTTCTTGGCTGTCTCGTGCCACTGCTTTGGCTGAGCTCCAGGCTGGTGTCAGGGGCCTGTAGGTGCTAACTGGGCCACTGTGTCAAGGCCCTTGGGTAAACACAGCAGCTGACGGGGACCTGGCACAAAGCCATGCAGAGGAGAAGGAAGTAAAAGTGGAGGAGGCTTCCCTTTCACTATAGCCTGCCTGCTTTTCAGTCTGCACACTCATTGCGCTGCTTGCCAAAATCCCATGTAGTTTATAGTAGCATGTGGCCACGCTGTTTGTCTGCCAAATCTTCAAACACAAGCTGAGCATAATCATGTGCTTGTAAGAGGTTGCTACCATCAGAGGAGGAAGGAAGAAAGGAAAAAAGAAAAGCTCCTGGCTGCTGCCCAGGAAATGTCACATTACACTAAAAGCAATGTGTTCACAGATCAGTTTCCAACATTTACACTCTACACTCAAGGCTGTACGGCTTCCAAAGCTACGCCCTTCTTGGATCACAATTATTACCAGAAACCAACAAGCAGTGTATCTGTCAAAGCCACTGGCCAGTAATCCTAAATGTTTTGCTAGTGTACGCACAGCTTCATATAGGTAAAAAAACAAGCTTATTCCCACGAGCATGAGCAAAGTCCTGTTTGTAATATAGTGATTCATTTACACCGTTTATTGTGCAGCAGATGTATGTTGACATATTAGAGTTTTATTTTCTTTGGGATAAAATCACTTTTGCAGATTAAGTGCTCAGAGCCGTGCTTATCAAGCATTTCTTAAATGTGTTGGTATATCTACATTACTGTATGTAAAGTAATTGAATAAAGCAAGCCAAAGAAATGGACAGATGATCATCATATTTCAAAGGGTGTGATGAAAAATCAAGCTTTGAATCAGTAGGACATGCTGCTGTCATGATATATTGCACAAAAAAGAAGTACCTGGGAATCTGCACTGTATCTCCATTATCAGTTTATTTATTCAGCTTTTTACTATGCAGTAAAAAAAAAAAGTGACCCTTTTCGATTAATGTCTGCATTTGTGTTAGCAGCACACACATTGTTGGATTTATTGAATTGAATCATTGAATTATTTCAGATGACAAAAAAACCCAATCAGGTTTGTGACTTGTAGCTGATCTGGTTAATAGACAATCACACTGTGAATAGTACTATGGACCATGTCAACTGCAGTCGATAATTTCAAAAGCCATGTTAGTAAATGATTAAAGAGTGGCACAGAAAATTGAATTATTAACAGCAGGGGCTACAGTGAATGTAGGTTAGTATGGAACTATATGTTGTAGCTTGAGGAGTTTTTTTAGAAACGTTACTCCAGTTTTTTAATATCCTTAAATGTGATGGGGAATTTTTGAAGCGTAGAATTTTTCCGTTGCACTCAATTATTTGACAACAGAAATGTAGTTGGGATGAATATGCTGTTGTTATTGTGCAGGTGTTGATCTTGGTGCAGTTCTCTATGTCTGAGATTTACATAACATGCATCAGATCACAAGCCTCTTTTCTAACAAACATCAGCATATTAATGCGGAACATGGTTCAATAATGTTAGAGGCAGATTTGGGATGCCCCAACCCCCAGCAGAGCCAGCCTTGATTAGCCAGCCATCTGGTCAAACAAAGGCATCTCAGGTTTTCCTGCCCTAAATAAATGTGATTAGAAAACCTGAGGAAGCCCTGCTCTTTCAGCTCGGACAGCATGTGTGGTCAGACCATTTATTTTTAAAAAGCAGCAATTACTAAATGATTGATAGCACAATATTGGAACACTTTTGGTAGTGTTGATCTCAGCAGATCACGCATGCTTTGGAATCCCACTTAAAGTAATGTGCACTTTACATTAGTGACAAAAATGTCAGAGCAAAATGGTTCACCAGATAGAGGACTGTGCTTTATGGAGTTAGCATGGTTAAAAAACATTATGGTTACAGTGGTTAAAGCTGTGCACCATAGGAGCTGAATTAAATTTGAATTAACTCTAGTGAATGTGAACTATTGTATGTACTGTGTAAATATCTGCTTACTTGTTAATCTGTCTTTTGGAAACATTGTATATCTATGCATGCATGCTACACCAACAACGGACGACAAACCTCGACAAACTTTTCTGAGGGCAGGACTGCACCCCGGTTTAGCTAACGAGGTTAGCTACTTGCATTAATAATGCCCTGATTATGTTTTTGGTTTTTTTTTTCAATTTATTATGAAAAAAAAAGAAGCCTGAGACAGTCGACAGATTAGTCTTTCTTGCAAGAAACTTGTAGTGAAGTTGCCAAGAATGTGCAACATAATCATCCTCAACATTTAAGTTTTTATTTTATTTTAATCAATGTTCAGTAGTAAACTGCCTCTAAAATCTTGGAGACATTTGACACAAGGCATTTGATGTGATGGGAATCACAGCAGTTGTTTACATATTTATTATTTTATTTTATTCATTCAGTGTTTGTATATTATAAACCATAATTAACCTTCATTATTATTATTATTATTATTCAATATATATTGTGATAATTATAGACATTGATCAATATAAAAAAACATTGTGATAACATTTTTGGCCTTATCGTCCAGCCCTCATCTATGTGTTTATTGGTTTGACAATTCTCAATATGTGCTTTTTTCTGCAGTTGTATTACAGTCTGTTTGCTCTTATACTATATTGCCTGCTGCTGCAATAACCCAATTTCCCCATGAGAATCATTACAGTTTCATCTAATCTGATCATATGTGCTGCACCTCTGTGATGTCTGTTTATGGACTGAACTGCAGCATAGAGGAGTATAAAGCAAACGTTTGAGTGGATCCAGTATTTATTTTTAATTCTGACATCCAGATTGGCAAAATACACAGTTTTCTAAGCTCCTACTCTGACTCACTCTTTCTCATCAGCAAAGTGGTGTACAAAATATTTAGCTTGCAGCTTCTTATTTTTAGCCAGAGCTGACAGTTGTTATCGCTTGTTAAAATGATGTTGCCAGCAGTGGATTATATCAGCTACTGCTAATTAAAGTTAAATGTGTGAGTAACTTGTTGACAGGCCAAAATTAAACTGGGCTATTGTTGGGTTTGTATGCTCTCTTCCAGCCGCTGTCTGTACTCGGCCAAAGATCATTTCACACTCCACTCTGTAACATCATTGTACACTTGCCAGTGGACTGTATTTCTGTAGTCCCAACAACTCCAACAGAGTGATATGTCTTGTCCAATAAAACTATCCTGATCACATCACGTCAACTTCATGAGTCACATTTTCCCAGTAAAACTTCACTTACATTAATAATTTACGGGACATCCCTGGTAATATCTAGTACCAGAGCATATGTTATTATGTAGTTAATTATTCAGGGCTGGTTGAATGCCTGCACTTTGTGCGGTTTGTCTGTTGCAACAATGAGCGGAGCTAGCTAATTAGCTAGCAGAGCTGGCAGCTGATGTAATGCAAGCATCATTTATCATCCACATATTCATGGTACACAATAAAATTACATTGCTGGTCACATACAAGTACAGTGTTGGGTTACAGAAACTGGGTTCTCATTTTTCAAACCAGTCAAAAAGTTTTATTGTAAAGGACCAATGCAAAAAGAAGTCCCGAGGCCTTAACACACAGCATGACTAACATTTTAGTTGGTGAACTTGATAGTTGCTGGTCTAAATACAGTTACTGCATAACTTCCACAGCAATGACAGTGAAATGTCTTAAGCTTTGTTTTCTTATATTTTGGGTCATTAATCCCCATACTAACCATGAGTGTTGTACGGTGTGTTTGTTCTTTCAAGTTTTTGGGTGTCTCTGCTGTCTTTTGAGTGTCCAGTAGAGATGTAGTGGCTTGTCAGACCCTGGAGATGAGCTCCAGATGCGTGACGGGCTGCACCATCCCAGATCTGGTCCCTGGGGGGTACTGGCCTGTCAGAGGTGGAATGCCCCTGCACACTTAACGCTAGCTGAGAGGAAACAGATACCTCTGGCTCCGAACAGGGAAATCGCTCCCTATCGATTAGACTCTACAGAAAGCTGTGAATTGCGCTTATGGTTTGAACATTTGATACTGCGGATACAGAGAGATAGTCATAACACTAACTTCTATGAAGGAGGAAACCCTGAGAATAACAGGACTGGTTTTATCCCCACACCCCCACCCTCTCTGCCCCACCACCATATACCAGACAAAGAAGTCATTTACCCATCTGACTGCAGGCGTTGTGACCTCTGTCATTTCATATGTAATTAGATGTGATGTGTCCTAATAGCAGTGAAGGTTTTTTGTTGATTGTGAATGTATCAAGTTCCCGGCGCTGTCACTATAATGAGAATGTATATAAAGGCCTATCAGGTCTGTGTGATGTCTCCAGCTGCCATTAGCACTGGGGTGAAGTGGATGCTTGCTCTTTGAAAGATATGAGATATGCAAGGTATTTTAGCCAAAGCTTTTAACCCAGAAGAAACTCTAATAGCTGCTTTGACCTGAATGCAGCAGAATAGCTTCTTGCTCAAAGTGGCGTTTCTTACAAAGGGCCCTAAAAATTAGTTTTTATTGTACCGATTTTTAAAATTTTTTATTTTGATTCTGTGAGAATCTGAATATATTTTTGTGAAATGATAAATACTTTGCACGTTGGAGTTTACCTAATATCTGTCACACTTCACACAGCAAAACTAATAGCTTCAAATCAAATTATCCGCAATGGGGCACCGAGAGGATCCCATGCAAGTCTGTGCATAGTTTAGTTGGAAAATCTAGTCTCTGAGGTCTAGTTTCTTATGGGCCTGAAACACCACAGGAAAGGGTTAACTTATGGAGTACTGTATGTGGTGGCACAGATGTGATGCACTGAAATGTTTGCTCTGCCTGTGAAAGGGTCTTTGAACCAATGAGTGTGAACTTCTGGCCACACCAGCCTATAAACGTTGCATTTGTGTGAGGCAACGAAAGGGGCCAGCTAGTGTAATGGGGGATGGGGCCTCTGCTTGTGGAATGTGGTGTCTTGGTGAAAGGGCTGGAGCTGTATGCAGTCAGTTTATTTGGCAAACCAGACTTTCTAGTCACCAACAGACATGTTTACCCAGGAACTAAATATGCAGATCCACCCCTTTCTTTCAGACATAGGTCTTTCCTTGTTGGTTAAGCCGCCAGTATACTCCATCAGAATTGCTTGTCGGATGGTCGAATAGCCTCCTCCCCGCACACCTTTCCGACTTTGGAATTGGGGTGCTGTGTCCGACAATTTCTGTAACTTTCCGAAACCAACAAACTGACAATCTAACATGCACACCCACTTCACACAGTGATTGGTCAGCTGTGTGTAGGTGAGAAAGGAGCCAAGATTTGAACTAGTCTTTAAAGCTCTCTGTTATTCATTCTTTACACAACTATTTCTGTCACTTTTCGTGTGTAAAACACTATGAATTCTTTCCAGGAAAGACACTGAAAATGTGCGCCTTTAACCCCATATTTAAACAATAGCTCATCCCCCGCTCTCTTTGAAGGCCGGCTTTTCAGTCTGAGGGGCCGTTCAGAGCAGCTATAAACACTTGATTTCTGATGTGATTGGACAACACGGACTACAAACCTGCCTCACAGTGTCGTCTCTCTCTCTCTGGGTCTGAAAAAGGAGGAGGTGAAAAAGTGTACTGATCAGTGTATAATTCAGTTTTTCTTCTGTGAGTGTCTGCCTGCCTGTTTTCATTTTGTCTTTCTATCCCCCCCCCTCTCTATTTTTCCCCTGTTTCTCTTTTTCAGCTTTGTAATTGGAGTGATTAATGGAGGGAGGGGTGGTCTTGCCTGGAGGCCTGTTTTTCAGTGGGCTGTTTAGAGGTGCAGCATTGCTGAGGCCAGGGCAGGTAGAAACACGTTCTGCCCCTGGACGTTTAGCCCCTTGTCCCCGCCACTTTGTCTGTTCCCCCAAAAGCCAGAAATCCCTTCCAGCTACAAACATGACCGGACATTCAGAGGCAGGCATGCCCCTGGGTTCTGTTCTCTGCTGCCGGCCTGCTCTCATGTGATATGTGACCTTTTTTATGCTCTATAATAATTCTTAATGAGAGCAAAGAATCAGCAGTGGATCTGTTTGTAACTAGGAACTCTACCATATGTTCCCGAGTGGCAGTGAGATTTACTTCCCTCTCGTTGCACATGGAATCACGATTAGCCAGAGCCTTTGTTGGCGGTAGCGTATGGCAAGCTCACCATGAGATCCTTTACAGTATTTAGCAGATAAAGGACACCATCCGCTCAGCCCAACTCCCACCGCACCCGCCCCTCACCCATCACCCCTGCCCCCCGCCCCTCACCCATCACCCCCCTCCCCATGGTAAGGGGCACTATAAATGATTCCCGGAGTGCTGTAGAGGGATCAAGGCCACAATTATTTGATTTGGATTAGAGATCGCTGCCCCCCGCAATGCTCGTTTTTACAGGCATGCTGAGAGGAAGCAGATTCGCTTTCTTTGAGAGCATGAAGGCAGCTTCACAGACGGACTTAAACTGAAGGCATCAGGGCTCTCGTTCCCCAGCAGATGCAGAAACAGGCTTACTGTATATGCAATCTGCTTCAATCACATATCCACTTCTTTTCATAAACTACTGTACAAATAGTTTTTATCTTTATCTGCCTCAGGTCACTACAATATATCTTAGTAACATTCTAGAAATAGAGGAATCAGCACCTTGAGTAGTTGTAATGGCTTTTTCATTCAATTGTACAAAATAAGCAGTAGTTTAACTACTAAGCAAGCATGTAGCCTCTTTTCTGGCTACTCTCCATTTATCACTATTGTTGGCTGTGATCCAGATTTCTGTCGGAGGCCTTGATTAAATTACTGCCGCTGTGTCTGTTTAAAAGATTTCCCTCGCTGAACTGTTTTGACAGGCAGCAATTTGGCTAAAAAAGATTAGCCCGGGAATGAGATGTTAAGAGTACCTGTGGGATGAGAGGGGCTCTCTTGTTATTGTGAGGTCCTGTTACTGGTGTACAGGAATGTTGGCGAATTTCACTAAAGTCACCCTCTCTTCTGTCTCTATTGTGGCAGAGCTTGCACTGAGAGCACTGGGTCATTTCGTTACCCTTGATTTACTGCCTTGGCTTGCAATAGGGATGTTGCTTGTATATGCATGTAATTTGTTTTCAGGGACGATAGGACCGACATTAGCTCTGCATGAAAAAAACTCAGCCCTCTCATTCATTTGAGCGTTAATGCAGCAGAGGTAACAACACAAGGGGCTCTGGCAAAATAACGCTGGATTGTCCGCAAAAAAGTTGCTGTAACGTAACGTGATCCGGCAAGATGCTGCGTTGGCCAGTCGTATACATGCAAGCGCACGTTCCTGGTGGATTACTTTGTAACGCGAATGCCATGCTGCTGCTGTTTACATTGCGATCATCGTGATGAACGATAAAATAGTTGCTACCGCAATAACTTTCCAAAGTTGTAAAATCCAGTTTGTGAGTTTTACAAACCGCTGTGCAGTGTTTTGGTGTCCGTGTGGGAGTTGCCATCTACAGCGCGCCATGGGAAGTCAGCTGTAGAAGAAGAAAGCAGGAAAAGCTGAAGGCAACAGTCATAGATAAAACTTTTACAGTGGCTATATGTCACCACTTTACAGCATGTGTGTGTTTTTCTACTTGCTTTTTCCGTCTTCTCGTCTTTGGTTATTGGTGTTTTTTTTTTTTGAAAGGAGGCGAGAGAGGGAGTGGTTGGGTCGGAGGTCCCTCTTGTGAATGGGTCCAACGCCTGTTCACAAAAGCTGGGCAGTGTGCGACCCACACCCAACCTGGGTCAAGAAGGGTGTCGTGAAGGAGGGTCGGCTGATGTGGGTTGATCCATACACATAGACCCCAGAATGACCCTCATCACTGCGTCGGTCTGAATTGGGTAAAAGTTAGGGTGTTTTGTTGTAGGTGAAGGGGTTAGGTCACCCTGGGAGCTGTGATCCTGCCCTCATCTCAGTTTCCCTGGTGTGGCGGTAGATGACTGAGGATGATGAGTATTGACGTGTGCTGTGAGATTGCGTCCGGAGGGGGCTGGGGACTTCCCTGTGTTTGCACATCCAGGGCTATTGATTTTGGCCTCCTGTTCAATGACTGTGGCCCTGGGGATTAGGTCTGCAGTGTGTAGCTGTGTATTGCGGGACACAGAGCCATGGCAGTAGCTTGGAGTAGGAAGACAGGGCATAGGGGTTTGGCTCAGGGCTAACAGGACTTTGATATGGCAGAGACACGTGCCTCTCTTCATTAGGCCTTGTTTAGTCCGTAGGATCACACTGTTAGGCTGCAAAATAACAACTGTTCTCTGGTCCACTCTGGCCAACATGTCAGTTGTGTCATCCAGCCTGTTATCTATAGTATGAAAATTACCTACTTCACATAGGTTCAGTGCTGTCTATACAGTATGCAACTGTGTAAATTTACTTGATCCCGTTTTCTCCCTACTTTAATTATTTTAAGGTAATTCCCAAAGTGAGTCCAACACCGTGAATATTACCTTCACCCAACAGCTGCCATTTGAATCAACCCAAACTCCTCCTACTGGAAGACTGAAGGCAAATCACATGATGCTTTTATTAAGGACAAGCCTCTTCATCTAATAACAGCTCCACTATCAAATTGGAGAAGTGCTGTCAACATCCTGAGCAATCAATGCCATCCATCCCCCACTCCCAAGCAGCAGCCATTAACCCTTTTTGTTCCGGCATGCCTGGCCTCACTAAAATGGTGGCTCTACTCCAGACATCTTTCTATAATGGCTGCGTAGAATTACCCCCAAGCTATGCATCGACATTCAAGTAGGAGTGTGTTGTGAGATTTGTCTGATGCAGATGGTTGGATATGCAAAGAATGTCAACTTGTTGCAGATGGTAGGCTGTCCACTAATGTGCGACAATACTGTCACAGAAGTACACAGTCCAAATGCATAGATTTCACAACTGGTGCAGTCAAAATTGAGCGGTTTAGGAAAGAGACCCACATAGAGATAAAAAAAAAAAATTAGCCAAATCTTCCCCATGTCAAAAATGACAATAATAGTTTGTCTAATGTTGTCAGCTCTAGAACAACAGTGGAGTGACCCATTTTTACAAACTCTACAGGATAATACCAAATGGAATTATGTGGTAACCACCTGGGCCATCTGCATGAAACCTTTTCCATAAAAAACACTTTTAGGCACAGAAGCACTGTTTGTATATTAATGTGTGAACAGCTTTTTCTGCCTGATCCCCCTACACTTGGCGATGGCCAGCTACAGCTCACCTCTCATCTCATCTACCTTATTCTTATCCCTGATCTGGCGCTGCGCCAATCAGTCACGTATGGTCATAATGTGATTAGGCCACCCACAGCCTGGCCAATAAACCTTCTAACAGCATGAGAGAGACCGAAAGGAAACATGGGCTGCTTAAACATATGAGGGCTTCTGTTCATCCCATATCCAGCACATACACACACACACACATACACTTGCATGCACAGACAATGAATGTGCACAGACACACACACGTTTAATTTGAATATTATAATTTAATTTGACCTAATTGAAATTGTAGCTTGCACATATCCTCTCAGGTGTTTGGCTTTAGGACTGCCTAAAATGTACAAAAAACAAAGACACTCAAAAGATGCATACATACACACACAGTATTTTATTTGAGACAATTATGCAGTCTATCAGGCAAGTCAAGCCTTGTACGTCTCTGTCTTGGACGTAGCAGGGTGTGGGAATTTCTTTCTTTTTTTGAAGAAGAAGAAGTTATTTCAGGGTGGAGCACTGGATGTGATGAAGGGGCTGAGGTGACTGATCATAAGGAGTGGTCCCAAAACATCAGTATCCACTCTAACTTGACAAAAAGCAACATAGTGTTAACATTCCTCAGCTGACCAAAGTCCCAATTCAAGAGCCAACATGTCTATTCACGGTTAAGGGCTTCTATGTTTCAATTACTGTTCTTTTTTTGAACCAGCTAGAGAAGCAGACATGGTTTCTATAGATGCAACTGATGTAAATTACCCTGTTTATAAAAAAAAAAAAAAAAAAAAAAAAAGGTTAGTATAAGTATATTCCTACAGTAGTTTGGTTTTATCTTTACTGTCCTCATCATACCAGCCTCACAGCCTCAGCCTGCCCTCAGCATACTACACAGCAGTTGAAGAAGGACAAACTGACGGTTCTTGTTCAGTGCAAAAGAGCTCTCCACATTTCAGTGGGAGTGATGCTACTGTAGTCTGTTGGGGCAAACACGAGTGGATATGTTGTTTTGTTTAAATTGCCATTATGTGGGCGGGAAATTGCAACAGATGAATGCTGGGATACTAATCTGTCACAGTGTGAGACCTTTTTCTAGGTTGTGCTCTAGTCAGTCAAAAAAAACATTTGATTCAGAAGGAGGCAACATGAGTGCAACATTTTACTTTTTTTTTTAGTAAATCTTTCCACACATGAACATCGCGTCCTTAATAATTTCTGTTTGTGGGACAATAAAGATCTGAAATGAACTGAACTGAATCATAATATCCTTTTGTGAAATCAGTGGCAATTTCATTCTTGTGAAAATGAGAAAATAATGATCCAGTTTATTTTTAACCAAATCTTGTCTATTACAGGCACCTCAGAAAACTAACTGGACACTGGTGTTCTGTCATTTTAGACCTTTGTTCTCAGTTGATGTTAGGAACACCTTGACCCCTGTGCTCCCATGACACACAGTGTCCCTCAGGGAGGCATGAGTGTGTTGGTGTGCATGTGGTTTGTGTGTAAACACATTTGTGTTCCCCTAACAAATCCAAGGCCAGTAACCCAGCAGCTACTGGCTGCTCTTTTGTAGTTTCATCTGATACTGTGAGGTGGGAGTTCATTCTTGTTTTTGAAGCCTCAGTTTTTCTTAAAATTTGGATAAGAGCATCTGGTAAATGACTAGAATGTAAATGACATATCACTAAACAGAGTTCACAGTAACTGTAACTATCAGTATACTCTCTATTTATGTACACACACAGTAGATGAAGCAATGATAACTTTCTCGCCTCTGCAATCACTGAGTGAAGTAGCTGTGAATGTCTGTTTCGGAAAGTTACCGAAATGGTCGGACACCAGCGCCCACTATTTTGATTTTAGAAAGGTGTGGGGGCCCTCTGTTCTGAAGGAGTATACTGGTGCTTTAACAGAGTACCATAACTCACTAACTAACAGAATAATTGTGTTTCCCATGTAGCTTTATGACTCATTGTTTGGTTATTGCCTGTAAGATTACACAGTGTCGACCTCTAGGCAATTGAATAGGAAACATTCTGTGTGTATCAAAGGTGCTGAATGCAATTTTTATGCCTCCGTGCTGGCGACAGCTGTGGCCAGAGGCATTATGTTTCCTGGTTGTCTGTACGTCTGCACGTCCATTCATATGTCCATCCATCCCATTCTCATGAATGTGATATCTCAGGAATGCTTTGACGGAATTTCTTCAAATTTGGCACAAACGTCCACTTGGACTCAAGGATGAACTAATTAGAATTTGGTGGTCTAAGGTCAAGGTGACCTCAAAAAACACGTCTTTAGCCATAACTCAAGAATTCATACGCTAATTATGACAAAGTTTCACACAAATATCTAATAGCAAAAAATGATGAAGTGATGACATTTTATATCCATAAGGTCAAAGGTCAACTTCACTGTGTCATCATAATGTTCTGCAAAAACACTTTTCTGGCCATCATTCAACACCATAACTCAGGAACAGAAGGGCAGATTGTGACCATATTTCACAATTTGGTCAGATACTGAATTGCTGACACTAATCTTGGGTGCCCACCTTGAAACTGTGTGTAGATCATTGTGTAGATCTTCTTTCTGCTGGGTTGGAGATGTGTGTGAAACATCCACATTTTAGAATTTGTAGCTTCTTTGCAGCAACATCCATATCTGAAACATCGTCTACTGTCATGGCTGCAACTTTGTGCTCTATCAGAATCTGCTTTATTGGCCAAGCATGTGAACACACAGAAGGAATTTGACTCTGTTATTTGTTTCTCTCAGTGAACTTAAACACTAATAGACATACAGCAGAACAGGAACAACAAGGTAGACAACAAGAAAAGGAATAGCTTTCCAAATACACTTGACTAGGGAGGTTTGCTTTGCTTTGCTACTGTACCTGAGAAAACAATTTTGCGATGAATGTGTGAAGAGCCAGGGCTGAAATACTGGAGAGGTGATGAGCTGATTGAAGGCAGGTATTGGATGAGCTAAGTCACTTTGTTCATAGAACAGCAACCGAAATCACACCATGGTCACTGTAGTAGGAAGCAGGACAGGGGGCCTACTGTCCCTCTGGTAGTCCACCACAAGCTCATTGGTTTTGCTGATATTGAGCTTCAGGTGATTATTGTTGCACCATGTGACTAAGCTCCCTATCAGTTCTCTATAAAAATAGTCTCAAAGTGAAGACCAAATGTTTCTCACTGGAAATTATTCACTGGAATCATACAGGTCAATATGGTGAAAACTTCCATTTTGTCAAAAAATAAACCTTTTTTATTAAATTCCTTCACTACAAATGTTATGAGTCTGGTCAGACATGGGTGTAAACTTGACTGGTTGGCGGAGGCAAACAACCACGAGGGCGGTATTTCTAGTTTTTCATGCAAGGGCAGGCATGTGAGATTATACATGGCTGCAGTCTGAATTATCTTCTGTTATAATCATTTATAATGGCTAAAGGTTAACAGAAGTGGTCAAATTGTGTGCAAAGGTCTATAAGTCCTGTACTATACATTTACCTTCACATGATGATCTTGCTGTAATCTCTGTCACATACTGTAGATAATGTTGACTGCAAGATGAACTGTAATTTTGATAAGCGCTGCTTAGCTGTGTTTGTAGACTAAATTTCAACACAAGATATCAGCTGATAGGCCAATATAAACTCATTGTTTTACTTTATTTTGGCTATAATTTTGAACAATGAACTTCAAATACTAGTTTTTAATACTGGAAATGTAGTATTTTGGAACTAAACGGTTCATGCTAGTTTGAGAAGATAAGTAAACACTTTTCCCATTTATCAATGTTGTAAAAGTTAATTTCCACACTTTTAAAGATTAGTATTTTGAGGAAATTTAATATTGTGTAAGTGAGGGTGTTGCCTGTTCTAAATAGCAGATATTTTATAATAACAACTCTATGCTGAAACATACCATTTAGAGTGTTTGTTAATGGCTGAAGAGTATTTGTTTAGGGAGCATGAATGTTGACAACCGTTACACGTACATAGAGTGAAAGGGTGAAAATGACTTGCTCTCAGGGGCCTTGACAACCTTTGCCCTCCTGGCTCTCGTTTCAGGCCCTGTAATTGCCACTGACCAATGGGCTCCTGGTTGAAACTAGACCCTGAGCTGGAGCTATTAACGTCCCCCTCCAAACGGATCTTGTTTTGATTCCTGATGCTTTTATAGGTTTTGTCTTTAGGAGACATTCCTGGTCGGCACATACCGTGCACCCCTTTCTGCCCCTATTTTCCTTCCTTCCCGTCTTGTGGGGCCATTGCCCCCCTCCCTGCACTCACAAACATACACACAGCCATGATCAGCCTCTGCAGAGTGTGTGTGTGTATGTGTGTGCATGTGCGTGTGTGTGTACGTGTGCGTGTCCTGTGTGTGTGTGTGTGTGTGCGATAGTAAGGGCTACTGACCAGCCCACCCTCCCCTGGCCTCTCTTGATAGCCAGCTACACTCCATGAACTTGGCCACCCGTCACAGCTGCGTTAAGATTGAAGGATGGGGGGCCCTTGTATCCAGCTGGGTCGGAAGACATGGGTGGGGGCAGGGCAGGCCCAGATGCAGATGGTTTAGGTCAAATGGAGATGTTTGAGGATGAAGGGGGAGGGGGACACAGGAGCTCAGGGGCACAATAACTCCAGAGGTTACTCCTCCAACCTCTGGAAAAATGCATTCTTGGAGTTTGAGTATATATTAGTTTTCATGTGTTTGTGTTGTAGAATGCTGGCAGTTGTGGTAACTAGCCTAGAGTTTACCCTTTTTCTTTAGCCCGTCATGAACTTTTTGACCTTCTGTCAGTGTCAACCTAATGGGGTCTTTGTTTTTTCTAAAAAAATCATTTTTTAGAAAAAATTTACATTTCAAATTTGCAACTACATTAGTGTTGGACACGGGCAACATCCCCGATTCGATTTCGAGGAACCTTGTTTTATGTCGTACTCTTCTGTCTCTCTCTACCCTTTTTTCTTGTCTATATCTCTACTGTCACTATCAAATAAAGGCGAAATGCCTCAAAAATAATATTTTAAAAAACAATCATATTACTACTACTTACGCTATTCCTACTACAGTCTGGATCCTCTGTGTACATGTTTATAATCACTTTCTTTTAGTTTACTGAGCTTATCTATGTCCCCTCTCTTGTCTGTTGCAGAATGGGAGTGCAGGCTGGGCAGATGAGGCCGACAGTAGCAGAGGAAGAGGAGAAGCTTCCAGAGACTTCGCTAAGGTGAGCATTTTAGAGATTGTGATCACCCATTGGCTCTCATTGGGTTTAGTAACAACCAAAAAGAAACTTTTGCACCAATTATATCATAACATTAATTCAGTGTAATTGTAAATAGGTTAACCTTTTGAAAATGTACTCATAACATGTAGAGTTATGAGTACATTTTCAAGGGCTCCGAAACTCTAAGCCGGCTTCAAAGAACTAGCACTGACAAAGTCTGACTGATGTTGCCTCACCTCTTCTGTTAAAATTTGCATTTCACAAAGATGACACCCAATGGCCTGCTGGCCATTGACATGCATGTATGTTCTGCGCCTGTGCAAGAGGAAATAACTAGTCAGTAGCTTTACTCCAAAAAACATTGCAGGAGACAAACAAAGTAGCCAACTCTTTTGACATCACTGTGAATCTGATTAAATAGTACACACTGATAAAAATGTTTCACCTGGCACGGTAAAGTTTGTCATTGTCAGCCTAGTGTTGGAAGATGAAAAGCAGAGGTGAAAAATAAAGAGAAACTCTGTTTTCTCCTTCAGTTGTACGAGTTGGACAATGACCCCAAAAGGAAGGAGTTTTTGGATGATCTCTTCACCTTCATGCAGAAAAGAGGTAAATGTCTCCAGAAATCTTCTGTATATAAAGTAGCAACTGCTTCCTCACTATGTTCCTGCCACCTTCACTGGCGCTCTCATAGAAGCACTAGCATATATTTTCTTTTACATATGTCAGATCCAGCAGGTTTGGCATACACTTAAAAATTGCAGGTTCATTTGGGATTTAGGTAAGATTCAAATGGAACCTCTAAGTATTTTAGGGTAGTTTTCTATAAATGTGTTTCCCTTAGTGGCTTCCTGGAGAACTTTTTGGAGTTTTGTGGAAATTTGTGTTTATGTTAAAGGATACCTCAATGAAACTAATGCTTTCAGGCTGCCCTTTAGACAACTCAATATACATGTATATTCTATATTCACAACTACAACCCTAATGCTGTCATGGCATGTGGGGTATTTTGAATCCAATAGAAACACCTTTGTGTTATAAATTGCAGTGTGAGTCTGTGAGAGTTGCCACAGGTGTGACAATAGTTGGAGTTCATTTCTCGCACTTTGCCTATGTGGAAAAAGAAAATACCACAGGACTTCCATTTCTTAAGAGTCATTTCCTGTCTCAGTGTGAGGATGGGCGTCTATTTGGAATTTCACTTATAGGTTGATTGGTGTTGGGCCTGCAGCACAAATGGTTTATTTAGTCATACAGTGTTTAGAAGCCATATGAGCCCAGAAAGGATAAAGGAAGAAAAATAATTATTCTTTCCTTTGTGCCTTCAATATGTATCAGCTTGTTCCATGGTTGTTAAGTGTGCTATGTCACTGATCAACTCAAAAAACATAATGTAACTCTCACTGGGTTAGAAATCCTGTACTAATTCCCCTCCCAAGAGTAAAAGCCTTATGAGGTCAGCAGGTGAGATCTGCCTCCGCTGATCCTGTAGTTCTGCAGTATCAGAGCCAAGAGGATCTGGCAGTGGCCTAACTTATTTAGTTGGCCAACAGCCGGGGAAGCTCAGCTGACCGCATGCTGCTTTGATACTGCCTACAAGACCACTCTGACCAGGGCAGCTAATGTACTTAGGCATTTATCAGACAAATCTGTTACCAAGCAAATGGCATGGCTTGAGCAATACCTCCCAAGGTGAATCACAATGTTATTACAGTGGTGCATATTTCACATTATGTTTTGGCAGGTTATGATGGGTTATGATGGTCTGTGAGAGTGTGTGTGGTTCATACCTCATTATGTTTTGTCACAGGCAATGATGGGTGATACCATATGTATGCGAGTGTGTATGTGATGCCTAGTTTGTTTTGTCACACTGTGACGGATGATGATGGTGCGTACATTTGTATAGATGGGACCATGTGCAACGACGTTCATGTGTGTCTGCTCGTACGCATATGTTGGCAAGCTCACGAGAGCAGCAGCTTCTGAGTGTCTGGTCTGGTCTTAGCACCCGGAGGTCTTGTTTGGAGGGTGATGAATTAAGCTGAGTCAGAGAGAGGGAGGGACAGGATCTGTCAGGGGCCTGTTAGCATCTCTGTCCAGTGGCAGACGCTGGGAGTGGATGGCTGCTGACCCTTTACTCACGCTGGTCAGACAGAGAAATCCATCAAGTTGACTAAAATGCCACCTGACAGCAGATAACTGGCGGATTACAGTCCACCACATCACATTATTTTCACTATATTTCAATTTGCATTTATTTAAGACAGGAAAAAATAGTTGACTTTGAAGTGAGTTTTATAAACAGGCCTGTCTTTTTATTATTGTGTCACTGTTGTGTTTTCATTCCACGCAAATGTGGAATAATATATAACCTATAAAAAGTGAAATTAGCTTGTAAATTTATCTTTCATTAAAGCAAAAAAAAGATACACTGATGAACTTATAACGACCACAAAATGAGCATGATAATTAGAAATCTTGTCATTTGTCATGTTGAACCTGTTCTGAGTGAATTACAGTGAGTGCAACTGGAATCGGCTCGCATGGATCAAGTTCGCTTATCATCATCAGTACAAGTGACCAGTAGTGAGGGAGCGCAAGGGTCAGTGGCCGACAACAGTTGTAACAAATATTACTGTGTCTCCACAGTGCTCATCTATAATAGACAAGTGTGAGGCAAAGGAAAAGAAAATGGGGAGAAATAGAAGTAGCTTTTTATATTTTTTATTTTAGTGTTTTCATTTGGGAAAGAGAATGGGCACCACAAGAAACATTCTCATTGTTATAACTGGGGAGGTGCAAAATAAACTGCCATGACTGCAAGGTGCTTCAAATAAGGATGCAGGATATGACAGGGATGTTGCTATTTACATTAGAGAGACCTGATGCAACCATTGTACAGGAGGGTAGGGTATAATTTCAGCTACTCTAGAGTGAGTTCTTCACCCCTCCCTTAAGACAAGAGGCACTTGGCTGACCTCTGCTGTCTCTCCAACTGGAGTCTTAATCACAGGGAACAAATTGCTTGGCGGGATTCCCTTTTTGCCGTTAGTGCCAAGAGTATGCGAGATGAAGAACAAGCCTCATGAAGCTCTTGTTGATGGCACCCTCTAATTACTGGGCATTTACTTCTTCCATTTCCACTTCATAGATATGTGTTCATGATTATTATAATCCTTTTTTTTAATGAAAGAGCACTTAGGATGCCGTTTTAATTTAATGTCATTATTATGTGCGGTTTCTAAAAGCTGGTCATGTGGGAAAATGTCAGCCTCTTCTGACTGAACTTGTAAGCAGAATGTTTAAAAATACTGCCTCATTTAGTGAAGCAGATTGTGAGGTTAAGTGAAATCCAGTGGAATCTCAGGATGACGAGAGACAAATGGTGAAGTGCTTTTCCCACCTTGTCGTGGGGCCTCCAGGCCTTGAGAGGAAAGCAACACAGCGGAAGGAAAACTTACGAGGGATTCCCATTTCCTGCCTCTGCGCTTAAAAACAGGCACGTGTGTGTATGTGTGTGTGTGTGTGTGTGTGTTAATGGTTGAGGAATTTTAGCAGCTGTCCTAAATCCTGTCTTTGTGTAAAGGGGCCCATTGATGGGCTCTGCATCACAGAAATGACAGAAGACACACATACAAACTCTCTCTACCTTTACTTTCTTGGTTCCCTTTTCTTTGCTGCTTTGTTGCCTTCTCCTCTGTCTTACAAGATCATTGTAGGGACACAGTAATATTTGTTAGATCCATTGCTGGGCCCCCTTTAAGGGTTGACCTGTGTACTATTTGTTGCTTGTAATGTTAGAGAAGAATCTCAGTCCTATTCTACCAGAAAACCTCTTGTCATTCACTCCAGATAAAAACACCAGCTAATAACCTGACATGTAAATGTAATGTAAATGCATCCTGGCTGCTCATGTTGGAAGAGTGTGGGTGGAGGATATTAGCCTTCATGAGTTACGCCGACATCACTGCCCATCATATCCATTACAGGTTTTGCTCTTTCACCCCCACTGGGAATGCAGAGGAAAGCTTTGACGGTGGCTCGACGCCATTAACCACCTCAAAGGTTTCGATTAAGCAGATGGGTGATTGTTTGTTTGTTTTGGTTCGACACCCGGCCACTCTCATTTGGGATGGGGGCAGCAAGTGAGGCTGCGGGAGCTACGGCTGTGCTATGAAGAAAAAAAGAGAGGAAGAAAATAAAAGAGAGATGCAGCCAACTGCCTGTCAGCGCTGTCCACTTGAGATGATTAATGGCCACAGGCTGTGATGGACAGACACAGAGAGGGAGGCTCCTGTTCAGTGAAATCACAGTCGAGAAGGGCGGGGGTAACGGGCGGGGAGTAAAGACAAGTGTTTTAGCCTCTTCTACTCCAGCCAGAAAACCCCACACGTTGCGGTCAGCAAAGGCTAGATCCATCGCAGTGTGACAGTCCTGTGAAGTGTAGATTCAGCTTAAGAGGCACCACATGGTGTGCTATTGCTGCCTTAGAGTTATTTTAGGGGAAAATCCCTTCATAGTAGATTTAGGTCTGTTAATAGTAATAAAGTGGTAAGCCGGACTTGTCTGTGCCATTAAGTCGTAGTGGTCTTAATGAGACTAAAGAAAGATGTATAGAATTAGAGGAAGGAGTATGAGGAAAGAAAGGAGAGAAGGTAACGATTATAATGAAGAATATCATCTCATTTAGCTGCAGTTACACATGTGGACTTTTGGTTGGTCTACAATCAAAATGGAGCATGTCAATAATTCATTATTTCAGTCATTTTCCCCTTTCAAAGCTTATTTTCCTGAAATGAAGAAACAAATTGACATTTTTAATTTACTACAGATAACATGAGAATGGCAGACCACTCTGCTCTAAAAACATGATTTACATTAAAAAAATTCTTTTTTCACATTTTTAGAAAATGTGGTATTTGTGGTGTGTGAAGAGTGGCCTCCCAGCAGGACATTAGAAGAAGTTCCCTAACTGTAACCCTGAGACCAAGAACTCTGTCCACACCAATTACACCATGAATGGGCTCTGGGGGATCCATGTATGCATTATATTGCTCCCCCGGTCAGCCTCACACTGGCCCTCGTAACAGGCGGACCCTCTGTACAAACACCACACTACAATAGGAACATTCTCTGACTCTTTGAAATGGCCTCATTTTCCTTTAGTTAACACCCCTCAACTTCTGGAAAGTGGCAGCACCTGGTTGGTTTAACAACAAAAACACAAGGCATTGTGAGCACATTTGCCCATTTTAGATAGAGTTGGATTGTGGGTGAAATGATTTTCATTAGAGATCGACCTTTTGAACTGCAGGGCAAATATTAGATAATCAATGTAATAGTTATTTTAAATTAGGTGACCAACTTATTCAAATTAGTTTCTTCAATTTGACTCATTACAGATGCAATTCTCAAGATGGATGCAATTTTCGAGGCCTGAGGCCACGTTTTACATAGAATGCACCAATAAAATGTAGTTAGGAAATTACATTTTGTCCTCTCGTCTTTCTTTCTTCTGTCCCCACCCCCTTCCTCCTCCTTTGCACCCACCCCATTCTCCTTCCCCCTCTGTTTATTGTGCTACAGTTACAACCACTGAAACTTGATAACACCATGGGGGATAGGGGCAGAGGGCCGCACTGTGGCCTGCTTGGTGAGGCCAGGGGGAGGAGGGGCTGGATTAAGGGGCCTCCTGTCCTACATGGGATGATTAATGATCTCCAAATAAGTGGGGGCCAACCTTTTTGATAGGGCAACGTTGACGGACAGCAGACAAGGGAGCGACCGTCGCGTGTCTGAATGTGTGAAAAGAGAGAAAAGAGAGGATGAAGGATGAAGAGGGCAGACATGGAAACCACAGTAGGAGACAAGGGCAGACAGGGTGCCAGGGTGACAAAGGGGAGGTTAAGGGAAGCGTTGACCAGCTTGTAGAAACAAGGCCATGCTCTTTCATTTCCCTTTGGAAGCACTCTGTTAGTGGGCTGAAGCTGACTAAACTTGCCAACCAGACAGAAAGATAATCAGGCAAACATACTAAAAGACCAGCACTGGTAGCACAGGGCCCCTACTTTCAGGAAAGGGTGGGAACCCAAATGATACACAGATTTCCAACCACTGCTTTCTAATCATTGCCTCAAGACAGACTCCAAACGAAGAGGGCAAAACTATTGGACACATCCTCCACTGCATTTGGGATCAAAGATTTTATGGTTACCGTGTTGATATGTCTGAGGGCTGAGATTATCTTTGCCTTTGGTAAACTCCACCCATTGGCTGGCAAATTACAGCCCAGCTTTTGGGGAGTAAGCACATCTGTGGTGGCTCCGCTCTTCTCCCTCCTTCAAAACAAAAGGAAATAGTAGTTTTCCTGGTGTTTTTTTATGTTGGGGGGTAAGTCAGATTAAAATCTTGAGACTTTTTGTTTGTTTCATACCAACCAAGACTACTCTTTGTGTCTCTTCCTCTCTCTGTCTCCTCATCCCAACCCCCAATCCGTATCGCCTCCCTGTTATTTCCTCTGTCATTTAGCCAGACTGTTCCACAGCCCTAGATTGCCACTGTGCTGTCCATCTTTAATTACGACCATACTGTACAGGGATTTGAGTCTCTAAGCTGCAGTGCTGGGAAATTCTTAATCACCATGCTCATAAGTAACTGAGCAGAAGAGAGGACGAGTGCAGGCCTCAAGCAGATTCATGCTTCCCAGCGAGGTCATCGGTCAGGGTAAAAATAACACTGGCTGCTCAGTTCATCTCAGCACCTTGTTTTGTCTTCAGTTGAATACATTTGCAAAATACTCTGCAAAACAAATGTGGCATCAAATACGCCAATCCATTTACTTGGTAATGAGCATGGATAAGATGATGATTACATGTCAAGGCACAATGGGGAAAAAACCATCAAAAGAAGCGTGAGTGGTCAGGGCACATGCCACATGGCCACAGCACCCATGGTTATATTCTGGCTGGGGGATCTTTGTTGCATGTTGTGCCATCTCCCCATGTTTCCTGTCTGTCTCTACACTGTGACTGACTAATAAAGGCAAAATGCAAAAAAAAAAAGAAAGTGTTAAAATAAAAAAAGATCATGTGATCAAAATGTTGATTCTCTATAAAAGCAGTACAGAGACATGATGGACATACCTTAGATATGAATTTAATTTTATTCAACATAGTTGAAACCCATTTAGTTGACACATAAAACTTAAGGCAGGACCCAACATTTTTCAATTCAAGAAAAGAACATTAAGCCGCATTAAGGGACTTTGTTAAGCTGTTCCCACATGAAACTCTCCTGTGACGCAAACTTCTGCTATCTCTGCATATCTGTGTGTCTTGCTTCTCCATCTGTGTCCTGTGTGTGCTCTTAAAGCAATGTTTCCTGGCCTCCACACCCCTGTGATGGATGGTATGAAATACATTACAGCCCCCAGAGGAGCCCTACACCAGTACAATAGCCCTGAGCTCACTTCCAGTGCAGCTCTGCAGCAGTGTTGCATAAGCCACACACTAACGGAGATCTGAGTGCAAAGGGGCCTAATGGAAAACAAGACGCTTGATTTAAGGGAAGAAATGGACATGAAACACACAGTTGTCGAATGCTTTTACGTCTTTGTTGATGGCAGTTTAGTTGATGTGCTTTGTTGTTGGGGATACATGATTAGATAAAGGTATTGGTCAGTTAACAAGTTATTATAGATGAGTGACCAAAGATGAGCTTTCATCTTTCATAACTAGGCTCAGAGCTCAAGCTCAAATGCTGTATACTTTATATTCCCTTTATCATTATTCACCTTTAGCATTCTGTTGTGTAACTGTAGGTCCTTTAAAATATTAAAATCTTGATGTTAAAGGCCTTGAGAACTATAAAGTGTTTTAAACACTTCTTATTATTTATTTAATACTTTGTATTGTTTGTAATTTAGGAATTAAAAGCATCTTCTGCTGCTGACCTCATTTTAAGACACTTTGCATAATAGCATCAGCTAAATCCCTGAAAGGTAAATGTAAGACTCTCTGTCATGGATTCCAAAAGCCAAAAGTAATTAGCATTGACAGGAGTTAAAATTTCAAAGATGAGTGCACAACCCCCCACAATCTCCTCCCCTGTTTCAACATATCGCTCTTTCTCCTCGGCTTATAGCAGCTGATGTCTCCTGTATTGATCGGTGCTGCTGGGCCCCAAATGGAGCTTGTCAGCTGATGGCTTTATCTGTCAATCCGGGTGTCCATTGATTGAAGCAGTTAGCTGTGTTATGAAGCTTGCTAGAAGGGAGAGGGAACCCCCTCAGTGTTGCACCTGCTAGTTAAGACATCACTGCCACCTACGTACGCTTTAAACCCAAGCAGCAACAACCGCGGCTTTAAATTGAAGCCAATGCGGAAGTCCCTTAAAGTGCAATGCCACTGACGGTCACTAGATGCTGGCTCCAAAAAATCCCTGGCTCCAATAGACTCCCATTCAAAAAGTGTCAACTTCTCTCATGAAATACTGAGTCAAACGTTTTTTTCAGCGAGTCATTATGGTCTCAATCTCTAAATTCAGGCCCTCTAATAAGTCTGCTGGTAGTCATTTAGGAAATTATTGCTCCGTTAATAAGATTTGAAGACTTATAGTAGCTTTGATGTCTGCCGTGTGGGTGTTGATTGACAGCTGTGATTGACAATTTGCTCACCTGCTGCTCTCCCCGGCTCCAGGACTTGCACTGAGTCGGACTATTGTCGCAATATTTCGGTAAGTTTAAGGTTACTTGATAACTATACCTGCCATGTTAGTTAGCTAATGTTAGCACAAATCTGCACCGCTCGATGTTCCTGGTAAGTTAGCTTTAGCTTCGGTCCAAGGTAGCGGGGCGTGTTTCCAGACTCCTTATATGGAAGGTCCTGGCTCCAAACGGAAAAGATGGCGCCGACCATAAGCAGCAACTCTGGGTTTCAAACTGGCTCCAATGCAGACCACTGGGTGATGTCACACCTTGCTGAGTCTGTTTTTAAACCATGAATACCCTGTCTGACCAGTGAACTGTCACTAGTGTTAGCCACAGATTACCTCATTCTATTTAAGAGAAACTCTAGTTTCTATTTCTATTTCTAGTTTTTTCAACAAAAAACATTGTCTGTCATTGATGATCTTTTTCCCTTAAACTCTGTGTGTCTCCCTTTGTTATTCATTTTATTCTTTCTAAATATTACTCCCTTCCTTTGTTTTCTGACTCTATTTCTGATTTACTTCACCTGAGTTTTAAGTGACTTGAGTGGAAAAAATTAGGCCTACCTTCTGCACCTTAATCAAAGGAATCTACCGTTGATGCCAAAGCCCCTCCCTCTATTATGCGTACAACATACCGTTGTCATGTTGCTGTGACATATACATTCTTGACATTTCTGTTTTCAAGGCCAAGCTACTGGGTTACTTTTCTCTCACTCGATCTTCCAGTCAGATGTAAATATAGAGCAGAGGTCTTTCAATATATTTGACAGGCTATTTTAAATTGTGATTTCAGAATGAAATCTACTCTCAAAACATGTGTTCTTGAGTGATCTGATGCAACACATTAAAAACTAAATGAAACTAGACTAAATACGTTTACACAGCAAACTGCTTTTAATGGTAATAATACGTCTTGAAATGTAGTTGACTGTATACATATTCTAGTTTTCATGCTTGTTTTTGCGTAGTTAACCTTGTGGATAGAAAATAACTTTTATTGACCTTTTTTCTAACTGACTGTAACTCACAATACAGGACTGTATCAGACCTGTATTTACTACCATTGTATATGTCAACAAAGAGATTTTACCTCCTCTTCCAACAACTATACACTGTAAATCTCCTCTAACTGTCATCTGCTGTTTGCCCTTGTTTTCGAAAGCTTGCTCATAAATTCAGTGTTTCCTAAAGATATTTTCAGTCTAATCATAATTACGGTGTGGGCCTTTTAAGCCAGTTCAAACAGGAAGGGGGTCAGATAGAAAAAGGATTCATTCATGCTTTCGTATCAGAACTGGGTATCCAACTGTAATACTTTTTGACTTGTGACCAAATTATGTCTGTAGCACAGAGTGTGGAAAAAACTTTATTTCAGAAAGTCCAAATTTGAATCAATTTTGCTAACTTAACACACTGTTTAGGCAAAGCTCCTATACAGCTGTTTGTACTCAGACAATGCTAAATTCTTTAGAGAAACATACTCCTGAGTAACGGAAACTCAATGCAACATTTGAAATACCAGCTCTTAACCACAACTGTGCAACAAGCGTGGTAAAATGTTCACACACTAAATGCATTTCTCATGCATAAACACTGCAACAGCTTTTGGTGGTTGTTGTAGTCAGTAGTGCTGCAAGCCTGAAGTACACTTTCCTAAGGCCAATCATTGTCCCGTTAACCCCTTACTGTTGTACAATGTACAATACAGTAGAGATTTTATTATCTGAATCATTCATTTACTCACTCAAAGCACCAAAGCTTCACCAGCCACCTGCACAATTTCACCAATCAACTGGATTGTTTACAGAAGACAAACTTTCCCAGATTATGGGTTGTTACCTTCAAATAGGTACAAACAGATACACATACTACACACTGACTGAGTCCATCGTGTTTCCTTTTTATCAAACCCAAAACAGAGCAGAGAGGTACATTTCACTTGTGTAGGGGAGGCAGGTAGCAGACATCTATCAGGTAGCCTTTATCTACTGAATGTCTTACTTTTCTATGAATTTCTATCACAAAATTGTTGCATCCTCATGATATCCCCATATATTTGTAATGTGCTGAAGAGTCGTTTCTCCACTAGAAATTAATGTAAGCAACTATTTGTATAGTATATGCAACTATATAGTCTGGTATATTCCTCTAAGGTGATTTTTCCTAATATAAACGGACATCTTGAGAAATATCAAATACCTAAATTTTCCCTGTCTGGCATACACCTCTTAGAGGTCCTCTTAATCTGTCTGAGGTCCTCCAGAAATTGAATGACCAGTGATCCAGAGTAACCACGTAGCGTAAAAGACATCAACCATCTTTCCGTCCGTTCATCCATCTCTCTGTCGGCTCCATATCAGCCGGTGTTGATTGGGGTCTAGTCAGTTGATCTGCCGGGTCTCTGGGGATCCAGGGGACTTGGGTTACAGTTGGAGAGGCCATCTCACTTTTCGCGCCATCCAACCTTTTCAATCCCCTTCCCCCTCTATTTCACCAGGTGACCCATCTTCATGACCCACGAAGAAGGAGTCATGTTTCTCTCTCTTTTTCTTTCTCTCTTTCTGTCCGTCTCTCTCTTATTCAGTTCAAAGATGTTTTACTGGCATGACTGTCAAAAGATGAAGCCTGGCCAAAACAGCACAGTACATTAAACGTCCTGTAAAACTGACTCTGTAACTGTATGGCAGTACAGAGATTTATTGCCAAGTTGCATTTGACAAACTTCTAATTGTGTAATTCAAGTTCTAATAGTGTCATTATTTGCAGTCCGACAGCCTCCCCAGTGTGTGAACAGCAGTAAGATTTACAGCTTCTGGCTGTTGTTTGGAGCCTCGCCAGTTTTGCGATGTTTTACACCACAGGCTGAAGCAGTTGACAGTGCGCAGAAGACAGCTCCTTTAATATATTGGCTGCCTGCTTGCTGTAATAATTCTTACTAAGAAGCTACTCTCACTGTTTCGTGAGTAAATATAGCTTCAAGTGACTTATCCATCATTGGATGTTTGCTTTTTTTCCCGCTTAGTATTTGTTCTTTTAATTGAGACGGAAGGGAGAGTGAGAGGAAGAGACGAGAGAGAAGGATGTAGTGGTATGTGATCTACCTAAAATAACAAGCTGAATCTGAACTGTGTCTATAGTGAGAGCTGCAGAAATGATTGTTTAGGCCCCAAAATGTGTATATATAAGATATTTACATGAAAGTCATAAGTTTTATTATCATCTAATCAGTAAACTGACATGCTCATGTGAAAGAGCCCTTTATGTTTTTGAGCTGATTCAATTTGTGCAATTGCTTTGTCTCGTAATTGCACAGATATCAGATTACTACGAGTATGTATCAGATTTTTATTCAAACTCTCAGACATTCCTGCTTTTTGTGTTCATCACATCCCAGCTTATTACAGTTGGCAGAAGACAAACCATTATTTCTTTATCTGTCCTGTCTTACCTCTTTCCCTTTGTCTGCCTCTCTCTCTCTGCCTTTGTCAATTCACTTTAATTGCACTTTATTGACATGACAGGAATGAAACCTATGCAGCCAAAGCTATAGAGCATATCGACTGACATATTTAAGACTTTATTAGACGACTGTCCCTCCGTTTCTATCTCTCTGTCTGTCTCTATACCAGCTGTGGTTTTAGCTTCATGCTTAGAATAGCGATGTATCTATAGTGTAACGTTACATTTAACTTCCCTTATGTGGAGGGTACATATCTTAACACTTGATATGAATTGGTCCGTCATGCGAGTGGTGGCTCTGCCTGGACTAAAGATAGCGAATTCCATACACTCGAGGCTTTTTTACCTTTTATGTCCCTGGCCATGCATTAAAAATAAAACAAACATGCCCCAGCATACAGCGGGGTCCTGACAATATGCTGCCCCGACGTACGAACATATAAACTACAGCGAGGGGCTGCCCGACATAAAGTAAACTCCCACCATGTGGAGTCCAGACACTCATCTCTCTTGTCAGTGTCTCTCTGTCTCATGCTAATGAAGGGTTTTGGCTGTTCTGTATTGGTATTCCCATCAAACAGAATTTTTGAAATTATGGATTAAAGGTGGCAAACATAGGTGTACCACTTACTAATGTAATTGTAATCCTTTTCTTGTCACTAGTGCAGTTTATGCCTTCAAATTATTTATCTTCTTTACATGTTTTAATAAATAAAGTGTTGTTGCAGTGGACAATTTATAAACTGCTTTGGCAATAGGGTTTCTTACTAACAGTCATTCCATTAAGTGGACTAAATGTACTAAAGTTGAATGTATTAAATGGTCTGAAGTGCAGAGAGTGAGATCCCTGGTTTGGTCTGATCCGGTGTGTAGATGTGGTGGTTGCAGCTTGGAGGAGGGGGAGGAAGGTGTGGGGGCTTTGAAAGGACTCAGACACTGCCATGAAGCCAGGGGCTGTTTGTGTTGGCTGACACCTTCCTTACAGCAGTAATCCAGTCTTTCTCCAGCTGGCTAGCTAGTAGCTACCATACCTCCCCCTTTCTTTTTTTCCTTCCTTCCTTCCTTCCTTCCTTCTATCCTTCCGTCCTTCCCTCCTAGTGAAAAAAAAACAGTCACAGAAACTGTTTCCTTCCTTGCTTTTTTTTCCTGTCACATCCTTTAGATTTTTGTACTTCATCTCTGCTCATCTCCCTCCTTTCTTTTCTCATCCCCTGCTCTACTTCTGTTTTTCTATCTTTTGCTCTTTGTATTTACATTTATCTCTCTGTGTTTTACATTTGTGTCATTAATCTGAGTCTCTTAGAGTAATGATCAGTAGATTCAATAGAATAATCTTTAAATGAATCACCAGAATTTAATCCAACCAAAGACTGAGATGATGTGTTGTTTCCTCCTCTCTCTGTCCTTTTTTTCCTGTCTGATAGTGAAACCTCACACCAGCCAGTGCTCATTCAGTAAAAAATTCATTTCCTGTGTGTTGTCCGCTGCAAGGCTGTCGCTCTGTCACTTAATTATTTAAAAAATGCCCATCATGTGAAGTCAGTGATATTTAATTTACCGCTACTGGCGTCAGGGGCACCCAATTGATTTATTATAGAAGCCCTTTAATGTGAACAGCTGTTTCCTGCTAAAAATAGGTCAGGGGTCAGATAAAATGACCTTGTTCCCCCTTTTTTTTTTTTTTTGGTCCTCACATTGAGATAGAATGCTTCGACTATAATGCGAGATGGGAGATATTAATGTTTGATTCAGATGGACAGGCTGCCTCTATCTGTCACAGTCTGTTTAACGTCTCCCAGTGCATGAGGCCAGTACTGGCAGTACTGGTGATTATTACGAATTGTGTATGAGCTGATCAATGTACCCAGCCTCTGAAATTATGGACATAAGGCTTTTTACTTGATTACAGATTTTACTGTACAAGTGAGTGTGCATGAACATAGTTTATTTTCATTCTCTTGCGTGTGTGATTTATTTTCCCTCAGTGTAAATGCTGTTAAAGAAATTAATTAAATATAAAGATATTGACTATCTGCACAAAATATAAACTATATCACCAAACATTAGATTTTCTCTAGAAGTATCAACCTTGAAAGGCCTAGTCAAATCCTAGATTTTATTTGTCTCTCAGTTTTTACAGTCTTTTTCAGTAATAGTCACAGCCTTTTTTCCCTCCTCTGTCTCACTCTTTATCTATATTCCTTATCATTTGAAGTCTAGCCGTTTGAAGGCTAGCCGTGTGGCTCTTGTGTTCGCAGTGGAAGTCAAAGGAAGGACTTAGGGAGTGGTTCAGGGGCCCTCAGCCGTGGCACTTCCCACCAGAGCGACCTCTGACCCCTGGTGCCATTAATCACTAGGCTCCTGATGGCCCTGTCCCTGGGGGAAAATCAGTCCGGGGCAAAGGATGATGGGAGGTGAAGCCTGCAGCCAATTACAGATTGGCTCAGAGCAGCCGAGTGGACAAATCACAGCTTTACAGAGAGATGAAATATCCAATAGTTGCCTACTTGAGGCCAGCGTGGCCTGATGCCATGAGGTGTTTTAAATGTGGTTTCAAATCATTGCAGATCTTGTTGGCTCTTAAAAAAAAAAGTCTTCTCTAAAAAAAAAAAAAAAGTAAGCAAGCAATAGGGTGAAACGGGAGGAGTTATAACAACAGAATAGAGTGCATAAAATAAAAAGGGGCTGTGAGACAGAGAAGTTGTACTGCTGTGATCAAAAGAAATGTTTTGGACTGGTCTAATTAAGCCTGTTAGAGCTAAATGTCTCCAGGGTTGAAAACAGAGCAGATGTGGGACACCAAAGGCAAGCGGCATGTTGATTCTCTTAAATTAGGGAACTCTCCGGCTAACTGCCCAAGTGTTGCTAATGTGATTTTTGGTCAATTACGGCATTATTAAAGTCTCAGCGCTTTCACATGTGATCGGGCCATGCTGAAATGTGAAACCTGGTTGATGTCACGTGTTGACTAATTAATGCTGTTTTAGGTTTCAAAAACAGCTCTGGTCCACCTAAGATATATAGATAGCTATTTGGTTTCCTCTTTTCCACACACCCACATACACACACATCACTCGCTGTGCTCCTGTTTAAAATGTAATTTAATTTTCTCTCTTTGTGTGCTTATTGTGAAGTTGCTGAAAATAGCTCTTTGTCAATACATTAAATCAGATTTTGATTTGACAGCAGATACTGATAAAGGGCTGAATAAAAGCATAGGTGTGAATTAAAGCCTAACTAACAGCTGGCCTGTCACTGTGGGGCCAGTGCTGTTGTGTCTCATTTGTTGTGCTCTCATTGTTCACGGCCGGGCCAGTATGAAAACATGGCTTCCTGCTGACCTGCAGTTTAATTCACACATCAATAACCCCTGGCTGATCTCTGACCCCTCTAGTTGTACTAATTGTTTGATGCAGGATTGATGTCCAACGCTGCATTAAATAACTGACGTGGCGCTGGCAGCAAAGCATTCCCAGTGCTTTGATCCGCTGCGTGTTCTGGAAATGTTGCTACCGCCCAGAGATGCAGTCAGAGGTCTGCCATCAACATTATGTTTACTGTGCCACCACAGGATAGAGTTTATCTTTTTTTTCATACATTTATATACTACTATGTATACTGGTAACTTGGTTGCAACTGATTTTAAAAAGGTATATCAATACAGCTGCAGTATGAAAATAGCTACATCTCACTGTTAACAGTAAAAAAACAATTAAGGTCTTTTTTGAATTAATTTAACTTATTGGTTAACTAAATGGTAATACAGGCCTAACCTTTAACACATACTAACTTATTGCTCCTCTCCTCAAAGCTAATCCAAATGATCTGTAAAGGAAGCTGGCATCTTGGCTAAAGGTCCTCTTGTTTTGCTAACTGTTAATTGGCTCAGGAGATAAGATGTCTGTTTTCCTAGAACAGAATTTTCTGCAGCTTTAATAAGCTGAACAATATTAACCGCATAGTGTGCTGTGGTGCTGTGGTTATGCTCAGAATGAGAGGAGGCATTACAGATCTGTCTAGGTGGCTGTATTTTTTTTTTTTTCAAGGTTACATGTTTTATACTGTTACCACTAAATTACACTGGCATTCAGATACAATCTTCTAATATTTTGTCTACCCCCATTTACATAACTGGAGGTGTACCTGATAAACTGGTTCCACTGTATATTTGTATTCCTACCTCTATTTTCTATATTTTATGTATTATCCTGTATCTCTAATTACTTGCTGATCTGTGTTTGAATGTATAGACCCCAGCAACAGGTTCCTATTCTCTCCAAACTCTAAAAATCTGACTCACATTCTCACACTCACACATTGTTGTAATGATAACATGCAGAATGAGGAAACTGTGATGCCAACAATGATTATTAAATGTTGCAGCCTCACCGGCCCTCCCAACACCTGTGTAGAGAACCAAGTGCTCCATAGTGACGTATATTAACAGCCGTATAAGCCTTTCCTCGCTCCCACCTTACTCAAATATAAGTCCAACACCTGTCTGCTAGAAATATGCTGTTTTTATATTTATACATTTCAGCTGTCCTGCTGGAAAAAACCTTTGAGAGTGTTTTTCAGTTAACACAACAGTGTAAGTTTTACTTACTACCACCAACATAACAACCACTATTATTTAGTGCATGGGTCAGAGCTGCCACACCTTCCTGATCTCCACTCTTATGCAGGTCCATGTGTTCACTTAGGCCCTTTGCACATGGCTTAAAGACATGTTGCTAACTTAAGAAAATGAATCAGGGCTAATCTTCATGGCCTGATCACACTGCTATTTTACAAAGTCATTAATGAGTCCAATTCCAGGTTAAGAGCAGCCTGTGGAGGGGCTGAAGGATTGGCTGGCATTAACTCTGAAGGCAAATCTGTACGACTCCCCTGCGCTGGGCCCGGCAGCACTAACAGCAGAGGGGTGTGGATTTACTCAGTACAATCCTCTAAATGAGCTTCATTATACTGGCCTATCCAGGAGCCCCCCACCCACCGCTGCCCATGGATTAGCAGGTCGTCACAATCCCCAGTCCCCTCCTCCCGCTCCACGCTTATACTGTTGCACATTGCACTTTTTGATTCTATTGCATACTGCAAACCACCTCCTCCTCCTCCCTCCTCGCTGTCCTCCCCCCACACGCTCCCTGCAAGCTTCACTGCAGATAAGCTGTTGACAAGATTAATGCATCTGTATCAAAAGTCTAGAGCCGCTTTGCTTTGTGTTGTTTGCGAATCCCCTTTTCCAGGTCAAGCCAGATTGCCTTAACTGGGCTAATATGTTTTCAAGCCAAATTTAACAGGCGTACAGGCAACAGGCCTGTCACCCTCGTCTTACCAGTATCCTGACAGCACTTACATCAGTATCTGGAGGTCACAAAATGATCCTGGCTGTTTCACCATTGATTTGTAGATGAAGAAATGCATAATGTAGAATTCCTTCTGCTCTTTTCACTGATGCAGCTTTAAATATATTTTCTGTTAGGTGCTAGTATGTCTCAGCAGGGTTGCACGCAAGAGAAATTGTCAGGATTATGTCCTGTTCTCATTAATACAATCCATGTTCATTGTACATCACTAAACTATTCCGATTCAGATGTATGATTTGTGTGGTACTGATTTATTTTCTGGTTTTCCTCTCCTCCATAGGAACTCCAGTCAATCGTATCCCCATCATGGCCAAGCAGGTCCTGGATCTGTACATGCTGTACAAGCTGGTGACAGAGAAGGGAGGCCTGGTGGAGGTCATCAACAAGAAGATCTGGAGAGAAATCACAAAGGGACTCAACCTGCCAACCTCCATCACGAGTGCAGCTTTCACCCTGCGCACACAGTAAGTCTTTGTGTCTGTGTCACAAAACAACCAACCAAATCAGTGGCTGTGGTTACTATAAATTGACTGTTTACACTCAGATATGCAGTCTGTTGGTAATGTTTAGTAAACTCTAATTTAATTTACTCCAACTAAATAAATAATCTCAAGTGTGTGACTTATCAGCTGGAAACAAGCACCTTCCTCATACCATGAATGTGTGTGTGTGTGTGTGTGTGTGTGTGCGTGTTATGAGAGAATGTGGATTTGTGTGTGCGTGTGTGTGTGTGTTGGTGGGGGTGTAGATGTCAATATTAACCTGTGCCCGAGTGTTTATACACATGCGAGTTTGTTTCCTCCACCAAGCCGCCTTCCCTTTTCACATTCAATCCCTTCATCCATTACATCACACACAGAGCCCATTGATTCCCATAGATTTATTGATGTGATTTGGGTCAGAGTTCACAATGACTAAGGTGGGGTTTGACTGACAGCTTGTAGGCCGAGCCTCGACTAAAACTCTCTTGCTCTCTGGACCCTTCAGTAGATGTAACACCTCTCTATCCTGTCCACTAGTGGGGTGCCCTAATGAACCTTTATGTATTTTTAATGTTGGTGGGCTGTTATGTAGCATCGCTCCACTGGTTTTATCTAATGGACACTGCTCTTAGCTTCTTATTGATCCACAGTGCTGGTATTCCACCATTATGCAGTGTTCATTTTACTGTATGTTCTAATGGGATGGAAAACATACCGTAACTTTGACTGTGTATACTTGTAGAGCCTGTGTGATGTCATCCAAGTATACTCAGTATAAAACATGTTTTGAGCAATTTACATACCAGGTGTGTCATTAAAGTCTCTGTAATTACATGCACTTAAGTAACAAGGTTACTGCCAGCTTTCTGGAGTAACCTGATTTATAAATGACAGGCTAACAAGGGACATGGTTGCTATAATAAGTATAGAGGATTAGAGAAAAGCGGTTAACACAGCCAGGTATCTACTAGAGAAACCTGATTTCTTGACCGCATGTCTACATAATGTCTACATTTCTATCAGGGTTTTTACATGTGTGTGTTGTAAAAATAGCTATAAGAAAAGGTTTTCTTATATTTTGTAAACTTGTGGTGATCTGATGTATTGCTTTGTGTGTGTGTGTGTGTGTGTGTGTGTGTGTGTTTGTGTTTTCCTCTTAAGGTACATGAAATACCTGTACCCATATGAGTGCGAGAGGAAAGGCCTCAGCTCCCCAGGTGAGCTTCAGGCCGCCATCGACAGTAACCGGCGTGAGGGTCGTCGTCCCAGCTACAGCAGCAGCCTCTTCCGCTTCTCTCCCTCTCCCAGCACAGCTCCCCGCATCCTCTCGCCTCCCAAGATGCACCTTTCGGCTCTGGGGGCAGGGACCTCAGGGGCCCTCAACGGCCTGCAGGCCTCACCAGGACCCTCTCTGAAGAAAGGTAGGCACCTTAGATGTGTGCAGAGGAATTGTGGCACAGCTATGACTTCTATTCTGAAATCATAATCAGGGAAACATTAAGCTACATATACAAAACTCACATTTATGTCTAATGAAGCCATTGTGTGTCTATGAGTTTTACTCAGAGAGGAGTAAACTCATTACTTACACATACATACAGTATGATTTATATTTTGAAAATAATCACAAACTTGTGGCTGCCTAAAAAGGAGGGTAGTCTTTATGCCACAAATAAAAATGTGGGAAAAATAAGTTTATGGTATGTGTAGTTTTTATCCTCTAAAACATGCCTGCCCACAAGCAAACAGGCCGTTCTTAGATGTACGTGTGTGTAGCTATTAAGAGTGAAGAAGGGTGTTGCTGGAAAAAAAAAACATGCTCAGAAACCCTTTTTTTTATGGATTTATGAAGGTTATATTAAACTGGGTAAATGTTTACTTCAAAGACTGGAGCTTCATTACACTGGTTAAACTGGAGTGTTCCAGTTTCAGATGTCTTTAGAGTATTTATAGAGAAATACTGCCCTCTGTCGCAACTGACAGAAACTACATCCAGTCGTTGCAATTTATAAAGGGATGGATGGCACAGTACTTAGAGATAAGGTTATAGTTTTAATGTTTACGGAGGCTTTTTCAGTATCAAAATGATTACAAAGCATTTGAATAGACATCATTTATAGGCCCTAACAGTTTAAAATGTCTTTTTTCATCATAGCATCCTGTTCCCTTTTTTGTCAAGTGTGTGCGCATGTGTGTGTGTGTGTCCTGTTGTCAGTGTGTGTGTTTGTGCATCTTTATGGTTTTTATATGACTTTGTGAGTAAGTGCATGCCCCAGTGTGAGTGTTGTCTGTCCAGGTGTTTAAGAGTCCATGTGTGAACCAGTTCTGCCTCAGGCTGCTAGGAGCCCTCACCTTTACTCCTCATTAATAACATGGTTCCCACGCCGGGGGACACTTTATGAAATTTGAAGCCTTTAGTCTACATCAGTAGGATCCTGTTGATAACTGTCATTACCCTGCTGTCTGCTATCTGATGTCACCTTGACTTGGCTGGAATGTGACCCCGCCATAGACCCCCACACTATCCACGCTGACTTGTGAAATGCACTGTATTTTACTCGTTACTCATTTGGTGTCTTCACGTAGGATGTCGCATGGTTTTGCTGACCCCATTCGATGTTGATGTGTAACTGTTCTGCATGTTCAAGATCAGCTCTGTTTTGTCCTAAATCTGTAGTTTTCAAAGTGGGATTATGGGAACTAACAGGGGACCTAGAAGAGTTCACAGGGGGTCCATCGGCAGAATAAAGAATGGTTTAATTTTAATGGAAATTATACTAAATAGAGATTGCTTGAACATTATGGCACTATTTAAAATGTTGAATCTGTGCTGGCACTCTCTATAGTTCATTACCACTAGAATCACTTATTTTATTTAGAAATAAGGGAGACAGATACAAAGTTTCAGAAGTCTTTTATGAAATTCTTTGTGCAAAAAGTGTACTTGTCATTCAAACCTATTTCCTGAGAGATCTGTATTTTCTTTGCACTTTTCAAGTTGCTAATGAAGTAAAATTATGATAAAAAGTTTTCATTTAATGTGGACTAATGAATAATTAGATGCATAAAACTAACTCTCCATTTCTCTGTTCCAGATGACCTGACCTCCTCCATCATGGCAGCAAGGCCCCCTATGGCGTTGGCCCTGGGTCAGCAGCAGGTTGCAGGCTTGGCACGAGCCGCCACGCTGGAGCAGCTGAGAGAAAAACTGGAGACCAGCGGCGGAGGGGAGGGGCCAGAGAGGAAGATGGCTCGCCTGGCTGAAGAGCAGCAGCGCCTGATGCAGCAGGCTTTCCAACACAACCTGCTGGCCATGGCTTCCCAAATGCCCATGAACTTGCGCCTAGGAGCCCCCGCCATCACCACCAGAGGTCCGAGCTGCTATGTTTGTCAAGATTAATGTTAAAAGAACCTGGAAATGTTTGAAATTCAGGGTGTTTTATGTCAAAAGAGGAACTTAGGCAAGTTGTACTTGACAAGGTTTGCCACATCTCATTTCAACAAAAACTAGAACTTGACAATATTCTCAGAACACTGTTTTTTTTTTTTTTTTCTACAGAAGTGAACCTTGTAACTGTTTGTAAAGCAAACTTCTAAATTAAATCTTAATTATGTACAATCTAAAATCCAAAATATTTAATTGCATCAAGTATTCACCACTTTGAAGTCAGTATTTGGTTCATCAGTATTTCTAAGCCCACTTTTTCTGAATAAGCACATCTAAATATATTACTGTTGGCATTTTAAGGGGATAATGTATAATGCATGTATAATGTTTATTTCCTAAAATACAAAATACACAAAAAACTGATCATTTAACAATTATTTCTGTGTATCTTCAGATGAGAAGCAGCAGGACATGTCTCTGAGCATCTCAACCAATGGAAATGCCAGCATCACTGTCTCAGTGGAGGTCAATGGCACAATCTATTCAGGTGTGTATGGGGAAGGTTTAAATGTTACATATGATTGGTAAATAATAATAATGTTGTGAATCCTTTACTTCCATTCATTGTAATGTGTAATTGTTCCAAGTCTAGAAGTTTGTTATTAGGATTTATGTTACTTCCTTTTTCAGGTTTTTAGCTAATTTGATGTCCCCTGTCTTCCTACAGGAACCCTGTTTGCCCAGAAGTCTGGAGGGGCCCTGGGGCCCGCTGTGTCAGCTGCTGCTGCTTCAGCCTCCCCTGCTGGAACCAGCTCTAGCTTTGGCTTCTCTGCACCTCTGGCTCAGACCCTCAGCCCTACGTCCTCCTCTTCCTCCAAGGGTCCTGGCTCGGCTGAGCCGGCTCCCAGCGGGTCACCCTAACTCAGGCTGCCCTTTGTACCTGCTCCCCAGGCCTCTCTTCCACCGGGAGGCCCAGCATGAATATACAGTACAATGAGAAACCGATAAGAATAACAAACTGTTGCACAACAAATACCTCATTGACCCTGTCAACCTCTTGGCTGTCCAATCATGAACACAGAGCCTGAGAATATTATATGACAACACGTGCCCAAACGCACAGCTATGCATTTTAATCAACATACAAGTACATACACACACCACACTACAAACACACACAATCATACATATACAGACATATAATCTACACATACAATCCTAATGTACATGCTAAACACAATCAAGTCAGCCAAAACCCACTGACAGGTGTAGTCACAACTGAACTTGAAAAGTTTTATCTTAGGACATTTTGTTTGTTTGTTGCCATTTTGTTGTCTTTTTGATTTTGTGTTTTAGAATGATTTTGTTTTTAGTTTTTCTCTTTTTACATACCTCAAATCAAGTAACCTGCAGTTGTGTCTTTACCTCAGGAGCTGTAGTATATTTAACCTGAATCAACTTTATTTTTGTATTCTTTTTTTGACCTAGTTGCAATCAGGGGAAGTCGGGTATCTCTCACCAGTGGAACCTCATGTACAGAGCACCCACCTCGCAGAAACAGGCCTCCAACCTGGGCCGCTCAGGTTTCTTTAACATGCTGTAGCCTCTCACTGAACTCAAACTGGTCAATGATGGGATGCTGTAGATCAGCACACTAATTACCTAATTTCATCACTCCGCCCTCAGTTCAGTTCATGTAAAGTCCATTATAATGGCTGGAAGGTTTAAAAATGTACACGAGCCTCCCAATATGGACGTGATGTCACCAAACAATTTAGCAATGCATGGGAATTTATGTCCAGAGAACCACCGAAACTTCAACTTCTTGCAGGTCTGCACAGGCTGTTTTTAAACAAGTAGCGCACAATGTTGGAGGGGGAACAGCAACGCTAATCCACCTCCAGTAGGTCTAGCAGACCCTGAGATCATTTTACCTCCCAGTTCCCATCTAACAGAGAGCTACAGAATCAGGTTTGAGTTTGTTGTCCTCCATTTTGTTTGTGCATCCTTCCTCCAGAGTTGAATGTCAATCCAAACAGCGTCATCATCAATACGTAGTCTCTCAGACCTCATACCGGCCTCTCTGCTCTGGAGGGCGTCTCTCTCAGGAAGCAATGTGACAACTACAAAGGAATCACTGTTAATTTAAAGAGAAAAAAAAAAAGGATTCACAAGTGAAGAATGCACAAGTCTACATGATGTTTAAGAATACCTCATCAGACTCTCTCAAAAGGAGAGCTACTACATACCTCATACGGCTGTAAAGCCATCGAGACTTGACGCCTGAACCTATGATGGAAATCCTACCTGAACCGAAACTGACGAGAACGACAGACGAAAGACACACTGCTGGTGGATTTTGGGGACAAACAGAACTGGGATGGGCTTTCTATCTCTCTCCTGCATTTACTTGTAGAACTTGTTTTATGCTTGCTTCTGTTTTCTTCTCTTTTTTTTTTTTTTTTTTTGAGATGTTGTCTGAAAAGAGTGATATATCTGCATTTTTTTTTTCAGGGAAGAAGATAAGACACTGACACTTGTATTTGTAGAATTGTTAACAGGATTCAAGGTCGCAGAGGTCAAAAAACATAAAGACAAACGACCATGTAAAGCTTAAATTTGACTGCAAACACACAAAAAAATCGCAGTTAACGTCTTCTTTCACGACAGCGGCGAAATGATATGCATGTGTACAATCATGTGACCAGTGTTTTAACACCTTGATCCTCTGGTCTACGTTAGCCTCTGGTTATTGCACAGCTAGATACCAAAGACTAGCCCAGTCGCTCCTCTTGAAGGATCCTTGTACAATCCCGCCCACACCAGCAGGTGGCGCAGTGGGTGGCAACTAAAATGTTACATCTCATTTAATCTGATTTTGAGGGTTTTCTTGTTTTCTTGAAGCAAGGGAAAATATCTTTTAGGTGAGGTAAATTCACTCGTTTCAGGGCATAAGTGAATTCATTATCCGTTTTCATGCTTGATTCAAGAAAAACTGGATTTAAAGACTCAAAATCTTATTACATGACATGTCTAGATGGACATTTTGAAAGGCTATTAGTATATATATTTAAATCCTGCCATCAAAAGCAGTAGCACCAGATGCTGTGGCATTCTTGAGCTAGCTCCCTAATTAAATCTTAACACTCTCCACCACCCACTGTGGACACAAGCCACTTCAGTCAGTGTGGACAGAGGCCCAAAACTCTGGCCCTTTTTATTAAAAAACCCACTTCCTGATGATCCACAAACAGATGGATTATACCCCCATTCAGGTATTTTTCTCCCTTTAAAGTAAACTTTTAGCATTTTGAAATACCACAAAGCTTTATCTGTGTTGAATGTGAGGCTTTTTAATTGTTTAGAGACCTCTTAAAGCCCAGTGTGATCAGAGTTGGGCAGCCTTGTTGCTTTTAATAGATTGTACTTTAGTCATTACGTGTCAGGTGTTGCAGACATTTTGCAGTGCAGATCACAGTTGGAGGGGTTGGAGGACTTTGAGGACGGTGCCGTTAGTCCTTTTGGTGTACCCTTCAGAACCCTGTATGACACATAACTGTATTTTATAAACGTGAGAATTGTAGATGCCGCCTTAAACTAGTTGCTGGTGAGAACCAGCCAGTGCAGGTTTCACTAGTCGACTGGCTGGGAAATGTCTCTCTTCAAACTTAAACCTTTGGAGAGTAATCACTTTTTTTGGGAAACAAATCAATCAGATGTTAAGACACCAGTTGTTGTGTTAACAACAGAGTTTTGCTATTTATTTGTTCTGATATTTTTTTTCCTGGTGGACCTTTTTAGTAACGATTAAGCTTGATCATTTAGGCTGCGTTACTAAAACATTTTCTTGTTTTCAAGTCCAAGCTTTCTGTTTCATCTGCTTAGTCTAAGCAATGACTGTTTGATAGTGTAGCTTCACTGCCTTTGTACGTACATGTGTGTGAGTGTGTGTGAGAGCAAGTTCAGTACATGGGTGCAGTGTAGTGTCTCAACTAAACACAGTAATACCATTAAAGAAACTGCAGGTGGCACCAAGAGAAGCTTGCATTGCGGCCCATGCAGATACATTTGACAGCTCAAACATAATATAAGTGTTTTTTTTTTTTTGTTTGTTTGTTTTTAACATTTATTAAAAGGGGAAATTTCCAGCATTGACCATCTTTACATTCATACAGTTTCAGTGAAGTGGGAAGTGTTGAGGGTTGGTCACTCACTACTTCTCCTTTCTGATCTCTGGGCTTCAAACTAGCAAAGTAGCAACCTTCTGGTGGCTTCATGAACCTCCAGACCCCTGTGACCCGACTTGCTGTGTGCGTGTGTGCGTGTGTGGTTGAGTATAAATGAAGTGTTGTGCCTGTGTGTGTGTTTGTGTGTGTGTGTGTGTGTGTATTAGAGACCCCCCTACCTCGTCATACCATAATACCTCAGGGCAGTGGGCTGCAGTCACTGTTGAGTTTGATGTTGAAGAAGCTACATTGAGGGACGAGTACTGACGGAAGCTGTGGTCACTTGGCTGAATGCTACTTAAGACTAACTTTGGTTTTGGTGTTGCATTTTTGATTTTTCGTCGTCAGTAACTGCAGGCAAGGTCTCGTCACTCAGGAAGCTGTGAAGTTGGAAGTCTGCAGAAGCTTTTGTCTCTCAGATGATTTTGGAGTTAATTCAGTTTTAAATTGTTTAAAAACTAACCTGATCTGTGTAAAAACAGGCGCATATGCAAGTGGTTATCGAATACCTCATTTATCAATTTTATGTTGTTGTTTTTGGCTTGTACAATGCTCCGTATATTAATTGAACTGTGGGGTTTGTGCATATTTTTGTACTGTTATTATTATTATTATTATTATTATTAGTATGGACATGATAATAATGATATTACTTATATTATAGTTTTCTCTTTGATTAAAGCAAACAAAAAATAGGACAAAACTCATGAATGCTTGTAAAAACTGGTTTGTGCTGATTGTATTTAAGAGGAGCACTTTTCCAAAGTGGTTTTCACACATTCAGTTTTGTTCATATTAGTAATATAAAGATATGGTTCTCAGGGCTTTAAACTTGTATGTCATGATAAAGTTTTACTTTATATCTTATTCCATGTGTGTTTGTTTTACTTCTCCTTTGAAATGGTGAGAATTGTATCAGGCTGTTTATTTCACATTTTCTGTTTCGCTCCAGCACAAAGATTAGAAGCATGTTTTTCCCAGAATATCGTTCATATCCTTTTAAAGTGCATTTCCAGTTACTCAAACAAGTTAATTTCCACTTTTTACTAACATCCATAGGCGGGTTTCTGTCACATCATTTAAGCAAACAGGAAATTGCCACCTCAAGGATTGATTGTTTAAAAAAGGCGGTTAGGTTATTCTACTTGCATCACCGCAGATTTTTCCTGAGTCATTCTGGGTGTGGAAAATGCCGATATGATCATGATGTTAACCAAGAGGGTTTCGCGTAAAAAAATAAAAAAAAAAAAAAAATCCGCTCCTGTCACACCTTAAAGCGATGTGTGTGTGCGGCACGTCACATTGACGAAATGTTGAGAAAATGTGTCATCTCTTGCCAATTTACATCACGTGGGCCAGACTGGAGCTAGTTATTTTTTTGTTTTTGTTTTAACTTCTGTAAAAGTGAAACATGAAGTGGTGCACATAGCTGTTGACTTAGTCAAGTTTGAAGGACTGAACTAGTAGACTATTAACAGTTACAAGCTGCAGGATAACATTTAAAAAAAAAAAAAAACTGATTTGCATTATATACAGTACAGGCCAAAAGTTTGGACACACCTTCTCATTCAATGCGTTTTCTTTATTTTCATGACTAATTTACATTGTAGATTCTCACTAAAGGCATCAAAATAGCCACCCTTTGCTCTGATTACTGCTTTGCGCACTCTTGGCATTCTCTCAGTGAGCTTCAAGAGGAAATGAAATGAAACCTGAAATGGTTTTCACTTCATAGGTGCGCCTTATCAGGGTTAATTAGTGGAATTTCTTGCTTTATCAATGGGGTTGGGACCATCAGTTGTGCTGTGCAGAAGTCAGGTTACTACACAGCCGACAGCCCTATTGGACAACTGTTAAAATTCATATTAGGGCAAGAACCAATCAGCTAACTAAAGAAAAACGAGTGGCCATCATTACTTTAAGAAATGAAGGTCAGTCAGCCTGGAAAATTGCAAAAACACACACCGGTAAGAAAAAAAGAAGAATGCACGTACACACAGATACATGATTTAAAGATCTATTTTCTTAACTTACAAAAATATATGTGTACAGATACAATAGAACCATAACAAACAGTATCTGTAATAAAAATAATTAAATTGTTTTTGGAAATCTCCATGGAATATGCAATGAAGTGAGCAGCAACAAGATCTGAGACACCGATGTATGAGACCTGAGCAAATGCAGCCAAAACTATCTGCATGATTAGATAAAACTGAGTAAATAAGTCTAATCATTTGCAGTTCAGCACTCTGTAGATTTACAAATCAATTGTTTAGTAATTAATTTGATGGATAATCAGGGAATTGATTTGGATTTTTGCCCCATTTTTCTCTTGACCTTTATTCCCTGAAGTGTTTCCTGAGCTATGATCATCACAGAGGAACTTTGATTCATTATGGATCTAAAAAAAGCACACTGAATCACCATGTTAAAGGGAAACTGCACTTTTACACATCGTGGTCTGTTCATAGGTTTTGGGTGTGTGTGTGTGTATATATATATATATATATATATATATATATATATATATGAAAAAGCCTTTTATGGGAGCTGCATGAAATCTGATAAATTTCCTCAGGTGACAGAAGGAGAATGCATGGGATAAAAAAGACAATATCTCTGGTTCTGCTGCATTGATTTTGATACCTTTTTAAAACTGCCCATCATGACAATGTTATAGGAGTTAATTAAGTTAGTTTAGAGTTTCATACTCAGTCTGTGGAGAACTCTCCTAGAGATGTGTCTGATTTGGGTCAGCAGAGCCTTTAAACAATACAAGTAACATTAAACATCACACAATCATGTCAAACATTCCCAAAATAAAGTGCTTAAGCTCTGACTATGAAAGCAACAAAAGTGAAATGAACTGAATATGTTTAAGCGATAACACAGGACACATATCACCAAGGTTCACAACTGTGTTCTTTCTACTCAGACACCATGCTGACTAAATAGGCATGGCTGAAAGATGTCTCAACTTTACGTTTTCAGCACATGCATTATTTCACAATCTGAACTTGTCATCTTGAACTCTGCTAACAGTCTTGACAAATAAGAGGAAACAAAGTTTCACAGTACATTCAGTCAGTTGGCTCAAAGCCTAACCAAATCTGAGGTAGCACACGAGAGAGAGGAAATTGCAGTTCACACTTCCCTACTACTGAGGCTTCACATTTAAAAAGGAAATGGGTGCACTTGCAGTTAGTTTCTCAAAAGATCTCAACTGAAATGCATCATGTTACAAGAACCATATTGCAGGTATGAGGCTGCTTTCTGTTTGGCCTGGATCTGGTTCTTGCATGCTGCTAGCTTGCCCCACTTCATGTAGTATTATTACATTCCAGCTAAGCATCTGGTTTCCTGAAAGATAATCACTGGAACCACCTTTCACCAGAAGGCTGTTAGATTAACAACAGTTAACACAGTTTCGATTTTTAACATGTGTCTCTACACTGTTATTAATCCAAAGATGGCTCTTGCTCAATTTGTACGGCACCTTAACGAAATTCAAAAGTTAAATTATCAAACACACTTATTTATATTATTTTCAATTAATAACAATATACACGTCAATTTTTCCTGGTGTTGTACAAAACAAGCAAGAAGACAATATGTTATCTTTTCATCTGACCCTCTTGTCCACCATCTGTGACTTGAATAATAATAATAATACATGAGACACAAACTATAGCTGGCTATTTTAACCTTAACTTTGGGAAACGTTCATTAAATGCAAAAAGCCTGAGAAACTTAAAAAATAACATGTAGTTTTGCATTGAACACAGAGAGGACGGAGTCATCAAATAATTACAGTATATAAGGAACACATGTTTCATTATTGGTGAAATATATATTCTGCTGTTTGTGCACAGCTGAAGGCATAAGATGCAGACAACAAGTGCAGAGGAGGGTCAAAAGATTTGTGTATGATAAGAGGGGGACAGTTGAGCTTTCACACACATTTTCTGCTTTACATTCTTTTGAAAATATGCTTTGAACCCCCACAGCAGCTTTTACAACTAATCAATTATGACAGCTGTTAAAGCAATTTTAATTTCCACAATCAATGAAGCAGATTGTTAGCCAAATTGAAATACTTGTCATCAACAATTGCAACTGCACTTGAACATTTTTCACTTTGTTAGTTAAAAGAAAAAATTATGATTGTGACACAATTTGTAACAAAATAATTTGGTAATAATGTTGCAACCCTTGCTCATAAGTAGGATGATGATTCAATATCATCTGTCACCTTTGATTGGAATCGTATCATAATATTTACTCATGACCAGCAGGATACACTCTTGATCAGCGCTGCTATCAGACAAACCCAGACCAGTGGGCTTGATGAACGGCCCGCCGACCCGCTCTCCAGCTTTAGTTGGTACTGTGCAAGGACTCTGCTGTAGCCCCCTTCCTTTGACTCACATTTGTAAGTCCCCACCTGCTCAGGACCCATGCTGTCGATCAGAAGAAGGCACTGCTGATCACTCAAGCTGCAGGATACTGGTTTATCATTGTGGTGCCAGGTATACTGGGCATGTTGGGAAGTCACCGGGCACTGGAGAAAATATTTGGACTTAGGGGGAAGTGTAATGCTGTCCACAGCCTTGTCTGAAATCCTGTCATATCTGGCCACTGGGAACACTGAGAAAAGAACACAACAAGGTCAGACTTTAATGTGGATTTCATTTGCTTTAAATTTGCTTTATTCAACCTTTATTTAACCATGCAGGTTTCTTATTACAATTTCATAGCATGGAGAACTACTTTGCATGGACACAAGTGCCTGGATCCTCTTCTAGCATGCAAACGACAGGGCATAAGATTATTGAAGCAATCATGCATTTCATCTAAATAAGTCAGGCAAGTGAAACAACAATCTTTGCAGAAAATGATGAGAGACTTTCAGTTAGGAATGAAAAGAGGGTGTGGTACGGTGTGGAGCCCCTGAAATTTTTGCTCTAAACTACTTTTGCCGTTTGTGATGCTTTATGAATAAGACCACAAATGACTGAAAAATCAGTGACTGTTAAAACTTCCTCTTTAGCTTTAAAAGGAGTTTACTTGCAGCACAACATTGTCTGCTATCATAGAGCAAATGTCATGAGCAACAGTCACTGTGTCACTGACACAACATGGATAAAACCATATTGCGTGCTGAGCAAGATACCGCTCATTTCGAAGAAGTGCTGCGCTTGCTAGTGTCCCATATCATGTGAAGCATGTGGTAAAAATGATGAGCTCACACCAGTACACACCATGAAGTGTGTATTTCAGCAGAATGTAATGACTACTTAAAAAGATATGATTGCCAAGTCAAAAACATAACAAGTGAACCACTAAGTTCACATTCAATATTTGGTATTGTAGGCAGCCTTGTCCAAACCTGGTGATCTCATACAAGGAAGCATTCACCTCTCCCAGACCTGGCAGCTTTACTGCCTTACTGCACCCAGAGCTAACAACCAGTAAAACAGGTTACGCTCTGTCTACACTGCTCTTATTTCCAGGATGTTTTACATGTATATTTGACTTTATGCTGTTTTATTTGCATTGCATGTTTGCCTATTATCAATGCTATCCCAACGCAGACCTATTCTGCTGCATGTGGTTCAACAGCATTGTGTAGAAATGAAAGAGAGAACTTGAATGACCTTGAACTTGATTAAAGGGAAATAAAATACATCCCAGTGTGTATCTGTCCCAAGTTACAAATACACATCTTTTACATGCAGAAGGCTTTGCTCAAGATCACTTGCTTATATTAGCTTGCGGCAGTTGTTAGCTCATATTTGGGATACATCTGCCTCTCAGGGATGGACTTCTCTTTACACCCAAGGTATCTTGCAAGGCCACACAGAGCAGCATTGTCCTGTCTTCATCCATTCAGTTCACTAAAGAGCAGTCCACTCAGCAAATAATACAGCACACTTTAAGATTCTTCTTGGATGTGTCTGTTCAGTAGCCATAAATTAACTGATGCACCGTCACAAGTCCAGTATGAAAAGACCTGCGAGTAGGCAGGTGAGCTATATGTGAATTGTAAGGCAGCTAGACTTTGAAATTGTATTTAGTCATTTATGGTGGGGATAAACAATAAGATATTAAGGTTGTTTTTATCTGCAATTGTATGTTATTAGCACCATATTAATTATTGTTTGACGGCCTGTTTTTGTTGTGTCGGAGCCCAAGTGTGGCCCTCAGAAACAAAGAACAGGAGAGAGAGAGCAGTCAGAAAAAACAATTACGCAAATTCTTTGTAAAAGGTTATTGAAAACAGCTTGCTAGTGGTTAGTGTGTAGAATGAAACCACCCAGCTATTACTGGTATTACTATAACAGGTAACTTCCTTCCTATAAATGTAGCAGAACTCCCCTCAGTTTCAAAATGAATGAAGTAGCATTGCTCTCATTTCAGACACAGAGTAGCGTTACCCAGTGGTTGTATAGTATGTGGAGAAATTGGGACTGAAATATCCTGGAATTTTTGTCACAAATAGTATTAAATGTGTGAGATAGTAATATTTGCTTAAATGTCTGCATTACATTTGCTTTAAATAATATGTCATTACTGAATGACTTCTACATGTTTTCACTCATTGATTTCGGTTTTAGTTATACTCTAATTTATGACTAGCTGAGACCACAGCAACCTCTTGTTTTTCAGTATAACGTTAACAGCATGTCAAACCTCTCTGTTATATATGTGAATAGACCTATAATTCATGAGGTCTTAAACAATACAGACTGGGCTTTTCATGCAGTAAGCTCATAAATATCCTCATACCTTTGCCAGGGAGTTGATTGTTTGTCTGAAAATTGCATTTGTCATGGTTCCCCTCCTGCAGTGTGACCCTGTGGAAGGAACGATGTATCTGAGTTAGAAAGATCAGTTACACAAGACACATAGTTAGTGTTGGAGACTACATCACAGCAAATAATAAAAAACTCACCACCCTTATGCACACACACACTCAAGAGAATTAAACACACTAAAACCCACAATGTCAGCAGCCCATGAAAATGTATCTGACATTTAAATTCATGTTGATGCAGAATACCTGACCTGAAGCTTTTCATAAACTGTCACAGTCCCCTGTCACAATGGATTAAAGCTACTAAAACTTTACTGAAACAAACAAGACTTTACCGGCAACAACAGTGCAATTAACATTCACTGTGAACCGCAGAATACAAGCACTGATAAGAAGAAGTGAAGAACGACAGAGTTCAGGAAATCTATTTTACGGTTGCTTTCTGGCCACCAGACACAGAAACCTGCCAGTGTCCTGGCCTCTCAGGTTTTTCACTTTTAAAATTGTTTGGAGAAATAGCTGTAATTTTTAATTATTTGTAATCAGAAAACAGTATATGGGTTATAGCCAAATTTTATAGCCAAGAAGGCTATAAAAACTATTAATCACAGCACACTGCTGCCATTGTCATTCTTAGTCAGTCTCTCCACGTGTGTCCAATATGATTGATGACTGATATTACTATCATTTCCTCCCAACAAACCCAATGAACAAATTATGAATCAGGCCCACGTTTGTACAAAAAAACGCCTCAGTTTCATCTTAGTAAGGAAGAAAGTCACAGGTGGTTTTTAGGGGTGGATATGGGGCATCTAGTGTACACCCACACACACACAGACACATACACACACACACAATCACATAATAAGAAAACAAAAACTATTGTACTAATCAAAGTTCTCATTACGATGACATTTCCTTCTTATGATGACACCCTTTTATTATCAGACTTGATCAGACTTCCTAAACAGTAGGTGGCACACAGGATGAGATATACTGTGAAAAACATGTCTTGTCATAATGAGAATTTGTTGTCATAAAACCTTTTCTAACAGTAGCCGTTCTGAGTTGTGGTACTTTACAACAACAACAACATAACACACAGTGAGCCTAGCTTAAGTCAAGTGACTGCAGTCATCAGACTTCTGCAATCTTTACACTGGAACTCAAGCACAGTCCTTATTGGCACAACGACAGCATTGATTAAATACTGAAATGTTCTAATAACATGACTTATCATCATCATCAGAACAGGTACAGCTTGCAGTGAATCAGCTGTAGCGGGTTAGGCCACATTACATCATCGACTGGTGACACAAGTGACTGAATATGAAACTCGGCTTTGCGAAAAACAATTTCCTGCCGCCACTTTCACGCTGTTCTGCTGATCGACAGTTGGTGGCAGTAAAGCGCCAAGAAACTTAACACCAAGAAACTTATGGATATATAATTCAGACCTGCCAACACCTGTTTTTCTCAGGTTTCTCTTATATTTCTCTCCCACTGTGTTCCCATTATGTTGTTTCTTCCGGGAAACTGTATTTGCATGGCCCTCAACCTTTATTATGAATAATCGTCATACACACGGATCCATAAGTTTTGTTTGCCAGATCGTCTATAAAACACAATCTATACACACAATCCACACACAACATAAACTTTCAACCCATCTGTCACCACAACCCAATTCGAGGGGCGTGTGCACAGCTGCTCTCTGTCCTTCTCTGCTGCTGAGGTACTGCTGGTAGAGAGTAGGGGCTGGTTTGTCTCAGCCAAGCGGGTAGCTCTCGGTCTGAAAAGTGAAGCCAATGTGGAAGTGCCTTAAACCTGCATTCTTTCTAATGGCCACCAGGGAGCGACTCCACTGGCTCCAAAAAGAAGCACAATTGTATGGAAGTCTATGATACTTTCCCAATGAGTTTAGGTTTTAAACCTGTTTTTAGCTAGTGAAAATCAACATTAGCATTATTACAGTTAACCATAGACTGTAAAATGCACTGTGCTAACCAAGCTAGCAGCTAGCGCTAGGGTCAGCTCCACCCTCTCGTCCAAATATGGTCACTTCTGGCCTCAAAAATCAAAGATGGCAATGCTCAAATCCAAGATAGCGACGGTCAAATCGCCAAACTTGAGGCTTCAAAATGGCAGTCCACAAACCAATGGGTGACGTCACGGTGACTACATCCATATATTTTTTTTTTTGTCTATGGTTTCAGCCAGCAGCTAAGTTTACAGGAATTAGCCAAATTTTAAGATACGTGGCAAACTCAGATAAACAGTTAGCTACAGACACAGCTTTCATGTTATTAGCTTAAATAGCACGCTGTGGCTGTGTAAAACATACTGGCAGTGGATGGGACACTGCGGGCAAAGTAGTTGAAAATATCGCTTTTTTATCGCTTGTTAAACAGGTGGTTTGATAAAATATTGGCTTTTTACTTGTGACGGTTTTGTTGCCCTAACAGTAATGAGCGTAGTTGTCGTCAACTCGAGTAAAACGTTATCTTTCACTTCACCCCCCCCCCCCCCCCCCTCCCCCCAAGGATGGCAGATATGATTCAGTTTAAAGGTTTCCAGGTAGAGATCAGTGGTCTTACTCAGTCTCAGGGCTGCAGTGTGTGCCGTTCCAGCTGCAGTAGGGATCTCTGGCTAAGACACATTCCTGGCAGGTTTCTCCATACTTGGCACAGTTCACTATGTCCAGTTGGACCAGTTCACTTATGGAGCTCACATACAGCTTACTCTGCAAAGAATACACAGTACACATGTTTTCTAAAATAGTGGTCCATTATTGACCTTTTTATTATAACACCAATATTCTGGGAAAAGTTTAGAAAGTTTAGATTGAATCCAAAAAATGTACAACCTTTTACGAACCATTTTTATTTAACTCAACCACAATTGCAATATGAATAGAACTCTTTCATACTACAACCATGATGGTGGAGCTATTTATTACTCACAGAGGAGGGGTTAAGGATGACGCTGAGGATGTTGGCTGCGTGGTTGAAAGGTTGGTACTCAGCGATGATAACGGTCTGACTCTTATGTGTCACCTTGTGAACTTTTCCATTCTCTGTTTAAAGAAGGGAGGAAGGAGGATGACTAAATAACAAAAAATGTCTACACAACACAACAAAAGCATCCCACTTATGTGTCATATCTTGTTACCCAGCAAAGTGAATCAAACTTTTTGATAAAAAAAGGATCCTTAAGAAATCCTTCTACTTCAAAACCTGCTTAAACCGTTTATCCAGTTACTGCTACAAAGTTGAAAAAACAAGGTCAATATGTTAACATGTAGACCAAACTTTAGCTTGACTTAAAGTTCCACTTCTGTTTTCCACTTAGTTCCACTTTTCAAAACAGTTACAGCCTTTCAAATCCTGAAGTTGAACTGAAATGAAAGCTGCTACTGTATATATAGTGTATCTCCCTGGTGTTGTACACTTATGGTTCAAAACTGAAATAACCAAAAGGAAAATAAAAAACAGCTAATGCTGGTGTAGCACCTGCCAATGAAGCAGGTGTTGAATAACATGGAAAAAAGTAACTTCTAGGGGGAATGACTGCTAATGTTAGCAAGCTAGGCTAACTAATTTCCACTATCCAAGTGGAATACAAACTTGGCATGATAGATACTGCCAAATGTTAAACGTTTAAATCACTAATTGTTGATATCCACATGGGCAACTGGACTTGCTTTCTAAAGGATATAACATGGCCTAGATGGATGAGAATCTTCACAGACAATTGATAAGATAAGATAAAATAAGACAAGCCTTTATTGTCTTCCTGCGTTTCCTATCAATGCTGGCTCTAAGTTGTCAGTCAACTGCTTTCATGGGAAATGCCCACCCAGAGGCTTGAGGGTAAGGCAAATATGTCCAAAATTTGGTTTCATCCTCTTTTGAGAGATTTTAAAAAATATGCCCAGTATCATTATAGATTATATTTCCTTCCAAAAAAGTAAGGATAATTGTAATTTCAGTTTGACTTTAATGGATTGTAAAAATGTTTCTCTTCTCAGAAGAGAAGCGATCATCTAGGACAAAGTGCAACAAAGAGTGCAGTGGCACCACATAGAAATCATATGAGATGAAAAAACACACTGCACATGACGCCTTTCTGTTTTGGGGAAATAACAACTAGCTTTAAACCAAATGCATTTCAAGAGATCCAAACAGGAAACTCTTGCGTTTGATGCCTTAAGGAGTCATGCCACACACCTGCTATAACAAGCCTAGAAGGAGAGTCAATCCATGTCCTTGGGCCATTACTTCCTATCTACTAATCTGTAATGCCTCTTCTGTGCTGATTCACGACCCAGAAACAAGAGGCAAGTAAGGGCCTGTGGGCAATATCCACTAAAATCAGCCAAAAATAATTTCTTGTGATTTCCGCTCCTGCCAAATCTATCATTTGTTTCATCTCTGACAGAATAAAGTACAAGTATTTTGCTCTCCTTGCTATGTCCTGCACTGCCCATGTACCCTGCAGGTGATCAGCCCTGCTCTCTACAATAACAAACTAATTTCAACCAGTGTGTGTAATCATTCTCGAATATGCAAAAATATACAGAACAGTATGCTATATTAGTATCAACTTCCCTGATTCATGTTACTGTAGTACTCACTCAGAGACAGAAATAGGAGTGGTTGGTGATTGTTCCCCTTGTGCTTCAAACTGTCAGCATAGATGTGAGTGTAGCTTTGTTCACTAATCAGAAGTGGGCCTAAGTTTTCCAAAGGCTGGACCCACTGCTCCATCTCTGAGGTCTCCTTGATCACGCCCAGGAATTCTGAAGGAATCTTTGTGCTATCTGTAACACACTGAAGACAGAAGAGTTTTGGTTGTACATCAATTAAAGAGGGACATAGTCTCTTTCTCTTGTGTCAGATAGAACCATATCTGCTAAAACGAGCTAGCTCTTTTTTATATACAGGAAATGATTTTTTTTTTTGCACTGAATCCTGTTTATTTGGAAATAATGCAGTGTCCTAGGGCATAACCATGAGTTGCAATGTCGGTAGAAGTGTTCAGTACATGTATGAACAAATCTTTAACACTAAGTCTTCACATTGAACTGACTATACTAGTAGCTTTAGCAGTGGAGCTCTTCTCACTAGTGATTACTTCCTCATTAAATTTTACTGAAAGACCACCAAAGCCACAGAAACAAAAAAGAAAGCAAAAACAACTCTGTTGCAAGTAGGTGGATGTTGAGCTTTTAACCTTATAAACAGTGCCTGTACAGACCTGGTTTTGGATTGAACTGAGCATAACAGTTTGAACTTTTGAATCTGTACCAAACGTAGCAGCATTATGAACTGTAACGCATTCACTCACTCATGTACTTACTGAAGTGCATTTGAATATTAATCACTTAGCTTAGGAAGAAAGTGAACTACATATTCAGTGACTAACCGAATATTCAATTTGAATCAGTCAAGTGGTTTGTGATTTCCACCTCTAGTTCCTGATTCATGTTGGGCTTTTATTGCATGTTATTCCCCATCTCTCTCGCCCCTCATTTCTTGTAATCTTTATGTTAGGTATCTACTAAAAAGGCATAAAAAGCTCAATTATTTTAAAAAATACATAAAAGTATCAGATAAGATGCACTTAGGACATTTTACTACAACTGGAATTCTCAAAATCAACACACAGCAGCTTTAAAAATGCAAGACAGTAATATTGCAGTTATGTTGTATTTTCATGACAGCAATTATGACTTTGAGGCTAAAACTGATTATTATGTTAAGCCAAATTTGGATAAATGTTTATTGAAGAAATAGTGAGAAACACAGCTATTTTGGTGCCTCAGTGCCATCTTTAAGGTGTGCTGAAACATCCATTTATAATTGTAACTACAATTAAGATCATGGCCATAGTATTATTGAAATTGGAGTTCAACTTTGATGCCAGAAATTGTTTTGTGACAAGACTAGTTGCAATGTTTTTCACTTCAAATGCATTTGAATGAGACATACCTTCCTAGGCCTGTTTTTGTTAACAGCGGGGCCTTTGAATGGAGACGTTGTGAAGACTTCGTCAATGTCTTGTATCGTGTAGACACACACGGCACTCATACCCCTGCAGAGAGACACAGAGGTCAGCCGATCTATACTGAACCATCTACCGTAACAAGAAACTGCTTTAGAAAAAAAACAGTGAAAAAAGGCTGAGCAGACAGTGCTAAGTTTAGAGGGAGGAACAGATTTCTTTGCCCAAAAAACACTCTAAGAAGAAGCAAAAACAAAGCATCATCTGTTCAAACAAGTAAAGAGAGAAGCAAACATCTCATCATCATAATCTTCAAAGCACATAGAAGATGATCTGCAATGGTTTGCCCATTTTTTCATCTGAAGATTTCACTTTCTCTTGTTGTAGTTCTGTGTATGCATCTATTTGTATTTGTCTTTTTTCCCTTCTTGTTATAGTTTGTGGTCACATATTTAGGTTTGGTTTTAAGGGTGGACATAACAAGTGACTCTGCTGCCTTATACGAAGACATAACAACAACCAAGTCATTCTGGACTTCATATCACATTCTTGTGGCTGACTTTAATCACATGATGCTGAAAAGTCAAATAACTTTACCAAAAAAGGTCATCAAGTTTTGGATTATATTATTATAAGCACAAGAAATTTGAGTCAGAATTGATGAAACTCACACTGTTTTTACTTGAGGAAGACATTACAATAAACAAATGATAATGGAGTCCTACCATTCATTGTGGAAGAGTGCATAAACCCTGCTGTTCTGCCACTGGTCTGCATGCACAATAGCCACATCTACCAGCTCAGAGAAGTGCTGTCTGCTGTTACGGTCTCCACAGAAGAGCCTGGCATTCATCTGGGACGTCCAGCTAAACTGCAGGTTGTTTTTGGGCCCACCAATATCTGCCTAGATGCAACACACAGCCAAAAGAGAATCACTGGAAGAGCCAGTTACTCCTTCAAAATACACATGCAATAATCAAGCAGCTACTAAAACCTGCAAATTATTATTTTTTTTTTTATATGATCTTGCTAACATGTTGTGTGACAGGTATTTAATCTGAAACTGTGATTTTGCAGGCCTTACCATGCAAACCTGGGTCACAAAAGGGAGCCACATCTCACTGTACAAGCTTGAGTCCTTGTTTTTCTCCTTATAGAAGGCGTAAACTTTATTCTGTAAGGGATCGTCTCTCCGTTTGCTGAGCATCAAACCCACATAATATTGCTCTAGAGACAGATAATTAGTAATTAGTAAGTAATTAGTAGTCTCTACAGCCTTTGGACAAAAAAAACATTTAAGGTAACATCATTTAACTAAACAAACTTCTCAGGTCTTAACAGAAAGCCAGTCCATCTCCATATTAATACCTTTATCGTGGGTTGCTGGTCCAACTCTGTTTTTCCCAAACTTGTGGATGCCAACATACTCTTGAGATCCAGAGTATGTAATGTAGAGAGCTGCATCTTCTGCAGAATCTGGAAAGACCGAACAAACAATTGCAATTTTAAAAAGGTATCATAGATGCATCAGGATGCTTTTGGTTTGCTGCAAGTATCAGTTCACCTTTCATATTCCATACACCAGTTTTTCCTGTCAGTGATAGTTAAAAACTGTCTTGTGTGAGAGATATAATGTGTCTGTAGTGGATTTGATAGCTGTAATTCAATCAGACAAACTGGAGTCTGGAGTGATGCACACAGCTGATGAGTAGGTAAAAGCCGGAAGCACCAGTGCAATCACATTATGAGTGAAGCAAAGTAGAAGGAGAAATTTTTCCATTATGATGTGCAAAAGACAGGTAAGACATTGCACAGTAGAGACAGGAGGAAGTGTTGAGCTGAGTGAAATGTGAAGAGGGTTAGCGGTGCTGAATAAACCACAGAAAACTGGGGAATCAGAAAGCAAGAAAGGAAGAAAATTTTAAAATAATCCTGTGAGCACAAAAAAAAACCCTCACCAAGAGCAGACGGTTCACCTTCCTTGACAAAGCCCTCTATTGCTCTATTTATGTCTTCCACATATTTAGAGGGAATGCAGTGGGGTTTCTGCTCTGACTGCATCTATAATGAAACACAAAAAGACACATGGTTGTTTCACATAAACAGTTCAAAGTGGCCAGTCACTACAAGTCAAAATAAAACTGTATTATGACTGCGTCTGTGATTTTGGGGTTTTTTAATGAGATAATAACTTACTGTGTATCTGAGCTGTAAAGTATGTATCGTAATCATGAAGGAGGGGAGTTCCACTGCAAAAAGCTACAATTCTCAGTAACATATCAAGAATATCTCTGCAGTGTCCTACCATGATACAGCACGACGTCATCTTGCCATTGGTTCCACACACAAACACTTTGGCCTCCATCTTGTGGAACACAGTGATGTTATAGTTGCAATCCTAAAAGACAAGAACAAGAATTTAAGCAGTATTCAACAATCAATATTATCAGACAATTATATTATCAGATCCAACCGACACTCCAACTGCTCTGATCTGTGCTCACTCTATGTAAAGCTTCATTGCAATCTCCCCATGATATCGTCTTTTCCACAGGAGCCTGTGAAGAGAAATAATAGGACTATGACTTTTCTGTAATTTGATTAACTGACACAAGATGTTTGCCCAAGATGGCCTTTGTAATCAAACCTTGTCAGAAATACTCATTACCTTCAGAGGGTCTTGAAAGTTGAATGAATTCAGGTGTTTTTGTCCAACAACTGTGACAACGTCTCCTTCCACGAGAAGACGTACAGGTGCATCGTTTCCGCTTAATGACAACCTTTTCATTGTCAACTCTACAATAAAACAAGATTGAAATCATGTGACAACTTAACCTGTTTTAGTGTACACGTACATTTATATCTTCCTGTAAATGTGTTCTCTGTCTAAGTATGCTGAGAGTTACTGACAACAGAGTTTATGTATTTGGAAAGTTTAATATGACTCTCATTGTGATCAGTAGCATTGCCAGAAATGTGATCAGTGGGTCCTGATTGTATTGGGGGTCACAAGTAAATCTCAAGTCTACAAGCCAGAGATAGGCCTGTGATCACCAGGTATATTGTTTACCATCTTACTTATTAGCATGCTAACATTTGCTAATTAGCACTAAACACAAAGTACAGTTGACTGAATGTCATTAGTTTTACAGGTTTAGTCATAAAACAAAGCTGGGCAAATTAAAAATTTGACCTGATGATGGCACCAGGTGAAAAGAACAAGAATCACTAAAGTTTTTACAATTCCTCCTGAGGGGGACATGAATGTCTGTACCAAATTTTACTAACCCTGCAGTGTGAAACTTTTACATGAATGTACATTTAAGCCCTTGCCAAACGAGATCACACGATGCTGATTAAGGCTATCACCGCCAGATAAATCTCTCTGTATTTCACAGTATATGGAGTTTTTAAATCTCATGGCGGGCGACATTCCCGTGTCAGCCATTTCGCCGTTAATTGTGCGGCTCTTCTAAACTTTGAACCAAATGTTATCAAACCGAATGGATCACATTCTGACAACAGTAGATTACATCCAGTGGTGTAACTAAATGGCCATTGGACATACTGGAACAAATCCCGGTGGGCCATCAAAAAATATGTTTTTGGACCAGTGGACTGTCAAAACATCCATTTTTACCGGCCCTCTCTGTCATTGGGATGCGCATGAGAGCGTGCTGCATGCCTCTGTCAAGTCATTTTCAGACCAAACCAGGCTTTGCAGCGTAGCACCGCAGGGTTGACTGGAAGTATGCAGGGGGTGTGGGTGTGTTTGTTTTCTAGAACGTAACCACTGTGAAACAGAAAATAACGTTTTATTGACCTGATTCCCTGCTTTCTCACCACCACCACCCCCGCCCCCCAACCCGCCCCCGCTTCATTTTCTCTTGTCATCTTGAAAATGAGTCAGGAAACCGACAGAGAAGTCTAACTTTACTTTTAAGGTTATCACACGAAGAGAAACGTCCTCCCCTCCTCCTAGTAACGTCTTTGTACTCCAATCACAGCCGAGTGCCCCCCTTTACTCTCACTGCCAAAAGGGGCAGACAAAAATCCTGCATCCCAGCCCATCCTAGAGTTGTCAAGACGTTTTACTCAAAACCACAAACTTCATCCTAATCATGGCTTAAATGCCCATTGCAATCTCCTCAACCCACAATATCTTCAAATTACTTGTTTTGTCCAACCAAAAGTCATAAAACCAGATATATTCAATTTACAACTATATAAAATAGAAAAAAAAAAACATAACATAACAAACAGACATAATGGCAATTGGCAAAAAACATTGTTCGACTGCAACTCATTCAAAATTCAGCAGCAAAAATTTTAACCAAAACTAGGAAAATGGTATTAGTGTCATTGCACTGGTTACCTGTAACATTGATGATAGATTTTAAAATTCTTTTACTTGTTTTTAAAGCTCCAAAGCATCTTCATATCTTTCAGACTGCTTGTCAGAGTATGTTTCAAACTGTTCTCTTAGGTCGCTTAATGCTGACTGACTAAATGTGCCACAAATAAATTGCAAAAAGTATAGTAAGGGCAGCTTTTTGTAGCTATGCACCGAAGATTTGGAACATACTCCCATCACATATTAGACAAGCGTCCTCTGTTGATAATTTCAAGAAGCAGCTCAAAACTTTTTTTTAATGGTCTTGCTTTTAATTAACTCAACCTTTATTTGATATTTCTTTTTCATTGTTTTATGGTCTTTATATCTTTAAATTGCTTTTACTATAATCAACTGCTTTACTACCAGTATTATCTTTTTTTATCTCACTATAACTGTACCTCTTTTTATCTTCTTAGTTTTTTTATTGTATATATTATATTATATTATATTATATTATATTATATTACATTATATTATATTATATTATATTATATTATATTATATTATATTATATTATATTATATTATATTATATTATATTATATTATTACTGATCACATTAATAATGGCTCTGTTCTTTTCAAGTCAAGACAGTGTGACAGTGAGCTGACTGTGCTTTTTCTACTGTGACATTCTGTAAAAAAGACCCATTGCCCACAGTGACATCTCAACCTCCCCATATTGGTTTAATTCGGGTTAATAAATTTTTTCCTCTTGCTCTTCTGTACATATTTTTTCATACTTAGTGTTAGCTTATAGTGACTTTGATGGTAGGCAACTGGTTAATGAGTTTATGGTAACAGTAAAAATTGAAATTAACCTCTGATGGCTTTACAAGGCATAACAGGATCTATTCTTATAACAGTTATGTCTTTAAAGTGTGTGTCTGACCATGTAGTCAGCAAACAGCGTCAGTGATGTTAATACTGTACAATTCAAATTCAAAGCGAAACACTCCTTGACGCTACCAAAACACCGCTGTTCGTGCCAGAGAAGCACTTTGTGATGATTAAACACTGCAGTATGCACTCTGATGCGGCTAGTCCATAATGTAACCTGTACGCTACAAATGTCTGTTTAATATTAAGCGGAAAAAACATGTAAAACAATTTAAAACAATGTCCGTGTCCTCTCTCTTGTGCAAACGACATTTATCGCGATAGGCTACTACTTATGTTAGGAAAAAAAAGCGAAACATGTCATACCTTTATCTGTGAATATCATCCTTGGTACGTTCTTCTCTGTCAAACTGTTGAGGCCTGATGATAATAAATATACTGATAGAAATAAGAGCATCATTTTCTTAAAGTCTGAGGTGTCGAGACAGCTGCTGTGCGTCTCTGATCTGAACTAACAGGGAAAGCGTTGGGTGGGACTTTTGTGTCCTAGAGCTACTTCACAATTAACGCCTATAAATTAAAAAGCTACCGGATTTCCTTATAAGGTCATATTTTTCTGGTTGTATATTATTCCACCACAATCGATTGTAAGATCACTACATCGTTTTCTGAAGAAAATCAAATTTATGTTGTTTGACAGACAAACAAACAAACAAACAAACAAACAAACAAAGCAAAACAACATAAAAACTTAAGGTTCACTTACTAGCCTCTGGACTTCACATGGTCTTCCTCAGGTGCTGGAGTTTGTCTCTCAGCTTGACATATTTATGTGAAGTAACGACAAATGATTTTCTTCAGCTTTGAAGTTACACACTTGATCCAAGAGGAGTTACTATACTATACTATTACTATATTTATTTGCAGTGCCCCTGAACTATGTTCATTGTATTTATGTTACAAACACAATGTAAAAAATAAAATGAAGTAAAACAAAAACATAACATAACAGTGATGCTGGTCTGTGGTTTGTTTGTTTCTGTCTTTCTGGATGTGATCTGCACTATGAAGGAGACTGCCAGCCTCTGCTCCAGCAGTCAATCATCATGGATAAAAGTCACTTTTATCCTCAAACCAATGAAGTACACTGTATACTGCCCATACCACCAGCAGGCGGCAGTGTGGGTTCATTTCTGAATTTGTGACTATGTATTATTAGGATTTTTTTAAAATTATGAATGGATACATTAACACATGAGATGAACAGTCATCTACTTAAAACAATTCGGGTTTGATTCATATCACAAACCATCTACTGTGTGACTATAAGTCAAATCAGGTGAGTTATACTGATTGTTTATTGATTATCTGGATGCTTGTTAGTTGTTACCATGACAACAGTACTTTTCCTGGGCCCCATAGAGCTCACACAATCTATTTTCTTACAGAGACCAAGAATAGACACCCTCACTCAATAAATCATGCAGTCAGCTGGCCAAATTATGTGAAAACTTCTCATAAGAAAGATTGCAATAAATTGCTACTATTACTGCTCTAAAATCAAAACTTTATTCACACCGGACGTGTGTGTGTGTGTGTGTGTGTGTGTGTGTGTGTGTGTGTGTGTGTGTGTTTGGCCAACAGCTGGAACCAGACTGCAGTTCTAACTGGAAGTTAGCCAGCTATACTGTAAATGCTGCAGCAGCACACATGCTGAAAGCTCACTGCAGTTAATGGTCAGAGCAGCACAGGTGGCTGAGTTAAGTCAATTCACACTCGTGATGCTCGGTGAAGGATGACACCATGAAAACGAACAAAAGGAGAGCATCTTCTAGGTAATTTGTGTCACTCGTAATGAAAGGATTTCGCCAGCCAGCAGACCAACAGCCAGTGGATGCTGGCTCTGATGAGGAGTGAAGATGCTCAACACATGTGAGTCAAATGTTCTGATGTATGAAGTTTTACTCTGTTTTCTGAGACATGACAGAATTACAGTAGATCAGCTGCTCTGGAAAGGAGACAATGCCTTTTTCATCTCCACTGCTGTGGTGTGCAATATTGTACAGATTGATCACTCAAGAAAAAGTTTGCCATTTTAGGACTGGACAGGTTTTGGATTGTGAGAAAGGATTTGAAGGATGGAGAGAAAAGGGCCTGCAGGTGGTGCTAGTCACATCTCTTATAGGGCCAGGGTCCTAGGAAAAAAAGGCAAAATTTGAACCCCCATGAAAGTGGAGAGCAATAAGTATCCTAATAGCGCAGTGCTAAACTTTAGATTTATACAGCATATTTTTAACAATATAAGTGCTTTCTCTGGTCTCACAACTCATTTTATCTTTGATTCCTGGTCCTCAATGCAAGATCCATCAAACTGTTTTTTTTTTTCCAGATGTTTACCTACAATACGTCATTCTCATTTCTGTGTGGCATGATGCCTTATTATCCAGCTGAGGAGGAGGATCCCAACCAGCCTCAATGGCAGCTTGTCGTGTCTTTCTGCTGTAAGGGAATGATCGAAGGCATCATACTGCTGCTCCTCCTCTGGCTCCTCATTCAGGTTCTCTTCGTCAGTAATCTGGAGGGTAAGCTACTGCATATGCCTTTCCCTTCTCTAAACTCACACTGTTGAACATTTGCCAAATAATGTGTGTGTGGGCCTTGGGCCAGATTACCTCACTCCCTTTAAAAATTTCAGCAGTACCCTCTCTAGTAGGTGAAGGAGACCACCTACAGAAATCATGCAAGCAACCCTTGAACCAGTTAATAAAAAGTCATTGTTGTCTCAAGATGTTGACAGAAAGAGAGGGACATTATTGTCATCTCTCTGTGAGTCTACACACACATACAACCCACATAGATACATAAAGGTTGAGAGAAGTCTACTGCAAACCTCCAGGAGTATTCTAGTATGGAATTTATTGTGAACAATTTGTTTTGCTATTTGACGATCGACATGCTGACAAATTAAGTTAACTAATTAATTAACTAAGTTGTGCACATTCAAATGGTAGTCCTTTCATCTGTACTCAACCACACAAAAGCAAAGAGAAGTGACTCCGGGTGGTATAATGCTTTAATCTGGAGCGACATAGGGCTTCTGTTAAGAGCCCTTTGGCCTGAGGGCACCCATATTTATAGCATAAGAAAGCACTGTGTGACAACAGTCTTGTAATTCCTCTCCATGATTAAGGACTTTAAGGACATACTGTATATTTCTGGCTTGAAGGTTAAAGAGCCTGACAGGGTGTTGAGATGGGTGACTGAGTCATTCCTCTAATAGGCGGCTTTTGGACAAAGCTTTATTATATTATTTAAAGCTGCATTCATGTGTTTTTTGATACTTAGGAACAGAAAAACAAGTTGAAAACAAAATTGACATATCAACTTATAAAGTTGTTAACTATTTTCACAAGCAGCTGACACAATGCAATATTAAGCATTTACGCAATCGGGATTCTGGCCACCTGATGATTTTAGTACAAACCAAAATAATGATCCAAAATAGACCAAAAGGCCTCGTAGAGCTTAGGGGAACTACGTAGTTGGGTGATAAGCAACCCCTTTCACATTACTCATAGTCATTTGATAATTTTTTTATATAAAAAATACTGATTAGTGCAGCTTTAAGTATCCCTTTTCATTCCCATTTTAGTATTATTTCACAAACATCACACAGCTGACTTGCAGATAAAGATAAATGTCATTTATACACATAAATCCCAAAGTCAGGATTAAAGTTGGTTGCAATCTGCAACATCACTGCTAGATGCCACTAAATCCTCCACACTGGACCTTAAAGTATTCCATATGGATGTACATTTTCTAAAATGTTTCTAAAATAAATGAGTTAAAAATGTTAAATGCTGGGCCTAAATATATCTTGCTGCGCACCGCATTGGCCTCATAAAAGCTGGAGTGTACATGCATGCTGCAACTTAATGTGCACTCATACATCACTATCAAAAATGGCTCATTTTCTTACTATTCACATGTACATGAACCTTTCATTTGTCACATTCATTTAAACAATGTTCATCTCCAACCTGAACATAACTAGGCAAGTGAGACACCTGAATCTGCTCATGCTCTGCTCAACACCTCGATAGAAGAATCAGTCCAGGAAGCCGCTTTAATCTGTTAGTGAGTAATAGAGCTTTGGAAGGAAGTGATGCTAAGTGAGCTGATGAAGGAAATGCTCATCTGGAGGGTTTTTCTGGGTGCAGGTTCAGCTGGTGTAGAAGCAGATCTTTGTGTGGGAGGTTTTCCAAAGCTGAGAGAGATTCAGTTTAGTAAGTAAAGAGAGTCATGGAGATTCACAGGTGTGTAGTGTATGCTAAGGTCATGGTTGTATGGACATTAAGGGGCACACAGAAACAAATTTGTCAATGGGTTTATAAAGTAAGTCTGCACACACAGCAAAATCTGCACGGTCCCTTAATTATCTGATCCTTTAAAACCAAAACTGAACCTAAAGAGAATGTAGTTTTGCATCATATCACACAAACAGTATGATATGATGCAGCCTTGGAGCAAAGCATACAATAGTAGCAGTATGACAGCATTGCTCAAATGACATGTTTAAATTCATAGTAACGTCATCCTGCTGCAAGGTCTCAGTAATCATATGTTGTTCTTGGAACGCTCATACAGAACAAACTAATGCAGAATGAATAAAAATGAATAAACATGAAAAGCGCTGAATAGTTGACTGGCTCTTCACAGAAGAGGGCCCTCTTGCAGCCTCCTGTGATGAATTATTAGCTCAAATTGGTTCTTGTACAAAAAACAGATTGTTTCAGTGCCAAGGAGATGTTCTCTGTAAACCACACTTCACATTCTGTAAATGAAACAGAAGCAAATGCATGCACATTGTAAGTGGTGAGCAGTGACTAACCCTTTCTTTTTGTTTGTACGGCCTGGCAGTACGAACACCTGCACTCTCATGAAAATACAAGCACCCACAACATAATGACTCTATTTTCTCATTTTTTTGGTTTGCACAAGAAACAAATAAAATAGTTAAATCTGATTAAATTGAATAGAATTTGATGACATTAAAATGAAATTAGATCATTAAAATAAGTGAAATATTAATAAATAAATCAAAACTAATAATAAAATGTAAGTGTTTTCTCAGTTTCTGTCACTGTGTCTTCCAGGTTCATGTTCCTTTCTACAGACGATGCCTGTAATGTTGCCACTGTTAGCATTTTCATTTTCCAGCCATTAGTGTGCTTGGTCTTCATTATATCTTTATATGAAAAGCTGTCTATCATTTCTGTATCAACATTTAATTAAGCATCCATTTAATCCATTTATCATTTCAGACGCTGCTATTCCTCTCCTGCCCACCAGTTGTCCTCATTATATTCCTGTCTGTGCCAATCACCTGACAGTCCACCTGCTGCATGCCTCTCATAACCCCATTACCCTCAGAGTCTACACTGCCCAGTAGCCTACACACTCGCCACATCGTTTATTGTGTCTCAGCTAGTCGAAGCATCGCAGCCCTCTGTTACGTGTATTTACCTGCCTGTCTAGCTTTGTTCTAACCCTGTACTGGTCTGGTTCTATTCTATATTATTGGTCTTGGTCTTTGTCAAGGCACATTGCTTTGTGGTCGAAATGTCGGTTATCATTGGAGCTTAGTGTGTAGTCATGTTCTCTTCAGTATATTCAATATATACCATTGCCATGAGCAGCTTATTGTTTTTGGTGAGCATTCAGCAGATAGCTCTGCTGATCTTTTTTTTCTGTTCTGACACAAATAGAATGAAGGTTTCAAAATGTGTTTTAAACTGTTTACAGTCTACATCTTAATTTAGTCCAGCTTTGACAAATCTAAGTACAGGTATAGTGGTTTAATCTGGACCTTGTCTAATGTGGTCTACTGTGGTCTGGAAATTCTTTTTTTCTGCTTTCACAAACTGAATAACACCTTCATTCTGAAACTGTATTTTAAACAGTCTCTAGTGTCTACGTGTTAATCTAGTTTAGATTTGATAAGTTGGTGTATGGTGGTCTTTGATTTTTTTTTGTTTCATAAAAAATCAATAAAGCTTAGACAAATCTGAAAAACAGTTTTAAACAGCATTAAGATTTTGACCAAAATGTTTTCACAGTGCAGCAAAAACAGAGAATTGACCACTAAATAGCATTTAAATTTCCCTTAAAGCTTCCCTGTGGAATAATAAATTGTGTCTGACATGTTTTTTTTTCCCAGAAAAAATGTTCAGTTGCCTTGTTAAACATCTTCTTCCTCTGTCAAACTCTGCACATCCATCATTCTGCACAGTGAATCTCAAACACTCAACTGAAGGAACATGAAGAGAAACACATTTTGGAGTCCAGAGGGACTTTAATTTTCCCCTTAAACTCTGAACTTCAGAGTGGTGGAACCACTGTTTTAAACTACCATAACAAACTAACACTATAAACTAACAATGCATTGTGTTTGATAAACGTATTGTCTTAATTTTTAGTGTAAAATCTCAAGTCTCATATTTTTAGTGTAAAATCTTAATATGAATATGAATAGTAACTAGAGCTGTCAGATAATGTGTTAAAGTAAATACAATATTTCCTTCTGAATTGTACTGTATAGTACTGTAAAGTATAAAGTAGCAGAAATACCCAAGTACAGTACTTTAAAATTGTAGTAAAGTACAGTAAATGTACTTTATATTAGCCTATATGTATTATTTTATGTTTTTGTACATTGTACGTGCAACAGTTGGCCTGCCTATTGTTTAGTCTTCAATTTGTTCTCAAGTCATAGCAGCTTACAGATAATTAATGATAGCAAATGATGGATAAGATAGCAGTGAACGGCAGCACTGGTAGACTGAGATGGCTGCTGTGTTTGTGAGAAGGCAGTGGAGCTTTTCTGCCTCCAACGCACAGTCAGTGCGATTGAAATAAAAGCTCAGTCAACCGATCATGTAGCTGTTGGCTGAGAGGCTTCAGGTCCCTGCGCACTCACTGGCGATGGAGCTCTCTCACAAACAGCGCTCTTACTGACTCAACACACACGTCAAAGTGTATGGGAACATGTCGCAGTACACTCTGGGAGGTAAGAAGCGTTCAGTGTTTTTATGCTTGTGCATACTGCTTTTGTTTACTCTGTAATCTCTGTAACGCGGTTTTGTGTTGATTTGTAGCTGTAGCCTATATTTTTTTCCGACAAAAGGAAAAAAAATGGAAATATTAAAGCTTAGTATAGATTTAATAAAAATCATAATGCTGCTGTTTTTTTTCTCCCTGTTAAACTGAGCTGGAGGGGAGGAGGCTGACTTTCTGTCAAGTTATTTCATACCATCACTGTATTACTTGGTTTAGTGAAGTCAACTGCAAAGTGCTGCAACTAAACTAATGCACACACCTCCTGCTCTACATGACTGAACATTCTTAATGAAAAGCTGATTTTGCACAGCTCAGGTTACTTCATTTGGTCTATACTCATCATGTGCACTGGCTGGCCAGTCTGAGTCATGTTTTAGAGCGATCATTTTCTAACATCACTGCAGCATTCAGCCCCTCTGTACTTTCATCTCTTAATGGAGGCAGTTTGAAAAGCTGCCTGCTCCTGGACAGGCTCTCTGCCCGGAGCTGAAATGGATCTGCACTGACAGTTAACACTTTGATAGTGATCTCATCTTTATAAAGACACACCTCACTCAGCTCTTTTGCTTTTACTCAGTGATAAGTCTCTTGTGATGATGTGAGGATTTATGTGTGGGTCCCCCTCAGATAATTAAATGATTTTTTTTTTTTTGCTGTTTAGCCTCTGATTAAACAAATCTTTTCTTATCATGGATGTGATGCATCTAAACTCAATACATCCTCCTATTCTAGGCTAATTTATGAGTTTTTAAAACAATGACAAAATCACAGCTTTCCCCCTCTAACAACTGATGGATCTTAGATGAGATGAAAAGATGGCCGTGTAAAAACAAACATATTAAGCTTTTCTCATTAAGTGATTTTTGTTCCAATTGGTGGTTGTTTACCTGAAGATGTCCACCGACTGCAGCTCAAAGCTTTCCAACCTTGTTTCACACCACTGTCCACCACTGGCTCTGATGCATGAGTCATCCCAATACACCCTCATTATCTGACGTTAAATTGGCACCAGGAGGGTTTAGCATTAACCTCTTCAATCTCACTTACTCTGGCAGCTCCAAGTGTTCAAACCCATTTAACTATTAAATGAGTATTCAAGATTAGCTGTTTTTAAAAATGTATTACATACAGTGTGCTAAGCTTAATTACAGGGAATAAAATGATGCAAAGGGAATTAATGATTTTTCACTTGATGTAATGGTGCAGATATATCATTATCTTGGATTGGACTATTCCAGTCAATATAACCTACATACATAACACAATGTTTTATCCAGCTTGTAATGGACAATTAAATGGGAATATTGACAACATTAGAGTTTAAATGTTTAAAATAATAATGCTGACCATAAATGTGTAATCAGCAAGATGCTCAAGTGATGAATACACACACACACTTGCAATTTGATTGCCAGGAAAATTGACACCAACGCATTTCCCCGTGCACTGCTCCTGCCTTGGATCAAAGATGTGACAATACCATTTATGATTATAGCCCTGAGACATTTCCTCTTTAATCTCATCAAGGACACGGAGTGCAGGCACAACCAGATAACTACAATCTTTCATTATTAATTTGGCTTCTTTAAGAGTATTTCCTTTCTGTCACTAAAAGCAAAAAAATGGATTTTATTTGTCAGTTTGGAACAATCTCACTGGCTTTAACTCTTGTATTGTAACTCTTTTTCTGTCTCCCTTCCTTTCTCACTCACAGATGCACACCACCCCACTTCCTCATGCTCCTCATTAATCCCACTAAAACAATATTAGCCCGTGACTTTGTTTTTCTGTCTGTCTAGTTCACCTGCAGATCCTGCTGGCTGTGGGCCTGGCTGTGCTCTGCTACTGTATGGTTCTCGGCTGCATCCTTTGCTGTCGCAGAAGGAAGAGTGTTTCAACAGAGGACAAGGAGGCAGTTTTCTTGTCTCCTCAGTCTGCTGAGCGGGTGACTGTGACACTGACTCCATCTCCGTGTACCCAGCTTGTGAAGCAGCAGTATGAGGAGTTGGATGGGGATGTGTTGGAGTTCCCTTCCTCTAAAAGCAGTTCTTCTCCCTCTGAGGATGACTTCACTGCTTTGCCCTTTGACCCCAGCCCTACAAGATCAGCTGAATTGGTGCAGTCTCCTGGGTCCTCTTTCCCGATGCGGCGCCTCAGCACCCCGGCTGTTCCCTCCTCACCCAATAAACGTCCAAGTCATGGCAGAGCATCTTTGCCCTCCATCACTAAGCTGAGCCTGGTGTCTAAATCTCGTCGGGCAATGGGGCGGCGCAGCACTGTGAGCGGTGAAAGTTTGCTGTACAGCGAGAGCAGTCGACTGACTGCTGGTGCTGCCAAAGCTGCCATCCAGCAGGGGGAGCCCTCTCTATCACTGTATGGCTCCAACTCTCTCTCCATCCCCTCCAAGCCAGCTCCTCTCCTGCACTTCTCCCTGCTCTTCTCCTCTGCATGTGGCACCCTGGTGGTCAACATCCTGGGGCTCTCGGGGGCCAGTCGAAGGCGTAGCGGGGTGTTTGTCCGGGCCAGCCTTCCTCCACTCTGTCCCTCTCCTCAGCAGATAGCCTCTCGACGTCGCAGCCTCAGCCCAGAGCTCCACAGTCAGAGCTTTGTTCTGCAGGTGGGCTCTGTGGAAGAGCTGCGCACCTGCACTTTGAGATTGGCTGTCTATAGCAGGGACTTCTCAGGCCTCAGAGAGGCCGCACTGGGGGTGGTGGAGCTGCCCTGTGAGCAGATGGATTGGGAGCCTGACACCACCGCTACCTATACCAGGCAGCTCAGCCTGACTAAAAGCAAGCTGAAAAAGGTATATGGTGATTTGATTGCTTTGTTCATTTGATTTATGCATTGCAATTAAGCTTTCAAGAGCAACGAGTGCACTAAGAAAACACACAAATGTGCAGTGGAAAACATGAGTCAAAACACAGCAGACTGAAGATTAGAGGTCTTCCAAACCAAACTTCCAAAGTAGGACCTGGCTTTCAGCAACTGGACCTGAGCCCAAATGGCCCTAACAATGCAGTAAGTGTCTGCAGAGTCTAGTAAAAGTGCTGATGAGCTGCTTGCAATTTGTTTTAAGCCCACACAGAACAATTGTTGCCTTATCCAGCTCCACACCAACCCAATTTGGAAAATCTAATTGATTAAATAAAAGTTGAAAAGCTTAACTGGTAGCCTTTATTTAGGACTTGAATTCAGGACTGCAGTGCACACAAAGAGCGCAAGGAGCTGACAAACTCCTGGAAACTGGAAAAAATAGAAAATGAAGTGAAAATGCAGTACTCTTTAAAGGAAGAGTTCCACCTTCATGGCGCAGTGACTTCCTGGAGACTCCGCTGGTTACCTGACAACTTCACGGTAATGACAAGACTCCAGGTTGTCACTTCACCTGGCCAAGAAATAGTCCAGCACATAAAAACCCCATAAAACCACAATGTGATGTTTTTACACTTTGGTTTTTGTCTGGATTAAAGAATTGAGATATAACGTGAACATTCAACAATCTGAAACATGATAAGATGCATTCAAGTCAGTAGAGTATTTTGTTGCATTTTTATTGGCTGGCTAAAGATGCAGCATGTGTTTTTCATGTTATCAGACTCTCTCGTGTCCTTTTAGGTGCTGTCAGATCCAATCAAAATTTTGCACAGACCTTTGCCCCATGACAATTTAAGTCTGACCCAAACAGGAAACCATGTAAACTAGACATTTTGGAACCTGGTACGGGTTAGGTCGGGTCCTTGAGTGTCCAGGGGGCTGGAGTGCAGATTAGGGTTGACTGTATGTTTTACTGTAAGTGTGTCTGTGTGTTTCTGTGGGTGGGTGGTAGGGATTTGAACTCCTTTTTTGGGACTGCTCTACCTGATCTTAGTGTATTATCTCATTTCTTTTAAAAACCTTTTTAACAAAGTCTGCATTTTCAGTTGATTTAACAGATAGGGCAACTACACATGCAGCCCTATAAATAGTCCATATCATGTTTTATCCATGAAGGAATGTAGTGTCTAATCAGTTCTCCCATTAGCCAGTTTTCCACTGTTGTTAGTCATGGTGACATTGTTGTTAGAGACTGCAGAGCAAACAATCAGAGTGCAGAAAATTGGCAGCGTGCCCACGCTGTGCCCTCTGCGGCTCTGTTGAAACACTGCCAGAGGGCATTAATGACAGGCTTTGGAAGGAAGGGAGTCCTGGTGTTTCAGTGGATATTACTCAGTCAGTCACGATTTTTGCAAAAGAGACGTGCTACATGCTTGGTGGGGAAATCATTATAATTTCTCCCTAATACAGTTATATGGAAATCAGTTGATTGTCTCAGAGTCAAGTGCACCTCCCTACGTCCCTCCCTTCACGTCCATGTGCTGTTCGTCCTCTCCGACACATACACCATCACTTCCTTTATATCAGCTGTTGCTGGGTGTGAATGTGTGTAACTGTGAGGAAGCTGTAAACGAGCAGGGGTGCTCAGTTCAATCCAAATAATTATTTAAAGAGTGGGTGAGTAAGGAGGCTGTGCAGTCGTGACTCCAGCCTTTAATGTAGGCACTTCCCAGATTTACAGTAAAACACCAGGTTTTGTAATCAGTGTAATGGGATCAGCCGGTGTGTTGAGGATTATTCATCTGCATTACATTACTTGCGCTGACATTTCATGGGAATTGGGAGCATAACGTGGCAGCAATTTGTAGATTGTGAAATTTAGAACGAGAAGAGCCTGATCACGACAGGGCTGCTATTGATTTTCAGGCTGTTCAGCATTAGGTTCTTTTTTCTGAGCATTCCTGTTCTCTATCTTAGTTTCAGTTTCATATTCACAGTCTAACATCAGGCCTGGTAAATGGCCACGAGTGTACAAATAAGAATAAGAATAACATTAAGAATGCATCCTTAACTGATGACAGAACTGAGAATAAGTGACATATAAAGTAAAACTAAGATATCATCATATTTTGGCTATAACAAACATGTTTATGATCTGTTGCTGAAGTCCAGTTTGTTTTTGGGCAGTTTTTGAGCTATAATTGAGATCATTTTTTGTGGGTCTCTTTGGCCCACTAGATGTTCACCATACATCATGACTCACTCTTTTACTTTGGCTCCCCACAGTTTCGTGCAGAGCTGTAGTGATCAGTTGGCTTGTTTGAGCTTGTGGGCTGAGAGTAGATGCCCCCTGTTTATAAAAACCAGCATTGTTTTAATTTGCTGGACAGGCACAGTGAAACAAGCTGAAAGTTGCACAAGGTTTGGCATTATTAGCAACCCTGTCATATTACAGCTAGTCCCCCACCAGTGGGCAGAAAGTCTCCCAAACAAACAAGCTTGATATACCATTGGCTTATCATGCTGTTGTGGCTAACCTGCAAAGAGGCTGAGCATCCGATTGGAGTTGTGTTTTTTGGCTCTGCTTTGGTCTCCACCAACTCCTGAGAAAAATAACTGGGGCTTGCTGGATGTTTGCATTTCTTGACTAGTCACTAGTTTACTTTGTCAGTCTTCTTACCAACTCATTCAGTGTGAAAAAATTCACACTGGTATAAAGTAAAGATGGCGCATTTCTTTCTTGCTAACTTACAGTGCTGTTTAGCAACAGTACACTCAGTGCCACCAATTTGGAAATTGGTTAGCAGCATTATTGCAACAATACTAATAAAAACAATATTGTCGTTTATATTTTAGCTGGGCCACCTGTGGCACCCAAACTCTTTATTTCTGGACATTGTCAGCAGGTGGCAGTAACCTGAATATTGCTAAGCTTGTCAATGAAATGGTTTCAACTTTGACAAAATCTGAGGGGGAGTTGAGTGAGTGCCAATGTACCACACTAAGCTACTCACTGGCTGATAGTGTGATAGACTGCATGAGCAGCTTGTGTGAGCGTTCATCATTCCTGCATAAATAAATGAAGTAAAACCACAGGGAGATGTTTACTCAGTGTTACACTATGTTTTCCGCCTCTCTTGTGAGTCTTCCATGCTTTGGATCAGAAAGATCACTGGATGACTCACATAATCAGTTTGTTAGCATCTGTTATGTAACCCTCATTGCAAAAATAAGATTCAGGAAGTTACTTTAAACTATAGGGGCTGCCTCTCTCGAAAGATTTAGGCATATGTGAAGGTATAGCCTTCATGGGATTAATGAGCTCAACGTGCACCTCCTCCCCAAATTAGACCAAAACCATAAACAAGCCATCTCAACAAAGTTGCCCACCCAAGTATTAGTACTGGATAATGCTAATATGTTGACATAATCAACATCTGGTTCCCCGCCGTCCTATTCACTTTAATTTCAAAATCAATTATATGAAATATACCATGTTGATGCCTCCACAAAAAACAAAACAAAACAACAACCTCAGAACTCCTTTTAAAAGGCAGTTTAAGTGTGAGTGACAGTCTCTGAGGCAAAGTGCTGGTGACAGACAGAGTCAGTGAACCGAAACTCACTTGTTGCATGAAATTGCCTTCACATTCTGCTGCCTGGCTTCAGCTGGCGGGCTAACACTCAGCCAGTTGTCAGCAGTCTCACTGGACCCCAAACAATGCAAGCTAATGAGATCTGACATGAAATCAGATGGAAATTACCATCATACTTACACGTTAGCTATTACTTTTATCCAAAGTGCCTAAGTGCATAAACATCTATATTATTTTGGGATGGATGGTCCTTAACCCTGGCAGCTGCATATTAAGATGACCAATAATAGAAATTAGCTTTGAGTGAATGTAAAATGTGATACAGATTTAGCCCAGCTGAGCTTCTCAGGCAGGTCAATCCAAGATGCCTCATGAAAAAAAAATGCTTCTTTTTTTCAAATGTCCCTCAAATGAAGATAAACTAATTAAGATTAACCTGTGTCTGTACTTTGATTGGCAGCAAGTCACGGCAAATCCCTTTGAGGGGGAATTGGATGGTTGGTGCAGGCGGTATCAGTGCCTTGGTCAACTCATTCACTGCCAGAAATATAGAAACAAATTCATGAGCATGGGTTTAAAGTGCTTTACAGCTTTGAATCTGATGTATTCTCTTTCTTGGTTTCTTTCCCTGGTACTTGGCATTTCATTTCCAGCCCTGAAAAGGATGAAGGGAACATCTGCTGAGTGAAAGAAGACATTTTTCTTCGCTTCTTAATCTTTCTCTCAGTGTTTCTTTAATCCCTTGGTTTTCCTCCTTCCCCCTCTCAGAGTATGAGTTCTCAGGAAACGCTGGGTCACAGGAAGAGTTCAGTTTGTGTGCCGCGGGCTTTGGGCCAACTGTTCATCCTGCTGCAGTACCAGACACTGGCCCAGCGCATCAAGGTGATGGTCCGAAAGGCTGAGAATCTGGCCAAGCTCACACGGATCCCAGGAGCTCCAGGTATAACCAACATCTCTTCACACCCAAACAATAACATTGGTTTCTTGTCATTTCCCTCCATGACCATTCGACACCTAGTAAAATTTACATCCAATGCCAAGGTTCAATGCCAGTGCAGGAACATATGTGCTTTTTATGTAGCGTGCTGAAAAGTAAGGGCGTGGAGATCGGGGAGGTGGATGAACATGTAGCATTTGGCCTTTTTATTATTCATAATCACAATCTTTCCCTAACCCTAAACATATGGTAACTGCCATGTATATATATTGTAGAAAGCTGTTAGAATGATGTTGGTTTAGGATTTATCCTCTGGGGAACATTTAATGTCTGCACAAAATTCCATGGCAATATACCAAATAGTTTTTGAGTTATTTCAGTCTAGGCTAAAGTGGTGGACCGATCAACCGTGCCATCCCTAGAGCGGGGTGGATATTACTTTGCACTATGTAAATATTGTTAGTATACTTACACTATAAGTAGCAACGCACATGAACACACCGGCTCATAAGGTTTACAGCCTCTGTCTGTACTCTCCCCTGTTCCCCAGCCACAGTCAGGCAGACTGGATCCCTGAATGGCTTGTAGTATAATCAGATTAGGAACCAATCAGCCCGGTGTCATTTCCCCTCCAGTCTGTATCATATCTCACTGCATCTGATTTAAAGCTCTGCTTTGATGATGGTGGTTAGGAGAGGAGGAAGCAGGAGATGCTGTAAGAAGAAAACAAATGTGACGTTTTTGTTTCCCACACCTAAACTGACTGTTGTCAATTATGTGGTCCCTTTGAGTTTCAAGAATCACACATTGCTTTTTTTAGTTTTAGTAAACCTACTTAGCATGCTAGAGGATTTATGTACGAGGGAAATCATATTTTGCAAGTGATGATGCAGATTTGAAACCAGTTGTGGAAGGTACTCAGATCATTTACTTAAAGGGGACCTATTATGCTCATTTCCAGCTCTATATTTTATTCTGGGACTCCACTAGAGTAGCTTTGCATGATTCACAGTTCAAAAAACTCGTTATCTTTTAACTCTTTAAACTATCTTATACTGGCAATATACTGGCCCCATTATGCAGTCTTTAAGGTCCCCCTCCTGGGGGGGGGGACCTTGGGAAGCCTGCCGAGGGGCAGCCGTATCAAAGTCATGTTAAGTTATTGCCAATGAAAACTCAACATTTCCTGCTTTACTGCTTCATATTAAAAGCTTTTAAATGACTAAATAACGGGAGACTTTTATTGTGAAGAATTTACAGGAAATGAAATGAGTTAGCAGAGCTTCATTAGCGATGTTAAAAACCGGTCAAAACAACAACATATGGAGATATTTGGAGCTCTTTGTTCAGTGGATCAGTTAGAAATAATGCAGGGAGGAATAGTACAAGCAGAAACAGCCACAGTGATGATGATGTTTGATGAAGAGCTGCAGACGAGCAGCACACCTCCAACAGGTAAACAACTTATTTTACTTTGTCCTGCTGTGTAATGGAATAACACTCACAGCTTGTCAGCACGATTTGATTCATGGCACAGCTTGACTACCCCCAAAACAATGGAAAAATGCCAAAATGTTAGTGGAGCAAAGCAGTGAACTCACACGCTATGTGTGGATAAAGAAATCCATCACAAGCTGATGTCAGCTCAGGCTGAAAGTAGAAAAAAATGTTGGAAATTGAGCTTTCAGAGCAGCCTGAAGCCAGTGCTTTTTGCTCACAGGGATTACTTCTACATATGTTTACCTCATTATTTGACACCATGTTTAATATGAACATCTGACATTGTAACATTATATATATGACTGAAAATGAGGAAATGCACAATAAGTCCCCTTTAAGTAAAAGTAGCAATACCACAATGTAAAATTACTCCATTACAAGTAAAATTCATGCATTTAAATGATAAAAGTACTGAAGTATTATCAGCTAAATTTACTCATTTTGCAGGAAATTAGCCACTGTGGCTGTGACTGATATCAGCCGTTTAAAGGAAAGAAGAAAAAATTAAGTTCTGCCACACAAATTTTTAAAATTTTTAGACTTTTCTCTAAACTTTGCTTTTTGTGAAATATTGGAAAGTGTTACCTCTTTGGCCCTCGAAGAATTATTTATTTGGCGCTAACAACTCAAACATCTTTAACATGACAAGGAGCCACGACTACACACAGGGGTTACAAGCCTAAATGTTTGGAAACTACTGGTTTAACTTTAATTAACGTATTTTATAAGATTATCATATATTATTTCATGTAAAATCTTAATCTGAAAAGTAACTACAGCTGTCAAATAAAAGTGGTGAAGTAAAAACTACAATATTTCCTTGAACTGTCGTGGAGTAAAAGTACAAAGTAGCATAATTTTTTAATTGTATTTATAGTACTTGAGTAACATGTACTTAGTTACATTCCACCACTGTTTGGAACACTGACTGCAGAGTCCACTCACCAAAACAAGATTTTGCTGCTCCTTTTTATTAGTTGACCCTTGTAGAAAGAGACTGTTTAATATATATATGACATAAGTAGAGAAAAAAATCAGACTGTATGTAAATGCTCATTTTTTCCTCACAGACCACTATGTTGTCATCAACTTGCGTCAGGATGGGAAAGTGATTGGTACCAAGGAGACCAAAGGAGCCAGCGGTCCAAACCCCGTCTGGAATGCTCCGTTCCTGTTTGACCTGCCCTCTGGTGACATCACTCAGCTGCCATTGGTCCTCGAATTTATTGTCATGCAGGTAGGAAGTTCTACTCTATTTGGCAACCCAACTTTATAAAACAGTATATTCTGTTTTATTTTGATGTGCTGAGATAATGGTAACTGATAGTCCACTCACCAGGTGTGATAGACAGTCCAGTGAACTTCCTCACATCTACTGTTTAACATGTGTTGACCAACTTCAAGGAGTTTGTAAATGGAGAATTGGTGGGTGTAGATCAGACCAGAGTATGCAAACTAAGTACTGACATGATGATACAAACCCTTCCAGACAAATTCCATATTTCTGTGACATTTAATGCAGTTATCTCCATGTTTCTACAGGGCCGTCTCTACACTAAGAGCAGCGTTCTGGGTCGTGTGTTGATTGGCAGTGATGTTTCGGAGGCAGGACAGGGACACTGGAAGGAAATGTGCAGTCGGGGGCAAATCGAGACAGCTCGCTGGCACACCATCCAGTCCGATGTGCTGTAGGACTGATTGACAGACCGTGGGAGTGGGTTCCTCTCCTTCTGCTGCTCAGTGAGTGAAACACAGGGAGGTGGAGTAATGTGGAAATAATGTGCACACTCCTCCCTGCTCCCAAAGTATTTATTTTTAGTTCTGTTGTGGATTTTTGCAAGCTATGTCAACTTTTAGTTTTCCATGTCTTCTGTCAACAAGCAATGGTTATAAATGAATTACCTGGTAACAGCTATAGGGAAAGACTGGCAGCATTAGTAGCTGCTCCTCACATATTCCAGATAGTCTACGTGTATCCACAGGGCTGTGGAGGGAGAAGCACCGATAACTGTATGGCAGAGGCTGTGAGGAGGGTTGTGCGGCAGCTTTCTCCTTATCAACAGTATTCTACATTCCTGCATTGCCTTTGTGATTATTTCCAATGTGACTTTTCAAAACTGTAGCCTGTAAAACTGTATCATCCTGGTTGTATGCAACTCGTGTTGATGTTGTGAACCTGTTTGTATTGTACCCAGAGGCTACAAATGTTAATGTTGACTAGAAATAGTTGGATTTTCAAAAGTTTGCAAAGTTACGGAGCATATATGTTGCCACCCTGCTCCTGGTTTGCTGTGGTGTACTGTGTACTGTATTTGTGCAGATTCTGTAAACACCTCTCCTTAATAATGTCTTATATTCAGTATGAGGCCATTATAGTGGCCTTGCTTTAAGTGGCGTGTCTGCTGATTTATTCCTTTTTTTCAGTCCCCAAGAGGGGAAAAAAAAAATTGTTCTCTTTTCAGCTACTGGAAGTTAAAATAAACATGTGGGGTTGCAGTTTTTTCTGTTTTCTGCAGTTGACCTACTAATGTGTGGTACATACAGTGCCACACCTTCCCATTCACTTAAATGAGGAAGTGTGTCCAAACTTTTGGTACTGTAAATAATGAAAAATTGTTATAATTACAATTGTATCCCACACGTATGCAGAAAAGATTTATACAACAATAAAGTATTTTTCTGACAACCACATTATATTTTGGCCGGCTATTTATCACATACATAGATAAATCTTTTTTTGCATTCTCCCATTATTGTACGCACTGTATCTTCCTTTTTGAAGTGAACACATAGTAATATTATAGTTTCAGGGTGAACACAACAGTACCCAGACTAAAGATGTAAGAAATGTCTTTTCATTTGTTCCTTATAACACTTTAATTAGAAAGGAATTGTTGTGTTGCATTTGTATGTACAGTATATCATGTCGATGCCTGCTTGTGGCATGTATTGTCTCAGTTGTATATGAATGTCTTTGCTTTTAAAAGGGAACAATTTCACAAATGTGAGAATTCAAAATAAATGGAAATATTAAATGATTTTGCCTAACTGATGTGGATTTTATTGAGGTTGGGTACTCCAGAGATTCTGGCTATGTTCAAGTCGGCTAACTCATCAGAGCATATAGTAGAAAAACTGTGACCTATGACCTTGATGGTGTATTTAAAGACAATTAGACAACCCAGATTTGAAACTGTTGGGATGCACTGTATTCATGAGCTACATTATATTGCTGAAAAATAAACAAATAAACAAACTGTGTTGTTAGACAATGTCAATTGTGTCAATTTATAAAGGTGAAGAAAATGTTCAATCAAAGCAACATTTAAACCTACAGTGCCGAACTTTTAGATCTAAATAAACATCCGTTACATTCAAGCCCAAATGAGTTCACACAATGCTGATTATCTATCACCGCCAGTTTTTAAATCTCATGTCGGGCGCAACATTCTGGCCATTTGGTCATTAATGTTCTAGACTTCTAGACTTTCCAAATGTTTTCAGACTGAATGGATCAAATTGTGATAGTGAAACGAGTCATTTCATGGGGGTTGTGTGACGGTCAAAACAATTTATCCACTGTTTTACAACCGAAAAAGTAGGTTACAGCCAGTGGTGTACTGGCCATAGCGCATACTGGGACAAATCCTGGTGGGCTGGTGTACTGACAACTGTTCCAGACCAAGTAAGGCTGTGGCTGAGTGTATTTTATTGCTCATGAATTCAACTTTTCATTAAGAAAAGTGTTACTTCTTCTTTCATAGCCTTGCTTTAAGCTGAACAGCGGTCTGTAATGACGATGTGACAGAGACAGTGAATAACTGAACAACTCCTCAGACATTATGGCCAGTATGGTGATTTTATTAGGGTATGTGGATATTTTCTGCCTTCTCCACAGCTTGAAGCCCTGCATTCAATAAAATAAAAATCAAATAAACTCAATCAGACGTAATTGTAACTATGAGCCCACAGAGACAGTAATTGATTAACAGTGGACCAACTCCAAAACATGTCAATCAATTCAAGTCTGCTGCTCTAATTCGAGCTTGCAGAGACAGTATTTTTATAGATATTGACATCACTGGAACAGCATGATAAAAATTCAGTTTTAAAGCAGAATTTCCCTTTGAGTCCTTTTCATATTCCTGACTCATATGCAAACCTTTCCCCAGGCCCCATAATCCCTTCCTGGTGGATTTTTCACCTTGCATCCATTCAAATCATCTGGTCCTGACAGATGTTGTGGCAAATATATGTTTCATGACTAAATCTTTTCGTCATTGTTTCCTGTTCACAGTAGGTGACATCCCTCCTGATAGTTATAAACATCCATATGATGTGCAATCCAATGATGATGTAATCGAACTCCTAGGGTGATCTTACATCATATCAAATCACCCAACTGATGCAATTACTGCCACACTCACACACATAGAAGCAGTAAGGCTCACACTCTCATTGAAAGTCACGTCTTTAGTCCTTCTGAGTCCGAAAACCATCACAATGTAGAAATTTGTATCTCATGGGCGCAGCTGGATGGGAAAACACATTCTCACACTTAATTACCCTCACCATATCAAGTCATGCTTCCCATTCAGATTTTTGAACCCCTTTCTTTGCAAATTCATGGTTCCTTTCCTGACTGTAACCGGCTTAAAGTATCACTTCTGTCCCTGAATTGAGGTCCAGAAACCTCCAGAAGACCATGAAGTTACTGAGAGGGTCCTTATTAAAATCATCATTATTATTATTATTATTATTTTGACTGTTGTTTTATACATTATATTTATTTTGAATTTAGCTAAATATTATTTTAGCAATTTTTTTATTTCCTTTGCCCAACTGTGGTTATCTTCTACAAGCTGCCCCTGGAATTTTCTTGTAAACAAATAAAAGTTTTGTTTACATTGTAAATAGACATACATCATGTGCATCCTTGAGGTCTAACAAACATGTTGAATACATTTCTTTTCTCATAAAACATTTGCAGAGCCATTTTTTGAAATATTTTAAATGGTGATTTGTTTACATCCATATTTATGTTCATGTCTAGAGGGTAACTCTAGATTTGCAAAACTCTTGCATGCTGCTTCAAAATATTCTTGTGTCACTGTTTTATGATGTGATAGCACCGTGGTTAAGGTCTGGTTAGGTTTAGGCACAAAAACCACTTGGTTAGGTTTATGGAAAGATCATGGTTTGGGTTAAAATGACCACTTGAAACGTGGCGTGGGTTAAAGTTACTACTTCTTTACAAATTTCGCGAGAGTTTTCACAAATTGTTTTACCATCGAGACATGTCCAATGTTGACCTGTTAGCAGTTTTCTTCTTTTACTGTCTTTATTGGTGCATTGCTACATTTCTTGGCACCTTACGCCACCACCTGTTGATCAGTTGAACAGTGTGAAACAACAAAAATGATGAAAACACCCACATGACCCACCACAGCGCTACTAGTTGTCAGAAACACCACAGGATACCTTTAATAAATTCACTCAGTAAAATAAAGTCAATCTTGGCCTAAAACAAAAGTGTTCTGAAGGAAACTTTGACATGAAAATGTCTCTAAACTCCTGTCTCAGAATAATTGGGATACTGTATTTGAAAACAGATTCAATCCATAGCTATTATTTCTCATACCCATCTTCAGAAAAGGAATCACTGATGACTTCACAATGTTGACTGTATTGAACTGAATGCAAGCAAATATTTTTCCCAAGATGCTTCTGTGGAGCTCGGGAGTAAAATCCTTTAAACATGAAAGCACAAAAATACTGCACATCCTGTTTAGTGTAAAGGATATGAAATAAAAATCCTGGCATGAGGCTGTAAAGGATTTGATACAGACACGCCTCTCTTTCTTCATTCCTCTGATCTGCCCACTCTCCTGGGGGAGGCTAGCTAAATGAGATTTTGCTGATCTATCCGCAGTGCCTCCTCTCTGTGTGGGTCTGCAGCTCCTCTGCCACTGTTACAAACAGGCATCTAAACAGCCTAAGTGGAGAATATGGGGTTCCCTGGATCAGCGGCTTCAGCACAGAGCATTTAATACCATTACTGAAAACATCAACAAAGGAAGGAGTGAGAGACTTATAGAGTTGATTAATCACCCACTGATGCTTTATAAATCAAGTATAAACCATAATGAGAATAATTTTGAGTCAGTTGTTTTCTCCTCCTGTATAGACTTGCTTTGTATTTTTACCTCTTTAGTTCATCAGGAAAACCTCTCCAATGGACCTCTGATCCATTGGAGTACTGAACAGCATCTAGACAACAGTCCATGTTGTAGCTATTTACAGTATAAACATTTACAACTGCAGACTTGATGAATGGAAAAACCCTTTATCAATGAGCAAACTAGCTTTTGCTAATGGCTTATTATTTTAGAAACTCAGCATTTATTTATGACTTCATTAATATATCTTGATAAGCTGCTCATTATTGTGTCACATATTGTGCTGAAAGATTAACAGCGGAAACAGACGTAAAAGCTACAGTTTTTTGTGCTGTTTATTCTACACGTCTTGTCAGTGAACACCGACGCATGGCGTGTTTCAAGTTCTCTCATGTGAAGAATCAATTATGGAAAAAACAAAAAAACTTTTTGGAGACTGACGTCATGTTTACTTCCATACAAACACAGCTAAGTCTGCCCCCCACCGACCCACCCCCCATTAAATAGCAGTCACTGACTCATAGTCCCTGAACAACCACAACTCTGGTCTGTCTGTTGACTGTGTGTTGGCGCTATTGATCCACATGTGCTAGCTTGTCCACCTGTCTGTTCTCTGACTGCCCTCTGGGTCAAAGCACTTATTAGTAGTGTTATTTCCCCTCCAAAAGAGTGTACAGAATGTAATGACACAGTCTCATTTGTGTTTGTGTGAGGGTACATGCATCACTGATGGCTGTGTGAGCAAATATCATGCGTGGTTTATGTACTGTGAAACATTAGCATAGAAACTATCTGTGTGTGGGCAAAAATATGCTAATGATTGAGGAACTAATGATCTCTACCCTAACAGACTCCTAACATCTTCCACACAGCACTGCAGGCTGCATTTGTGACTCATTCTTTAGTCCAACGCTGCTTCAGTTGCCTTCGCTAGACCCACGGTCTGACATTTACTGCCTGTCACTATGCACCTGCTTTCATCTGAAGAGACAGCAGGGCCTTTCTGTTCTGGGGTAAAGGGGACATGTCCTCCTTCTCTGTGAAACTACAGCAAATTGGATGCTGAGGCATGCCACCCACATACTCAAACCAACTGTTTTCCAGCGCTGCGGTGACAAAGAGGTTAAAAACTTTCAGTGTCTTCTTAAGGAACACAGGAAAAAGTCCATCTAGACTAAACAAACAACTTCCCACACACTGTCTCATCACTTTTATTTAATACTGAAACTGAGTTTCTTCACACTGTCATAGAGGTCTAATGACAAATGATGACAAAAACTGTTGGCGGTTGGTTGGTTCACAACTTTAGTCCATATCTAAACAACTATTTTATAGGTTAACATGAAATTTTTTACAGACATTCAAGGAATCCTGATGATTTCACTAAACCTGTGACTTTTCCTCTAGTGCTATCATAGGTTGACATCTTTGTTTCATAGTGATATATCTCAACAACTATTTGTTGGATGACATTTGGTTCAGACATTCATGCCCCCTTCAGGATGAATTGTAATAAGTAAGTGTCTTAACTTTTCATCTAGCATCATCATCAGGTCAAACATTTAATTTGTTCAATAATTTGGTTAATGACCAAATAAGATAAGTGGGAGTAAACTAGTAACTGACAGAACATATGAGTAATATCATCAGGTGTGAGCTCCATTCTGACACAGATATGGACACTCATCAGCAAATAAATACAGCAAGCCCACCTATTTATTTATTTTTGACATATTTATCCTTTTTGTTTGTTTTGTTCTTTCCACTCCCTACTTTTCTTTAACTTTAATATTATTTATCTATTTCCCTACAGGCACATATGTAGATGAGCAGAGGGGTATAAGGACATTTAAATACACACTGACTTTAAGGGTATATGTGCACATATATATGGGTATAAGTAGGAATATACCACTATTGTTGTTTTATGTTTTTTTTGTTGTTTTTTTTCTTTTTCCTAACTATTATTATTTTCTTTTATTCTTCTTTTCCATTCCCTTGGCTCTTAATGTTAAAAACTTGAACGTGAAGGAAAGCTGGTCATGCTGTATACTTGTTCCAAATAAAAATAAAAAAATTAAATAAAGAAATAAATAAAATGCAGAGTTACCTCATTACTGTTGTCTACCTTCAGGCTGATTCACCTCCCTGTGTCTCACCTCATCTTGGCCACATATATTGATTGTGCTCTGCTTCCACTCAACACCCAGATCAATAGGAGTGGCGTACCCCAGGAGTAAACAGGCTGTCAGGAACCTCTCCTGTCATCCTGTTGTAGTTTACATAAATGCCCTGTGGACCCAGTTAAAAATTGGCAAAGCACTGCACTGCACAATAACAGACAGACTAACAATATAGATAAAGAACAAGAGTTTTTCTCTGCTGTTTTTGGGGAAAGTTTAAGAAAACAATAGAGGAAACAATGGAGGAATTTTATGAAGAAATATGGTTTTTAAAAGTGTATTTTGGGATGAGGGGGACCATATGTCTTCTTAATTTGTGTCCAAATGAAACCCAAACCATCAAATGAACAAATCACTTTTTGGATGAGTGATTAGAGGAAATGTGCAGGATTTCTAAAAGTGTTTACCACAAATGTGATTTAATGTTGTGGTCTGTCTATTGGCCAAAACAAGAATTAAATGTGGACTATCTGTATGTATGAACATTCATGCAGCACAGAATCTAATGGGATATGACAATTTTAAAAAGAGCAACATGCCAAGATGACTCTATTGATGGAATAAGTTTTAGGCCACACTCCATAAAGTTTGTTTGGCATAGTTTAGTGGGACAAGATACTGTAAGTGTACAAACAGTACCAGAAATGATTCATCTGAGTTTTATTTGGGAAACTTTTTAATCACATTAGGGTATTGGCTCACATATCAGACAGTTCCAGCTCGCTGGATGTGGGCCCAAATATGTCTAGCTGATCAAGCTGCAACACATTCTTAAATCCTAATGATCTCTCTAGGAAATGTCTTTGAGTTCTGGGCAGAGATTTGAGATACTAAATATACTAAAGATACTAAATGTGAGTATTTTATGGCTATTTTCTGCCTTCATTAGAGAGATTAGAGAGATACTGTTTAGTCTTTTCAGAATTCTGATCAGTATAAGAGGCTTGGCATCACCTTCTTGAAAATCTTCCAGTTCAACCAGAGCCTCTTTGGCCAGCTGCCTGCTGATTTTCCTTTTTTCTTCTTACTTGTAACGCTCGATGCTGCAGTTGGTGGTGGCTGTTTTTTAAAAGAAAAAAAAATTACTTTCTGTGGATTTAAAAGTTATAGAGTTTTCGCTTTACTGTCAGTGTGTCCCAGAAACTCACTTTTCTGCTCAAGCTGCACAAATTTCACCATCAGTGCAAGAAAAAGAAGACAGAAGAGATCAGACATCTTTATGTATAAGACACATGTACAATATCATAACAATTTATATGGTATTTTCTATTGGGGTGGGCTTGAAAGATAGTTCTTACCTGATATTTACAATCTTTTAATTACATTTGATGATGTCTACAGTTTGACTGCGTTAAAAAACTGTCACATACTCTGATGGGTCTGAGATGCCTCTGCATCCTTTAATATACTCACAGTTCTGCCACCAGTGCACAGAGTCCAGAGGCACAGAGAGTCCGCAGTGTGATTCTAAATGTCGAGTCACTGGACTCAGCATGCTGTAACTCAACTGCTTATGAAAAACACTGTTTGCTAGTGGGGGAGCTATATGCAGTTGTGCCAAGTCTTTACTTATTCTCATAATGTCACATCATGTACATAAAGCAATTGCGACTATTTTAACTGGCTTTAAGCAGGTTGCTGGCTGGTTATCAGAAACATAGCAGGAAAATCAGAGAATATAGCTGGAATATTTCCAGTAAGTATAGAGACAAACTAACGAGGAGCAATTAGGAGCAGCTGGGGAGTAATCAGGACAATGCAGGGCAGCTGCAGAGGGTCCAGTCTCCCACTGGGTCATAAAAGATACAATTTCTACTTATATTACTATGTGAACAACACACAGTTCTATGTCTATAGACACAGCTCCATCATAAAACACTGAACACTGGGTGGCTCAGAACACTTTCTAATATAATGAGCAAAGCTTATATCTTTAATAATCTACTTGTTGTAATCATTAAAAATGACTTTCAGTTTCTGAAAAATAAGGTTTTCATTATACTAATAAAATTATGTTATTTGTTTATTATTGTTCCTTAAAAATCACACAAGCCTGACTACAAGCATGTTATGAAATACTAACTAGGCGTTTTTTCCCAGTAAAGATTTTGACATGTCCCAGTAGGAAAAGCACAGTAGTTAATGCAATTATGATGACTGAACTCCATTTAGTTGCTTCCATTTCAGGGTGCTGGTATTGTGCACGCTGGCTCACTGTCACACTGTCGTGACTTACTTGAACACACTTGAATAGAACAGAGCCATCGTTAATGTTATTAGTAACAGCTGCGCTTTTCCTACAAACTATGACAAGTCAAAATGTCTGCTTTTCAGTCAACACACAGTACTAACTGTTATGGTAACTCTTCTTGCTTTATCTCTCCTTATGAATACATTGAAGACCATGTTTCAAAGTAAGCTTACGCACCAAAATCAATTTTTAGAAAAAGAAACCACAATAAACTGAAAATCTAAGTTGTCGTAATAGTGGTGATACTGTTAGTGAAGTACATTCCAATTCATTTAAAAATTGTGGTCATGAAAAATTGAGTACTGTATTTAGGCAAGATGCTACACTGTTAATACGTCAACATTTAGTTACAATCAGTGACTTAATGTACACATTAAGAATTAAAGCTCAAAGCTGCTACACAGACATTAATTACATTAAAGGTTATCCATCAAAAAAAAAGTTAAAGTTAATAAGAATAAGTGGATATTAGATTTGAGAGCATTGTTCTTTAAATAAATAAATAAATCTAGAGCAGAACAAAACTTGCATTTTCTTTTTATTTTCATCTTATAAAAAGAGGAAAAAGCTATCTTTGTGACAATATAAGCAAGTTTAAACCTTTTAAGAAAACATTTACATTAATTTAGGTGCTTGATCTGTCTTGATCTGACATATGTTTTCCTTGTTTCCAGACTGTGGTGGGAACTATTTGACCATGATTCATATTAAAACTGCTTGAACGTTGCCCTCTTGTGGATCTCTGAGGTGAAGCATCTGCTGGCTGAAACTTTAACTGAACTAAACAACCTGTAAAACATGGTTTTCGCTGTTGAGAAACTTTCATCTGCAGCAGCCAGAACCGGGTCACGTCACAGCACGCGTCAAATATAACTGCAGAACGGTTTGTTATGTGCGTCTGTGTCCTTGTACGCACGTAATAAACCCAGCTCTGATTCATCAGACAGAGGAAAGCTGGTCTCTGGTTTCTCTAACTACACGCACATACACACACGACTGGATTGCTGTGAAGTAAATAGCATCAAAGGCCTGGCTGTCGCTCTGCGTCTGCAGGTGAAGGCTGCTGTCTCCACTGCAGTAATACAATAATGCCATATTTGAGCTACATTATGTAAAAACAAACGCACCCTGCCTCTCTGCTCTTTGAAGGCAAAATCCTTGTGTGAGTGAATGCACGTGGATGTAAAGTGCGAGACAATGCGTGTGCATGGACCTGCGTGGGTGTGTATGTGTGTGTGAGTGACTCCACTGTCAGCCCTCACATCTGGAGCCCACTACAGACCTGGTGGAGGATCAGAGAACCAGAGCTGAGATCAGATCTGCCTCTTTTCTTTTTATTAGAGCTCTCTGTGACCATGATTAATGAATGCTCCATCACAGTTAGACCAGCTTTCACGCCCTCTCGTACCGGTTCACAACGCTGACCCCTCAGGCTTAGGTTGCTCAGGGCCCCGAAATCACAACATGGTCAGAGGTCTCGAGTCCGCCAGTGCTGGATCAAATGCCTGCTGGATCGAAACAGACGGGGACTTTGCTCAGGTTGCTAGATGTGTGTGTGTGTGTGAGTGGGAGACAGACAGGGGAAGAATATAACACTCTCACAAACAAGGGTCTCTGAAGGCCTGCTCAACTAATTTAGAGAAAAATACATTTCATAAAGGCATTCATGTGTTGTTTTCTCCTTGAAACGCTGCATCCTCATCTCTTTGCATCACTTTGATTTCACTTTCGTCCTTGAACAGAATGAGTTCAGGTTGTAAAGCATTTCCTGCGACTACATCCCAACACACGCACTGAACACGCATACCTTCATACACATAATATATCTACACTACAACAACATGTCCCTGCTGAGCATTCAGTGGGACAGCATGGTGCCGAGTGCGACTGCAGCTGCAGGGAGGGCTGGCCAGAGCTACAATGAAGATGTGTTAAAAGACTGCATGGCCTAAATATTCCAGAGCAGCTGGACTCAGTATGCCTCTCTCTTCTCTGTGTAAACAAAGGGCCGGGCAACGTTAAGCAAAAACACATGAGACTCGTTTCTATTCAAACTATCTCCATTGTTGTGTTTTTACTGACAAGCCCTTCTGCACGAGAAGGCATTTTTGAACTGAACAAAATGTTGAGAGGTTTGAGGATGCTGTGAAAGGGTGCTATTAGTGGTGTTTCACCCCGAAGGATTTCAGACCATTTGGGGGCGCCTCGTTTTTTTAGATTTTCTTTTAAAAGAAGCAAAGAAAGAAGAGAAAAATCGTGACTGTGACCACATCCAATCCAAATTAGAATTATTATCTGAACATTACAGTGTCAGGATGTTGTGAAAATGAGCAAATTGTGAGGATGTTTTTGAAGCTTTTTCCAGTCTTCGTGCTGGCTGTAGCTTTACTCTTTGTCAGGGCCATACCCTTGATCTTGTTTTATCTTATGGTCTCTACATTATCTGACTTGTATTGATCCATTGTTTTTCTGATCACTATTTTATATGTTTTAATTTGGTTTTACCTCTTTGTTTCAGCTGCTCACGTACACAGTTATGGTCTAGAGTTTTTAATTCTAGCTCTGCCAATATTTTTAGTAAAGCCTGTAACACTATCCCTTGTGAGATAGAGCCCTTATTATCAGTTGATGTGCATCTAACTAATTTCACTATCAACTGCAATTCCATCCTTGATGATGATGATGATAACGTAAATGTTGTGAAGCAGAGCGTCAGTGGAAGGCTCCCTGGCCACCACAAAGCTCTGATGAAGCTCTTTAATGTTTTAAAACTCTTGACTTTTCCCATCTCATTGAATCTAATATTTCTAATCCCAAAGTGCTTTTTAACATTGTAAGCTGTGCCACTGGCGCTCCCTCTGTAGACGCTACTCCTGAAACCTAAACTTTTTTACTCAAAAGATTTCCTTCATTCATCGGAGTATTACCTCACCTGTCTGTCTGTTAGGCCCAATACTCGTTTTGATCTCTTCAACCTTGTCTCTCAACTGACATATTGTCAACAAAATGAACCCTTCCTCCTGTCCTCTGGACATTCTACCCCTTTGATTTTTTAAAAGTTTTTATAATGAGCATTTTAAATAGCTCCCTTTCTTCTGGTACTGTGCGCTGACAGGACTTTCTGTGTTGGTATTGCTGAGTCTAGGTCTTCCACCTTTAGGCTGCATTGAGGGGTTCCTCAGGGTTCAGTGCTTGGCCCGATTCTGTTCACAATTTATATGCTGCCTTTGGGACATCTCATAAGATCACACAACATCAGTTTCCATTTTTGCGCAGGTTTACCTCAGCTGTGACCCCAATAACTTCAATGACATGTTTTTGCATAAAAAATATAAACTGTCTTGAGGACATTCATAAATGGATGGCTCAAAATTTCCTTCAACTCATCTCAAAAAGGACTGAGATACTTCTATTTGGCACTGACTCCTTCCAACATTCAAATTACAAACATACTGGGTTCATACTGTCATCTTATTACTCCACAGTGTTTTAATTGACGACAACCTAAATTTGAACAGCCATATCAAATCTGTCATACAGCCATGCTTTTTGCAGCTTAGGAAATTCTCTACAGTTAAGCCATTTCTGTCTACCAAAAACCTTGAAACAATCATTCATGCTTTCATTTCATCACGGCTAGACTACAACTCCCTTTTCTCGGTCTGCAGCAAAAAGTCTCTCTTCTCTCTACAATTAATCCAAAATGCAGCCGCCAGGATTTTAACAGGTACCAGAAAACGCGAGCACGTTACACCCATCCTTTCTTCTTTGCACTGGCTGCCTGTTAGTTTTAGAGTTGATTTTAAAATTTTACTTCTCACTTTTAAAGCCTGGAAAGTCTCACCTTTTAACTCCCCATGTGCCGTCCCGGGCCCTGAGGTCCTCAAATGCTGCTCTTCCGGTGGTTCCTAAATCCAGACTGAAAACCAAAGATGACCATTTACCATCAGGGCCCCCAGACTTTGGAACAACCTTCCAGAGGAGATATAGTGAAGTCTATCTCTTCATTTAAGTCTCTTACTGAGATCCTTCTATCTTACCTTTCCCACACCATTTGTTTTATTGGTTTTTTTTGTTTATTACTGCATTTTATGTCTTATTGCTTTATTTTATTTACTGTTTTATTGATGGTGCTATTGTTCTTATTGTTTTTACAATTGACACTTTCACGATTCCTGTTGTTTATTGTTTTTACCCTGTAAAGCACCTTGTAAACCTTGTTTTGGAAAGGTGCTATACAAATAAAGTTTATTATTATTATTATCATCACATGTTGCTCGAGGATTATATCACTAGTTGTTTAGGGAGAGGAATATATTTCTGATGTACTTCATTGATCTAGATAAGACAGCTATTACTGATAGAGTAGTTTGAATATCGACGTTACTGAATGCTAGTTTTACAGTTGATTATAAATTTCAGATTGATATATTCTTCTCTAAAAGGGGATCTACATTACATTCAAAAATTAAAAAAAGATCATTGTTGGTTCGTGAATGCCACATATTGATACACATGCACTGTAACTACTACTAATCAGTCTGTTCTACACCACACTCCCAGCCAGCACACTGCGTCAACTCTGCGTCACCTCAGCTCTGTTCGCCTGCCAGGGGAAATAAATAAATAGCAGTAAACCAGTAATGGAAGTCAGATGATTATGTGACAATGATGTTACAGGAAACACTTGAGGCTCAACATGTGATGCACAGAAGGTCAGTTCTACATTTGAAGAGTTTCCAAAGTGTGATACTGCAAAAAAGGAAAAGAAAACAAAGCATCAGACAAGATTTTATATCTCCAGTCTTTAAGAGCTTTATTGCTTTATTGCTTTGAATTAAATGAAATCACAGCTCATTATGTCTTAGTCAGCTTGATCACAAACTTGCAATATTTATTAGGGAGAGCACAAAGTCTCAGATCAAAAACATGGCACCCAGACAACAGATGATGTGATAAATATTTCCATGTCACATGATAATGTATGACATACAGAGAGGCAAAGAGCCAAAGATAAAAGCAGAATTTATATTGTTCTGGTTAAATCAGGCAGTTAGTGTGTGTCTATTGTCATGACTATGTCCCTGTCAACCTGGAAGAGCCTGTCTCAGATCCTATTAACCCCTTTTGTTGCACATTAACCCCTTTCATGCCTTTGCTCTGTATCATAGTGGGAGGTAGATGTCAGGCTGGGCAGGGATACAGACCACACAGATGTGCCTATCTGTTCACAGTCCTGTACTACACACACACACACACACACACACACACACACATATACGGCTGTCTGTGTCTCATGAGAGGCACTAAATTCTCACCCCTTTCTGTGATGTTTATGTAATTAACTTCACACAACATCAGTCTTTATATGTGAAAGCTCAGTTTGACAGAGTTGGGAAAAACCCTTACTTTCTCTCTTTGTCTCCTGGACTCAAAGAAAGTTCTTGTAAGACAAGATGGTTTGTTTCTAAAAAATGAAAAAATTTAAATAAATGATTACCATTAACTTATTATTATTATTAAATTAATAGAAAATTGAAATCACAAGCCTGATGATTAGAGAAGAGGGCATGTATCTGGTTACTTGGCAGTATGCACAGTTGGTTAATTCTTGAGGTAAAGTAAATGACAACATTTTCTATTTTCTTACCAGCCGCTGCTGTTGCTGTCCTTGAAAAAAGGTACAACATTTCAAATTTTACCAATGGGAAGGCAGTGCAGGTAACAATATGAGGCATACCTAAGAAATTATAGCAACAGTGCAGTAACTGTTGCAAATAGGCATGAAATAAGCACAAATAAGTTTGTTTTTTGCGTTTTTATTACCATCGAAAAGGATCGCCAAGAACAGATAAACAGATAATAAAATATCCTACTGAGTTATTTTCAATACAATAAAAATAATGTTGGCCTTTATAGGCTACTGTTTCACTTCTGTAAAACCAAACACATGCAGATGTTTTAATGAGAAATGTCTCAATCATGTCTCCAATTTTTAAAAATTGGGGTGTTCTGATGTTGGCACAGTCCTAGACATCATTTGATCACACCATACACACATGTGAGCACACATAGAAATGGTGCTTTAACTTTTTACCTGGATGAAAAACTGATCATCAGAAGACTTATATGTTCCAAATAGTGAATATGATATTATACATATGTAATGGCTCCTCTGCTGTTTGTGCTGTTGACCGCAGAAGAAGATGAGTTGCAACTAAAAGGGTCAATTTCAAAATGCAAAATCATTCCAAGAATTTTTTGAAGATCACGACTTGATGATGTCTTACAGTGTAAGAGTATTTAGGGGAGTATTTGTGTTTTTCCTGCCTTTCTCACTTCAAAAGGCATGAGCTAGACAGACAGCTATATTATGTTACAGACCTCCACTGATGGCTTTCAACAACTGATCTTCAGCACACCCTGCAGCAGACCGACTGCCGCTCTTTATCACATGGTTTTGATAAACGAGAGATTGAATGCTTTTAATTCATCCCTGCGTGTACAAATCATTTTCCGTTAATGACACAACTTCCTTGGTACTTGCATTCTGCATATTACTGCGATGACGGTCCATTCAAGCACCATATTTACAAGGAACAGTAAAGACAGCCGAATAATAAAACCGAACATTTACACAGAGCAATTTGAGGGCTTTACCACAAGAGGTTTGCCCGCTGTCCCCATCTGCTCCAGCTTACTGGTACCTTTACAGTTTTAAAATCACCACTTCCCACCCCTTTACAAATGGCCTGTTCTGTAGAATAAAGCCGGCCTTGTTAAAGACTGCAGATTTTATTTGTTGCCTGAAGTCCAATTTGTTCAGTATTTGTTTATATTGCATCTCACATATCTTAGTTGGGCTCTCAGTGCCTCTGTCAGGTCTCCAAGGTTTGACCTGTAAATCTACAGGGACAAGTGCCTCGTCGTCCTCATAAAGGAAATTATGGGAGGCTTTTTTTTTTTATTTGGGTCAGTGACCATGGGAACACTACAGGTCTGTCTTATATGTTCAGCCTGTATTCTGTTAGTAAGGCAAGTCGAAGGAAATTGTAAAACAACAGGTAGTTTCAACCAAACAATTTGATTGGCCAAAGACGTGATCCAGTCGTACTGATAATTCTCCATAAACAGAGCTAGTGTTGCTTTATAAACAAGAAAGCAGTTCCCATGCTTAGTCTTGAGGTAAACAGTAAACCTAAGTTTATTTTAATGTGGATTGTAAATCCCCTTTTAGAACAGCTGCCCTGTTGTGATTAGAGAAGCATTTCAACGGATGTCTTTATGAGTAGGAATTAAAAAGGTTAACTCTGTCATTTTAACTTTGCAATATTACATGTTGTGATACAGCATCTTAAGGCTGTGGTTGTTAGTTAGACTTTAGGTTTCTGCTGAAGAGATTTCAGTTTTTATGTCCTGTTTCCTCGTCTTGTGTGCACTTGTGTGGAGACGCAAAAAGACAGCGCAGGCCGTTTGTTCAAATGCTTAAAATGATATCAGTGCGAGTAATTATTGTCCTCTCTCAGAAGCAAAGGCGGGAGTAGTGTAATGTTGTTATAATGCTGAGAAAGTGTGTGGGGAGGCAGATGGTTAGGAGTACAAAGTGTCTGACTGCGATTTGTATCTACCGGCTACTAATGTTAGTTTCTTTTAACATTACCGTGATTTTTCCCTAACATTAACCGCGTGTTACTTACCTAAATTATAAAACAGAATTCAATTCAGAAACAGAATTCTAACGATGAGGCTTTTGCCATAACAATACTGGCCGTTTGCGAAGGCACTGACAAACACATTTTTATAGGTATGAGAAAGAGTAAGAGTATATGGGTGCATGTTGTTTCTTTTAATTTCAGGTTGTGACCAAGTGTCATTGGCATCATCTCCCTTTGTGGTCCCTGATTTTACTCCTTTCTTTGCAGTGTTGGAAAGTAACACATTACTTAGTAATGCTTTACAGTAATGTGATTACTTTTTCTTAGTATCAACTTAAGAATTGCAACTTGAAATCTAGTAATTAAATCTAGTTACTAATCCCAGTGCTGTTGCGTTACTTTAACATTTTGGGAGTTGGCTTGTTGCTGTCTTACCAGGAGTTGGTGGAGGGTTGGTTTTACCATCCTAAAAACTGATTCTTTCTCTTCGAGCCCATTTTCACTGAAGCTCTGACAATGCAGTGTGTGTTTTCTGTTTTTTCATTTTCCTATTTTTCTCACTTTAAATGTGTGCAGCCTGCGAAATTCTGACAGTGATTATGAGTGATACAAATACCTCTGAGTTAACTAAATACCTCACAGGGCACTCATTGCTGTGACTGTGGGTACAAACAGTGATGCAACACATATAATGTGCAGCTGTCCATAATTGATGCAGGGAGAGAGAGCCTGTTATTTTTCTCTTTGTAGAATTTTAGAGCACTTACGATAAACACGCTTACGTCACACACACATACTTTACAGATCATTTGCTAAAAGTGTGTGGTAGCAAGACCTCACATACAGGGAATAAGATTTACTGCTCTAATTAGAATTACCTGTCACCGTTATTCATCTGGTTGATCTGATTTGCTCTAGGTTTTCTAGGAAGAACAACTCCATTTAATTAAAGCGTGGCGATTAACTAGAGAAGCCTGGTGCTGTGCGGACAGTGAGCAGACCTCGGCTTCAGCTCACCATTCACTGTACCATTACTGGGAGAAAAATTGGCCTCCTGCCCCATTAGTCGCCCCCTCTCTGTTCCCTTTGGGGCAACGTCACCTCTACAGTCAGTTAAGACATGAAATATTTCCCTTGAGTGTGAACGGGATGATTAAAAATCCTGTCTCGTCCATTGTGTGTGTCCTGCCACCATCTCTGTGTGACTTACTGCATGTAGGAATGCTTGTCCCAGGCCACACAGCTGCACTCGGTATGGCGCAGCCTGATTCATGACGAGGGTTTCACATTATCTTTTCAGAGCTGTTCAATTTGCAGTTTCACTGAGGAGATTTACACATTTTACCCTGTTCTTTTCCCCACTTCATGCTGGCAGGGTGTAAATTAAAAGTTAGCTGGGGGAATGGAGTCCCTACTAAGCACGCTTCACTGTGATATCTGACTTTTTCTGCATGTGGTCCCATTTAGCTAAAGGGGTAGATCACTGCCAGACATAAGGCTCTGATTTCTGTGACTATGCATGCTAGAAATTCAATGTAATCATACACTATGTTACAGTAGGTTATAGATTTTTGAATTTCCTGTACTTCTATAGGGTCAAGTGTTTCACCTCTCCTGTGAAGGAGCATTACATTATGGAGATCCTGATGCAAAGAGCTCAACTTTAGTGTTTTTCTTCCCTCCCTTATCTACAGTATTTCTATCGTGGGTCAGTCAGTCTAGAGTCAGTCAGGAAGGCCTTATAAACTTTGCAAGCATGCATGTGCAGAGAAATTGTTGAGGGCAGCACCTAAAAGTCACAGACTTTGTGTCCCTATGATGTTGCTGATCAGCAGGTCTGACCGCAGGATCTGCCCAGTGTGAAAGAAGAAAGAGGGTCCCTTTTCTCCCACACAGTAATCCCTCCCGTCTGAGGAGGTCATGGCCATGTGAAGAGGCATTCCAGACATAACCACAGTTTCTACCCCATTAAACCAATCACTGAACACACACAAAGTGTGAGCTTTCTCCGCCTGGCTGACCCACGGTGCTACTGCAGCAGGATCCCCCTCTGGCCTGACTGATCACCAGCATTCATATAGTGTGTAGTTGACAGTTGGGGCAGAGTTATTTATCAAAATACACCCTCCCACTAAGCCAGACAATAATTACCTCTGGCATGACCAATCAGGGTCACAACGGGGACAGGGATTTTTGTAGGAAGTAGAAGATAAATTCCCTCCCTCAATTTCAAAAGAAGAACTAATACTGTATGTTTTATCATCAGGGAGTATTTGTGTTTATGCAACATGTACTGCAGGTAGTTCACATGACTAGAAGTTCTTTAGTAACCTTCAGTTGTGCTTCTTCCAGTAAATTTGAGTGGTTAAACAAACGAGATAAAACATGTCAATTACTGAGCTTTACAGGATCTGATGGGCCTAATAAGCCTATTTTCCCAAATGTTGAACTTTTGCTTTGATAAAGTCCCTCTTTCGTTTATTCCAAACAAACTGCTGTTGCTGCGGCTGGAAATGTAATCACATCCTCTACAGCAGATTTTTCCTAGAAAAAGATCTTCCAGAAAACAGATGTTAAGAGCAGAAAATATTATATAGTTTATATGAACTTATTCAGTATATTTAAACATTGTGTCAGCGTTGCTCACCACAACATTACAGCCCGGTGTCAAACAGCATCTCACCTGTTATAACACAATGCTTAAGTTGTTGTTGTTCTTTTATAATTTGTCCCCAGAATTATAGTTTATTTTGTTGTTTTCCTTATCTAGGCTATTTAATCACATCATTATCCGGTGAGCTGTGCCAAATCCATCACAGTTGACAAAGCTTCTGCACATGCAGCACGGTGCAACATGTGTTGAGGTCTGAGTCACGTCAAAGCTGGACTAGCTTGTGAGTGTATGTGTTTTCAGCTGCTGACTGCTGGGTGCACCTGTGAGTGCAAAAGAAACAGTCCCTTTCAAAGCCTCCCACAAACTATAAATCACAGGAGCCTGTGCAGGTATACAGCGGGGGTGGTGAATTTCAAACAGGGCAAAATGGCAGCGTGGATTCATACTGGAGGAATCGTGAGAACTTTTCGCCAGAAACCAGCGTTTGATTACGACAATTTATTCTGAAAGATGAGATGATTGTGTGGAGGTTAGGACAACAGCAGGGAGTATTTGTTTCATGTCCACCGTTACACCGTAAACGTCAATTTCATAAGTTATTTAGGCTAGGATTTGTATTACACATTGAATACAGCTGAGAATGTGCGTACAGCAGGGGGGGGGGGGGTAGAGAAAACGTTTCCACAATGTCATGATAGCTTACATGTACAGTATATATTGGCATTTTTAGTATTTAGAAGTTAATCAACTTCATCAGCAGTGATGACCTGTGTGCATCCTAAACCGTCAGGTAAAAGCAAAGTCCCCTTCACACAAGTAATGTTACAAAACACAAGAAACGTTATATATATGCCAGATGTGTTACATAAAAAACTGTAGTGTATACAGGTACTCATAAGAATAAGAACAATTTGAATACAGGATTTAATACGTATTAATTATCTGCCACACAGGATCATGTAAAGAGCTTTGGCACAGCTATTTGTGACCTTTTTTCCCCTGAAATACTACAAGCATAAAAGTGTGATGCATTTTCTATCCAAAGCTAAGTCTGCTCCCTTGATTAGCTGCGAATGAATCACACTCTGAAACTGAGCCTGACAAATAGTGTCCAAAACACACACACACACACACACACACACACACACACATGCAGTAACAAAAACATGTACAGTGATACCTGATGAAGAGAATTTGGGCTCAAAATGTACTTTTTTATTAAAATCAGACAGTTTTCCTTCTTGGGATGTTGAACATTTTCTGCTACAGTTTCTACAGTTTCAAAGTACAAAAACAACTTGGTTTCCCCATCAGCATTCAGTCATTCTGGTCCATCGTCCACCCCTGCATGTGCATGATGGTGCTCGGAAGCCGTGTTGATAACCTCAACTGTAATCTGCAAGAGTAATGTAAACAAAAGACAGGAGACAGGATTTTATGAGTCAAAGTGTTTAATATGCTACAGACAAATGGGATACTGTGAAATTGAGGTCGTTTTACAGTAAGACAGTTTAAATGATTCATACATTTTTCATCTTTTATCAAACACAGTGAAACTGCAGTAAATAAGTATTGAAAATGTCATTTTCCAAAAGAAGTCTGGTTCTCAAGCTGAAAGTCAGATGTTGCACAGCAGTTGGAAGGTGGGAGAACAAAACCTTGTAAAGTAAATCAAAAAATCATTTTCCACTAGCCGCGCCACATCTCCAGAGCCTTTTATAAGCAGGAAAGAAATCTACTTTTTCTTCAGTTTGAATTTCATGAAACAAGAGGTGACACCACTATGTTTTTACAAGTCCTTACCTAGTCCCAGGGGGCATAGGCCTTAGGTCCATGCTAGTGTGAGACCACTGGAATAAGGCTTGTACTACATGCTACACTGACCTCAACTCCTGCCGAATTGTAACAATAGACCCGATAAAGAGACATTAGAAATAAGTAGTCTGTGGTTGTTAAAGAGCAAGTTGTGCTGAATTCATTGCTGCCTGTTGTAATAAAACCAACAAATTGCCAGAAATTACGAAGGAACAAAACTAAAAAGCAAGCCAAAGCATTTGTCCAAAGGTTAGCCAAATGTCGATTTATTAACTTTTGCCTCTGATAAACATAAACTAACACCGACACATTTGAGTTGTGAAATGTTAGTCATATTACGAAAGAGGTTTTAATTCCACACGGTCTATTCTGACACTGATGGATCGCTTCTGTGTTTTTTGACCGTTTTTTAAGAGAGACATGCAACACTCATATTTCTGAAACTCCCTCAGTTTCCAAGCGACAGAATTGCAATATAAACAAATCCAATTGGAAGACATGTAAACGAAGGCCCGGTTTGCTTCATGCATCACCTTGTCAGTAATTTATTGACAAACAGAGCTCAATGGGACTGTTGCTGATGGTGGTGGACGACTGCAACGGTGAATAAATCACAGAGACACATGAACAGCCTCATGTACGACACCCAGAGAGGTCACAGAGGTCTATTAGTCCTCCAAGCACACTTGTAAAAATAAGTAATCTCTGTGCGTATCCGTGACATGAGGTCATACTTGAGTAACGTCTTATCAGGCAAGAGAGATTTTAATATTTTTGCCAACATGGAAACTGGAAACAGTCAGTTGGTCAGTGTGGATATCATAACGGTCCGTAAGGACAGAAAGCATTAAAGGAGGTAGAAATGTTGGGATTTTTCTTAGTTCATGACAATTGATTATTATATTATTTCAGTTCTGATAAGCAGGTGTTTCCCTGAATTAAATATCAGTAAATGCAAAAGTACGCACAGCAAGATTTTTTTCCTTACTTTATGAAAGGAGACACTGACTTTTAAAATGAAATGTCAGCACATAATTGAAAGTGAAGGTAGTCAGAGAGACAGTTTATTCAAGAAAAAGTCCTGCAAGTCCGACATACCAACTTCTTCACGTAGGTAGAAAGAAAAAGAATACGATACATTTTTGAAAAGGATAAAAACATCACACTTCAAGCTTATCAGAGAGTGTTTGGAGATGATCTAAACTTGCACCAAAACCAGCAGTAGGTCATCCACTGACACATTTGGCCGGGCCAGATGGAGGAGCTCCTGGACTTGTTTGGGTTGAGAGAGGTCAAAAGCAGAAAAGAGATGTTGCTCCACCTAGATACAGCAACAACATTCTCATGCAAGAAAGCCGCAATTCTTAACTCTTCTTGCCATCCAGGAATCACATCATTTCACGTGTTCGGATGGTTTAGCCTACATTTGTACGGACTTGGAGACAAGGCATCTAGAGAGGTTGATGTCATATACACACCCAACACAGATATTATCATTAAGGAGCTAATGCAGGGAAAACGGTGTTTGTGTTAGTGTGAAATTTGGTTGTGACTTTAGTTACTTTAGACCTTTAAACCTCATGTATACCAGATAATTAGAGGATTTTAATTATTTAAAGCATGTAGCTTATTGGTGTGCACATTTTGAGTAATGCTGATGACTTAGTGGTAAATGTAAGAACTATATTCATGATGGCTAAAGGTGGTGAACAACATAGCCATGTACATTTTATACCACAAGCTCAAAACGCTCTAACTCCTTTGGGAAGTTATGGATAAATGCTTTGCTTTTATGTGTTTCACAACAGGGCCGTTTTATCCCTTGAATGACAAGAAGTCGGTAACGATGGAGAATGTGGCCCCAGCCCTCAATGAAAAACACATTTCTTCCAGCCTGCTTATATGCAGATAGACAAACACCAAATAAAAACCACAACCAAAGTAAACCGAGAAAGGAGACTCTCCTTCGTGGGAACAAGAGAAAGCATGGCCTGTGTGGTCGTAATAACGAGGCAAAGGCCGCCATTTCAACAGCTGCCTTTTGCTGCGGGTTCTTTAATAATGTTGCTTTATGTATTTTATGAATTTATTTGATTCTGGAGGGAATGTTGCCAAAGGAGACCGTGCAGTTTAATTTGACGTGCTAGACCAAGTTACTGTGTGCATGCATGTATACTGTACGTGTGTAAGTGAGTGCATGTGTATTTCTAGCATGATTCATTTGTGGTGAATAAAACCAGCTGTTTCTATTGAACGGTGGCCAAGAACCCCATGCACCAGGGGGAATAGAAGGTGAAGGAAACCGCTGAGTACAGTGTTACCCAACATCATCTGACCATCCACTGACCACTGCGCTGCACTTTCCACTGAGGTGACTATTGGTCAGACCTGCTCCTAAAACAACTGAACTACCCTTTATTTCTTTCAAGAAGTCATCAGAAACAGCCCACAGAAACTCATGTAATGCGCAATGCAACCAATTCACCCTGAGTGGAAAATCACTAGAATATTTCTGTAATGTTCAGGGACAAAAAAATCCCCTAAAGTATAGAAATTTGTTGTGATACTCACTATGCAATTTTTTTTAGCTCTTATGACATCATTAGTGTGATATTCATTACTGAATAGACTTACAGCTTTGTAGTGACATGTGTGTAATATATAACTAAAATTTATTAGAGGATTACTATAGTTTCTCCTCCCTTATCAGGTTCTGAAAGATGAAAATGTTGAGCAAAACAATTTGGCTCTGATTTCTTTCAATTACTCATCTACAGTATTCTGTCGTACTTTGTATTAATATTATTTCATATTAACCAAATGTCAAGAAGAGAAAAAAAGTATCTTCTCAGCTGGCCAGTGCAGACATTTTCATTTCATAGTCGTATGAAAAGCCGCTGAAAGAAATGAGGAATATTCTTTTCAGTACTAATAAAGTGAAACTAAAATGTACAGTTAACAGAGCTCGCATGAGTCTATTAATTTTCTAGAGTTTCATGCACATTATGCAATTCTTCATAATAATGTGAAAATACAAAACCTGTACATAGTGTTCTGGATTAATCAGATAGCAGTGTGGGCATTTCAACCCTAAAAGCCTATGGACAATTTAAAGCTCGAGTAATCAAGCTGTGATTGCAAGTATGATTACAAAAACACACCAATAATGAGCAGATAATTATCATGCATAGCAAACTGACTTCAACATGAAGGCTTTTTTTTATCCCCTTCTTAATTTACTCAGACTTATACCAGGAATTCATCCTCCCTCCACCTTTTGCCAATTTCCAAACCAAACTTGACAGCGTTGAGATAAAGTTTATCAAAACTTTCATTTTTGCAAGTATTTCCATCATGAAACAGATCAAAACTGGCAAAAGAGAAAGTACAATGATGGAAATAACACCATGCTGAATACATACACTTGTCATTAGTAACTCCAATCAGAAGCTCAGTCTTATTACAGGAAATGTATACTTATTTGTATGAAAGTGTAAAGTTTTTTTTAATCTAATGTGCATGAAACATAGCAGATCATGAGACAGCAACACACAATAAATCATCTGCCATTTGATTGGCTGTGAGTTTGAAAACACCTGCACTGAGCACCTGAGATTAGCTCATCTTTCAGTTCTTGCTAGTTCTGACAATTGGGGCTTGTGGTTCCACTAATGTTTTGCAACAAGAGGAAAACACCACATTTTGTCTCATCTGATGTACAGTACCAGTCAATAGTTTGGACACACCTACTCATTCAAGGGTTTTTATTTATTTTCATTATTTTCTTCATTGTAGGCTAATACTGAAGACATCAAAACTATGAAGTAACACAGTAATCAACTGTTTGCCTTGATGACAGCTTTGCACACAATTGGCAATATCTTAACCAGCTACATGAGATCGTCACCTGGAATGGTTTTCAATTAATAGGTGTGCCTTGTCAATAGTTAATTGGTGGGATTTCTTACCATCTTAATGCATTTGAGACCATCAGTTGTGTTGTGCCGAGGTAGTGTTGTTATACAGTAAATAGCCCTATACCACTACTGTAGTAATCCATATTATGACACTCAACCAAGTAAAGAAAAACAACAGTCCATCATTACTTTAGTCATGAAGATCCTAAAGTAATGACGGAAAATTTCAAGAACTTTGAAAGTTCCCCAAAGTGCTGACGCAAAAAAACAATTAAACACTATGATAAAACTGGCTCTCATGAGGACTGTCCCAGGAAAGGAAGACTGAGAGTTACCTCTGCTGCAGAGGATAACTTCATTAGAGTCAGAAATTACCAATTAACGGCACATCAGATTAGAGCGCACATCAATGCTTCCCAGAGTTCAAGTAGCAGACACATCTCAACATCAACTGTTCAGAGGAGACTGCGTGAATCAGGCCTTCATGTTCGACTTGCTGTAAAGAACTGAGGGAGACCAATAAGAAGAAGAGAATTGCTTGGGCCAAGAAACACAAGGAATGGACATTAGACCAGTGGGAATCTGTATTTTGGTCTGATGAGTCCAAATTTGAGATTTTTGGTTCCAACCTCTGTGTCTTTGTGAGAAGCAGAGAAGGTAAACGGATGGTATCTGCATGTGAGGTTCCCACTGTGAAGCATGGAGGAGGAGGCGTAATGGTGTGGGGGGGCTTTGCTGGTGACACTGTTGGCGATTTATTCAGAACTTGAGGCACATTTAGCCAGCACAGCTACCACAATATTGTGCAGCAACACACCATCCCATCTGGTTTGTACTTAATGGGACCATCATTTGTTTTTCAACAGGACAATGACCCAAAACACACCTCCAAGTATGTAAGGGCCAAGAAATAGAGTGATGGAGTGCAGCATCACATGACCTGGCCTCCACAATCACCCAACCTAAACAGAATTGAGATGGTTTAGGATGAGTTGGACCACAGAGTGAAAGGGAAAGCAGTCAACAAGTGCTCAGCATATGTGGGAACTCCATCAACACTGTTGGAAAACCATTCCAGGTGACGACCGCATGAAGCTCATTAAGATATTGCCAAGAGTGTGCAAAGCTGTCATCAAAGCAGACAGTGCTTACTTTAGGGAATCTAAAATATGAAACATATTTTGGTTTGTTTAACACTTTTTTTTCAATTACTACATAATTCCATGAGTTATTTCATAGTTTTGATGTCTTCAGTATTGTTTGAAAAACCCTTGAAGGAGTAGGTGTGTCCAAACCTTTGACTGATACTGTATCATACCGTTTATTGTCATGGCAACAGCCTGCTTGTTCCTAACTTTTGAAAAGATCAGAAAAAAAAAATGTTCCAGTCATCCTCAAATTTTGGATGCAGTTGGGACTTCAGAAATAAATCCTACTGTAGCTCTGCTGCTACACCACAAAGGAGTAAGAGCAGAGTTTGTTTCGTCACAGGAAACAAACTTTCCTGTGATGATTATGCCGATGATGCTCATTTTTACATATTTGTATCATTGAATGAGTCTGGTCTCCTGTTTCCTGATTAAGTACCCTGATCAAAATTAAACTCTCAAATGAATTCAGATCTAAATTTTAACAGCCGTTAGAGAATTAATGTACTTTTTTCTCTGGTATTTCTAACAAGCTCTTAGACAGCTGCAGCTCATTCAGCTGCTATTTGAGTCCTAACAAAGAACAAACCACTTCAATTGTCAAATCTCTGCACTGAATTTCAGTCTGTCAAAGAACTAATTTTAAAATACTACTGTTTGTTTATAAATCACTTGATGGTTTTGGACGAAATGTTGAGTCCTCTGCCAGACAACCAGACAACCAGACAACCAGACAACCAGCCAGCCCTGCTGTGTTGGTTGTTCCCCAAATTAAATCCAAACATGGTCAAACTGCTTTGGTAGCTCTGCTGTACATAGAAGATCTAGGACTTGTCTCAAACACTCATACATTTATCTGTTTGTCTTTGCAGTTAATTAAATCTTTAAAATGTATTTTTTCATTATTTTTCTCTGACATTACTACACCGTTCAATAGCGCCCCCCAATGTCTGAATTAACAGTAAACCTAGAAGAAATTTGGGAATTTAGGGCGCCATCTATTATTATTATCATTATTATTATTATTATTATACGTCATCATTACAAATGCGCAGTGGACTGTATCCTCAGTCGCTTTAAGTCTCTTCTTTAAAGGCAGGAATGTAAATCCAGAGGGATTAGTGAGAGCACACTGGGCTGTGAACCCTGCGGTAGCTCTCTGAGGGGTCTCTGCCTCAGTGCGTAAAAAGTTAGGACTGGGCTCCGGACGCACCGCGCAGCAGTCATTATCCCAGAGGCTCCATGTGCGTCACCTCTGCGGGATACTTGACACGGATTTCTGATATTTTGATACCACTGCGAGCGCGGGTAACTGACAGATGAAAACATTGGCGTTTTGCTGACGTTAAGGCGTTTTCCTTGAACAGATCATCTGTCCCGGTGCGCAAAGGGGACATGGGTCAACTTTATGGTGCGACTCTCTTACCATTTGGCGCTATCTGTGTTGTTTTCCTTTGGGAATCTGGTGCCAGCTCTATCAGGACGACGCTTGGAGTGGACACCTCTAGGTAGGTCTCAGGGACATGATTTGTTGAGCCTAAAAATGTCTTGATTTTTTTCTGAATGATCTGTCAGCCTCATCCATTATAAGTTTTATCAGGGATTTAGTGGGTAAAAAAATGACGCAAAACTCAATGAAAAGCTTTGACAAAAAAAACAAAAACAAAAACAACATAAATATGTACGTTTTTCATCTTGAACCACAATGTTTGAATACCAGTTTTCTTATGATCTAGTGGTTTTTAAAGATTTATGTCAGAAAAACCGCAGTAAACCTTTTGGCAACATCCACTACACTGATATTATCAGACATTATCATGTTTGTTTCGGCATCGAATTTAAACTGAAAACAAGCAGACTACCTCACTGTCAGATTAGTGACAGTGACACTACCAAAAGCGATAATAAAGTTTAGACTGTGCTTTATTGGTTTTCACTCGTAAGGACACACTGTGAGAGCGGGCAGTCAAAGAGCAGACCCTTGGATGAACCAGCGCAGCGCGTCTAATCTAATGTTATTTTCAAGGAAATGCAAAAAGGCAAAGGGAAACTCCAAATGGTTGGAATCGGTCGCGGTGCACGGAGCCAAATGTTACTTGTGCTCAGACATAACATGACAGATGCTATTAAGGTGCCCCTCAGAGAATAGGTCAGGAGGTGAGGAGAGGATGAGTGGAGCACATGCACGCAATATTATGAGGGAACGACGCAAGTTAAATCCCAGATCATAAACCAACAGTATTATTTTTACCACCTTGTCTAAAATTGCAGGGAGCTACGTCAGATTTATGTTTTCAAGGCTTAGTCTAAACTCATCAGATTCTGTTACAATTGATGACATCATCCACTGCTGTGACTGATGGCCCTCCTTATTACATAAACACATATACTCGCTGTGTTCATGCCTTAAAAATGCTGTATAGTAGGCCTATAGGCTGTATATGATATATTTCAATATTAATAGTAATATTTCCCTGTCTGTGAAATTCACATTAATACATTTAGACTAGTTTTTTAAATATTTCTTGTTAGTTTGGATTACGTTTTTGAAATTGTGTGTTATTACATTTAGTGGCATTTCTTGCTGTATGATTTAGAGCTAGACCCATAAATGGGCCTGACTGATATATGGGCTGATATAGCTTATCACAGATATTGGTATCGGCCTATATGTCTCCTGATAAATAACAAGAAGTTTCAGTACAGAAATACTAAACGTGTGTCTGAGGTAATTTAGAAACTGTGTCTCCATTACATAATTTGTCCACCAGAGAGAGCACTGACGAGTTTATGTCAACTGTACAATGTTCTGCTTGGAATTCTTTAATAAGCACATTTAAGGAATTCTTATCAGAAAATAAATCAATAAAGAATATATATTATATATATAATATGTGATATGTTGCTATCTGATCTTTTCTCTCAAATATCAATACCAATATTGTCTCAAAAGTACAGTATTGGTCAGGCCATGCATGTATATTATGATATAAAGAGAAACATTTTAGTCATTCACTCAAGGTGCCGTTGAGCAAGGCTTAATCCCTGGATGCAGCCCTTGTTTTCATCAGTCTTTTCTCTCTCTTCTCTCAGGACGGAGTGTCCAGATAATAAAATCTTGACAGTGGAGTACTCCTGTGTCAGAGCTGGAGGGAAGAACAGCACTTGTTTCAGGTAAGACTCCAAATTGTGCGATGGTTCACGGCTGAGGTTTCCACCAGGTCCTCTTGGGTGTAATGAGCCCGAGCCACTGAGTGAAACACTGGGAAGTTATATTATACATTTATATTTTGTTATTGAGCTGACTGTCTTTTCCAGAATAGTAATTCGCTCAAGGACACTTTGACAGAGCAAATGGCTGCATGGGGAGGATAAGATTTTCTGGGGTTATGGAACGGTTTCTGTAACCACTAAACCACCCTGACATGCCATTCCCAGAGCTCCACACAGTACATCCCCTCTAGGAAACTCAATATATCCACTTGGGGGAGAAAAATAATAATTTCCTGAAGATCATCATTCAGAGACTGACTGATGATTCAGAGACTGAATGATGATCTTGAAGATCTAGTTAGTAAGTGTCGTTATTTGTCAACCAACAGCAGCAAAACCATTTAAGATGTCAAGATGACCACTTATCTTGCTTGGGTTCAAGGATCCCTCTGATAACTAAAACATAGTGTAACATGGCCAAAACCAGTTATATCTGACCATCAATATTCTCATTTTTTTCATTTTTCGGTTGCAGTTTTCACTTTTTTGAAAATAGAGAATAATGTCAGTTTGGAGCAAAATTGTTATCACTCTCCTCATACTGCAGATTCCATCTGTGCTAAACTGAATTCCACCAGTCTGGCTCTGTGACAATAAAACAGAACATGAACTTTCTCAGCTTGAGTCCAGAGCTAAAACATTTAGGGAAGGCATCCCCCTCAGGGAGTTAGGCCCTGCATTATAACCTAAAAAGTAGAAGTAGTCTGACAGAAGATGATATGATTAGTTATTTTTATTGCTCTGAGGAAGACAGGGATAGCAAACTCCTCATAGTGAGTTTATCATCAACACCAAATTTGGTTTTATTATCAAACCAAAAATCCAGTAAAATAAATCCAGTGGGGAAAAAAATGAATTCAATGCAGACTTCATGGTAGGATGTAAAACTTTTAGCTCATGATAAATCACACAACAGGAGAAAACCAATGTAAATCACTCATTTTGACATTTTGAATAACTTTCTTCTGAAGCCAAACTTTGGCTTGGGTTTGGTTGTTGGCGTAAGAAGATCCTTTAATAAATGAGGCACCAGGTCTGGTGTGAGGCCAGACCATCTGATCTGTTTACTGTCAAGGATAGACCGTAACAGGCTCTGTGTCTTGTTTAATTTCTGGCTCTACAAGAGACGTGTGGTTCTGGAGGAGGCAGATTAGATTAGGTTGTATTTTCCTTGTCATATTTCTCAAGGCAGTTCAGCACAGACCTGAATCAAAGTGATTTTGCAAATAACTCAGGGGCAACCAGATTGATCCACTGTGTGTGTACAGTACATAAATATTATTTTCAGTTCAGTTTCAATGAGAGCGGTGTGTTAGGCAGGGCTGATGAAGCTGCCATCACATATTTCCATCTGTTTTGACAGACTGAAGGCTTAAATTGTACCTTTTACGGATGTTTACTTCTTATTGTAGGTCTGCAGCCTGTTTCAGAAAGCAGATTTATGGGTATAACTGAATGAAATATGTTTTTTTTTTTGCTATAAATGTTCCAGAGAGGTTAGGTTACTAGATTTTAGCAAATTCCCAGATAATTTAGTAACTGAACTGAACGTTCACTAAGCCCCGCTGCTATGCCTGTCAAGCTTTCCGTTCTCGCATGGCACATGTGCACTTTACAATGACCGGATTTAACTCTCAACTCTCGATCGACTGGTGATTTTTAAAACAATTTTTCCTTGATTTCAGACAAAAGGAAGACAAAAGCAAGGCTTCTCTTTTCTAGCCGGCGACCATCGATTTTGACAGCTGAAATGACAACATTGCTGGCAGATTTGATTACCTGTTGCAAGCCAGATATTTAAGCGAACGTTAACTGTCTCTGGCTGACTTTTTAATGTTTCCAGCTTTACTACAAGAATCTTATAAAAGGCGTCTTAAATATTAATTTGATGGTTGGCTGCATTCATAACATTGTGCTAAAAGACAGGCTAAAGCTGTATGAGCTTCATCACCAGCTGATGATCCATGTAGCAGACATGGAGCTAAATAATGAAACATTGTTCCTGTTTTGCAGTGTAGAAATAGTTTGTCTCAGTATTACTCCTATAATGAGGAGAAATGTAAGATCAGACAGTTATTTGGTTCTAACATACTGTAATTTCCATTCACAGTATGTTTTCACTTATAACGTCACAGGAGAAAAAGGCTTTCAGGATGAGGAATAACCAATGTGTTTTTTGTCAAATGTAGCCTAATAATATCTCATATAATGAGTCAGGGTTGCAGGTGTGCAAAGTTCCCGAAATCCAACACAGAGCAGGACACAGCTGCTAACGTTAGCCTAAAATCTGATGTAGTAGCATTCAGGACCAGCTTCCACATAGCAGGGAAATACTACACAGTCAATGTGTTTGTTATTAATGATACCTGTAACCTGTAACCCCCTGACTTATGTAATTAGTTAATGATATGCTCTTTGGCCGTAAGTAACGCTTGGTCAATACCGTAGCTAGTTAGTTAGTTAGCTGAACATTCTAACTACTGGTTTATAGAGCAGAATAATATGCTGTTTAGTGCTTTTCTTACACTTTTTCTCTTGTGTTCTTGGTTTTGGAAAGACGATTAAAAAGACAACCCACGAAAACTACAACACCTGTGGAGGAATGCAAATGCTTGGCCTGCCGTGCTTACTTACAGTTGTGTGATTGGACAATTGGTGTCAAATGCTTCTTTGTCCACATTCAGAAAAACAGAAATCAATCCATTAAAAAGTTCATACCCAAGAATAAAGCATCTGTGACTGAGAACATCTGTGACTGCAGTTATTAAACTGTATTTGACCCGGTCAATCTAACAGTCTGACCATTACCCAGAGCTCTGCTGTGTCCAGACCGGCTGCACATTTTCCAATCATTTCTGCTTCTCTTCTCTTATTTCTTCACCTGGCACGTCTCTCTCCTATTTAAATAATCTGGGAAAAAGTAATATTTGTAGTTCTGATTGAAGATGACATGTTAACCATTTGGAAAAACTCACACCTTGCTAAAGAAAGTGGGCTTAGTTGCTATCAAAACAGTGAAGCAAATTATGGTACTTATGGTGCTTAAATTATGGTTGCAGTTAGCATAACTTGACTGAGTGAGAACACTCATCATCTGATGTTTTAGAAAGCTTGAGTAATTTGAAAAACTTGAGTATAGTTCAGAAACTTTTAATTTGGTCCAAATCCCACGTTACATTATTCTGCAATACTTAAGTATGCTTGAAGTGTTATCAGGCCACTGTGATTCAGAATCCTCCATTCATTGCATTTGGATTCTTATCATGTTGCTGATCTTCTCGTTCTCCCTGTCATCTTCTGACTGTTTTGTTGTGGATTGACAGTGTTTGCTAAAATCAAAATGTAATGCCTCCGTCTCAGAGGGGTTTTGCGGTGTTGTGCAGAAGTAAACCCTCGCTGCTCTCACCATCCAAACAAAGACCGGCCGGGCCCCTCATCTGTGGTTTTCACAGCGATGAGGGTGAATCAGCTCGATTTCTACATTTCTATTGTTCTGCCCATTTCATCTTCTTATTCTGTCTTTGCTGGAGGTCAGATTTCATCTGTGCCAAGCCAAATATACATGGTTCGTACCCAGATTCTGAGTGATGTGAGTGTGTGTGAGCTTGCATGTTTATGTATGAGTCCGTATAAATCGTCTCTGTATTGTCTGTGGCAGTTACAGCAGGTTTTTAGATGATGAGAGATAATTTTCTCCTCCTCTCTGAAGCTCGCTCTCTAAACACTCTCAGCTGTATCCTGACAGGACTGATGGGCTTCACTAAACTAGAAACGATCCTTTCTCTTGATTGGCATGTTGTTCTAGTTTAAATACCCTGCACGGCTCATTACTGCAGCAGATAACACCCATAACATCACGCCACGTGAGCTCAGGCTCTGATAGTGAGTGATGATGATCACGGAGATGATTAATGTTTATTGTTTCCATACTTTGTGCTACTTTTGTTGCTACAATGATCCATCTTTTTCAGTGTGATCATTAGAGTTTTGTATTCCATTGTTCATGTGCAGTGATCATCTTGTGCATCTCCAGTATCATCTCACAGAATGTGGAGGGTACCTGTACTAGGTGATTTTAGTGCAAATTGTGAGAAAGTGAGTTTTTTTACTTTTTCCATTTGCACAGAATACATTTGTTTGTTTTACGTCATGACAGAAAATGAAATGAGAAATGTCTGCAGCTAAAAAGTAGGGTAGTATGCTGGTTTACTTTATCCAAATGAGTCACTGAACAGAACCATTCATTGAGACGGATACAGTATCTCCGATGTTCAGTACCCCTGCCAAACAAAATCATGTTTGAATTTTCAGTAAACAGATCAAAAACCAATACTTAATGCTATCCCAACAACTGCATTCTGGGATATCCAGAGAGGAGAAACATTTCAAACAGCCTCTGAACACAAGAAAACAGAGTTTGCCACACTATGCAAACTAAATATTTAAAGGAGAGGTTCACAGTTTTTCAAGTCTGTCTTAAAACAACAGTCAGGTGTCGATATGAACACTGAAAGAGGTTTTCCTTGCTGTAATCATTCCTCCTGTTCATACTGGCATACCATCAAAATAATGTTGGGCCAAAATCCACAGTGTGTCCACACAGTCATTTTGTGCAAAAAGGCATTTAAACGTTTATTTGAAGCTGATAGAGACTGATTAGGCTTCAGTCTGAGTTAGTCATATCAAGTGGATATCTGCCACATTTCACAGTCTTTTTAGCATAAAGTTTCACAGTGTTTCCCTGTTGAGCTGTAGTGGAAGTATAGTAACAAAAAGAGAAACTTTGGCTAAAGAAAAAAAAACCTGTAACGTTGAAAGAGATCTACTTGATTTGACTAATTTGGATGACTGAAGCTTCGTATTAGCTTCAGATCAACTTTTAAATGCACAGAAGGAGGCTTGTGGATTTTGGCCCCCATCACTTACATTGTAAGTGCATTATGAAGGGATCCTCTAATGGCCAGTATGAACAGGAGGAATGAAAAACCTATTTCAATGTTCATTTAGGCATATATTATGTTTTGAGACAGGCTTGAAAAATTGTGGATTCAATGCAAAAGTCCTCTCTTTAAATATTTAGATACCCACTCCTAATTTATTTTGCTGGAAATCATATCTATATTAAATGACTAAAGAAATATGTTATGGTGTTTTAAGACAAATTAAGTAGTAAAGTGGGAACTATACTATTTGGCAGTGGAATGATTTTTACATAAATTCTCCCAAGGTCTGCTATAGTGTTAAGACACTGTTGAACTTCAGACAAATGGGTGGTGGAAGAAAAAACAACATAGTAAACTGAATATCTTTGGGGTTTGAATTAATGGTCAGCCAAAACAAGTAATTTGAAAACCATGTGCTTTAGGGAATTGAGATGGGTATTTTTCATTTTATTTTGACATTTTATGGACCAAATGATTAATCGATAAAGCAAGAAAAAAATCGGCAGATTAATCAATGATAAAAATAGTCCAGCTGCAATTCTCCCATTTTACTTTCTCCTCCTCACTCTCCTCCACAAACACATGCCTGGAGTACAATGAATTGCAGTGCATGTGGTCAGATGAAAACAGTGCAACACCAGAGTTCCTGGACTGTGCCTGCAAGAATATCTCAAGGCTGAGTCACACAATCTTTTGGTCTTTTTGGCTGAATATTCTTCTCTGAAGCTTCTTTGCAGGGGTCTCTGATATCATTATACTGTTGGCCCCTTCTATGCATTTTTGCTTTCAAATTTACTGTCCATCTGTTTTGTTTGTTTGAAAACCTTCACTTCAGTCCGCAGATATACTCACTGTCTGCAGCTGTACTTGACCTAACTACATCTTTACTATCATCACCAGACATTGTTGAAATGCCAAATCTCTTTTCCACTGCGTCCAAAATCCGACTGCTAACCCATGTCGAAATGAGAACCTGGTAACTGTCTTTGTTTGGATGTTTGGCTGTCATGAGGTTAGAAGTGAAGGAACAGACAAACTTAAATACACACACTTTTTTTTTTAATGATCTTTTGAGCCTACATAGGTAAAAGACATAATGCAAACTTTAATAATTTGAGATTTAGTTGAAGTCAACCATAGATTATAACCACAACCACTTCCTGTCTTGACTCATTATACTACTCATGCAGGGTTTGCCTGCGAAACATGTGATTGTGTGCTGACTGTTGGTTGGAAGGCAGGATGGCCCCTTTACACCTGGCATTCACATGCATGTGTGGATTGTGTCCACATCAGATAAACTGTAGCTGCATTCAGTTTCCTCTGTCTGTTGCCAAAATGCAGTTTGGAGTGTCCTCATGTGATTTCCATTGTTTGAAACAATACACATGAGTCCAGAAAATCCATTTTATTACAAAAATGATCCATCCAAGATAGTTTTCCCTAGAACAATGTTGCTCTAGGGAAGGCAATGTCGGTTGATCAATCACTTTGTTCCAGGCAGAAATACCTCAACAACTATGTATCATAAAATTTGATACATTTATGATCACCAGAGGAGGAATTCTAATGATTTAATGATAATTTGATGACCCCCAAACTTTTCACCCATCACCAGGTCAAAGATTTCACTTATTCAGTAAAATATCTCAACATTTAGAGGACAGATTGGCACAAAATTTTGTACAGTCATTGATGGTTCTCAGACAGTGACTCTCAACGAGTTTTCTACTGTAGTGTCACAATGAGGTTGGCATTTGTGGTTTTGTGTGTAATGTCTGGACAGCTATTGGATGGATTGCCACGAAATTTGGTACAGATATTCATGGTCTCCACAGGATGAATTGTAGTAACTTTGGTGATCCCTTAACTCTTTGTTTCATGACTGAATACCTGTAAAACTAAAGACATTAGTTTTTTGGCTTGTATTTTCTTTTTAGAGCTAATTAGCAAATGTTAGCATGATAAACCAAGATGGTTAACATGATAAACATTCTGACTGCTCAACATTAGCATGCTAGCATTGTCATTGTGATCATGTTAGCATGCTGGTGTTAGCATTTAGCTCACAGCATCGCTGTCTCTGAATATAGCCCCACAGGCCTGCTACAGTAGCATGGCTGTTGACTCTGTCTTATTGTCCTTTGCTTCTTTGTTGGGATTGGACAATTTTTTTCCTTCCCTCTATAAAGCTGCTAGAGATGCTTTAAAGACTTATTCAGTCCCTCTGGGAATTAACGCAAAATTGACTATGCACTAGTGATGTGCGAGTCATGAACAAATCTTTCGAAATGAACAACTCATTTTACACCCCGTTCACTGACCTGACCCTCCTACCTGCTAGCTAGCTAAGTGAGATGTGTCACTATTGTGCAACTCTTATATTAACTGTATTTGTGGAGATTAAGTTAATTATTGTATTAACCTAGCCCTGTGAGAAAAGCAACCACTTTGGTGCTTGTTTCAACTCAGTACTTGCTCTTCCAGCCTGGAGCTGAAGGTCTAACTCAGGCTGCACAAATCAGTAACCGTCCATGAATTTTAATTTGCCCTTTTTTAGTAGTTTACTACTATTTGATTCTGATCGATCAATCATGAAATTCAACAGTCTAATATATTGACTATCACCTCTATTCAAATCACCAACATTCTCCAAGAGAAATATTTCATGAGATTTATTTATGTTTACTAGGCTGTAATCAGTAGACGAGTGTTCATTCACTCAAAACTTGAGTCAGTAAAAAGAGTCGAACCTCCCATCTCCACTATGCACAGCATCATTTGCGAGATCTTGCAATTATACCCTAACACTGCAACTAACAACAAATGGCAAACTGGAAGAATGCCCACACATTTTCCACATAAAAAATAGAACATTTTGTACAAGCCAAAGTAGAGCAAAAACACTCTTCAACCAGAACAATCCAAACTCCTCTTACCCTGAAGTGGTCATCTCAGGCAAACCTACATTTCTGTGGTGACACCTTTGCAAATTTTCAAATGTACAAACTTCTATTGCAAAAAGTAACAGAAAAAAAGAACAAACAACAATAAAGAAAAAGAGACTTATTTCATTCATATTTTTAGCAGTGTGGCCAGGTGTGTCTCTCACATTCTGCATTGATGATTTGAAATGTAGGGTCGTCAATGATCCTGTGTTTCATTTAAGTATCTTATGAGATCTCATTTTTATCATATAACATGGCAATCAGAAGCTTGAAAACTCCGTGTCTTGTGTTTTGTGTACCCAGAAATATGAAACCATGACCACATAAGCTTCCATTTTGTACTTGGTTGCTCTCAGTCATTTAACATTTTTGTTGGCTTGACTCAAAGAGTTAAAATCTTTGCTGGTTTGAGTCAGGATTTTCTTGTTTCACTAAGAGGTGGAATGAGTTCTTTGGCCACAGCTTTGGACTTTGCTTGGTGTTTTATGCAATCTGGATTCCTTCTTCAAATGTTTATTTAAGGTTAGTTGTTTGTTTGCTGATGACCATACATCAGTTGTCTCTTCTCTTAAGACCTAAAGCCTTTGCTTGTTGTACAAGCCATGCCAAAATGCCTGTAGAGTGGAAACCAGTGGTTATGAGGGTCATGCTACAGTGTATGTTTGTAGTATAATTTGAACACCCTAACAAGCAAAAGTTCCATATTTTTCAGTTTTGTTTTTTTACTTTTTTGTTTTTTGGTCATTAAGAAAGAGGTGACAGTATTGCAGACTTTCTTCACATGGATGGAAACTCTCAAAGTCATCTGTAAGAGAGGCTGATTCATTCCCAAGCAAAGCAAGTGCAAGTACAACGCCCCCCCGCCCCCCACCCGCAGTTGCCCTGTGTGTCACCCAGCAACATTGAAAGTGTTCATTACTGAAACCCGACTGAGACTGACTTAGCTCCAGGCCTGGACTCCATTTCCATCTTTCTAGTTCTATCTGTTTTTCTCTGGAGAGACAGAAGCCAGGCCCCCATCTAGTAGCCTGAGTATTAACGCTGGGGTTGAGGTCAGGTCAAATGGAATAAACAATCTGTTTCATACACGCTGTGTGTTGTTTTGAAGTGCGCATAATTACGGAACATGTTAGAGCTTTGTGCTAACCAGATAAGGTCAGTGAGGTTAATGGTGAGAAGTTGATCTTGTCTTTTTTTTACTTATTTGACAAACACACATTCTTAAAAATGAAATGTAGTTTTTAATCATTGTCAGAAAACTATCATTTTAGTTTGACCTGAACACCAGTATCCTCTACTTGTGCTTTTAATTCCACCTCTCCGGACTGTGGTGCTCTGGGATGGGGTAGGATGAGGCCACACAAGGGAGCATCTCTGGTGTCATGGTCCCTCTGAGAGATGAGGATGTGTAGAATTTCAGCTGTTAAACCTCTGAAATAACACTGCTGCAGGGTGAATGACATCCTGACTTCAAAACAGGACTGTTTGATCCAGGACTGGATGATTGATTGGCTAATAGACTAACTTATTTGTTGACTGACTGATTGACATGATGATTGATTAACTTACTGACATATATGAGCGAGGATGGCAGACTTGATGGCTGAAGCCCTGCATGTCTGGTGTACATGATGCATATGTGAACATTGCTCTTTGACACCTTCATTGCAGGGCTACAGATAAAGCAGGGTTATCTCTAAGTCTTAAGCGCCCTCTCATCCCCTTTTGTTTCCTTCTGGATTTATGGAACTAGACTTGGCTTTCACCTCAACTCTGCCTGGTCTCTGCAAATACTTAAAAAGCTGCTAAGCTTCCCCCCATAAACACACTCACACACCACATACACATTCTTGTGAAACCCCAGTGTTAGTGATGCATCACTAAGTTGAGTAGTAGTGATGCATCACTTAGTTGAAAACTTATGTGAAAAAAACAGGCGAGCTGTTCTCATTCAGAATAAAGTGCATAAAAAAGACCACAAAACCATCAGCAGCTCAGAAAAGTGCAGCAGCACAGCATATTAGATATAGAATAAACAGAGGTAATGAGTTATCCAGCTAAGCAAACACTGACAAGACAGTCAATGAGGCTAGCAAGACACTTACAGAGTAAACAGGAAAGATAAAGACAAAGCCAGAGACATTCGTATCATCCCAGTAAGTGAAGAAAAACATGATGTGGTAAGCTGCCATATGGGGCTCTTATTCAACAATGAATGCCTGTCATTCCCAAATGGAAAAGCTGAATCTACTTAGACGCATGTTTCTTTGATAGTAATCTAACACTTTGAACACAGAGAACTACAGAAAGTGGAATACCAGCAGGAGAGATGAATAAAAAGAGAACTTGCTTCTGTGCTATAGCCGTTTTTGCCAACCAGAACACTGAGCAAAGCTGTCAGAAAAGAAATCCATCTACTGCATCTGCAGTTTCTCAGCGTTGGGGTGCCACTCATGTGGGTTCGCTTAAGTTTCAGACTGGTGCAGGGGAGATGCAGAGATATTTGTTTGTTTGTAAAAAAATTATTTAAATAGTTCTTACAATAGGACTATGGAAAACAACATAACTGATGCACTTTCGTGCTCAATGATCCCTGTTCTACATTTGGACTGATCATTGCAAATAGTCTACAGCAGATCCGGATCATTGAACATATTAAATCACTAATTTAAAAGTTTGTTTCTATGAAACACATGACAGCTCCCGGGCCTCTAAAAAGCAGACTTATATATATATGTATATTAAATAAAAAACATACACAGCAGTGAGAGGTACAGGAAGGAAGGTGGCAGATGGAGAAAGGGGAAAAAAGGAAAGTAAGGGGGGGGGGCTTTGGAAGCTACGGTATTTTTTGATCCAAATGAAATAAAGCTGCACCCTGGCAGGCTGAACACTCTCCTCAGTGGGGGATTTGCCTGGAAAACCATGTAAAGGACTATAAAAAGAGCAAGAAGGGGAAATCAGAGCACGGAGGGAAGTTGCTGAGTGTTTTTCTTTCTCTCTCCTGTAATTGGCTCCCCACCTAGATGAGTACATGTGGTGGGACGCTGACAGAGGTTCTGCTAAATGACGGTGTCGGGGGATCAGATGTTCAGCAGCTCCACTCAGTAGACATTGACATGACACTCACTCAAACTATTTCCTCTCATTCTTTCTGCATTCAGTAGTCATTTTTTCCTTTACTGTCACTTTCTCTTTTATCCCTACTGTCTCTCATCTCCACGCATCTCCATCCTTTCTCCACCGTCTCGCTTTTGTTTTTTTCCCTTTGCCTCTTCCCTCCTCCTCCCTAGAGTTTTATATTGCTGTCTCCTGTTTTCACTCGTTTTTCCATCTCTTTCCAGTCTGTGCATGCTGTTTCTCTCTCTCTCTCTCTCTCATTCGTTCTATGACTCACCTTCAACTCTTCCTTCTGTGTCAGTAACTCTCCCTCTATCTTCTTTTCCACTCTACCATTTTGTTTCCCTCTTTAAATTAGAAACATCAGCTGTTTTATAAACATGTGAGTATATTTGCATTCACTACAAATGTTTCCCGGTCAATTGGTTCCAGATAGCATGAAATACAGATGATGTGCTTCAAACACATGAACACACAGTAACTTTCCTTTTGTGTAACAGTGCTGTTTAGTCTGAATAGCTGCCTTGTGTATAGTCTCATATAACTGTATGTACACAGAAACAGGGATTTTTCCTCTCCCACAGCACCTGAACTCATCCTGGGAGATCGGGGAGGCATGTTCAGACAGACAAGAGAGAGAAAAGGTACAGATATATGAAGGGAGAGAGGGGAGGAAAGGGCTAATTATTGCTTTACAACTTGACAACAAACATTTTCACTTGTTTCAGCAGGAGAAGCACAGGTGTAGTTATTAACATTAACAATGGCAGCATACCATTTAGGTGTGCCAGTTCTCTGCTATTTTGCATGGCTCACTCACTGACATGGCTTACTAGGACAGAGCCACCCATTAATTACATTATTAGTTACACCTGTGTGTTTCCTACTACAGCATGGCCTAACTGGCATGACATGACATGTCTGTCACGGATTAGTCCAGGGAGGTTTAGCATCACTAGAAGGGACATATGTTTACTGTTTTCAGTGGTTAAAGCATGGATGTATTAAGAGAACTGGCGCCACCGCTCAGCCTTGCTGCCAATTTCTCCTAGTGGCCACTTGTGGTATTGCAGTGAAAACATTTTCCCCATTTTCCCCACAGACCACCATAATAAAAGAGATGTCTATAAAACTGTTGACAGGACACCTCGAACTGTAAATAAGTCAATAATAACTCTTTGTATAATGTATCTTTAATATGAAGGTTTTATATTTATAAAACTGTCCTTGAGCCTAAAACTATTTTAAAATCTGTGATGTCATCACAATGTAAAGTCTATAGAGACAGAGTGCAATTAAGACTCGTCCACCCCAGAGGTTAAAAATAATTAATTGCTGTCCATTGACTTTGGATTGCATGAAGGTGCCTCCTTGTCACTTCTGTCTGCTAGCAAACATCAGAAAAATGTCTAAAAGCTTTAAGAATAGCCATCTTTGAGTTTGGTATCCAGTTCTTATAAGGGTACATGGCACATGGCATACCATGACGTTTTCTTTTGTACCAACACTCCTTAAAAGCTGCCGGTACTCTTCTCTGGTCCAGTCAGTTTCTCTGGGTGATTCATGAACATTTAAACTAAACTACATTGCCTAGGTGGCACTGCATGGCAGCTCATTGGAATTTGTTATAGTAGGAAACCCAAAGGTGTTACTATCGGTGGCTCCCTTCCATTCAAGGCTGTGTTCTAAATCACTCCCTTGTTCACTCATTCACTACTCTTTATATAGTCACACGCAAGGAATGCTATCGTGAGTAGTAAATTAAATTTTGGCCATGGACACTACCTTTTTGTATCATTGTGGGAACGTTTGAGGGTACTATATAATTCTTAAAATTGACACTAAATAGGGAGTGATTTTGCACACAGTGTCCTATAATGCCATGACAGTATGACAGTGAGCTAGCATGAACAATACCAGGATTCTTAAACTGAAGCCGCTAAATGGAATTAAGCAATTTTATTAATTACTCCTGCTTTTCCTACTGTGATATGTCAAAAAGGCCCATCGCTCTTGTCTACCTACTTTTCTCTGTCAGGAATGTCTACAGTGTTACGTTAGCAATGTTAGCCTGGCTCCAATAGGGCATCACAAAGAGACTAACAGTGTTAGACAATGATATAAGAGAGTTTCGAAAGTCAAACCCCTACCCAATGTTGATGTAACATCCAATAAAACACCTGTGGCTACCACTAGCCAACTACAGTTAACAGAAAGTAATATAATGTCTGTTGGCTCATTCTTTTTACTCACAGAAAGACAAATGACAAAAAGACAAAAAACTTGAGTGCAAATGTACCCTGTAATTATTCCTGCTTTAGTTGTGTTTAAGTTCTTGTACCATACTGTGTCCCTGGCGTGATGGTCCGCGCGCCAAAGATGGCGTCATCGTGTCTTTCTCATAGAGCAAAGCCGGTGACGGTGCTTGGTAGTGCACCTCTGAATTTTTGTAACTAGGCGCGCGCTGCTGAGAGGGACTTCCTAAAGGAATAAAAGAGAGACAGTTGCTCTTTTGTACATAGTTTTTTATTTTATGTTTGTGCAAACAATACAAAAATGTGTGTTTTTGTATTTACAATGTTTGTGTGTGTGTGGCTTATTTCACAAACACATCACTACTTCAAATTGCCTCTCCTAATGAAGAATTATTAGACATTATTTTATCAGCATATTTGTACAGCAGCAAGTTAAAATAGCATATGAATGAGAATTCCTTCCAGTGTCATTCCCATAGAGCTACTATGTGAGCTTTAAATCATGAGGTTCTATCTGACTTTTTCTTCTTATCAAAATCGAGTTCTCTAAATATTCATAACAATTTGAATGTGGAATTATGCTAGTGAGTTGATATATTTAAAAAGCGCAATATTTCTATATTTAAGTTACATGTCACATTTTGAAGCTCAGAATCTAAGAACTGTACTCAGATGGGACCTTGAAAGTCCTTAGCATAATGATGTTTTTCCAGTAACACTCATTGACTTCTTGCTTATTCACAGAATATTTTTGTACACCCCCTGGCATTTAGGAAAATACTGCAACGACACGTTGAGCATAAACGCCTCTGTGCATGCTCGAAGCTTGCGCGCCATCTGCGAAGGCCCGTACCACGGTTTCTCATGCGAGTATAAACAAGGCTTAACAGTCTGTCTCTTTCTTACTGTGCTGATGCAGAGAGAGGGAGCGAAACCGGCAGAATGTATCACATCATTGAAGTGCTGTTCATCTGTGTCTGGTTGTAAAGACAGCAGGCTGCTTTCTATAACAGGTGATGAGAAGCAGGCATGTGTGTGTATTCCCATGTTCTCTCACTTCCATGTGCTGTATGTTGGTGTGTGGCTCCAACACTGCAGGGTTTAACACCCAGGGCTGGCTGGGATGTGCAGCCAGTGGTCCCCCTTATGAATTGAAAATGCGCACTGTTGTGTTTTGAGTGAATTTTATCGTCCCTTACAGTCCTTGTGAACTAAAACCATTGTATATTTTTCTATTCCTTTCTGCAAAATGTGCTGTTAGTACATGACGTTATCATCACTCAATAATAATATAATCCATGCACCTTACATTTCATCATCGGTAGGCTTGTCCTCCAGTCATAGGACTAATACAAAAATGGACAAACAATAAACAGTGTAATTAGGTGCTAAAACCAGTCACGTCAAACAGCAGGAAACCTCTGACTGAAGAATGGAAGGAGGTGATTTGATTTTGGTCTGAAACAGGTAACAAGGACCAGATGCCTCTGTCAGTGTGTGTTGTGTGTTTGGACATATGTTTATGAGTAGCATGTGAGTATGTTTGTGCATGGGTCCATGTGTACGCTGTTATACTTGCTTGACGTCTGGACTGAATATCTCTACATTTTATGTGTGTGGCTGTCTGCATGTGTGCACAGGTGCACATAAATGAGATCATCCTTTATGCTTGTAAATGTGTGTGTACAAAACAGTGCAAGTCTTACATAAGTGCAGTCTTTGTAGATGTCTGGTGGTATTGAGAGAGACAACATTTGATAAATGTAAATGCATGTGTGTGCATATACAGTATATGCGCATATTGTATGTATATTGCGTGTGTGTGTGTGTATGTGTTCTGGTGATTGAATTCCCTCTTCCAGCAGTCTACTGTTTATCATCCACAGAGGACTTTACTGAGGCACTGACAGCTCTGTCTTCAGCTCAGTCCTCATCATTAACACAGTAGACAAACTAATTCCGCAGCTTCTTTTCAAGCAGCTTGTGAGCTCAAAACGTTAAAATACGTGGTGAAACCTCTGCTTTCGCCAAGTGGAAACAAATTGCCAACTCACACATGAGGGCAGCACATTCAGACTCAACGTGATCCGCTTACGGATTGTTTGCATTGCACCCAGAAGTCCACAGGGGCATCCTATTCAAACTATCACTCTCTTTTTCCCTTTGGCGTTTTCTCTCTGTATACTTTGGATCGTGATCAACAAACCTAAAGCTGTGGGAACGGTAACCTGGTCATTTTTCTCACACTTGGAGTTGACACAAGATTCTTTCAGCAGCTATACCGCTCTTGAGTGCTGTTTCATTACACTGAGAAGCACTTAATGCTGTCCTCCGTCTTCGTTTTCTCAGAGAAATCTTTTACGAGGCCTTTTGAGTTACGCTTCCTGTGTTTAATGGAGGTATAATTGTCTTTGTCGAGCTGTAGACCAGTCGGACCTCCCCAAAAACTCCAGTCATCACCTTCCATCTTTTTCTGATTAGTGTGCACCTGAATGGCCCTCTGGACAAGCACAATAGCTGTTTTTCTTTCTTCTCTGTTTTGCGTAAAATCTGCTCCAGATTAGCTCTTTTCAACCCTTTTATGACTGCACTGTCACTGTTAATACCTCAACAAAACAAATCACTGGCCAATTGATAACAGACTGGAACGACATTGGTGTTGCACTATTGTTTGAAGTCGACGAGCCCGGCGGGGTGCATGTGCCTGCATGCATGAAGGTTTGCCTCATGTAACAAGACTGAAAATAGAGAATAATGGAGGTGTGGAGTGTAACAGCTTGGGGAGTAACAACTGAAAACAGTTATAAATCTTGCAGTACCCCCAGGATTTTCCAAAATCACGGCAGTCACAAGGCCATTTAGAAGACTTGGAAGACCTTCTTGGTCTTATCAGTCCATTACTTTGAGCTTTAGTTACATTCTCTGGTGAGATTTTTAGTAAATGGTCCTCTTTAAAACAGCTTTCCTGTCTGGCATGAAAACTCAACCAGACACATCGTTATGAGGGATCTTTCGTTAGCTTGACCTCACTGCTTAGCTGCTCTCACTCACCCATATCTGGCTCTTACACATCCCACTTTGGTCCCTGTTTACCGTCCTTTCTCTTCCCTTATCTCTGTGACAGACTAGCAGTCACGTTTGTTTCTCTTTGGCTATGCTGCCATTTATTTAATTAATTGATTCAGCTAAAGTGTGTTTTATTGGTATTAAGAAAAGGGGGGAAGGGATGACAGCTTCTTTCTGTGTCCCACACAAATACTAACATGATACAGTACATTCTGCCAGGCCGCTGCTGGATTTTCATCCACTTATTTTTACGCCAATGTTTGATGCCAAAAAATTATACAATGAATAATGATGGAAACACATTGGTCTTATAAATAGTAATATTATGATATTTCCTGTGGCTTCCCAAATATTTTCACAATGTGGGCAGGCGGCATCAACATCTGGTAACAAAGACATTCTTGGTTTAAAATATTAAACACCTTAAAATACCATCTGTAGAATATCCCTCTGCCACACTGGAAGAAATATGTTTAGCTTGACGTGACAGATCAATATTGTTCAATACCTGGCTTATCAGGTGGATGTTTTTTCTTTATTTAGTGGTCAAGAAGCCCTTGATTCGCTTCAACCAAGCTGATGGAAACAAAATTTTATTTATGGCAACATTTTAAACATTTACTCGCAGTTGCTTGCATAGAAATATAGCTGGAAACATAGCTTGTCTGTCCATCCCTCCCTGTTTCCTCCCCCACATGTTCTCCGATCGTTGTTGTCTGTCAGGTAGGATACCAAACTTCCAGATCCCTGTAGACCAGATCACATGTGCGTCTGTCATAGAAAGCAGCTCAGAGGGTCAGAGATGCCACATTCCTGCAGTGACACTGAGCCTGGACGAGGTCACAGAGGCCAGAGACCGCTGGGAGAGCTCTGTCAGCCCTGAGACACACACACACACACACACACAGACATGTTCATCAAGATCATGAAATCCTGCTTTTAATCTTCTTGAAACAAGCGAAAACCAAGCAACAGTACACATGTTCCCAGGTCAGAAAATTAGCACCAGCCACCAGCCAAGTACTGGTAAAATATGCAAGTGGCTGGTAGATTTGCTTCACTCGCCAGCCAAAAAAAACACTGTTAATCTATTGAGCGGCTGGTAAAATTTGAGAATTCACTAGCCATTTGCCTTTTAGACAAAAAAGTTAATTTTGCACCCTGCATGTTGCATGCAATAAAAGTTCCTACCCGATAATGGCAAAGAAATTACAAACCCATCTTGTTTTGACCAAAAACAACAGTAGTTGGCATGAAGCAAGAAAATGAATCATTCGTCTTTGTTTCATTAAAAGCTGATCAGTGGTTCCAGAAATCATGAAAGAATGTAGGGTAGTTTATGAAGTGTCACAATGAAGTGGTGAGATGCTGCATCATCATTAGGTTCAGTTGGAAATCTGGTGTGTGGTGTCTGAGGTTTTGTGTGTCATGGAACATTGACGAGGAAGAAAGAGGTCTACTCTCTCCTACACAAACACTTTTAATAACCTTTCCAGTCGGCTGACTCCTCCTTATTTTCTTTTTTATAATCTACTGTGTAATTTACTGTTTTGGGCAATGTAAAAACAACAGGATGACAATGTCAGGCGTATGGACATTACAATCAACCATGCCCTTTACGAACCCCATCTCGTCCAACACCCTTGACAGTACATAATAATAATAATAATACATAAATAATAAAAAGAGAGAAATTAAGAACAAGTTAAAGTACACAAATAGATAATGCAAAAAATGGAATGCTAGCTGAGAATGAATTCATCTTCTAATAAAATTTCAAGACACAATATAGGATCATGAGGCTTGTACTATATGAATTATTTAATTTTTTTGTTTCGTTTTGGCCAACCAACCACTGGCTTAAATTGGTTAAAGGAGGAGTTTAACATTGTGGGAGATATACTTATCTGCTTTGTTTTGCTGAGGGTTAGATAAGAAGATTGGCAAATATGAAGGCACCATCAGCAGACGGTTAGCTTAGCTTAGCATAAAGGGTAAAGTACCTGCCAAACAAGCCCTCTTAAAGTCACTAACATGTTTTATCTTGTTTCTTTAATCTGTACAAAAACCTGAGTTAAAAACATCGGTTTTACAGGTGGTTGTGTACTGAAATACACTTTTGGCCAGGTGCGGTACCTTCCTGTAGTCTCTACTGCAACCACACGGTGCTGACAAGACCTCAGGAAGTTACTGCGTCCAACCAAGAAATAGTCTGAAACATTAACTCTCGTAAAACCAACAACACTTTAGTTTGTGTATGGATTATAACGAGATATAACATGTTTCATTTGTGAGTTTAAGAGGTGTTGGTCTATAAGTTAAGCTAACTACCTGTAGCTTCATATTTAGCATACAGACATGAGTGGTATTGATCTTCTCATCCAACTGTCGGCTCATCCAACTGTCTGTTTTCAAAATGTCAAAGAAATATTTCACAGCTTAACATTCTAATGGAGTGATAGAAAGACAGAGAGGGAGGAAAATGTTGCTTTCGCTTGCATTATTCAGCCGGCTCCTTTGTAACGCCAAATTTCCAAAAATCATGCACACTGAGAACAGAGGCAACAAGGAGGAACACAGAGAAAAAGGGAGATTATGATAGCAGTTAGCAGACACTCATTAAAAAACTCCCATCTGATAAAATCAACAACAACCTAAAATGTGAAAAATGAACATTGACAGACAATAGCTATATCAAAATATGCCTATAATCCTGGAATAATCACAAAAAAGAAATATGAGTGAGGTAAAAAAGGTTAAAGGGTGTTTTTAAAGATGGGTTCAGGATGGGAAAATAACAAGAGAAACGATGGAAAGATGAGGCGAGTGGGGAGAGGTGAGGCATAACAGAGGAGTGGAAGGTAGGGGAGGGGGAGTGCAGGTCAACCTGTATTCTGGTGGAAGTGATTCAGACCTCCTGTGCTCCCAGTCAAAGCTTCCTCTGTTAGGCCAGAGCTCTGATGTTTCCCTTGAGGCCTGGGTCCTGGAAGTGGGCTGGCAGAGGAAATAAACAGAGAGGAGGTGCTCACGCTCGCCACACTAACACCTTCACATATGTATACTCACACAAGCTTAAAAAGAATACAAACACACGCAATTATACGCCAACACTAAAAGAGCTGTACATGCCGCTCTGCGCAACACCTTCACACCTTTAGGAGGAAGCTGACATACAGTAGTGGCTGGTTTTGTATAATTTTTTGGGTGGAAAAAACCTCACAACAAATTAAGTCACAAGTTGTAATTTGTAGAGCTTCATAAGACAAATGGGTGAAGAAGTGCAAATTCATTTAACCCACTTATAAAGTAATATAAATGTGCTTGCACTGAGGATTAAAAAAACACAAAGGGCTTATGGACAAAACACCTTGTAAAAAAAATCTCTTAAACTCCCACCAGAGCAGCAGCAAATTAGCAACACATTGAAAAGACCAAAACAAAAAAAGCATCAGAAATGAACTATTCTGACAAAAATATATAAAAAATTGGACGTGGGAGCCCATGTGTTTCATTGTTGGTTCCATCATGCTAATGTGTTTCAGCATAATCTATCATCACACCATCATACACAACATGACCTGCCAAGTTTTTGAACCACTCCTGACTGTGAAGGTTGCTGAGCAAATAAATCAATTACAGCACGGTTGATGAATACAACATGCTGTAATTATAACACGTATAAGCCACATTTGTAAGAAGCATCCATCAAAATGACAAGACATACGCTCACACTTATACAAACACATGACCGCTCTCCTGTCCGGGCATGTCAAGAGGCCGTTGACCTCCACTGAGCTCCACTTCCTGTATTCCTCCCGCCAGAGTCCCAAGAGGGAAACTTTCAGCTGACAACAACCTTCATCCCTGTCTTTTAACCATCCTCCTGTTAATGTCCTCCTCCCTCATTTCCTCCCCCACCATCTTAACATCCGACTGTGATCATCCCACATCTCTACAGTCTGAGGAGGTGAACAGAACATGTGGTTCACTTCCAAGGACATCTGAAAAGGCTGATACTGAAGCTTCTTATAATCTCCCTCAAATGTAGAAACTCAACAAAACTGGGAGAACAACACTCTGTAATGTGAATGGGCTCATAATGCGTAGTGACTGCAGTATCGTCTAAGGAAAGTATCATCCACATTGTGCCCTGCTCTCAGAACCCCTGCACTGTCTGGTCTAGGGACTTGGGGAGGTAGTGGGGTTTTCTCGGGGTGCTATAATGAATATCCTGTCTTTGTAGCGCATTCCTGCCTGCAAATGCACAAATAAATCACGGTAATACTGGATGGGAAACCATAACAGTGAGCGTTCCCCCCCTAGAAGGAGACCCCTCGCTAAAGTACATAATCTTCAGTGTAAAATGATCCAGACCCAGGCCTGCCTCTGGATCCTGTCTCAGTGTTTCTTCCAGTGCCGCCGTGCTGATTTTGGCAGCAGCTGCAGCAGCCTGCCTGCACCCCTCGCTGCGCAGGTAGCTGCTGGGTCAGCCACCAACAACACAAGTGACTGGTGATGCCCAAGGGCCAGAGAGCAGGATGGGACAGGGCGGAGGTTTAGGATGCTTTGAATGGGATCAGGTCAGTGTGGCATGCAGACTCAATGTGGAGAAGTTATGACATACTGGAGGGATGATTATTCAGCTTTTACACCATCCTCAGCCATCCTCGAAACACACCACTGGGCCATGTTGAGATGAACTCCTTTTTTGTTACCAAAAATCAGCAAGAATTTTCACGCAATCAAAGCAATTATTTTCAACATAGCTATCATTTCAGCAGCCTGGCAGATCTGCAGGATCGGTATCAGAGCCAATTAAGGCATTTTTTAATGGATTGGTATGAGCCAGTTATTTGTTTACTGTGATCTGTTGCACTTTGGGTACACAAGCTGTCAAAAACAGCAGCCAGCAGTTACAGTTAATGATATCCACACTGACAGTGTGTCAGCGAGCGAGCCAAGAGAGGCTGTACAAGAATCTTGTCCAAACCTTCCTGTCATCCAGGCTACACTGTATTTCCTTTATGCAGAGCTAATCAGCTGTGAAACATATGTAAATTAGAACTAATTACAACTAATATGAACTTTAGTGTGAGCCTGCAAAGCCATAAAAATCAATACTGCAATTCAGCCTATACAAGATAGTAGACTTAAGACCTTACTTGCTACAGGCTGAGCCATAACATGACACAAGCTGACCGCAAGCAGAATGCAGAACAGGTACGCTGCCAACGAAACATCCTTAGTAACAGTATCCTGTATTGTGTATATCATTTAGTGCCAGAATTTCAATTTAATGCAATCATTGTGATGAGCTGAACAATTCAGTGCTTGTTTATTTGACTTCTTGTCTATGTCACCACATCTGGATACTTTTGTTTTATTACACTGTTGATAAAACACTTAAAATGTGGGTAAGTATGGGGCCAATATTGTTATTTGCAAATGTGTGAAACTGTATCTCAATTTGTATAGTTTGTGAGTGTGTACAATAATCTCTAGATGCGCATAAGTGTACCTGTATGTAGGAATCTGAAAATCTGAATCTTTTTGGCACTGATTTTCAGAACTAGCTAAAAAGAACGCATATGTCAATTTTTTGGGGAGTGCCTGAAATGCAACTGAAAAAAATGTCTGTATTTCCAGCTTTTGAAGCAAATTACTTAACTTAATAACTTCCCGGCCATTGATAAAAGACCATCTACATTTTTTTTACTACATATATCAAATTTCTTTACATGTGTTCAAATCTTATGCACACTTAGATATTCATTCACACATTTACAAATCTGAGCACACATTCATACACATACAGATTGAGATGCAGTTTCACAATTGTAAATTATATTGCTACAATAGTTAAAAGGTATAATAAAGTGAAAATGCTTGGCACATTCTCTACATCTACTACATCTTTACTTTCATACCAGTTTAGTGAGGTCTCTCCTGAGGCCCAGTATTCAGTCCTCCACACAGCCACTACTGCTGGACTTCTGTGTGCTGCAGGTAGAAGTTGTTGTTCCTCAGCAAAGTTTTTATTTATAGCATTTATGTAACAAAGAAAGCCCTGTTGATCCTGGGAAATCAACATTTGAAGTTGGACCTGGAAGGCAGATAGTCCTGTTTGGTGCTGTAGTATAAAAGTAGCTGTTCAACTCTTTGAGCAACCCTGGCCTCTGCAAGTCTTGAGAGGACAGAAAAATATTCCTCTCAATGAAATAAAGATGGAAAAGGCAGACACCTCATCAGGTTTCACAGACAGAGGGCAACATGAGGCCAACAATATGTCAGTCTGAAGAGAAGAGAGAGACGGAGATTATGTCAACAACGAGTGAAGCTATGGAGTGCACTGTGAAATAAGAGGCCGGTAGAATGGCCTGAATATAAATCGACATGTTTCGAATCACAGACTCGATGTAAGGTGAATGAAGTAAAGTGCACAGAGAGGACATGAAAAAGGAGAGAGGAGGAGAAGGAGCTTGCTAGCGTCACAGAGTGCTCTCACTAATAAACCCTGACTGACATTAAAAGGCTGTACCCAATTATTGGATGGTATCCCAGCCCTCACACAGACTCACACACACGCTGTATGTACACATGTAGTCCCATGAATATGCACAGTTGAACTGGGTTTTGGCATACTGGTAACTTTTGTTTAATAAATGCTGATGATTATGAATATTTGGTGCTCATAGTCAGTGTTTGTCAATTTTCATACCAAAATAATACTACCCCAACTTCTATTATATTGATTAAAGAAACACACACATTTAGTTTCTGCTGTGTGTAGTGGTCTGTGTTTTAGAGACCGTGTCATGTCGACTGGGCCTGTTGCCTGTCTGACCAACATACTTTCACATTCCAAAACAAAAACACACGGGTCACCTCTCCTTCCACCCTCATCTGCTTGTCCAGACAACCCGGCCTCCCCTGTCCTGTCCATCAGGGACACCCATGGGAGAGATGCTGAGGCTGCTGCATTACTGACTGACAGGCTGATGATGTTGATGATGTTTCTGGATATGTAGGGTGTTGTAGAGATATCAGGCTTTCACTGCTCCGTGGATCTTTTAAATGACTTGTTTCTCTGCTATTTGCCACTATGTTGCAAATCTTCTTTTAAACTTACAATACAAAATATTCTACATGTTGATACTTGCTGGACATCTCTTAATGTCTGCGCAAAACGTTTTCCTCTATTTTGACAAACCTATCTGTAAAATTTAAGAGTCTACTCATGCATGCTAACATGCTCCAAATGGCAATGCCAAAATGCTGATGTTTAGCAGGTATAATATTTTCCATGTTTACCATCTAAGTTTAGTGTGTTAGCATGCTAACACATGCTAATTCACACTAAACAAAAAGTATAGCTGAGGTTGATGGTAATGTAATCAGTTTTGCAGGCATTTGGTCATAAACAAAATTACAGAACAAACTGAAATGACCTGATGACTTGATTCTAGATGAAAGGTTAAGGGATCACCAAAGTCATTAAAATTCATCCTGAGGGGAACATGAATGTGTTTACCAGATTTCATGGAAATGTATCTAATATCTGTAGAAACAGTTCACTCAAAACCACAGCTGTCGACCTCATGGTGCTAGAAGAGAGTCATGGGGTCACCAAAGCCAATAGGATTCATCCTCTGGGAACCATGACTGTGTACAAATTTAGGTGGCAATCTATCTTGTAGATGTTGAGATATTTCAAGGTTTAAGTGCAAATGTTGACCTGTGGGTGGAGCTAGATGAAAATTCAAAGTATAACCAAAGTTAGTAGGATTCATACTGTGGGGAAAGTGGTGGACTGACTGACCAAGACACCAAAGAGTGTGTCTTCTTCAGAGTCAAACATAAACTTTCTGTCAATTCTGACACTAGATGGTGTCTCTAAACTGACTGAATGAAATGTATGTTACTATCTTCATATTGCTTGATTTAGCAATAGTCATCTGCAATGGGTTTGTACTGGGGCTCCCATGTAATCAATGTTTGTTGCTTAAAAGCTCAAGTGTAATGCATTCTTATAGTTGTTTTACAAAAAACACCCGTTTCAACTCCCCCACCTCTGGAGGAATTTCTCCTGCATCCCGGGGGAGGTTGGGGACATGGAATCCCCCAGGAGGAGCTGGAGGGTGTTGCTGGGGTGAAAGATGCCTGGGTTTCCTTACTCAGTCTGATACCACTGCGACCAGATCCTGGATTAGTGGCGGAAAATTGATGGATGGATGGACCTGTTTCAAGGTCTTTAGAGGCCACAGAAGCACATGTAAATATATGTGTAATTACATATATATAATTTAATTTGAATCGAAGAATAAAAATTAATAATTCTGTTATTATTATATAAGCAGTCCCAAATGGTCAGGACAAATTCACAGTTTTTGTGTAGTCCTCAGTTGTTGGTGTCAGAGCAAAATCAGAGCAAGAAGATCAGTTATAAAAGCAGGGTCATCATCTTTAATAAACAAGGTAACAGACTCTGATTTAATCCTAATCTTTATTTGACTTAAAGATTCAAGTCGATCTGGTTCTGACATTTTAAGTCACAACAAAATTGACTTAAATCTTTAAGTCAAATAATGATTAGGATTTAATGCAAAAGTATAAACTTATGGAGTTCTTCTGCAGGACAGACTTGCACCTGTAACACATTATCCCAACTTAGATGACTGCATGACTGATTGATTGACTGGCTGACTGACGGACTGAATGATTGACAATGTTCATCTTAACATTCACTTTCCTGTCTCCACCTCAGCTCCGTCCCAGCCTCATTCATCCCTCTCAACACTCCCAACTACAGGCTGCAGATTAAAGCTGCTCTCATCTGGATCTCATCAGTTTAGGCCTGCCTTGCCGTTTTATAGGTTATTTTTCATTCAGGAGAAGGAGGGGGGGATCTTGGAGTGATTTAGGGTTACACACTGCATGGAGGCTGGAGGAGAATAAAAGCAACTTGTTGTCTTGAGGGGGCCGTGAATGAAGCAGCATGCTAAATCCCCTCCGGTAACAGCATGCAGTTTTTAGGACTGGAGTTGTGCATTTCTTCCCCATTTTCTCCAAACATGTGTGTGCGTGTGTGTGATATTTGTTGTGCGGCTATGCAGCTCCAGTTTCTGAGCCATTTCCTCTCTGTTTTTCCAACTGTAATGTCTGTAACATGTGGTGGATTGTTGTGGGAAGTGTCATTGCCAAACACCATAAATCAATTTGGGGAAAAAATGTTTCCCAATATTCATTGCACAATGCTTGATTTAAAAAAAAAAAATCTGCCGAACTGTTCAAGTTTACATCACAAAAGCAAAGACTGTAAAGGTGTCAAACGCTTGAGTTTAAGTTATCGTTTTTAGTTGTTTATTTGGCTCAGGGTTCAAGAATTCACAAATAATAGCCAGAATGAAATAAGGAAAGCATAAACTGCTGCTGCTCTTCCTTATATATATTATTCCTTATACACAGGGTGCAATTTGTGAAAAAAAGGGGTGTTTTTGAAATATTTTTATTCAGGAAAATAAATCAGAAACAGAGTGGGCCTACATAGACTATGGAGCCTATTAGGCTATTTCTTGCAGCTGTTACAGTGACACTTATAAAATAATTATGAACTTCAATAAAACAATTCCAAAACTTGAATGTGACTGCTGCATTTGCAGGAATATTTTAATCCATTTTTTAAAAAAATGAGTTGATCAATTAGTGCGATATTTTCACTCTCAGGGATGTGATGTCAAGTTAATGCCTTGTCCTTTCCTCATCCAGACACATAGGTGATGTGATCATATACAACATAACAAAAGGTTAAATGCTAATTTAAGCTCTTACTATGCATCCCTTTTTTCTGTACAAGCCCGAAAATAATGTACACAAAATAAGGAGGTTACTGTTCTTCAACCCTTTTGATTACAGTCATAACCCTGGTCTTAATTAAAAGGGAAATATTTAGATTTTACAACCAGTCAGAATGAGTATAAGTGATCCTGAAAATAAGGCCACCGAGGCTAAATTGACCCACAGGTGGGACAGTGTCACTTAACAGGTTAACATGCCAGAATTAAATCCCCCAACGTTTCTTTCAGTACTGTGGATAGCGCCACTCGGCCAGACATGCCAATACACCTAAAGGTCCACTGTGTGTCCAAGATTTAGTGGCATCCAGTGGTGAGGTTGCAGATTGCAACCAACTGAATAACCCGCCCCTCACCCTCCCCTGCCAAGCATGTAGGAGAACCTATGGTGGCTGCGAAACTCCAGAAAAACACGAAAGGCCCTCTCTAGAGCCAGTGTTTGGTTTGTTCATTCTGGGCTACTGTAGAAACATGGTGGTGCAACATAGCGGGCTCTGTGGAAGAGGACCCGCTCCCCCTGTAGTTCCGCTAGATGCCACTAAATTCTACGCACTGCACCTTTAATGTCATTCTTGCAAGTCACTGTTTAATTCAGCTGTATGTGCAGACTTCAATATTGAGTAGAAAATAATCACAACATACAATAGCACAATGTGCTGTCATCATAAAAATAAATAGGCTACAGTAGATGCCTACTTGTCAGATTAAGAAAACAGTCTGCTTTGATGATGGACTTCTGTCTTCTTTTTATGCTGTCCTGTGGAGGAGTCATCCGCGGCGTGTCACCCCTCTTTACCCACATTCCTGCAAATCTCCGAGCAGGGAAGGAGGCTGGATACTGGACCAAAAATGGCGCCTATTCAGTCCAGTAAGAATTACTCTGCTGGCGGATGCGCAAAAAAAGTTTCTAGCTTCCGGGTTTACTTCCGGGGGTATGTGGCCCACTGAATATGCGCAGTAGTGTTTCTCCTGCAGGCCCTGCCTGCGAGTTCCTGCTCAGCCCATAGACCTTACATTGTGATGATGTCATTGCTTTTCTTGGCTTTTTTTTTTACAAATATAAAGGCTCCATGGATCAAAAATTCATAATAGAAAGAGTCATAATTGACAGTGTTTGCAGTTCAAGGTGTCCTGTCAACAGTTTTACAGATGTCTCTTTTACAATGGTGGTCTATAGGGAAAATGCTTTTTGGGCCACAGGGGGATTTTTTGCTGGAATACCATGAGTGGCCACTTATATGGTCTATGGGTAAAGCAGCATGAATCACTATTAGGGGGATACATTTTTGTCCCCACTGAGGATAAAAATAACTCAGCAGAGGCAGGGATATATACAGCAGAGAGGGGAAAATCCCCACCATCCCCCTGGGCAAATTGCACCCTGCTTATACACGTATTTATCAGACTCTCTTATAGCGGAGTGAAGCCAGAGGGGAACAGGCTGCTGGGACAATCAGCTTAAGTGTTTGCAAGAAGCTAATAAGTATTTGCAGTGGCTATATTAACTGGCTGCGACCCATAAATGACAAATTCATTCACCACAAAAATTGTTGATTTGATTGAACTTCACCTGTTGTTCAAGATCCTGTGTGTCAGAAGTGTTACATACATGTAGTGTCAATACAAGTTTTACTCTCATGTAATAATTAAAGAATTGCATGTTTCAAATGATGACTTTCTTATTAGACATGCTAGTGGTATTGCTCTAGGGACTGTAATGTTGGTCTGTCAGTCGATCTGTCTGTCTGTCAGTTGGTCTGAAATCTTGACAATGACTGGATGGATTGCCATTAAATTTGCTACAAATATTCAACTTCCCTAGCGGATAAATTTTAATGACTTTGGTGATCCCCTGACTTTTTGTCTTGCATGAATGAATGAACTCAATGAACTTTATTGACCCCCACAGAGGAAATTCACGTGTTACAACAGCTCAAAATTAGAAGAAAAGTAAAATAAATAAAGTAAGATAATAATAAAAGCTAAAAGCTAAGGACTATATATACACATATACACTATACACACCTGTCACACCTGTATACAGATATGACCTGCAGTGGTAATACACACATGGTGTGTAGCATTGTACTGAAATATTGTACTGGAAATAATTGCACAACAGATAAAGAAAAACAGTATATAATCTTATTGCACAAGGGTGAAAGATAAATATGATGATAAGTAAATGACAAATGAACAGATACAATATATTGCCTGAGATATATTGTGCTAAGTAGCTGTGATGTTATAAGTGTGTAGCAGTCTGTTGCTGAGGGAGCCGCTTAAGACCCCCACCACAAGGTCGACTTTGTTGTTCTTTTGAAATATCTCAACAACTATTGGATGATGAAATTTGATAGACATTCATGGTCCCCAGAAAATGAAGATAAAATCTTTGATCCCCTGACCTTTCGCCTAGCACCGGCATAAAAATTATAATTTGGTCAATACTTTGGTTTATGAGCAAATCCCTGCAGAACTAATTTCCATCAATTTCGGCTGTAATTTGTGTTTAGTGCTAATTATCAAATGTTAGTGCTGTAACATACTAAACCAAGCCACTAAACATCAAACTTGCTATACATCAACATGCTAGCGTTATCCTGAGCATGTTAGCATGCTGGTGTCAGCATTTAGCTCAAAGCAGCGCTGTGCTTAAGTACAGCTTCACAGAGCCGCTAACACAGCTGTAGACTCTTACATTACTGTATATCTGTGCTCTGCCCTGCTACAAAACATTGGGAATGCTGTAATTTTATCTGAAATAGTGAATTAATTCATAAAGCTGTCAGATACATTCTGGATATGTGTTAAGCCTGGTCATTAGTTGAGGCAATTATCTTTTTTTGACTAATGGTTCTTGGTTCTTTAGTATCATGGACCTGTATTGTGTATGTACTGTATATATTGTAATGTTAGTTGAAGGCTAGTATGGATTAGAGAAGAGAGGATTATGTCAATGTTTCTTTAATTTCAAGGAACAAAACACAAAATCTTCAAAACCACAGCTCACCACACCTGATCAGATCTATACTCAGCTACATAAATGTGTAACGTCACACCTAATGCGTTCTAAACTCACTGTTAATCTTAATGGTGATTCACTGAGCTGCTGAACCCGCTGTTGTGAAAAAAAAGGCAAAAGGTGGTAGAAATATATTCATTATATATAATATAATCACTGTCTTTTTTTCCAGGAGGAAATGCTGTGAAGGATTCAGGTTTGTGATGGGCCAGTGCATACCTGAAAGTAGGTAAACCAAACACACTATCCTCTAAGTCTGGCTCATGAAGTCTTACATCTGATTCTCATGCTGTAAATCTGATCTAGTTTCCCATTACAACAGTTTATAAATTAGAACAGGCTGCACAAAACATGATCTGGAGACCACATTTGTCCATGCGGACCTCCAAACAATTCCAGATCATTCTGATATTATGGTCGACTTTTGTCAGTTTGGAGTAATTATGTTTAAAGAGTCGTTTCAGCTAACTTCCACATTGCTGGCATAAACAACATAACAGCCAAAAAGGAAACTCCCCATATTTCTGGCACAGACCACTGCCACATTTTGTTGTAGTTATCCATGAGAATAAAAAAAAACTGTGGGAATGCAAGAATTGGACTTACATAGTGTCCTGATGATGAGCATTGCTAAACGGTAGTGACATACAGATTTAGCATATTTAGTGTCAATACTTGGAGTATACACTACAGTGCATCTTTGTACAATCACAGTGAATTACATCAGCCACTAGAGGACACTGTTTCTCCATGAACATGGTGGACTGTTGAGGACAGATGTCCAAGAAGCAGAGTCTCATCTGGATGTACTAGATTTGAAATGTTAAAGCCAGCTGAGTTGGACCACACCATAGTTTACTACAGTCTGAGGTTCCACTCTGTCTTTAGATGATGTATTTCTGTTTGCACATTTTCACTACGCAATCAATTAGTTCAGTATTTGCAGCAGCAGGGTGTGATCCAGCAGCAAGTCTATCAAACTTTATTTCTAACAACAAGGTATAATATAAACCCTGTTGAACTACAGAGCAGCACTGATGTAAATCTGTTTCAGATCATCTATAATTGTCTTTTTTCACCTTTAATTTAAAAGCATTAAGTGCTGGCTCTTTTCACAGCCTCAGGCAGGAGCTTTAATTGGGGCATAAAAGAAAACAACCCTGGGTTCAGATAAAAGACCTGTGCATGAAGATCCAATGGTGGTAGTGTTGTTTTTCAGACAGTGATCCAAGTAATTTTACTGTGCTGAGTCCTCACACACTCTGCCTCTCTCTGTAGGTGTGGATGTGTGTGCTGCGTCGCCCTGTGAGCAGCAGTGTACTGATAACTTTGGACGAGTTGTCTGCACATGTTACCCCGGCTATCGGTTCGACCGAGAAAGACACCGCAACCACAAATCACCTTATTGTCTGGGTCAGCAGCAATCTCTTCTCATCTCCCAGAAATATACTTTTGACAGCCATGACTATTACTGTCATGTCATATTCTGGATTTGTCTTTACTGGAAGAACAGCGCCCTCCTCCTGTTTTGTGCAGCAATGCAGTTTTCCCTTATGCCATAAATCAATCCAGTATAATTCTTACCAAATCTGCACCCCAGAGGCACATAATGTAAAATACCATGTAGAAGCAATTATACTAATGTAAAGTCTCAGCAAGGTTATTATACATAGTTCTTGATTGCACACTTACTACTCTTGCTTTATAGTAACCTCCCAACTTAGATTTTTATTTTCTTTTTGATAATGTCTTTAACATTTCTCTCATTTTCTCACACACATACAGATATTGACGAGTGCGAGCACCCAGGCAGCAGCATGTGTGACCATGAGTGTGTGAACACAATGGGCAGCTTCCTGTGTCGCTGTCACACTGGCTACATACTAGCACCGGATCAACGCTCCTGCATCCCCGTTCACAACTGTAAGCTCCTAGTTTGTCACTGTGAGATAGACAGATACTCTGGACTTAATCCACCAAATGGCATGTGCCCAACACAACATATGAGAAACTGCATCTGACTGCTCGCTAGAAGCGTTTTACATGTGCTGTAAATGTGTGTTCTGTCTTGCAGTGAGTTCATCGGGGAAGTCAGACACCTTGATGAGTGCGGGTACCTGCTCGTTCACCTGTCAGGATTTTATGAACATGAAAAACAGTCTGCTGCAGCTAAAACTGAGGCTGGGAAACACACAGTCACAGAACCAGGTAATATGTCTAATTTAAACAGGCTTATCGCACTAAACACTGAACCAAGATTTCAGATAGTAAGGCTGCCATCTATTAAAATACAGTCCTGTATTTCTTATTTGTATTTATATTTTATGGACAACATACTTCACATTGATTGACTGATTACTAAATTTACTACAGCCAATGTGTAAACAATGTCAGCATTGTGGCAGACTGGAAAATAGTTAAATTTAAATGTTCAGATTTGGTTTAATACAACAGAAAACTGTGGAGAACCCCACACCCTACCTTGCTTTTCTCCTTTTTCTTCTACTTAGTTTTCTCTTCTCTCCTTTTTGTGTTTGTAGGTACCTAACCTGGACAACAGCAGTGATAAACCATCTCTGGGGAGGGCAGGAAAAGGTCCTGACAGCCCTTGTCTTCCTGGTCAACCTGGTCCTCCAGGAGCTCCTGGGGTCCCAGGTAATGTAGCAATAACTGTACGGTTAGAGACAGAAATCAAATCCACCACAGGCTCCAGATATGTGCACAGGAAGAGTTACTGGTTGATGTTCTCAGCATCTGCAACTGTACTCATGTTGCTTATATTTGCAAGAATAACAAAAAAGACGAGGAAAAAAAAGAGAGAACTTGTCCAACAAACACCAAAAACATAATATTTCAAAGCAAGATGAAGGTATATAAGATAATGTACTGTGGAAATTTAAGTTAAAGCAAGCATGAATACAAGCCATCATGCAGACAAGCTAAAAAAAAAAAATCTGGCTCCTCTGGTCAGTTCTACAGTAGTAACCATTAAGCTTAATTTTAGATGTAAATTGCTAAAACCAAAGCTTTAGGATTTTGAATAACACACAGTAACTGAGAAGCTTGATGGGAAGTTAATATTTCTGTGTTTTCTAATGTTATGTGTTACTATGATTCTAATGACTGTTCCATTTCTAAGAGTTTTTTTTTATTGCTTTACCCATCTGTCCTCACAGGGCACCCAGGTGAGCCAGGAAAGAGAGGGGACCCAGGGGACTGGGGCCCGCCTGGCCCTCGGGGTCCACGGGGAGACATGGGGCCCATGGGTCCAGAGCCAGACCTGAGGCACATCAAAAGAGGCCGCAGGGGGCCAGTGGTAAGAAAAAAAAAACTGTTCCATAATGTAGGGGTTAGCACATTTGTTTTGCACACAGAAGTTTTTGAGTTTAGTTCCCACCCAACGTCAGGACATCAAAGGAGCGTAAAGAAACTAACCTGGAGGTTAATTTAAACCACTTAAAACCGACATGTCAGCAGCAAATAATATAATTACAAAATCCTTGTCCCTGACAAACATCACCGAACCTAGTTACATACTGTTTAAGATTACTTACCATTGACCTGAGCTACAAGTTCTTGTTAGTTTGGCTTTAAGGAAACTTGTTATCACAGGGAAACACAGCTGTAGTTAACGTCATTAACAACGGCTCTGCCACTGGGCCCTGTAACTAAAACCTGTCATTATTAGTTTTATTGATGACACCTGTTTTTTACCCTGCTTTCAAAACATCTGCTGTGACAAAAGCCTCTCAGCTCTCATGTATGCTAATATGTTAGCTTGGAGCACAAATTGTGTACAGGATTTGGTTGCGCTGTTGTAATAACCTACATGTAGGTGTTATTATCCAGAGCGGTGTGTCCAGTCGTCTGTACCATAAATGCCTTTCTCAACCCTCCCACCACAGGTTGCTCAGCTAACTAGTTTTACAGTTACTGTGTTGAAAAAGCTTGCTAAACTTTCTCAAACCTGTGTCTTATCATTTATGCAGGGACCACCTGGGGCACCAGGAAGAGACGGACTGAAGGTCATTATCACATATCTGTATTTCCTCATACTGAATGTGTTTTGAATTCTTGTCTGTCTACGTATGCATGTGTGAATCTGCACTGTTGACACCTCGTGTCTACACTGCCTTTAGACATGTGTCAGTGTGAATGGGGTCCACAGAAGCTGCTACACTGTCTGCTCTGACTGGGTCATACTTACCATTTACAAAATAAAATGGCCATCAAGCTATAACTGAACTCAAGCTCGTATCAAATAGCAGGAAATGTTCTTAACCTGTCTGAATGAATTTGGTACTGAGGTGTATGCAAAGCTCTTTGAAAGCTGTGTTGAGTTAATTTGAGCTTTCTCATCCACAGGGTGACAGAGGAAATCTAGGTCCCAGAGGTCCACCTGTAAGTTTATTTACACAATTCCTTACCTTATCTTATATCATAGCTTAAATCTAGGATTAACATTAGTCTGTAAAGGATTTGGCTGGTGATTTTCTATATTTTTCTTATTGTCAACAAAACCCATGCGCAGAGCAATAATGAACTGATCTTACTTACAAGTATTGTGTGTGTGTATCTAAAGCCTGTTTTTGGACAATAACAGAGGTCTATGGCACAGAGGAATAAAATATATCAGGCTTTGGATACACACACAATACTTAGAAAATAGATAAATTCATTAGTTGTTGTTGGTTTGGCTCTGCACATGAGATTTGTTGACAATAAGAAAAATAGAGAAAATAACCAGCCTTATCCTTTAAACTTCTTTCCTACCTTCATCTACCTTTTAGTCTTCATTCTATAAAGTAAATAGCAACAATTTACACACCTACACTGTTTATCTGAGAATATTGACAGCTAAAAATGTATATTGTATTTACACCAGACCTGGATTGTTAAATTATAATCTATACCATAATCTATTATCCTATCTATTTTTTAGTTTTTGCTAATTAATTTAACTTTTATTTCATGCTGCTGAAGTGGGAGAGTTTCCTTTTATGATGAAGAATTGTCATCTCATTTTATTATGTTTTGAAGTGGATCTAACTGATGTAGTCAGTGAGGTACTGTAGCTTACTCAAGAAGCTGCTGCATGTAGAGTGCATTATTATTATCATTTATCTATGTAATTAGGCTCCACACCGAGCAAAATAAAAGCCAGTTTACAAAGCAGTCAAACCATGTGAAAAATGATATGGTAGGACATCTTAATCAGTTCCTCAATTTCCCGTCTGTCCTCAGGGACCACCCGGCTCCTTCGACTTCCTTCTGCTAATGATGGCCGACATCCGGAATGACATAATTGAGCTGCAGGAGAAGGTGTTTGGGGAGCGACGAGGCATCTCTCTAGACAGTCCTCCTCATTCCAGCGGGGAAGTGGATTTTGTAGAGTGGGGCTCTGGACAAGGAGATCTCATGCTCAATACCTGACCCCTGACTTCTTTCCCACAATAACAGTCACTCAAACACAGCAAAACAAACACCAAACTTTACTCTTTGTTTCTTCGTTGATAAAGGATGCTGGTGGGCAAAGTGCCAAAATGTAAATAATTCCTAACCTCACAGCTGGGATGAACTGGGCGAGGAGCCTTCATTACACTGTCAGCACTGCTACAGACAGTAAAACAGAAAGAAACAAGGATTATAGTATCAGAAATGGGACCACAGGCTCTCTCAACCGCTGTAAGCCATGTCTTGCTGCCTTTCGTGTGCCGTGGATGTGAGTGAGAGATGTGCGTGCAGGACATAGAGTGAGAAAGATGCAGTGTGTGCCTTTATGTCTGAGTCTCTGAGCTGTGCCTCTGAGCTGAACCACTTCAAACGATGAACTTTATCGTCTACATCTCTTCCTGTTCCTGAGTCTGTCCGGGGAAGCTCTGCTGCCACTGACAGTTTGCCTGCAGGGCGCTGGTACAAAGACCCAGGACCCGCACTGTGAGCCTCTCCTGCACCTGTCTGCAGTATCCAGCCCTCAAGTCTGAGCTCTGCAGCTATTCTCTCATCTGAGGCATCTTCAGAAACTAACTCATGAGATTCATGAGTGTGGGCAGTTCCAGTATTGTACTGTTGGACAAAAAGAGTAGTGCCTAATGTATTTTGGAAATTCTACAATAAAAACAACTCAAGTTTAAGTATAAGAAACATATACTGCTGTAGTACTGTATGTCCATCTAAATGTAACGTAAAAGAGATGTAGACAATCAAAACTTTAAACTAAAAGGATGAAATGGAGTTGTGAATCGGGATGGGTCGGGAGGCAGAGAATCACATTTAAAATCACTTTTTTTAACAAGTATATTATCAGGCAAGTTCACCATGAGCATATACTCATGGTGAAAAGGAAAAGGAAAGAATAGTTACATGGGGAAGAAGTTACATATATTCTCATACTTACTCCTGGGAGTTGAAACAAAAGGCATTAAGAGAGATGTGCTGCTGGAAGGTTTTTACTGTGAAGGAGCTGCCAACAGAAGCTAACTCATTTCTCAATAAAAGTTTGGTAAAATCTAAATTTGGAGATTTTTAATTTTTCCTTATTATCAGATCGTCACAAAGGATGACTGAACCTTACCGATCTGACAAAGCATGGCAAAGCTGAGTGCATCAGAGAATATAAGAAGGTCTCTAACTGTTGTTGAGAAGAGTTAGATGAAGCTTCATCAACTGAGTGACTCTTGTGTTATGGATGGAGCCATAAATGAACTAATTCAATAGATCAGCATTTTGGGAAATATACTTATATGTCTTGCCGAGAGTTGGATGAGAAAATCGATATCACCCTCACATATATATGATAAATATGAAGCTACCTCTAGCAGCTGGCTAGCTTATCTTAGCATAAAGACTGGAAACAACTGCTGGCTCTGTTCAAAGATTTTTAAAAAAATCCTGCATGCACCTCAAAAGCTCACTAATTAACAAATTATATCTCATTTGTTTAATCCATACAAATACCAAAGTGTAAAAGCAAGTTGTGGTTTTAGGGGGTTATAAGCCGCGCTAATTCCTGGCGAGGCGCAGTGGCTTACTGGAGTCTTGTCGTCACTGGGAGGTTGCCAGTGAACCAGCAGAGAAAGGCGCAAGTTATTTTGGTTTTTTTTACACTTTTGTATAGTTAAACAAACAAGATATAACGTGTGTAATGTGTGTGTTAATTGAGCTCTACAGGTATTTTTAGGCAGATTTAGTTGTCTTTCGACAGAGCCACGATAGCTGTTTCCCCATGTTCAAGTCTTCATGCTAAGCTAAGCTCTCCTGGCTCCAGCTACACATTTTTAATGGACAGCCTCACTTAACTCTCGGCAAGAAAGCAAATAAGCATATTTCCCAAAATGTCAAACTATTCCTCTAAGTGAAGAGTTGTGAACATGTGTTGCAATTTGGGGATCTTGGAACCTCGAACGCGTGACCAAGATCAGTAGCACGCTACTTTATTTATTTCTGAGTCCATGGGAGCATAGTGGAAATGTTGAGTAGCACAACTACAGTGTGGACTGTAGATCTGATATTACACTGGTATCCATGTTCAGCCTGTTTAGATCAGTTGGACGCCAATCTCTTGATCAAGGAAATTTTAATGGTGGCTAAATAGAGAGGGGTTAGAACTGCATGTTTCTTTTCCTGACAAATCTTTTGAAAGCCAGCTGAGATTTGTAACCAGTGATGTTACACACAGATAAAAGAAGGCTGAATGTCATGGATTCAAATCCCAAGATGTGTTCAGGAGATTTATTTGTGTGGAAAGTTAAAAAGTATCACAGCAACTGCCAAAGTGTCACTGAGAAGGGATTTCTACCTGTGTTTGCGCCAGGAGAGCTGTGACGAAGGTCAAACTTTCCTGGACAAATTAAAGTTAAAAAGGTACATTCCTCTAACCACACAGTACTCCTCCTCCTAAATAATATTTTAAGTGTTCAGTGTTCTGAAGTGTCTCCACCAGCAGAGGGTGCTAAGGCACAGATAATCCCCCCGAACAAACCAGGTGAGACAACCAAAGTCGCAGTGAGTTTTCACATATCCTTATATAATTACAACCTTAAATATTCCCTAAGTTTCCCAAACACGCAAGTTTTTAAAAAAAAAAAGTAAATCATGCTAACGTTTATGTGCAAAGCACATGCCCCCACTCATTATCCTCAGTGTTGCCTGTTGAACCATAGCGTGGCTAGGTGTCATTATGAAAGGTGTGAGTATCAGAGGTCAGAGGTCAAATGCCTGGGTATAAACAGCTGGAGGGATAATTGTAGACTGCAGGCTGTCAGGGGGGGTCTGTCTGGGCTTGTACCCACCACCAAGGAGATGTGTTGAATCCAGAGTGTGTCAGTCTGAGAAATAACACACAGTGTGTTTGATCTGCCGTGGTTGGGTTCACACTGTCTGGCCTTTTGCTGTGTTGGATGCTTTGATCCAGTTCTCAGTAAACTCCGCTGTGCTTCTGTGTTTGTGTGTGTGAGAGAAAGTGAGTGTATCACGGCTATGTGTGTGTCCTTGTATAGATAAATTCATGTATAGTTTGGCACAGTATATTGATTGCTTGTGTAAAGTTGTGTTTTTATGTCTGTGTGTGTGTGCATTATATATAATTTTTGCATGTCTGTGTGTATCCCAAAACTTACATCTGTATGTGTGTGTGTGTGTGTGTGTGTGTGTGCACGCGCATGCGTGAGTGTGTGTGTTAGTTGACAGGCTTCTCACCTAACAGCTCCGCCCCCTGCCGTGTGGTCACTGCTCACAGTACAGTGGTTGCCAGGGCAACCAGGATCAGGAAAAACAACATGAAACAATTTAAGAACCATGTCAGTGAAAGAAAGGCAAGAGAGTGAAAGAGATTATCTCATTTCCTTCACCACTTGTCATGCAACTGGAGGCTTTCCTCTCAGCCTGTAGGGGACAGCAAAGATGAGGTCAACAGAGTGCACGAAAGCAAAAAGTTCACATACCACCAGCGACAATAGATCTGTCACCTCCAGCCTAATAAGATCTGCAGTAAGAGCAACATTCCTGTTTCCACTAAGGCTATCATTTATGCTTTGCTCTCCCTAAAGATGATTTTAATACTTTACATTTACAACTTTTTTAATAATTTATCCCAGTTTATAAAAGTGTGTGAACTCAATTGAGGCTGGTTGATTAATTGAAATCATTTTCTTAGTAATTACAAAACAAATAAATCGTTGATATTTTTTAACCTAACATAAGTTATTTGACAGAATAATAGTTGTACAGTTATATATTTTGGCAACACTAAATGTTAAGACTTTTCTAACATATATATCGTTTTCTAAATATATATATTGTATCTCTTTTTAATACTCATACAATCTTATCTTGGACTATCTATGACATAACACATTTTACAAGTATTTTCATCCAGGCACTTGGGACACCAGACTCCACTGATGTTGTACTTTGAGGAGAGTTGTGTAACGATTTGCTGGCAACTTTAGATGAGAATAAAGATACAACAGATAAAATTTGGCCAGATGTTTCCTAGTATGACAGGAATTTCCGTACTGGCATGGCGTGGCCATCCATAAATACACCTCATGCACGACAAGGCTGTCACTTCAAACAGTCTGGGTGTGTGTGTTGTTTATGTGTAAGGAGGTTATGAGAGTGGGTGTGCATGTGTGTATAACGAAAGCATGTATGTATGTTTTTTTGGGATGCAAATGTGTGTATTTAAAGGCATAATCAGATAAATGAAGGCAGTTCTGTTGCTCTTCTGATTTTTTTAAATTCTTTTGGCAACCTTCACAGAAAGGTCAGAGGTCAGAGTCAGAAGTGGGACATTACTCAGTGCCAAGGACAATGCAACACATTGGAAAGAGTCTCCATTTCACTAGGCACAGTGTGTTTATATAATTTAGATGATGCATTATGAATTATGTATACCAATCATATTTTTTGATTACTTTCATACTTTCCAGGAAATAATTTACTTGTACTATTACAGTACAGTGGAAAAATCCAGGGATCAGAAACTTGCGTAAAAGGTTGTGATCGATAATCCATCACAGTAAATCTCATTTCTAAAGTTAACTTTTCAAATCAGCCCAACTTTCAGCTTTATTATAACACAGTGATTACCTGTCTCAAGCTTCTGCAAGTTGATTTTCCTACCTTCCACTCCCAGCCTCAAAGGTAAGAAAAATACATTTAAAAATGTGAGGTTGCCAACCACCAACCACAATCTCCTCGAGCCAGGAGCCTCTGTTATGAACATCATTCCCCGATTCTCTCTTTCCTCATTTCCTGTTCTCTCTCTACTTTTGTTTATCGAATAAAGGCATCAAAATGCCCTCCAAATAATTATGTATTAAAAAAGGAAATCTTATGCATTGTTAAATGTTAATTGTAATTTAAACTGTGTGTAGTTTGTAGTAAGTGTGCTAAAATTTGCACACACTAATATATCTAAACCACACATTAAATAATCATCAGCAGACAACCACACTTATGATGATAGTGATGACCAATTAAGTTGCCAGGAAACCAGCATGTTGGCATCTTTGTGGAAGCCTCCAGAGGCCATGTATCACTAAGGGGATGAGGGGTCAAGGTGTAGCCAGGACCATCAGCCACTGCAAACAATCAGAGTTTGCTTTCTTCATCAAGCTCATATTGACTTGGACATATTGTTTAATATGTGACCTTTGAGTTTTGAAATCTAGCCATCTTTCCAGATATTCCTAACTAATCCAAACACAAACTTCAGTTTGGTCCTCCATCTGCATCATCAGCAGCCCCTTGCTGCCCACATCTCTTATTTCTACCAAGGAAGTAAAATCTAACTCTAAATCTTCTGACATCAGGGACTTTCACAGTAATATTTGTACGTGGGCTTCATGAAACCTCCTTGCACTTGTTTTATTTTTTTCAAGCAATAATATGGACACTGACTTCATCCCATGAGAAAGGACCATTTTTGTGTTGTAGGGGAAAATAGTACAGCTCATCCACCTTGAAAGCAGCACTGTTGCACACATGAAGGAAGGCAGGTTAACATAGGTGCAAATGTATCATTCATCTCTTCTATGCAACCCATTAAGACACCATGTAGTGACTGAAAGAAGAGTACTTAATGTCTAAGATAGAAACTGTCCTCATCTTTTCAAATAGCATGCATGTATAGGGAACCTCCTCGACAGCTGGTCGCCGTGTAATCAGATGATCATTTATGATGGTTGGTCTGCATCTGCTGGATGTGTAAATAGGCATATTGTCTTCTAAAATGTTTGCTATAACAACTTTATAATGTGATAATATGTTAATGTTGTGGTTACAGCTTCTTCTGCTCCCACAAGTGGCCACAAAAAACGTGAATTTTTTGACCTACAAAAATGTAATGCTGCTCAAACACAGGTTAGAAAAGCCTCAGTCAGAGCCCATGAATAAAACCTACAAGCACAGATAATTGGGATAGTTCAATGTAACACAGAAATCTTACAGTTTATATAACCAGATTTAATGTGTCAGCAGAAGAACGAGGAAGCTGCCTGGCCTGGCAGCTGAATGGCTGCACTTGTTGATAAATATTTAGGTGTTTCCAGGGATCCGTGGCCGTTGCAGGCATTAGGTAAATCACAGGTGTCCATCATCGCTTCAGTATGCAGCTACGTGCAAGAAGAGAAGAGGGTGCACACACGCATATAAACATGTCTTACTATCTAACATGCAGCCACACACGCACACACAATCTCCCGCACGAAACACAAGCATGCCACAGAACACCTGACAGGTGCAGGCGTGGTCTGCTGCGAGACACGCTATCTTGACACGCTAACTCATTCTTAAATCTGAGTTACGTGCCTGAGGCTGAGTGCTAAGCACCCAAGTTTACTCTCTGAAGCCTGTTCCTCTTCCAGTCCTTGTCTCTAGGCACACCCTCTTCCGATTGTAGGCCGACTTCTGTCATTCTGTTCATAATGGAGCTGCTAAGAGGCCTGAGAATCGGAGCTCGTCTGATGAGTAATGGACTTATTAACTGTGTCAAAAACATGCCACCAATCCCATGATCAGTATGTGTTATCTGTTGTCCTGCAGGTGTCTGTTTAAGAAGCCACAGCAAGAGGCTCTTTCAGAAGCACTGATCCCTCAATCAAAACCTGACATTACAGCGGTGGCTGATTTGACATTTTTTTGTCCACTGTAATTGGTTCTAGTGTGTTTGGGAGTTTGTTTCCTTGCAGATCCCTAAGGCACGCATGCAAGCTCGCTGAAGCTCAGTGTTGGCAACAAACGAATGCTTAAAACACACAGAATGGTTTAATGTTAAAGTTTATATAACCATGACTGCAATAGCACCAGATTTCCATATTTTCTCACAGTTATAAAAGCGTGATTTATTTACCATGTGAATTACACATGCATGATTTGATTCTCCACAGTGCTGCCTCTTGACAGATTTAACATAGATACAATATCACATCTGTCAAGAATGCATATCAAGGAGTTGCCAAACACTTTTTCCTAGCTTCACAGAAAAGTTGCACTTGATTGGCATTGTTATGGAAGAATTGGATAGAAAAACCTGAGAGGGCAGATTAATAGCAACACGCTGTGTAAACTCCCCTGGCCCGAGGCACTTGGTCTCTGTACACCTTGGCTTCCTCTGTCATTTACAAGCTGTTCGCATGCACACAGCAGAGCCAAGAGTGTGAAAAACCGGATGAGCAAGTCTACAGCTCTCTTGTCTTTTAGGAAAAAAGTGCGTTGCCTCTGGTTGCAGCGTTGCCTTGTGTGAGGACAACAGCTTCATCTTCCTACAGACCTCCTGACCTGGTCTGTGGCGCTGGCATTTCTACAACTGGCTTTCTTTTTTGTTTTTACATGCTTAGAGGCATACAAATTCTCATTTACAAGCATAAACATATACAGTATGTATGCCAATGACTGACTGTATGGAGCATCCTACCATGAGCGACGCAGTGATCAGTAACCCAGGGAACAAAACCTCCAACCCTGGCAGTGTTAGTTGATGTAGCACTTAGCCAAATGTCTCATTAGAACCAAATTACCTACTTCATTCCATAGGCTCCAAGGGCCTAACAGAACATGTTCAAATAAATTAGGAAGATTTAGAAAGAGCCTGTGTTTACAAAGTATACCAGAAAAACTCTAAACTCATGCCAGTGTCCTTAAAGCTGCACTAACCAATATTTCTATATTAACAATGGAAAAAATGAAAGCATGTAATGCATGGTTGTCACTAGTAGTGACAAACCCACACAAGAATTATCACCTGATTTAACCTATTTCAGCTTGTTGTTTTGGTTTTACGACCCACAACTTTAGTGTTTTGATTTGCTCTCTTTGCTCTTATTAACGTAATTTCCAACAGCAACAGGCAGCTGTTTTCACAGAAAAAGCTCTGATAAATCCAATTTATGCTACCTGCTACCTGATAAATCACCATGCTGGCCACCTTGACCAGCTCAGCCGGCCTATTTTTATTTACCAAACTGAGGCACCCAAACCAAACCACAATACAGTACGTAAGAAAAGATTCAATAAAACACTGATAAATACATGATAAACACTGATAAATTCTAAGAACACTGCACACCTTCAAAGAATTCATCTTCCAAAGAAAAAATGCTGCTGGACCTTTTTACAGATAGCATCAGTATTTGACTCAAAACAATATTAATACCAGGTGTAAAGGTGATCATGTTAAATCATATCTAGATACCATCTGGATACAAGACGCATTTTAATGCAAGGTGTAAAGGGACTAATTAATGTTTGGGAATCAACTGTTCTCACAGCCTTTCCAGCCTCTTTGTACAATGTCACACTGTCAATCTTTTCCCCGTCAGCCACATAATAAGAGCATTTTACTTGTTTCATGATTAAAGAAAATGATAATAATAATTCTCCAATGACGTCTGTTCCTACAGTCCTGACATTATTCAAAACAAATGCAAGTTGTAACATCTCCTGTCAACAGAGTTTGGCCTTGCAATGGCAATTAATCTCTTATGCCTGCTTTCCGGTTGCTTGTTTTGTGAAACTGAGGACTTGATTTTTCGGGCCAAACCGCAGAGCTGATGGCATACCGACAAACCACTAAATCAATCAATGGCACTCATGTGGTTAAAAGATGTGTTTAGGACACCTGGAGCGTTCAGGTTTAACCCTTGTGTTTGTGTAATCTCAGTATACATGATCACATCACATACATCACTTTGATTGTCAGGGCTGATACATGCACAGCCACTGATCCTGCTGACACTAGTGCAGAGAAATGGACACACACACACACACACACACACACACATACAGACACACACAGCTCAGCATCACAAACTGCTGTTTTTGGCCCAGGCGCACTGGGTTTTCTGGCATGATAATAGTATCTATAATAGTGGAATTTCCAAGTGGCCTGCTTTGGAAAACAGGCTGATAATTCAATTAGAGCTTGGCAACCAATGTGCAGACATCAGTAGCATTACGAAATGACTCCCACCATAACAAAGGTCTTGCTTAGACAGCAGCTGCCTGAAACTGGTCAGGAGAGCGGCATGGAGACTGGAGTCCAGTGTCCAGCAGCAGTCACAGTTTAACACGTAACTGCTGGCCTGGACGCCAGGATTGTGTATACTGAATATTTTCTCTCTCAGACGCTTTATCTCTTGTATTTTTATGTTTTTCTTTTTCTCTCATCACCCCTGTTTCTCTTACATGCACTACATACTGCTGAGCTTTTCTCAATGAATTAGTGTTATGAGTGTTAATTTTTTTTTTTTACCTTCCTGGTAGTCATTGGTTTTCCATTGAAAATCAACTTGCACAGACTTGACACTTTCTTAATTTAGACATGCCTTTAGTAGATACATCATGAATCTACTTCACTGGCACAATAGTTAAAGAACAGTACAAGACTTATGTGAAAAAGGATCATATCAATTTAACAGCTGTAAAATGGGGCTAGGCAGAGTGGACATGCAGTTTTACTCCATTATTTAACAGTGATGCATTTAATGCATTGATATGGTAACAAAAAAAGATACATACAGGTACCACCACCAGTTTTAACTGAATAGGCTAATATAAATTAGTTTTCTGTCTCAACAAATATAAGTCCCTTTTATACAGCCTGTTCAAGGCAGGAATGTTGCGCTGTTATTCTGCCTCGCTGTTCTGTATGAAAGGTACAAACACAGAATGGGGGAACATTGTTGTTCTGCCATTAAGCCGGCAGTGGAGATAGTCACATTGCCGAGTCGATGTCTGTGTAAAAGGGAGAGCCGGTGATACACCGTGTTTGTGACGTATCAGATTCTGTGACCTGCAGTGTTGGTTAGGTTTAGGCATGAGGAATGAGATGGTTGGGGTTAGGATAAGAATATCAGGGCAGGTCACAGAATCTGAATGGTCATCAAATACGGTGTAACACCGGCATGACGGGACAGTCATGATTAGATGCCGACGCATGTCGTCATGCCTCTGATTCCAGAACACCAGCGTGCTATCTAAAATCACATACAGGGGAGGCATTATGCCAGCTTTGTTTGGTTCAGTGTAAAAAAGCAAAGCTAGCATAATGAGGGGTCTTCTTTACGGCTATAAACAATACATTACTTTGAACAACCCAATAAAAAAAAAAAAAATCCAGTTACATGTCAGGCACAGTAAAATGGTTATCAATACCACTACTTTCTCTTTATATCTGTAAGTCTGTTTATTGTATTTATTTCACTATCTGCTGAATTGGAAGAAAACCGAATATGTAAAAACCAACTCCGCTTTCCCCATGACCAGCTAATAAAACTACAAAATGGAAGTTCGGATTTGGTTCAGCAGAAGTCTAAACATATGTGTTGTTTTGACAGGAATATACAGGTGTAGGATGAGCATCCTGGTTTTTACAAGACTTTTTTAAGTGATTTTCCCAGCATCCACTGGGAAAGGGGAAGGGGTCATCCACCAGGAGGTGGTGGATGCCCAGAGAAAAACCAAGGACAAAATATAACATATAAACACATTATGTAATTATGTTATTATGTAACTGAAGACCAAGATAGTTCTTAAAACGTCCAATGCGTTAATGCTTTCCTTATGTGTGTCTATAAAACACAACACTTTTTTTATTCTTAAACATCAATCTTACTTTGAGTAACTCAAGTCACTCAGGATAGCTGACATATTGGATTATTTAAAACATTATTTTGGTGTATCTGTTCTGTTAGTTACCCCAAAGGAAAAACAATGAATTACAGCCATATTTTATCCAACAATACAAATTTGTAATTTCTGTCAATTTCCAAAACTTCAGTCATGCAAGAGGAAAACATCGCTGTCATCATGTTCAGATGAAAATGTCATAATCTTCTTTATGTGAGTGTAGCGTGTGTGTGCTGGTATGTACAGTATGCATGCGTGTTAATGTGTGCGTGTGTTCACCAGGTGTGTAAACTAGAGGTGGAACACGGTTTGTCTGGGTGGGGAATTAGGCAGGAAACTTTTCTCTTATAAAAATGTTTGACAGACAGTTGAAAGGAGTTTTGATTTACAGCCCATCATGGAAATCAGGCAACATCAACGGGCTGTGGTTTGATCGTGTCTCTTTGATGTATTGCTCCTGGGGGCACAATGGCATTTCCACAGCAGTTTGATTTATAAAACATCTGAATCATGAAACTAAATCAAGTGAATGAAGGAAAATCGATCCTGCCAGGCTCTTAGATGGTAATGGTTTTGCTAAAGCACCAACATGTTGCTTTGGATTCACACACAACTATACAAAAGAACACACACAGAGCATACAATACCCATCCTGTTGATAACAACAACAACACACTGCCTGCTGGGTCATGAAATGTTGTTAATATAACAAGAGCGTATAATTAAACCTGGCGCTGCACTCAGAGGTATTTATGTTCTGTGCTCAACCCTCGGTTACCGTAAAATAGGTTACATTTGTCATTGTGTACACATTTCTTTGTTGCATAACAGTGAATCACACACTCTCATACACTCCTGTGGGCTTATACAGCTTTCAAAAGGGGGATAGCTATACAGACTTTTCTGGGAAGAAGCTGCCGACGGCGGATATCTTGCACATAGATTTGTGCATCTGTATTTGTAAAATTAGGTAATTTTCACCATTGAAATATTCATGGGGGACCAAACGTCTCAACTGAAAACTGAACAAAACTGGTGAGCTGTCACTGCATGACCGTGCCCATAGATTATCCATAACAAACACCATCATCAAGGCTCGGTTCACCAAAACATATTTTCATGCAAAGAGCTGTCATTAAAAAGTGGTTGGTGTTTTTTATGGTGCCAACCGAAGCAACAGCTGGTGCTTGCCATGATGGAGGCTGTCAAACATAAGTGTTTGGTTAGCAGAGAACAGAGAAGTACTGACAAGTCAAAGGGGACCGATGGATTTGGATATTATTAGGCTGCCATGACTAATACAGGCTGTAGATGTGATGAAACAGTGGCCTTGTTTTAGCAAAGATCAGTGGTTGTCCCCATTTTCATAAAAGGATGTTCTTAAACTATCATGGAAAAATGGAAAACCTACAGTATGTCACGGTCCTGAGAAGAATACTGCTAATTGTTGATCCTCATATTCAGGGAGAACAAATTGTCTCTGGTGCACAACAGTGGACCAGATTTTTACCCTCTCACACATAACTAAGGAGTTATGTGTTTCATGTGCATTTCCTGCACATTGTAACTTTAAGCTATGTTTACATTCTTGGCAGTAAATCAGGCATGTTGAAAATGGGCACTGGATATTGATAAGCGTGTCACCTCTCCTGTTTGTGATATTTATGGAAAGGATAACAAGGTGCAGCAAAGGCAAGGAAACTAACCTGTCCAGATTATAGACTATATATAAAGATGGACGTAGCAAGGTGTGACATCACCCATTGGTTTGGATTGGAGCCGGTTTGAAGCCCAGAGTTGCTGCTTATAATCGGCAGCATCTTTTCTGGTTGGAGCCAGGACCTTACAAATAAACAGTGCAGGGTGTTGCTTTTACAGACCGAAGCGAACACTAGCTTACTGGGAACACTGACCAGTGCACACCTGGGCTATAATTAGCTATTTTAACTAAATTGTGCTAACAGGCAGGTATTGCATCCTGTGAGGGTCTTGTTAACCACAAACACAGTAGAACTGCCTGTGAAAAATTACAGTTTATTCTTTAAACAGAAGCTCCGAAAGTCAGAGACAGCGGGAGTGGAGCAGCAGGAAGAGCAGCAGGTGAGCAAACTGTCAATCACAGCTGTCAATCAACACCTACACGGTAGACATCAAAGCTACTACAAGTCTTCAAATCTTATTAACGGAGCAATAATTTCCAAAATGACCACCAGCACACTTATTAGATGACCTGAATTTAGAGATTGAGATCATAATGACTCATTGAAAATTATTTACTTAGTATTTCTAGAGAGAAGTTTCAAATACAGGCTGCGTAGCAAACGCAGCACATCAGCAGAGCAGCAGCAGTTTCACGCCCCTGTAAGTGTCTACAGAGGATGCGTTCAGGCAACAGTGCTGCGTGTAGGTCACCTGTCTTTTGGTAATTACATGCAATTACTTGAAATGCAAGCCATTATGCAGCCTGTGTAGACTGAACACAATGAAGACTCAAGTGACAAAAACATGAAAAACAGCAACAGTAAGAATATGGATAAGATAAAGGTGCTAAGCTGTGTGGACGACCAAGAGGCCTATGGTGTATTTGATTTAAGAGCCCATGAGATGAATGAAAACTTGAAACTGTTGCACCTAATTTTCGTGGAAACCTGTATCTCTGATCAGCTATACTGTCTGTAGATATTGTTCACTGCATCATTCCTAAGAAGATATTTATCACAGCAAAGAACACAGGCAAACTGAGATATGATACATTACTGGTAAACAGCTCCCATGCCTGTACTGTCAGAGCTCTCCTCTGCCCTACAACTCGAAGGCTGTTACTGCCAATGAAAACAGCCTGTTTGAAACAGCCTGTAGGAAACGTCTTGAATGACAGACAGAGATAACTCGTTGTTGTTCACAAAAGGTCATCAAGGTTCATTCGTCTCCGAGATTGTTAATGTGCTGTGGAGACCAGAGCTCAATGACACTGAATTCTTTCTGTTCAATATCTTACTTAGCAATGACACCTTAAAATCAAGATGACACAAAGGAGAACATCTTGCGCATTTCTCCAGGTCTATCTTTGACATTGGTGTTAGTCAAATCAAATCATGGACATTATTGTGCTGTATTTAAAATACTTTTTTTTCATTACCGCACCCACCACTGCCTCTATTCACAGAAAATATCTCCCTAACATGAAAGCACTGCAAGTCTAGAGCATTTATGCTCATTGCTCGAAAGCATACGTATGAGTCATAGTCATAAACAGTCAGGCTGTGGGGAATGCAAAGTGGCTTACCTGCATATTTACTCACTCGCCTTTGTTAACATAGAAGAAACATAGGCGTATGCTTAGAAAAGACATTGTTGGTGGCACACCCATGCGTGACCATCTTTCTTCTGCCCTGTCTTCCTTTTCTTTACTGTCCCCTCTTTACACAGTGTGCATGGATTAACATGCACGCTTTCTGCATATTTTTGCACTGCAATCACAAATATAATATGAGTTTAAGGATGATTCATTTACAGATGTCTAATTTGATGCCTATTTTTGAATATTACAGAAGCTTAGATTATTTATATTATTGCAATATGTCAGGATACAGACTTAACAGAGTGGCCTAGCTGAATGGTTACCATGCATGCCACATATCCACAATGTCCCTGGTTTAAGGGAACTAACTTTAACTCCAGTTTATCACAACTTGGGCTTTTTGCTTATGATAACATTGCTCAACAAAGTAATTGCTGACATGTGGGAACACGCAGAGCTCCAGCTATCCTTTAAAGAAATTGTCTGACATTTTGGGAAACACAGTTATTTGCTAGCCAACTTTAGACACGTTAGATAAGAAGATTGATTACACTCTAATGACTGCCTGTTAAATATGAAGTTACCTTCAGCCGCTAGTTAGCTTAGTTTAGCACTAAGACTGGGAACAGCTGCTGGAACTGCTCAAAGGTCACATCTTCCTCAGATGAAACTGCCCTCCACTCAGCAGTGATGTCAGGGGTCCAATGTAAGTAATTAATAATATGCAGTCTGGTAGTGTAATGTTGTACAAAACTTGGTGATGTCATGTCCTTAAAATAGCGCCATATCATATTAAAATAGCGAAATACATACAGACAATACTCCTATTGGCTGACTGCAAATTTGCAGTGGAGCAAAGACTTCAATTGCAGTAAACAAAGAGACTAGTGCAAATGTCTTCTCGACTTATCTTACTATCTACAGCAGCTATAGTATCCATCTTTTCTGCTGACGTCATTACTGGGTCAGCTGCTTACTTTACAACAAAAAGACAAGAATTTATATGAGACATTACATATTATACAGCAGCTGATGCTAAAACCTCTTTACTAATGAAAGGAAATGATTGATATCACTGAAAAGCATCTGCTGATTGAACTGACAATCTACTAATGATCTTTGAAAAAAATAAGTACCACTGTAAGTAACATGCTACGAAGTATCCAGAATGATCTCAGAGTATCAGTGAGCAGTACACATAAACATCAAAGACACTCAGTCCGACAATAAAAAGCTGCAGTACAATCCCCTGAGGCCAAGCAGTAACATATTAGGCAGTTGTTTTTTTTTTTGTGGAACTGCTACTGTTCTGATTGCTCATAAATTACATTTGGAAGCTAAGAACTGGCTCGAGATCAAATCAGAATAATTTCTCACCTGACAAGCACGGTGATGGACTGTTGGCAGATCTATTTGTAACCTCATTTGACATGGCACTGGAGGATGGACTGTGTGAACACTGGGTCCTGCCACTACATGTGACATGACATCAGCAGCATTTCGTTGTGAGATTTTCTTCTTCCAGAGTCTAAACTATATTATCAAATGTAACAACAGTCTCCTGATTTCCATCTCAATCATCAGCTCTCAGTGTTTCTTAGTAAGCATGCTTGTTTGAATGCAGGCGGCCTGCAGAGTGTGGACGGACAAGAGGAGCAGAGAGTGCTGCGTTTCTGCAAAGGGGAAGGAGCGGGAAAGGAGACAAAGAGAAGAGAGCCAAATTTTTGTTGCGGTGTTTAGGAGATGCTCAAATCCCAGAGATGGGTGGATGACAAGCAGTGCTGCCCTGCAGGGATCAAAATGTATTTAAGTCAGATTTCCATTGTTTATTGTCATTGGCAATAAACAACCTAGACTCTTCCCTCTGTCATTCTCACACACGCTCATCTCGTCTCCATTTTACACACATCCATACCTCCACGCATACCTGCAACAGGCACACACACTGACAAGCATTGCGACATATTGTACATGCCAGGTGTGGCAATACTTCAGCGGTTTGTGTCGTGTCTCTTTAACATTCTTGTATCACGGCCACCATCTTTAATCTCCTGCTGTGTGAGGGCCTGCGAGTTAACAAGCTGTTGGATTACTGCCTTTACTTATCACACATGCCAGCACGGCACACAGCAGCCGGCACTGTTAACTCAATTCTTTACTTTTTATCTGCCTCTGCCTGGATTAGAAAAGTATAACAGCACATAAAAGTATGTTTTCTCATTTTTCCTTCATGTTCTGTGCCAATAAATTTCATATGTCATCACTGCAAGTAGCTAAAAAATAAGCTGTGAAACTGCACAAATACAGCAATACACATAAACATATAAACATGTGAATGCTACTGTTGGCCCTCTCATACACACACACACACACACACACACACACACACACAGTTAGCCAGATGTGTCAACCCTAATACGTTTCTATTTATCTGCCTCCTTGTCACTCACTGTGTTGCATAAAAGAACAAGTTGAGACACAGTGGGATCAGGTATTGGAGTGCTTCACAATGCACATGATTAAATCTATTCCCGCTGGTACAAAAGGAGGGCCGGTGGCTGTGTAATTTACACCGCTGTCCAGCGGCTAAGTCAGCATTAACAGCCACGGTGTCGTCATCCTGCCTCTGTTCTCCCACTGCGTGTAATGAATCCAATGTGTCTGAGCCCTGGCATGCACAAATGATTAACTGGTGGCAAAGAGAACTGATTAAGGAGATAAAGCTTGGCACACAACAGCCTCAGTGCTACACGTGTACCTGCATAACCAGAGCTTCCTCACGCGAGGGAACTATTCATTCTGTTTTGACTCTAACACCCGCTATACCTGAGTTTCTTGAATCCAGACAAGAGAAAAGGTGTATATGTCTGCAATCATTTCAAAATTTGCATGTCGAGTTCTTCAGTCTTGTTTGTTTGTTTGTTCAGCCACAATTTAACAGTGTGGAAGAGCAGGACCATAATCTGTAGCAATTTAGGGAAATGTTTCTAATTTTTTTAGATGTTAGATGTGTGAAGGAAATTTGAAAGGTGACTGAAAGGTGAAGAAAGTTTTGTGAAGAAAGTAATAAATGCAAAACTTTGTGCTATAAAGCACAATACATGTGTGAGCACATACAGTATGTACAATAGACCTAATCCAGGAGTACCTGCAGAAATAGTCTGTCGAGGAACAGAGCACAAGCCAAGTGTACAACGGTGTGTGTTTTGGTGGTTTTGTGGCTGCATGGTGCACCTGTGAGCCATGGAAACGAGGTGGGCTTGGGAAGAAACCATTATCAAACATTATTAGTAGATATCTCAGTGGTTGGTCCACAGCTGGTAATAATTATCCCTTAAAAGTTGCATTCTATGGCATAGTGACAGTTTGGTAACAAAAAGGAGAGTCAATACCAGCTCCTACTCAGAGGAAATCTTTTTTTTATTATTATCATGCAAAGCAATGGTGGTTATAAAGGCTTGGTGGAGGTTGAGCAACATTTAATCAAGGTAACCACAGTGGATCTGCCGTGCATAATTGCAGACTGTCAGTAGCAACTGCATTTGGAACGAGTAAATGAACTGTGGTAGATGACAAATTATTTTCATTATCCTCTACCTTTGCGGTATTATTGCCATAATTGGAATAAAGGCTCTACCAACTAGTGACAAAAACAGAGCACAGGTGTGCAATGATCTGTTTTGCAGGTCGGTCAAGTGCAGCAACTCCTGATACCAAAATGGTCATGCCCATGGAAAAAAGGAGGATTGTCGTTAACAGATACTACACTTCTCCTAAGGGTACGATGTAGAAAAAACGTCTCTGCCCCTCAAGAAAAACCACATGGCCTGCACAAATCTGCACCTTGTACAAATGAACAACATTACCGGAGTGTTGCCACTGCTTTTGGCTGTGTCTGTGTGACTGTCACCATCTGACCTGTTGAGCTTGATAAGATACCTTTCAGAAAAAAAGGACATGGAAGTTAAAGAAAAGTGTCCTTGCACTTTTCTTTAATTGTACTTTTCTTTAAGGTGTACAACACAGCCAAGCAGCTAGTGCTCTGACCCCACAGCTTCTAGAGGGACAAATGTTTTCATTCCAGCTATTTTCTGGTTCCCAAATACACTTGAGTATGAGATCTTATTGTACGTATTAAATGCAAGAGGTGCTAGTATTTGCCCTTTTTCTTATTCAAGCCCAGATGAAAAAATCACACACACACACACACACACATCCAAAGCCAAGTAAGTAACTGAGTGGGACATCCTGTCTCAGGACGGTTATTGTTACGCTTTAACCTCTTTAATTTGATTAGTCAACAGCACCCTGGGGAACGGCCTACTGCAGCTTCCTAAAGAAATGCCGCTCACTGCAGATAGATTTCTACCCACAACACACACTTCAGCAGGAACTTCCCTCAAAACATGGAGATGGTCATTGAGTATGTTTATATGGATTATATGTAACCTGGTTATTCATCTCCCTGTAAAGGCTACATGATTCTAATGGTATCCAAGTTTCCGATCATCAGTGTCAATGTTTCGGACTCCGCCACATCCAACCAGTCGCTGTCATTTCTCAGTTTAGGTTTTGGCTGTCTGGACACTGCTGTTTGTACTGCTGTGCAGGATTGCTTCTTCATCTTATTACCAGTAAAGAACAACAAGTGATAAAATCTATCCTCTGCATTGTTGTGTGGGTTTCACTTTTATTTCAGTCGAAGCAGAGCAGGAGTTTGTGGCACAACTTCACCTACTTCCAAGGTGCACAGAGAAGGGAAAAAAGTCTAAAGAGGTCAAAACTCCAGCAACTCTTGAAATATATAAAACAACCTTATTGTTTGACAAGCCGAAACACGTTGGTCTAACAATGAAGTTGTTCTATATACTACAAGTGTTGCCGGACTTTTATTTCAGTCTACAGATCATCACTGTGTTGTTTGTCACCTTATTTTTGTTTTACTGACTAACTACTACTAATTAGGCCTGAGGACACACAGATGGCACACAGTGATCAGAGACCTGGATAAACATGCCACAATATCCTGATTTGTATCAGAGTACTACGGCTAGCATATTTGGGTTTCTCAAAATTCATTGTAGTCGCAGTAGTTCTGTTTTCACCCTGACAGTCTGTGTGCATACCACTGTCCTCTAGTTTGAGTTTTGGCTAAATGTGAGTTCTGCCAAGCTTAGTGTGTGTCTGTCAGAACATTTCCTTTTTCTTTTTTTTTTTACTGTTTTCATGTTTTTTCTGTAGATCACTCTCACATAGAGTGAAGACCCTCTCTCATTTAACTTGTCAGGGACACATTGCATTATGAGACACATCCAAATTGTCATGCTGATAAAGTTCAAAAGCGGAGTTGGTCCATAAATGTATAACACCTTTTTTCTGCCTTTTTCTTTTCTTTTCTTTTTTTTTTTTTTTTTTTTTTACACAACTTAGCGTGCTGTCTAAAAAAACGGCCGATGATTGTTTTGATAGAAAAGGGTGACCGATACCTCCCTCAGCTCTTTCTGTACACAACCTCCCGACCCTTGGCTCTGTCCGAGCAAACACAGTCTGCACGCAATGCACAATGATTAACCCGTAGATCCTCTATTGTGGGAGGGATCACTCAGTCACCAAAAAAGCTGGCACAGTTTCCTATCAACAACATGCAACATGCACAGTGCTGTTAACTCACCTTTGTTCTTTTTTCTGCCATGTAAACATTTGCACTAAACTCTCAGTTCTCAGAGTCTGTTGTCTGTCTCAGTGGAAAATACCAGTTTAAAGTTCTCTCGCATGGAAATATGGACATAGATCTTTCTGGGAAAATAGGATTGTACATGTTGCCATTGCAACTCTACATGACAACAGTATCGCTTTGTCTGTTGATGGTATAAACAATTTAAATGCTAATGTGACCCAACTACCAAACTTGTACTTGTGCATCTACTGTACAAACATGAATGCATCTATGCATCTAGCAGCTATGTGCTGGCTTGAATGTTTTGCTTTATCATCAGTGTTGGGGAGTGACTAGTTGTATATAACGGCATTACGTAATTAAATTACAAAATAAATGTAATTGTGATTCATTACAGTTACTGAGAAGACATATGTAATTAAATTAGAGTTACTCATCAAAATGTTGGTGATTACAAAGGGGTTACATCTGAATATATTCTTTTTGGTAAAAAGCTTATATGTAGAATATAACATTCATTCTGTTGCTTATCTTTTCGCCGTGCAGGAATGCCTTCTTTTGGCATATTTCCAGACAACAAGCAACCTGAGCCTGCCATGCCTACGACCAGCCGACCACGACAAGGCGGGTGGCCATGTCGTCAGAGAAGAACGCCTTTCAGTGCTGGAAATGAGGTTAACAGTGAGGTTTACACCTGATTTAATATGTTCTTAGGACTTTTCAGCTTTATTGCTCAGTTCAAAACTTTTGAAGTATTAAAAAAGTAATCAAATGTAATAAGTTACATTACTTTGATGAAGTAATTAAAATAATTACATTACATATTAAATTTTTAACAGGGTAACTAGTAATCTGTAACCTATTACATTTCAACAACCTGCCAACAGTTACAGTATTTATTTTTCATATATCAGTGAAAGCCTAAAAACACAGTTAGGATCACAGTCACACATTTAAGTGCAAATGAAGCACATTGGTAACTGGTGTCCGTTAGCTGCACTGGTTACAGTGGAAGCATATCAAACTGTGGACGAAACACGTCAGGTGTACACAGGGTGTCACTCTGGATGTGAGGATCCTTAAATCATTGCTTTTACCACCAAGTTTACTTTGATACCAAAATGATTACACCAACAGCTGAAATTGTAAATCTGAAAGCCTTTTGTGTGGTACCACTTACAGTACATCTTCAAGTACAAAAGCACATTTGTTCCAACATAACGTTATTCTAATGGAGATTATCTACAGCACTTATTTATGCTAAATGTCCCACTGATGCCAATCCACTGTAAGCAATTACCCTGCTCTGTTCCTTATGGTTCCCGGAAACTGAAGCAGAGTGAGACCTCTTTCCTGAAGTCAGTCTCTGTGGATTAACCCATAGTTGAGGCTGGTTGACGGCCTGTTGGTTTGCACTGCAGAGAGAATGAAGGTTGTGGTGGGGGCAATGTGTGTGTGTGAGTGTGCGTGTGTGTGTGTAGGGGGCAGAAGAGGTTAATTTGTGTCATGCATGAATTGTTTTGCGTGCCAAGCTTATCCATATCTTATTTCCGCATAGAAAGAAAAAGGATTGGCTACTAGAACAAATACCACAGCAAAACTAGACACTAGTATTTATATATCCTATATAGAGAATAGGTGGGACATTAGTGAGGCAACAGGCGTGACTGTGAACTGCTCACCACACTGCTCACCAATAATAAATCTACATGGTACAAAAAGTACATATAGAAAGCTTGAGAGCTTGAGAACGCATTTCAAACAATATTTTTGAATATTATTAGTTTGCATATGGTGGTAATATTCATCGAGATCATTTTGCGAGATACCAGATTATGTTTTAGATATGAACGCAACTAGCCTGTTGTCAACAGAAGGGACTAATGAAATTATTGTTAACATCCATGTAGAACGACTTTATCAAAAGGTTTTTACATTTCGAATCATATTTTTAAAGCTGCATTAATCAATATTTGGCCACTAGGGGGCAGAAAAACAAAGCATGCTGACAGAAGCCTGACATATTATCACCACGTTAGCATACAGTTAGCTGCTGACACATCCAGCAGACACGGAGCATTCATTTGGACCCACCTGATGAATGTAAGCCCAATATTCATTCTCCTTTTACCTCTTGTTTGGTGTGAAAACCTTCTGAAAAAGACCTTGCTTGCAGTTCTACTTTTCTTCCCCAGCTAACTTTGATTGCTATCTTACATTAGATTCCCTAAAAACAGCTGTCTAAAAGAAAAACAGCTAAAAGAAAAAAGTTTTCTTGAGCTGCCAAGATGATTGACTGTTGGTTTGTCACTGTAGCGCAACACCACCGTCATTCAATGTTAATATAGAAATATTGATTAATGGAGCTTCAAACATTTCTTTGGAGACAAGAGAAAAGGACTTTTTTTTAACCATGGCGCCAGCATGTGGCCGTGGCCAGACAGTTAATTAGGGTCATGACCCCAAATCACTCACTCACTCACTGAGCAGTATAGCTGGTGTGTGATGCTGCCTGCAGGCGGCATATGGCCCACTGCAAACGTTTCACTATGCACAGACTCACTATCAGAGGCCAATGTTTCAATAGGATATAAGGGTCCAAAATTAGGAACTCGTTTTCACATTTGCTCAATAATACATCTTCCTGTAAGTCCCAGAGAACCAGTTTAAAACAGACCTTAACCTCTGTTTTACAAAATATTGTTTAAGCGTCTTTTGAGCTATTTCACGAACTTTTCAATGTTATCATCATGATTTTAACCTGTGAAAGTAAATAAACCTCAAACTACTACTACTTGATCTTGATCAATTATATATAATATATTGTTGGAGATACAATTGGAAACATACAAATTGCAGTGATTTTAAGGCTTTGTTTGCACATTTACATGCAGATGAAATAATGTAATTGTCTTTGTGTTTGGGAATGAAGGAATGTTAGCGAAGCAGAAAAACAATTTATGAACATGAACACATCCTAGCCTATGAATGAACCAGGCCTGTATAGTTATAGACACTTTGATCAAATATCACTTTTCATACAGTTATATTAGCAACTGTGTGTAGCAGAAATATGTGTTTTGTTCATATTTAATAATATCTATGTGGGAAAATATGTTTGAACTTGTTCATAGATGTGCTTCGTGTTCTGATTAATAAACGTCTTTTGATGATTTCTGTCACTTTTAATTTTAATGCCATTATGTCTCGAAAATGATTTAAATTCTTAATAATGTTCAGTGATTTACTGGCTCGTGTCATCGAGCATTTATTATTGATAAGAAAAATCCATCAATTGAGATGTGTTTTTTTTTTTTTAACCCTATCACTCATCTCCATTCGTCACACTGAGCTGAAAATGAGCCAAAGATTTACACACACGCATGTCTGACTGCTTTTCTCTTTTTTTTTGTTTCCTTCAGTGTGGGTCATGACTCGCCTCAGACACGCATCTTAAGGGGTTTCCCTTTATGATCTTGCCTTCCTTGGCCTTGCCTATTTACGCTCAGTCATGACACCTTCGTGCTCCGGTGACAGAAAGATGGATGACCGAGATATTTCCGCACGCAACTATTGTTACTGCCGCGGAGCGCAAATACTGGCTTGCAAAAGGACAGAGGGGGGTTGTGGGGATGGGATGGAGGGAGGGGACGCCATTAGCTCAGTTACTAATCTGGTAGGCCTATTCACGCCTGGTCAGGAAGGGAAGGTGATCCAGTACCCCCCACCCACCGGCCCATGCACACACACACACACACACCTACACACACACACACACACACACTATGTGAATAGTATTTTCCCTCTCGTGTTTGAGTTCATGGTTGCGTGTGAAAGACATATCAGCAGCAGCTGTTCAGCTGGTTTTGGTGCTTACGTGGTGACCCACACTGACCTTGTTATCTATTGATTGTCTCTTCTGTTTTGACCTAAAGTGATGTGAGATCTGTTTGACTGTCCTAAGTAGTGCAATTACCTGTCACACCAGCATGAGCCCTTTTGATAAACCACCGTCTTATCATATCTTATTTACCACCAGATCAATTAAAAGGTGATAAAAGTGGTGGAATATAAGTGAGTAGCTCCTCAGGTGCACTTCTACTCCACAAGAATCCAGAGAAAAAATATTGTCATTTTTAATCTACTATTTATCTGACAGCTAAAGTTACTACTCTACAAATTAAGATTTTATATACAAAACACATGATGAGCTTATAAATTATGATTCATTGTTATAGATTAAACAACTCCACAGTATATGCATTGACTTTTGACTTTTATTTACATACTTTTACTGAAGTAACATTTTAAACACAGGACTTGTAATGGATTATTTTTACATTGTGGTATTGTTACTTTTACTTACATAAATGACCTGAATACAATATTCAACGCTGTTAAAAGGAGAGATAACTATTTAACCATTTACGTTTTGAATGTGTTTCCTTTTTGTTTCTTGAAACATAGAATCTTAATGTAATATCCATATTAGCTTGATGCTGATGATGCGTACCTTCATTTTAAATCAAAGCTTTATTACTTGGGTTACCTTTACTCTAATATGAACTTGAAAATCTACAAGAAGGGAGAGAGTATTGGGTGCATTTCAAAAAATTTAAATCAACAAAATCAGAACATTTAGGGCTCTGTGTTCACCCTCACAGACAGCTATTACAGAACAATTCAAATTCAGCATTAGTAAAAGACTTTAAAGCATCACTGAATGAAAGCTTGATGCTGAGGCTCATTGAAATGTCCCATGTATTGCTGTTTTTTGTACAGATAATATACATAAATGTCTTTTAGAGTGAGGAAACCATGCTCTTCACTGTTATTCATGTATTCTACAATGACTATAAATTCAAACTGAGGGTTGTTTCACTGTCTTTTTCCTTGCTTGCCTGGGGAATTTTTTTGGTCATATTTCAGGAAATCATCATCAGTTTTTATGTGTTCGTTGATGACAGAGTATGACAGAAAAACCTCAAAGAATCATCTTCCATGTAAACTGGCAGGAATGAGACAACTTTTCTGATAAAGCCTGAACATGACTACAGTCCATTCACAAGTTTCCTGATACAGTTCCCCTTTAAACACGATGAAAAATCACACTGGAATGTTTTGTAGGAAATTAAACAAAGGACAGAATTTGAACAAGAGAAAGTAAACTATTATCAATGCTGTTATTGCAATCTAGAAGGTAATAAATGATCAAAATGACTGCATATCACTTATCACCCTGTCTAGACATCAGACGTTTTAGCACTAGTCAGTCAGTCAAATTGCCGCCACAACGCAGTAAAACAAGTACTTCTACACCCTGGCAGCCGCCAGGAGTTGTATATTGCTTTACTGTCAAATTGAGTTCTTTAACCATGTCACATGCAACAGTAAACCTGATGATGTGTTTTGGTAAAAAACAAATACATTTTGCAGTAGTTTTGTGGAGCACACAATTATATGTCAAAAGCTTAACTGATGTGTAGTTTAAGTGTCTGCCACAATTGTTACAGTTTTAACTCCATATTAATTCTTGCCCACGGTGCAGTGAACGGGATATGCTGTACGTTTGTATTAGGTCATAGGCAACATTCATGTGAGGTGTCATGACCTGCAGTCCAAAATAATCCTATTAAGGTTTGCCCGATCGGGCACATGCAAGGCCAGGAGCCTGTTCACTGATGTCCTGCTGGTCAAGGCATTGTTCTCTTTGATAGAAGACTGAGTGTACTGTTTCATTTATGTTACAGTAAAGTTTATCTGTTGGTTTTACAATTAATGTAACCTCAGTATATTTCCTTCATCTACAGTGATACAGATAATAAACAGTAAAGACTCCGGTGGTCTGCCAACTTGTGATAACTGGTAAACTTTTGAGGTAACACCTGCAAACATGTACGTGTAACTGTACAAAAAAAGATCTGTTGTTGGCGTCGATTAGAGGACACCCCACCACAAGTTGGAGGAGTGACATGAAAATCTAATATTTTCATGAATGATCATTGAAGGGAAATTCCTATTTTTGTTTTCCAACCACTTCAAAGCTCACCTACAGAACAGCAGTCCTGGAGTCTAAGGAAGACTGGCATTAATAGTGTCCAGGTCAGTGATTTTTATGATGTAGACACTCCAAAAGCAGCCCTAAAGAAGGTGAAGTCTACATAGAGCAGGTTTGGGAGTACATCTTTCTCAAAACAGCCCTTTATGTTTGATTTTCTACATGATATACATATGAACATGAAAGAAAGGCCATTGGCTCCAAAAAATACTATGAGCATCATTTCAAACTGTGTGCGATTTGTATTTTTATCCACATGTTTTGAAACGGTGTTATAGCTTCATGACAACCCGTAGAGGTGCATTCATTCTTCCGCTGATGCTAAATCACCAAAACCACCACAAAAGAAAAAAGGATCTCCTGACAGCGCCGGCATGTAAAAACACTCAAACAGAGGTACACACCTGCTCTGAAGGTGTGTGCGTGACAGCCTTTGCGTGAGTAGAAACTAACAACCTTCACAGTCATTACACCTGCTTTTATGTCCAAGAATTCTTTAAGAGGTATATGGCTGTGGGCAAAACATTTTTTCCATTTTTTTTCCTCATTTTCTTTCCTCCCAGTTTTGTGAAATGGACGCAGGCAAACTAACACCACACACCTCCAGGCCAGTGTCCAGCTCTGCATTCCAGCTCATCCTGTGCGTCCTGATACTACACACCAGTGCTCTCCCTCTGCTTACCTGGTCAACCCTTTGCACTGCTTCAGATCTACACAGCAGTACCGCTCCACACATCCTGTAATCTATTCAAACTTTCCAAGAAATTAGTAGACTACTTCACTGCAGAATCTCCCACACATTCTTCCTCCTCAGCTCTCCCAGTTTTCTCTCTTTAGAATAATGAATCCCTTTCAATTCATTCAGTTTTTAAATTGCTCCTTTTCTTGTAGGATATCACATGCCTCTCATGCTTGGTAACTACAAATTAAAGCCCGGCTAAAGTGTGATATATCTGTAGCTGTGGTGGAGATGAAACACAGTATTCAGCCCAGTTGTGTGACATTTACAGTCGCTCTGTCTCCGGCCGTGAATGCTGCTCACCTGTTGTGATCTGACACACACACTCCTGCAGCCTGAGCGCTCGCACAGAATGCAGCCTGCTCTCACCTCAGGCGGCGAGTCACGTTCATCTTTAATCAGGCTGAATTTCATCCCCGAGGAGCACAATCATACCTAAAACCCGAGATCACTGGAGTTTGAACAGTGTGAGATGAGAGATGAGAATCACTTTGAGGGCTGAATCCAGTATGAGAGGTTTATGTGGAGGCACTGTTCCGTATTTCACATGTATCCAGGTTTATTCAGGTTCTGTGCTACTGTACATTGTGTCTGTTCTGCTCTTGCAGTAATCACTAGTTCTTGTGTTTGTGTTTTGCACAAACACAACAGAGTTCTGCAACAGTGCTGAGAGATGAGTTTCCCTTTTACCTACTGACCCACAGGAACAACAGGATGTCACCTAGAGTGCAAAGGAGACAACCATTGTGTCCATCTGATCCTGCATAGACAGCATTTTATTGCTGTTTATCCACAGCACAGTGTGGAATATATCTGCAGCTGTAATATGGCATATTTCAGGGCACAGTGATCATAATCTTCAGGTTTTTTCACCCTATAGTTCCCTGAGCTATATCGGATTTTAGACATATTGGATTAAGAGCTGGGCTTTGTTTCTCCTAATAGGGATCACAAAATCTTTATGTGTTAATGAAATGTGTAAGTGTTTGTTTCTGCAGTAAGAGAAATAACAGCACGGAAAGTGAAGCCACTGCTCATATTTCATTTTCTCACTGTCCTCCTGACAGTTTATATTGAAGTTATGAAATTATTCCTATTTTGCCAAATGACTCCCTGTGCCCTGTCCAACGATCCCAGGCTCTTTAGGACCGCTGCGTGACAGAAAGAGTTACTAGTTCACCTTGTTTTATAAGCCGAGTTTTCGTAACTTGTTTTGCCGTTTGGTGGATTCTCGCCTGTGTGGCTGCTCAGTCCGGCCCCACCGTGTTGCATGACTGCAATGAATGAAGCCTGACTGGCAGATTGCATGACTCCAAAGCCCCAAGATCCTCGCATTTACAGAAGCTATAGCGCGCAAATATGTGCACCTTCGTGCCCAAGCAGAGGGAAAAAAGAGAGTCTCGCGTCCTGCGCTCTTTGTTCTGCAAGTTTAAGACCCTTGTGTCTTTTCCAGAGGCTGCTGCCTTCGCGTGACTTGACCAAGCAGATTTAGGATTGTCCAGAAGACCGAGACCCTCCCCTCTAGACGGCAGCTCCGCTTCTCACGCAACCTGCAGCACCAGAGGCGCAGCGCCGAGGCGCACGGCAGAGTCCCCGGAGAGTCAGCACACAGTCCGAGAGGATCAGGACAGCGCCGAGCAGCGCCGGATTACGCAAAATAAATGAATTACAAAAACTTTTACCTGACGGACTTTTTTTAATTGCAAATTTCTTGACTTGATTTTGGGTTTTTGGTGATGTTTTCATTATAGATTGTAACACATTTATTAAACGCTACCTGAAATGTTAAAATTTCTAAAACACAAACGAGCAACTTCAAGCTTGAGCTCAAATACAAAACTTGTTCTAACACTCTTCATACTAACAAAAATCTAAGCCAAGCTCATAAATAACTTAATGTTAGTTTATCCTAGAAAACTAAACAATATCTCCCTGCAAAAGTGAACTGAATATGTCAAAGGGCACTTGCTGATGATACATTTTATATAAGCTCTGAAAGACAGTCAGAAAATTTAAATTAATTAATTAATTGCAGATTTTTTTTTTTTTTTTTTTGCCAATTTCTTTCTGATTTCAGGAGTTAACAGGATGCCTCTGGGTCCTTCATGCCACTTGTATAATTAAGTTGCATAATTCAAGAAAACAAGAAAAATCCTGTAGCACCTGTTTATCATTTTTTCACAGTTTAAATCAAAATGATAATTCACTTTTAAATTTTGTCAGTAACAGAGGATGGCTGAACCTTTTGCGTCACACCACCATTAAAGTTTTCCCCTCGGGAGAACACTACTTTTATGGGCCTTGGAGTCATTTTGTGAGTTTTACTCCAAAACTGAGCCTGCAAATCTTGGGGATATATAAATCAAAGTTTGTTCTTATTGTGGCAGTCATAACTTACAGACTGGATTCCTTTTTAAGGAGAGTGAGTAGTCCAGTGAGTGTTTTTTTATACTTTTTTTTTCACAAAAATGACATTTGATGACAGTGTCTAGTAGCCTACCATTTATACTTTACCCTTTAATCCATTCATTGTCTCAGTTGCATGGTCTGCTCTACAAAGTTGAAATCCACAAGGGACTGAATACAATTTTATGTCCAAGTCCAGTAATTAAAAAACCTAAAGCCACCATGATAGCTTTAGATTCAGAACCTTTAATGACACGAGTTCTTCAATGTTCATAACGCAACGCAACGCAATGGCATAACGCAGACATATTACCAGAACAAATGAGCTTCCTCATGACTTCAATTATGATAAATGATCTCTGCAGCCTACACACGTTACCTGAAGCAAATCACATCTTAACACGAGACACTTAGTGTGATCAGTGGAAACCTGCATCATTCAACTGACAGAAATGAGACAAGGCAAGAAGGAGTAATTTTCAGTCATTGCAAAAATAGATTCGCCCTTATATAAAATTGGCTGTTGGTGATAAGGTAGGATCGTATTGATACATCTAAGAGGAACAGCAGATAAAAAAAATAGGTCCACTTATATGAATTCATAGGGACTTTCATAGTTTAAAATCCACACATGCACCATCATCGATAATAGGTGACCCACATATCATTTACACACTCACACATTTTGATAGCTGTGATACCAAACAGGTCACAGATTTTGCTAAAAAAAAAAAAACCTGTTGCACAAATCTCAGACCGACTGTGCGCGCAAACCTCGTGAAACTGTGCAACTATTTTTACTATTAAAAATTAATAACGCAGCCTTTAATGAGACATTTTAAAACCTAGGCTAATAAATTTATCTCTTTAAAATTATATTTCATGCTGGTCTCAGTTACCACAAAACTGACTTTCTTGTCATAAAAAGCTTAATGACTGCGTTTTTTATGCTTGTAGTGTGAAATGTGTTTAATTATAAGTAAAACTGTTCTCTGGGGATAAAAGGTTGAAAACGGGACAAGGAGGAACGGTACTGAACTCCTCTACCCTTGCACTCCAGCAGTGCTGCCCCATTGCCCCCCCTCCCTCCCTCCCTCCCCCACAGCATCCTCTTCAAAGGGGAGGTGAGGGTTTGATCACTGCACTCTCACGCAACTGGTCAATCTTTAACTCCAGCGGAGAACTAATAGGTACAAGCACGCAATGGCATTTGACTGTTTTATCAGGACTTAAACCTGCCTAGGTGGTTGCTGTGGCAGTTGTCACACACTCCTATTCTCACCCTAGACCTTGATTTTATTCCTCCACATACAGGATAGACCAGAGAGCCAACCAAAAAGAAGATCATCACACTTTTATAGCGCGTGTGGTTGTACTTTTGCAGCACAATGTTCTCTAATTACATGAACATAAAAGTCTCCTGACATTTACAAATTATACTAAAGTGGTGTTATAACTTCAATTTGTACACGCAGAGGACTGTTGACCAATTAAATCAATTCTCTGTTTATTGCACGCGTCCCGTATTTATTGATTCAAGATAACCTATGATCACCATATGATCTCATCAACGGATTAACTGAACCAAACACTGCGTGTGGTCTGGAGTCAAAGATGTAACAACATGCTACTAACTGACTGCCTTAATGAAGTCTTTTGCAACGTTATAACCAACACGTGATAATCAATAAAGGTCTGATTCAACAGGTATAGAAGATATTGATTAGATCTGATCAGAAGAAAAAAAATAATATGGCTAATGCACCAGCACACGCAACACGGATGTTTTATATAGGCTTATAATTAGAAATATCATGTATATTATAGGCTACATTGCAGCGCAAGAAAGAGAAGCAAACGCAAGATTGCATCTACAAATCTTGTTAAACTAACCTGCAGAACAGTAGGTGACATGTAGAATTCAGTGTATCGTTATCACAGACTGGAAACCAAGATCGGTGGCTATTATATATCCATAAACTATAAAACTGCAGGCCTAAAACTTTGTTTCAACGACTGTGAAATATACAAATTCTATATGGTAACGTAGTTTCAAACTATTTCAAAACTCGCAGACGCACGCACACAAACACCACACGCGCGCGCGCGCACACACACACACACACACACACACACACACACAGACAAACACACAGAGACACACACACCTTGTCTCTGCACTAAACTTCATTCATGACAGAGAGAGAGAGAGGGGGTGGGGGTGGGGGTGACGTCATGAACAGCAGCCAATGAAGCTGTGGAGCGCACTATAAAGCAAGAGCCCATTCTCTGTTTTGGGTATATTAAGAGAGTAAACTCGGACAATAACTCTACTAAACGTTATTTTTACTATTTTGAAAGATCTTCTTGGATCACAGCATTGTTCTTCTTTTACCGTTTGACTAAGGTAAGCTCAATATATGCATAGTACTGCTCATTACTGAGTGCTGAGTGGAGATTATTTTGCAATAATTGTTCATAAGTGCGAATTTGGTCTTTGCAGTTGCAACTTTTCATATGTTTATTCTTTTAATCACTGAACTTTATTTATTGATTTTCGTTGAGTCTTAGTATGGTGGTAATAAGGTTGATGTAGTTCACCACTTTGCATTGCCAACCTCTTGTAAAAAGTGTTCTTGTGCAGCATGTGAACATATAAACTCAAATTAATAACCAACACATGCCAAGCGACAGTCTTCAGTTACTTTAAACTTTATGGTTCATGTAGTCAACATGTTGCACAATACCTCTCCTCCCTGCCTTCACTATTCTAATGCCCCTACTATTTAATTTCCAGGTTGTGTAGAAACCAGAAAAAAAGGAGCTGTCATAATGGTGCTAATGATACTGCCATTCATTGGATCAGTGTCGGTATCTGAGAGTTTGGTGGCCATGACAACGGTGTGTCTGGTCTACCTGATTCTCAAGTTTTTCCATACTAAGATTCCTGAGGGGCTTTCTCGACTCCCTGGCCCAAAGCCCCTGCCTATCATTGGAAATGTGCTGGAGGTGGGCAGTAAACCTTACCTGAGTCTCACTGCCATGAGCAAGCGCTATGGGCCTGTGTTTCAGATCCAGATCGGCATGCGCCCTGTGGTTGTGCTGAGTGGCAGTGAAACGGTCCGACAGGCTCTCATCAAGCAAGGGGACGATTTTGCGGGCAGGCCTGATCTGTACAGCTTCAAGTTCATCAATGATGGTAAGAGTCTGGCCTTCAGTACAGACAAAGCCGGTGTCTGGCGTGCCCGCAGAAAGCTGGCCTACAGTGCCCTTCGCTCCTTCTCCACCCTGGAGGGCACGACCCCAGAGTACTCCTGCGTGCTGGAGGAACACATCTGCAAAGAGGGAGAGTATCTGATCAAACAGCTGAACACTGTCATGAAGGCCGACGGCAGCTTCGACCCCTTTCGCCACATTGTTGTCTCCGTTGCTAATGTGATCTGTGGCATGTGCTTTGGCCGGCGCTACGACCACAACGACCAGGAGCTGCTCAGCTTGGTGAACCTCAGCGATGAGTTTGGCCAGGTGGTGGGCAGCGGCAACCCTGCAGACTTCATCCCTGCTCTTCGATTCCTGCCCAGCACAACAATGAAGAATTTTTTGAGCATCAATGCCCGTTTCACCAACTTTGTGCAAAAGATCGTCAGCGAGCACTATGCCACTTATAACAAGGTACGCCACTCACTAAATCATTGATGACGATCCTATTTAGTCCATTCTTCTTCCACATTATCAATGAAAATGAAACCTTAATCACCCTTTTAGTCCCTGTGCGCAGCATGTAAGTACAGCATTTACTGAGATTGTCCATGATCTACTTTCAGGACAACATTCGTGACATCACAGACTCCCTCATTGATCACTGTGAGGACAGGAAGTTGGATGAGAACTCCAACATCCAGATGTCAGATGAGAAGATTGTAGGGATTGTCAATGACCTGTTTGGAGCAGGTAGGTTGGAATTTCTCTCCTGTTGAATCATCTGATCATAAGTGACCTCTACGTGAATAGAAAATAAAAGGTGAGCATAATCACAGAGGTTATTTTTCTCTTCTAGGTTTTGACACCATCTCCACAGCCCTGTCTTGGTCGGTGATGTACTTGGTGGCTTACCCACAGATACAAGAAAGGCTCTATCAAGAACTGAGTAAGTACAGCTGACTGTAGCCATAATTCAGCAGGGCTAAATTATGTTTTACACAAGGTACCTCCTTGTAATGGAATGATGTATGCATGGTCTTTGATGAACACTGGATATAAAGGGGTCATTTTAATTTTATTTATTTATTTATTTCAATTTAATTTTAATCATTGTATTGTTAAATGGGTGATTGTGATTCTTTGGTCAAATCAAAATGTGAGGCAGGACTATATACTGCAATAAACATCCTCATCCCAAACTAATATTCTGTGGAATTTTTATTTTCCAGAGGACAAAGTGGGACTGGACCGCACTCCACTTCTCTCTGATAGACCCAACTTACCTTTACTGGAGGCCTTCATCCTGGAGCTCTTTCGCCACTCTTCATTCCTGCCCTTCACTATCCCACACTGGTAAGGTTCATCTCTTTTAGGTGCATGAGAGTACCATAGAAAAATGAGGTCTTGATGACACGCTCTATCCACTGAGCATCACAAAATTACACAAAAAGAGAGATACAAACATGGCTATCACAACCAGAGTGTATATGATATATAAATACACACTATACTGAACAGATGTCTTAATCTTTGTTTTTCAGCACCACAAAAGACACATCTCTGAATGGCTTCTTCATTCCTAAAGACACGTGTGTCTTCATCAATCAGTGGCAGGTCAACCATGATCCGTAAGTATGATGAATTGAATTGGGAGATTAAACCTCTAATTGATCATGAGCCTCCTTTTTTAATGTCAAGATTATTTGTGCGGCTTATCTTACGTCTTAATTCTTTGCGCTTTTCAGTGAGGTTTGGAAAGATCCGTCCTCCTTCAACCCAGAACGCTTCCTGAGCGCTGACGGCACTGAGCTCAACAAGGTGGAAGGGGAGAAGGTGTTGATTTTTGGCATGGGAAAGCGCCGCTGCATCGGTGAAGTCATTGCACGAAATGAAGTCTACCTCTTCTTGGCAATGATTGTCCAGAAGCTGCACTTCCACACCATGCCTGGAGAACCACTGGACATGACCCCAGAATACGGTCTCACAATGAAGCATAAACGCTGCCACCTGAGAGCAACAATGCGAGTGAGGAATGAGCAGTGAAGCTATTTATAATGTACAATGTATAACTCAATAGGTGATATAAGTTGACTCGATAATACTGTACGGGTCACAGTCAGGTTGAGAGTAAGTGAAAGATGCATCTTTCTCAGAATGTAAGGCACCGGATGCCAAATTTGATCAACAGAGCCAATGGCATTGACGCAGATAAATTAAATTTGCTTGTTGTGGATTGTCAAAGATGTCTAAGTTTGTGTGAACATAACTCTGTCAAGTTTGTGGTTCTCTATGAGATATTGCTGCACATGGTTGGTGCTTCTCAGTGAAGTATAAGGAGATACTTGGTTCTCCTGGTCTCTTGTCTGGTAAACTAAACTGCTCCCAATCAGAAGTTGTAAAACACATGGAGAATAAGTTGCCTTGTTGGAACATACAGTATGTTTTACTGGATAGGCAATACTATTTAGGCCACTGCAACATTTTTCTTCTGTGATGTAGTACTCTGAACTGAACAGATATTACCTTATGATACCATCTACACTTGTAAGCTAATTATTTTAAATTCATCATAACATGGATGTAAGACACTGAAGCTATATTTGTATCCCAAAATGTGATTGTGTGTGTATAACAAGTTCTTTGTATTTTATAAAAGTAATTTTTATGTGCCTAGCGATTGTATATATTTGAGGTGAAATTGTTTTACTGTGCATCTATATGATGTATCAGGACACCAAAAGAGTTCCAGTGACTTCTGGAAAATATCAGTAGGCTGTACAATTTTGTATTTCTTACTCTACTGTATCAATGATTGCATAACATCAGTGATGAATGACATCCTTTAATCAGCCACACAAATAAAATAAGAAATATGTTAAAATGATCATCTTGTTTGCTTGATTTGAAAGAAAAACCAACACACACACACACACACACACACACACACACACACACACACACACACACACACACACACACACACACAGACACACACACACACACACAGACACATATACACACATATAATTATGACTATAATGATGATCACCTCATAAAAGGATAGGTACACTGATCTACAAAAGTTGGATCCATGTCAGAATAAGTCAGAATGCAATACTGAGCTCTGAAATGAACTGATTTCAACTTCAGAGAGAAAAAAAAACCACAACAAACCCACGTGGCAGATAAGGGAAGTGACGTGACATCATAAACCCGGAAAAAGGCAAAAACAACAGCCGGAGCTTTGGCTTTCTTTGACACCTTGCTTCATATATAACGACAAGGTAAATGTATCGACTACCGACTGAATCTATTCAGGTTGAGTTTTCTAAACCAGCTCACACGTGTCACATGTTTACAACAGTCCGTTTAGCTAAGAAGCAAATAGGCCAGCTGCAAAAGCGATGCTAATGTTAGCTGACAAGCTAGCCAGCACTGTTTGGATGTCTAAATGTTGTGATTTACCCATGTATTTACCCTACAATTCTATAAGTACTGCCCTCATATGGACGTTAAATTTAAGGTTATTTTACCCTCACGTTTTTAATACTGAACGGTACTTCAAATAGGTTCAAACAACATACAAAAACAAATTCACGTTAGCTCATATTTCCACGCAGCCTTATTCATGGAGGAACAGATATTTGGGTCATTTTTTTTGATTCACAAAGTGTCGTAAAACACCAAACAGCCGTTGACTTTTTATCTCAATTAACTTTCAAACTTGTAATTGCGTAGCCAGTTGTAATTTGTGTGTAATGGTGGAATTAACGTCGCTTTCGGCATTGTTGAGTTAAAAGAAAGTGCTGCATAGTGGACAGAGCAAACCAGAATCAACATGTGAAACGTCTTAAATTAGGTGCTACAGGGTAAACACGTCGCACATAGGCTTAGCAACCATAAACTAGCAGATAATTCAATGCAGTTTTGGTTTAGAAATATAACTCCTGTAACTATTTACTGACCAAATTTCAATATTTTGAGCCCAAAAGTTCTTCAATAATACTTTAATATACCCATCATGTATACGTTTTTAAATGGAACAATTCAACTTCCCAGATTGCTCAAACCCACAATCATCAGTGCCTGTTGGCCTTGGCTGAAATGTACATAAAGTTATCTCTGGTAATGTCACAGACTCTGCTGTAATTGTAACAATTCATACATGTTGTTTATTATATGTCTTGTTTTTTGTTTTTGTTTGTTTGGACCACAGGATCGAAGTGAGCAGAATGGCCACAGACTGGTTGGGTAGTGTTGTGTCTATAAACTGTGGGCTGACGTTGGGAGTTTATCAGGGAGAGGTGTCATCTGTAGATCGGGCCAGCCAGACCATCTCACTGAGAGAGCCCTATCACAACGGGATCAGGTGTCCTCTTCCTGAGGTTACATTCAGGTAAGAAAGCAGAAAGATGCTAACATATTTTCTCATCCAGCACATGCACTTGCGTCACAAAATGCACAGATTTACACGATTCCCCTGCGCAATGTTGAAGGCTCCACAAGTGGTAAAATGTTCCGAGGTGATTATGTGTTTGGTGTCAAAACATTTCAGTGACATTTTAGGGAAAGTTAAGCCATGGATCCATGAGCAAGTGATCAATTTTGTTGCAAGTCTGAATCCAACAGTTTCATATTATTACAAGACTGGGGCTTTTTTGGGTAACTTTCCGATCTACTGCACCTATTTGAATAAAATATGAAATTTAGAGGATTGTGCTGCCGTAGTGGAGGTATGTGCTCTGAGTGCTCCCTGGTTTTGACCAATTTTAGGAGTGAAACTCAGAAAGAATGATTACAAAGTTGTAGACAATATAAATAGGATGTAGTTCATTGAATCAGTCATAAATCTGGAGCAGAAATGTTACCAAAGACAGTTCAGTGCTTCCTGTTGAGGTTATTGTGGATGTGCCTGGTGGGGGAAATTTTGGTTGCAGTTATCCACGTTTGTCACGTAATACATTCCAGAGTAGATGTTCATGTTCATTTCCATAAATGGCTCCTGTAAGATAATGTAATTCCCAATTGGATGAAACCCCTATTCTTCTAAGTGTTAGTGACTTGTTCCACCCAAAGAGCTACCACAGGCCAAGTCTGATTGTTTTATACTTTGACATGCAGACTGAAAAGAACTGTCTAAAATAATATAGTCTAGAGACCTGTGAATATAAAAATGGGGGGGAAAGCAATACATTTTCCAATACATCAGCACAGTTTAGTTTGAGCTCCAAATAAAGTCTTGATTTGATTTGTTTTTCTTGTAGTGCCATGGATATCAAGGAGTTGAAGTTCTTAGATATCCAGAATTCAGTCACCAAGACCGGTTCTGGTCTGGGAACTGCAACAGAAGCCACCTTTGGACCCGCTGAACGCCACTGTCAGACTAACAGGAGCGCTCATCCTCACGTAACAAGCAGCAGTTCTCGTGCCAGCACTGCTCCAATCACCATCCTGCGCAGAGGTATGTACTCTACTATATGGGTGGGAAACAAGTGTGGGAAAAAGGGAAGGGAAGGGAAAAAGTATTTACATCATTTACAGATTCACAACGCCCAATAATAATAACGTCATAGAGCCTCATATGAACACTGGACATAGTTTTTGTGACGTGTCATTTTGACAGGTAAGAAGAGCACAAGGGTAAAGGACAAAAACATTGAATTGTAGTCTGTTAAACTTAAGCCAAGCATAATAAACATATTTTGTGTAATTGATCTCTTGTGGTGTTCTAATTAGTAAATAATACAGGAAGAAATAGCGGGATGTGAGCATCACATCAAAGTCCTAATTGACCCACCACCATTGGTTCATTTACTTCAGTTAAGTGTTCTCTCCACATGAGTTACTTCTAACAGTGTCAGCAACAGGAAGAAGAATCAGGTTTTGTACTGAAGCCTGTGAGCTTTACACTCAACAATGCAGGTGCAGATCAAGATACAACAACTATTCACTGTTCAAAGAAAGCATGATTGTGCAGTGCGATACCAGAAGATTGACATGTTATTTTACAAATGTTCCGGAAATATTAAGACCATTTGATGGAGTTTTTTTTTTCATAAGGTTAAGAAAGCCCTGTTTATTTGAGGCTTTTCCTTATTCATTGTGAAACTGCATTTCCTAGTTCTCATATCACAGAACAAGACTATTGTTGGACAGTACGTGTTAGGAGTCATGATGTACTAAATGACAGGAATGTATTTTTTCGACATACAGTACTCCGCTGCTGAAGAACAGAAAATAGATATTGTTCATTGACTGACTGAAATGTGACACACAGATTGACATATTACCCAACTCTTTTTCTAATTCACAGGAAGTTGCGAAAATGAGCCAAAGATGAGTCAAAAATGCAAAGTTTGCCAGCATCACAATTTTTGATTGTACTACGTGATGATTTTGAGGCTGCAATAAAAAAGAAATTTACTTGCAGATCAAGGGAGGGACAAACATTTTATATGCGTTTTTGGAGAAAAAGTTGGAGAAAGTTTCCAAATATCAGATTATTATGCCGTCTATAAAGTTCTAAATGCATTTTCACACACTGCATGTGTGATCCATATAAGGGATAGGAATTTAGTTTAATGTTGTAATGTTATTGTAATGTGAAGGCATGTTGACTTTAATGTTTCCAACAGCTCGACTAGTCTAAACAAATAATGAAGAGAAGAGGAAGATGGAGTAACAGGAAAACTTAACAATGTAATGCGGTCCAGCACAGTAGCTCCAGCCAAAACATTCTGCCATTGTGAACTGATATTGTTGTTTATATTACAGCGTGCAGTATATTTATTGGGACTGTGTAGGAGAGGGTTGATTTACCTCTGTTATCATTTTTTTATGTTGTGGTTTGTAGTGTCAACAAGCAGATGTCCCGTCAAGTGGTTTACAGTCATTGCTGTTGAGGCTCAACTTGTGACCGCTGTTCCTCTTTGGCATTTGAGAGCGTTATGGCTTATTTGTTGTCATCTTTGCAACTGTGACTTACTAACTTCAAAGTCGCTATCCTTTATTATTCAGTGCTTCTGTTATTTTTATCTACATTGCTTTCGACATCTGCCAAGATTGTTTTTATGGATGTGTTTGTGCAGTTTTTTAAATCTTGAAAATATTAAGGACAGCTAATAAAACCTTCATTTTTACTGTAGTTTTACTTGTATGCCAACCGTCATTTTTAGATTTTTTTTGTACTTATTAATTGAAATGAAACCCTTCACATCCACAATATGGTTTAAATGACTACAGAATATGATAAATTGTCAGCACAGTTCTGTTGTCACATGTCCCAGTCATGCAGTGATTAGCTGTGTGTCATTTTGAAGCACATCTGCATTCCCCTGTCCCAGGTTGTAGCTGTAAAAATCAGAATGTGTTAGTCAACCTTCCTGATTAGATAAAGGTTAAAAACAGCATTTCCTGCAGTCAACATCCAGTCAGCAGGAAGTGTGCTTGGACAGCTTTGTGGCCTCTGCCGGAATCAGTTAAAGTCAGTTCACTTTCACACTCAGGATCACCATACAATGGAGGAGTCAGAGGTCAGTGGAATTGGCTAATGGACACTGTGTAATATTCTTCAGCATAGTTGTAAAAGTGGCTTCTGCCTTGATGCTTTTCCCGTGTTGGGAGATGAAGCTTGCATAATGGGAAACTGACTTTTTCCATTTTCAAAAAATTCTTCTAGGAAAAGTGATATGCTCATAATTTAGTTTGCATTTTTCATTTTGTGTCAGTAAAACTTCACATATTTAACCCACCCAACTCTCTGTTCCTGCTCTGTGTGTCACTAGTTCATATTAAGAAGCATGCGCATGGGACCAAACACTGTCTCATTATGACTCCCCCCTAAGATTCCCATAGCGTGCTAAAGGCTTGTACCAAAGTTCCTCTTTACAATATGTGTGTGACTAAGATCAATAAACATTCCCCCTCCCTCTCCGTGTCTGCTCCTAAAGAGAAGGTTATGCAAAGCCTGGCTTTCGTGCCTCGGTGTGCTCCTGTCCTCTCTCTCTCCCCCCATGTCCTCTCACTCCCTCCCTCCTGCTCAGCACAGGAAACCCGCCCCCCCCCCCTCCCCGACAGGAAGCCATGTTGTCCCAGTGTGCTCGGAAGGCCAAAGCGATATCAATTGTGGAGGCAATGTTTACCTTTTGAGTTTTTATTTTAATCTCAAGCTCTCAGGCTAGTGGCCTGGGAGCTAATGCCCAAATTGCATGGGGCCAAAGTGCTGAGTGGCTTGGGCAGGGCTGGTCCTTTCACACGCAATGCCACGCTCCCAAGAAGCCCCCCGGCCACGAAGAAGGGAAAGCAGGGTGGGCCGTTGCTTATACAAGATCACGGATTCCAGAAACGGTTTCTGAATATCTGCCATTGATCTTTCTGGGAGAGTAGGATGGGAATTTAGAAACGGACTGCTTTTGTGAATGATGCATAGGCCTCCAAAAGCAGAGTCAAATTCCATTAGACCTAAACAGATCCCATTAAAAGGGTATTTTGGAAGAGGAGCTGCAGACTCTGCCCTTATGAAAACTGTTCCCATAACTACCATGCTAGTGTTTTTCCATGTGCTCCTGCTTCAGAACAATGTAAATCTTCTGTTTTCTTGGAATTATCTTGGAAAGAGTTTTGCTGTGCATTTATTTATTTATTTATTTTTGGCTACAGACTTACACCATCACCCACACAGCAAGTCAATGGAGTAAGGGGATTTTTAAGTGCCCCGCTCACATGCATATCAGCTGTAGGTATTGAGGCAGGGACAAGCATCACAGATGTTCAGGCTCTCTTAGCTTGATCAGTCATTCAAACCAACAACCCTCTGAAAATGTTAGGAACCGTCAAATGTTTAATGACGAGCTGGGAAATCACCTAAAAAGAATAAATCAAATGTCTGTCTAGTCTCCTAATTGAATGCCTTGTCACAATTTTAACAATGTGTTTTGATATTTATTTATTTATTTATTTAACGGTGCAATTTTACCATAAATCATATATCGGTTTGAAACATTTATTGGCTTGTGCATTTGCACTAATTTGTGGTGGTTTGTCTAAACTGAAATCAGTGAAGTTCACTGTCTGTGTACTTCACAGCTTGCTATTCATTAGCCTGTTTTACTTGGAGCCTTGCCCAGTTCGTTCAGATTTTTGATTCATAGCATGACAAAACACTTCCTTGTAAATAATGACATTGTTGGCTTGTGGTAATAAAGACGCTAGCTTTTCTCCCTGTTCACACAGGTGAACACACTAACCCACCACCCTTGCCCCCCTCCTCCCCAGCAAGTGAGGAGGCACATTAATGCTGTTTAATGTTTTGTCAGAGAAGTGATGGACACACTGGTTGTCTCACAACTCACTGCAGAATGTTTGCAAAAAATAAAAAAAAATCACTTCTCTCCTCTATCTGACACTTGCAGGGGTTGTAAGGTCTCAAATTAGCTGCTAGTTGATTAGTGGCTTTGTGTCAGCGTACTATGACTGAGCCTCCCAATGTCTTGCGTGAGAGTCCAAAGTACGTTAGCTGTCACAGTGACAGTAGCGTGCGACTGTGCCTCTCTGTCTCCTGGTTAGCGTGAGAGCTCAGGATGGTTGGGGTTGAAGGCCAGGTTTTTCCAGTTTTTTTTTTTTTTTTTTTTTTTTTTTGTTCTCGGTTCATTTTGTTTTTTTGTTTGTGCGTACATGTATGTAAACTTTATTGAACACCGCTCAGTCGGGTCATTGTATGGTTTTTGTCAGCTGTTTTGTTTTCAGCGGGTTAAAGTGACTAACTGTGAGAGGATAAGAAAGTCGCCAGAGTTGCACAAGATAAAAGGAGTTACCTAGCACCTAATCAGAATTTTAAACTGCTGAGTGCAGGAACTTATTGTGTATGGATTACACCATTTACAACCCCACACCCCTATAGTGCCAGCTCATAGCTCCTTTCAGAGGTGATTTAGATTTGAGCAGAGCTGAGTGATGGGATATGCATTTGGCGCTTGAGTTAAAAGCAAATATAGTCTTATGGTAGCCCAGAGCAGAGCCTCCTCCTCTCTGATGTGGACTCTGTTTTTAACATTTAGTCCCAGGGACACATACTGAAGTTGTATGTCATGAATTTAGTGTTTACATATGCATCTGTCTGTACTTCAGACTACGATTTTCATACTCTAGTTGGGATAGTTCCTTATGAATTCAATTTGGAGTAAAATGGGAACTTTTTTTCGCTGCCAGTAGACGTCCCATGATCTGAAAATACCTTTTTCCATATGATTACTTTGTGTCGTTGGATTTATTGTTTCACTATGTATTGTTAAATGCCAAATATATGTGATAGGATATATTAATGCTTATTGAAAATAGCACCCTTTTCTCACTAACACATCTTGCGCTTGGGTAAATTTTATTTTATTTCTTCAGATATTTTTGGGTACCAAATATACTAACCTCTGCCCTCATATAAAACCTGTAGTTTATCCTTAATCTTCACTAACATTAGTTGGAATTTGGTGTATGAATCGCTGGTTAATGTGGATTCAACTGAATTCATGATTCTGTGTTTGGATGGTGGTTCCATCCAATAACTATTAGCAAAATGTTATTTATAGAAATAAATGTGAATTAATTTGAGCATGTTCTCCAGCCCCTACAGGGTCATCTAACAGCAGGGGGGCAGTGCAGGCCACATCAAGGAAAAACTGCGTGAGGAATGGAGGCGCTGGAGGGCCAATGAGACCAAAAGATGACGAGTGCTTCGGAGACGGGACTGATGAGGACCTGGACACTGACTTTGACTTTGAGGGAAACCTGGCTCTGTTCGACAAAGCCGCCATCTTCTCCAAGATTGATGGGACTAACAGCCACAGCAGTAGGGCACAGCATCACAGCACGCAGGCCGAACAGAAGCCCCTGTCCTACCGCCATGATGAGAATATTCTGGAGGGCAAGCCTGTCATATACCGGCAGATAACAGTGCCTCAGCATGGGGGTAAAGAGTACTGTACTGGTGAGAACAAAGTGCATGTGCATACACACACACACACACACGTGTTAGACAAGGTCATCATTTATGTACATGTCCTCTTATATAATTCCTTAAGATAGTGTTGTCAGGCAATATGGCAGGAAATTGACAAATACTGAAACCGTTAATTTCCAAAGACAGTTGTTTTATCACAGAGTACTATCAGAGTATGACAGGGTACTTTACAATGATATATAGCACAGGAAAAACAGCAAGTCCTGACATTTGAAAATGCTTGTTTGGTTGAAAAATGGTCAGAACCATGAACTGATTATCAAAATTATCAATTTTGTCTGTTAATGTCCTTTAATCAGTTGACTTGTATAAAACTATATTTCAAAAGGGAACATATCCCTCAATCAAACTGTATTAAATTTATTCTTAATAAAAAAACAGTAAAAGTTGTTATTATTGGCATCAGGACAAATAAATCACTGTTGAGCCTTCTTGAGAATCTTGAGAATCTTCTTGAAAACTCATACATGTAACATACATGCTCTCACCCACCTGGTACCCTCTCCCATGCCCTACAAGTTAAATGATTGTACACCCTAATTTAATTTCACATGAGATAGTTAACATTGTCTCTCTAGTACTGGGAAATACCTTTTAGATAAAATGAAATTTCCCTTTGGGACATTTTATCAGTAAACATGTCAACTATGTGAACTCAATGTTTGTTTTGGACAGTCAGTTTTTTTTTTTTTCAGTATTTTTAACTTTGACCAGGATTACCATCTGTTCATCTAATAACATTGTTTTTACCCAGTGTCACTGACACTGTTTCCGACAGTGAAAAAAGTTTCCGACAGACATTTTTGAAATGTCATTGTTGCACATTGTTGCCAAAATCTGAAGTATTTAAAGTTTTTTTTACACTTGATACTGATCACTATAGAGGCTTTCGGCACTGGCAGGAATGTGCTGCAGTGTCTCTTTCTACTGAGCACAATGAGAAAAACAACATGCGCTATAAAGAGGAGCTCGCAGTGGACACAAGGCCTATTTACCCCATTGACCAGAGAGAGGTCACCCTGGGGTATGCTGACTGGAATCATATCTTCCTGGTTACTGTTTAGCATGCGGGTGACTTTTGACAACCCCCCCACCCCCCCACTGCAATGATGAGCCTGTTCTTTCTCACACTTCAGCTCACTCTAGGAACCCTGCGTGTTACATAACTGGTTAATACAGACACAAGATAAGTAAATGGCACGCTAGCACAGGCCCCGGAGTCTAAGGTGTGAGAGAAATGCCTCAGTCTTTGTGTCGTTTCAGTCTGTAGGAGCTAGAGCCGTGGAGGGTGGAGGATGAACTTGAGGAAGGGTTGAGTGGTGGGGTGTATTGGTATGTACAGGTGTTTTATTATAACTAGCAGGATCAAGCTCCACCATTTTTTTTTTTTTGGTCACAAGACAGAGTAGTTGGCAGGGCTAATTTGGAATAAGTTGGGGAAGCAAGCATATATGTGATAAATCACTTCCATTATGATGTCCAGTGTCTCAAAGCTTCTCCTCAGGATTAACACCAAAATCTTTTCATCTCTTTTGTTTGTGATTCTGCTCAGTATTTAAGGTTTATATGCAGTATTTCTGCTGCCTTCCTGAAACATAATAGCACTAGAGTGACTGGAACAAGAATGATAAAAGATAAGAGTTTTTGCTATGTGCTCTTCAGGCTGTGAAGGTGACACAGCAGCTATGGTGTTTCGAGGATTTTTAGCCCAGACTGTCATCTGATTGGTGGTGACACAGCGGAGCTCGGCACAGCTGCCAAGCAGAGTCTCCTTTTCTTACCGTGCAGGCAGATCTGCTTCCCAGGGCTGTCATCATAATCCCCATCCTCGGCACTCTGTAATTAGCATGCCGCCGTACAGCCTTACATAAACAGCACCTCTCAAGCAGGAACAAATCACAGTGCTGTTGACCTGGAATCTTTGCCAGTAAATAGATAAATCAACAATGGCAAGAATAGAGAAAGAAAAACAAAGTGCCTGGCTTTATGTTGGGGTTACCATAACGCACTGGTATGGGCATTTGACAAGCCTGTTTCTAGAGACTATTGTTAATTGTAAAGGTTGCGGTCTGTAAGCTCAGTTCTGCCATTGTCTTGCTTTCCTGTGGTGTGATTGACTCCAGCTGTGCGCTCAGACCTCTTCAGCGCAAACAAGCCATGCCGCTAAACACAAATTCCAACCAAGCCAACTGTCAGATGGTGTTCCTAGTTTTCTTTTATTTATTTATTTATGATCTGTCACATTGGAGAAGGCAGGATGCAAACTTCAAAATTTTTTGTCATTAAAAAATATTTTAAACCATCTGACCTAGTGACCCAGTGGAACCTGGGTTGTGGTGGTGGGACTTGTGATTGAGACCCAGAATAGATAGTGAACTATAGTGTGCGTGTCGTGATCTTGTCTTGTGATTGCATGCTGTCAGGTAAAGAGAAGGCCAGCAATGGGGATTGCGAGACACAGGAACTATGATACCCGTGACACTGTGATCCTTAGACCTACATCTGATAAACTCTGACTGTGAAATAATCCAAAAATCTGCACACTTTTTCCCAATGTTTCAGTCAGGAATATGTTATGTATGAGGATGGAAAAGTTGCGCATAAAATGAGTACAAGTGTGCAGGATTCTTTGGTTTCTTCATAATCAAGAGTTCATTAAAGTCATTAAAGTTTCCAGTCGCATTAATTATAGCTGGTTTAGAATACTCAGAATTGATTTGAGTAGTTGACATGAGCGGTAGTACTCACTATGGCTGATCTGACAAATTGCAAAAAAAACTTTATTAACAGAAAGTCTGATGAAATAAGTTACATGTTTTAGTTGATAAGTGATTTGTGAAAAGCGTTTTGCAGACTGCTTCAACAGTGGGCTGTTAGCACCAATACAGAACCAAACTGATAAAAAGGAATCTCACAGATTACTGCATTAATCTTCTTTGCTGTGCCCCAATAACCGGCTCCCCCATCTTGCTACCTGCTCAGGCTGCAGTTCAGCAGAGTTCAGATCTTCAGCAGAGATGAATGGAACAGCCTTGTCTAACCCTCCCTATCCCAGCACAAGCCTTAGTCACACATGGCCCGCATCCAGCCAGCGTGTATTGCTTTCAGTCCTGTCGGTTCCCTTGTCATGCTTGAAGGATTGCTTCCACCTCAGTTTATTTTAGTGCTGCTGCATACTCATGGCTACCCGGTTTAGCTAGTTGACTGTTGAGTTTGCTTTTGTACCACATCGAGAGTAGGTGTGTGCGTGTGCATAAATCACTGCATGTGTGTGAGAGTGTGAGGGAGGAGGAGATGGTGTGTGTGTGTGTGTGTGTGGAGGGGGGTAATTTTGGTAGCGGCGACTTCAGCAATAGAGTTATTAAGAAGCTCACCTGTTGGGATGGTTGAAAAGCAATTAGTGCATACTAGTGCAACACCCACTTCCTCTGAGCTTGGCACTCAAGGCAGCGGTTTGCATGACAAGAAGCAGTTGACTTTCCTGTGCTTATCGCTCACATGAGGAATGGCATGCTCCAGATTTCTGTTGCCCACTGAAACATATTACCAGTCTTTGTGCGGTATCAATAAAAGAATAATGGGAGGGAAGCAGGGCCAACCTAAAGATAAGCGAGAATTTTAGTCAGGCACGGCATCAGTCTCTGTATTTATACGTAATTATCTTGCGTGTGAGGGTGTGTGCGTGTATGTTGTGTGGTTATATGTTTGTGTCACTCTGTTTGTGTTGCATGCCTGGTTGAAAAGCTGTGGGTGTATATGTGTTTGTACATCAGCTCGTTGTGAGTGTGTTGTAGGTTGATGTGTTTGTGCGTGCGTGCGTGTGTCACTGTGAATTTGTGCACTCCCATAAGGCCACCAAGTTCTCAGCTACCAGGCCAGAGATCTGTAGGAGGCCATTAAGGACTTAACTGGCTCCCAGCAGCTTTATTTATCAAAGGGATCCTGAGCCGTGCTGTTCCCCTAGCTTGACTTTCATTACCCTTCTAATGTGCCACAGGCAATAGACAGCTAGGGATTAGCACAGGCTCTTTAAGGTTTCCACACACTTCAGTTTGTACAGTGATAAAAGGCTGAATTGTAGTTGTGTAATACAGTAATTCAAAATAATACTCAGAAGAGAACTATTATGACAAGGGTAGGTGACTTGACATGACAGAACATAAAAACAAAGGGGTTTTTCCTCAAAAGAAAGATGACTACTAAAGAGGAGGTGAATGTGTAACAGAATCTGCCTTTGGAAGTGGAAGTGTAAAAGTTATTAAAGTCGTGTGTCAGTGGACTTGCCTGACCCACATGGAGGTACGAGATATCCGACCTACCTTCTCCTTTCACAATCAAAACATCTGCATAATTTTAAGAAGTGTAGTCACTGACGTCGTGTGCTGCATGTTAAATTTACTACAATAAAATGAATTAACCTTAAACCCAGTGGACTAAAATAGTACAAGCCAAAGTAGGGTCTACATTATGCGAATTCTCTGAAACCATCCGTTGTTATCCGAGGTAAATTTGCCCCAACACTTTACTACATGTGAACAGTTTCTCATATAACCTTTCTTCCACCTTTTTCCGGTCGTTTTCCGCTCAGGGGTACTTGAGGACAGAGAGGGAAGATAGTTTCATCCCTCCCTGTTTTGGCAGCTGGAGTGGGGATATACAGTAAAGCACTCATGAGCCTGCTGCTCTGACCCAAAAGCTGCCACTGTCTTGGTATTAATAACAAGTCTTATCTGGCTATTTGTGCTAGTGCAAGAAAAGGTGGTTTACTCAGTGTTGTAGGTGGTGTCAAGTGGTGTATGTATTGTTTATTTGTCTGGCAAGCACAGGTTGAATTGGTGTAGTTTTTGATGTCTGAAGGACTTTGTGTCCACAAAAACAGTCCAGGGTGAATTAGCTTAATTGGCAATGTGCTGTATTGTATTGGCCCGCATATAAGATGACTCTGATGATAAGACAACCTTTCCAATGCCAGTTTTTGGAAGAATGTTTTTTGAAGATAAAATACATACTTTCACAGTCCTGATATACTGATATACTATCAATCCAAGGAGAAGGAGTCTTCATGCCTGTCAAAATGATCTCTGACCGTTAGCATCTTTCTTTTTTAGCTCCTCGTCATCTGTGACAGCAGTATTTCTTGGCTGCTTGACAGATCAGCGATCCGTTTATCCAGAAAAGATTTCGTTTTCACTTGTCATTAATTTATTTCCTCCGTGGCAGAAAAACACATTACACGAGCCTTAAACTCCTGCAGGTTAATCTGAGCAAACGAAACACTTTTAGTACTGACTAACTACAAAACTATAAATGGACTTGATGACAGCAACAATAAGGCTATAGACAACCCATAATGCAACACTCTCTGGAGGAGCCTGTGTTACACCAGTACACTGTCCATTCAAAGTGGATCACTGATCTTGTGTGCGCATAATTGTCTAGTGCTCGAATATAAGACGACCCCCACTTTTTCAAATGTAATTATCAGAATAAAATACCATCTTATATTTGGGCCAATACGGTACTGTAGAGAGTGTTGATGGCTTTTGCATTATGAATTGATCATTACTACTGTCACTAAACACATGGAGATAAGTCTGAAGAAAGTGGTATGGTCCTTTAAATAGCTTCATACACTTCCTGATTCAGCTGAGAACAGGTCAGGTGATACATCTTCATTAAAAATGTACTCTATGAATTACTTTGTTTGGAGTTGAATCCACTGTTCAGAGCCTGTGATGGTGGTCACCACCATGTATCCCCCATGTTTTGTCCTCCCCAATCTCTCACCACGAGCCGTTGGCATACAGGTGCAGGTGTTCATATGCATATGATGTTTGTCCCCTTTTTGTCACGCTAACCTGCTGTATGTTTTGACTGAGACAGCAGTCAATGTGGGGGGTCCAGCCCAGTAGAACCCCGTCCCAGATCTAAGGGTTGGGGTTTGGTCAGAAGCCATGTGACGGTGCGTGTGAACCCAGGGCCTGCAGGGAATAGGCATCTCACTCTGGCAGCCTCATGTTTGTCATGTTTTGTAAAGGCTGCCAATCTTCCCTTTGTTGCCTCAGACAGCAGTGACAAACAGGAGAGGAAATGGAGAATCTTCCGTGATGGAAAGAAGATCGGGTCATGAGGAGGGGGCTTTTCCCCAGGGAATGGGTTCCTCACATGAGGATCTGTGTTGCTTACACATAACTACCACCCCCTTAGAACCTGGAGGGTGTTAATCTGTAGACCAACGTTTGTCCTTATCTTAGAGGTTACCGGGTCTGAATTCTACTTCAGCTGTTGTTTTTCAAGATGCACTGATGAAGATAAATTGCAAAATGTCATAGTGTTTATGAAGATGTATTACAATTCAGGTCTAATTTAGAAACGTGGGTGTGTGGGTTTTCTAGAACTCAGACCATATCACTGGATGCAAGAATGTAAGAGTACAAATATGTTTTTGTTTTAGGATTTGATTTCCTACCATTTTCACTACAATTTACACACTATATTTTCTGTCATAGAAAACACAAACTATAGAATAGCATTAACATTAACATTCCTTTTCTTGCCTCCCAACCTCCTGTCTGCTGTCCATCCCACCTCATGTTTTCTCTCTGCAGACTCGGGCCTGGTGGTTCCAAGCGTGCCCTATGAGCTTCATAAGCGTCTGCTAGCAGCCGCAGAGCGCTGGGGCCTGTCTCTTGAGCGCAGGCTGGAGACGATAGGTGTTTGCTCCAGTCAGATGGCTCTCACTCTGCTGGGCGGACCAAACAGGTGAGTAATACCACTCTGGGCTCTGGTGAAGTGGAGCAGACTGATAAGATGTCCTCCAATGTCTAGGAAGTCTGCAAAAGAATAAAACTTGATTAGTTTCTGGGATGTATGATTACTCATCTGATGTACTGTACAGTGCAGATAGAGCCTGTGTCATTTGTGTAATCACCATAAAGAATGCACAACACAATGGCAAACATACCTTTCTGAGTACTTAGACAATTATCAGAGCTGGTCTGTCTTACTTTCTGGTTTCATGTCATGTCTCCCAATATCCATAGCCATCATTTTTACTACTAAGTTTCGACATGAGTAAGACAGTGTTAACCTTGACCCCCCTCAGGGCTTATTTTCTTGCACTGCAGTGAGGAGTCACACAGCAGGTCGCAAACATCCTAATAGATAAAATATATTGGAGGCAGCCTTGTTTAGTATTGTTTACCTGCACCTTTATGAGCGGTGTACTCTCATTTAAGATCAAAGAACCACAGCCGGTAGCTTATACAACAAACAGGTTTGTTGTCTCGGATCCCTCATCAAAATGGCTGTGATATTTGCGTGTCCCAAATTTACACTAGAGCTACTGTGAGCCTCAGATCTAGTTTAATTTTGTATTGTAATACCAGCGTCACAGACACTACAATGGTGTTCACTGTTTCACTGACAGCCATCAGTCTGTCATTCAGTTCATGTTCAGAATGTGTAGATACTCAAACGAATTAATATCTTGTTTGTCTGCAGAGAAATGCAGCATTCATATATTTTTTACTTTTCACAGCCTGCTAAAAATCAGTAGGACAATTGGACGATAGATGAAACTATCGATAAGTTGAAACTGCAAATTCAGCGTTCTGATGAAACCAAATTATTGGAATTACAGGAATATAACTAACTTCTTTTTGTCTGTTTTGAATGGTGATGGTGTGTATATGTGGGGTTCAACGTCTTGCTCAAGGATACATCAACATGTGAGGAGCCAGGAATTAAATCACCAACTTTATGATTAGTGAACCTGCTCTACCGACTGAGCTACACTGTGCATGTCTTATACTGGCAGGGTGGAGATAAACCTGCAAAAGTCTTAGTTCTGGGTTTTGTTTGAATTTCAGCTAGTCAGTGTACTTATGAAATAGTGAATATAGTGCAGTTTATTTGATTACATATGTTAGAGCCACACTAACAACATAGATACTGTATAACTGATGAATATCACATCGATCATCTATCAGGGGAATTATTCTTTGTTTTTGTGGATTAACTTGAGTGGAATAACTCATTTCTTGAATATCCCCAGGCTAACCCCAAAAAATGTCCACCAGAGGCCCACTGTGGTCCTTCTGTGTGGTCCCCACATCCAGGGGGCCCAGGGCATCAGCTGTGGTAGGCACTTGGCCAACCATGAAGTGGAGGTCATCCTGTTCCTGCCCAACTTTGTGAAGATGCAGGAGTCAGTCACCAGGGAGGTCAACCTCTACAGCAGGACAAGCGTCAAGCAGGTGGCCAGCATCAAAGGTAGAACACACCAATAGAGACTATTTAGATGATTAAATCCCTGCCTACACTGAATTCAATGACACTGATGGAAAGGACCAAGATATGTGTATAGACTGATCTGTGCTCAAACTGATGGCGATACATGTTAACATGATTCTGAGACTAAGTATCTGTGATAGGATCAGCTCATGTTGGAACAGACCAGCATAGACAAATGTTGCCCTCTAGTGGAGGAGCCACATTGAAAACACTTCTGACTGAAAGCTCACACTGACTGATATTTTGGAAGTGCACAGGTTACTAAGAACACTCGTGGTTTCATCTCTGCAAAATATTTAATGACATTAAGTAAATGGTTTTTAGGTAAGTTTAAGTAAGTTTTTATTTATGATTTTACACTACCAATTCATTGGTATTACTGTACTTACAGGCCAGGACTGTAGTTTAGAAAACACAGGGCCAAGTGGTCTTATGAACCAAGATTTTTTTTTTTAATTAGATGATTTCAGATTCCTGTGTATATGTACTGAAAACCTTGTTTTTACTGTTTTTACTGGCTTCAATTTTTAGCAGGATCAAATGAACCAAAAATGAAACAGTATTCACATTTTTTGCAATAACTTAGAAACACTGCATATTTTTCTTCTGCTTTACTTGTGTTCCAGACCTGCCTGCAAGCCCTGTCGATCTGGTTATCAACTGCCTGGATTGCCATGAGAACCCACTGCTGAGGGAACAGTCCTGGTACCAATCAGCCGCTGACTGGGCCAACCAGAACAGGGCTCCGGTCCTCAGTATCGATCCTCCGGTCAGTGGGCAGCATCAGACGGTCGAGGCGAAGTGGACCCTCTCTTTGGGCCTTCCACTACCTTTAGCTGAAAGAGAGAGCAGGGTCTACCTCTGTGATATTGGCATCCCTAAGATGGTTTTCCAGGAAGTTGGAATCCGCTACCAGTCACCCTTCGGATGTAAATTTGTCATCCCTCTGCACCCAGCATAACAGAGTACCAACTAAATGACCAAAACAATGTTACAAAGTGTATACGCACGTCTGGGGGCATCGTCTGAAAGACTGAGCTGTAGGTTTTTCTTCTTAGCTCCTGGAAACTCCCATGGGTTGCTGCATGTTGCGTGCGACCCTTCTTGTTTTTGAGAGGAGAAGGTTTCCTGTTCTTTGGTGTGTTTTGATAAGGGCTCCATGACGATGTGAATATGTTTACAAAATGCTGACCACTGTGAGTCTATCTGTGACCTCTGACCCTGTGACCAGCACCAGAGACACAGTTCCTGTTTCCTCCTGTAGATTGCATGTGGAGTCCGGTCCTGACCCCAAGACCCGGCACACGGCTCAGCCTAATGTTGTCTGCCAACCTAAACCCACTGCGCATCTGCCCCACAGTTGACATCCATGTCCACTGTCTTTCAATTTATTGCAGTTTTTTTACTTACCCGAATGGGTGTGTTTTGTCTAATTATGGTTGTAGCATGTCACACTGAAAAGGTGATATTACAAAGAATCTATATTTGTATTTATTTTTCAAACACATCTCAGGAATAATGCAGTTTTAAAATGTAAATCCTTTATATTTGCATTTATATTACATCTGATTGCAGTCTTTCTTGTATTGATAACCACTGACACTGAAAATGAGAACTGCTAGCATCAAACATAAGGATTCATTTTTATGTATTTCTGTAGGCCTGCAGATTAGGCAGGAAATTGAAGCACACATTCCAAGGATCAAAATGCATTTTGGACCAGGTTAATCTCCAGGGATTATAGCTAGTTACTGTAGGTGTAGCAAAACCTAATTATTTAATATTTTCTATTTTTACACATCAAATTTAGCCACTTTCGGTGAAATAGCCACCTTCCTTTCGGTCAGCATAGAGATCTTGAATGAAAACCTCAGATCAGTAAAATGTCAACTTTACAAGAACAAAGAAAACAGCCTTATTTATAGATTGGCAGCTATGTACTTTTGAAATTATGCAGGTGAGGTTTTTTAAGAGCTCTTAAATCCTTGTGTCATTAACTTCTTTTCTGACTGCAGGAAATAATTAAAGGGGACCTATTGTGCTTTTCCTTATTTTCAGTCATATATATAATGTTACAATGTTGGATGTTCATGTTAAACGTGGCCAAAGTGCCAAATAATGAGGTAAACGTATGTAGAAGTAATCCCTGTGAGCAAAAAGCACCAGCTTCAGACTGCTCTGAATACTCGGTTTCCAACACTTTCAGCCTGAGCCAACGTCAGCTCATGACGTATTTCTTTAAATGGTCATCTGCTCCACGCACAGCGCGCAAGTTCACAGCTCTGCTCCGCTAACATTTTGGCATTTTCCATTGTTTTGGGAGTAGTCACGCCGAGCCATGACTCGAGTCGAGCTGGCACGCTGTGAGTGTTTTTCCATTACACAGCAGGACAAAGTAAAATAAGTAGTTTACCTGTTGTAAGTGTGCTGGTTGTCAGCAGCTCTTCATCAAACATCATCATCACTGTGGCTGTTTCTGCTTGTACTATTCCTCCCTGCATTATTTCTAACTGATCCACTGAACAAAGAGCTCCAAATATCTCCATATGTTGTTGTGTTGGCCGGTTTTTAGAGCTGGTAATGAAGCTCTGCTAATTCTGTGAGGAACACATTTCATTTCCTTTAAATTCTTCACAGTAAAAGTCTCCCGTTATTTAGTCAATTTAAAGCTTTTAATATGAAGCAATAAAGCAGGAAATGTTGGGTTTGCATCAGCAGTAACTTAACACGACTGATACGGCTATCCCCTGGCAGGCTTCCAGAAAGCTGGCCAATCAGAACAGAGTGGGCTCATTGGGAGGGGGGCCTTAAAGAGTCAGGAGCTAAAACTGCCTATTAAGAGACAGAGGCTGAACTGAGGGGCTGCATAAAGGGTCAGTATAAGATAAATAAGGAGTTTTTTGAACTGTGATTCATGCAAAGCTACTCTAGTGGAGTCCCAGAATAAAAATATAGAGCTGGAAATGAGCATAATAGGTCCTCTTTAAAGTTAATAACCTGAGAGTCGCACAACTGTAATCACAAGTTTCAAATAACAGCATTGATAACTTTTAACTTCTTACTTCAACTGTTACTTTGAGCTCAACTGCAGTGAATGCATTTCTGTTTAGACTACTTTAGCTGTGTGTGATGCAGTGGGGATCAGTTTTGGTTGAAGCAATGACAGTGGCTGTAAATAAGAAGCAAGAGAGTTGTTGAATTGATAGAAACCTGAGAATCGCATGTCTTTTTTTCCAGAAACTACCCCATGCCAGGTTCAAATCTGGTAAAGGGGGGAAGAATAGGTTATTGTAGTGTTGGCGTTTCTACAAAGTTCAAAATTACAAATCTAAATATCTATGTAAATTAAATATTTTACATTTGCCTGAGAGCCTGAACTCAGGGTGAAATATAGTTTAGTCCAGGAGACTGCAGCCTGTTTTACTGTTTGTTCTCAAAACTACTATTCGACTATGAAACACTAAAAATATGATCAAGACTTTAATAAAATTTCAGTAATGACTTGTTACAAATCATGTTTAAAAAATGCCTTGCAAGTTGACATTGGGAGGTGTCACATCTTGAGGTCAAGTAACGCAAGGGGGAAAAAAGGAAAACATTGCAACACAGAATATGTTAATTTTACTGCTGATAGGTTTGTATCTTTGTTTTCTGAAGTGTAGTTAACTCTGGGAAGCAAGTAGATATAAGCTGGAAAATATGTTGTAGCTCAACTTTGTTAATGCTTTTTGGCCATTGCTGAGAACCTTTTGCAAGCCTGTTAAAGCTAGCCTATGGAAAACACAATCTAAAATCATGTTTTTCAATAATCTGCTGTGGTGTCTGAAACACCAGGCAAGTTGCAAAAGATATGTAATTGTTACACATTTGGACTGGATCCTTGCATCTGGACAAAATACAGATGCATAAGGTGACAGTGGGTGCTTCTTTTATATGCAAATACAATAAAAGATAATATGCAAACACTGTGTAAACTGTACAATATCTACACCATGGAAAGACCATGATGTTAAGAAAACAACAAAGTAACCACGTACATTTACTCAAGTACTGTATCTATGTACAGTTTTTAAGCACTTGTACATTACTTGAGTATTTCCATCTATTGCTACTGTACTTCACTTCCATCACATTTAAGAGAAGATTATTGTCGTTTTTACTGCACTGTATTTATTTGACAGTTATGGTTACTAGTAACTACTTAATATTAACATTTAAAATACAAATCAGTTTATTAAATATGATTCATTGTTGTAGATTGAACTACCCAACAGTATATAAAAGAGGTAGAATTAGCTCCACTTTGACCAGCTGCAACATTCATATGGATACACATTAATTAATCAGTAATAGTCATCCAGTAATTAAACATATAATAATATAACATTTGGAAAGGGGCCTTTCTGCATAGTGATTTAATTTACATTCATTACTCAACTACACTTTAAGAAAAAAAAATATTAAACTACTTGTGGTGGAGTCTGTTTGTAGTAGTGCTGCTTTTACTTAAGTAAATGTGATAACTTCTTCCAACACTGCAATAATTGTGCTGTTATTTTAGTCAGTCACATGCTTTATTCCAGCACAGGGAAGGAGGCAGGAGGCCGGAGGCATTATGCTTTTGGGTTGTCCGTCTGTCCGTCCCATTCTTGTGAACGTGATATTTCAGGAATGCCTTGAGGGAATTTCTTCATATTTGGCACAAAAGTCCACTTGGACTCAAGGATGAACTGATTAGATTTTGGTGGTCAAAGGTCAAGGTCACTGTGACCTTATGTCCGTCCCATTCTCGTGAACGCGATATCTCAGGAACGCCTGGAGGGAATTTCATTACATCTGGCACAAACGCCCACTTGGACTTAAGAATAAACTGATTAGAAATTGGTCTATTTATTTCAAGAATATATTTTTAAGAATTCATAAGCTAATTAAGACAAAGTTTCACACAAATGTCTAATAGGATAAAATGATGAAGTGATGACATTTTATATCCAAAAGGTCAAAGGTCAACTTCACTGTGGCATAATGTTCCGCAAAAAACACTTTTCTGGCCATCATTCAACACCATAACTCAGCAACAGAAGGGAAGATTGTGACCACATTTCACATTTCACACGGATACTGAATTGGTGACACTAATCTTGGGTGCCCAGCTTGAAACTGTGGTGATTTTATTAAATTCCTTCAAAGTCTTCACTACAAATATTATATGAGACATGGATGTAAACTGCAACTTGACTGTGTAGCAGAGGCATACAACCACAAGGCGGTACATCTAGTTACTCCTGCTTTCACTTAAAAGTTTAGGTATAGGCCTTTTTCACAGCAGCCTTTTTGACACGTCATAGCATGATAAGCACAGATATAATTAATAACACCAATGACGGCCGCATTTCATATGGGTGTGCCACTTGGGCCATGGTATTATGCATGTTTACTTACTGGAATATGGAGTGGATCAATCAGTGCGGTTATTAATTACACCTGTGACTTTCTTGCTATGACAAGTCTAAATGTCTGCTGTCAAAAGGGTCTATGACAAAACTATTGTTTTACCCACTACAGTGGGTTCATAATGCATTCTTGTTTGTGGTAAATTTGTTAAACATATTTAAGAATGTATACCATGTACACTTTGACATGGGACAATACAGACCAGGTAGAGTAGACAGATAATAATGCAAACTTCTTTAGTAGTGCATATTGCAGGTAGTTAATTAAATTACAAATAAACCATCTAATACATAATAAATACGGAGCCGTCAGGGGGTCTTCTGAAATATTTTATATCTGACTGTATCACATTATATTTATAACAGGACAGAAATTAGGTGTTTTTGTAAGAGTAGCTTATTCTACATCTACTACACAGATGTTTTAAGGAATAGCTTAACTACACTCCTCACATTGATTATCCTCAGGGAGATGTCAATCACCTGCGTGGGAGTCCAGTTTAAGCACACTGCACTGATTTACCACTTGGCTTGGGTACAGAAGTATAATGTGAACTGGCATACTGCAACATACATACATCTTGTACTACTACATACCATGATATCACTCGGTGTGAGGTGTCCTCCCAAGCCTTATTTTTGGATTGGTAGCTATGCACTTTTGAAATTATGCAGGTGAGGTTTTTTTTAAGAGCTCTTAAATCTTTGCTTGTGTCATTAACTTCTTCTACTTAAAGTTAATAACCTGAGTCATAAAACTGTTTCTATAACAGCACTGATAAGCTTTAACTTCTCACTTTAACTGTTACTTTTTGAGCTCAACAGCAGTAAACGCATTTCTGTTTAGACTACTTTAACTGTGTGTGATGCAGCGGTGATCAGTTTTGATTGAAGCAGTGGCTGTCAATAAGAAGCAAGGGAGTTGGTGAATTGATAGAAATCTGAGAATTGCACGTTTTTTATTTCCCGAGAGATTTCAGGCAGGCAGCTCAGACGAAAGCAGTAACAAGTCTGCCATCAGCTGACAGTCTCACCTGTTGGCCACAGGGTTGTGCTCGCAGACTGCTCGCCCTGTGGTTGTGCTCTTCCCCTGCGCATGCGCGTCCCGTCGCCGGAGCGGAGACCATTTCCCCCAGCAGCAGGCCGCACAGAGCTCCGCCACACACACGCGAACACACACATATACACACACGCACACACATATGCAGACAGAGCATACCGTCAAAGCAAAGCCACGTTTGGGATTGTCTAATCTTAACGCCGCTATACCTGGATGCCCCCCAGCCGCAGGAGTCACCCTAATGGGCCTTCATCGCTAATTTGCAGCAGCATCTGCTCGACACCTCAGCGGTATCTTTTGGGTGAGTTGCTCTCAGCGCAGTCACTGTTTTGTCTCGTTGTGTTGTTGCTGCTGCTGCTGCAACGTTTTAGCTTCAGCATAGCGTACAAGGGGGCTGTCATTGTTGGGCTTTATTTTATGTTTTTAGTATGGTTTGACTTTACATTCACTAATGTCTTTATAGTTTAACGTTACGACAAACGGTTTTCATTTTACACAGCTAACGTTAAACCTGTTTGCGAGCGTTTTAGCGTTAGCTGCTAGTCAACATACAATGTAACGTCACGAGATCCATTATCGGACACAATTTATGCTAGGTCTCAACAGATTTTCACCCTTCTCGTCTACTTCTCAGTACATTCCTTAATGTTGACAGGAGAGCAGCAAACACGTGGACAAAACAAGGCCACTTTTGAGCGATGTTTGTGTTGTTCGTTAATGTTACGTACAATTATTTTCCTGTAACGGGCAATTTTGCGGCTGTGGCCAAAACCTGTGGTCAACCCCCCCCCCCCCTCTTTCTTTCCCCTGCTTCCATAATCGGACGAGTCGCGGCTAACGCTTTGTGGTCTTGACCTTTTCCTTTGGCTATTTTATGTCTTCCAGAAATAATTGTTGACACGATGTGGTCCGGTGCTATGTGGAACAACAGAGACAAAGCTGGGAGTTAGTAAAACAAGTAACCATACAGCGTTGTGATACAGGCGGATGGATGCACCTTTTGGATTGTGTAAGATGTAGCGGAACTGACCGTGGAGGGACAATGACTGTATCATAGAAATAGGGATCATGTGCATATTACAACTGTGTAAGTACTGTAGTCTGGCCTTGTGGGAGTGTTATGTATTTTGCTGGAAAATTAGGAGAAAAAGCAGGACAGAACGACTCTGTCCGATAATGGGCCCATTATTTTAGCCACCTCCGCGCTGCACTAGGAACACAGGGCTGGAGCTGAGGTTCAGCCTCTGTCTCCTCTGACACTGATACTTAATGTAACGCGTCTTCCATTATTAAAAATTTTCTGCATTTTTTTAATGGTTTAAGGGGGAACACATTTCCCTGTATAACATTAAAACAGAAGGACCACTTGTCCTGTAGAAAATGACTGGGGGAAAAACATAATTGGGGGATAAACAGTGTTCTAATGATGCTGTTATACTGTGTTTATCCCAGTGGGAATCTGTTTTTCTGTTTCGCCTCTCCACAGGGAGGTCAGTGGTCAGGTGAAGCTACAGAACAGCAGACTGGAGCTGGTAAAGATCCAGAGTCTTATTGCTCAAGGACACTTGAGAAGGATATCTGCAGGTTGAGAACATTGAAATGCACTATAAATGAACAATAGCTGTGATATTGTTAAATGTTGTTCACGAATCAGACCAGGGCCAACCCTGCGGTGCTTGCAAGTTGCATTTTTGGCCTTGTTGTGTTAGTTCACACTCACTCTGCGCTTCAAGGTAACTGTCTGACTGAAATGTTGAAATGTACATACCTTTGCAAGCTGTGGCTTGACTGACAAAAGTAATGTAGTGACTGCAGTGTATTGTTACTTCACATGGTGTTCCCATGTACCTTTGGTAAAGACTGCCTGCCTGCTCTGCATTGTAACATGGTTAATCAATTCCAATCTTATCCTGGGTTGTTTTGAGGGAACAAATCTTACGATTAGCGTTTTACCTCAGTGTCTGTGCTTGTTATCTGACATGTTACTGTGTTGTAGTTGCTCAAAATCTAAAATATCATCTGTCCAGATCTTGTTGCTTGTTTTTTAATAACTGATTGCCACAGTGGGTTTGAGGCTGCTCAGCGATTAGATTTTGCATTATAATCTGGATTAGTTAACTTTGTATTTACACAGCAAAAATCTGTGTTTAGAGGATTTTTGTATGTAATTATTTAAAAATGACTCCTTAATTGTGACTTAAAAGAAAAAAAATACCAACAATCAGTTTGTAAGAGTAGGTTGTTTGTCTTGACTATCCAGATCATTGTCTTGATCTGGATGCCCACCTGTCTTAACTGTCGTACTGATTATGGTGAGTGCAGAGTGCTGATGAAGCAGCATGAGCTTTGGGTTTTCTGTTAGAGAAGTCTGTTACAAAGATTGGTTGGAGTGAGGTGGGGGTGTGAGGGCTTGGCACTCATTATCCCCAAAGGAATCTGGGGTACCAGACTGCAACATGTTAGGAATCCATCCATATGCTGCGTCTGTCAGGGATAACCTGCTGCCGGTATGCTAGGATGTCCAACATGGTGCCTGGAGAGTCTGTGTCGATTTGTGCCTTTCTCTCATCATGTATGATTTTTATACAAAATTTGAAGTACAAAATGTTTTATTGTAGCACACAGTGTAATGTACCAGTGTTCCAAACACAGCGTGACTCAGCCCTGGTCTGAGTAGTGAGATGCTACAGCTCTCCATCTGTGAAGTCAAGACTCATCTAGTAAGGAGGCAGAAGACTCCCAGATTAAATCTTTGACCAAACTAAGTTCTTTCCCTTTCCTATTCCCTCTTTGTCAATAGCTCTCTTCCCGTCTCACTGACTGACTGATGGCTAGATTGGTATAGTCTAATCGAGATGCAGCTTGACAAGGACTAGAGGTGACAGGACAAGTCTAGAGGCCTAGCTATACTTCGACTCTCTTCTTTTTAGCCATGAGTTGTGAGGAGAGGGGGAAAAAAATCACTGTCTGGTCGATCCCTAAAGCTGCGAGGAGGTGAGCTGCGTTACTGTCTTATGTTAAGCTCTGGGTCTGGCTTATGTGCTCAGCGGGGAAGTAATGGCTCCTCTGTCTGTACTGTGACCATCTCATTGCACATTTGAAGCCTGTCCAAGGCCCTGCTGACCTCAACACAATGACCGCGTTTAGTTCGTTTTTTTCCCCTCCAGCCTCTTCTCTCCAATGTCCACTGTCTCTTTAATCAGCAAGTGCAATAACAGAGGAGGGATTTATCATGGTGACTTTGGTGCAGAGCTTAACAGTATACTGACTCTCGTGAGCAACAGGACACCCCAGATGGTGCAAGACCTACTCTGCACAGTAGGCTGTATCACTCTGCATGGATGCATTCAACATCGTTTACTTTATGGTTGTCTGCATTTCAACAGTCTGGCACAGTGTGTAAAATGAAGTGTACAGAGTTGTGAGTAGTGCATGAGTGTTTATACTCAGGCACGCACAGTGTGGCGTGTCACTGTCTGATAAGGTATGTGCACATTCTGAGTTATGCAGGTTTATTGTAGACACTGCAAGATGCAAAGTGGCAAGCGGTGCCACGGTCCATTTATTTAGGAAGAGTTGTAGAAAGTGAAACTGGCAGCAGATCTGCACCTGCAATGCTTCCTCTTTTTAAACACGTGAAGGGAATGAATAGGTGCATCGTACAATAGTACTGTATAGTTGTTTGTGAGGTGCACAACAGTTTTATTGTTTCTGACTGATAAGCAATTTAGGCATTCTTTGTGGTTTGTGGATACCAGCTGTGACTGTTTGTCGCTCTGGCTGATTCCTGTAAAGGATACTGTTGTGTAGGCTGATCATCATTCTCCTATTCAGACTATTGCTAGCATTATGAAGCAAATACTGTTTATACATATGGTTTGCCATTAAGGCTGCAACCAATTATAGTTTTTGTTGTATATTAATCTAAAGAATATTGTCTTGATTAATCAAGTAATTGTTTGGTCTATAAAATTGCTTGTTTGGTTCGATGAACAGTCCCAAACCCTGTATATTCTTGCTACTTTTGATACTCAAAAATTACATAAACAATTAATTGATTAGCCAAGTAGTTGTCAATAAAAAATTGTCATTTATTCGTCTCAGCTCTAGTTGTCATTTCAACACAATGTGTACATAATATTCAAACTTTGCCTTTTTACTCTTTGACAGTGTGATGTTGTGTTGTTGTGAGTGTTGACTTGTAATGAATCATAGATAAAGCCACTTATAATTGGTTTATTTCACTATTTCCTTTTGGTGCATGATGGCTTTAAGTCCTTATTTTTTTTTGATAAACAAAGTTCACAATCATCACTGGTCATATTTTCCCCACTGCCATGTCTTCCTCTCTGTTCAGCACCTGCTGAGCTGTGATAGACTCAGCCCTCCCTTATACCCTCCTCCCCAGTCGTCATGCTGCCCAGTAGAATAGTGGCATTGTGGCTGCCATCTTGCGTGCAAACTCAGTGAGGCTGCTCCATCTGGGCAGCGGCTGGTCAGTCAGGCAGCTCCTTGAAGGCCGGGAGGCTTCTCCCGCCACGCCTGCTGGCTAGCCGCACAATGTAGGCAATGAGTAGAGCCACAGGCCGGACACATGACTAGTCTTTCACTACACCCACAGGATCCAGATTCCCTACTGAGAACTGTTTGAAACATGGATAATCATATTATAACATTTTAAGGATCTTTAGAGCATGCCATTTCAGACTAATTCATATCTCATGGTTTTTTCTTTCCACTTTACTATGTTTGTATGTTGCTACTGGATCTGGTATTCAAAAATTAGCCGCTTTATTTTGCACACTTTGCAAATGTTGCAATACTCTACACTTATACTGTCAAGAAACAACAGTATTACTAAAAATGTTTTTTTCTTCTTTGAAATCTTTATTTTGTGTGGCAGCATTCATGCCACATTTAGGACATAACGGTATCATAAAAAGAGCCTGATCTGTCTTATGACCCAGACTCCCACCAGTTCCTGTAACCTGCAGCTGAAATGTTTTTTTTTATCCACATAATGACCTATGGTGTTCATTTAGAAATGGCGTTGTGTAGAATTCCTCAGCTACTAAATATAAATTAACCAAAACTGCCAACTCACCAGCTTTAAAAGGACCTATGGATCCCTCCTCATCCTTCACTAAGCAGTCTGTTAGCACCCACTGTGCCTCTAAACCCAGATCTACCCCATGGTGCAAACCAGCAGGATGCAGTGGTTTGTTATTTAAATGACAGATCAGCTGGATGACTTCAATCTGTGTTTTGGGGTTTGGTGGGAGCTGATTTGAATTAATTAGCAGAAGGAAAATTTTCAGTTGGGGGAAACAGTCGGACACTTCCTCCTTTTTGAGTGGATCCATGCTGAGGAGCCAAGGCCAGGAGCATCTGTCTCACTGCTGGTGTGATACCCTTTTTCATTTGAGATGGTGTTCACCATTCATAGAGACCCAAGTGGACAACTTTTATTGTCTTTTTTTGTGCTCTTTTTAGACTAGATATAATGTGTTATAATTAGACACCAAACTAATTGTATAACAATAGGATGTTAATATTAAAGATACTTTAATTTGGCTTTGAAACCAGAAGTTAAATGTACACTATAAATGTGTCTATAAAATGTACACAACAAAGACAAATGGAAATATTTGCATTATACTGTTCCTGTGTGTCCTACACAGTCAAATTCTTGCCACAGTATAATATAGAGTCCTGCACAGTCTACACAGCTATAGTGTGATTGAATTAAATAAGAAAAAAATAGAATTGTCAAGGCATTGCCAGAGAATGTTTTTATACAGATAGTTGCAAGTTGTATTGCAGGTATGTAATCAGGGATTCCAGCCACATGATGTTTTGGAGGAACAGAACTGTGCTCCTGTAAAATCTTCCATAATAAGTGGACTGGACTAAAGGCCTGTGCCAACATGTCACTTACATGTGGGGCCTCCCCTGCTCACTTCTGCTGTCTAATCACTCTCTCCCCACACACAACTACAGGTGTGTCCTCCTGGTTTACTGAAAGTCTTTCATATTGAGGCCAATACAGGGAGATAAAGACGAACTAGTGCAGTCAGACCATCAGCTTCACACTGACTTATAGAGATATTAAACTCCTTTGCCATTATTGTGACTGTCCTGAAAAGAATACATGATGAATCACTGATGGTGACGGCGATAATGACAATGAGTCCTGTCTCAGCAGGGAAGCGCCAGTACTTCCTCCTTTATCTGCCGTTCGATGCACTCCAGAGTAGTTCTTGTACAATAGAGTCATCAGATCCACTTCAAAGATACAGTAAATGCCTCTCCTTCCATGATGTCACAGGCACTGCTGGAAAGTAAAGTGACCTGAAGTAGGTCTACTTTAATACAAAGTTTTTAAAGAAAGAGTTTACTTGATCATTTCTCTGTGTAGAAATCCCTTCAGGCTATCCTATTAATAAAAGAAACATTTTCTTTTCTTGACGTTTTCAAATAACAGATTAAGCCACAAGATTTACACAGGGTATAAATGTTTATTGTTGACCGTGGCCTACATCTGAGCATGTTTCTGATAAGCCAGCTGATGAGGCTCATGTCTTACCGAGAGGTATATGTATAAGTAGAAAGATGGATTTAGAGTTAGACAGATGGATAACTCTTTTTGTCTTATTTTCTACCATTATACCATACATGTAAATCCTCTGAGCCTAAGAATGTCATCATTATGGCACTGCGACCCTTTCACTCACCAACTGAAATGTTGAAAGGGTCAATATTTTCTTGTCGCACCTAACACTTTGGATAAGGGTGGCATCTAAGATGTAAAATCCAAAAAGCTGGAAATATATTTGTGGTTAGTCATTGAGCAAGTTGGGGACCAATACATTTTTGTCTTTTAGACAACAGTGTCCACCTCCCAGTCCTCCTCCACATGTGGGTGTTGTTGGTGGTCAGTAATCTTTTATCCACAGTAATCATACTCATAATTGACAAACCAAGAATGAAACATAAGGAGGCAGGTGAGATTGCTCTTTGACCAAAAACACCTGATTGTTCAATATTAATAAATAGGGACTGCACAATAAGTAATTTAACTGCACATTGTAACTAAAAATACAAGCAAGTGGGTGAGCAATAAATGTAATAGGCACTGCTGGTGTGTGGGAAGCCAGTGAGGGATTTTGTCCTTGTCGCTGCACTAGGCGGTGGTCCAGGAAGCCTGTCCAGGTTTTCCTTGCTGTTAGGAATTTGATGTTGGTAACTCGATTAGGGCTGCAACTAACAGTTATTTTCATTATCAATTAATCTATTATTTACTTGATCAATTTTTTTTGTCTATAAAATGAAAAATGCCTGTTACAATTTCCCAGTTGATTTTTCATGTCTTGTTTTGTCCAACAGTCCATGATAAAGAAAATCAGTAAATTATCACATTTGAAAAGTTGACAACCAGCTAATGTTTGGCATTTTCGCTTAGAAAAAGTTCAGAATGATTATTCATTTATCAAAATAGTTACCAATTCATTTTCTGTCGATTGACTAATTGATTAATTGACTAATCGTTGCAGCTCTGAACTCGATTTCAAAATTTCTGAATGTGTCCGCATGCCTGTGCTCCTTTCTAGCCCATCCTCAGTCAGGCTATAGTAGCTAAGTAATCAAGACTTCAGATTAACTTTTTTCACCACTGTCCCAGACCCACCCGAAAAACAGTGTTAACCGTCCTGAAGTGAATGTAAACCGTCCAAAAATCAAATGTTTGCCTGGGGCCACCAAATCACTAAATCTGCCCCTGTTGATGTATGAGTGTTTTCTTTAACAATTTACTTTAAAGATTAGAGATGCTGCTTTCAGTAATTGTAAACGTTTCAATGATGAACTGTGCCTTTGCAATACAGTTTCATATTTATGTACTATGTATGCTGCCTGCTGCGGTCTGTTTCTGCTCCTATAACCCATGTGGTCTGGAAATATTTTAGCATGCTGAGTGAATCAATTTCTACAGCAATCTGTCTTGTATAATTGTAGAAATAATTGTTATTAGTATCTGTACGTTCCTCGTTGTTAGTTTGCTTAGTTGTGAGTCAGTAATTTGTGCCTGATGAAAAATGAAGCTGTCCACTGTGGAGCAGAAGCGGACCGCAACTCTGCTCTGCTCTCAGCTATGTTCACATTTTAGAGAATGTAATTAATATTTTCCTCATTAATTGTTAATTTTTATGATCTGACCCGCCCGATCCACGGGTTAACCATGGTGCCCCCGGATATAACTGCAATCCACGCAATGGTGCTTATCACTACTGTCCATGTAGTAGTAGTAGTAGTAATGATGCTCAATTTAGTTTTAGGAGTATTCTCTTTAGGACAGAACCCTAAAGAAACCAGAAGGTTAATTATGGTTTATAATATACATTATTATTATTATTATTATTATTATTATTATTATTATTATTATTGTTGTTGTTTATTTCAGAACAAAAAGGTGACAAACACTCAACAGAACCAACTTGGCTTTGCTTTAAACACTTAATAGATAAAATAATAAATATGTAAACAATTCCTTGTTTCAAACATCTCATAAACATTTTAGAGGTAGTTTACTACTGAACATTTATTAAAGAAAATAAAAACTTAAATGTTGAGGATGATTATGTTGCACATTCTTGGCAACTTCACTACAAGTTTCTTGAAAGAAAGACTAATCCGTCGACTGTCTCAGGCTTCTGTTTTTTTTTTTTCATATTTAAAAAAACAAAACAAAAAAACACCATTGGGGCATTAATGTAAGTAGCTAACCTCGTTAGGTAAACCAGGGTGCAGTCCTGCCCTCAGAAAAGTTTGTCGAGATAAATTTTGCATAGGTCGTCCATTGTTGGTGCGAGTTAGCAGATTAGCATGCTAGCCACAGGCTTTTTGGCCCAATGTTATCACTCACCCTCCCTCACGTCCTCAGCCATGCGACGGCGATGTTTGGTCAGGAACTCACTGCCTCCTACCGCCGTCATTGCTTGTGATGAGCAGTCTGGCTGGGTAGTGCAGAGCGGATTATAAGCCAAAGTTGTAGACGTCCCTCATTACCTCTTTGGTACAATTTCTTTGTCTTTGGCGACAGTTTCCTTGCACTCGGTTTCACTCCTGCAGCCGCTCATTTTCTTCTGTTGTGAGTGAGTTGTGAGTGGGAGGGGCCAGAAACATGCGTTAACCACATGCGTTTGTTTCTCTGCTGTATGATTGGCTGTTGGCTGTAGTGTTTTTGTAGGTAGAGGTAAACGGACACGAAAATAAATCTCATAAATTTATCACCGTTATCGTGGAAGATTTTATCGTGAAAATTATCAAGATCATTTTATCGCCCAGCCCTAGTTCCATGGACCAACTTGTCACTCAATAACAGGGATTAAATGGTTATATACTGCAGTAATATGCTAGCAAAGATACACGCATATTGACCAGTATGTTGTGGGCTGTAATCCAAATATCCTGTTTACTGTTGGGATTGGTGACCAGTACTGTTTCCATGGTGTTGTGAGTATCAAAGTAACACACCACTAATGAACACAGCAGGAAAGCTATTAAATGTAAAGAACAATCACCATCTAAACCTGGAATAAATGGTTTACTGTTTTGTTATGCAAATGCATCATTCCGATAAAGACCTTTGTCAGGATAAAGCTTATTTTCAGAGTATGAATGTGTGTATGCAAACGCACTGTTTCTCTCTGTCATCTCTAGCACAGGTTGTGGGAAATCAATATCGTTTTTCCACCTGATACAGGGTTTTCTTCCAGGAAAGCCACCCGGATCCAAATAATCTTGTTTCGTGATCAATTTTGTTAGAAGGTGACTGCCTCAACAATAGCAAAAAGTGCCACTGCTCTTTTCCCCTGAACTTTATTTCATTAAAGGGCTGGTGTATTAATATTTTGGGGTCTTTACAGATGGATCAGGAATATGCATTTTGCCAGTGGCGGTATGGAATATGTAGCAGCACCCTTTTCTCCTGGTCCCAGGGTACTGCCATCCTTCACTGCTTATGTCAGGAAGTCGTCACACCTTTCTCTGCCTTTCATCATGGAGTGTGCTAGTTCAATTCATGGTTCCTAGAAATGGTGTCAGTCAATTGAGGAAATTTGATTACTACAGTTGAGTGTTGGTAGTGATTTGTGTTTATAGTAGATGCTAGAGGTAGATGACTTCCCCTCACTCACTCATTCACACTTGACATTCACACACGGTGAATGTCCTCTCACCCATTCCGACTTGTGCACACACATGTCCATTCACTCACCGATTCAGACCCATATATCATTACTTGGGTGCTCTCTATCTGTGTCACACACACACAGATCATCTGCTGTTCCTGCTGATGTCCAGGCCCCTGAGTCGACCAGGGGGCAGCCCGTCTCACGTTTCTGCAAAGCTCCTTCTTGAGTCTCCTGGGAACACAAGAATGTGCCAACCATTTTGGATACGGGGACCCCTCCCTACATGTTCTTTGACTTGTTTCAGTGTGAACCTCATTGTGTCAAGTAAGAGGCAGAGTTTAGATAAACGTTAGGTTGTAGATTATTTTCATGGTTGTTGTCAGATATGCTTCCTGCATGTAGCTTAGCCAGGCAACCAGAAAGCTGTGTATTGTTACTGGCATAGGAGGCATCTCATGTTGTCACTATGCTGTTATTGCATTCATTAAGTACCATTCTGTTGTATATGCACATGCAAAGCAATGTTCCTCGACCAGTCTTGAACACTGTTATATGTGCATGGCTATATACATAGATAAAAGTCTTATTCGGGTGCATTTTAAGACACTGTGACATGCAGTCAGGATGTTTTCTCAGGTGTCCATATTGTGTCTTTTTCTTTTGTTTCCTGCTGTCTCTACCGTGTGTCACCACAAATGTAATGTAGTGCTGAAACAACAGAAAATGAATTGGCGATGATTTTGAGAATCAATTAATAGCGAAGTAATTCATCAAACTAAAATATTTGCTGCTTTTAGCATTGTAAATTGTTAGTAGATAGTTTTGAACTGTTGATCAGAAAGAACCAGGCAATGTGAACATGTCCCCTCAGGCTCTAGGAAATGGGGTTGTTGTTTTTTTTTTTTTGCAAATGAAAATAATTTGTATTGTCAGCCCTGCTTTAATATCTCATTTTGTCAGCAAAACGTCTGTTTAAGCGAGTGCGAGGCCAGCAGTGAGTCTGATTCTAGCATTTGAAAGGACCTGCCAGGCTCCCAGAGTAACACGAAGTATGTGTTCACACCTGTGGTTCAGTTGGTCCAACAGTTTATTTTCCTTGGACTGAACCAGGGGAACTGAAGTACAGCCATAGTGCTACTCTTGGATGGCCTTTAATATTATGAACCTTTCAGGTGAACATGCAATTTTAGGCAGAGTGAATATAGAGAATATACATAGACAAACACCCATCTGTTGGTCTATAGAAATGATAAGGGACAAAATTATATATAATGATGATATTCATGGTTACCGCAGAATATTGAAAATCTACTGTGATATAATTTTTAGGTCAGCTCAGCCCCATTTAAACAGACTTATCTTTAAGGCTGTATGCATGTCCCTGGGCTGTGAGAGTGAACAGGGTTATCACTTCACGCAGTGTGTGTATGTGAGGCTTTTGTGAATTTACTAAAGAAATCCCTGAACCCTGCTCTCTGCAGGCGAGATTTGCAGTTGCTGCCTCTGCAAACATTGGCTCTGCATTAGCAGAACTTCTCCTCTGTGATGCCTCTCATGTGTCTCACTGTCTACCAGGGTTTTCTCACCCACACCATTACCATCACCTTACCACCTAATGTTCTCTTCTACAGCTGAAAACTGTCTCTGGATTTGCGGCCCAAATGCAATTTTGTCAGCCTACACAGCACTCTCTGTGGCGTACACACACACACACATTCAGACAGCTGCATGTTATTTTAAATTGCATGAATTTGTTCATTGTTCATTGCTTTTTTTTTTTTTTTTTCAGCTGATTTTGTGTTCCTGCCTGACACTGGAGACTGGTTGGCAGGTTGTGTTGGCTGACTGTGTGTGTGAGGAAGCAGAGTTGTTTTCTGCTTTGATCAAGAGAGGTTTGGAGTGCAAGAAAATCTGTCTTGTTGTTGAGGTACTCCTTGCAACAGATGCAAAGTCAGTGATAAGAGTAAGAATTGTTTGTGTGCGCATGATTGCGTTCGCATGTGAATGTGGTCGTATGTGTGGTGTGATTTTAATAAGGCCCAAACTAGGGCATATTGTTTAGAGGGAGAAGTGACAATACATGCCTCAGTGTTTCAGTCTCTGACTCACACACATCCAGACAGAGACACACACACACACACACACACACACCCAGCCCTCAGACCTTCACTCACATCCAGTATACACACCGTTGAGCATACTATCGAAGCAGTGGTGCACTGATTTACATCTGTCAGGCAGCTCTCCTTTCAGCTAATTAGGCTACATTTCTTAACCTAGCCTATGAAAAGAAACTAATGACCTAGTTAGCTTTGTCTCTAGGGTTTGGACTATTGTAGCTGAAACAGTAATGATTATTAACTGGTTATTTTGCTGGATATTTAGAGAACAGTTGTTGATTTATCACTTTCATTTCGCAAAGATTTGGGGAACCAAGTACTTGTTGTATTACGTTTTTGGGAACAGTAATTCTAAATATGCCCATTATTCATTACTGACCCTGAAATGTGTGACATTTGTTGTTGCCCAAAATATAAAATGAATCAGTAGCTCTGTGCCAGAGAAGTTTTCTAAGGGAAAAACCTGCTAGACACACGACTGAGTAGAATAATTTCATTTCCTGCCATTGTGTGAATATGCACGCAAGAAAGGGAATATGTTAAAGTTTGGTATTATGGCCTTTTTTTCGACTATTTTTTATAAATACTGAGTCTATTTTAAACATATCTGTGACATTTTATTCAACAAAAGTTGTTTATTTCTCTAAATCCTTATAGCCCAGATTCCCCTCTGTCCTCCAGCAGGCTGTTTCAGAAGCTATTTACATCAAATCTGCATTATTATGAGCATCTGCTCCGATTGGCTGGAGGTGTGGCCCCACCTTCACCCCCAGCCAATCGGAATACGACCTAATGAATAATGCAAGTTCCTTTATGCCACATCCTTACCTGGAGTAATGTCTGCAGCTGGAGACGCAAGACAGTATATAGCGGTCTATGAACCGGAGTCTGATCCTGAATGAAGGGAAGAACCTGCTGTTGCACAGTTGAGATTTCAAAAGGACGTTTCAGAACGATAAAGTGTCTAGGTTTCATAAAAAAGTAAAAGTCATTTTTTTTAAACAAAGCCGGAGGTCGCTAACTTAGCTTTAGCACAGACATATTACTTTAGCTGAGTAACAGAAAGGAAACAATGTTTACTTGTGCGCTTGTTTTAAATCTTCATCCAAAAATTGAAGATGGAAAAGTTGAAAATCCTGCAGCGTACTGAGTCTCATTAAGCAGACAGTTGGCTGTAAAATGTGTGGAACACACACACACAACCACTTGCTGATAACAAAGCGAAGATTGTTTCCAAAAATGAATTTCAGCCATTCTCGGCCTAAATTTCCATCCTCTGGAAGACTTTTTAGTTGCTGAACAACCAGCAACACTTCTAATGTCCTGCTTTGCTCGTCATCTGGCTAAAATGCAAACTTCGACTACAGAAGTTACAGCAGGGGTGGGCTCATGCTAAAGCTTCCTTGCATATTTGATTTGACTTTCTTGTGCGATGTAGTAACAGGTTCCGCCTCATCGCCACTAGCTCGCTGCGAATTTCAAATAATTTAAAAAGACAGAGGAGATAGAATTGAGTAATTTCACAGCACAGGAGGGCCCCCACCATCACCCTAATCCATCACAAAGCTCATTTTTCATCTTTTCCACAATACCAGCCCTTTTAAATATCTGTCTGCATATATGTGTACACACACAATTTCTCTTCCCTGTGTGTGAGTGCACGCATGTGGTTCTGTCAAAGCCTGGACCCCACAACGGAGAGCGCCCCACACTGTGCACTAATGCAAGTCTGTGGTTGTGAATGAATAATTCAGAGTGCTGGCATAGCTGGGTGGAGCCTCCATTATTCATGGTTGGCATTGGAACCGACAGATGACTGCTGTTAATATTAAGGACCAGCAGATTATAGTCCTCTGCCAAGATGCTATGCAGTCTTCAACACTTTCATGTCTGCCTCTATCCTCCATCCTCGTTGTCTACACCCACCACTCCTCTAGACTCTTCTAACTCCTCCTTTTTTGCTGTGTCCTTGTTCCCCTGATCTCTGTCCTCTCCATCTGTGAGCATCTCTCTCTCTATCTCACTGTATCATCTGTATTTCCCTTTCTACAGCTCTCCATGTCTCTGTCTCACAGTGTCTCCATCTCTTTGTGAACTCTGATCAAATTAGAATATGCTTCCTTAGAACAAAATGTCTTAAGTTACAAAATACTGAAATGTTAATTGGCAATTAGAAAAATGTTATATAACAGAAAACAAAGAGATTCGATTGGCCTGAAATGTAGATCAAAAAAGACATATAGAGAGTAAAGGAATGAGATTTTCTATAGCTGCTACTTTCAGGTCTCCTTTATCTTTTGGCTATTCATTTTCTCTGCTAAAACTGATTTGATGTCAGTTAATGTGTCCGATTCAGGAGAAACTTCTTCACACCTTACCAGCCAAAGCAGTGCTGATTTAAAAAAAATAAAATAAAAAATAAAAAAATGTTGACATGACAGAGATTGCTACAGTAGGTGCACAATGGACAACACTGAATATGAACCAAGAAAATCTGCCTCCTGGAAAAACGTCTCAACACTGTATTCTCAAATGCAAAGGAGCCTATCCAGCATTTAAATCATTATTTGCAATCAAAAACCAGCCTAAAACTGACATGACTGACAAAACCACAGATCAGAGCAGACTTAGAGATCTGACCTGGTTGCCAGCGGAGCAACCAGCACTAAAGCTTGGCTGCAGTACCTGATGAATATCTTTCAGAAGAAAGTGCAGCTCTTTTTCTATTTGTCCTTGTATTCTCGTTCGAGCAACCAAATCTGCTTGTGTCTACCTTCTTTTTCGAGGCTGCACTCACTAAATCTGTACCTAGTCAATTTCTTTCTCAATATGGGATTACTCACTGCTCAGGTAATCTGTATAATCTCTGTTTTGAGCCACATAGTATTCCAGTGTCCTTTGCAATTTGGATTTTGCCTTTAACCTCTCTCTTACTTTCTGTCTCTGTTTTCTCCCTATGTGCCTCTCTCCCTCTCTTCTTTTTAGTCCACTGAGTCTGATTTCTCCATGGTGTCAGTGCTGCCACTGAATGCTTCTTTTATTAAAGAGATTTGGAGCTGCAGTCCCCACTAATGCCGCTGCCATATTGTACCAGCACCCCACTGTGGCTGCTGCTAATGACATTCTTTGTGTCTCCATCCTCATGCTTTGCCTCCTCGTCTCCTCCTCCTCCTCTGGTCTGAATGGAAGAGTTGTCATGTGTTGCCATCAAAGGAGGAGGAGAGGCAATGAAAGCAGCAGCAGGCAGCTCCCCCCCCCTCTCTCCTTACCCATTCTCTCTCACCTCCTGGGATGCTTGAAGCCACTTTAGTGTGTGTGTGTGTGTGCACGTGTGTGCGTGCATGCATGTTTGAGGGACAGCATACATTAGGCCCCAGTGGAAGAATGTGTATGCATATGTATCTAAGTGGCAGCATATATTAGGCCAGAGGATAAAGCCTTTGTGAGCTTGTGTGCAAGGACGTGCACGTTGACAGTTCAGTAACATTCACAGGATAAGTAAGAGTGTGTGTGCACACACTGTATGCACCTGCCAGGCAGATGTCCTGTCAGAAGAGCACAGAGCCTCCCAGATCCCCACAAGCCTCTGGCTCTCAGCCTGTAGCACCTCCACCTCCCAACCCTTCCATCACCACTCTGGGAGCTTCCTACTCTTATCTCCCTCCACATATCATTTTGCACTCAGGCCGGAGTAGTCGTCAGTCATTCTATCCTTCTGTTCACTCTGCATTTTGACACGCATGCATGCACACACACACGGTTTCACCACCAAGATTTCCTTTGCATCTTACACTCAGTAGTTAATTAGTAGTTCATTTCATTATTGATTAATCAGCTGATTATTTTCCAGTCATTTTGGTCTATAAAATGCTAGGAAATAGGGAAAATCCAAGTTGACTTCAAATTGCTGTGTTAACTTTCAGTCCAAAACCATAGATGCTCATTTTACTATTTTAGTGTAGGTCTAAGAGAACCAGTAAACATTCACATTTGAGCTGTCAGAACCAGTGAATTTTTGTCTCTGTCGACCAGTTAATTGACTAATTGTTTCAGCTCTGTATGTAGGTCTCATTCTCTTGCTATTACTATTGCAAAGCTAGTATTGAGTAGTAAAAATGATAACTAAGTATTAAAGGATAAGACTAGCATTATTGTATCTTTTTTTTAATATAATCAGTATTGCTCCTGAAGAGACTTGAACCAACAATGAATTTCTCCCACTAACAAGTTTTGTCTTAGCAGCCACAGTCTAATATAGCTATGAAAACTATTACAAAGTATGAAAGTGCCATATTGTAGCGCTGGAAGACATGTTCCTTCATCATAATCAATTTGTTCAGTGTAGTTTATACTGGCACAGCGCTGCAGCTGCATTTTCAGTCTCTGAGAGAAGCCCCATGCTACACTGTATTACTAGAGTTCAGAGGAATTAATTTAAATTAATTTGAATTAATTCACTTTTAACACAAATATATGACTTTACTGGGCATTGAATGGTTGTGCAGATGTGTTTCTAAAAACAAAAAACACAGCGTACAATCCTGGAAACGCCACCCAACATTATCTAAATATAAACGGGGAAATCCTGCGAGAAAATTAGACACACTCACAGCAGACAGACTCTTTAATACAGCCTCTCCATAATGTATGCAATGATGAAAACGACTGCAGCCTGCCTCCGCCTGCATGGATATTGCGAGGATATAAATAGCCAGGCCTGGATGAGTGTGCGCTGAGACTGGAACCGCAGCACACAGAGCTCAAACAATAAGCCGTTACCACTACCCTTCCTCCCCTCTGCTCTCTCCAGTCCAGCAGCCTCCCAGAGCTCGAGAGGGGGGATTCTCTCTCCCCTCTTCCTTTCTTTCTTCCACTTCCTGCCTCCCTGCTTTTGTAATCTGTCATCAGTGGCCAGCCCGAGCCTGTCACTTGTTACGTCAGAGAGGCAGGCAGGCGGGAGAGCTGCCTGTCTACACACCTATCTTTCTGTCTGTCTGTCTGTGGTGGAAGAGGTTTCTCTGTCACGCTGCTCTATTTTTCATTCAGTTCGATAAAAATAGGGGATGACGGCTGTGGATTAGACACGCACATGACTCCTTTGCTCCACTGCAAAGAAAGGATGTGAGTTTTTTTCCTGTTGTTCGGTTCAGAATTTCAATGTGATCTCTGGTCTTTGGACATTGTTTTTCTGGCACCACTTTAAACCATTTTTCTTTGGGTACAATGCAGCCAACTGACCCTCAGAGGTTTGGTTTGGTGTTTGCTTTAATTGGGTTACTTACACTATTTTTTAATACAGGACTAGAGCCAACAGTTATTTTCTTCATAACCGGTAAGGCCAATCCTCTGTGCTTTGTTGGTTATCCAGATCACAAATTATGTATGTAACAGATTCAGGATTAATCAAGCCGTCTGTAAAGAGTTCAGGTTATTGAAAGGCACTTGTGTACTGAAGGTTGTAAGTTCAAATCTCTGAGCTGTCTGGTGACACTAAATGTCGTAAATCTTCCCATTTAACCCCTCCCTCAACGATCAACAGTGAGATACCCCTGAGCAAGGCACTTGGAGCTAATCCCTCCAGTGGTTGTGTTGGGCAGCATTTTTAAAGTTAAAGGGGAACCATTATGCTCATTTCCAGGTCTATTTCTTTGGATAATCTACAGTTCAAAAAAGTCCTTATTTAACTCATACTGACCCTTTATGCAGCCCCTTAGTTCAACCTCTGTCTGAAACAGGCCGTTTTAGCTCCCTCCTCTCCAAAGCCGCCCTCCCGATGAGCCCACTCTGTGCTGATTGGCCAGCTCTTGGAAGCTGCCCCTCAGCAGACTTCTTCCAGCTCCGGACGCTACATCAACACACCATTCAACAAACTATAGTAGTACTTTTTCTTGTGTGTTTACTCAAAATGTCAACTTCTCAAATACATCTGTACATGTTCAAGGCCGAATCCGATATGAAATATGCGAGTGGACAACACAGACAACACATGGAAAAACCTTAAGAACCAAGGCTACGGTATAGATGGACATTTATGGGCATTCGCGACAAGCTGACATCAGGAAAAAAGCGGTCAGAGCTTTTGACTTGCAGGGAACATTTCTACCTACATACAACATTGACCTCAAGTTTTGGAACTTTGACCATGTTTAACATAGACATCCAACATCATAACAGTATATAAATAACAGAAAAGCAGAAAATGCATAAGATGTCCCCTTTAAGTAAATGTTTAAAAGGCTGCAAAACAACCACAATACAGAAGACTGCATCTTGCTCTCTTTCTGTTCCTGATGAGCCAGAAAGAAAAACGCAGAGAGGCATTTCTGTGGGACAGTGAAATCAGCCCCAAATCTAAAAAAAGGTGAAACTGGCTAGAAATGTTTCATGTGGCAGATGGCAGAGGCAACCACACAGTTGTAAAGATTGAGTAAGCCACAGACTCTCTAAACTTGCCTTTGCTCCATGTTCTTCTCCTTTATTATTTACCGTCCCTTGCAGCTCTCTCCTGTCTCTCTGCTCTACTTGAGATTTCAGTGTTCCTTCCATGCACCTGTTTGTACCAAAATACTTTCAGTTCCGTGTTTTGTATTCTCCCCGGCGCAATCTCTCTTTTTCAGTATCTGAGCTTTATAAAAAATGTTTTTAAATGTGTTCATTTATACATAATCTTTGTTGCTTTATGTCTTCATGCATCTGGAACAGATGCAATCCTTCCTTTGTCTAAGATATTTTAGACCTCCTGTGAGTAAATGTTTGATATAAACATCAAACCAAATGACTCTGTCACTCTGTGTGTGGTACCGCTGACCTCACTGAGAAACAGTTCTCAGCTCTTTGCAGTGTCAGGCACTTTCAGCTCTTTGTTTTTGTCCTGAGAGTTGAACAACTAACAAGCCAGAAACCTCAATATTGTCCTCGGGATCTGATGGGCAAAACCAGGCCTAAAGCAAGTGTGAGGATGGAACTTGCAGTTTGCAGGTACTGAGAAAGTAGGACTCCAGTGGAACAACTGTGTCGCACTGTTGTCCCCAAACAATGTAATTTCTTTAGTGGATGATGACAAATGGGACCAGTAGCCAGGAAACAGAGTTTTGAAATAGAACTACATACATGTACTGTATACACTGTATGTATAATCATTGCAGAATGAATATTTTTGTTTATGAAGAACCCAGTTTGCTGTTTTAGCATGTTGAGGAAACCTTGTTGTATGGTCATTTTCATCCCTGCACTGAGCACTCTGTCAGGTCCACATAATCACTGGAGCATGTGGAGGCCTAGAAGCGACTGCCTGCTGTGGTAGGAGACAGGTCATCTAGATGAAAAGGACATGAGGACACTGAGGCGTATTAAATGACTGGAGATGCTGCATCCATCTCTGGGCACATTGTGTCTCTGCATTTGTACTAAATGAAGCCCACTTCCTGGTTCCTTGTTGGGGGTGTCTTGGCACAGCCACACTCTCATATAGATGTACACACTCATCCACATACTCTAATTGCAAACACATATACAAAGACGAAGATGTCCGCACCTCAAAGAAACGCAGACAAAAAGTATGAAAAAATGTTTAGCATACGCATTGTTGCTACATGTGTGTCCAACACCGGCCTTGTGCTGGACAAGTCTCTGTATCAGTGTGTTGCTAGCTTTGAAAAATGAGAGGTTGTTGTGTTTATTAAAATAGTTTTAGACACTTGGCCACATATGTGATGGCTGTGCTGTCCTATCAGATCTGCTTCGTCTATTCAACTGTCAGCTTGTATACTGTAATTTAATGATGAGTCTGGTAAGCCACAAGTTCTCAAAGGTTATCTGTGGTGTCTGTGTGTGTGTGCTGCTTATCATTAGACTGGCACTTATCATCGGTTTGCACTTAAAATGACCTTTTTAAATTTCCTTTTGATCGGGCTGTATCAACTCAACAGCTGAGTTTGAATAGTAGAGTGGTCAAGAAGATGAGGGGTTTATCCTGTAATTAAAAAGTGTGTCTGTTCTGTCAAAAATGAAACCAGCACTCTTACGTGCTCACTAATCAGGTCTGTCTCAGCCTCAGCTGCATGTCTGTGATGGTGATGTGAAACAGTGACAGAGGTAAAATGCAAATTGTGTTGAATGTCAGACATAGAGACAGACATTAAAATGTATTACTTCACTATTGTACACATATCAGTATTTGCATATTTCCCAACCAGGGGTATCATGTTTGTTCAATTTGACATGCACGCCACTTGATCCACCTCATATGTGTTCATCATTAGCTGTTGCAAACAGGCCAGCTGTCAAGAACTTTACATATGGGGAAATGTGATGCAGCCACGAATCATTTGTTGTTGACAGTTCCATGCTGTCCACTCTGCAGAGCCTCCAGCCCTCTGTGTGTGTGTGTGTGTGTGTGTGTGTTTTTGTGAGCTTATACTGTATATTTGCATACCCCCAGTAGGTCACATTTCCATATCCCCCCACCTTCTTCTGCTGCCAGTACACTACAATACTACAATACAAACTTTGTACTGAGTCTGAGTCAGGGTTCAATTGTCATAACTGTTCTTTCCTTTCCTTTTTTAATAAATAAGTCATTGTTGTTTGAATTATGTAATGGATAAAATGGTAACTATGTATCTATGTAAATATTTTTAGCACTATTTACTGAATCATACAGGATAATACAATACTTAGTGGAACAGCTGAATGATTTGTTTTTTAAGCATGGTTGGTTGTAGAGGGAAGTGTCACAGACTCTGCAGGTCTGTTTGTATCTGCCTAGCTGTTGGATCATACAGGAAGGCAATTAGTCACAGACAGGTCTGTACATAAGCAGATGTTCATCATTCTGGATATGAAGAAGGCAAAACGTACTTTGCTTTTCATTGTCAAATCAGTCAGCCGGAGAAACTGACAGTTTCAGTTACATCTGACTTGACTACCTGGTCACATTGAAGGCGCCTCATCCACAAACACCCGATCAAATGCTGATTCTCTTTTTGCTGTACGCTACTTCGTTTCATCCACTTAAGCCTGCTGCAAAGCTGCTCTAGTCCAACCTCTATTTTCTCCTTAGCAGTGGAAGGCTAAAAAAAAACTTTTGGCAAAACATGACTATTGATTTGAGTCCTCTGAGGTTAGCCTGTCAGCGATGTAGAGGAGCTAATAATTTAGAGTGGCATAAGTTGAAAACTGCATTCCCAGAGAAGCAAAGATGTCCTAAACATTTTGTGTTTATAGTGCTCTCTTCATTCTGTGTAATTACTTGACTAGCCAGTCATGGAATTTGATGGGGATGTTGTTTACCAGTTAATGTACATAATGCTGTCCTTTGTTGAGTGCAATGGGAGCTGTTGTCTAATGCAGGCTTAATAAATTAAATTTCCCTCAGGACATGATTTAAGCAGACACATATCTGGGCCAAGCAAAAAATTCACCCCAAGTCAAAGGAGACTTTTGTAACCTCTTGTAGGTACTGCGCTAGTAGGCTTGCCTCAGACCAGAGACTTCTGTTTACATAACCCAAGGCTTTGTCACAGTACTTTCACAAGCTGACAACAGTCTCAACACCTGCCCTCTCTGCTGATTTCTGTTATAAGCTTTTTTTTTCCCAGGGGAAGCTAACAGACCAACAATCAGCTAAACATTATAAGATTATCACAGTTTCTAAGTTGTACATTGTGGGTGTTCAGTACAAACAGCACCTCATTCTTAGGTTGAGTGTCAGCTAATAAGATTTGGACAAAGGTGTAAGCTAAATGTCCAAAACAGTTACTTGCTTTCAAAGAAAACATATTGTGTGTGTGTGACACCTCTATACTTCAGAGGACACATTTGATCTGCTCTATTGACGAGGAACTAGGAAACTGATTTGTGCAATTGTGTAACTTAATTTCAAGCTTTCACATCTAGATGAGCTTAATGTCATTGCAGTGCCAACAATTATGAATTTAGAAAATGTGACATTACTCTATATTGCTATTTTCTGCACTGTAACTGGATTGAGTCAGTTTGTCATCCCCTGTCAGAGCAGCTGGTGTAATTTGTTTTTAAAGTCTGTGTAAAGTGATAATAAATACATGTTCCGAGTTTGTCACACCACAATTTTTGAATGAATTGAATGATTGCAAAAAATTGCAAAGTATATAGTTAGGTTTCAAAATCATGGAAAAATAAGCAGTATTCTCTGCTCTGAAACGCTGGGGGTGTGTCTGCTGAAGGCGCTGAAACACAGCCCAACTGAACAGCCTTTGAGTTAACAATGCTCATTCCAAACTCCCATATAAAAATACACAATTTAAAATAGGTCTTGTTTGTAGGTGTAAGGCAAGCAACATGGATGATATTTTAAAAATAAAGTAACATTAAATGACTAGTTAACAAGCGAACCATCACATGCACATTTTCCAAGTCTATATTTTTAATCTGGGGCTCTACTTGAATACCTTCACATTATTTACAGTTCATTTATCTTATACTGACAGCCCCTCAGTTCAGCTTCTGTCTGACACAAGCCGTTTTAGCTCCTCTCTCTTTAAGGTCCCCACTCCCGATGAGCCCACTCTCTTTTGCTTGGTTAGCTTCTGAAAGCTACATCACAGCTGACTTCTGGCTGCTCGGGAGGCTACATAAATAAACTATAGTAGTAGGATTTCACTACTTTTTTTTATTCTTTACTCGGAATGTCATCTTCTCAGATACATCCGTACATATCCGACGGAATCCAATCCAAAATATGAGAGTGGACAATGCAAACGACACATGGAAAAACCTTAGCCACAACCTTAGCAACCAAGGCTACAGAACAGACGGCTGTTTATGGGCATGCGTGACGATCTGACATCAACTCATCAGCAAGATAGAAAAAACAGTTGCAAACAAAGAGTTCAGAGCAGGCTGAAGCCCTGGCTTTTGACTTGCAGGCAGCATTTCTACATATGTTAACCTCAAGTTTTGGAAATTTGACCATGTTTGGCATAGATATGACATCACAACACTATATAAATAACAGAAAACCAGAAAAAGCATATGCCCCCTTTTTTTAAAAAAAAAAAAGGTTTTTAAATTGAAACAAATTATAACAACATAAAAATTAGACTGTATGAGCAGGTTAGATCAAACTGTGCTCCAAAAGTAACAGAGATTGAAGATTGAATGATAATCATGATGACAAACACCTAAATGAGAACCAACTTTAAAAAAAAAAAAGATGAATGAATAAAAAAGCATACAAAATTCTTGTAATAGCACTTAAGGGAAATAACAGTGATACCAGAATTTGGAAGACTGCTGCTATCATTGACTTTTGTATGACGGTGTAAGTATAGGATGTTTTTGAGTGCTGTTGAACAGAGCAGCATAGTTTCAGGATTCTGGATGGTGGTGCAGTACGGAAACGAGAGTTAACATTGCTTTATTCTCAGAGTGTGATGAATACGCAGGAATTTGTCTCAGAGGCACAGAGCAGTGAAATATTAATGTAGTGAAACAAGATCATACAGTAGATGGTAGAGGAGCAACAGGACCCCACATTCACTTCATCTCTTTTATCTAGATCCATCAAAGCAGCTTCAGTGCAGGAGGTTGCTGCAGCAGATATGGATCACAGAGACTTGTGCAGTCACTTTAAGAAGAATGTGATTTAGAACACAATACTAGTGATAATAAATGGGACACCCAAGACACAAACAGTAATATTACTGTCATTCAGTACTGCACTTTAGGAAGTGCTTCATCAAACGCTGCTGCTCCATCACTCAGTGTGTTGCCATGACACTGTCACCAGGAGCTCATGAAGCGCAGAGAAAGAAAATTAGGAGGGAGGAGTGGAGCAGGAAGTGATTTCCACTTTTGTGTGGCACATCTGGTAGCCGGAGTGAAGCAGAATGCAAAATGTACACTTTGATGTGTAACCTTAATATATGAAGAGCCATACAGTTCAGACCAACCAAACAAAGCACAACATCAAAACAAACAAACGCAAGGCTCCTTATTCATTTCATTAAGAACCACTGCATCCACGCAGTGGGGGTGCCACTGCAGAGAGCAGTGCCATTGTCTGCCTGAAAAGAGCCTTAGGCTTCTACATATATATTCAATAAGGGTAATGTTGCGCTATACAGTAACAACACCCTGTGGTGTAGTGCTATCCACACCCGTTTTTCTCAGTAGCAAACATGTTCATTTTCAGTCTGGGTGTTGGAATATTGTATGTGGTATTCTGCTCTGTGAGAAACTCTGAACGGCCAAAGTGTAGAGCCAGAGTGGCATTGCTCTACAGTCTACTGCTATGGAAAATTGAATTGAAGAAGCCTCTTGCAGCCTTTACCGAGTACCACTTGACTAACTTAAGGAGAGTGATGTGAGCAGTGTGATGCTGAAGCTCTTGAATAGCTCGCAGGCATTCCTCAGCACTGGAGAGAGATAAGAATAGCCCTCACTTGTCTCTCCTCTATTGGCTAGCAGTGTGGCTGTGGGTTGGTGAGCCGCACTGCTCTAGACGTAAAGAATGGCAAAGGGAAAGGAGCGGGTGCCCTCTGTGTGCACCAGAGCAGCCTTGGATATATTTGGCTCTGTCAGTTTGCATACAGATCTGCAATGGTCTGCAATTAGGCTGTTTCCTGTATCAACACAGGATATGGCAGCGCTGGGAAGCTTGCGGTGGTCATAGATGCTCTCACAGAGCGTGCTAGCCAGTAGCCAGGCTCTCTGAAGGGGATGCATCATTTTCATGGCTCTAAAATTACACTGAGCATTGAGTTACTTTGTAAATGCAAGTGGAAAAGAACTGGGCTATGCTCAGTGGACAAAATGTTCCTCTTTCCTTGAAATAGACTGAATCAAAGAGAAAGCTATGGGCAGCACTGTAGATCAAGGAGAGGGGTGAGGTTAAATAATTTTTTTAGGGAGGGCAGTTAATGTCTGGATGATATACAACTTGTTTGTAATGCTTTGTTCAATGTGTTTAGTGACCTATTGTGACGTGACTCCGTTAAGAGTGGCTGTAGTCGGTCTAAAGGGAGGTAGTGACCAGAGCACTCATGCTCACATTGGCCTCCAACTACAGCCCTTCCCTACTTTGTACGTAGCACTGGAAAATATGCGTCAGCTACTTCCTCCTTCTCACTCAGCCTCCTCCCCATTTCAGCTTCCTGTTCTCCAGGCGGGTCGGAAGTGAGATGCTTTAGATGGGTACTACTGCAGGAGGCCTCATTCAGTCAGTTACACCTTCAGGCTGTTGTACTACTGTAGTGTGCCACCACTGATTTACCTCTGTTTCTTTTTAAAATAAAGAATCTCAGTGGAAATTGAATTAACTATTAACATCTGTGTGGTGGTTAAGAGACACACAAAAAACATACAAATTCACTTTCCAGGCCCCAGAAAGACTTCCTGAAGAAAGTACAGAGATATGGGTTCATGTAGGCACACACACCAGCAGCTGTGCACTTTTTAGCCACAGACAGGCTCTTGTAGGCATACACACCCAACCACACACTTTTTAATTTACAGTTTATGTCTTCACATTTTTCTCTCTCTCTCTGTGTGTCTCCCCCTTCTCTCTCTCTGTCACTGTATCAAGGTCACCTTTTTAAAAGACTAGTAATTGGCTGCAGAGGCAAGATGCTTGACAGACTTGGCTAATACCAGAGAACTGCTTTTTGCTCATTCGCTTTTATTATCCCAGATTCATCAGTTTATAACCTTTTTACAGTTCAACCTTTTTGAATATAACTTTCTCTCTGTTTCCAGTATTTTACCAGCAGATATCTTCATTTGATGCAGGAATTAAAAATGAGAAATAGGAAGAGTGGGTTAGTGAGTAGTTGCACCTTCATTATCATAAATGAATATGAGTTGCATTTGCAATAAATACTTTTTTTTTTGTCTGAATAGTGCTGCATAAAAGTTTAGAAACCCCTTGCGTTTTTGTGCAATTTGTTGTGCTATAGAATTAAAAACTTGGTAACCTTTTTTTGTTTGTTTTTTTGTTTTTCTTACTTACTTACTGCGATTCCATTTTTTTGTCACCATTGTGTTAACATCTCTTTTAACAGTTTGGATTGACAGCATGTTTGTTTACATGCACTGTTAAGACATGTTTAATGTCTTTCCACCACTGACCTGTCCAATGATAAACAGGACAGTGACTCTATTACATTGGAGCACATTTTTAACCATTCCACATGTTCACAGACACATGTCCTCGTCTTTTGGTCCTTGCTTTGTATGGCTATCTAGATTTTTCCTGCCATCTTTTCCTTTCATGAAAAAATGTCTATAAGTGTAAAAGTGAAGCGCACACTCAGAGGTTTGGTGTGCTTCACTGTGACTTGCTTTCAAATAAACAGCTTGTTGGTTATGTGTCTAATGTCTTGCTCTCTTGTGTTCCAGCTCTGATGGTACTAGCTGATCAGTGACCACCACCTGCCTGAGGACACCTGCTGCCCAATTCCCCTCATCATGTCTGGGATCCACGTAAGTGAAATACACATAGCATTTTTTCACCTTTTACTTACCCAGTGTACAGGTTTACATGTCCAGCTCTTAGGGTACAACTACACACACCTACAGCTGCTCAGGACAACCAGTATCTGCTGCGGTGGGCTTCTTAGTTGCCACACCAGCTCCATATCCATATAGTCTAACTAAAATTGACAATATATACAAGTAATTGTCTTTCTCTAATTGGGCTTTGATCTGTAGTTCTGGTATTCATTTAGTAGTATAAGAATGACAAGAATTCAGTTGTCTGTAGTGTTGGTGGTGGAAGGAATTAATGGATTTTCTTCTGTTATATATGTCTCAAGTTGTTTGGGATAAGAGTGCCAGCTATATCAAATCTTTACTTGCTGTAAGGACTGTTACCAAAGTAGTTCAGGGTCGATGATCATGATCTTAAAAACCCTGTTATTGTATATCCAAACTCTCCTCCCTGTCCAAAAGTCTGTTATATTATAACTTATTCTGTTGTGGAGGTTAATATTCTCCAGCAGCAGCTGTCAGGCTTTATAACTGTTGTTTTCTCTTGACGACAATGTTCACTCTCTGGATAAAAACAACACTCTTGCTTGATATGACTCTTGGCTCTTGACAGTGTTGATGATAATGTTTCGTCAGACTACTGTTTCAGAGGTCAAGAATGTTGGTCAAGAATGAACTTTTACGCACAATAATTTCTTCATTGTTTAGTCCTGTCTCAGTAGCATCATCTGTGACCCATTTCCAAACCAAAGCTCCCCAATTAGCACATAACTACACTCCTCTTCACTCACATGAAATCAGACTCATAACTCCTGTAATATCAACAAGGAAGGTAGAAGTTAAGAGGTAAATTGTGGAAGTGGCAGCAACTAATGATTATGTCCATTATCGATTAATCTGTCAATCATTTTGTTTTCACTTAATTGCTAGATCAGTGATATGTGTCAACTTCAATGAGACCACATAACTGAATAAGGATGAACTAACACACACACACACATAAACACACATGAGTATGCATGCACACACAAGGGAACATGTGCCAAACACATAGGTGCAGGTGAAGAAAACTCCTATCTGTAGCATGGCGTTAATGTACATAGCTGGTGTGCACACATCCATCAAAGTGCCCAGCTGAGTTTTCCTGGTTTTACATTACCTGGTGTCTCAGTGGTTTAACTAATGCTTCTCAAGTGCCAGCTTCAGAGCAGGATTACTTTCCCTCCTACATCCTCTGCCTTCAAATGTCCTTATTGATCCAAGTTGTTTTCATCTGTCACACCACAGTGCTCCACTACAGGCAGGTGAAAAACATTACCTTTTTAGGAATTTAGAAAGACCAAAGCTGGAATCTGATCAAACACTTTAAATCTCTTATCATCTTTGAAAGGGGAGAATTCAATATTTCTATGCACATTATTCAGGTTGTGTAGCATGCGTTGACTTTATTCTTCTTATGCGTTGTTTCTTATTAGCTTTCCATTTTTGTCTGTGAATGTAAGTTCATGTAATAATGTTGTAGTGCCGCAATCAATAACCATGTCCGATTACTCAGGATGTTTGATCCTGGAGACCCTGACATAAAACCCTGCAGTTTATAGCAACATAAATGCACTATAGATTTCGTGTTGGCAGTGTTTCTAAAGTTAGACAGTGGGTTTCCTCTAGATTTCATCAGGCCTTCTTGACCACTGTTTCTTCACCTATTGGTAATGTTACCAACCTGTGACCAAAACTACATTTAATGATTAAGCATCCATCAGCAGCTAGCTGTCCTATAAAAAGAACCCTTTAACTACCAAATAAACCATTAAACTGGTCACTGGTGTGTCATACTAGAGTTGCATGGTGGCATACATCCTCCTGTCAAGCAATGAGGACATCTTGTACATGTTTACCCTCTGATGTATTTGACTTGCCAATTATTTCTATGTTGATTGACTAATCGATCAATAGACTAATAAATAAAGTGGTGTCTTTTTGATTCAAGTGAAGCCACTGAAATAAATAAAACTGTAGAAGCAAGGTTTTTCTCTTCCTCTGTGACCCTGAGTAACCGTCATCAACAGCGCTCCAAACTCATTATGCAGTATTGACTGAGACCACATCAGACACATTCAGCAGTACCGCATGTTGTCAGGAGTAAAGCAGCTTGTACAAGTACCTTACTCACACACCTGCTGCTTTGTAGTCAATTCATCTCATTCTCTGTATTGTGGCATGTTTTTGATCACGCCGGTGTGTTGATCTAACAATGCAAACCGAATACACTCAGCATCCTTATCCTTGCCGTCATTTACATTTGTATTTTAGGCATTTAGCTGCCAGTCCTACAGTGTTCAGAGTGACTGACAGTGAGAGCAACTACAGTATTTATGAGCTTTAAATTTCTAAGCCTAACAAGAAAACAATAGTAAGGACTCTTATACTGAAGGCGTAGTTTTATACCAAAATGATGGGGGAAATGATGACATTCAGCCTTTCAAGAAATCTTTAGTAAGGCAAAATTATGAGGCAGCAACTGTGGTTTAGTGACTTTTTTTAATATGTGCCAGGAAACGGGTAGTATCTAATAGACTGAGCACAGATTATTTTTATTTTAGGCCCTGCACACCCACATAGATGATTTTTTTTCTGGTTGATTAGGCCAATAACCGTAACATACCGGACTAATAAGTGACTTTAACTAATAAGACTGATGGAGCTAAAAGTTATCCCACTTGTGTGCATAGCATTGAGTTATTCATTTCATAAAACTGTATATATATTTTTTGAGGGTTCACAGAGGGTCTGGAGTTTGTCCCAGCAGGCACAGGACAGAGGGTAGTCAGTTACCTCAGACAGGCCACCTGCAAGGACGAGTCCATATTGACGAGTGTAACATGTACACGCTGGCTATGTGGCAGTTATAAGGAGAAAAAATCCAACACAACACCTCACTTTCACTCAGTGTTTTTATTTAGTCTGTAGGGCTAGATTATGTTATTAAAAACATTTTATTCGGATAAATGAATATCGACCTGCGAGGGGAGTTTCTTCTAATAATTTGTTAATATCGCAATTGCCACCTGTTATTTTGTGTATTTAGCCTTTGCTTTTACACTACAGGCTTCTCAACCTTCTGCCAAGATTCGCATTATCACCTTGGGGTATACTAATCTCTGCCTGTGAAGTGGGTTGTGTAACTTGAACACACATGTACAACTGCAGAGAGATAAACTGTCAGTCTGCGTTGCACCACTATGCTTGCACCCCGTTTCATTTTTCAAATATTCATCACAAGTGTTTTGAAAATGCAGGCTGAAGTTTTTAGTGGTAATAATGGTATATGACTATTGTCTTTTTCCCACCAATTAAAAATATTTATGTGTAAAAATGATAAAAGGTCACGTGAATATGCATTTGGATGCTGATCTTAAAGTGTCATTTCTGATTTTCTATAGCTGTGTGTTATAACTGGCAGATCAAAAACAACTAGCCTAAATTCAGCTCCTCATGCTAAACTGAGTTACATTATTGTGATTAAAATCGGTTCCTCTCTGTCCTTTGTGATGTAGGCACCATGGTCGACTGGCACAGAGTGTGTAGCCAAGTATAACTTCCAGACGGCCAATGAACAGGACCTGCCCTTCTGTAAAGGAGACGTACTGACCATTATCGGGGTAACTAGGGTAAGGAAGCACGTTGTACCAAATCTGCAATCCTGACCACATGATTATTATTCAAGGAATGAGTAACGAGTTAATTGTTTAAAAGCTTTTTAATTTATGTGTTTGTGAGGTTGCACTGTTAATTGTATATAATTATATGTTTCGGTTTTAGTTTCCCCAGTGACTGAATACTGGAACTGGAACTTACTGGAACTTTGCAATTGCAATTGTCAACAAAGTATACAGTGAACAGTTCAGTTGTTTTTGTTTTTAAAAAAAAAAAGGGGGGGGAGTGGGAGTACAGGATACAACAATGTCACCTTAAATCTACAAGACTGTCACACAAGCAGCACTATTCCCCCAACCCACTTCATCTAAATTCAATAAGGCCATGACTCCTCCAGAAGGCTCAATTCTTTTCCTGCCATCCCAAAACCCACCTCACTGTCAACACCAAACACAGCTAAAGTTGTCTCTACTATGTTATTTATATTCAACATTTTTCTTAATGTCTCGAAAAACAACTTATATTAATGATTATAGGCTGAAAGGAGAGCTGATTCTTCTGGCTTAAAATGGCCAATGCAGCAATTTCATATAACTAAATTGTTTCAGCAACAACAGTAATAACAGAAAGCAATGTATCATGTTTTATTTGGGCTACAATATGTATATTTATATATGACTCCTGTCTTTAAGTTTAAGATTGATATTTGTAGTTTTTGTATTTCATTTTAAGCTAAACTATGAGCCAATACTAGTAGTTCATACTAGTGCTGACATGCTAATAAATCAATATATCAACAGACATGCTAATATCAATCAAAGCAACTATGGTACTAGCAAATATACTGTATCTTGGCACAAAACAAACAAGAGCTACATGATACTAGTAGTTCAGGTGGAATACTAATGCTGACATGCTAATAAATTAATATATCAACAGACATTAGGGATATGCTGATATTTTTCAACTCATTCTGGACAATTGCCGATATCGATATATATACACATATTTTTTTATACCTGGCTGAGGAGACTATTATGCATGCAATCATAGATTGTACTAAGTATGATCAAGAAATATATTGAGGAAGAAGTTAGGAGGACTGGAGTTCAGGAGCTCAGCATTAAAACTTTAATGAACCTGCCAAGTGGGTTGAGCAGTAGAGTTTTCTTTGAGTTCATTAGACAGACAGGATTAATGGGTAGGATTTAATCTCTGGTCCACACTCCGAAGCAGAAGGTGGTGGTAATGCACCTAATACACTGGTTGCCAACCGCTGTTATAAGCAAAAGAGAAGACGTTTCTCAGAGTGGTACATCCTGTCAGCCGAGGTGTTTCCTATCTGTGCAGCCGAAGGCAGCAGCTTCTCCATGGACTGTTTCCGTGCGGATCCAACCAGTGCACCGACCCCCGGTTTGTTATTCAGGTTAAAGTGGGAAGAAGCAACAGGTCTGTCTGGCAGCTGAGTGAAGTGGAGCCTGCAGAGGAAGCACCGGGACCGTCAGGGTGAAACAGTCTGCGGAGGGAAGCACAGCCAGGCGGCGGAGGAGAAGGCAACAAATCGGCCTGTCATATCAGCAGAAATGTTCATTTCGGGCTGAAGCCAATATTTCATTTTAAAGCCTTTATCGGCCGATACCGATAACAGTGTGCATCCCTAACAGAGGTGTTCAAGTAGATTTCACTATCCAGTATGTGCAGATTACTCTCAGTATGTTTCTGACTGCGCCGCATCACCACTGCCACCAACTCAGTGAATTCAGAGAGAGAGATGAGGGACAGGAATGCTCCTCACCTAAAAAAATGCATGCCTTTCATTTTTGTGAAAACGGTAGCACACTTCAATTATTGGCACCAATATGAAGGTTGTGTTGTCATGTGTCGGGCTGTTTCAGGATCCCAACTGGTACAGGGCGAGGAACACAGTGGGCAGAGAGGGCACCATTCCAGCAAACTATGTCCAGAAAAGGGAAGGAGTCAAGTCAGGAGGGAAACTCAGTCTTATGCCGTAAGTACCGGAGGGGAATATGTTTGTGCTTCTACATCACCGTCACAAATGCTGTCCTTCCTTCATAAGTGTGTGAACAGTTTGTTTCAACCTCCCCCCCTTCACTTCTGTTCCCTGCAGCGAGGGAAAATTTAGTGTTTATTTCAAAAGTCAGGCGAAGCATCAAAAGATGGAAATTCCAACCAGAACAGTCTTTTGGTTTTTAGTGCGTCTTCTCTTGTCGCTGTCTGGCTGCCACAGAGGCCAGGACCAGCTGCGCACTACATTTGAATCAGGCTCTTTGAAACAGCCGCTGTTTCAAAAAGAGGAAAACATAACGAGAGGCATATGCAAATGAAACAAGACAGGAAAGCCGAGAGCATACAGGCTGTTACAGTATCATCATCTGAAAGCTGCCAGAGCTTTTGTGTTTACTCTGCAAATGATAATTAACAAGTATTTGAACTTAGCAGAAAGTTCTTAATATTAGAGCGATGATTCAGTGTAGGATTATAAGAAGACTCACCCTCTAAAATCTAGGAAATCTGTATACGATAAAGAGGGTATACTCACTCTAAACAGAGATCAGCCCATGAATCAAACCTTCAGGCAGTCATAAGCATGGCAGTCTTTTGTTCACCAGTGCATATGGAGCTCACAACAGTCACTGGAATGACAAACTTTGTTGGCAGGAAACATTTAAATAGACTTTTGACCTTCTGTGTTTCACTTCATCAACTGCTGCTGAAAGCTTTGACCCTCTCCCTTTGCCCCCACTCATACTGCCTGTCCACACCATTTTGAACTTGGGTCATCCAGCTCTGGCATGTTTTTATTGTGTGTGTGTCTGTGTGTGTGTGTGTGTGTGTGTGTCTGTGCGTGTGTGCGTGTGTGTGTGTGTGTGTGTGTGTGTGTGTGTGTGTGTGTGTGTGTGTGTGTGTGTGTGTGTGGGGTCTGAAGAGGCCCATTGGGAACCTCAAATTAGCCTTAATGCAGCTGTGAGGGCTTTGCAAGCGCACCATGAACAGCATGAATTACTGAGCTTCAACACTAGCAACAACTTTGCTGTAGCTGTGATTAGATTTAAGATGGTAAATTCTCACATTGACTGTTCAGTGTACGTATTCCTGTAGTCCATCCAAAAGTGATTTTTTTAATAATTTTTTTTTTCTTTGGTGAAAGCAACATGAAGCTTAACACTTTTGACAATTTTACTTTGATTTAAGTGTGAAGACTGTATAGACTTTCAGTGACTATTTGAAATTGATCAAAATTTGATCACTGCATAGATAAATGTGTTTTTCAAAAATACTCATAGGTCATCAGAAGCCAGTCCTCTGGAGCCATTAGGTGTAACCCAGAGGGACTTGTTGATTTCATTATAAATTTCTAACAGATGTCTCATAGAAGACCTCTCCCTCTCTTCTGGGTTACATAAGGGTTCAGCTGTGTTCTTCTGTCCCCACACTCGCTCTGACTGATTGATACTCAGCAGTGAATACAGTCCTCTCCTCCCTCTGCCATGTATCAGCTCACTCTCTCTGCTGCCCCCATGTGGCAGACATCTGCTCCACACAACAGCACCACCACAAAGAAATCCGGGGTGTTCAACCCTGCTGCATAACTTCCTCCTTCCCCGTTGTCCCATCAAGTTGTTTACCACAATTTTTAGACTTTTTGTCAGTATGATGTAATGTATGAGACAGCACTGCAGTTAATTTCTGTGGACAAAACAGCTAGTGTGCGTCCAGCAAGGGTCTATGTGTTTCTCTGGGCCGTCCACGCTTGGCGCCTGCTCTCGGATTAGTGGGAGTTAAGGAGCTGCTGTCCATTCGGAGAAGCTGCCTGCACTGATCTAATCAACTCAACCCGTATTAAGCTGCTTTGCCACAAGGGCCTGTGCTGTCTGAGGAGGCGGAGGACGAAGAGGAGGAGGAGGAGGGAGTAACGGAGGCAGCCACGGGAATCGGGCTAAATCAATTATAGGCGTTGATTGCCACCCGTTCACCGGCCAAGGCTGACGGAGAGACCCTGCGGGGCGCAACTGTGGTTAATACGACCTTTCACACAAGGAGTGACATAAATCAACAGGATACCGTCCGCTGTTTTGTGGTTGAGGTTGCTGGGATAGTGGCGTGTTAGAGCTCCAGACCGCAGATCTATAGATTGAAGCGAGATCAAGATTCTGCATTCTTAAGATGGGGGCTCAGCTTTTCTCCTAGTCCAACTGTATTTCATTGGGAAAACTAAGATACATTAGCAGATTATAGGTAGCAATCTATTTTCTTTCTAATAAAGAAACATGTCAGTGAGAAATGTACTGTATATGTGTAAGTGCAGAGGAGATTTGAAAGGATCAGTAGATGTAGATGTAGTGTAATGCAGCTGTCTAATCCATCCATTAGTAGCCTATAGATATAGTCACCAGGCCATATGGTGAGGGTGAAGCAGGGCTATACAGCTAGCTTCTAAATCAGGAAGCAAGAGCTTTATTTGTTCTCTGAGTATGTTAAAACCAGCAGAACTCTGAACAGCTTTTTAGCTTAGTAGAAGCCTGTTGATTTTTTTTTTTTTCCTTCTCCTTTTACTCCAGTGTGTGTTGAACAGACAGTCCATCCTTGGGTGACTTGGCTCTGTCCTACCCACCACCTCATTCGAGCAGTTTGTGCATTTTCCTGTTATTGCCGTGCCTGTGTGTCAGTTTCCGACCCTGCCCCAGGCTTCGTGTGTGTGCTTGCATGTGTGTTTGCGAGGACCATGTTTCCTGTTGTTTGGGTTCAGGTACTTTCTCACTGACTCCTTGAGGCTAGACGGACACGCCCCTGCGCCGCTCGAGCTGAACCGACTGGAAGTGCTGCTGCCGGCTTCCCATTACCGCCCCGCTGATGTTTTTCACTTCTCATTTCAGAGGAGGACTGCGGGCTGTGTTTTACGTGGAAGTGTGAAAAATGAAAATGTGAAAATGAGTGTAGTGAAAATAAAAACCTGTGTGATTTGTTGAAAGATTTAGGCCTATCTGATGACAAAGAGATGAGGATTTGAATTGTTTTCCTTAGTAACAAGAACTGGCACGTGTGGTGTTATTGTATTATTATTTCTCCCCCCTCTTTTCTTTTCCTCACACTTTCTCTATTTTATTCCTCCCTTTTGCTTCCATTTCCCCCTCTCACCCTTCCTTCTCTTCCCTCCCTCCAGCTGGTTTCATGGGAAGATAACTCGGGAGCAGGCCGAGCGGCTCCTCTACCCTCCAGAGACGGGTTTGTTCCTGGTGAGGGAGAGCACCAACTACCCCGGCGACTACACCCTGTGCGTCAGCTGCGACGGCAAGGTGGAGCACTACCGCATCATCTACCACAATGGCAAGCTCACCATCGACGAGGAGGAGTATTTTGAGAACCTCATGCAGCTGGTGGAGGTGAGGAATCATAGAACACATAGCTGTCATTTAGGCTCCCACATTTTTTTTTTTTTTTAACATAATACCCTTGATACCCATAATACCCTTTGGCTTTCAGTCTGGCAGCTGAAAAGGATAATTGGCCACTCATTATCTGTGCCAATTGGTTGGTGTCTCTTAAAACTTAATAACAGTAAGAACTGTAAGGCACAAAATGTTCAGCTGCACCACAGAGAGAGTCTGTAAAGAGAGTTGTTTTTAAGAAAATGAAACCTTTGATTCCTGACATTCTGTCCATAGATGCCACTCATGTTGTTCCAATGGATACAGTATTAGCTCCCTCCTGTCAGTCAGTGATGCAGTCAGGCAGTATTTTCACGCCACTTGGAATATGGTTTCCACACAATTTATTTCACATCAAAGTTTCTTCAGGAAGGGTATATTTAGGTGTAGTTCCTGTCTTCAGTCTGCACTCTCAAACACTCAGCTTCCTCACTTGTAGATTCCTCTCCTAAAAGTTAATTGAAAAAGATTATGTGGGAATTATCTAATCTTAATCTTATGAGAATGTGCTACTGTTTTAATTTCTTATATCCAAATATTGTTGCTGTTTGTTCACCAGACAGCAGAATGATGCTATCAAAGTCTCTTTTGTTTTATTCTTTAGTGATTAAATTGCATTGTACTTAGCATTGAGACTAACATGGCATTTCAGATTATTTAACTGTACGCCTGTAAAATATATGTAGGCCTAAGTGAAGTTAGGAATAAAAGTTTAAATCCATATTCCGGTATTTCCATATTCTTCTTATATTTAAGAAATTACGAATATAAAATGAAATTCATCTTGTAAGTCTTATGCCACTATTAACAATTAGTAAAAATTGTGATTAATCACGCAGAAATATGATTACATAACTCCATAAACACAAATACCACCCCCCCCCCCCCCCACCCCCCCCACCCCCCCACACACACACACACACACACACATACACAAGCACATTCAGTGTCCCCATGGAGTTTCCCAAAAAATCTCCTTCAAGTACACTTTCTTCAAAAAGCTGTCTGATCCTCTCACTCCCTGACTGTTATCTGAAAGCCAGTTCAAAGGAAGGACAGTGTGTGGGGAGGGGTAGACAGGAGACATGATGGCAGAGGGAGAGAGAGAGAGAGAGAGAGAGAGAGCCTTTCATCCTCTCTGATAAAGAGAAGCGCTGGATTGGCGGCTATCACACTTTTAATTGGACCTCATCTCTTTGCCTCGCGGGGCGTTGGAAGTGGACGACAGGAATGTGCCAGCTGGCACCGAGACCATCTAGATTCCCTGTGCATTCATGTTATCAGCCACCCACAATCTCTATCTCTCTATCCTTCTCTCTCTCTCTTGCTCGCTCTCTCTCTCTCTCTCTCTCTCTCTCTCTCTCTCTCTCTCTCTCTCTCTCTCTCTCGTTCACACCCTCCAGGCTTGGTTCTGCCTCCACTTCCTCTCTCCACCTCCCTCCCTCCTCCCTCTCTTTCTCTCTTGTTGTGTTCCCTCGTGTATACCTGGCATATTGCTTTCTCTCCTCCTCTCTTTGTTATCCATCTCAACCTCTTCCTTCCACCCTCCGCTGTCTCCCATTCTCTGCTTCCCCTCCCTGCCTTTCTCTCTTTCAATTTCTCTGCATCTTTATCATCTCCCCTGTCTGCATTCCCCTGTGTCTTCTCTCTCTCTTTCTCTCTCTCTCTCTAATAGCCTATGAGTGGATTCCTCACATTCTTGTGTGTTTTTCCCGGCTTTCTCGCTGTTCCCCTGCTCCCATTGGCATGTCACAGCAGGCTTCACATAGGCTATATATATATATCGGCACACATAAACAAACACATCATTTACCTGTACACACTATATGCATAAATATATACAGACTCGAGCCTGCTCAGACGCAGTGTGGTGCAAATGCCTCTCCTTTCTGTCAATCACTGCATCCACAGTGATGTCATGCATGTCAGTTACATGTTTGCAGTGATACAGGTCAACAAAGATAGCTGCTTTATGGTACAAAGTACTGTTGGCCCATTTTTACCCAGTGACATCATGAATCAAGATCTTGATTCATGCACTACTATTGTGTACTTAAAATACACTTTCCTGCATTAAAAGACTGTATTCAATCCATTGTACACAATTCATTGTTAACAGATCAGGGCCAATTTTGCAACATTCAGATTTGTCTATATTTTAGAAGATTCTCAAGAGCTTTTATAGTCAAGTGCACAGAAAAACAGTGGCAACATTGAAGGAAGTGTAATTAGCCTTTTTCAAGCTCAAGTTGCAATTACAGTATATAATAAAATATTTACAATTATTTTAAAAAAAGGAGAGAAAGATAGAGATGAATTAGAATATATACAAATATACATTATATTGCAAGAGATGATATAGAAAACACTGCAGATTTAACAGCAAATGATACAACCACATCACTGATTAATGCTGAAGTAAATGTGTGTTTGTATACATGTGTGTACTATGTGGCGTGGTTGTGATTGTGCGTACTGTGTGGCTCCATTTGTCAGTGTCAGTGCTGAATGAAAAAGGCGCTGGCCCTTCCTTCACCATGCTGCCTCCTGGTGGTTGGCAAAGTAACTTACAGTCTGGTCAATTCGTCATGCCGCAGTTTTATAACATTGGTTTTGTTGGTAGAGGAGCTTCTTCTTTTGCTGTATTACTAATCTAGTGGTCAAACAGAGGTTTGGTGACTTATGTGACCTCAAGCGTCTGTCAGGAAATCACTGATTCTTTTTGTCTCACATGTTTGTTTTCCTGTCTATCAAACAAACCGGTGAAAAGATTAATTTCATGGTTATTGCTGATGTCTAACCTAATTTCATGGTGATTAGTATATATTGACAGGGTTTGTGTTTCTTGGGGTGAAGGGTTTAATAATGTATTGACCTCTCTCACACCCACACACTCCTCTTCTGCTGCTGGTTCCCACAATATATGATTCCCATCTCCACTTCTCCCAGCAGGGAAGCTACTCCACAGCTGTTACCAGATGCCCTACACATACTGTCAGTCTCTCCAGCTCCTTAATCCCATATGCATGACCTTGTCACCACTGCTGCTGTGTGATTTCAGTGCAGATGCATTGGCTTACATGTGTTAGTTCTACTCATGGTTGTGGTAAAGTAGAATTGGTTTTTTGACCATCCAGATCAGATCAGATCATTGTCAGACTCTGCATATAATTTGAAAGAACATCATTCTCGCAAGCTTTGACCTTGAAGAAACTCTGTACAATTTGAGTGATATCAATCCTGTCTCTTTAGATATACAAGTACATATATTTTAAATAATAATATATCAGTCAATGCCGCATCATTTTTAACAATTTATAATACAGCTAAACTTGATTTTTCCTTATAATTCCCCTTTGGGATGGAGCTGAAAAAAAGAAGCACATGGCTCAAATACGTTTGGTATGTTTGGTTGAAGCAAACACTGCTGATGTCCTGTGATACGCCTTCATGTTGTTGCAGGTGTTCTTCTCTAGAGTGTTGCTGGAAACATCATCCACACTTTTGTAGTGCTGTAACTAATGATTATTTTCATTATTGATTAATCTGCCAATTATTTTTTCAATTGTTTTGTCTTTAAAAATGTCTGACTTTTCTCTTCATGTATTGAAATGCGCGTGTTTAATTCTCTGTCCCCAGCATTACACCAAAGATGCCGATGGCCTTTGCACCAGGCTGATTAAACCCAAGTTGATGGAGGGAACAGTGGCAGCACAAGACGAGTTCTCCAGGAGTAAGGACACTGAGCTCATTACACTGCTCTACAGGGACACTGGCACCACTGCACACAGGGACATTATTGTGCATTTGTGTGTGTGCTGTCACGCTAAGCTCACAAACATAAAGTCTACAACACACACACACACTAATCAGACAAAGCCTGCATTTCCTACAATGCTCTGCCATCATCCCGGTCCTAATAGCATTAATCAACAGAGGGTAATTAATCTTTCTGTGTCTGGGGACGACTGCTGGGCTTCACCGGCTCGTAAGGTCAATCTGTCTCTTCCTCCACTTTTGTCTCTCTTCATTCCTCTCCATGTACCCATCTGACACGGCCAATTCTTACGCCTGACAAATGAGAAAAGATAAATGTTAGAATAAATCAAAACTTTTCCTCCCAAATGAAAGATTGATCATTCTCCATGACCAGATGATCACTGCTAGGAATGTCAAACTCACTAATGAATATTTTAATGCATTTGCTGAATAGTTCAGTAGTTCTTTGATGTCTTCTACTTTTTACTTACCACTAACACATTTCTTGTAATAATAACACTAAATGTAAGGCATTTGTTGCCATTTTTCATGCATGCTTTTCCCTGTGTGTTGTACAATATTACTACGGCTTGATTCCATTGGGCCCGTCTGCGTCCCAGCTCAGACGTGGCACAGTGTGTTTCAGACACTCTGCTTAACATACGCGCCTAGTCTCTTTTTGACAGAAGTCGCATCAAGCTGCACACATCAGCATTATGTTATAACCGGTGGCACCAGGCCAGAAGTCAGTCAGCCAGTCAGGATATTTGTCACCATGGATGACGAGCGGTTCATCTTGGAAGTGGAAAATCACAAGATTTTATGACACCACTGCTGCCACGACTGCCCCAGTCTCTGGCTTCCTCTCCAGGTAGAGGGGTGGCTCTTTTGTCTCTGGCACTGCTGAAGCAAAACGCTCCACTTCTGAAACACTCCCGGTGGGGTTTAACACTGTGTGAAGGACGGAACAAAACCGCGTCGCAGCCAGAGCGCATCGCAGCCGAAGTGCGACGCAGTGGTGCCTGATGGAATCAAGGCGTTAGACTCATATCATGATAGTCAGATGATTTCATACTTTTCAGATGTGAAGACTAAGTGTCATCTGTCCTCTCTTGGCAGGCGGCTGGGCCTTGAACAGAAAGGAGCTGAAACTCCTGCAGACCATTGGCAAGGGGGAGTTTGGAGGTGAGGAACTGATCAAGGATCTCTGCAATGTTTAATTTCATTTCATTCATCAGAGCGTCACAGTTTCAGAAGGTTTGTCTTGGATATCGCACTAAAACTTCACGCTATCTGTGTCCTTGTCAGATGTGATGGTAGGAGACTACAGAGGGACCAAGGTGGCCGTCAAGTGTATCAAAAATGACGCCACAGCGCAGGCTTTCATCGCCGAGGCCTCCGTTATGACGTAAGATACAACAACAAATGTTATTTTGTTGAGGACACAAGGGAGAAGTTGTCTTTTATACCTCAATGTGTCGTCATATCTTGATATGTTGTAAGTAACCTTGATGTTCTCCTGTATGACACACTGGATTTTTCTGTTTGTACAGGCAACTGAGGCACAACAACCTGGTGCAGTTGTTAGGGGTAATTGTCGAGGAGAGGGGCAGTCTCTACATTGTCACAGAGTACATGGCTAAGGTGAGTCAGACTGTTGAGTTTCCCTAGTTTCCTCTCATGGAAAACTCCTAAGACTAAATAACAAATGTCATAGAAAAGACATAACATTTGAATGACAAAACTGCTTGCCACCCTTTCCTGTTTGCAGCTGCCTCACCGTTTGAAACTGAACATGCTGTAAAAAGTTTTACATTTGTGTAACAAAAGGTGGTCCCATGTAGCTCACCAACTCTCAGGGTCAGGGATTTGTTCTGTAAGGTGCTTTGAAGTAAAAGTGCGCTCCAAATGTTGTGTTAATAACCTCAACTGTCTCACAGGGCAGCTTAGTGGACTACCTGCGCTCTCGAGGACGGACCGTGCTCGGTGGAGACTGCTTACTCAAGTTCTCCCTGTGAGTCCTCTTCATGTCTGTTCAAGTACTAATTAGATTTGTAGAAATGACAGATGTTTAATCAGTACAACTCAGGGTCTAGAGCTAAAAGCTGCTCTCTAGCTGTCAGGATCTGAATTGAATTTCAAAAGAACAGTCACAGCACTTGAATAGGAACATAAAAGAACCGTTTGTTTGCACAAGCAGCTTCACAGGGTTGTTTTGCTTGATAAAGGGCTGCTTTATCTGCAAGTTAAGTGCTTTCAAATTTTCATTTACTTTTAATTTAACAGTCATTTGTCTGATGCTGTAATCCAACGCAAATAAATAATAAGTGCAACTATTAAATAAGTGTAAACGCTCAGATCAGTGGTCATAAATACGCGCTTCCACAAGTATATTATGATACATTTTTAGCGTGACCCTGCAATGAACTTGTCGGAGAAGCTTGAGGGAATAGATTTCAGCTGCATAAACATAAAGCAAGTAATTGTATGGAATACTAGACTTGAAAGTACTTGTTTGTCTTGCAAGATTTGAAACCCGTGTCTGGGTTAGTTTTTCCCTCCCACCCTCACAATCTTTTTACTTTAATTGTAGTTGCACTGTAGCCGTCGCTTGATGCATTCTGGCAAGAGTGAATGATGAAAGTTGTGACCACAGTCACACATATGTCCACACAAATTAGGGAGTAGTCACACACCTGTAGGCTGTTATCAGATTCTGACAGTTCAATTATCTCAGTCATCCAGTCGTCACTCATCATGTCTGCTGTCTCACTGTGTCATTCAGTGATGTGTGTGAAGCCATGGAGTACCTGGAGGCCAACAACTTCGTCCACAGAGACCTGGCAGCTCGCAACGTGCTGGTGTCTGACGACAACATCGCTAAGGTCAGCGACTTCGGCCTCACCAAGGAGGCCTCCTCCATACAGGACACTGCCAAGCTGCCCGTCAAATGGACCTCTCCCGAAGCACTAAGAGAGAAGGTGAGAGGACGAGAGTTGGACGGGTAGCAAACCTGGATCGATGTGTCGCTTTCTTGTCCTTTTTTGTCACCTTCACCTACTTAAACTTGAGTTAGGGTTAGGAGTGGCTTAAAGTAGGTAATAGGGATGATTTTTCTTTAAAATCATTCAAAAAAATTGACGCTGCTGTGACATCTCAATAGCAAAGAAAAAGCAAAGTGTGTGTCATATAGAAAAGCTTCAACAACTTTTAGCCAATAGCTTTTTGGGCCTATTTTGATAAAGCAGCAGTTTGACGTTTTGGGAAATGTGATTATTCTCTCTCTCAATACCACTCTGAAGTCTGTGCATTAACTGTGGAGCTAGAGCTGGGGTTTGAATGGCTTAGCTTAGCATAAAGTTTGGAAACAGGGAGGAAGCAGCTAGCCTAGCAATAAACGACATGAATCCAGGAAGTCACTGTGCCCAGTCACAGGTCACCAAGAAATGGTCAAAGCATATATTGTCTGTGTAAGGATTAAACAAATGAAATATCACATTTTACTTTTGAACATTAGAGAGAGTCATGCTTGCCATTTCCCTCCTGTTTCCAGTCTTTATGCGAAGCTAAGCTAACTGGCTGCTTGCTGCAGCTTCATATTTAGCACACAGACAAGAGTGGTATCACTTTTCTCATTGAGCGCTTAATAAGACAGCCAATAAATATAGTTCCCCAAACTTTTATTTTAACTGTCTCATGTGGAATAAATCTGTATTCTTTGCTGAAATTCAATTTTAACTGACTTTACATATCACATCTCAACAATATTATTACTAACAACATTTTGGTTATTGTGTCAACAGTTTTCACGTTTGGTTACTTGAGCCTCTAATCTAGCACTAGACAAACAACGAAGACCCAATTCTGATTCAAATTAGGATAAACACCTTGAGATGTACCATCTCGCGTCTCGTACCATCTCAGGGGGTCCGAACATATATCACAATCACCACATAACAGAGGAGTGACAAAATAAATAAAAATAGAAACAATTATCAATATGGCAATGTACAGACAGACAAAAAGACAAACCACATACATAAGGAAGTGTAATGCATTCACTCGAGAGAGAAAAAATTGCCCTGTTTTTCTGAATTAAGTTTTCATGAAAAAAATGAAGATACCTCAAAATCCCAGGAGAAGCTCCCATTCCTACTTGAGAGCTCAATTTCATGGAAGCAAACATGTCCCACCTGTTTAGTTTATTTCAATTTTATTTTGGTTTTGGTTTGAAACATTGGCAGATAGGCCTACTCGTGTCTTTACGTAATATAGACGGTGTTATTAGTTTGTCAACTTTGCACGGGCACCTCAGGACAGGCATCAAAGCCCAAAAATAGATGAAACAAACACAGCAGACTGCCTACAGAGCTGAGAGGTTATTTTAGTGTGCAATTTCCACAAACAGGTACAGTGGGATGACTCAACTTTAATACTGTCAGAGAGGACATCTGGACCAACAATCTTTAGGATTTATCTGATAACTTACAACAGGTCAAACATGAGAAAAAAGTACAATGACACTTACAGCATTATGTTCAAAAAAGAACACAGAAAGAACATGAGAGAAAGCGCGTATATCTTTCAGGACCTTTGCCTTGTTCAGAAGTCGTCCTTACCGTAATTACACTACTTTAGGCACAAAGAAATTCAGACAGCAGCGTTACCGCAGTCAGGATTTTGAAGTATCTTGTTAATTCAGAAAAACATTCTTGAAAACTTTTCTCAGAATTCTGAGATAATTATCTCGTTAATTCAGAAAAAACTGGGCAATTTTTTTTTCTCCAGTGAACACATTACTCTTCCATATATACACATACATAATGAAAACCTAGAAAACATTACAACCACAACGAGACCAAATGGCCAATAATAGATATACAGTAGAGTGTGAGTGGATCACCAAATACAATCCGGTATAAACATCAAGTATAAACAGTAGGTATAAATGACTTTATTGAACAAGAGCAGTTCATCTCAAAGTAAGAAGGCAGAGCATGCTTTTGATGGATAAAGGCTGCACAAAAAAATATCTGTTCTCTGAATGTTTTTGTTTAATTTGTTTAAATTTGGCCTCCTATTCTTTTTTTGTCCAACAGAGGTTTTCCACCAAGTCGGACGTCTGGAGTTACGGCATCCTACTTTGGGAGATCTACTCCTTTGGCCGCGTGCCTTACCCTAGAATTGTAAGTACCTGAACAGCAGGTTTCTGTGGCTCACAAAAGGTCCGGGGAGCACCAGCAGATGGCAGGCTTCATTGCTGGGACTAGGATCAATTTACTTATTTATTTCTTGTACAAGATCAGTGAAATGTCTTGTACCTTCAGTGTTGACCTTAAGATAATTAGATTTATGCCATGAGACTGCTGAGACATTATGTACTGTGAATTACTTCTGCATGCGTCATCGCTCGTTACATTTTCCTCTACATATTTAGACATTTGTTGTATTTGAAGAATAACCTTAAATGGAGAAAACAATCACATCTTGATGCTGATGCTTGGTGTCTTTCTCCCTCTCAGCCATTGAAAGAGGTGGTGCCCCGGGTAGAGAAGGGGTACAAGATGGACGCCCCAGACGGCTGCCCGCCCGTGGTGTACGACCTGATGAAGCAGTGCTGGACCCTGGACCCTGTGGTGCGGCCCTCCTTCCGCATGCTGAGGGAGAAGCTGCAGCATATCAGAGCCAAGGAGCTCTACCTGTGAAGAGGATGTGCAGGGAGGGGAGGGGCGTACGGGGAAAAGGAGGAGGTGAGACGCAGCCCAGCACAAGCTGTAAAGCAGGAGGAGGATGAGGAGGAGAAGAGGGACCACAGCACCTTCCTCCTGTCTGCAGCCTGTTGACCTGTGGGACTGCCATTTTGTGCCCCCTCCCCCCCGACCTCAGACGCCCACCAGCCTTCCTCTGGTTCCATACAAGGACTGTTTTCCTGTTTGTGTTGTATAGCTTTTGCCAGACAGTTTCCTCTTCTCTCGATGGGCCACTGCTCTTTCCTCCTTCTATACCTGCCGCTGCTCACCCGCTCTCTCTGTCTCTTCTTTCTCTTGGGCCAAGATCCTTTCTTTCTTTTTATTTTCCTCCCCTCCTCCTCCTCCTCTCCTGAACACGGCATTAACTAGAGGGGAGGCTGGCCTTTTCCTCCACGTTTGTCAGGTGCTCTTTCTTCCTCCCCTGCCCCTCATCATTCCTGGATCTCTGTATCACCGTGTGGCTCTGCATGCCTTTCAGCCCAGCTCTCTGTCATTCCATCCTTCCCTCTGTCCCTCTTTTCCTTCTCTCCCTCCCATCGACGTGGTGTCAGGTGTGGGGCCTTCGCTCTGTGCCAAAGTGCCTCCAGTCTACAGAGCTCCAGACTTCCCTCCAGCACTTCTTTCAAATTGGACTGTTGTGGTTTGATTTTTTTTATTACTTTTTTTAAAGAAATGTTTTTTATTGCTTTCTTTTTTTTCAGGGAGTTTATCAAACCGTTTAGTTTTTTTTGTTTTGTTTTGTTTTTTTTGTTTGTTTTTTTTTTTATATAGTGCTGTCTCCCCCACCTCCCCATCAGACTGGGTTTTTCTTTCACGTGTCCATAAAGAGAACGCGAACCGGAAGTGGGAGGATTCGGGGGCCAGTATCATGTTCGTCCTCCAACCAAGACAGCTCGGAGGAGCGGTGGGGGGGCAGGACAATAACAGGAGAAGGGGGAGAGGCAGTTCACAAACATGGTTGATTCATCATACGTGGGCTTGTTTTTATATCAAAATATATTTAAAGGATTAAAAAAAAAAAAAAGAACAAGGAAAAACTGACTGGGGCAGAGAATAAAAAAAGGACGACTTTCAGAAGCCAGGAGTCTCTGGTGTTAGGATTGTTCACTGTCTCTGTGAACGCTGGGGTCGGGGTGGTGCATGCTGTGTGTGAGAGGCCTTGGGTTCAACTGTCAGTGCTTTCAATGTTCATTGTTTTATTATGCTATCATGATTATGAATAAATCATTCCATCTGAATAATGTGGACACACCTGCATCATTGTGTGTGTGTGTGTGTGTGTGTGTGTGTGTGTGTGTGTGTGTGAGTCAAAGAGAGGAGAGAGCGAGTGTGTGTTAGAGAAAGGAGGGTTGTCATAAAAGCACCTCCCCCTGCCTGCATGCATCTATGCGTGTGAGAGGGAGGTCTGAATACACACTGGTTAACATAAAGGTCTTCTGACATAATGCTTCCTATGCATGTGGACGTCCTCAGGAGAGACAGCTAGTGGATTAATCAATTAGTAGATTGACAGAAAATTGAAAACAATGAATAATAATGATTTTAATAACTAGTTCATCGTTTAAGTCATTTTTCAAGCAAACATACCAAACATTTTGCTTGGTCCAGGTTCTCAAATGTGTGAGGATTTGCAGCTTTTGTTTTGGATCATTTGTACGTTGGATTTGTGCTTTAGACTGTTTTAGTCTGACAGAAAATGCGATTTGAAGACATCACTCTGGGCTGTGGGAAAATATATGATCCATTTTTCACTATTTTCTGACATTTCCTAGACTAAACAATTCATTTAAAATATTATTAAAATAATAAAATACTAAATAATTAAATAGATACATATTAATAGATAATAATGAAATTACAAATTTTCAGTTAATTTAACAGCTCTTTCATTCCCTGACTGGTTTATATTCAGGTTACTGAGCAGCTCTACTTGAGCAGGTAAGTGTTAAAAGATTGGTTCAGCTGTTTTTTTTCAAGTCTATCTTGATAAAATGTTAATGTTCTATATGTTGAGTTATAGGTCAGCGCAATCATTCCTCCTCTCCATACTTTCCGCCAGCTTAATAGAGTGAAGGGACAGAGGTCAGTCTTTGTTCTGTGCAAAGATGTGTTATAAAGTTCAACCAAAGCTAATATAAGGCTTCAGCAGAGTTATTCAGTCTTTTCTTTGTGTTTAAAGTTTGCTTTACTGTCCCTCCACTGCAGCTCTGCAAGAAAACACTGTCCATCGAAACAGATGGATTTCATACTCCTTACTTTGGATAATACCATTTTCATTTGGCTAGCTCAGACTGCAGGAGTCTCATATTGGCTTCAGCTTTATTTTTAAATGTGCTTTTGCACTGAATAATGACTGGATTTGTTCCCCATGTCTTACAGTTGAGTCATGCTAGGAAGGTTCATGGCCAATCAATCATTGCAGGAACCTATAACTCTTTCAATGTACATATGGGCATGTGAGTATTGTATTAAGAAAGACTAGCAAGATTTGTTTAGAATGTCTCTCAGGATAGAAAATTAGTTTACTAAATTTGGTATCATTCATATTTTCTCTACAAATTTTTGCTGTCCTATCTGTAAAATGCTGACGAGTGTTTAGCCTCTCTGGCCTCTTGAATCACATGAAACAGACACCACATGAAAAGAGAAATGTGTTCTTTGATTCAACTTTTTCAGAAGTTCATAGGCAGCCTGCGACGAGGATCACAAGACAAAACGGCTGTGAACTGATACTTTAAAGAAGTGTGTCTGTCTCTTCACAGATGTAACCGCTATAAATAATCCTCCCGTGATCCTCTTTTGATAGCACAAGTGCTATGAACAGGTGGTGACGTGCCAGCGGAGCCTTAAAGGTGTGAAGAGGTGTCGGTGTTAGGTCAGCCGAGCAGTTCCCGGCGGTTAACTGGGAGCTGCCTTCATTGTGCTATTCGGAAAGCAGTCTGCTCTCCCACAGTGCAGTGACTTACAAGCTGGGATGAGACCCAACAATCCTCTGGTGTCACTATGTGTGTCTGACCATGTGTCTCATTCAAATCTCATCTTTTCTGACTTTGACCAAACCTCCCTGCATCTTCTGCTGCTGCTGTAAACACTTGTTTGGGGGCACGATTTCACGTGATTCCTATGAATGTTAATGGCAGTAACAGGGCGGTAACAATGGGCTGGTTACGTAAGCGAGCCCTGTTTGTGCTCATGGCCAAGACTGTGCTGCTGTCAGGACCTATCACGCCAGCTCCAATTTACCATCCTGCCACAGCCGCACGAGACAGGGCCTACTGCAAAAGGTTTGTCTGCCTTCTCAGTTTGTCTACTTGGCTCATGCAGTGGGCAAGAAGTCCAACTCGTTAGCCGATGGTGGGAACATTTTTTTTGGATGTCGCCTGACTGCCAAAAAACACCACCGGGAGGCATCGTACAGGCTTGAGTTCCCCCACGGAGCTGAAAAGGAGCAGCACATGACTTTGAGCGCTTCAGATTAAACTGCAAATTACTCTGGAGATATCAGATTTGGACACATTCCACTGGAGGGGTCAAAGGTCAGAGCCAACTGCATCCTTTAATGATAGTTCACACAGAAGTCACTGTCGAGGCAGAATCTCAGACCATCTACCTCAGTATTCTGTCTTTCATGTTTACATCCATGGTACAATATACTGTTTTAATTGTATTAAATACAATGAATTATTATGTGAAAGCAAAAGATCTATTTTAAAATGTAAAGCTAGTGACGGCAGTGAGAGTTAATGCAAGGCTCTGGCATCTGGATGTCTCAGTCCTCCGCTCACACTTAAGTAATCCTGACAACCACCCAGCTCTGCGTTCTTAGCAGGAGGATTGATGTGTTAATCAGCTTTCGATAAGTTATGGATCTGTGTGTGCTACTGACGGCAGCCAGGCACACTTGACAGCAACAAATTAGCTCCTGAATTAATCTGATTACGCCAACACAATTTTTTTTTTTTTTTTTTTTTTGCCTTTCTTTGGGTGAGTCCAAGGAAGACGCTGAGGGCTGCATGTTTTTGTGGAGTTGGCATGTGCATTGTCCTCCTGCAGGATGTGCATCAAGCTGGACCTGACAGATGTAGATGTGTTATAGAATGAGAGTGAGGAGGGGGTTTCAGGTCATTTTTATTCCCCCCCTTTCCAGTCAGACTTGGCTTCATGTGCCGTTGCTGGGTTACATGATGGCAGATTATTTGAAGCCACATGACTCACCAGGAAGATATACAAATCTGTGTGCCGTGTTTGGCCTGGATCACTCAGCATTAATGTTTTTTTTTTTTACCATCAAGTGTTTTCAGGGAGCAGTTTGTGGAATCATCCTGCTTTATATTAACACAGGTTGGACTCCAGTAAAACTAGTCTTTCTTTTTGCCTTTGTAGCTGCTCTGGAGGACGTTGATTAAGGGCACCTCAGTAGCTGATGACGCACCAACATGTGAATCCATCAAACCACAACAGGTTTTCACACCTACTATATTGTGGGTTTGAATTCTAAAGGTTTTTGTATAATAAGGGTTGATTTTCTATTCCTGGAACCAAAAAAAATCCTACCTGATCTCCAGCCACCCAGACTACCTGTTCAGACCATTGTTAAAAGAAAGAGCAGTGTGGATTAAAGCAGGTTTAACAGATTTAGCAGCAGATTGCAGGGGAGAAACTCTGGATACCCCTGAATTACTGACACCGAGGGGTTTGTTTATACAGCTCCGGCACTGTCACAGAGAGTGTGGGAGTTCTCCATTTCCAGTCTGTTTCTGTGACAAGGAGCGGGCGTCAAGCTGACAGGAGATGAAGGAAATTATATTGACATTATCAGGCCAGTGTGTGGCATTGTGTCAAATGTGCACATGGCCCCAGTGACGGAGATGTTTTCACATGGATATATCAATTGGTCGTATCACATGCCTTTTTCTGTCTGGGCTCATCGCTTTACTAAAAAAAAAAAAATGCTGTTTCCTGTTGCAATTAGCTTCTATTTGGGGACATTTACACAGACAGGGATGTTAGCCTGTCAGGCATGGGTGCCACTTCTTTGTCCTTGTGTGGGATTCTGCATCCAGGCTCTTTGCTGTGTCACATCAGTCTGTAGCAGCCTGACTCACTGCCCTGTTGGCCATATGCAACATATTTATATGGAGTTTATTCTACAGCACGCTCTATTTACTCTGATCAGAGCATCAGTTGTGGCTGCTGTGTAGATTTTGACATCTTGAAGTCACATTTGTAAGTTCCTCTCAGTCACAGTTTTGTTCTTTGCAGCTTTCTGTCATCGACATTAAGTGCTGCTTCTGAGTCGGTCGAGTAGATTCTCAGTTGTGCCGACAGCTCGGTGTATTTTTCATGTCTGATTGCAGGAGGCATGACCTTGTAACAGAGTTACTCATCAGTGCAGCCAGGAATACTTCAAACACTCCAAGACAGGAGGGAGCACGACCTCCAGACGTCATACAGACGGAAAGCGTCATCAGGACATTCTGTACTGAAGGAATAGAATATAGATATATGCAAATTAAATGCAGGCATGATGAAATCATGGCGTATTCAAACATTCAAACATTTATAAAAAGATACTATTTTACATTTATTATGTACAGCACACAGTGGACATTGTTTAAATGAGTGTTTGCATTCCTCTAGTGCAAATTGAAGCTCCTAACTTGGCGGTGTCAGTGCTGTGTTTCACTTGTCTAGCAACACATGACCCCTTACTCATTACAGTAACACGATATACTGTGTAAATTATTGCAGAATGTGCTATACTCTCAGGGCAGAGGTTGTTTCCTGTGTGTAGCAGTTTGATGGTGATGCAAGAGGCAGGAGGTGCAGCTGACCTTCACTCATCACAGTATCACGGTAGCAGGTGTGCTTACGCAGTAGAAACCAGTGCATGTGTGTAAATAGATTTGGATGGCAGATAGCTGTGCATTACCTGAATCCTCACATTACCGTCTCCATTTTAACAAAGTAGTTAGAATGTAGCCCGGATGAAACAGTTTTGAGGTTGGATCTGGTTCTTCAGTCTTGATGATGTCCTGCTGCAAATCAAAGCTCGAGCTACGAGCCGCATAGTGTCTTTAGGAGCTCAGTGCTGGAGAGATAACATGAGGGCACTGGGCCCGACGGCGGACCTGGCAGATGACAGCAGCAGTCGTGTAATGACGGGCTAATGTGAACCAGTATGTCTCCTCTATCAGCCCACCCTCATTGTGTCTCACTCTGAGAGTCGGTGATGGCTCACAGACAGAGGGAGACTGGAGAAGGAGGATAACAACCACAACAAAGAAGAGCCTTGTCCGCTGAGCTGCACGTAAACAGTCCCTGCTGCCTGTGATGTAACACCGGCCTGCTTTCTGAACCTCCTCTTTAAATAACCCAATAGTTGCCCTGCAGTGTTGGCTGACATGTTCATTTGACTTTGTGAAATATCAAGGTTCCCCGAGTCGCAGAGAACATGTTTTCTGCACCACTTGTCAGCATGAATTTGCATTTTGCTCTTGACATTTCACCTCCCCTCTGCCCCAGGCCCCCAGCCTGCTGGTTGCCAGCGGGGGGGAACTGTGCCAACACATATCCCAATAAGGAGAGGGTGAAGGGCCCCGCGGCCCCTGGGAGTCACCATTCTGATCCCACTCCACTCCACATAGAAACTTTCCTACCTACAGTATATTATCCTCCTGTCTTTCTTAATTTTGCAGAGATAACAGACAACATGAGGGAGGAACAAACATTAAAGCTGCACAGAGAAAGATCTACAAAAAAACACAAAATTACAAATAAAGCTGCATCAGAGAAGAATGTAAGATCATCCAATTTAGATTTTTAGTTTTTAAAGCTGCTCTAATCAATATTTTTGTATTAACAGTGGATGAAATGACTTCATGTAATGTGGAAGCGGTTGCGTAATAGTGACGAATCCACAGAGAATTATCATTTGACTGCAGTACTCCTCAGCTCTATGGAGCTTTTTTAGCATCTTTCAGCTCATTGTTTTGATTTTACAGCCGACAACTTCACTGTTTTGGTTCAGTCTGACCTCTCATCAACCTGCTTATCCAGCTGTTTTCAGTGAAAAATCTCTGATAGACCCACTGTACACTTGTTTCCCAGCACTAAACGACAAACAGAAGTTAGCAACAGAGCCAGATAATGGAGACACAAACAGGGTTAAAAGAGTGAATATTGTACTTACATTAAAGCAGCTTTAAAGACTACCTGTGGCTAAAAATAATCAATTAATACAGGTTTAAGCAAATACTTTGTCAGGTATAAACATTGAAAACATGGAAAAGTTATGACCAAAGCAGAAACGATATCTGAAACAGTTTGGTACAAACTTGGTATAAAGCAGCACAGACTGGCTGGGGTTGGTAAACATAAACAAACTGAGTGCAGTTTACTAACGTCACCTGACAGGATTTCTGGGTTTTGAAGTTCAAATAGTTGTCAGGGACGCCTTGCTGCCGTTTGGAGACGCTAGTATGCAAAGTTTGTTGGTTCAGCTTGAAAGCGTGTTCTCTCCTGACAGGCCGGGGCCTGGCGGATGACGTGAGGTTTGATGATGAATCCTCGCTGTATGATTTGTGATGGAAATGTCGGAGCTGGGTAACTCAGAAATACCAGGAGAGCTCGAATGTCTTGAGCAAAAGAACTTATTGACACTTAATCGATTAAGGAGACATTTGGGATACAGTCTTAGTGCACGGAGTTGACACCGTGAAATGTCACCCAAAGTCTGAAGGTAGAGCTGTGAACAACACCTAGTTAATAGTCCAGATAAGGATTTGTTTACCAGACAGCCTTGGCTCGAGTCATAACATAATCAGAGACCTTGCTATAAGATTGTTTATTTTAGCGCATGTTCTCATGAGAACGACCATGAGGAGAAGTCGGCCTGACCCAGAGAAGGATGGGTTGCTCTCTATCTGCTATATGGAAAATTTTCTTCACATGAGTCAGAGTCACAGTCTGACACTGAAGACTCGTCATGCTTGCTGTCATTTAGAAGTAGGAGTTTGTTATCACTTTTTATAGACGTGCTGGGTGCAGCCTGCCTGAGCAGATAACATCTTTGTGTAACATTTATAATGGGAGCGCTAAACTTGACAACACCTTATGAGACTAGAACCTTGTAAAAACATACAGGACCTACTAGAAACTAGTAAGCACAAAGAGTGTTGTTGGCACTCACAAGTAGAAGTGTGAATTTGTGCTAAAATATTCACAATTACTGAAGCCGCAAACAGTCCATAGCGACATGCATGGACAGTTGTAGAGACGTAATGATAAAGTGAAGAGGAGAAGACGTCTGAACATTTCCTGTCTCAGAAATGAAAATGAAAATGGTCTGTCTTTCGGGGTTTCCTCCCTTACTAACAACCCAGGCTTTGTTTCAGCGACTTCACAAGCATCCACAGAGGACAGACTATAAACTGTTGTGACACATGAGGAAATGCAGCCAACCGTGAGTAATGTCAAGGTTCACGAAATGCCTTGGAGACTGCAAATAAAACTGTGCAGTCAAAGGCTTGTCACAACTGTACATTAACAGCTACATTCTCTGATTTTTTTTTTTTTTTTTGGGAGGGGGGTGTATTTAATTCAAGTACTGCCTCGGGGTCACAGAGCACATCGTTTCTTTTCCAGGCCAGATTATTTGAAAGGATGAAACAAAAGATAATCATTAAAGCTTTCAGGAAAAAACTTTGGCACCCAGATTGACTTCCCTTTCAGTGTTTCTGTTATATACATTTTATTGCTGCCGCTGCTTCAGAATTTTATAAAATGTCATGAAGTCGCAATTACACGACTCTGCAGAGCTGTCTGCTCCACCGAACTCAATCGAACAACTGAGCAACTTGAAACAGTGACAGGATGTCAATCACTCGCGAAGTCATGACAACCAAATAAACAACAGCGTGAGTGCGGCATTTCCTCCACACAAACGTGACAAACAGGGCAGAGATAGCATTATGTTAGCGGAGAACAAGAGAAAAGGTAGATTTAACTAGCTAACGTTAAGTTGGATATATTTTACAGTTTAAATAAACATTCGCAATGTCTCTATTGATGTTCATGGCCAACAAATTATTACTAATATTAATAATATATTGTGAAAAAAATGTTCCAGCTAACATTAGCTAGGTAATGTTAACGTTAGCTAGGTAATGTTAACGTTAGCAAACTCAGTGAATCATAATACCAGTAATGTTACTTCAATAACCATTGGTAAAATAATTGCCAACGATGTTTATATAAGCTATGTATTGAAATATTCCTTTTCAGATGAGTTTGTTAAAATATTTCTCCAAGAAGAGAAAGATGTCTGATGTTGATGAGGAGGATAGTCAGGTAAGATTATTTTAGGTACTCAAGGTTCTTAGCTATGCCCCGAAGTTTTGAAGGGAAAGAAATGCCTTCTAGCTCTAAAATATGTAATGTTAGTGGTGACTACTACAATATTTTAATGTTGTTACTGGCTGCGTGATCAAATATTTGTGATGTGAGAGAATGATCTAACGTTACTCATTCTCAGATGTAACCTTATTAGACAAGTAGACGGGCAGGAGTAGTGAAGGCGAGTAGAGCAGGAGAGCAAAGTGGAGCAGGAGAGAGGGCAAAAAGAGAAAACGAAGACCCAGGTCCCCCCGCTGCAGAAAAAAATCCTAGAGGAAACACTGCCTTTGTTTGCGAGGACACATTTGTGCATAACAACATTTTAAAGAAGGGGCCACTGAGCACCCAGAACCCTCCCCCCCTCCTTCTGCCCACCCAGTGCCCTTGTGCCCCCAAGGGGGTGGGGGTGGGCGGGGTGGGGGGGGGACCACACACACCGTCTGAGTTCTACTCCTGCAGCCTGGCACGGAGGCAGGGGGAGGAGAGACACAGATGAGGGCTGAAGGCCTGCACAGGGTTGTTATCCAGACCCTCCTAGAAACACAGGAGCTAATGAATGCAGCCAGAAGTCAGTGTGTGGCTGAGCAGCTGCAGCTCCACAGCACAGTGCCCCACTGAAACAGCTCTGAAAAAGAAAATAAAGGAGGAAAAAAAAGGGGGCAGGAATGGCTCACCAAGTACAATAAATGAAGATGGATTTATCTTGGATATTCCAAGGAGACCATTATTCCATAAAGGCACGAAAATGTCTCTAAATAGCTGTGTGTGTGTTTCTGTGTGTGAGTGATGTAACAGCCTCTCTACCGTGGGCAGGAATGACTGCGGGCTGCTCCGAGCACATTCGCATTAATTAAGTTGATGCATTGTGGCAACTCACATGTGAACAGACATGTATAATCACATAGCTGCAGCAAGACAAGCTGTTAGCGAGCACACATGTTCTCCATGATTGTGAAACAGGAGGGAACATACAGCCGATTTCTGCTGAGGAGCGTATGAGCGCTTGTGTTCATGTGGATGAGTCCGCTGCTGCCTCGTCCTGTATAGGTCTAACGTGAACTGCACTCTGGAACTGCACTCCGGGCAGTGCTTGACCCTTTCACTTTCCCCCTTTGTGTCAATTTAATGGATCACTGCTTCAGTGGCTTATAATGGCTGATGTATTCCTGCACTGATTTGTGGTTCTTACAGATCTTTGCTGCTTTATTAGAGGATGCTTTGTGTGAAAACAGTGATAATGTGATAATTAAAAAGCAGCTATTCAAAACATGCTGATTGTCACAGCAGGCTACCACCACTTCATTTCTCATCTTTTTTTTTTCAATGATCATCCTCATTACTGTGAAATATAATGGATGTTATTATCCAGTGCAATGTTGTGAATCTTCTATTCACACCTGATTATTTTCAACTGACACAGACATTACAAAAAACATGAAATACTTCTGTGTTACCAATATGCCTGTATTCCAGGACTACAGCTAACGATTATTTTCATTATTGATCAATCTGCTAATTATTTTCTCGACTGTTTGCCCTATAAAATATCTGAAAATAATGAACAATGCCCATCACAATTTCCCAGAACGCAAGTTGACACATCTAAATTGCTTACTTGGTCCAACCATCAGTTTACTGTCATAGAAAATCAGCAAATCTTCACATTTGAGAAGCTGGAATGAGTGTATATTTGTCTATTTTGACTTAAATGACTAATTGATTATCAAACCAGTTGCAGATTTATAATTTTGTGCAAATCAACTAATCATTTCCACTTTACCGTATAAAAATTGCAATAAACAATTGAACATGCAGCTTTTGGGAAGAAGATGAAACATGCTTCTCATGGATGATAAGTGACTGACAAACGTGCAGTTTGGACTGGCTGCCAGCTGACCCCTGGTCCACCTAATAGTAGTGACCTCAGCCTGCTGATACACTTTACGTAATAATTACACGCAACCTTTGTTGTTGATGCAGCCTGAGGCCAGTTTTACATCACAGCTTCCTTGTTCTCACAGCTGTTCTACTGTGGCTTATTCCTGCCACAATCGTTACATTTTGGTCATCTGAGTCAAGAGTTTATTCCTCCTCAGATGGCTGTAATAATGAACTACTTTCCAATTATTATATTATTTCATTGAAACAGTGAGACGTTAAAGCCCCAAATGGGATCAAATCTCTCTCGTGTAGTTGTCTGTGCCGTCACTGGCATTAGATTTGCATTAGTGGCGTGTGTAGCCTGGTCTGTGCTTCAATATTTCCCCACTCCGCTGAGACTTGGCTTCAAAGCCTCGCCTGCTGCCTCGGTCCAAGCTGGATTACTCATCAGCCCCCACACACAGACGTGGGCAGCGACGTCGTGCATGACTCACGTGGCTCCCAAGAATGTTCATTTTAACTCTGCACTGGCTAGAAGAGATGGAAATATTGGCACTGACCAAGGTGAAAATGTGGCAGGAGATGTATGTTGTTTGTGGCTCTTGGAGAAATTTCAAGGTGACATACCTTCTCCGGCCTCGAACGTTGACTTTTATTGGTGAATGGGTCTTGCTGGGGACGACATACTGACATCACACAGCCACACACATTCACACTGAGAGCTGCCCACTTCAGCCAGTTCAAGTCTTCAGGTCCACTGGAGTATGCAGGGGTTGTAGCCTTGCTCAGGAGAGGTAGTTGAGGGGTTGAAAATGTTTCTCATTCATGTGTCCTGTCCAGGTTTTGCCAACAGCACCAAGGATTTAAGCCGACAACCTACCAGTCAAAAGTATGCTTTCCAAGCCTGCACAGGGTTGGTTCTTTTCATTCCAAAGAAATGTCTCCTTTTATTGCAAAATACCTCTTTTACTGAGCAGCATGTCTTCCCTGGAAAGAACTGACATTGCTACGAATGTAAGAGCTTATATTTAATGGCTACAGGTTGAATCAATATTATGGTACATCAATGTATTTACATGAAACTGTTGCAGAATGTTACTTTAGCTATCAAACTGTGTTGTCCTTTGTGCCTTTTGAAATAAGAACAATTTGTATCCTGAAGGAGGATGATGACAGACGGGTCAAATGTTCAGCTTTAGACCTGAGGAAGAGTTGAGAGAAAAATGGCGAGAGAGAGAGAGAGAGAGAGAGAGAGAGATAGACAAAGAGAGAGAGCGCTTCCATCATCACAGATATCTTGTGATGAGATAGGCTGTGAAAGCACTGCTGTCAGTCACATCGGACACAGCAGCTCAGTGGCACATGGATGCATGTCTGGGATTTTAATTTTTTTTTTTGCATGAAACAAAATGTACATCACAAAAATATGAAACATAAAAATACAACAAACACACAACTTTGCACATACATAATGACATTTATGTGAGTCAACTTAAACAGAAGAAAGAATGACATGAATTACATACAGAACATGACAGTACACATCACTGAGAGTAGAGGTTATGTACTGTACATATAATTTACTGGAAGGAGCCCTCTAAAGGATAAGGCTGCCGATTTTCTATAGTTTTCTTATTGTCTACAAAGCTCGCCCAAACCAACGATGAATTGATCCTACGTACAAGTATTGTGTCGGTCCTCCGTTGTTGTCCAAAAACTATTAAAAACACATCAATGAGCCACACCGTTGCACGATTACAGTCACAAAGGTTCCAAAGACTAATAACAGCGATCATGTTTTCAGTCTGCAGAGAGTAGTTCTATGTACTGCAGACGTCATGTGTACCAGTACATGAGCAGTGGCCTCTGCCTTACACAGAACTACTCTCTGGGGACTAAAAATGTTTTTGCTGTTATTAGTCTTTGCCGTTTCTAAACAAACTACCATGCACATATTCTTGGTTTAGCAGGGACAAATTCTTGGGTACAGTGGTTTGGCAAAGAAATGTGTCACCCGGTGCAGCAGGTGACACAACAGCAGACAACAACAGAGGTCTACAGTACAGAGGAATACAATGTACTGGGCTTAGGATACACGCACAATACTTGTAAGTAGGATGAGTTCATTCTTGGTTTGGCTCTGGATTTGCTGACAATAAAAAAATATAGAAAATCGCCAGCCTTATCCTTTCAGGGAGGTTTTACTTGTACCCATCCTTCCTCTCATGCTGCCTTGCGCCAGTCTGATCCATCTGAACAGGGCAGGCATATTAAAGTTCCTGAAAGAGGACACTGGAGAATCCATGGCCATGTAATGAAAGGTGGGGAGAGGATATATTTCTATAACTGTTCATGCTGTTGTGTGTTGCTCAAAGCCTGTGACTGTGTGTACATAGAGCAGATTTGAGATGTTTTATTGCTCCTTGGAGTGTCATACAGAGTTTAATACATCCATGATACAGAGGTGAGAGACACACAGTGCAAAATTACTCCACTGCCCTTTAGTTTTCATCTGTAACATCTACTCTAGACTCCTACACTCATCCAGAAACAATGCTGAAATGTTGGACTGTGTTGTGACCGAAGTGACCAAATAATCAGTGGCTGATTAGGTGAAAATCAGTCATCTAGCATTGTTTAGGTTTGAATAAAGTAGAAGCTATTGGATTTTTCTTTGTTGCAGTGAGACAATGTTTTTGATTCACTGATATAACCCATACGATGTTTTTAAAAATAATTTCTGGAGTTAGACTCAACTAAAGCATTTGGCTTTGTTCTGATGTTTATATAACTGCTGTGTTTCCTGTGATGTGTCAGCCAGGTGTGTAGTGTTGGACTGTGACAGGTCTCATGGTTAGCGGGGACAAGCTGTGACGGACACTCTCTCCTGGCTGGGAGGGAAACGTCTATGCAGCCTATATGCAGTGGTCTGTGTCACGTGGCGAGGAGGCCATCGCCTCGGTGAGGTCCATGACGCCCAGCAATGCTAACGTCTTCAGGCAGCCTGTCACATAAATCCCACATCCTGTCCAGCCTCCGGAAGTTTGATGGCTCCAGCATTCGGCCCTGACCTCACAGAGATCAACGGCCTACTTTGGGAGCCCACCTTCCCTTCACCTTCAGCCGTGATGCGTGGAGAGGCGCTCTGATTGAGCCGGAGTTAATTGAATTCAGTGAGCAAAGGTTTGACGGAGGGGGAAGGGGGAGGAGAGGGCGGAACGTTAGCGCTCCAGCAGGGATGAAGATGATGAGTTTGCCTTTGGGGAAAGACTTGATTCAGTAGAGCATATGAGCCATTTTCAGTGGGTTTCATCAGAGCTGGCCTCATGTTGTTTGGGTTGGATCAGGGGCAGGAGAGGTTGGGCAGAGACATTTACCAATACACAGAATCTTATGTAATCTTCTTATGCTGTACTGAGTGACTGGCTGTGTAGAAACCTGGCTTGAATGTTAGAGAAGAAGCGTCACGTTTTTTTCAGTGGCAAACATTTTAAAGGGTCGGTTAACGCAAGTTACAGAGAAACATATTTTTCTTACTCGCCTCTAGTAGTATCTATCCATACAAATAGTTTTGGTTTTATTTGTCCAGGTTTTGAGATATCATCTTTAGTTTTGCTCCACCGCCCTGCAATGGAGCTGAATGGAATTTAGTTTGTGAGGCTCACAACACTGGAACATTATCTTCAAAAATTCAAAAGCAACATCTCTTTTCAGAAACTGTTTCCCCATTAGTCTGTATAGTCCACAAAATCAGAGCCAGATTAACCTTGTAGGCGACATTCCCCCAACCCATTTTTCCAACCAAGCAGTATTCCTAAACTGGAATACTACCTGCTCCAGGTTTGCATTTGTATTCTGAAGTTCAGCAAAAGCTAATATGAAGTTTTAGCAGTCTCAGATAGCTAAATTTAGTGGCTACCTTACAAAGTTATGGTCTTTTAAGTACAAAATTCCCTTTTTGTGTTTCTCTGGACTGTTATTTGTTGAGGAAAGGATACATACTGGTAGTTGCCAGGACACAAAACCATCAATAAATTTACACACGACTACTAAGATAAAGGCAACCATTTAATATGACTTCTCAGGCTGCTGTAGTCTCATATTAGCTTTGGCTAAACATAAGAATGCATTATTACACAGAACGAGGTCTGTGGATTCTGTATCCCATTTCTCACAGTGTAGTTACTCTATGAAGAACTTGTTTCATGGCCAGTATGGACAGGAAAAATTATTACAGCAACCAATAACTGTCTCAAATATGACATGTGAGTATTGTATGAAGATAGACTTGGGGGAAAAAAAGACCCTTTAAGGCCCTCATCATTTCAGTTTCTACTATGATTTAGTGGTGTGTATTAACAGACAAATTTGCAGTGAAACAAATTTCCCCAAAAGTAATTTATACACATATGGCTCCAGGAGGGAGGACAGCAGAAAAATCAGAGTCAAATCTAAGTGCAAATAAAACTAAAATCATCGCTAGATACCACGAGAGGCAAGCGAGAAGCTGTGTTTTTGTTCTAATTTTGGTGAACCGACCCTTTTTTTCAACAATATTTTACTGGGAGGAACATCAGGTGTACAAAAACATACAAATACAACACAAATGGAAATGATTTTCCCTCCAATTTTTGGTAGTTTTCCCCCTGGCCCCCTCCCACCCAACCCTCACCCATGTGTATTTCTAACTACTGCACTTTGGTTGTTAGTCGTGTTGCTTATTAGAGAAATGAGACCTGCTCTACCGCTCTCCTCCTTGTAAGTCTGGTGTTTTGACACATCTAACGAATGTACTTTTTGGATAAGCAGTGACTTTTTTTGACCATCGTGTAAAGTGAAGCAGAAGCTGATACATTCGTCAGTAGGTCCGTAACCCATTCTGTGTCTGTAGTTTATCTGTACACTCATCCCAGAACCTGAGCAGATAGAGGAACAGAAGAAGTGACAGGATGAGGACAATTAGCCCCACCTCCACCCACCCTACTGCACATGCACACAGACACACACTGACTCATACCCCCTCCTCACATGCGGAACAACACAGCCTCTCACTAAATCACTGTGTGTGTATTTGGTGTTTACAGATATGAGGCCTCAAAGGATAACTGGGATTCAGAGGCAGTGTGAGGCCTGAGATCAGATGAGGTCATCAGGGATGGCCAGTTTAGAGGAGTTTGTCCTGAGCAGCAGCTCTGTGAGAAAAGTCAACTGTGTGTGTTCATGAGAGAGATACAACGAGAGAGGGAAAGAAGAAAAGATCGTGCTCTTAGTTGCAGCATATGTCAAGATGTTGACATTTTACTGTAGAGACAGTAGTTTGTCTTAATTTAGCAACCAAAACACACAAACTAGATGTTTATACTGAATTTAGAAATCATCCCAATAGTTTTATCTGCTCGCCTGTCTTTAATTTAAACGTGTACATGCTTCACTAATAAGTGTCCAGACCATAACGAGATACCATCATGCTGCTGTTAATATGCTCATAGAGCACCATTTGCATGAGTGGATACAAATGTCGGACACCTATTTATAGCACATAAGAGCACATACAAGAGTGTTGTCACTGAATTGTTGCTGCGTGAACACACGTGTCGGCACGTATAGGCATCATCCGCCCCCATTCCGATCTGTCCAGACTCCACAAGGCCTCATGTTTGCGGCAGTTCAGCTGTTCTCAGATTGGTCGTATCCACTGGGACCGTGTAAGCATCAGTACTCACAAGCTTCCGTTGAACGGCAGAAAGGCTGCATGCAAAGGCAAGCAAACACACAGAAACACACACACACACACAAGTGGTCTGTGAGGATATTTTGGCGGGAGTTGGGTCAGTGTGGCAGACAGCGAGGGCTGCAGAGGCTGCGGGCGCCAAATCTTCGCCATAAGGCTCTCAAAAATCCAGAAAATTGCTCTCATTCCCAAGGCAGACGCTCTCCCTTCTGCCCTCTAGAATTCTGTTTTGGGGGGAGTAGGCCAGGGTAAAGATGGGCCAGAGTGCAGGTTTTCTGAGGTCACACTGTGGGAGTTGGTGCTCATAGTGTAAACACACCAAGACTGTGTTTATTTGAATGTAAGAACAAGCTGGGCTCTGCTGTGACTCAACCGCATGTGACTCTTCACTGAGAAACATAATCGTTTCAGTGACAGCAAAGCCTGTGCGTACATGTTTGAGTATATGTGTGTGTGTGTGTGTTTGCAGGAGAGAGAGGAGTGTGTTACAGACTTGGGGTCATAACTTCTGTTATAACTTCTCATTGTGCTGGTGGGGGAGGGGGGGTTATGTAACAAGGAGAAAAGGATGCATGTTGCTGGCATGGCTGCACATGTGGGGAGATGAGGAAAATCTGTATGTGTGTGTGTGTGTGTGTTATGGCAACAGATGACGACATGCGTATCCTCTGAACACCAACACCCCCATCGTAGCTGCCGATGCTAACATAGCTAGATGCCAGAAGATGTTTTTGAGACTTGTTTGTGTTTCACAGTCTGCCTGTCACAGTGTGTGTGTGTGTGTGTGTGTGTGTGAGTGTGTGTGAGAGAGAGAGAGAGAGAGAAATGAAGCTGTAACTGTAACACACAAGAAACAGATGGAGTATGAGGTTTCAGGCACACCTCAGGGTCATGACAAGATGACAAGATGTATAGAGATATGAGATGATGCATCATGGGAAATATGAAGTATAATGAACATAGTGTGTAATGAGTCCATTGAGAATTGCAGTGTACTGAAGATTTGCAAAACCTATTTATAAATGAAATCTACTTTTATTAAAATAAGTGACAGTTTGACATCACGACATCGTAAAGTTTCTGTGATTATTACAGGGTAATTCCTGGTAAGAGATGCAAAACACATAACTTGAAGCCTGACAAGATGGATGGATGATGTTGTGATCTCACGAATCCAGCTGCCTCGCAAGGTAACCATAAAAGAGCTCTTGGAAAAGCACCGTTTTCAAATCAGGACAACACAGAGTACTAAAGACGTCAAATCGTCTGTGCCCAAACTTCAGGAGCATTAGTTAAAGCAAGCTTTTATAACGTTTGCATTATTAGTCAGCAAACCTGCTCAATGAGATCCATTAAACAACAATATCTGATGGAAGCTTGCTAATATTAGCCACCACAAGCTAGCAGTCATACCAAACCAAATGCTGTAGCAGAAAAACCACTATGTGTAGTGAATTGAGAAAAGAAGGGTGTGTTTTGCTTCATATGACTTCAACTTACATTTGTAAGAGGGAAATTGTGTTACTTTCTGTGTCAAAATTTACATAGTCTCACTTTAAAGGCATCATCATTAGGCAACCTGACTGTGAGCGAGTGGAACAGGAAGCAACAAACAAGTCCCCTGCTGACATGCGGTGTGTTTACTTCTTGTTTTACTTGTGTGACAAACCCATTGAAATGTGTGAAATCTGCCACATCCTAAGATAGTTTAACAGGAGCAAAAATAGAGAAGAGTCATAAACAGCTATATCTATCTAAAGTTTGCTAACTTTTGTGTTTTCTTGTTTATGGCTTTCGTTTGTTAGAGGACAATCGTGTTATTTCCTCTTTGAAAAGTTACATAATCTTGCTTTGGGTACTGACTTTGACAGCATACGTCAAATACAGACAAACTGAATTGACAAAGACGAACATCCGTCACAGGTTGATTCAAGGAGGATTTGATGGACATTTACTGCCTGTAAACTGGCGATGGTTAACAATGTGACCGTCTGTTTGCAATTTAATTTAGTTAGTTTTAAGTTTAAGTCCTTACTTGTTAAGTGGGTGTATTTTTTAAAATGCATACACTATTAAATTGGAAACGGGGTGTAGAGAAATTAGGGAGATACTGTGTCCTCTGAACTTAGAAAATTCTTGTAACCCAAAAATGAAACTCAAAGCAGAGTTATTGAAAGTATTTGCAAATTGAGGACCTCTACACACACACACACACACACACACACAAGCAAGGGATTATCTACAGTATATAATTAAGTCACAAATGTCAGCAAACAATTTGCTGTCAAAACAGCTTGTGGAATTAAAAACCTTCATTCTCTGTCTGTCCTCGCCACCCCCTCTCAATTGACCTTCACCCCATGTCCAGCCATCTCAGCAGCCATTTTTCACCGTCCTTGTCTCACTCCTCTTACTTCCCAGCCGGCCTCAGCTCATCCTCCTCTCCTCCGTTCACCCTCAGACTGCCGATTGTTTGCATCTATTCATGAAAGAGAATTTTCCGGTTTTCTCATTCCATTTAAGCACAGCCAGCACTAACCCATTGTGCTCTGATGTTCCTCTCAGGCAAGAGGTCTAAATCAGGCAGGGAAGACGGGGGAGGGATGGAAGGATGGAGGGGCTGGAGGGGAGGTCGGGATCTGAGGGAGAGAGAAGGAAGGAAGGAGGGGAGGGAGGGCAAGACGGAAGGGTTAGAAGGGGGGAGATGGAGAGAGTAAAGCAGAGAGCAGCGAGGGAGAGGTGTAGAAGTAGTACACAGAGAAGGAAAGCTTAATTACAGCGCCTGAGTGGGCTCAGCAGCCAGCCATATGCTCATTATGTATCTGACCCATGACCTTTGCTGCTTGCCGTTTTCTCTCTGTCTTTAACCTGCCTCTCTTTCCTGTCTTGGGAAAGAAGAAATGTCATTTTTAAAATAACAATTTTCTTTATATATCACACTAACATCTCACATTTCCCCCCTTACATTTTCATTTCAGGTCTCTTTTGTATACTGATAATTTCACTCCCTACCATTAGCCATTAGTTGCCACTAGATTCTTCTGCTGGATAAGAGCTACAGCTAAGGGTCATTTTTCGCCACTTAATTAAAAGTGGATAAAAATCCCCTCCTTTTAATCGTTTGACGTCCAGCACACAGATGATATCACAGACTGTCTCACTGTGTAGCGGTTTAGCCCACTTTGTAGCCCTGCGGGTAGAGCACGGCAATAAAGCTGCAATGCTTATAAGGTTTAAACCCACCAGAGCTACTTACACTAATACAAGTTCATGCATTTGAATGCACAGAAGTAGAACATGCTAATATTAATACTAGTCTGTGCATACATGGAGATATGAGCTGCATTTGATGTAGGCCGGCTTCTTTAAAGTGGTTTTAACAGGTTGGCAACAGTTTTACAGAAAAAAGAGGACGCACACTGCACAGTATATGGATTAGACAACGCTTGTTAAAGCATACAGACATATTACGGACTCCGTGAGCCAGAGACAGATGTGTGTATGTAAATGAGAATATTATAGCAACACTGCAGTTAGCAAGAAATTTAGACATAAAGGATTGTAGGCAAGTAAATAACCAATGAAATAAATGGCTGACAGTGTGGCACACATGGTAAGAAGTTTGAAGTTTGAAGAATACCATTCAATACCATGATATAATATGCGTGATAATGGCAATATTCCAACTTGTTGACAGAATGACGTCATACCGTTACACACAGCAACAACAAGAATGGCTGAAAGCGAATGTAACATCACTACTGGCTCCACAGTGGAGGAGTTGGTTCCAAAAAAGGGAGCGACTCTTTTGGTTACAAAAGATCAGATGTACAACAAACCACCCAGTTCAGTATGAGGAGAGCCAAAAATCCTGCCAGGAGTATTTTGTCATATTAATTTTTTTTATTTTTGTATTTTGTTAAGAGCAAGTTGAAGCCCTGGCTTTTGACTTGCAGGGAGCATTTTTACATATGTTCACCTCAAGTTGTGGAACTTTGACCTGTTTGACACAGACATCTGACATCATAACAATATAAAAATAACAGAAAATCACAAAAAGCATGTTATGTCCCCTTTTAATAAAACCCTGATGTGTGAGTGTGTAAACAACACACTGCTGTATTAGATGCTGTGGTTCTGTGCACAGTGTCCCTCAGCAGCTTACACATTCCATTTATTTCACTGTTGATTTGCTCTCTGATTTCTGCATGACAAGACCGATCTGCGATTGCAATGGAGAGATGAATTTTTGAGGCAGCTGTTCTGCAATATTCCTGCCCATTTTAGGCCTTTTTCTGTTCACACCCAATTTCACAAACCTATTCCAGCCAATTTTCTGAACATTTGAGTTTCATCATTCTCACTTTTGATCTGTGCACGTTTCTGTTGTGAATTTCACCACTCTTGTGTGAGAAGCTTCTTTTCACATTTTCAAACATGCCAGTTTATAAAATGAATCACACTCTGGGTTCCTGTTTCCAGTTACCAGATTTTTACAGTAAATGTATTTTTTTTTCACCTGAAAAAAAGCCACCGTCCCTCTGTGAAACTATACAGGTCAAATATGGAGAAAATCACATACTATCTTCATCTTCTCTGCACATTAACAGCAACTTTGTTACAGCATTAAATTTTACATTCACTCAATATTGGGTTTGACCAAACACTACATGCAATAGTGATCATTTCAGACTATTTAGTACCTAATTCCAGCAGATTATGGGGTATTCTTATACCAGAAACTTTTGGGAAAACAGTTGAGTAAATACCATAAATCAAATCCTGTAATCAGAAACCTACTTCATATAAGAAGAAGTGAAAATATCCATCCCTGTTTACTAATCCTGTCAATAATGCACTGTTTCTCAGCGAGATTCGGTTATGCATTGATTTGGGAAGTATCACACCATGTGTGCCTATAAAGTCTCCATCCATATCAACCCACTGTGAAATCACACCAATAAGATACCATCAAGATACCAATGAAGAGTCTTTAGAGTGCTAAAGGTACCGTTCCTGCTTCAAGGAAACTCACAACTGGACACTGACTGTAATGTTTAAATATTCTAATTACTAATCGGTCTTTAACCCCATTAACAAGAAAGGAGACAGTAAAGCTATTCCAAAAACACTCTTACAGGCATGAACGTCTGGCAAGTATTCTTAAAGGTTTACTCACCCAGGCTACTTTTCATATTGGTAATCTTGTCGATGCCTGATTGTTTAGGAATAGTAGTTATAGTCAGTAGTTTTGCAGGTATTTGGTCATAAACCAAAGTATTTGACAATTAAGAAATCTGAGTTGATGATAACACCAGATTAAAAATGAAGGGATCACCAAAGTCAGTAGGATTCATCCTCAGGGGGAATGTCTGGAACCAAATTAATGGCAATCCTTCCAACAGTTGTTGAGATATTTCTAAAAAAACACAAATAAGAACCTCCTGTTGGCGCTACAGAGAGGTCAAGGGATCACCACAGGCATTCAGAGTCATCCTTTGAGAATCATGAATGTCTGCAAAATTTCATGACAATCCATCAAATAGTTGTTGGGATATTTCAGTCTGGACCAAAGTGTTGGACTGAACGAGTGATAGTTTTGGTTTTATTTGTCCAGGTTTTGAGATATTCGTCTCTCACATTTCTGCTGCCTCCCTAATAAAATGTGGGTTTGTTTGTCATGCAAAACTTTGAAAAATTACATATCTCTTTCCAGAAACAGTGTCCCCATTAGTCCAGATAATCTGCAGATTTTGCTGTCAACATTTTTCACCTGAACTACTTTCTACTACAGAAATAGTCCCTGAGACAAATATCTGGACAAATAAAACTATCTGTGTGGATAGATACTACTAGAGGCAAGTAAAAAATATATGTTTTTAACACATACCAGGTTTCAAACCACATTAAAAGCAGCTGTAAACATCAAGTTCAAAAGTGGAAAGTCTTCTTTTGCTCTGTAACAGGGCCTTAATAATCAGCTCATGTGGGAGTAGTTGATGTTAGCTGGGGGGACAGTTGCTGTGCTGACATGTGGTGTAGTTCAACACCTCCTAGACAGCCTGCGAGGCATCAAACCACTACTGCTGGGGTGACTCGCTTGCCACCATATGGTGCCATGCTGCTGTGACCCCACCTGTCTGTTTGATCTTTGGTCACAATCTGACACAGGAAGAGGTAAAACCTCAGTAAATCATTAGTCTCTCCAAATGACAACAGATGCTCTCTTGATACAAAAACCAGTTTTCTCTTCTAAAGGGATTAGTGTGATATTTTGTCATCACGCAGGGGGGGCGCCACACACACACACACACATACACACTGCTTTCCTTAAGACAGGCATCCCAATGACTAATGGCGTCATCTCTGCCTGTGTGAATTTCTGAACTCCCTGGATGTGCATATTGTTTGCTGTAGGCCACATTTCGTTTGATGAGTCTAATCCCTTGTCCAAAGAAACAAAGGTGTAACACTCGGCTGCTGAGGATCAGTGAGTGTGAGTGATGGTGTACATAAACCCATCTCTCCCAATCCCACACAGGCTCCTAATCCGAGAAGATCAAGTAACCAGACTGGAAGTGTTACTGGGCAGGAGCCAGCATGATGCTTTGGGTTGTTTTGATTCACACCATGATCACTCCTGCCTCACAACAACCACTAATGTCTGTCTAACCTTTGATTAATGTTGCCTCAAATTTTCTTTTTATTCTTATTCAAAGGCCAAATGTTTACTATCTCACATGCACAAGCTGCATTTTTCCTGTCTTCTTTTATTCATTTTACATCTGCAATCTTTTTCCACATTCAGAGAGCTATTTGACTTTGTATCAGAAAAAAAAACCACACAATTACGCAACAAGGAAGGGTACCGTGTCAGGTTCGTGTGCAACCATGCGCAGCCTTTACAGTAAACATCTGTGCGATGGCTTTGCATGCACTTATGCTTCATTTATGCCTTACACAGACCTTTACTGTTAATTTTTACAGTACAGTGAGACATCAGTCAAAGTTGAGTAGGCAATAAAAATAACTGAGCCAAAGCAGGAGCCAGGGAGCATTAACATGAGCCTATTTTTAAATCAGGTACTGTGAGTAATGTTTTTTTTTCTGTATTTCACCGTGAGGGTTTCATTCCAATGCCACACACCCATATTTAACAAACAGCTGATTGCGTCCTCTTTCATGTTACTATTCTGCAAGGATTCAAAAATATCCTGTAATGTGGAACCATTTTACTGAACAACCACAAACCACAACATGTTTATTTTTTTATGTTTTTATGTTCACACTTTTGGTTCAATTTGGTAAAGGTACAATTTGATGGAACCAGATTCTATAATGGTCTACTATAACTTTCATTTGGCACTAATATAATGTGGAAAATTCACTTTTATTCGCTTGATGGGACATTTCTGCATCCTTATCAGTATAAATGGAAAATACAGTTTTGAAATGCACTTGAATTTTGCAGGTTTACTAGTAAACAATACACACGGTAAACTTTGCCAATATTTGTGTGGCTGTTCCTATGGAAGCCCTGTATTAGTGCCAAATAATCAACCAATTATTAGGCCCTCCAGCAGGTATCAGGCTATATAACTCCACTGTGCCTTCTGACAGGTGACACCATTCTCTAACCCTGACCTAACATACCTTCAAACTGCCTCTGGATCCCATCAACAAAATATATAACATAGGTCAGGTCGTTTTTAGACATTTTAATGCAAAATAGTTACATATTATAGCTTTAAAATAAATAAGAGACAAATTCAAGTGTACAGCCAAGACTTGCTGTTTTTTCCTGTATCTATTCATACCTCGGCTGATTACGGTGTCGACAGTGTATTCCACAAGGAGGGGTGAAAACAGATGATGTATTAGTCATAAGTTTGGTATACTTGCCAGTGAACACAACACCTCTGGTAGACGCTTCTACAGAAAAGGACCCCGCTCTCACGTTTGTGTGGGGCTCAGCTGCCGGAGCATGTCATCATACGAAGGCTGTAGTCTTTATTTACTGAAACGTAGAGGTTTCACCACTAAGCTTATGTGTGTGTTTACTATACATCGTCTTGGATTAAAAGCTCCTGCTGTGTACCTGCACCTGTAGTCAGGGTTCAGTGATAATCCATAAATAAAAAAGTGAGTGAGACCTGGGCTGGGAACAGATCCCATGGGTGTGAAAATCAAAAGCAAGAGGATATAATTTGATGTTTAAACATGCTGGTTAGGCAAATTCTTTCTTTTTATTCAATTTCACAGAGAGTACAGTTTTGATCTTATTCACTGCATTATGTTTTGATCTATTCACCGGTGTCAGCTTTGAAGTTTGAGTGAGATTTTAAAAGCGAGCCAGGTATAGGCTAACAGGGCCTGGCTAAGCCTGTGACAAAAAGACACTGAGACGCGCTCTGTCTCTCCTGATCCACAGGGACTGGGAAAGTAGGCCAGGCTCGGTGTCAGACTGCTGCGAGGATCAAGACGCTGAAGTTGTTGACTTGTGATCAAAGTTCCTTTTCACACTTTGGATGTTGAGAATCTCACAGAGAGAGAGAGAGAGAGATTTAAAACATTACACACACACACACACACACACACACACATGTAGGTCATATTTTTAGAAGTGAGGCTTTCCAGCTGAACACTGCGTCACACAGTGTCATCCAGAAGCACCCGACCTTTTAATAAATTATCTTTTCTGGTGATGGAAGTTGAACTATTCACACCGCCCACTCACACCAAAGACACACAAACAGAAACATTAGAGGAAATAACAGAAAATCCGGCAGGAGGCCTAATTAGCAGAAGATACTGGACACATGAGTCAGTACAGGAATATTATGGTGATGCAACTGGAGACAAAGTTTCTAATTTTAGGTTGTCAACTCTGTTTTGTACCACCAGTCCCTCAATAGGGGCAAGAAATATTTACAGGGGCATTAACTGCGCATGGAGGATAACTATCTGCTCAGAATGAAAGATGCATTTGCGCCGCGAAGACGATCATTTCAGCCTCCTCTCATCTCGTGGAAATGAGCGCTCTCTTGTACATCAAACAAACTCTACTGGAGAAACGAGCGGCTCATCAAGTGATTAGGCCAATAAACTGAACTCATGCCGTGGGTTAACAGACAGCCATTTGACTAATTTCCCAATTAGGAGGCTGTTGACAAACTGTGTAGAAAGCTCCAGCGTGCAGATGACCCTGAAAGAGACAGAGGCACCAAAACAGCCAGGAGACACTAAGGCTCGTCACGTGTTGTTTGTCGCCCCTGAGTCCTGTCTGACTCCATCGTGAGTTATAATCAGACGGCGAATCACTGGATCCCGCGCAGCCCACGATGCCGACGCGCGCCGTGCAAGCGCACACCCAGTCCGGCGGTGCCTGGGATTGGGTGGAGGGAGTGGTGGCTGCGGACGGAGTCACAGGATTGGTAGAGTTCAGCGCCAAACTTGTTGACTCATAACTGAGCAGCTCCTCTCCATCCTTCACGGCGCGGAGCTGTCCAGGGCCAGTGGTGCTGAAACTGCCAGCTTCCGACGCGCCGCTGGAATTATTTAACCGTTTTTTCCCCCCGGTTTGATCGCTCTCATTGACCCTTTGAAAGTTATATGCTCCTGTGCAACACTTCCAGACGTCTGGTTAAAGCATCACTTGGCGGATATCTATCCACCGTCACCGCTCTATCCAAGAGCGCATCAAGCATTCAACTTCTTAGCCGATCAAACAGAGGACACTCCGAGGCGCAGCTATGGCTTTCATGGTGAAACACATGGTTGGAGGACAGCTGAAGAACCTGACAGGCGGACTGACGGAGGAGAAACCCGAGGGGGAGAAATCAGAGGCTGCCGCGCAGGGGATGACTCAAGAGGAATTTGAACAATATCAGCAACAGTTAGAGGAGGAAAAGTAAGGCAATAATTGAAGCTTGTGATTGTGAAGTTGTAATGAAAACCTTCAGTGTGTGTGTGTCGGGAGAGCGGTGGAAGCGTGGCGTATTTAAAGAGTGTGTTTTTGTGTGTAAATAGCAGTGTGCTCCCAGTGCGCCGCGCGCTTTTTTACGCATCAATGCAATAACGCGAGCGCTCCACACACAGCTGCTCCTCTCGCCCAGGGAGCTCTGTGCCTCTTAGTTTCGGCAAAATTTCGTACCGCCCTTTTTTAATTTGGGTTTCCTGGAATCGTTCCTCCGCGGAAATGATTCGTGCCTCAGATGAGAAATGTTTCCATTGCTGTGCGTGCGGCTGAATAATAAATCAGACTGTGATAAATAAAGTGAGTAAAGTAAAACCTCTATTTGGTGATTCTCAGAAGGCAAATAACCAACAGCATAAAGTTAATATTAATTATTGTTTCTTCCTTTCTCTTGACCCAATTACTAGTCAATTTACACCGTAAAAATGTATGGCAGCCTAAAAATAAACTGAATTAAGATTTACATATTCATTATATACAGTTGTAATTCAAGCCGCGTGAATTGTAGTTCTTTTGTAATGATTGTTAATATCAGTTCAATCTTTGCTCTGTGTCTCAGTGAGGATTTTTTTTTTCATAATTTACATATTTGTTGTGGTGTTTATCTCCTGAGCGCACTGGAGGACAGTATAATGTAACAACAAGGTCATTTGGCAAACAGAGTTCACTCACTATTGATTTGTGTGACGCTTCCTTTAGAGCAGGACTCCACATCCTATATCAGATGTTCACTCTCCTGGTCTCTGGAATAAGTAACCAAATATTAATAATGTGGAATAAAGAATGATAGATAATGATGATATATTTCAGTTGGTTTGATTTAACACAGATTATAGGCAGCTACAGCGCTATGTGCTCTTTGCTGGGGGGCATATTCTTATAAAAAAAAAAAAAATTTTCCCATCAGCACCAACACATTGGATGAACACTTTTAACCAGAGTGTCTCACTGTACCATATGCAGACATTGAAAGCATGAGAAATGAAATCCTAACTCAGCCCATTGAGCTCTACAGGAGGCCTGGTGAGGACATGCTTAACACTCTGCCTTCATAATGTGACCTTCAGTGGAAGTGAGTTATTAGTTAGGAGGTGCTAAACATGAACGTAGATCACTGAGAAACCCATACCGCTCACGATTATACGATTAAAGCAGAATAAGGTTGGGGGTGGGTTGCTCACACTGGCATGTCACATGTAGACATTTTATCACCCTCAGCATCCGGGCCACAGTGACAACCCGGGTCATCTGATGCCCTTGAGAGGGGAAGACACAAAGCTCTGCTCACTGGCTGTGATTGAGCGCCGCATGGGCCTATGTGCCGTTTGGTGTTTGGCCCGCTCATGTTAATACAAAGTGAACTCGGGCTCACACGGACAGCACCATGAATGCTACATCTCCAGATAAAACGACCTTCCCCTGACACATTGGGTACAAACACTTTGCAAACCATGCCCGTGGTCCTACAGTGTCCCCCCGCCTTTAGATGATGCTGTTGATTTGATCCTTCTAGGCATACAAATGTAACCTCTGCCACTGTAGCTCTGACTTGAAGAATATCATCTATGGTGTTTATTCTGTTTTAAGCACATACTGTATTTAACGGACTGCGATAAAATGTGGTCTTTTGCTTCTGTATTTGTGCTATGTTTGGCCTCAGGCCATACAGCAAGTTTGTTAAGCATTATGTCATGTTGTTGACTCATGATGTTGGAGGCATTTCAGCAAATTTAGCAATTTACGAGGGACAATTATGAGCTACACTGAAGCCATAAATATTTCAGTGAGGTTGACTAGAGAGAGCGTTGCCAGCAGCCCATTGCCTGCCCTCTGCTGGAGGCAGCACATACTGTAGGAAAGGCTGGATTGTTAACGAGTGAGTTCTTAGGGATTAGGGTTTTCCTCGACAGATGTGTAGATTTTTAGAAATACTTCCCTTCGATGCAGACACAAATATATGAATATTATTAAGATGGTTGGATTTGTCTTACACTTCTTAGATTGTTGGTCTTAAAATGCCCATATTCCAAAGACGGTTACTAAACTCTTTCCAGACTAAAAACATGCAAACATCCCTACAAAGCCTGCCATTTAAGGCAGGACGAAATACTGCAGGGCTAAGTGAGGTGAATCTAGGATACGTATGCAATGGGTTGACTTGTGAAAGTGGGGTAGTGGTAGTCAATCTGCAGTTAGTAGGTTACCTCTATTAGTCTATATCCCTAGAGGACTGAAATCCCCTCAGAGGAGTGCTGGACTGACAGGATGCTGCATCTGAGGCTTCTAAACATAAGCAGAATATCTCTTCCTGCTTTTCTCCCCGTGGCATCACTGCAGCTGCTGCTTCACCTTCTGCCGGCGCCACACATTAAGAGGACACGCAGTCATTTTCAGACTTAATATATGTGTTGCTTGTAATATTTTGGGGATAGTGCCTCTTTAAATGTGTGGTACATGTTTAGTGTTGCTATTTCAGAGCTCTCCACAGGTTAAAGGGTGCACAGTTGATTACTATTGGAGACATTTTCTAGCTTTGTTTAGAAGCGGAGATTCTAAATGCGTATGTTCTGTGGCACTGAGAAAATTCTGCCAAAATCAACATTTTTCCCCCTTTCTTGCAGACAAGAACGAGAAGCCAGTTTTGCCCAGAAGAAAGCTGAGAGAGCCACAGTTAGAAGTCATTTTCGGGAAAAGTACAGACTACCAAAGGTAAACCAATCCCACTCTTCTTTTGTGAAGAAAAGTGAACACAATGCATTTTTGGATTGAAGGGCTGGCCATGGCATGATACACATGAAGACATCTCCAACAGGAACACAAAGCCTACGCATTCTTAAAGTCGAGCACTATACTTATACAAGCCACAGTGCGATTTGAACCATTTTGTTTTAAAGTTGTTGTCTTTCTTGTCTCCTTCCCTGTCTGCCAACTTGTGTATCCATCTCAGAATGAGGTTGACGAGACCCAGATCCAGCAGGCAGGCGAAGACGTGGTGTTGCCCACAGAGCTGGCCAAGATGATCGCGGAGGACAACCAAGAAGAAGCGCACAAGCAGTCGGTGCTGGGCCAGCTGTCCAACATCCAGAACGTGGACATCGACCAGCTGAAAGACAAAGCCCAGGCCACACTGGAAGACCTCAAAAAGCAGACGGAGAATTGCAGTCTCATGTGATCTGACCAGCTCTAAGTCCCTGAAGATTAGAGTTTGACTTGTACAAATATTTTTCAGAGGCGGAGCTGCTCTGGAGGTAGAAATATTCTTACTGGCACCGCTTGAATGGAATGTCAGTTGGCAGAGCGGCGTAACAGCAGTTTTTCTAGCCGTGCAAAGTTAGAAAAGAAAAGAAAGTAAGAGATGAGGAAGCTAATATAAATCAAATCTGGGGCTCAACGTTACTAACTGGAAAAAAAGAAGTCTAGACATACAGTACCAGTCAAAGGTTTGGACGCACTTTCTCGTTCAAGGGATTAGGAAGTTGTGTCCAAACCTCTGACTGGTACAGTTAGCTTGCCTACTGACCTTCCAACATCCTATGAATGTCATTCATATTCTTATTGAAATAAGCTAACCTGCACTCTGAAAACTGTGGTTCCTTAGCTCCTCCCATTGAGACTTAACCAATGAGATCACTTCTGCCTTTAGAGCAACTCTTCCTCTGAGAAAAGTTTGGCCAGCCTATAAAATTCTTTACTCCCTCCGTCCCCTTACCTCCCTTAATCTCTGTACTTCACATGACCAGTGATAAGACAATACGATGCTGCTGCAGAGGTCTCAGACGTGTATGCGGGTTTTCATTACTTCCACACACACAGCAAACTGATTTCACCGATGAGCACAAGCACCTTTAACAAAAGAGGGAGGACTGATCGGTGAAATTAGAGGCTTGGTTGGGATGAAACCTCACATTCACGGGCTGACATTGGCTAATGTGAGGAGGCCATATGCATGTTATGTTGTATTTGGGAAATGTAAAGTGAAGGAGCTCTTTGTGGGGTTGTTTACATTCCATATACAAAAGCACAAAATATTACATAGGGTAATATTGATTAAGAGCAACAAACGTGGCTGATCTTTGTCATAAGTAGCTTACTAATGTTGGAATGTTCCTAATGAAAGTTCCCTCTAAGCTGCAGTGATCATAGTTTTAATCTTTTCCTAGACATATCATTATAAATACTTTTTTTTATTAGCTTTTTCTGTACTTCATTGTGCCTTGGACGTCCGTACAAGGTTGTCTTCTCTAGATCTCCAAGATCTGTAAGCTACTTTTGACAACGTTTTATTAAAAAACAAATAATTTGTGAGCAGGCAGAAACTGTGTCTTACGTAGGTAATTACAGTTAAGCGCAATAACTGTGTTCCCAAATGTAACCTAGCATCAGTATCAACCACATAGGGAGTGATTCTGTGTTTGTGCTGCATCCAGTGGTTAAAAAAAAAAAAAAAAAAGTAAAGCTGCTGAGAGAAATGTAAACGCTTAAGAAGTGGTATGCCAAAGCCTTCGCTGAAAACACTCCAATCAACATAAAGGAAATGGCACAAATATGTCAAACTGTGTAACTGCAGTGTGTGTATAATTCCAACTACTGAGTCCGCATACAAATATTTATGTTGTATAAGATGTAAATGTATCTGCTGTTTGCCTATATCGTCAGCAGCTGCTCATTCTTCGCTCTGTTATCATCAAGTCGCTGGGTCATCGTAGTGCTGTTGACCGTCACATGACCTTTGGCCTGTCCTCGATCTCATTGACCCCCGCGTCTCAGTGGTGCCGTTTCGTGCTGGTGGATTCGTGTTGTTTAGGCGATGTGCGATATGTCAAGTGGTGTCTTTGTAAACTTCGTCTTGTGGCTGGAAGTGCTGGTCGTAGTGTTACACAGCAGACAGTCACACTGTGGGCTTACTGCGTATAACTCGGTATTTTGTCTGTTGTTTTTCTAGCCAAACGTAAGTGAAGGCGTGTGACTTAAGAGGGGGTGTTGTTGATGTTGTGTTACATTCATATATGCCACATTTTCGCCAATGTTTGGTTTTAGGAGCAGTGGTGTCGAGGGTGATGTCAGCTCTGATCTCACATCTCTCCCCGCTTTGATTCTTGTTACAGTTCTACTGCCAAAAATGTTTTCTTCGGGTTCCTTATGATGATAAAGTTTTTGCATATAAAGAGTACATATTGGATTTTAAAGGAAATGTGGGCAAAAATATATTGACTGTTGTTACCTTATTCTCTGAGAGCAGTGGTGATTTCCACTGCTGCTGAATGAAAACTGAGGAAACACAAACATTTTCAGTACAGTGGTATTTGTCATGTGATAGATGAACATTATTATCATATCATTATAATAATATAAAGCAGAGGAAAAGTTGCATTAAGTCCTTTTATAACAGAGCTGTCATGTCTGATCAGGAGACAATATTAATGGGTGGAATTGAAGCCATAAAGCAAACTCTTTGCTTTGTATGAGTGTGTGACTTTAAATAAATAATAACTCAATAATAATAATAATGATAATAATAAACAAATGTAATTTCTGTGTTGTCATCCTGTGAAATTGATTTTTCAGGAAATGGCTGCCATGACACGCAGTTTCTTCTCGTTCTCTGGCTGTTTCTTTGTTTCACAGTGTATCTCTACCATTCCGTCTCTGAAAGTATTTCAGTGATTTTTGAGTTTAAACTGCAATAAACAGATTTTTAGGATAATGTACTTTGTTTCTGTTTTGTGTCATTCTTGCACAGAGCTGCCTCAAACTGTATTTGGTAATTTTGTCAGTTTTTCACTTTAATCTGCAGCATCTTGAACACCAGGTGGAGACAAAAATACACTCACAACTACAGAAACATGAAGAGGGAGGCTGTCGATAGAGGCTGATAGATTATGATTGACAGGTGAGTGATGGGATGTTATGGTCAGTTGGTATTAAAAGATGTAAGATGTGGCCACACTACAGTGTCAGAGTTATTCACATGATTCATAAACCAGAGTGTACAAAAGGCCTATGTACAGAGCGATATCTATGCCTGTTTGTGTGTGTGTGTGTATATATATATACACACAGTATTATATTTTTATATTATTTTTTAAAATATTCCAACCTTCATACTATATATGTAAGTTGATACACAGAAGATGGACCAAAAAATAACGCTGCTATTCTGATGCTTTCAAAGGTGAGACAGTAAAACAGAACTTCATTCAATTTTGTGGTCATTTTAGAAGCAGTCATCTTGTGGTGCTGTATTATATATTCTAGCATTTCTGTTATTCTGTCCACCTGCTGTATACACAGAACATTAGGATTAGGCTACATATACTGTATATGCATGACTACTGCAGGTCTAATTCTGTCTTTGTGCGTGTTTTAGATAGTGAAATGCAGTTTTTACAAGCTGTTATCTGTCATATTATAGTCTTGAATAGATAACGAGTCGGGCATCCATCTGATTTTGTGGAGCTTGTGCAAAAATTGGCACAGCCTCCCAGTGGCAGACCTGAAACTGCTTTGCAAAAAAGAAAAAGAAAAAAAAAATCAAGTTAGTTACCATTTCAATGGCAGGAAAGCCTGAGCTATTGGTAGTTTTCAAGTGTGGTGTGAAAGGGGATAGCTGTAAAATATATTGATGCTGAAACCCCTCTCTATTGATAGGCCGCAGTGCGTGAACAATCTTCAGCCTGGAAAGACACTGGGCCACTGCATGGCCAATCTGACACAATTGGGGTGAAACGGGCCAGAAAATACTATTCTCTCCCATTCTCCTCCATCAATCGGGGCTTAAAGCTCTGCAGAATGGGAGGCAGGAGCGGGAGAGGGAGGAAAGAGCGACAATTAGCGAGAACCTTTAAGTGAAAACCCTCAACGATGAGGCAGTTATCATAGAGGTTTCCCCTGCTCTGTTTGCGGCTAAAAAGGAACAGATTTGTTTTTCCGCGCTGAAAATTGGAGCAGTGAAGTTGCAGATGTGAGCTCCTTGCAAAGGAATGCGTTTTACAAACCCCCCCTGCCTACCCCCCTTCACTTGTGTTTTGCTGTAAGTGAGGAGGGGACCACACAGATCCTGAGTTTTATGCAAGGAAAATTATAAACATTTGCATCCAGCCTATCTCGTCATGTACTGAGAGGATTTGTGCGCAGAGCTGGAGCCTACTGCTGTAGGCCTGGAAATGGGTCCCACGGCTGACTCCTCAATGACGACCAATCGGTGGCCAGGATTGTAAATGAGAGAGAGAGAGAGAGAGGGAGAGAGAGAGCGAGAGAGGGGGGAAGGAAAACTTTTCTTTCTTTTTTCAGCAGAAGGAGGGGTGTTGTGGGGAAATGCTCGGCGGACCGTGAAGCGTAACAGCAAGAAGAGGGACAAAGACGCACATAGCGGGACTAAATGCGACAGATAGAAACTTCTTCCAACTAAAAAAAAAAAACAAAAAAACATCGGAATGCACGGAGGGATGTTAAAAGTGGTGGAGCTGGGAAGAGAAGTCGAAACAAACAATGGAAAGAAAGATGAGTTCAAGTGTACAAACTGAGTTGCGGACAATAACTGTGGTTAAAGTGTGCGTTAACTTTGGATAGTCCCGCGGCGCGTTTCACTGTCCAACCCGGATCTGCACCGGTGGCATGGAGCAGGCACAGGCTGCTGTTTGGAGCGTGGTTTCCCACTTTTGAACGGACATGATTCTCGGAATGACTATAACTGCGCTGCTTCCCTTTTTTGCAGCCACGCGTGGTGATTTCCCTGAGTCAGATCCTGACTTCCACTGTTGCAAAGCTCACCGGGAGGAGGCAAACTCAACTAACGTGCAAGTTTGTGGATAATTTATGAAGGATCTAGTGTGTGTGTTTTTTGAATGCGTTGGCAACAAAACTGTTTGCATGTATGGAATATTTATGTGAACTTCAGCCTGTACGATTCAATGTGTAGATTGTCCTGATCCTAATGTGCTGGTGGAGAAAGTGCACGTCCTCGGACTAGAACTCCATCCAAGCATGAAATGTTGGTGCAGCGCCCTGGCACTTCTCCCGTGGGTGCTGGTGGCCTTAGATGCCCAGCTAATCTGCTGGCAGGCGCTCCTTCGGTGCCACGACGAGCCCGAGTGTGAACTTGCATACAATCAATATTTAGCAGCTTGTGAAGGTAACATCAGAGGAACGAGGAGACAATGTCCGAGCCACTGTATCAACGCGCTGATAAGGCTGAATCACACCCGCAGCGGTCCTGACCTGGAGACCTGCGACTGCGCGCAGGACCTGGAGTGCCTCAGCGCCAAGCGAGCCATAGAGCCGTGCCTCCCCCGCAGACACCCGAGCGATGCCGGGGGAATAGGCTGCATGGAGGCCCGGCAGCGCTGCGAGGAAGACAGCAACTGCCACACCTCCCTCACGGCTTACTTGTCATACTGCGGACAGCTGTTCAATGGCAGGAAGTGCTCCTCTAAGTGTAAAGCCACCATTCAGCAGATGCTGTTCATCCCGAATGGCATGCTGCTGAACCGCTGTGTTTGCGATGGGGTAGAGAGGCCTTTCTGTGAAGTGGTCAAGGAGAACATGAGCAAACTCTGCTCCATAGGAGACCACAGTGTTATTTCAGACCAGCCTGATACTGATGACATCTATGAGGATGAAGACTATGACCCTAGAACCGACAGAGAGGATGTGTACACTGACCATTCCTCTGCTTCCCAAAGGCTGCCCAGCTGCATGACGCTCCTGTTGCTTCCTCTTGGACGGATATTGTACTGAGATGATGGCCACATGCAACATTTGATGGATCTATTAGTGACAATGTGCCCCTGTTCAAGACTGCCAGATCAACCCTGGATTTGGTAGGGGTGTTAGTGACTTGCTCGAGGACAGTTCAGCAGGGCAGATGCTTGCTGGCAGGGGATTTGAACCCAGGTCTGCTGGATAAGGAAAGTTATTTTTTCACCGCTGGGCCTCCATACGAGCCCATTTTAGTTGCAGGGTGACAGAGCACAGTAGTGATTTGTGTAGGCTTTCCACAACCATACAATTTGCATAGGAATTCTTTTCGATGCACATCTCACTCAGGAAAAAAAAAACTGCTTGATTTGGGATTCAAAACTTCACATAGATGGCTTTACAGTGCTGAGTGAACTGCTCACTTTCTGCTAAGTTGAAGGAAGGCCTGTTGTCCATAATGGCAAAAATACTTTTAAATGATGATGAGAGGAAGTGAACCAAACCCGACTCTTTTTCAGGGCAAATTTGTTGCAGGGCATTGACATTCTGTGTGCCTTTAAACAGCTCCTGTTTGTTTGGTTTGGTTTCAATGGTACTTGGAGTGTGGCTTTATTAAGACCTTAGACAAACATTGGACCCATCCAGTCTCTGTTTGCTCTGCTCTCCATTTCAGGGGCCTCAGCATTGTTGCAGCAACCACACTTCAAATATTTGTGGGAACTGTCAGAGGACAGGCAAGGGTGTGGGATCAAGTACTTAAATTAACTGAAGCGCCTCTCCAGTACTCTGTCTGGGGCCCCTCCCCCACATGAGATTGTTTTATTGAACTTTTCCTGAGACCACCCCTCCCTCTCCCTCCTTCCTCTCTGCTGCCGGCCCCCTTTCACGCCTTTAAAAGACCCCTGTCTTTATTACTGCTTTCACACTGAAGCGTCAGCCCAGGAAAACCTGTCTGCTGCTGGTGTGAACGGGTCAACATATCGTAACTGTCCACACCGCTGCTTACGAGGACAGGGTCTACCTGGTCTGACACTGCTCTGCTTTGTTATGTAACAAAATTCTAATTTCTTAAGCTACCTACATTTAAACAAACTGCGTGATTCGAACAGAAGTTGTTGCGATAAGTGAGCAGGAGCTCAGCAATAACACAATAATCAGTAAACATAGCAGCGAGGTATTCACTCATTAGAGGTGTCAAACACAGGCTGAATGTATGTTAATTTTTTTGTGTCATACACAGTGTTTGTTGTAGGAGATTGAGAGTGTTGCCAACTAAACAAGAGGTGTATTAGGATACATGCAGAGTACTTTTAACCTGCAGGAATGTCACCAAGTGCTTTCTACATAAAATGCACAACTACAGATAAAGCTCAAACTAGTAGATTGAAATGCTTCACAAATTCCTACTATGGTGCCTTTTCCTCAGAAAATGTACTTTGAACAATGTAACAATTAGTACTGCAATCCATCGCATTCATATTTGTAGTTGCACACATTTACATGAGGAGATGCTCTGTGTGAAGCAGCTAACAGGGCTAATGTTACCTGTTTGAAGGTCCACACCAGTAGTCCAGGGATCCGAACCAGCAGTCTTTCAGTCTCACTTCTTGCTGCCACTGTCTCACGTTAAACTGTTTAGTTAAAAGGGAAAGTAAAAACAATGTTTTTGTTAGTTTTCGATCAGTTGTAATGAAGCTGCCAATTTGTGTCTTTGCCACTTGAAATGGTGTCAACTAATCTTTTTGTTTTGTTATGAAGTCTTGGAAAAAAAATGTTGATAAATGTTAAATTATGAAGCTAGAATATGAAGAATGTGTATATATTTTACAATTATATGCAGTAAAATAAGACAGTCTGGCCACCGTCAATGAAGTGCTTTTAACACAAACGTAGCTCAGATTCTGTCCACAAATCCTCCTGACATGATTTACAGTTTGTTTCATCTCATCTTGTGGGAATATAGCAGTAAACACTTCCAAGCAGCGTCTTCCGTGTGGGAGGGCAAGTTTTATAATAAAATGTTTATGAGCTCATGTTGTGTGATGATTTGATTTGTCCAGAGATCAAGAAAATAACAAATGTGATCAAGAATGTCTGTATCTATTCTCTAAAGCCTGATTCAGTCCTACATTTTTGTTGATTGGACTGTAATGTTCTTACATGAACAGATAGCCTTTGGCGCTGGGGAACTTTCATGGTGCTTGGGTAGAAGGCAAATTAAATCCTCACTGAAAAAGAAGTGGCCATCTACTACTTATCTTAAAAATTTACTTTTCAAAGACGGGTTTTCATCTGGGTACAGCGATGTTTCTCTAATTAGATTTACTACATAAAATATATCTATGGCAGTACTTCTTAGGTAGCTATATACAGTATTTGAAAGCCAAAAACGAGAGGTTATTGTTTGAAAATGCCATTCTGAAGTTGCCCAAGTGACTCCACAGTAAGCATCGCATGTGGCCATGTTCCACTGTCTAATATTTAAGGGATTAGATCAGTGTAAGTGAAACCTGGTGAGGAATTTTAAGTGTCTAGCCATTGCACAATACATCCCCATTGAAGCAGACAAAATCAGGATTCTGCTTACATTTTAGGCTCAAGTTGTAATTAAATCACCATGACTTTTATGCTGGTATCAGAAGGAATTCTTCACTTTTCAGTATATTCACAATTTGTGCTAATGACCAAAAGTCTGATGAAGCACCGGCATCCATTCGGGGCTTGTTCCACACTTACTAAGGTATTTACAAGTCATTAACAAATTGTAAAAGAGTCATTTAACGTTACTGGCAGACATTTTCCAAATGTAACTGAGTCACTTCCAAAAGGTACTAAAGTGCAGAGTGCTCAAGAAAAACACGTCTATCACTGTGGATACTTAATCATTTAACAGTAAGATAATGATCAGGTCAGACAAGGTATGAAGTTTTGCACATCTGCACTTTTCTGTAATAGAAAAAGATATTTCTTGACTCATATGTCTGGATGTCCCAGCTTTGCGTGAGAAAACAGACCTACATGTGATGAGTAATTAGGAAGTTTGTTACTTGAGTTACAGGTGGCAAATTTCAACAACATCCCCAAGAGAACTGTTGCACAGCTTCTCCTGATTTTTCATTAACCACAGGAATTCTCAAACACTTCCAAATATCTATTGTGTCATAAAAAGCAGAGCAATAGAGAAACAAAATGGCCTCCAGCTACAGTATAGCATGACACCTTCTAGTTTAGTTAGTTAGCCTTTGGGCCAATTTTGTCTTAATGATTGCCATGTATCTTAAAATCCTCCAACACAACCACCCCGCCCCCTTCAAACGCCCCCCCCCCCCCCACCCTGATTCTGGGAGCAATATCAAAACAAACATGAGCAGAGCAGCCTTGGGTAAGTGGGGGAGTAGAGTGTGTGTGCGGGGGAACAAGGGGGGGTTACAGAGGCAGCACTGTGCTGGAGCCCATTTTCGAAATTATCTTTATTCAGCATTTCTCTGAAACAGACCCCCTGACCCCCACTCTCTCTTCAGCGCTCCAAAGTGGGAGTGACCCTGGGATTTAGGAGGCTCTTGTCTCTCATAGGTACAATGTTCCATTCATGATAGCCATCGAACCACAGTGAATGGCTGACCTGCTCTCTGTTTTTCAGTGCTGGGGTTGCTGGAGTCAAGGGCACCCGGTTTCTTCAGGTCTAGAACATAGAGACCTCTCTTTAAGGTTGACGTTGATGCCAATATGACTCGACTGCTGTCCCATTAACAGTATCAACAGAGAGAGAGAGAAAGAGAGAGGGAGAGAGGGGAGCCTGGAAGGGGAAAGGGCAATAAGTGTTGTTGGAGCTGCAGCGAAATGGAGGCCAATTAAAGCCACAATGCCGTAGGTCGTGGTTAGGGAGAGGAGACTGGGGAACGTCTTGGAGGATGGGGCGGTGGGTTGAGGTTTCCATTTAAGATTCTCCCTTTCTGGGTTGCATTACTGTAAGGATATTCAATGCACTTTTCGGGGGCAATATAAATTGGCGGTACTCCCAGAAACAAGCAACAAAGCAAGCGCAGGGGTCAGAATTGCATCCAAAGTTTTCCTGGCAGCAACATGCTCATGTCATGATTAAAGCAATGAAGCTGAGCCAACACCATGGGCACTGTTAGGCAATTAGACCCCCCCTCCTCTTCCCCACAGCACCCAGTGGTTCTCCATCCTGTTGCTTCAGGGTTGAGGGCCATGTTGCTTCTCTTTTCTAACCATACAGTCTGGGAGTCATTTGCACCTGGCATGCCAGGTGAATGTGATTAACCACATGGTAGAGCAGAAAACAAACATTACTGAATCCTGGTTAGATTTGAAAACCATTGGTTAAATCTAAGGCAACTAGAGCCCCACTTTGTATTTCACTGCTTTTAGGAGAATGTGATGTTTTTCCCAGTTGCTGATGGTTTTTCCAGGATTTTATCCTCTTTTTAGTTATTTTAATTGGGTCTTCCAGTGATTTGGCATTGCAAATCTATAAAGTTGAAAACCTTGAGAGAGACAGATTAGGAAAAAAATGGTCTAAATCAAAGCAGCAGAGGCCAAAATATTTAGATTTTAAATTGCTGGTATGTATGAACAATGGATCCTACATTTCCTTTAATGCAACTCAATAGCATCTTTCAATAGACCCTCCCTGCCTGGTAAACTTGCTTTCTGTTATAAATGTGTCTCCAAGCTGCGTAGAGAACCCTGATGACATCACTATGACATCACCAGTGTTAAAGCATAAGGTTGAGTTGAACTTACCATGACTAGTAAACTGATCTTTGTGTCTAAAATCAATGGAGTGCCCCTTTAAATCCAAACGGTTGACATTATATTTAATCTTTTTTCAATGATTGTGGTGCTAATCCAGTGCTCCACACTTCAGGTTACTTTTCTCTTGTTCAGAGAAACAGGCTAAATATTATGAAGGCAGTAGTAAGAAGCACAACTACCACAGTGCTGTGAGAAGAGCTGGGTCTATCATGCATGACAGAGGAGCTGTGGGCGATACAAGGAAATAAGATAATATACTTTGTGTAATTCCCATAGTTTTTGAGATCTGGAGATTTTCAAATTCAGTTTCCATAGTTTCCCAGACTTCCATATGAATCATATAATTATCAAATGTCCTTACTTTCCCCTGCCTGCCTTCCTCTCTCCTCCCCTTGTGGACATGAGCCAGCTGTTTCTGCAGAGCAGCCTTCCAGATGATGACGATGGCCAGGGACCAGCAGCGTAGCTCCCACGACGGCACATAAATCTTTCCATAGGTTCTGGACGAAGACGAGCGCTTGCCTTGTGCTGTTGACAAAATGTCTAAAGAAGTTACAGACTAGAGTGACTTCAGAGATTTTATTTTTTACTGAGTTTGTCATTTAATAAATACAGTACATTATAAAATTACAGCTGTATAAACATTCCAATAAAAAATAAAACAACACAGCAGTGTGGAACTTTTGCCAGCAGACATATTTATACTTTTCTCCCTTGACTCCTATTTCAGGTATTTTCGCCAGTTGCCTTAAAATTAAAGCTCTCGGAATATTCAAGCACTTTACCTGTTTGAAATCAAAACAGTCTGTGAAGACCTACAACATCGAGGATTATCAGCCTGCCACCGGCTGTTAAGCTTTTACCGTTTCACAGAGGCCTAGTTATGAAGGCTTTGCTTGAGCGCCACAACTTACTGTATCCCTCAAATACTCGGTCAGTGCCAAACCTAAGAAAATGCAAGTCTAGTGTAAATAAGGCAGAGGCCGCACCTCTCCAGTTTTCCCCTCATAGTGGTGGAGAGGGCTCCATCAGTGGAGAGAGCATGGTGAGCCTGTGGTTGACCCACAGTAAAGGCAGTGGGGAAGGAGGGGTGAGGGAGTACCTGCATGTTTGCAGAAGCCTCAATATAATATACTTAATACTACAGCTCAAAACTGTGGGAAACATCTTCACGTCACAGTTCCCATTTTAGTCTATTTTCATGTTTTCACAGTTTTTGGGTGTGTTGCAAATACTTTTGAATGTCCTGCGCTAAAACAAAATCCAAAAAGTCTTGGTTTAACTCGTTTACCATGACAGTGTGGTATTGTCATACAAGCTGTCCAGCATTTACATATCAATGGTGTGTCAGGAGGAGGGATTTGAGGCTAAGCAGTGCAACAACACAGTGTAAAAAGCAGGGAACTCATTTTCACATTCGCTGGTGTGCAAATCCAAAATTTCAAAAGCAACTCTCGCTATTTCACCAGCCAATATTTTTTTTCCTCAATCCTAATAAACACAAGCCGTCTACCTGCCAAATCATCTGATAGAAAAACTTTCCAGCAACAACCAAAACATCGGCCACATTTGGCTGGCAACTGTAGTTTCCCACCCGGACAGTGTGTTTAGTCGGTTAGGGTGAGGTGTGATGCAGGTTTGATTTGGCCCGAGTAGAAACCTGGTCAGGTGGAGGTTTGGCTCTGTGTAAGAACAGACATGCTCTGTGGGGCGTTCCAGCTGGTTACCATGGTAGCCGTCGAGCTTACTGCAAACAGCAGGCTGAGAAGACAGAAATGATTGATGTTGGTTAGCTTTCAGTCTTTGAGGAATACAATTATAATATACTGTATGTAATATATTAAATAATAAAGTTGAGACAACTCCATGGTACAGTGACCAAACACAGTGTCACAGTGTTGGAATTTACACTTTCCTGTCCATGTGACATTTCCCATGATACCTTTTAAAACCCAAAGAAGAGAACTTAATTATTTCAATTATGTTCACATTTCAGAGGAATTCATATAAAAGTGTAAACCTTCTTTATTTTGATGTACAAGTTCTTCTGTTGTCTCCTTTCCCACCTTCCAACATAATAAATGTTTATTTATTTGCATCCTGCTAAGTCTTATCCAATAGCATGTGGTATACATGGACTCCCCCCTTTGTTCACTGTGAGTTATTGCAATAATGAAGGTAAGAAAACAACTGTAAACTACCACTGCACCTTAATCCTTTCTATGTTCCACTGATATATATTCACATAATAATGTAAAATGCAACTGTCAATTATTTTCTCTATTAATTGATTAGTCACTTGATCTATAAAATGTCTGAAAATGGTGAAAAATGACAATCACTGATCCCCAACGCCCGAGGTGACGTCCTCAAATGTCTGGTCTTGTCCTGACCAACAGCCCACAACCCAAAGATATTTAATTTACCATCATAGAGGACTGCCTAGAAATTTGAGCTCTTGCAGCCTTTTGCATTCAGGCTTGTTATGCTGATGATGCAGGTGATGTCAGTTTAAGTCTGTGAGGGGTCAGTTCTTAGGGGGGGACATTTTGTAAGTAGGACACTGAACCACTGCCTGCAGCTTAATGCCTAAAATGTAAATTGTCTCAGGATTACAGTGTCATGGTTCTTAGCTAAGCTTGTTTTGGTGTAGTCTAAGGTCACCAGACAGACTTGGGCGTTGCTGCGACCCTCTCTCGTACAGCTGGTATTGGATCAGTGCCAGCTAGTATGGCTGACCATGGTGTGGTTTTATTAAAATAACAGCAGCAGAATAAGAAACCACGTTCTTCATGAAACTCAAGCAGCCTCTAGAGTCAATGGTGCACTTCCCCCATCCCCATTTTTTTAATCCATAATTCCCCAGGAATTTCTTGCTGAGAACAGGATATTGTCTAGGCTTTAGGTATCCACTATCGATCTAGGAGCAGAAACCAGAAAATACTGGGAATTAGAGTATGTGTATATACACTGCAGCTAGGGAAGTTTAAGTATATTAAAATGTAACCTATATTAATAATACACAGCTTTTATATGGTTTAGTAGTAAGAATAGGAAAGTTCCAATACATTAAACACAATTTAATATTAACAATACTGGTTTTCATATAAATGTTACATTGTTTAGATTTGGTATATACTAAATGTACACTGATTCTTAAAATATATAAATGGCCAGTTGACATGTCTGTGTGTTAGGAGAGCTGCTCTTTGCTAGCACCAAGTTTCACTTTCACAAGGAAGGCTTTACAACCAGGCAGAGGACAGAGCGGCCCAGGGCTGCACTGAAATGAAATCAAAGAGCCAGACAGTCCTGCGGGGTGGCCGGCACAGCAAGAGAATGGCTCATATTTTACTAGTGGAAAAACCTTCACTGGGAAGACATTTCATTACAACTTAAGGCGGCTATTCCCTCACTTAACCCTCCACACACAAAACCTCCATATAGCCACTTATCAGCGTGGCTGCAAGGTTCTACAAAACACACTCTCATGACCAGAGGAGCAGTTTATACAACACGGCAGGAAAACTCACAGCTTCTAACGGAGTCTGCAAGAGGTTCTCGATCCAGAGTCACATCCCTCTGAGTCTCCTGCATCTGAAAAATAAACACATACCAGTAATCATCCAAACCTAATAAGCAAACAACAACAAAAAAAACATGTACAGATAAATATAGATATGAAAGGTTTTAAGATGATATAACTGCCTTCATCATTATCATCATTAAAGTCAGTGTTAAGGAAAATCAGAGATTTATTTTTAAACACATTATACATGTTAGAAAATAATTGCTAAAAACGTGAACTATGTAGTACTGAATTGTGGAGTTAAAGTGTTAAACTGTTTTTCACCATTTTTGCGTTTAGGAATTTTTGGGCAGGCATGAAATCATGGTTCGATGACACACTGTAGCCATACTTAGCATGACCCCTCCCCTAACAATATAAAAAATAGTGGTTACCTGGATGTAACTCTAGTTCTATCATGGATGTATAATAAGAACTGGATACACACCGCCACTCAGCCTTGCTTCCAACTTTTCCCAGTGGCCACTCACGGTATTGCAGTGAAAAATCCTCCTGCGTCCCAAAAAGCATTTTCCCAATAGACCACCATTATAAAAGAGACGTCTGTAAAACCATTGATAAGATGCCTCAAACTGCAAACAAGGTCAATTGACTCTTTTTATTATGAAATTATGATCCATGATGGTTTTATATTTGTAAAACTTTGCTCGAGCTGAGAAAAGCAATTTAAAAATCCTTGACGTCATCACAATGTAAAGTCTATGGGCCGAGCAGGAACTCACAGGCAGGGGCCAGCAGGGGAAATGCTACTGCGCTATTCAGTCAGCCGCACACCCCCTGAAGTAAACATGGAAGCTAGAAACATTTTGGTGTATGCACCAGGCGAGCAATTCTTATTGGACTGAATAGGCAGTATCCAGATCTCATAATACATCCATGACTTCTCTGAGTACATGCAGAGCCCTCTAACTACAGCCTACAGCTTGTCTGCTACGGTAGTTTTACAAACTTTGATTGGAGACAACTGGGATTCATGGATAACCCACTGTTATGGTGAATGGGGCCATTTTCGGTCAACAGTAGCACTCAAGGAGTTATTTCAAACCCAGCTGAAGCGTCTGTTGACAGTTAGAGTCGGTGTTAAAGCAGCGCTGGCTGCCGCCTCTGGCTTCAGCTTCAGCTTCAGCTTAAGCACCGGCTGTTTGGATGGAAGTCCCCGGGCAGAGGGAGAGCATTTCCCGGGCAGCTTTACCAACTTTACCAAAAAGCACGGCATGAAAGGCTTTTGCTCCAAGGGTGACAGCCACAATGAAGCCACCAAGGACTTCAACTTCACTTCACTTAAACAGTGGCTCCTAACGTTACTTTATTTTTAAAATATCAGTCATGTTGTTTGTCCTACATCTACAAACAAGGCCTCTTTTAAATTGTGTATTTTTATAAAGGGAGTTTGGTGAGGCTGTTCAGTTGGAGCATGGTTTCAGCGCCTTCAGCGGACCTAAGAATTCTCAGAGCAGAAAATACTGCTTATTTTTGAAACCAAATTTTATATACTTGGCAATTTTTTTTAATCACTTAAATTTGGCTGGCTGTTTACACATTTTTCTGTGGTGTGACAAACTCAGAACACATATTAATCATTGCTTCACATGGACTTTAATGTTTTAAGTACTATTCAAAGAGAATTCTTAAGTTTTTGAAATAAAATATATTCTGCGTTCTCAAGGCCAAATTTACTCATGCAGGCTGAAGATGTGTTTCCTTCAGTTGAATACTTGAAAGGAATGCATGCTTACCTTGATATGCTTTTTGAGGTATTCAGCTCTGGTCATCAGGCTTTTAATCTGGTGATAGAAATAAAATTCCTATGAAGTGGTTTAATTACAATTTACACTTTCAATGCATGTGTTTGCTCCTGTTTTTATATGTATCAGCAATATGTTTTCTCCTGATGCTTTGACAACAAGTGCCAATAAAGGTTCTTGAACTGATCTGAGATTATTAGGCTTCCCATGCGTTGTGAACATAATGTGATGATCATATTTAGTTTTTATTTTAAACAAAACTAGACATTTAAAATGGTGACTATGACTTTTTAAAAACATTCATACAAAATACAAAAATCTGATTTTAAAAATGTTTGCCTCACAAACACTTTGTAGTTTAACAGTATACCAGTATTGATATTCTATGTACTTTCAGAAGCTCTGGTACATAATCATTAAGTGATTAACATTCTCCAAATTTTTCTCTTTACTTTCAATTACCAGATGCATTTTTCTGGTGCATGTTTATTGTAAAATGCGGTGAATGGTGTCATCTCTGGTAATCTGCTTCTTGCTTTTTCTGTTTTTTTTGTTTTTATTTTTAAGAGGCACTCCAAATTTTACACATGAAGATCAGTTTAGTAGTCATGGTTTAGCACTATTCAGCCTCTGAAAACAGCTGTATAATATCTTCTGTGGCTCTGGAGGGATTTTTGTCAAGTCCGGGAAAATGATTCAAGTGACAGCTAGGATTTGGAGACGACAAATTTATAACCCTGTATTTCAAACTGGGGACGTCAAGTTTGAAAGACGTGTGCATATACCAGTCCTTCAACTTTATGGAAGTGCAATGCTAAGAGAAGCCCTTTAAGGATTTTAAGAAAACATTTCATATGGTATTGCATTTCATGTGCAAGTAGTAACTGCTGTCATCATATGCTTGAGGGTGCTCTTTAATGTGGTAATCAGTCCTCTAAGGATCATCAAGGTTCTTGGCTGCACCTCATACCTAGTTGTTTTACTACTATGTCGCAGTATAAAGCGAGGGTATTACAGCAGTAACATTTGTGTGGTCATAATGAGGAGACCTAAACTGATGGCTTCCATGATGTCCCTTAAAAACACCAATCTGTTGCGGTAAATAATCATGGTGACCACAGGTTTTTAGTATCCCGCCCTGACCCCAACCTTACGTAGCCACAGTGCTTTAATCACAAACCCTTTAATCACTGAGTACAATAAATGGGGAAGAAATCTGCATGGGTGAGGACAGTACATGGGACATATTGATAACTTGTTGACTTGAGTTTTTTACGGTGCGTGTACTGAAACACAGGCCACAGGACAACAGAACCTACGTATGTTCAGCCATGACACTACGGCTTTGGAAAGGCTAAAGTGTGCTCTACAGTAGATATGAACACACATGGAGGCCAGTCATGGCAGCATGTGTTGCCTCTTTTGGGTTCTCACATACACACATGCTTTCCATCTAATCCCCCAACCCTGCCTCCCTAATGCTGAGTTAGATTATTACAGCCGCATCTGAATTTACTTAAGACAAGCACCCATAAAACTTCAAATAGGGAGGTCTATGAGGCCCACTCAAACCCGACCCCCCCCCCCCCCCTCGGGTTGTGAAATACTGTTGTCTGTTGTTGGCTCAGTTGCTGACTAAACAATGCACAAAAACAAAAGCGCTCTAAGTATTAATGGCAGACATGCACAAAAGCCTTTGCATGCGTTTGTCAAACTACAATGTCAATGGTAGTATTTAGGGTCTTGATTCTCAAAAGTTATAGCCAGTAAATTTACTGGACCATCAAAATTTAGGGTTTATTCCAGTGTGTTCGGGTTGGTGCCTAAAAGGATGTATGTTGCCTACAGGAAACTTCTTATTAGTGCAATAAAACAACAACTACTACAATTTATTTTATACATTGATTTGAACACAAAAAACATTTTGCTGTGTGTTTTTTGTAATGGTCATCGCATACTAGTTTTTTCTTTCATGATACATTTGTTTGTTAACTTCAATATCAACTTTAATTCAACTAAATCAACTCTGGTAATGACAGTGGCAATTAAAGTCGCAAACAGTTGCCTATTTACACATCTAACAGACACACAGCAGCATTTTCATTCATTTGGAGTCATATTTCTGGCTCTGTGATGAATGCATGACCAATATTCACTCTCCTTTTAGCTCTGTTTTTAGTCTTAATGAACGAGAGAAATATCTGGTTGTTTAATGTTCCACTATCACTCACTTTATTCAGCAGCCAGTCGCTGACTTTGTCTGTCATCCCTTTAGTTCTAGGCAGGTAGCGTACAGTTGGTTTGTGAGAGCTTGTTTGCTCAAAAAGCTGCCTGCTGCATCTGAAAACTACGTTGATGAAGAGCAAACCAGAACAATTAAGTTGGGGGTCAACAAACCAAAACAATGAGCTGAATGACATAAAAGCTCCGTAGAGCTGAGGGGAACTGCAGAGTCGGACGATAATTCTCTGTCTCACTACGTGTGACTCCTTTAACATACAAGTCATGGTCGTGTGATCCGTTGTTGACATAAAAAAAATGTATTACAGCCGCTTAAAGTATCCAATTATAAAGTGGACAGTGATCTATGTGTATGAAAAAGTAATATAGATGATGTATTATGTTATTTGGGTTTCACCACAGAAAACATGCACATGTGACTATAGGAAGAAGGCTCATGGGTCATGTGATTGAGCGACTACTGTTCTCTCAGAGCTAGGTGATCAGTCGAGGGCTCGATGGAGGTGACATACATAGTACATACATGAGCAGTCAACCAGAAGCCCCTCCAAGCCGACTCACCTCGCTGTGGAGCAGCTCTCTCCTGCGGCCCTGGGGCTCGGCTGGCTCACAGAGAAAGAGAGAGAAAAAAAAGATACAGTGAATAATGAGTAGAGGAAGGGAAGAGAGAGAGTCCACTACCTAATCACCTTGTTTCTTCAAGAAGAGGTCAACTACTAGATTGGATTTCGCTAGTGTGTAGACTGTTCTAATGAAGGCCAGTGTTTTCACAGTCAGTCATCCTGGTGGGGAGAGTGACAGCGAGTGCCGAGAGAGGGGAGGAGGAGGAGGAGGAGGGCTCTCTGGTGGCGAGGCATGTTGGGAAGCTGTACAACAAAGAGCTCTTAGCCAAACAAAGAACCAATGTTTTCTCCCCACAACGAGGCTCCCAGGCACTGTTGAGAGAGGCTGGTTGGGATGGCATGAAATTGGTTGGACCAGTATATCATATGTTACTGATCCACTGACAAGATGATGGTTTTGTATAACACACAGCTTAATAAATCTAATAGAAAAAACTTGCATATCTACTTAATTGCTCAGCTGTATTTCTTTAGCAGGTCAAAACCATACAAAGACTCCTGGTGCAGCTTAGGGTCAGTCATCCACTATAAAGAGCTGCTAAACCACCTAAAAGAGACATTTAGGTTTCGCTCTCATGAATAAAGAGAGAAACACTGAATATTTGTAATTTTTAAAAAAAGAAATAGTAAAACCAACTAACCAAAACTAAAAACACTCTATTTTAAAAGTATCACTTTTTCAAACTCAAACACTAGATAGCACTGGCTGGATTAGAGCTCTCGTCTATTAGAGAGACAATAGTTTTTATTTGTTTCCAGTGTGTAATAACACAAAGAAATAAAGTGTGCTGTCTGAATGGGAAGCAGATGGCAGGGTTCTCATACCACACACAGGGTGCTGGCACTGGGTCTCATCCCGGCTCAAAGCCACATCTGGATCACTCTATTCCACCTCTTCCATTAGGCTGATCTCCCAGATGAGCTCATGAGCCCGGCCTAATGGAACGCCAGGCCACAGACAGAGTTACTGGAGTCTCTTCTCTAGTTCCTCTGTCTGTTTGTCTGTCGCTTATTAAGTGTCCCTCTCTCTGTCAGTTTGTCTTTCACTCTTTCAAAATTCTCCAAATTTCTCCAAGTTATTTTCCATCTCACAGACTTTCTGAGAGTGTTTTAAGGTCCATCTCTTTCCAAGGCTCTCTTTGACCTTTAGAGCCTCTCTTTCTAGTCAAGTCTCTTTTAAAGTATAGTTATGCTGTATCTCTACTGTCTCACTCTCCTGAAGTTTTTCGTTTTCTCTATCCAGCCATCTCTTGACATGTCTCTGTTTCTGGCTCTACTCTCAACTCTAAATGAATTTCTCTCCTAGTCTGTTCATTTGTATGCACTCTACATCATTTCATGTGGCTTTACGCCCATCTGTCTTTCAAAAAGAAGTCTTCTCAAAGTGTCTCTTACACACACACACACACACAGCTGCTATCGTCTGAAGTATGCGGGGCTACAATATGGTTTAAATTTCTTCCTCAATCATAAACTACTGCCAAGGTGCCCTTGAGCAAAGGACAAGATGGGATAATTGTATAAAGCATAACTGTATATATTTCATTTTGTATGGAAAGAAAAGAGTTTGTCTACCTGCTAGTGCCAACAGGAGTTCTCCTAAGCACTGCTGGTACACATCCAGGGCCTCATGATCATCCAGTCCGCTCTCCTCCTATAATGGAAGGTTGACAGCCAGGCAACACAATGTTTTACATCTGACTACCGCAACACTTGTGCCATTCTGGCCCTTGCATAATTATACAAATTTGTTATACTAAATCTGTTAGCATTGCAATATTTGTTAATTAATTCTTGTTCACTCTTAAGATTTTTTTTGTCCGTTAACAGCAGAGACCCACAAATATGTAAAAGTTTGCATGACTAACATGACGTCAGACAAGCAAAACCGCAAAATAAATGTTTTTGGTTTACCAGTGATCTTAACAGTTGTGGTTTGGAAAGTAATCTATGTAAAAGGGGTGGCTTTGTATCCTGCTAGTTTTGTTGTTTTTTTTCACCCAGCCTTTGTGTCTCCCTGTCCCAGAGGCTTCCAGCAGTAACCCAATCTAACCTTAGCAATGGCAGTAGAGGCTATATCCAGAGCAGCCAGCAGCCGTGGTTGGTCTCGAGACATTTCTGTAGTAGAAGGAAAAGAAAGACTACTCTGAGTACTACTATATCAGTCTAAATGTACAATAAACATTGAAAATACACAGAATTGTGTAATAGGCATCTGCCTAGCAGTAGCTTAAAATTCCAGCATTGTGGACCTGAGATACACTGATTTTTTTTTTAAAGATTTCATAATATGTGACAGGATAGTTGAGCAGAAGTGTCCTTGAGCACATCTCTATCACACCCAGGGCAGCCATTTTGACCCTCACCTCTGGGGTTTTATTAAAGAATAAGATAATTATTGTTTATTACTAGTAACAAACATTTACACATCTACAATATTCAAGGCAGAAATATCTGCCTCCTTGTATACAGTGTTTTTATTCATATGCAATTTTACATACAGCATGCACCTATACCAGGGATAAACATGAGGATCACACAAAAAGGTGTCTTTTCATATTTAATGTGTGTTGTTGTGTAGTGTTAGAGGTGATGATCTGATTCATGAAGTACATAATTTTACTCTTGACAGTGACAAAATAAATAAATACGTTTTCAAGTTGTCCTGTCATACAGCTCCAGACAAGCCTAATGCCTGCATACAGTGGCCCTACCTCTACACTGAGCTGTGTTTTTTTTTTACCTCGGAGGACATCCCTGGAGGTCCGGGCCTCCTCAAAGCTCAGTCTGTTGTCTGAGGCCACCAGGGCTTTCAGCTCCTCGGCTCTGGACGCATACTGGCTGACCTGCGGGAAGTCCTCTTACATTGACTCAACTTAATCACGTCAACCACGCCATATGCTCTTCTTGCACACCATATGGTATTCATAGAGAATTCATACCAAGAGAAAGCCACTGGAGTGTAAAAAAAAAAAAAAAAAAAAAAAAAAAAAGACCGATTGAAAATAGAAAGCAATTCAAATATGAATGGAGGGAGTGTTTTCAGGCCTACCTTCTGCCTGAGGGCATCTTTACGTTGTCGGTCTGTCTCGTCTGGGGAGGGCACAGAGAAGACATGTTTTGGTTTTACATTAAGTAAGTTTACTTTGCCAATTTATTATGGTGGAACAAAGGCATTGCATTGTTGAAGGGCTTAAGCCACAGACAGGATATGAGAGTGGTTGTTGCTCTTACAGTGAATAGCGGGGACAAAGTGCTCAAGGGCACTGCAGTAAAGAGACAGAGCAGCGGTCCTCTCCCCCTCCTGGTCCTTCTGGACGGCCTGCAGGACCAGCGCTTTCTGAAAAAAGGAAACAGGAACTGCCATCACTAAATGCTGACCTACTGCAACTCTCCATTGCTTATGCATGCGTGCAGAGTCACACATGTGAGGCAGGCATGAACACAAACTGACAAGCACATGTGTACATATGCTCGGTCAATCACACACACATTATTCATGGACATCTAGAGTAGAAATACACATGCCAGAACATATTCCCCTTTCCTCTTATTCTCTTACCGCTTTCCCTAGGCTCTCGACACTTGGCATGTGCTCCAAATCCACAAAGGGGTGGGTGAAAAACTCCGCAAAGGTGATCCGGGCATCTGGATTTCTCTCCAGCAGCCGCAACAGAAGGTCCCTGCAGTCCTTGGATACCCTGGCCCCTGGAGGGAGCTGGTGCACAAAACACAGCCTTATTATGTTGCACTCAATCCACAGGACAATCCAGTGGAAAGGACAGCAGATTGTTGCCAAAGACCTTGTCGTCTCACATCACTACTTTTTAATCAAAAGATGACCTTAAAGCTCTCTCTGTGCGTGAATCCCTGGGTAATTGACCATATGCTAATGCAATCCATTAGTTTGACACAAGAATCCAAGTGTTTTGAAAGCCTTCCATCATTTAAAGTACAGTTACCTCCTTTAATTGATACAATGGTAATAACAATGTGGTTTGTGTATGCAGCAGGCAAATGAGGACACAACTATTTTAATTGCTAAAAATCAGTTATTACTCTCTGACATATTAAAAACAAGTAGCTAGAAACTCTTGTTTGACATATTTAAACATCCAATTATAAAAACATTTGGATATTGTGTTTCTCAATAAGTCATTATTAAACAAGTCCATGTTTCAGCCAAATGCCTCCACTGCCAAGAGTCAAGAGCCAAGGAGTACAGTATACTGGGAATATTGTGAAAGTATGCCACCTAGTGGTTTCATAGTTAACATTCACAAATACAGCGGGAAAAACCTCCAATTCATGCTTTGGCTGTGGTAACAGTGCTGCACTGATACTTTCTAGGGAAATGACAGAGTAACTCATTATGCTCTTTCACAGGTTTTCACTATTCATATTAAACATCATATTTGTCATTTGCACAACACATGCATGCACCGAAATATGTAGCACAATGTAGCTCTGTTTTAGAGTACCAGTGCAAGCTGTGACTCATTCACATTTTTAGCAGGATAGCTGACTGTCTCAGTCCAGCACATTCACTAATGAGAAACTCATTTATTGCTCAACACTTACCTCAATAGGTTGGTTACTCCGGATCTTCTCCTCCAATTCAGCATATGACCTTGATGCGAATGGCGCTCGCCCAAACAGAGCCTCTATATGCATGCAAACAATGTTGAGTAGATTATTACAAATGGATAATCTACAGTCATTACAGAGTGCTTAACAATGAAAACAAAGTCTAAGTTGTCAGATGGGACATAAGCGATGGATCAAAATTCCTGTAATCCATCTCATCTCTCCAATTTTCTGAAAGGTTATTAACACTACTGACATTAGCAGTTTGTGCAAGATAAACCTCACAACATCATCTTCCCAAATCTGTCAGATTTGCTGAATCTTTGGACTGTTTTAAGAGGCTTCTAAAAACCCATCTTTATAGGCAGAACTTTTTTTATAGATTTCCATCCCTGTCATATGTTTTTGTTCATTCTATTTTGTTCTGTTTCTCATTGTGGTGTGTTTTATATTGTAACTCAATTTGCTTTATTTATTTATTCCTTTATATTTTCCATGTGTGTGTGTAAAGCACTTTGTAACTGTGTGTTCTAAAAAGTGCTATACTACTTACATCAGTAAACTCATCAAAAATAAAAAACAGGTGTCTTCAAAAAAGAATAGACCTATTATGTTTTATGAATATTGGGTTCTTTTATTATTCTTATGACTATTTTTATGATTGGTATTATATATTATGAAGTCTGCACCCCAAGTGAACTCTCTTGCAGACTTGATAAACTTTGGATTTGGACAGCTCCAGACATTTGGACCCAGCCTCGCAGATCACCTGAAGCATTGTGTAATTCATGTTGAGGGTATTCCACATTCAAAAGAAAGGTGAACACAATCTACTCACCGTAGAGAATGACTCCTACTGACCAGAGATCCACCCTGGAGTCATATTGCCGTCGGCACACCATCTCAGGAGCCATGTAAAGAGGAGAGCCTCTCAGGACACTCTGCTCATCCCATGGTGACATGTACTGGGCAAAGCCAAAATCTGACAAGAAATCAAAATGTGAACAACACATCTTCCGTCAGAAGTCCCAGAAAAATATATTCCCCCTAAAACTGCCTAAAACCCCTGCTTAGCTCTATTAACTGACATGTTTTTTGATGAAAACTGTATAAGCAGGTGTTGTTTGAAGCCATATGTCTCAGTACAGTTTAAGAACCCTTTGATATAATGTTAATATAACATGAAAACATGGCAGCACAATAGTGTAACAGTGACTCAGTTCTCCTAGTTTCTGGCTCATAGTCATAAAATTATCTTAATGACTTCTTGGATTTGCTGTTTATTCACCTGTCTGTCCGCTCTGCTCCACAGGCGGCTCGTTAGACTAACGGGGAACACCTGGCACCAGTGTTCCCAGGTGATAAAACCTGGCTACAGCTAGAGCTCATTCTCCTCTGACTGCTCGTTGCTGCTTTGGGAATCTCACAATTCGATTCAATTCTGATTCTTTGGTGTCTGATTTGATTCAGAATCGACTCTCAATTGAATGAATAGAAAAGGGGGGGGGGGTATTTTCAGTCTCTTGCTCAAGTATACTGTGTGCCGAACCATTCACTGCTGTCCTTAGTCCACTGAAATACAATATGAAAGATAACTGGCAGATAAGATAAATGGTCCGCAGCCTTTTCATTTTAAAACGTTAACTGCATTAATGAATTAATGTGAAAGCATCTTACAGCCTCCTGTCTGTATAAGAATAACAAACTGAGGGGGAGGCAGACTGCTCCGCTGTGTTGTTATTAACATCATGTCTCCAGCAGTGGAGAGCAGCCTCTCCGCTGCACTGTTAGCTCTGGGGAAAGACATCACTGTCCAACACACTGAGCAGGTGCAGGGTTTTTGAGGTGAAACAGACTTAGTTATTTTCTTCACCTGAGAGTTGGTTTACACTGTTTAATGCTGCAGTGTGTGTTGGACAGCCAGTCTCTGAGTGATGGCGTAGAAAGTTCACAACATACTTCACGTTCGTTTCGCTAAGGTAATTATTTAGTCAATAAATCAAAAAATACTTGCAACTGCTGCCTTTTGTGAAGATGAACTCTAGCGTGTGCGCGCTGTAGACTGTCCGGGTGCTGCACTGCCCTCGCAGTTGAGTTTTACCTTTTCGTTTCGTCAACATCATGTTATTAACTGACATTTAGAAAATCAATTTTTGACATTTGTGAATCGATGCAAAATCGTCCATGTCGTGATGCATCTTAGAATCAATTTTTTCCCCCACCCCTATGATTGCAGCTCTCTGCTCTCCCCTCCAGTTACCCATTTTGGTTTGGTTTAGTTATGTTGCCTTAGTTTTGTTATACTTTGCTTTTATACAAATACCCACACATACATCTATCACTCATGCACACAACTGACATCCACACCCCATATTGAAAAATTTAATTTTAATTTGATTTAATAAATTATCTTTTCTTAAACTTTGATATGGTGTGTCTCCCTTTTGTTGTGGCCACTTGAGCCAGGTCATAACAAATGGGGGCTTGTCCATCAGGGTTAGTTTGTTCAAAAGTTTGTTTTGTGCCTCAGGTAGCAGTTGGGCGCATAGTGTGACTGCGCAGTTGGTGAGGTGATTTGGTCCAGCTGCATGCTAGCTTTTGGGCTGCGTGTTTTGTGGCCAGGGCTGATTTGGTCTTTGGTTTTGCTTTGATTTCTGGTTTTGGGAGATACACCATGTTTTCTTTGGAAGTGTTGGTTTCTGACCTGGTGTCGGATTGTCATGTACTGTTCAGAAGGTAAATGTTACTGTCCACATACGTCGTATACAGAGAGTTCCCTGTTAGGCTGTAGTGGTGTTTCCCTATTTGTTTCTGCTGTAGTGTTGTGGTGATGTGGTTAGTGTCAGTTGTTTTTGGACAACTGTCTCGGGGGCACATCCGCGTGATTTTTGTGGGGTTGCCTGCTTGTAGGTCGCTTTACAAGTCTGCTTGTTTTCAGTGCGTAAATACCCGCCGCAAACCACATGAAGACTAGGGGTGAGCTGTTAGTAAGTTTTGGTTAGGCAGTTAAGGGAAAATTCTCCGGTCAGGGTGGTCATTTGCCCAAGTACGTGTCTGGCAGTGAACACGTGACTGTCTGTATCAGTAATTTGTAATTATGGCTTCCTTGTTGTTTTTTTTTGAGACGCCTACGGTGGTGTTTGTAAGTGGCTGTAAAAAAGAGCAGCTCTTGCAAATAGCTGACCATTATGGCATTAGTATTGCAGAGATGAAATGTAAGGATGAAATTAGAAATTAGGTTTTGGCATGTTTGTTTAAACAAGGTGTGTTACAGAAAAGTGAGGTTGTGCCGGTGTCTGCGCCAGCAGTTGTGCAGACAGCTGGTTTGACTTTTAAAACAGCAAAAAGAGTTGTTGGCAATGCAGTTTGAGCAAGAAGATATTACAGTTAAAAATGGACATGGAGAAGAAGGAGGAGCAGCTTGAATTGGAGAGGTTGGAAAGCAAGTTGAGATGACAAAAGCATACGATCCCTGGTCCCTGAAGCCTTTTGCCAGAAGTTTAGAAACTGGGTAAAAGGCGATAAACAAACTGCTGATTGCAGCTCTCTGCTCTCCCCTCCAGTTACCCATTTTCATCTGGTTTAGTTATGTTGCCTTAGTTTTGTTATATTTTGTTTTTATTTTTGGATTTAAGAAATTCTCTTTTGTTAAACTTTGACATGGTGTGTGTCTCTCTTTTGTTGTGGCCACTTGAGCCAGGTCATAACACACATGCAAATCAATGTGTGTTTACATGCTGGTGTGAAGGTGCATGAGATCACCTGCCAGTTTGAGGACAGAACCGCTGAGCAGGATATTCTGCGGTTTCAAGTCCAGGTGTGAGATGTTTCGGTCATGAAGAAACTGGAGGGCACAGGCTGTTTGTGCAGACACAAACCGGTATACATAAAACAAAACAAGAAAGAATCATTTAAAAAAAAAAACCAATGTAATACAGTTTCTGTACTTTTCCCAGACATAGGTAGCTACCTTGACTGTAACTTCCTCAAACGGTGGGTTTGTACCAATCTTTCCAAATAATTCACAGGTGTACATAGCTGAAAAAAGTGTCAAAATTCACAAAATAAATACTAAATAAAGAAGGAAAAATGTATGCAAAGAAGTGGTTGACATGTGACCAAAGCTGGCATGGTGATTTTTTTTAAAATTGGCCACAAAACCTGGAGGCACATTACACAAACAGGTCTGACTACCATTCTTAAAATTTGGTCTGTTGTAAATCCTTGTTTTGTTTTTAAGAGTATCAACAAGAAGATATTTGAAAACAGGCTTTAACCAGGTCTGGCAATAACTCACCTATCTGCTGCAGGAAACGCTGGGCCACTCTCTCAGGTAAGATCCTGCGACTGCGGATGAAGCGGGAAAGATCTCCTCCAGAGCACCATTCCAGGATCAGATAAATGTTTTCAGCATCCCACTGATGAAGGACACGACACAAGGAAAAGAGATGAACTCACACACACAAAAAAAGATTCAAATCAGATATTGTTGGTTTGTTCCGAAGCTTTCTCTACTGGGTGAGTATAAGTTTCCTGCTGTGCACCCTATATAATGGCCCTAATTCAACACCTAGCCTTCACAATTTGATGCTCACCATTGTTTAAAAATACAGGGCATAGTTTCATCATATCCTATGGCCTAGAAAAATGTATTTTGATAAATTCATAATCACATCCCTTATTGTACCTTAAGGTACAACTGATATAAAAGCTATAGATGAGCTTACCAGAAAGTCTTTTAGCTGGACTATATGAGGGTGACGCACAGTCTTGAGGATTTCAATCTCTGTGAGCAGGTTCTCTGTAGATGCCTTGTTTAGAGTCTTCTTCCCAACCACCTTCACCGCCACCACCTCTCGACTGTCCCCCTGCAACGTCACAGTGAGGAACTTGACTTCATCTTTCACTTTCACTTTTGACTACAAAACTATAGTGAGCTTTGTCTGACTGTGTCTGACTGTGGTGACTGCAAATATACTCAATGTGGCAAAGCAACAGACAAAATTGTGAGAGCAGAAAGCACTTTTAGTAATGGCTAATAACTGTCACATTCATTTAAATATCATAGTTAATAAACTATGATATTTAAATGAAAGTGATTTAAAAGCTTAGCAAAGCCCAGTAAAGTACTGGAAACATCACTACTCAGCACCTTTGGTCTGAATAGAAACATGAATGTTGTAGTTATTTTTTTTTACTTATGTGATGTTTCTCCTGTCACCTCCACAAACTCACCTTCCTGTAGGCTTTGTAGACTGTAGCATAGGTACCACTGCCCAGCCGCTCTGTGAGGATGAAGTCAGCCAGTTTTGGAGGGGCAAAGCTGGAGGAGGAAGCCATGCTGACAACAGCATCAAAATTTCCCAAGCAGGTCTGGGCTGCAATGTATCAACAATATGCAATTGATTTCTAGTAAATGGCCTGATCTTCGTCTTTCCACAGTTAGGTCAAAGTTCAGGTTCAGCTTCAGAACAATAATGTTAACCTTGGTCCTGGTAGGGACAGTAAGGATTCATTATCTTGCACAAGAACACTTTATCAGAGGTGGTGGTCTGTCAGATCCTTCCTCCGATAACGTTACACAGTTCAAATTAAACACACACGTCAATTATTACCATTTATTTTCAATTACACCAGTGTGTGTGTCTGTCACTTACAGTTTTACTGTCATACTTTTTGATTGAACGACAGTTTAGTTTATTTTACTACAATGACAGCGTTTGATGAGGAGAAAACATCAGAATATAGGGCGAACAAATTAACAAGCTAGCTGAATAAGTGTATTGTTGCTGTCGCTTGGTGTGTCCTGAACACAAGCCGAATTTCATACAGGCTCTTAAAAGGTCCTAGACCGCCTTGTGACAAACATTTGTCTTCCTCTGTAAACTGCCGGTTTATTGAACTGAATTTGGTTTACCACAGTTTCGGGGGCTAGCCACTCAAGTTCTAGCTAGCTATGTAAACAACCACTGTAGATGTTCATCAATTGTTAGCCAGGAATAAAGCTGAAGTAGTTAGACTGTTCTGCGTTCATTAAAAAAAGATAGATATGGAAACTATTGACTTACCTGTATGCTAGCACATGAATGACAAGTGAATGTTTATTACATTGCTTCGCCGCAGTTATCTTCTTCTTCTTCTCTCAGTTTACCGGCGGATCTCAAACAACTTTAAGGTCCATATCGCCACCTACTGTAAAAGAGTGTGTAACATCATGTCATTTTACCCTATATCTCTTAAATTCTGCCCACTAACCTTGTGTTACTTAAAAAAGTAAACAGTGCCTTGCTGGTGACTCTGTCCCTCTCCTTCAGTTCCCAGTATCCCCATCAGATCCCACTCCCGTCCCCCACGCGCTATTTTTTTCCTAGGATGGCAAAGTCACGACCCTCGCTACTCTGCCTCTGATTGGCTTACGCTGATATTCTTACCCTAACTCTAACCAATCTCGCTCCTCATGTCATTGCCAACGGAGGCAACGAGTACTAGCCAATCAGAGGCAGAGTAGGGCGGGTCATGACTTCGCCATCCTAGGAAAAAAAATGAGAAGGGTCTATCTGCAGTCTTCCAGACCTACACAACACACCCACTTTACTACACGAGCCCCCCCCCCCCCCCGCCATATATCACCCTAACGGCATGCTACATGCCACACCCGCTGACCCCTGACCTTTCACCTTAACCATCTCACTGCTCATGCTTGAAGCTAACCGGGTGTGGGTGTGTCATATAGATACCATGGAGATGCTGAGAGTCTGCAGATAGACCTACTTGAAAAAAATTGGCGTCCTGCACTGCAGTGATCTGCTGACGTCATTATTAGAGACATTCATGAAACGACGCAGACCTCAAATGTTATTAGTTCATAGTCTTGTCAGGATAATAATTCATTATTTTGACTAAATAATATGTTATCAGATATAAGTTATTTTTGCGCTTGTCCAAAAAAAACTGATATTTGTCATTTATGCTTGTCTGATTGTGAAAATAATGATACTAGATATTTATATTATTTATATCATATTTATATTATATTTTAAAACATGTATGGCGCATTCATATGAATTCATACTGTTAAATTAATATGACTGTTTTTTTTTTTTAAACCCTGGTTACTATTTTTAAGATAGTGTGTCGATGAGACTTATATTTGTAGTAAACCCTCACCGGAAGTCAGCTGTCATTGTGGGCATGGTGGTCATTTAAAGATGGCGGAGTGCTTGGCTGCACGTTTGGCAGCTCAGGAGGAGCAAATCCGGCTCCTTGCCGGGGAAATCTCCTCTCTTCGGGATGGACTAAGCCGAGGTGGGCTGAACGCCGCCGGAGCTGCTGTGATCACCCCGGAGCTGGAGACCCTGAGGACGGAGAATGAGAAGCTGAAGTACCGGCTGCTGCACCTCCGCCGGGGTCTCCAGGCGGAGCTGCGGCTGGAGGAGGAGGCGCAGGGCGAGAGACAGCACCCAGCCAAGTGTGGCAGAGCTCCGGAGAACAACACCAGCAAACAGCAGCAGACACACAACCGAGCGGATAAAAAGGTAGTGGTGAACACTGTGCCAGGAGACGTGAGCCAGTCTGAATGGATACATGTGTAACATGATGCGGGAGTGAGGCGTAGCCGTGCAGCGGGCCAAATGACAAACGAATGTCCCCCATTTCCAGAAATAGCCGACCATGTTCACTGACATTAATAACAGGCTGATATTGTGACTAAGAGGGGATTGTTGTAAGTGTAAATAGAAGCCCTCTCTGGTTGTTACAGGTGACAGCCCCAGTGACCAAACCAGGTGACAGGAACAAGGAGAAGAAGCAGGATAAGGGACATGGAGCTGGAGGTGTGAAAGAGGTGATTATTAAAAGCAGCACAGGACACTGAATTAAACTCCTCCACTGTTCACACATTCTTCCAACAGGAACTTCACCTCCTCACGTTTCAGTTTCTCACAAATAATGCTAAATAAATTCTTGACTTTCACGGAACTTGGGAATAGAAATGTTAATGTCATGACGGTTAGTGTGACATTAAGACTGGTGATGCTTGAATTTCCACAAATGAATTTGGCATCATATCGGACATTTCTTGACTTAGATTGCTTGTTTGTTTTCCTGTGTAGCTGAAGCCTTTGCCTGGATACATCACAGAGCGCCTCAGCCTCTATGATGAGCTGAAGAGGGAGAATGATGCCCTCCTGGCCAAGAAAGCTGCAAACAGCAAGCCCATTACGGTGGAACTGCCAGATGGACGTAAGGTGATGGGCAAGGCTTGGGTCACCACCCCATACCAACTGGCCTGTGACATCAGGTTAGTCACCTGCACGGGAAAATGGTGTTAACATGGTGTAAGTTATGCTGATAAATCTAAAACACTTACACAGGTTTTGGAGTACTAGGTAATTCCCCAATATTGTTTCTAATGTTTGTGTTTCATTATAATGAATAACATCACACTATCCATCTGGTGCTTGATCTTTCAGCCAGGGCCTGGCTGACAATGCAGTGATTTCTCGGGTCAATGGGGAGCTCTGGGACTTGGACAGACCTCTCGAGCAGGACTGCTCTCTTGAGATCTTGCGCTTCGACAATGAGGACGCTCAGGCTGTGAGTACACACGACTATCAATTATTTAATAATGAAATAGTCAAAACCACTTTTCTACCGCAATTCTCATGTTGCTAGTGGCTACAAAGATGCATAGTGGTCCCCCTCGCTCCACACTATACTATACTACTAATACTAATACTATACACTTCTATAAAGAATCAATAATAAAAATGTTGAAGCCACAGCAACCCAACAACCAACGTCCTTTAAGCAAAGCTGCTCTTTCATCTGTATATTTTTGGGGTTTTTTATTTAATACATCTTCATCTTATATCATCCTAGGTGTACTGGCACTCCAGTGCTCACATCTTGGGGGAGGCAATGGAGCGCTTTTATGGAGGTTGTTTATGTTATGGACCCCCCATAGAGAATGGCTTCTACTATGACATGTTCCTGGATGGACAAAAGTAAGCAAGTATTTTCACATTGCCAGCATCTTCTCGGTTTAGCTCAGCTTTCCAACTCTACGTGGATTTTTCTGCGATAGGTTATAACTATCAGAAATGGATTCTAAAAAGTCAGCAGATTTCATGAATTTGCTGAGGTTTATACACTCCAGTTTCAGTCATGTATCTCACTACCTTTTGAATTGGTTATTAATGGCTTTGCTATGTTGGGCCAAAAAAAGTGCTTACAACAGAAAGAAAACAGCCTTCTCCTTTTAAAACATACTATGTTGAAAAACAGGATCGTCATATCGAAACAGAACATGATTAAGTCATTGCAGAAACCTTATGACACGTGTCAGAGCAGCACTGACCATGATCATCTTTAATAAACTGAACACGTTTCTCTGTTTTCCAGGGGAGTGTCCAGCACTGAGTTTGGGGATCTGGAGACTTTGTGTAAGGGTGTGGTGAAGGAAAAACAGCCCTTTGAGAGGCTGGAGGTCAGCAAGGAGACACTGCTGAAAATGTTTAAGGTAAAAGAAAGACGACTCCATCCACTGTCAGCTTGGGATTCTTTGCTTGTCTCAAAAAATGAACCATGGCATATTAGTTGTCCAGTTGTTTTTAATGTTGGAGATGCGTACATCACAGGGCTAAAGTGTCCCACTACTGTTTCACAAGCTGTTTTCACTTAAAATGTCAGAAACAGGCATTGCCTATTTTTCTGGCCCTATTCTTATTAGCATTGTTTCATGCATGTAACCTAGCAAAAAACACAGTGAAATCTTTATATCAAGACAAAAAATTTTGAGCTACAGGTAATAACTAACCCAAGGTGTTTGTGCCTTCCAGTACAACAAATTCAAGTGCCGCATTCTGAATGAAAAAGTCACCACCCCCACTACTACAGTCTACAGGTTAGTTGGTTATATTGATGTAATTCTGTTTAATGACAAGAAATATCAACTGCATCTTTTGATTTTAAGACATTGTGTTCTTTTTTTTTATCTTTGTAAACTTAACTGTTGCATAACTTATTAATCTTGGTTAGATGCGGGCCCTTGATTGACCTGTGCAGAGGTCCCCATGTAAGACATACAGGCAAGATCAAAGCCATGAAGATCTATAAGGTATGTAGAATAGACACGCAGGGTCCAAGGTTAATCTGTCTAAAGCCCACAAGCCCCAAACCAATGTATGCTGTTCTTAGATGTGTTTTTCCTCAGATATTGTCATTTTGTCAACTTCTTAACAAGGAATTTTAGCATTTTAACCAGTTATCTCCCAAAGCTGTTTTCCCCGTTTACAGCTCTGGATTGTATTTATGATTGTGTAAAATGACTTAATAGTCTATATACTAATACTATATACTCTTCTACTTCTGTAATCAGAACTCTTCCACCTACTGGGAGGGGCGCTCCGACATGGAGACACTACAGAGGATCTATGGGATTTCCTTCCCAGACTCAAAGATGCTGAAGGAGTGGGAACGTTTTCAGGAGGAGGCCAAGAACAGAGACCATCGCAAGATTGGCAAAGTGAGTCACTGTAGGCAGTCATGTTCGAGCCCACCCAGCTAGCTTAAAAACTGGAAAGAGAAGCCCAGTACCAAGTGAATTTTGATTCATAATTGTATAATGTGATGGCTGACTCATCTCCTTTGAGGTTCTTGTAAGAGTTTTTCCTCGTGAGAGTCTAGGTTTGTGGTTTTATACATGTGGTGAACCCTGAAATGAGCCTGGATCAAGAGTCTCCAGGCAAATGTGAACTGCAAAATTTTAAAACAGCAGGCAGTTTTCTATTATCAAACATGCTTTTAACCATAAAAAAGTATAAACACCCTTTACTGAACATACCTTCATATTCTTGATCATCATGTTAAACTCAGACACGTTCACCAGCTGCAGATCATTTCACAATTTCACCCAGTGAGTATTTTTTGTTGCAGCTTTGGACAGGGAAACCATGGTTGTTTTGTACTCAGTCATCTGTTGTTGCTTTATACCAGCTGAGGGCACTGTGTTTCTTCTTATTGGCACATTTGGGACGACTGTGAGTCATCTGAGCACCGCAGCTAGTTTCCCAGCATGGGAGACGCAGACGGCAGCACCTCACTCCACACTGATTACAACACAGTTCTATATTACATGCAAGTGTCAAGATATTGCTGTCTTCAACAGAAATAACAGAGTGAGGTGACAAAAGTGGCATGTTGTCTTAAAGATGGTGCTCTGTGGTGGGATCCTAAGCCGGCCCCTCTCATTTACACAGTGCTTCACGAAAGCATATTTTCAAAACCTCTAGATGCAGACCAGTGACATGTGGATACAGAATATATAAACACTGGTGTGTGTATAGAAAACCTCTAATCCCGTACTTTAAGTCAGTGAATAAAGCATTAGGAAGACATTTCAGCTACAAAGCCTCATTCTCAAATCAGAAGGACAACTGACAAAACTTTGTCATTTATAGTATCTGTATCATCATGTACCACTTCATCTTCACTGCCTTTTTGTCTCTGTCTCTAAAGATGAGGATGTGCTATAGACTTGTTGTTCTTAAATTAAGACTGTTCTTAAATTACTATACCGTTAAAGGCTGCTACAGAAATCATAGATTATTCGTCCTGTATTTTAGGTTTTTTGGGGGAAAGATTTATTTTCACATTCTTGTGAGGAAACACTTTGTCCTGCTTTCCAGCTACAAGGGCACACCAAACCTGTCTCTCTTTTTTTTTTTTTTTCCCCCACTCGGAGTCCACTGAACTTTTTTTTTTTTGGTCACTGACAGACAGGTCTGCTGTGTGATAATTGGATACTTCCCTGCTGTGTATGGAGGAGTTTTGTGCTCGGGGTACCTGCAGATAATAAGGATATGTGAAGTCATTAAAACGTTGTTGCTCTGCTTCACAGGATCAGGAGCTGTTCTTCTTCCATGATCTGAGCCCTGGCAGTTGTTTCTTCATGCCACGGGGAGCCTACATCTACAACACCCTCACTGAGTTCATCAGGGTAGGAGTTGTTTCAGTTGTTTTTAGGGGTCGGTGTCTGTACACTTGCCCAGTGCATTCAAGAAGGAAAAATAAATTGTGGTTTAGGCTTCTGCAGGATGTGGTCGGCACAAGCTGCAGAAACCTTTGGCCGCCACCTTCTTTTAGAGGCCCTGTTAAGATTTTTTAACATCAACCTGAAGTCATTGTGTTTGCATTTTGGTTTATTTTCATCCTTGCATAGCCTAAATGACCAAATGCAGTTCATGAATAAGATCTGTTTTCACATTCTTATGAGGAAACAGTTTGTCAGTTAAAAGATGAGGCCTTTTTAATAATGAATTATTTTGCTATCACAGTAAGTTTGACTGTTTCGTTGTCATTTTGAAATTATTATTTGTCATAACCAGAGAGAAAATGTATGTTATGATCACTAAACTCATCACTGATCACTAAACACAAATGTATCGAACTTGGAACAAGATCCAAAAGCAGAACTTTTCATCAGCTTCTGTTTGCGGTTTAAAAATGAACAGCCGCACAGATGCTGAAACACGAATGTTTAAAACCGCTTTCAACCTATGTCAGTGTTTCCATTTTAGGCTATATTTTACATTTCCAGTGTACTTGTCGTGATTGCTGGCTCATTGACATGCTGAGCACCAACTGTTTGCAGAACATTCAATCATCAAGGAGCTCAAAGATAAACTGTGAGTGTAACAGTGACCTGAATAGTTTAGTTCTGCTCCATCAGTTTAAGTTCTGCTTGGAGCCTCAGAACAGCCTTGTCTGCTGATGTCCTGAACCTTAGACATAACTTTATTGCACAAACTGAACATTAAAAAGTCAGAAGTGTCCAAAAAGTGCCCAAAAATGTCAAGATTTACAGATTGTAGTCCTAATGTCATATAAATGTCATTTGTCCAATTGGCCTCATGGAACGATCATTTGAAAGCGGTCTCTTGGTTTAAAGATGAACTCCATGTGTTTGGGAAGGCACCAAATTTCTACATCTGGTAATTAGGTTGAGTCCCGGCTAGAGAAGTTCTCAGTTAAGAGAAATCTGCAGTCTTCTCCAGAGTGAAGCAAACTTTAGATATCAGAGTAACTTGAACTCCTTTGCCAATTTCAGTGACTGTACAGGAACTTGCCCCTGAGACGTATTTCCATGTTAACAACTTGAAGAGTTCCACAGCACCCACTAACACACTGGACCAAGCCAAGAAGGCCTCACATATATTGCACATAAATGGTGCAAGATCATTATCACGTCTCTTCAGTCTGTTATCACTGTGCTAAAAAAAAAAAAGAAATAAATAAACTTGATTTTTGCAGTAAATTGAGTCAGTTGTCACTCAGCACATGACATTCAGGTTTTGTAGCCTCATTTTCTGCTAAACTGCTAGTCAGGAAAAGCTGAGCATGCATGATCTGTTTCAGCTCCTTCCTGTTTCATATTCACAGTTGAAATCGGCCCAGTTACACCAGTCTCCTACTGTTGGCTGCTGAAAATCTCACCTGGACATTCAGAAGTCATATTTCAGCTCAGCTCAATAAAGTACCTGTGCAGTCCAGCTGCTGTGTTTAGTTTGTTTATGTGGTTTTCTTGTTGTTGCAGGATGAGTACTGGAGAAGAGGCTTCCAGGAAGTGGCCTCCCCCAACATCTATAACAGCAAACTGTGGGAGACATCTGGCCACTGGCAACACTACAGCGAAAACATGTTCTCCTTCCCTGTGGAGGATGACCTCTTTGCACTGAAGCCTATGAACTGCCCCGGGCACTGGTAAATTTAGAGTGGAAATATTTGAATTGTTTCCCAAATGCTGTAAATCAAATGTAGTCTTTTATGCCATGTTACTGTAATGTGTTTTTTTTTTTTTTTGCTCTCTGGTTGTTCTCTAGTTTGATGTTCAGCCACAGGCCTCGCTCATGGAGGGAGCTTCCTTTGAGGCTGGCAGATTTCGGGGTCCTCCACAGGAACGAGCTGTCAGGAACGCTGACTGGGCTGACCAGAGTGCGGCGTTTCCAGCAGGATGATGCTCATATTTTCTGCACGATGGACCAGGTGACCACATCAGTAATTTTCTGCATTTTTCTAGGGTTGCCATGCAAGTTTGACAGTAAAATGGAAAGTATTTTGTTTGACAAACAACTAGTGTATGTACATATTATGAGTCATTTCCTAAATTCTGAATCATCTTTTTTTTTTTCCCCTTCTACAGATCGAGTCAGAGATGAAGGGCTGTCTTGACTTCCTCCGCTGTGTTTACGATGTGTTCGGCTTCTCCTTCCAGCTTCACCTCTCCACTCGTCCAGAGAAGTACCTGGGTGACATCGCTGTGTGGAACCAAGCTGAGAAGGTAAAATGTATCAGGCATCATAGTTACAGTATAAGGTAGAAAATTAGCCCCAGCTGTCACTCAAATTTAGATAAATTTTCAGCGTAAGATCTGTCCTCCACCCATGAATCACTGTTTTTCTGGCGAAAGGCAGGGTCTTTTCCACACCTTACTTTTTAGCAAATAAATGCTCATGTTGACACTGACTTGGCACTGTGAATAAAAAAACCCTGGTTGCCTGCTGTGTGATCATAGTATCAGAGCTGTGAGTCATTGTGAATTTCCTTGAATCTGTAGGTGTGTTGTCAGTTGTCATCGGTTTGACTTGATCTCCATTATTTTGTCTCATTGTAAGTTGCATAATAGAAGTCCTTTGACTGGACTGTGTGTCCTGTATTTGATTGTGTACATCAGTATGACTTCAAGTCTCCAGAAAATCCCACTTTTGATGATTGGCCTGCTACACAGAAATTGCTTTTTGATGTATAGATTTACATTATATTTTAATCTATGCGTCATGTTTGACAGCAATTGGAGAACAGCCTGAATGAGTTTGGGGAGCCATGGAAACTCAACCCCGGAGACGGTGCTTTTTATGGACCCAAGGTCAGTACATTTCTGATATTTCCTGCCAAACATAAAATCAATTCATTTCTCTGTGGTCTGGAAAGTACTCCAACGCTTTCTGTGCCGTTGCAGATTGACATCAAGATCAAAGATGCAATTGGACGTTACCACCAGTGTGCAACCATTCAGCTGGACTTCCAGCTGCCGATCCGCTTCAACCTGACCTTTGTGGGGTGAGTCACCTAATCAAAACATTGACACATTGCTGAGTCTGTGTGCTTTAATGCACCAAGGATTATATATTAATCCTCTCTTGAATAAAACGTCTCAGTTTGCGCACTGTGTACCACGGAGACGTGTATTAAAAGAGGTGAAGAATTGTATGCAAATTTGAACTCAATGAGCAGGTGAGGGGTTGATTTATCATCTCACCAGGAGCTTCAATCTGTAAACCAGCACGGGAAAACAATGCACAGCCTATATAGCAATAGACAGCAGGAAGTATATGAGTTAATGGTATTCACAGTTTGTGCATTAGTCCAATCAGCCTGGTATTACATATGGAAAGGGAAGGGGATTGGTGTGTAGAGGCAGATGGTTTCAGCATCTTCCTGTACAGCCAGTAGGTAGATGTCAGTGATGTTAATGGTGAAACTTCGTAGTAAAGATAAATTGACCAATAGGCCAAGAATAAGTTTGGTTCACATGCATACTACTACTGACACATTTTACAGAAAAACCTAATATTCTTTATCACGTGATGTCTTACAGGAAGGACGGGGATGACAAAGCGCGGCCAGTAATCATCCATCGTGCTATCTTGGGCTCGGTTGAGAGGATGATTGCCATTCTCACAGAGAACTATGCAGGAAAATGGTGAAGTGCTTTCTGCTTGCTCTCGCTTTTGAGAGAGCCATTTAGAAAATGTTGCTTGTTACAAATGTTAAATAAAATCTTAAAGTCAAAAAAGCCTGCTGTAATGTTAGCACTATTTTAACCATGATGTCTCTCTGGAACACCACACCATAAAGATTTCAAGCACTAGTTCCTTTCAGTTCAGTAAGAAATATAGGTGGTAATGTTCCTAACTTTACACCACTATATCATTGTGAAGGTTGTTTCAATGTAGCCTGTCTGTCCTTCCACCAGGCCTCTGTGGCTCTCTCCGCGTCAGGTGATGTTAGTGCCTGTCAACCCCTCCTGTGAGGAATATGCCAAGAGGGTAAATCTTCAACTTCCCTAACTCAACAATCAAGTACAATCATATAAATGTAGACAGTAAATTGTGGCATTCAGAATCTTTGACTGCTCTTGAACCATATATTAATGAACAGTATTTCTGCCCATCAGGTTTGTAAGCAGTTTACTGAAGCTGGTATCATGGCGGACGCTGACCTGGACTCTAGCTGTCTTTTAAACAAAAAAATCCGCAACGCTCAGTTGGCCCAATATAACTTCATTCTCGGTAAGGACATGTACTGCCCTGCAGTGTATATAAACACTGACTGACCTCTGATTTAAGAGCATTTTCTGTTCATTTTTGCTCCTGACAAGGTTGTCTGCAATCTTTTCAAAAGTACATTTAATTTGTTACTGCCACAATATTCAAGGTCTATTTTATTCAGAATAGTATTGGTTTCTCCTTTTGTAATCACTGATTGAGCAATCCACTCATCTCAAGTGTTCTGTTTTTGATGACCATGAGGGAGAGGGTTATGGTTAGGATTACATAATGTTTTTTTATTATGCCTTTTAATGTAAAGATTGGTTTCCATTCATTTTTACTGTGGTATGAAACATCATGTCATCATATTTGCTTTTGGTTTTGTCAGATTTACACTAAATTTACATGAGAAGCGGTGTAGACTTTTCAGATCCATCTGCAGTTACAACTGCACATTGTGAAAAGCATTAAAACGTGTAAAACACAATGTCATGTTTTCAAAAATGATCAGTAGGAATGCGAATTATACTGTATGTGATTTGTAGTAAATGGAAAGAACTGTTTTGGTCCTTTTTAGCCGTGGTGTTGTCAGTAGACTCACCATCAGGATGTTGGTGAGTCAAAATAAACATTCCTTATTGGTTGAATATAAAGCAAATGGACCTCCAAGCTGGCTAACCACCCACAGTTGTTGAATTCAGTGGCACAAAGCGGGGAATGTGTTAGGGTAGCTGTGCGTATGTGTGTATGTGTGACTTTGCCCATGTCAAGCTGTTGTGTCTTCTCGTATCTTGGCAGTGGTTGGAGAGAAGGAGAAGATGACTAACAGCGTCAATGTGCGCACGAGGGACAACAAAGTCCACGGAGAACTGTCGGTGGCCGAGGTGCTGGCTCGCTTGACCCTGCTCAAACAGTCCCGCTGTCGGAACGCAGAGGAGGAGTTCTGATCAAGACAAAGAACAAACCGGACATTTGAATACCTCAGTCTTCTCTAAGAACTACCATCAGATGAGCAGGAAAGGGACAAATTACATATGTCACATAAAAGTGGTATGGGGAAAGTGAAGTACACAGGACAGAAGTCAGAAAGAGAAACTGGTGAACTGGTGGATAGATCTGTAAGTAAATGAATGGGGCTGCAACTTGCCCGCAAGGTTACATGTGCAGGATAACTGTGGTGCTTTCAGTAATTTAAGGGACAAACTTTTGTATGTGGTGTTGGTATCAAACCGGTCAAAGTTAATCAAATCTCTCTGAGGGGAAGTGACTTGGTAATTTGAGGAAACAATCTATCATTGTCAAAATGAAGGCTGTGTGAATTTAGCACTGACTTGTTTTACTAAGGTCTGTCTATGTAGGGAACAGTGAATGCCCAGTAATAAAATAAAACTGCTGAATGTGAGTGTTTTGTTTTTGCACTTAACAGAAGAGGCTGATGTTTTTACAAGAATTTGATGTCATACAGCCTTCCAGGAAATTTTCATGTTTTACTTATTCCAAATAAATATCATGATAATGAACAGATGCTTTTAGCCAGCAGTTTTCAGTGTAGTGCCTAGTTTATAGTTTACTGCAATGGGAATTTAACCTCCCAACAGTGGCAGATTGTTCTCCCTTGGTTCCTCTTTCCATATGTCCTCCATCAGGAGGACAGTGCTGCTGTCGCCTAAATTAATAGAGGATTCATAACCTCTTCAGAAATCCAAAATAAAATGACATTTTAAGGCTTAGTTAAAATATAACATAAAATAGAAAACGTGCAGTGGGCGTGGCAAGATGAGGACCAGGAAGTTCTGTTGCTTGTAATGCTGCATTCAATACCATAGGAAAGATGCCTCGACACATAAAATTCCCATTGGAAATTAACGTTACCGCTTTAATTTTGATGCCACCACAAATGCAGTTCCTACAAATATTGAAAATGGGAACATTTGTATTGATAATGGTCATTACAATAATGTTATCACTCTAAAGAATATTGTAGAGGTTATTATGTTGATGTTTATTGCAAGATTTAGTTTGCTTAGACTTAATCCAAGACGTATGTGAATGGTTGAGTGTAACAAGTGCATTATGATCTATTTGTGTCAGCTGAGTTCCTCCTGCGTGGCATCTTCACGCTATTAATAAGAGAAACTGATTCGCAAGTAAAGCTCCTCTTGCGTCAGACTACCGAAGGATCCCTAACACTTTTTTCTCCTACAGGACTTGAATGCAGCTTCGTCTCGCTCTGCAGCAACAATGGCTACTATCTGTCAGATATGGAGACCAGACCGAGGACGGTGCTTCAAAACCTACGGAATTGTTCTCGTATTGTTTATGGACCTGGTCTTACAGTGTGTCAACGGTATGTTACAGACTTACACCACCTTGGCTTGTGTGTATGGCCAGCTTACATTTGTACTAATTGTCGTTATCGTACCAACGTCAGCCAGCTTCCTCTCCTTGAGTTAGCATCAACTGGCTAGCAAGCTAGCTCACGGCTAGCAATGAAAACGTGAAGCAGTGGGTTGTACTGATTGAACAGATGTTTGTCAAATACAACAGGCATCTATGAGCATTTGAATAGTATTTTACTGACTGTGTTGATATTCCGCAAGCCCTGGATAACAGTTACAATTAGTTAGTTACAGGTATGTTACGTCTTTGGCTGGTGTGCAGAGGGCGTCACGTCGACATTAATCATATTTTTTGATGTAACGTTAGTTAAAAGACTTAGCGTTTTAGAGACACTGATAATTTGTCATTATGTTTGACTCTCCAAGCAGAGAGTAACGCCTTGTTGCCAGCTAACACCTCGCTGTACTGTAGGTTAAAGTTATTGTAAAGCAGACATGTTTGGAGGTTTGTAAAACACACGTCTCTGTGTTACTAACTTAAAGCGCCTGAACTATACATTAATAAACGACTAATCTATATTTAACTATACGTTTGGCTTGTCATTCTCTGGTAACAATGACTACAACAAATGCTAGCGCTGCCCAATGCTGCAATCATCACAATATGTTTTGTATATAGTAAGTTTGTTAACCACAGTCATAGCAGATTTGGACTCAGGTCTTCTATCGTCTTTATGGTCTTTTGCTTGTTAGGATACCTGAGCTCTCCTCATATTGGCCAGGAGCTCCCCTACGCCAGAGATGCCCAGCATGGCCCTGTCATCACCAGCCCAGTGGTCCCTGCTGCAGCCTCAGGTAAACACTCAACCATATCCATAATACATAATACACAGGTACACTGGGTATTTGTAATGTAATATTTGTATTTCTAAAACTTAATTTGTCTATGTCACAACATAGAAATAAGAATAGAGGCACAACAGCTAGTCTTGAAAGGATTGGTCAACATTCAAATGCTTTTTCTATGTTTTTATTTTATGTTTTCAACTGAAAGGGTAAATTTGACTTTTTCTCCCTCTGTCACATCAAAGAGAATATTGCTCTTGTGTTTTCTAGCCTTCCACACGACAGTAGGAAGCCTTAATGGAACAATCAGGAGCACATGGCCGTCCTCAAGGACTCTCTTGATGGCCTTTTTGTTGAGGGCAGAGTGCTAGTCATTTACCTCCAAAAGCCTTATTTTCCCAATTTGGAAAGAGACTCAAAGGGACTTAGTCACGAGCCTGCTTCTCCCACTGTTGCAACACCCATTAATGATCCCATAAATAAATTCAAATATCAAACTTGTGCATTGATTACTCCAGTTAGACATAGAACTCATGTTTGCTGTTTTTCAGCCTCTCCTGCAGATGAAAAGAACGACACTTCCAACTGTCCTAGTGGGGGGTTGTGCAGTCGCTTGCCAGCTAATTGCATTCAATGCACTTACCATCACAACTGCACATATGGGAAACCAGCTTCCTTCACCTGTAAACCCAACAAAGGAGTTCACTGTATAGTGAGTAGCAGTTTATGTTGTGATATCTGTACCATTTCTATCTCATTGGTTAAAAAGAGAAATGTAACATGGCACATGTGGTCCTATTGTGCTTGTAGCATGTCAGCTGTGACACAAGAAGTTGTCTAAATATTTCTTGACTAAAGTCACCAAGACAAATTGTTGTGCATGTTGGTAGAATTAGAGATTGTAATAAAAAGCACAAGAGCTTTTTATTACAAGTTCTAAAACTTGTTTTGTTGTGATGACATGATGTTTTTTTGTGTTTGCAGGGAGAGTCAGGACAGCAGCAAACCAACTTCTCTCTCTCCATCATATGTCAGTTCTGCTGGCAGCTGGATCCTTCCCAGTACGACTGCTTAATCTCTACCAACTGTATGACAGTGTCCTGCCCACGCAAGCGATACAACACCACCTGTGAAGTGTTAGGTCATGTACATTGTTTAGGTATGAAAAATGATCTGCTTTAAAGCCTGCTTGGTGTCTTTAGAGTAGAGATGACTCTTGAGATAGTCATCAGTGAAGTAAGTGTTTGTGTAGTGTCTGAGGGAAATACGGGTTTTACAGATTTTCTTGTTCAGTCTAAGTTTACAAACTGAACTTTTTGTCTTAAACAGATCATTTGTGGTTTCTCTAAAGATTCCTATGCAGGGTTACACAGTCTTTTTGGTGAGAAATAATGTGAGAATTTCCAGTTTTTCAAAGCAAAATGCAGATCATCTATGGGAAAGGAAATAGTAGAAAATCAGGTGTTTTGCTGATTCACATCTACAGTAACTGCATATGTAGTTGTAAAATCACTGCCATTTTTAATGTTGTGGTATCTCAATAGTATATTTTAAAGTGATTGTGGCCCATGCGGTTTTAAGTCCTCATCCTCAGGACTCATAGGACTTTTAGCTTTATGTTGTACCAATAAAATAAATAAGTATAGTTAAAAATCAATATAACTATATCATATTTATCCAAGTGGCAACCTCCAGGGCTGAAAAATGAAGCCAATGCGGAAGTGCCAAAAACTGCAGTTCCTCAAATGTCCACTTGAGGCTGGTTCCAAAAGCGAGTCACTCCTCATAGACCCCCATGTTAAAATATAAAGAAATAAACATGTTTACAGCCTGGCACAAAAAAAGGTTTTGGCCTCTATAGCTAATTTCCCTGTTCATGACAACTATACGGTTGTATTTTTTGTGTGACTCACCCATTTAAATTTTATTAAGCCGTAAAGTTATGCATAATTAAGGTGGCTTGTATCAGCAACCAGGCTTAATTCGGCCCATCTCAGCTCCACCTCTTTGCCCATTTTGGATTAGCCGGGAGTTAGGTGGAGTCAGGCACTGCCAAGATGGCCGCCCACTTTGAGCTTCAAAACCGCTCTTCAGAAACCAATGGGTGATGTCACGGTGGTTGTGTCCATATTTTTTTACAATCTATGAATTTATCACACTTAACATCTTAACTGTCTAAATGAGAGCAGTATTTGTACCTCCAGAATTGTGTTTTCATAATGGGTTTACCAACATCTGACCAATCAACCAATCACTGCGGACTTAGTAAATAAGGTCATTCATGACAAACAAGGCTAGTCACACGCTTTGTGCATCTTCTCACTTTTTTCTTTTTTAAATAAAAGTTGCTCTCGACAGCTTAGTGAATATGTTTTAGGAATCTGTACCATTTGGAAAAGACCTGGTTTGAAAATGCTGAGTGCATATGACCTATGATCTCCTCAGATAGATCATCACACAGTCAAGAGCCAGACTGAAAACCAAAAACACAATATTTTACAAAATGAAACACTTTTTGTTGATATGTCGTCAAATTGTTATTTTTTTTAGAAATGTTTTTATATTGCCAATGTGTCAAAGAAAATGTTTTCAATTATGCTAGTTTGTTTTTCTGAAATTTGATTGTGGCTTTAGTTTTGTTCATTTGTTTGGGAAATGTCGTGAACATCAGGGCCACTGTACTGTGTCCACTAAATGTCTTTTTCCTTCTGCAGGTAGCAGACAATTTCGGAAACGTTTATTTTGCAACTGGACTGGAGGATACAAATGGTCAACCGCACTAGCACTCAGGTAAGCCTGCGAGTTATGACTGGCTTTGATGCTGTAAACAGTCTTAAAAAGTCATTGTTGAATCAGGACGTGTGCTCTAAAAGCATCTCTGATTTTCTCTTTTTTTCTCTCATCTCTTTCTGTAGCATTACACTTGGTGGTTTTGGGGCAGATCGATTTTATCTGGGCCAGTGGAGAGAGGGTCTGGGCAAGCTGTTCAGTTTTGGAGGACTGGGCATTTGGACTTTGATAGATGTTCTTCTAATAGGGGTTGGTTATGTGGGACCTGCTGACGGTTCACTCTACATCTGAAACAAAGCTCTGGAGACATGGCTGGATGGTTTGTGCCCTGTTCCGCTTCACTCTTGAAGACTGAAGATCTGCGATGCTGTGTTCTTAGCACGTTTGCCCGTCCAAGCTTGCTGTGCAACACCCCATCCCATCTGCTAGGCAGGAAGTGTTTTCCTCATCACACCAAGGATGACTCTACCCACACAACCATCAAATCAATCCCAATCATTCTGCGTCTGTCTTCTGTTGAGATTCTGCAGATGGAGCTGTGCAGGGGGATGAGAAGCCAGTAATTATGTCTATCTGATCGGTTTGACTTAATTGATGGCTAGGCTGTGTCATGCTGATATATAGATATGTTTGGTTTCCTGTGGAGCTGTGCTTTCACAGACATCCTGTCACCTTGGAGCCATGTGTTGCCCTTCCCTTATGGCAAGGTAAATGCATCAGTAGGGGTCAAATGGTAACCATGGCTACAGAGCTTTTATGGTAACACCAGTTGACAAAATGAAAGGTAATATTTATGTGCTGAAAGAAAGCATGAATATGCAGAAGGAAAATACTGTATATGTTCACGTGTTTTAACAGGCAGCCGATAGTTGTACCTGTAGATGAATACAACAGTTACTTTGCATGTACTATGTTTTTCTTACATTGAGTAAGCAGCACAGGCTACAACTGTAAGAACATTGCCCCAAGGGCAAGATATAATAATACCCTGGCCTTTCAAAAGCTCATATCAAATGTTGACAAGTTTGAGTTCATTGTTAAAGTTCATATGGTTTATAAATAAATGCACTAGACACACTATAGGTTCAAACAGCAACTGGAACTGGTAAAGAAGCAGAAACGAGCACAGGTGCAAGAACTATAATTGCTCCCATCACTTACTGCAACCTTTAGATAACAATCTCTGTGTGTTTGTACATATTGTGACACAAATATGTTGCACTAGCAAACCGCAGTCAGTTTTGGTCATGTTGGAGATATTGGAGATATCCAGTGCATTCAAATGGTATTTTTCCCCAAATACATATCATTCTTCACATTGCAAAAAAATGCTATCTGTGTACTAACACTGTAGGATCTTTTCTTGAGACTGTGTGGCATAAATTGGTTCACCTCTCAGTTAATGTAAATTCTGTTTTTGATGCCAGGTCATTTTTTTCTGTTGGAACACTGTAAATGACATTTTTTTTAAAGTAATGTAAATAAAATTGTGAAATATTACATGTTTATCTAATTGTGTTTCTAGTAGTAACAAACTGTCAGTCAATATATGAGAACTATGGCTAATGTTTTCATTTACTATGGTGGATCACACTGCTCCTGCACACAATGTAGTCAGGTTTTACAGAAAAACCAGTGAATTTTGATGGCAAAAGAAAAGCTAACTGTAGAGTATAAACACAAATATACTGAAAGATGCCTTTCTGGTGTTCATTTTCATCAAGCAAGTAATCTGGATCATTAGTTGACTGTTCCAACAATATTCCTGGATAAAATTTTCACTTTTCCCCTCACCAGCGAGGTCAGAGGGCCACATCATTCAGGATATTGAATTTGAGCAGAACAGATGCTTTGATTGAAGGGGTTATGAGCATGGTTCTTCTGGTCGAACACTGTTCTCCCTGCAGCCTCTGATAGGAATTCAGAGCTCTAATATTAGCTGAGGTCATTTTCACAAATGTCTGTGCTTTTTCTCACATTAAACACTGTGAGTGGTGCCACAAGCCTATGTAACCCACAGGCGTGTGACAGGAGAGGGTCAGGAAGGTAACATAGTGGCTGAGGAATACTCCCTTCTTAAACTATGACTGTCTAGAGCCTTTGAGCAAGGCAGTGGTGAAACATGTTCAGCAGAGATTGGTAGGGTTATAAGGTATAGTCATTTCAGTAAATCAGTTATGCTTAAGTTTTTACAATAGCACTATTTAATTCCACAATTCATGTTGATGTCTCTGTGCTCATGTTACATAATGAGAGGGCAAAAAAAAGAAAAGCACAGAGGAAAAAAATAATTTCCTTTTTAGTAAGTTTGTGGGTTTTGTGTCGACTTTTCCGATTGGCTGCTTTGCTCAGTCTGTTGTAAATTTACTCCACCCTCATTCTAGTTCCTCAAATTTGACACCAGTGGCTCACAGCCTATACTCCCTCTCACTCCCTCCCACAGACTGATGCAAGTATTAGTCATATACTCTGAGTTGAGGAAGAGACATGAAATGCTCACCTACATTTATAGGGACACAAATTAGTATTTTATGTTATGATGAAATATCAATGAAAGGCTTTGTAATCCTGCATCCACAATATATTCCCTAGGATTGTTGCCACCGATTGCCCCAGAGTGACTTCAGTTTGTCTGACTCAAAATATGTGGTCATGTGCAGGCATGTATGAGTTTACATGTATTTGTGACCTTATGTAAGCTGTCAGTGTGTATAACATGTAATGCATACTGAATAAGTATATGTATGTCTGTGCATATATGTGTATGTAAGTATGTGCATTTTAAATTGAGTATGATGAATAAGATGATGGTTGAAATATATGGCAGAACATAATGCTATGTGCACAATGACGTGACAAACTCTACAATACTGAGCACACACACACTTACTAATTATGTCTGGGAAAAGTCTCAAATAAACAACTAAATGACTGCACTGAATAACTTTTTATTCATACATCAATGGATACTGCCCAATTACAAATAATGGCCAGAGTGGTATTTGGTTTATTATTTCTCTTTATGATATTCCCCTTTGCTGTGAGCATGAAACCATTCTTAATGGTAATTATATAGAACTTTCATCTTATGAGAGTAATAGTTTAATTTTGTGGTACTTATCCCAAACAGTAATTATTCACATGGTTAGAACGAACAGTCATTGGCAGTAGAGCCTAAATATTGTCTGTCAAAGACAGACTGTATCACGACTTCCTAATTTTGAATTGCTAATCATGCAAAGAGGAGAACAAAAGTTTATTCATCCCTCTCTTACGCAATCCCACTTAGTCCCATCGAAGCTCTGAATTTTGAAGCATGGGTTCTGACCTTCTCTATACCTAGCAGACTGTGTCCTCACATTATGCTCACTCCTACAAGAGATAGCATCTCTAATAAAAAGTGGATAAACAGAATGCTGTATCCACATGAATTCAAAAGTCTAATAACTACAAACCCACTGTTTGCTCCTTTTCTCTCACACTTTGCTAAGGAGCATTTGGAACCACCTGGGGGCATGGCACCAATTACAGCGCCTATAAAAATGCACCTCCACCCTTGGACATTTCGTATTGTAACAACACTGAATCACAGTGGTGTAATTAGCTTTGACACTAATCAACAGAGAGGAAAATTTAACAGAAAAATAAAAGCAAATCCTTACAATAGCATCTAAATTAAGAACAATAAATAAATGATTGCACACCCCCTTTGCTATGACATACAAATTATCAGCAGTGCTGCCTTTTGTTTTTTAAAAAGCATGTGATTAGCGGAATAGAGATCACCTGTGTCTAATCAGGGAATGACAAGTGTTTTCAACATATTTGAGAGATCCCACAGCTGGGTAGTCATTTTCATGGCAAAAAAGAGAGGAACATTCCAGACAAATTTGAAACAAAGCTAACAGATCCACCAATAGGGAATGGTACCAGAACACTTCCAATACTGAAAATCATTCAAAAAATATATCCCCAATAAAAGTGTTTTTGTGAGAGCATTAGTGAAGGAGCCACAGGAGAGGACAATATGAAGGAGCTGCAGGGTTCCATGGCTGAGACGGGATACACTGAATACAACAGCTGCTGCTCCTCCGGCTGCACCTTTATGGCTGTCACTGGCTGACATCTAGGCTAGAAGACATGTAGACTAACACAAATGGAGGAAAGTTATACGATCTGGTGAGACATCAAACGCACTAAATCCTATGTGTGATTTAAGTCAAACACTGCACATCAGCAGAAACACACCATCTCCAGCATGTAGCCTGATAATGATTGCAGCATCGTGCTGTGGGGATGCTCCTGTGCAGCAGGTCCTGGAAGGTTTGTGAAAGAAGAGGTTAACATAAATGTAGCAAAATAGAGACAGGAAAACCTGCTTCAGTCTGCCAGAGAACTGTGGGAGATGATTTATTTTCCAGCAGGACAACAAACCCCAAACAAAAAGCCAAAGCTATGCAGGAATGTACTGTATTCAAAACAACAATGACACTGTACAGTGGCCAATTCTGAATCCAAACCTCAATCTAATCATGAATTTGTGGCGAGACGTGAAAGAATTGCTGTTCAGTCACAGTCGCCATGGAACTAGACAGAGACTGAGCAAAGAAAGGGAAAGTCCAGATGCACAAACCTGATACAGATGCATCCACAGGCTCAGGCTCAGGCTGTCAAGATGCCTCTGCTACATACTGACTTGTGTGGGTGAATACTAATGCAACCACTTATATTGCATTTAGATTGCATCAGTTTGCAGCAGTTTTTAAATTTTGACGTTACACTTGTCCTGTTGATGTGTATCCAAAACTTACACCCACTAAATTTAACATTGTAAAACTAAAACATGAAAAAGTCCAATAGGAGTGATACCATTTCTGGATATTACATACTAAAGATACAGGGAGCTTGAATAAATCACCTTTGTGACTGGTCTGTTCTTCCATTTTGTCAGGTTTCTGTTCCTCATTGAAGGCTGATATAGCTTATAATCCATTAATTCTCTTTTCATCCTCCCATCTGTGCAGTCCATTTTAACACACACCAGTGTGCCAAATCTGCTTTCCAAGTCTGGAATCATTTCTACAGTCTCGGCACAGCAGCAATATGTCACTTTAAATATTGAAATGAAGAATAAGCTTGGGTCATTGTCGTTTCAGACCATCATGACCACCTCAAAATGTGTCACAAACAAAAGAAAAGTCAGGCCAATTGCAATTTTAGTGATTTATTTGTACAATAGGAATCGCACTGTACAAATACCCCAGCTCAAATGTAAAGGCAAGAATATAAGACCTGCCTGACCTGAACATCCCTCAAACCTCACTGAGCTTAGACTGATGGAAACATATTACAAGGAAAAATAAAAATAAAGCTAAAAAAATAAATAAAGCAGCTACCTGCTGAACAAATAAACATTTACAAGGCTAGAAGAGACCTTTCCCAACTAAGTGCCAAAGCATACTGAAAATATTGAAATTAAAAAAGTAAAAATAAAACAAAATCATGTCAAAGTTCAACTGTCCAACCTTTATGGCAGTGGAGCGAGTATGGCCTCAGTTTAAATAGCATGTAAAAATGGAACTCACAGTAGACAAATGCAGAAAAAAGGCATATGGTGATATCTCTATCAAGTCCATGTGCCTATGCCACATACACCACTTACACATTTACACAGCATCCACAGACAATGTTAGCTTTTACACATACGTCAAGACAGGACACTTTTCAATAAAAAAAAAAAAAGATAAGAAAAAAAGAAAGAAAGTGAAATTCCTTCTCCAACCTGCCCCATGTAGAACAAGTTTAGACAGCAATGGAGGTGAAATGGTCCATTCTAAATGGCGTATGAAGTTTTCTCTCAAACCAATATCAATTTACATTCACTCAAATTTCCATTAGTAAATCCCTAATGTTACCATGTCAACTCAAAACGTCGTATAAAAATATAACAAAGACTGAAAACTGATGCACTCAACAAAAATATATCTACACAGTCTCAAATGTGGGGTGGGGGCTGAGCGACGCGGCCAAGAACAGCTCAAATTTCCAACATCATTTTATATCTGGGGGATAAGGAATGCATAAGGATCCTCCACATATCAAGTCTGAGTGGCCGCAGTCTTCCCCCTCTCACCAACAGTGACACAGTGAAAGCCACGGGTTCCATCAGGACCCCTTGGCAGCCTCATTACACCTGGTGGCAGGCCATCGGCGTTCTGGATCTTTCTTCCCAGCATCGGACTGCCAACTGGACTGCTCTCCTGGGACGCCACCTGCTTGCGCCGCTGAACCCATGGGCTCCCTGAAGGGGTAAGGCTACTGTCCGAGGAGTAGTCTGCCCAGCGACGCCCAGGCTCAGGGCTCAGTCTGCCCTCGATGACTAAAGGAGATTTGTGGGAATGAGGAGATTTGCGCTGAGGACAGGGGCTGGCTCGAGGACTTGACCAGGGACTGTTACGTGGGGACATTCCAGGACTCAGGTGATTGTTCTGGAAGCTGATGCCTGCAGTGGTGGGGCTGAGCTTGTTGCAGGACTGGGACTTTCTGGCCAGTCTGGGTGACGTGGGATTGCTCTCCGTCTCTGAGGAGCTGCAGGCCGAGTCGTCCCCGTGGTACTGAAGCTCTCGTACTCTGCTGTTGAGCGAGCGACTTTTGCGCATCCCTCCCTCCTCGCGCGGCCGTTCTTTGGGTACCTTCTTCTTGGGCGGCTTAGTGCCAATCAGGACAACTTTCAACCCCAGCGAACTGGCCCCTCCGTCCTCATTCCCCACAGCTTCATTGGCTTTAACAGCGGCCTCCACCTCCTCAAACTCCACAATGGCACATTCCTCCGTGCCTAGCTGGGTGTAGCGGCCGCTCAGCCTCTTCAGGTCAGCCGGCAGGTCCTTCCCGGGCTTCAGGACTCTGACAGAAGCGATGGCGCCGTATGTACCAAACGCTTTCAGCAACAGCTTCATCAGCTGCTCCTGCTGAGTGGCTCCTCCCTCGCTGCCTCCATTATCCTTAGTGCCTCCTGTGAGAGCAGCCAGTTCTGGCCACCTGTGCAAATCACTTAAGAGCAGCATGCGACTAGGCAATGACTCACTGGCAAAGACCGGCACTGCGGACTTGCGTCGCACCTTCCGCCCCTCATCATTCAGCTCAAGTATCTTCGAGTGTCTCAGGGCATAAGCAGTTGTTCTCCAGTCACGAGTCAAGTGCTTCACCTGCAAAGAGACAATGCTTGTGTTACATGGGTGGGACGCTGAGTGGTTTAAGAGGGCCATCTCATAAACACTAGGTCACTAATTTGATACCTGTGGCAACTTCTCTTTGTGAGTTTGAAGCATCAGCTAGCAAAAAACATTAATTTAAGTCCATCAGCAGGATCAGTCAGTAGTGTGTACTGCCTTCCTTTTAGTCGTACTTCCTCAATCAATAACTACTGATGGCATTATAACCGATTCAACAGAACCAAACATCCTGGCTTCATGGTATTATGAATTCATCACTGTATAATTTGCCCATGTTTAAAATGAGTCACCTCATTTTTGAATCCTTGTTTATTATAAAAATGAGTGTGTGTGGACAATCTGATCACTTGTGGCATAAACCGTAAAAAAACCAACAAAAAAAACCAAAACAACAACAAATCTGCATGCATGAGCCTAAAGTAGCACCAGCTGTTGTGAATGAATGTGAGAATCTTATTCCATCCTCAACACATAGTCATGTTGACACTAGAAACAGCCAAGTTAAAAGGAATCTCTTGCGCTTCAGCCCCTCTGCAGGCAGTGCTCTGAGAATAGGACAGTCATTGGTATTCAATTCTCACAAGCCTATGCGTCATTTGGAATTAAAAATGGCAGGCTTGGAGCTTTATCAAGGTTTCCATTTTAAAAGTGCTTTTCTCCAAGCCTTGCTTTAACTTCATTTGTACATTTTGGTCAGTGTTTAGTGCTTAGCAAATATGGTTACCTTTTTGAATGAGGTGAGCAACTTGACGCTGACAAACCCGAGTTTGTTGCGTCTGACATGTTTGAGCAGGAAGGCGTCATGCTCCAGGTTCTCATCAGACAGGTAGTATTCAATCTGAGCAACCAACTTTTGAATGAGCTCTGGATCTGGGGGCTGCCAGCTCTCCTCCTCCAACTCCCCTCCACTGGTCCCGGCACCGCTGTATGTGGGAAGACAACATGCATCATGGTCAGCAGACTCTTCTCTAGTACATCACTGAAAACAGCAGAATGCTTCATATACTCAACTGCCAGTATTACAACTGTTACACATTTCACTTTCATTAATACAATAAGCCAGAGGCTTACAAGTTGTTGGCAGGAATACATTCTCATCCTGGCATTTCCCTCTGCACCATGCTTGAGTGAACAGAGATTGACTCTGCTGCTGCTTGCTTCCCTCTTTTCACATTTTCCTTGCAGCAGTGACAAGCTGTGTCTCTAGCCAGTCACCATGCCTCAGTGCCAGACCTCGACACCACAGTGCCCCACCAATCCTGAAACTGCCAAGACCTCTCCATCTGAAGGGCGCAGTCACAGGCTCGCCCACCCACACAGAATATGGTGGCTCATCAAAACCACTTCACACAATTTACAAAAACTGGTAGAAAAACTGCAGAGTTGAGACTTTAGGCACATTTTGATCTCAGTCAGACACCTGGCTGACGCTGTGAAGCAGTGCAGTAAGTTGGCCTTGCAGATCAGAGTGAGGGTCTGAATGAAATTTTGTGGGATGACTCATCACCACCTCCAGCATCCTCCCTCCTTCCCTCCCTCGCACACCCTCAGTCCACAGCTTTCCAGCCGGCTGACCACACAGCTGGCACGAGCCCACAGCTTCCTCAGTACTACAGATAAAGACAACCGCAAGCATAAAAGAGAATACTGTCAGCCAAACGAGAGAATCTAAACATGCAAATGAAAGAAAGCACAGCAATAATGCTAAAGATACTGAAAATAGGCTGTGATGAAGTTCACTCTCAAGTCAGTATTAAGTAGCACACTGTAACTCTCTAAAGGAATGTTACAGGAGGTGAAATGGCCACATGTAAAGATAAATGACAATCTGCACTTCCTCTCCCTGTAAGTGCAGGGCACGCTTATCAGATTTTGTGATCTTAAAATACATCCTGTGAGAAAAACGTGTTGCAAATCAAAGGTCTGCACAGGTGTTACAGAAGCTCTTTGTGCCAACGAGCCATTAAGGTGTGACCTACAAACAAATTGAAACGCTTGGTATGGAGAGAGCGATTTGTTTTCCCCTTTGGCCTTTCTATCACTGACTCACTCTTTGCGCAAGCAGTCCGAGTAGGGAACTTATAGGCCAGAGGATAAAAATAGCAGGCCATGACGCAGGGGAATTAGATTAAAGTGAAGGTGCCATCCTTTATCCTCAGGTGTCTGCTTTTCCAGCATTGATGCTGCCTACAGGTGGTTAAACACGTTCCCGCCGTCCCACCCAGGAGATAATAATATCCCTGAAGTATGACTGTGAGGATTTACACTCCCGATTGTGAGCATCTATTGTCCTCGCGCGTTCTGATGTTTGCCGTCTTTTGTGGTCGCTGTGATACACCTGTTGAGACTGTGGTTTTATTTGTAGCTACAGCATATTTCTACACAACTGGCATTCTTTCCGTGAAACAAAAACAATCCAACTATACCCAAGCTGCTCTGCTCGTGTGCTGGCTGTTCACCAAATGAAGTTACTGGCCAATAGCCTACTGAAGCAATAAAATCCGACGTAGAAATAGACGGGTAGGGTTCCAATAACCTTGACAGCAAGAGGAAAACGTTTCATTCACCCTCCAACCTTACTGACTCCAGTTTGTACCCTTGTATTCGGGGAATAGTTTACCCGAATTATTCAACAAAACAAATTTGACAAATTCATGAAAGTAAGTCTTTAAAGGCCGAGAAAGCAGTTGCCCTTGTTACCGTATCATTTGCTATTAAGACAATTAACTTAAAAGTAGCAAAATAACTCAAACCTTGATTTGTCATGTCTTCCGATTTCGTCCTCGCTACAGCTGCCTCCAAGGAAGTCAATATTATTGGATGACAGTTCCTCGGGTTCCTCGTCCTCCGCCGCTTGAATGGCAACTGTTATCGTGACCGTCCCCATCTCCTGCGAGTGCTGATCCACGGTGATTACCTCATCGATGCCCTGCTCCACTGATGCATCTGAGGCGCGCTCCGCTGGGTTCGGACTGGGGATCCCTGCGGACCCACTCATGTTCCTCGAATAAGTCAAGGTGTTTCCACCCGCTCCCTCCCCTTCCTCGGTTGTTGTAGCAGCAGCAGCAGCGCCTCCCTGGAAGCTTGTAATCTCGCTCGACTCGAAGGCACAGACAGGATACGGGGTGCGTAAAGCTGCTCGACGCTTCCTCGGACACCAGTGATGGCGGAGAAGCAACCAGGGGGCTCCGAAGACGCGCTCCACGGCTCGCCAGAGACCCCCGATCCAGATCCGACCCGAAGGAGGGCCCTGAGGAGCAGCGGGGTTTGTAGCAGCCAGCGAGACGCAGCCTGGACCTGGTGAGACCGACGGGCTGGAGCCTCCTTGTGCTTCTACTGCTGCTGCTGCTGCTGCTACTGCTGCTACTTCCTCATATGTAAGAGGCTTTCTGCTTTTGAAACGAGCTCTGGGATTGGGCCGCGGCAGCGTCTCTTCGCACTCATTCCCAACCCGCAAGCAAAAGCTGACACAAAGCCAAGAGGGAGGCAAGAGGAAGGAGAGGCATCGCATGAAGGCGTTCACTAAAGCGTGCATAGTTCTCTTTCTCTTTTTTTCCACATACAGATTTTTACACACAGAGTGTTGTCTTTTTTTCTGCGAGGACACGAATGTCCCGTTCACATGTGTCTAAGTAGGGGAGCAAATTCGCGTGTTCCTCTCTAATTGGGAAATTGCCGTGCCAAGGACTACCCCTTCTCTAAGGCCCTTAATTGGATAATAGGCTTTTTAGCGTCTGGTTGCACGCAGAAAGCAAGCGGTGCATGTGCCTGAACGAAGAAGGAAACATGAATTAATAGTAGATCTAGATATCATTGAATGCAAATCAGGTATTACAAAGGCTAGTAGCCTACCAAAGCCCCAGATTAGACATGTGGGCTCTATAGTTTTAAATTTTGAGGCGCATTGTTTGGTGGTTTTGTACACAACTCTTGGCCAGGGCTTCCACCAGAACCGCCACCAAAAAAAGACCACCAAAAAAGTCTTTTAATTTTTCTTCAAACTTTTATTTTCATTATTTAATATATTTATTTAACTGTCCTAAATGCTGTTTCAAAGCCTTCTCCACACTGCTTGGAATATAATTCTGGTAGAGAAATAGGCCTACGGATTCTCTTTAAAAAGAAACAACCCAAAAAACTATTTTCTGGCCTAAAAATAGATATAGTCTATTTAAGAGTACTGACTCTAAAGAAATATCAGAATCAACCTTAAAACCTCATCGGTATGTAACTGTAGTATGTAAACATGACCTCCTGCTTGGCCTACAGAGATTACAGTGTAAATTCAGTAAAATAATAAAGTAAACTATCATGTTTTTTCCTATCTCAGAAATCCACTAGGACCTCCAAAAGACGGTGTGGGGATCAGGAGTTCATTTAGAATCAGAGATTTGTCATCCAATTTAATAGCATACACAGGTAATCAGCACAGAGCATTTGAATACTTCTCTGTAGGCGATACCTCAAGTCCATTTCCGTCTCTTGTTGTTGGCCCCCATCCTAATAACCCTGTAAATCACCCATACCAATTTTGTTGTCTGTTGCCAGCCCTGCATGAAATGTCTTTACTCCCCGCGTTGGCAAGCTAGGCTCACAGCTGGTGGGCAGTCTGACTCATTCTCTGCACCACATGCCATACAGTGCTCCAGTTTGTGGACAATGCAACATGGGGGAGAGAGAGAGAGACAATGTGAGAGGGAGAAAGAGGGGGATAAGGGAATAATGTATAGCATTTCATTTCTTACTGAGGACTAAAATCTTATTTTCTCAGGATCATTTCAACTGTTTCCAAAGCAAATAAACTTGTTTGAAGACTTTTATAAAATCATGTCTCATTTGTGATCAGACATATTCTGCCTTGTTTAATTAAATCTGCACTAATTTGTAGGAAGACAGCTTGAACCAATAGAATTAAGGTATGAATCAATGTGCACTGTGAACTGCATTAGAGGCAACGTGAGGATGGAAAGCACCTGCAAGGGGAGTTGCAGCTCACTTCCTCTTTTCAGGGATGGTTTCCCCGGCCTATCTAAGGTCCTCTTTCAGAATGTGTACAAAAAACAACAAAAATGTACAAATTTTGTCCACACTTATTTATGTCACTGGGGGTGTACAGATGGACACCTTTCAGTGTAATACAATACCACAGTACCACAGAGCAGCATCCAACATGTCCATAAATCAACACCTCTCTGACACATTCTTGACAAAAATTAATTAAGACTATATTAATTAAGACGATAGCTTCATGAAGATATGATGCATTACAGGGTCCTTGTATTAGATTTATCTAGGTGCATTAATAAGCTGGAAACTCAGTCAAGCTTTACAGTTCCATCCTAAAAATCCCTCTCCCCACCTTTTCTTCCAATTTCACACCCTAATACAGCTTGTTCATTCTGCATAATTACCATTTTCATCACCGGAGTATTTTTCCTTTTCCCTTTTCCTTTTTTTCTTCTGTCCCTTATGTGCATTTGGGGAGTTTTTTTTTCTAAGACAGCTTGGGCTGCAGTTAGGACTTTTTAATTCCCATTGAGATATTGTGATATGGGTTATGTGATGTCTCCGTTAATTGCACATGTAATCTTAATAATTCTTGTAATCAGTCTGTAAAACGAATGAAGCCTCCTGGTTGAGTATTTAAACATCTTCAAGATAACAACAGTAAGTCCAATTGACTTTCACGTAGTACTTCTAGATGTTTTATGACCTGGAAGTCTGAGAATCTTCATAGACACTTTGTATCTGACATAATCTCATGTGATTGTACAGTAGGGACTGTTATTTATAACCTCAGCGCTAGGACCAATAATGTCAAATCAATCGCTATTCATTTTTTTTCTCACTGCAAAAAGGACTTTACTGTGACATCAGTAATTATGTGACATCTACATCATCAATAGAGGTTTAAATGCATGGGACCCACCCACCACCAGTAAAGAGAACCAATAAAGACACTTGGATGAACAGCACATTCAGTTCCCTTTGAGGTAGTAATTCTGGATATAGGAGATCCATTGTGCTAAACCTGCTATGCCACTTGCATGGTTGCAGTAATTGTTGCTGTAAGCAGGGTGTACAGTAGTTGTAGGCTAACAACATTAATATGAGGAGAAATGTCTACAAAATTTTTAATAAAGAATTTTTGAATACTGTAGGTCACTGAAAACAATAGTTGTTTATTTTACTCTCAGAGCCCCTCCTCTCTTTGTCTTTGCATGGCTTGACATTATCGGTACGAGGACGTGGCAGATGGAAGGGGCCTTGGTAACCAATCTGTTTTCCCCTTCCTTCTGTGTTTCCTCCCTCCATGTTTGAGCAGTTCTGCAAAAAATGGGGGATGGTTAAATAACCCTGTGAGGAAATGTTTGCATCCCGCCATCTCGTGCAGCTATATTAAATGGAAAGTGAACTAATCGATTTCAACCTTAGAAACCTCAGCGAATATAGAATAAAACAGAATCCCTTCATTCTTCCTTTTTTAATTTGTGCTGCCGATTACAGTACATGTTTTCTTCTTATCACACACCCTTTTAGACACTGACTTGGTTATTAAACCAATCATTTAAACTTACTGCGGACCTATTGAACATTTCAATCACATTATTACCTTAACGTGGTTATTCTATGGATTCTTCGCTTTGGTTATTCTTTTCATACTGAATGTTACAAATAACCCTGTGCTGCATCCACCCTGGTTTCCTACAACCAAAGTAATTCTTATATAGAGGTTGTTGCATAAATAATGAATTGAAAGCTTGAAATCACTAACTCAGAGCTGTCAAATAATCTCCTTTTCCATCTAACTGTGACATGGCATACATCTTTTCAGCTCCTGTGGATAAACAAAACAAAAATGTTTAAGACATGGATTGACTGACTGTCATTTTCACAGTCATGCACGCACACAAACACACACACACACACACACACACACACACACACACACACACACACACACACACACACAGAGTTTGTAGAAAGGATCAGATGTATGTACCTGACCCATTACTGTAATTCCACCTCCATATTTTTGTCAAAGCAGGGCTGTGCTGCCGTCAACAAATCAGCACTGCTTGGTACAATTACACCATGTTTATTTTTGCATGGCTTATGATAAAAAAGCCACATGTGTATTTGCTGTTCTAACAAGCAGCATATCTCATATCTAATTTCCACTACTGCATGTATCCATCTCACTGCTAACAAATATCCTTAAGAAAAAAATACATGTAAATACACATGCTATAAATGTCACAATGGCTTAACAAGAGAAAATGTCTTTCTCAGAGCAGAGGTTGAGAAGTTCTTTTGTACACTTTGTGGTGCAACCTGGACACATCGTCAGTGATGAACCTGGGATTATCAGGTGTTTTGGATCTTAACATCAGACACCCTCACCTGGGGGATGCAGCCGGGGATTATCAAGCCCAAACTTGTGTCCAGGTAGCGCATTACGCCACATGTCAACCCTCTTCAACCAGAGCCAATGGGAAGCCTTTTCAGCCGCTTCCAAGATGTTCCTAATGGCTCTTCTTCTTTGCAGCCCGTATATACCCAAGAGTCCCAGGAACCGGTGTTGCCACAGTGCCCATCGGGATGCTGTGCCACAACCTTGCCTCAGTCCGCTCAACTGCCTCCTGCGCACACCATTTCCTTCCTGTTCTGACCTCAATGCCTGCCGAGGGGACCTTGGTGTCAGTGAAATCTTGGTAGAGCAGGACTTCTCTGACTCAGATGATTTTGAACTCCTCTGCCAGACTGCTGAAAGGAAGCTGCAGCTTGGTGTTATGCCCGTAAAGGGCGATGCTGCTTAGGCTCTGTGGCAGGCCCAGCCACCTGAGTAGGACCTGCCTGATCTTCCTTGTGAAGCTCTTCAGCATCTGTGTGTTCTATGTATCCTGGAACACCTGGGACTCCTCCCTTCTGCCCCGAGGTGTCTATGTAGGAGTTCTTCAGGAGAAATCCCATGAGGTGATTGGCAACAATCTTGAAGGTCATTCCACACTGAGGAGTGAGATCGTCCTGAATTGCTGGATGTTGCTTGCGTTCTCCTCCTTAGGTATCCACACACCTTCTGCATATCTCCACTGCTGAGGCAACTTTCCCCTCCTCCGGATCACCCTGTAGATCTTTCAGGTGACCACTACGTTTCTGCCCCAGCAGCTTCTTCGTAAATCCAAATGGATTTGCAATAAAGGCACTGTGCTTGTGGGCCTTCTCCTTGCCCCTTCTTCCTGTGCCACTCATCGCGCTGAAGGGTGATTAGCCTTTCCCTTAACACACCTCTTACCACAAGTTCTGCCAGGGCTGCCTTCTCTTCCTCACTTGCCTTTCTGTACTGGATCTTGAGTGTTCTCCGCTCTTGTCTAAGTTGGGTGATTTTGACCTCCTCTCGGTTTGGATTTGGTCCTGCAGTAGTCTTGGTGGCCCATTATTCCTTGACACTGAACCTCTCTGAAGTGATGCTGATTATGAAGGTGCTCAATGTCTGGAGCCTCTGGTCTGCATCTCTGTTGCTTCAAGGGCTGCATCCACATCTGACTCTTGGCGGCATGCCAAAAAACCTGGCGACACTCTGATGGTCTGCTTTGGGGTGTAGCTCATGGTGCTTGGAGGTTCTGGGCACTGTGGGGTGTCTCAGGGCCTAGCTCCTCCTCCGTCTCACCAGGTGCTGTATCAGGTACTGACATTGTGCGTTGCACAACTTGTGCCTTCCTCAAGCAGCCCTTGGTCTGGTGGATCGTTACCAGTATATCTGTCTGTTTGGGGTGCTCACCCCACACCTCTCGGGCACCCCTGGAGGTATTTCTCTGAAAGGCTCTTCGTAGCATATTTGTGGGTGCTCCCTCTCAAGAGCTGCAGCTTGGGGTGCTAACCCTCCCTGCCCTGGTTGCCGTCTCTCCAGCCTGTCCACTGTCCGTCCAGTCGTCACTACACTATTCATGGTTGTCATACAGCCTTTTCCCGGAGGTCAGTGGCATCGCCATGCTGAGTTAGTTCTCTGATATACCTTGTGGTGTAACCTGAACGGATCGTCAGTGATGAACATTATAACAAAGACTAAATAATTAAGAAGAATACACATCATAGACTACACATCAACGTGTTTCTTCTATGCTATATGAAGCAAAGCTGCATAGATCTATCTATACCCAGATGGAGTTTACATTGTACTCTTTCAATATGGCCTGTCACACAAACTGTTGATGATCACCTCCCATAATATGTGTCAGCCTGCGCTTCATGAATAGATTGTGACAGGCAGTGTGTGGGATGTCCCTTTGATGAATCTGGACTTGCGCTCTCTCAGCAACCGCTTATTATTGCCAGAGTAAAAGGGTGAAAATACATTACACATTCTATTTATTCACATTTGGTGTTCTGTGGTGTTTCTGACTGAAACTAAATGGGTAGTCACCTGAGTTATATTGTCATTAGAGTGCCTGTAGATAAAGAAATAGTTATCCATCTATGACATAACAAAGAATTAATATATTATAATATAATATATATCAACCTAACATATAAATTAACCTCTTGACCACTTTAAAATAGTACTTTCTCATAGTGGACATTTTGACTTGTCAAACACAGGTTTAATTATTAATCATTATCATTAATCTAATTAGTAACACCTGTGCCTCGCTTGCTATGACAAGTCAAATGGTGAGCAGGAGAAGTCTCTCCTTCTTTTGCAAATGCACCAAAATGCTCAGTCAGGTTACATTTCGAGATATACAGTAGTGAACAAGAGGCTATAATGGCAGGGATGAATCAGTATAAAATGATTCCAAGATATCTGAGAAATGCAAGTGACTTACTGCCATGGCTTACTAACACACCTAACTGCAACAGAAACGTCATTAATGCTATTTCTTGCATCTGTGCAAAATGTCCAAGAAAGGTCTGTTATCAGTGTTGTTGTGGTCATTATCATAGCAATCTCTTTCCTTAACATTACATCCATTTTATCTGGAGTTGAAAATAGGCGCAGAGAACAAGTCCAAATGAAATGTTCACAGGTGCAAGTACAAGTAATTACTTGCTTTTTGAAGTGTTTTGTTTTAATTATGTTTGGGATTACAGCATGATGACAAGAAGGTGCATGCATGAATGCTCTACTGTTGGGTGTAATTTGCATCTCTACAAAGACAGTATTCTATAAAGCTTACGTCAGTGTTTTGTAGTATTTGTCATACTTGCTAGTGGGTTGTCATATTAAGACTTTTTATATTTCCAATACTGACATCACTAGGAATAGGATTTTGACCAATAGTTTGCATACTCACATGTTGCTCATATACTAGGCTACATGTCTAGTGTCCTTCAACAAGTAGTGACATGATTACTCTAATGTTCATCTTTGTGTTGCTGGAAAGGCTAACTGCATCCACATTTCAAAGGTCTATGTGACTGACCATAGCACAGACTTCTAGTGTTTACTGAGGTTATCAAACCATTTGTTTTTCTGCTGCATTTACTCTGTAGGTGTATTCTGGCAGGACGAGTATGATTGGCTGATATTTACCTTTGCCCTGTTTAACTAAGAAAGATCACCAGTGTGATGCAAAATGACAACAAGACTTTATAAACATGACAGGCGGCCCTGGTGTTAACATGAGCTGTGGGCCCTTCCCGACTGACTGTTCTGCCCACCCTCTGTACATTATATATGAACCTGTCAAGGGCAGTCCATACAGCAGACACATACCAACCAGAGCTCCTATTCTGGGACACTACCTGCATCATCATTCATTGCTGTTTGTCAATTATTTTGCTGTTATTTTATTAAATACAACATTTATTTTGTAGTATACATGATGTAAACACAATATAAACTGAAATCATCTTTATTGGCCAAGTATGTTTACACATACAAGGAATTTGACTCAGGTTTAGTGGCTCTCAATATACTTACACAGAATAACAACACAACAATCTTCAGAAAGATACACAAGGAATGACTATACAGGTGACACTGTTTCTGTGAACTGTAAACAGGATACAAACAGTGCAAAGAAGTGGAGTGCAAGGAGTGCTGAGATAAATATGAAATGGTAAAAACATGACGTTATTTTATATACATATAGTAGGTGATTATGTGCAGTATATACAACCTGTTCAGATATACACTAGTGAGTGAAATGTATTGCACATTTTGTTGTTAATAGAAAAGAATACAGAAACAGAAAGAATAAACTAAATGTTGACACAGGGCTCTTCTACAAGGCAGCGCAACAATATTGGGTGATATTAACAGATAACTCTTAAAAAGTTGCAAACCAAACCATAAAAAAGCCCAATTTAGCTAAAGAAACAATTTTCGGACTAGTTTCCCCACGGAATGCTTTTTAGTTACACGGGAAGTGAGTATGTAACCAGGCAACCCCGCCGTTGCCATGGCAACAGTTCTTGTCTCCGAGTTTGAAGCGCCTGGAGTAGAGATGAACATTGGTTTGGAGCAATAAATATAGCTAAACTCTAGCGATCCTGTATCAAATCAGTTAGCATCTTTCTTTTAACAGCGGAATTGAATTTGGACTAAAGACTGAAGTGTTTTTTCTTTCAACGTCCGAGGTCGCTCTCAACTGTTCTGCTAACGTTAGCTAAATGGAGCCGGAGCAGAGTGAGGGCAGAACGATGCATAAACACAACAACACCAGTGGCAACAATAAATGGGTGTTTCTCACCCCCATGGTAAATACCACTTGTAATAGACTTTTATCATTGCTTCAGTATAATGGGCTAACTTAGCTACAGTAACAGTTTAAAGGTTCAGTAGGGAAAAGTTTACGTTAATCAGTTGAAGTTAATTAGTTGAAGTTGTTAGCTCAGCTATATGTTAATGTTTGCGCAGGATGTCTGTGTCTTATTTGTTGCAACACAGTTGACCAAGTAGTAAAATATCTCTGCAGGTCAACAGCTGCAAGTTGCACCTTACAACTGTCAAATCACTAGTACCAGAAAGAGGCCAGAGGGTGGTGAGTCACGACACACTGGAAGACAACCTAGTTAACGCTAATTGCTTACAGTTTTCAAATGCGTGCTTCACAGTTTATCATGTTCACCATTTTACAGACGGACTCTCATGATTTTGTAAAAGAAACAAATACGAGTACCACCCAAACAATAAATCCTTCTAGACCAGGTAAGCTTGACCTAGTGAACACATTCACTCGCTCAACCAATAGTTGTTTTTATTTTTGGGAGCATGGAGGGAATGTGAAATTATCAGCACATCCATGATAATAACAATAACCACAGTCAAATTAAAGTAAATTACACATTAGTCCCTAACCTGAAAACATTTTAGTACATGGTCCCAAATCTTATCAAACACACCTCCTCTATCTTCATTTTAAAATCTCACTCTCTCAAGGTGTAATGTGTTTGCCATTTCTCTCAACCACAAATCATATGTGGGTACATTGAGTGAGTCCATTTTCCACACTCACAAGATTAACTTTTTTGCAATTACCACTCCAAACAAAACAGCCATTTTTTCATACCTATTGGCCAAAGATAAGGAGCTTGTTGCTCCAAGGATGGCTATGAGAGAATCAAGTTCCCAAAGCTTCCCAAAAGCCTCAGAGAATAATGATGAAAGATGCTTTTCCAATATGTGTAGAGTTTACTGCGTGACCAGAAAGAATGTTTTAAATTACTAATCATAGACTTACATCAATTACAAAGTGGTGAAACATCAGGAAAAAAGCTATGTAACTTTTCCTTGGAATGATAGAGTCTGTGTAACATTTTAAATTGTATAAGACCATGTCTGACATTGACTGAACAATTGTGTAAACATTGTGTAAACATTGTTAAACATTCGTTCCAGACCTCATCTTTTAGTTCTACATTCATCTCATCTGCCCACACCTGTTTATGTCCTGCTGTGTTCAACAGAGCTCTGTTATGTAAGATCTGGGAAGCAATTTATTTATTACCTCCAGGGACTACAGTGTTGTATATTAATGAATGAATAAAGTATGTAAATAATCTTAGGGACTGTTTTTACTTATTGTTTTACTATACCACGTAGAAAACAGGTTTCATGCATGGAACCAGAGAAGGTTTGCTCAGACACCCGCAATGCCAACAGATTCTCCTGCACATAATCTAGTGTCACTGGCAGGTGGTGCTCCAAGTGGCGCAGTTTCACATGCTGCACAAGAAGCTAGAGACAAATCCAGGAGACCAACCCACAGTGCAGGGGGCACATACTACCGACATTCCTTAAACCTTACTAAGCCAGCAGGTAAATATAGCAATATCACTTGGCTGATGTTTAGTTTGGTTTAGTTGTTTAGTTGTTCACAAATATATAGCGTTGGTTTTTATGCAATGCACTATGATATTTTATGTATACTGAGTTCAGTGTGTTATGTCCATTTCAGGTGGCTCTGGAGTATATAAGTACAATGCAGTTCCTGGTTCTCCCCTCACTCTGTTGCCTTGTGACAGTTTTGCACCCAATTTTCAACGAATTGACTTGGACAGGTACCCTTTTCCTCTTATTTACATTCAGATCCTGGACTGTAACTTAAAGAATTTTATCTGTTGTAATATAGAGCATGTTGGTTTAACTGACTGTCAATGTAAACTATATGATAGACATGTCACAGCAGTTCCATGTAAGTTTACTTGCAATTTCTTTCATATTCTTGTGTCATCTGTATATCATTAAGTGTTGGTTTTATGAACTCTGTCTGACCTTCACAGTATTTGTAGTAGGAATAATAAGACTTTCATTTAAAATGGCAAGTGCTTCAGATTACCACCAGGGAGCAGCAAAGTCCCTTGAAATACCCACCTACTAGTGTCTGCTAACTCCTTGACCTGTAACAGAGCAGAAATAAGTCAATCAATATGTATAGTGAAGTACTAAATCAGTCTTTTTCGTCAAAAAATAAACTTGTTATGTCATGAAAATTAAGTGTTGAACTTCATAATTCATATTAAGCCCAAATCTTTTTTAATTTAAAAAAAAAATCATCCAGGCACTGTCTGGAAGAATGTCCCCACCTTGGCAGTATGGATGAACTGCAACTTCTCAACCTCCAGCACAATCTAATCACAAGGATCCAACATCTGTCACATTTGCAACAGCTTGTTTTCTTGAACTTGTATGATAATCACATCTCTGAAATGACTGGCATTGAGGCTCTAAGCTCTCTCAGGATCCTTATGCTGGGGAAGAACAGGTTAGTAGTCATCACTGAATTCACAAGCAAACAAACACATGAATGGGTCAGATTTGTCTTAATGTCTGTGTTACATGAGGTAGGCAGTACTGCACAGTGCATGTTTGTGTTAGAAAGCTGCAGAGTAGTGTTTAGAAATCAAATGGCTTTCTTGCTGTTTAATCATACATATTTAAAGGAGATCTCAGGTTTAATGTAAAATGCAGCATTTTTTCAAGGTTTACAAGGTGGTCCGGCCACATCCTGTCGAATAAATGTTGCTTGAAGGATATTCAAGAAGGATATTCAAGAATCCTGTTATTTGCATGTAGCATTTAATACATTTTATACACCAGCCTGCTGCTACATGGCAGGCTGCAGAGATGAGTGCCTACTTTAATTTGAAAACTATTCATCTTGGTGTTAGTTGTTTTTGTTTCAAAAGGTCAGCCAGAAGAAGCTTAAAGTTACAAATTACTGAATGACTCAAGATTTTACAGGCAAACTCTGGCATTTGTTTTACTCTTTGTTAAACATGACAGATATCTTTTTAGACCCATTTCCAGGGCCATGTGTGGTGCCTGAAGAGTAAAAGAATACCAATGATCTAGGTTTCCATTGGCATTTTCAAGAGACTGCAGCCTTTCATCCTGAAGTGTAATTTGATCTATGTCCATATGGACAGTCCTGAACAATAAGTCACTGTACACTACTGTATGTTCAGTGTCCTCGGGTGGGGAATATAACCTTTTAATATGCTTGTTGGCTAAAAAAGAAACTAAATGGTCTGTACTTCATAAAATGGATACAGTAAACCTATGTGCCATATTGGTTTGTATGATATCCAACCAGACCAGTTTTAAATCTATTAAAGAATGTGAATTTGACTCAAAGCTGTAAGCTCTAACAACTGTACTGTAAGACCTTTTAATACTTTTTGAAGTCTCAGATTAACACAAAAAATTAAAATACTTTTTAGGCTTTTTAATGGCATGTGGACACCCTGATCTGTGAGTAGTCTGTCTTCTGCTTGGTAACTGTTAAAAAGACAACAAGTTCAAAAGTTAATATACAATATTACCCATTTTACCCAAATTCTATTTTGCATTTGATGGGTACAGCAAAGTAATTATATAGTTGTCTGCAATTGGTACATTTAGTAATGGGCAAATGTCTTGTTAATTGTTGACATACTTTGTGACAGTCATAATTTACATTTTTTGTCATATTTTTTTTAATTTCTAATTGTGTCACTTCTTCCTTATTCTTCACAGAATCCATAACATACACTGCCTTGGAAGCCTGTCCAAACTGAATATCCTGGATTTGCATGACAATCAGGTACCTTCACTATTCTCCCACGTCTGTGTGTTTAATTGTGTTAATTTAGCTGCCCATATTGAAACCAAAGGAAGATCATGATTCAGCTGTGAAGCTCAGCAGCTGGGGTGGATTGGGTCCTCTACCTCCTCCACACTGTTGATAAGTAGTGGTTTGCACTGTGAGATGCTGCACTCTAAACACTAGAGTCAAACAGACATGACAGCAGGAGGCCAGGCATGAGAATTCATGTACTCATGCTCATTCTATCTTAGTCCACTGGCCTACAAAATGATGCCTACTTAAAGCAGTCATTATAGCCAAATTATCCACTTGTTATTGTCTAACATCCTTTAAATAGCGCAGCTCAATGTTGTTGCTTGAGTGTCCTCAACAGTGTCAGGAACAAATAGGTAATGTTGAGAAATTAACCCAGAAATCTGATGGATTTTATGATCCTAATTTTTTTTTACCTCAGTTTTTAGGAACCTAACTGCAGCATTTGTTTTAGTTCCCACCACGGTTAGAGAACAAAGGATTAAAAAACATCAAAACCCACAAGCTCTTGTCCGGGGTCCACTCCCACATCCATTTCCTCAGTGACCCTAGCATAATTTATTCAACAGGCACAACAGTTTCTATGTTTTCACCTTTTGGAAAGGGTTTGTGCTGTAGCAGATTATGCTGTTCTTCAATTAATTTGAGTCTAAATCTATTATTGGGGGCTGTTTAGTCAGCCTCCACAACAGAGCGTGGCTGAGAAATCAAATGATGTAAGATGAGGATTTTAGCAGCTCCTGGAAAGAGAAGATAAAATAGAACGGCTTCCCTTGGTCAGATTAGTATTTTGCCAGCATGCCGCCTACACCGATCCTCAGAGAGCTACTCCAGAGCCCTGGAAAGACTCCCTCCCTCTCTGATGTTGGCTGCTCTTTACATGAGCTGGAGTCCAAATTACTATTCAATTACAGCTACAGTGTTATGTTATTTTTGCTGACAGAGGTTGCTTTGTTCCACAAACCATTGTCCATTTGTTGTGTTTTCTTACCAGGTCTCTCAGCTTACTTTAAACAATTCTGATAATGTGACGAAGAAATTAATTAATTAATTTAAAAAAAATAGAAAATTTGGTACTGTCCTTGTTATTTAGCGGTAGCTATTTGTTGGCAGGCAGCTATTGGAGAGCAGATGATAAATCTATTATTCTGACCGGGGCAGATTGTTTTTCAATCACTGACCCTGCTTTGTGCGCTTAAATGACTGTTAACATTTATTCAACATTTTCCAAACTCACCAGAGACCTGACCACCCAAATGTAATGTAAATTGCTTCACAATGATAAAATAAGATGATGACATTAATGAATGAAGCAAATTAATTAATGGATGAATTAATTATCCGTGAAACTGCACGGTAATGGTTATTCTACCCAGACAGGTTGTTGTTTACTCACCACTGGCCACAGAACACCAGATGCTTGTCTTTCTTTTTGTGTGTGCATGTTTTAACCACAATCAGTAATTCGCTGTCATCATTTCTTCTTTCTTGCCTTTTCACTCACAACCTATCTTTTTACTCATTTGTTTCTGTGGCAGGATGTTGTTTCATTTCCAGTTAGCTGGAACTATTTGAAAAGGAGATATTCTCTTTGGGAGTGTAACATCCAACCAACACTCGGTCTCAGTGACCAAGTATTGGGGTTAAAATGTGACCTGACATTGTTGAATAAGCAGTTAGTTAGGCGGGGATGCTTTCCACTTGGGCAGTTTGACTTGACCGTCCACAGGAGACAGTGGAAAATGCCTTACAGGGTCTATAAAATGAAGAAAAAGTATCACCCAGTTAGAGAAGTTGGTAAAGTTCACATCCATGGTAGAAATCGTATCCCATAATTGGAGATGATGTTTTTGATTAAGTTTGACGGAATCTGTCATGCATGGTAAGCATTGCACTCTGGGTTAGGGTTAAGCTGGGACAGGGACTCCCCACAAGGATGCTCTAGGCTTTGCTGTCACCTCTAACGCAAGGTTATCTGTGCTTGTGTCCTCTTCTTTAACAATACAGGCCATTGTATGAATTGTTTAAAATATGATTACTGTATTGTTTACAAGCATACCAAGAGCTGATGTTACTATCACCTCTTCTTGGCATGTGCCTCTTAACAATGTCCTACTTGCATATCTCAAGTGTTTAGTAAATGAAATTTTACTAGCGTAGCACAGGTCATACATTTACCATAGTAAAACCACCGTACCATATTCTGGGTGCCTGACCTGCATCAATGGAAATCACCTCATTTATGGTGTGTAACACAAGATCCCAAATGTTTACAAATTAGGTTATCCAAAATCTGCGTTGGTGTGTTTGTAGAGATACTGTGTCTGTGTGTTGACAGGTGTCTAATATAGAGACGCCTCTCTTGCTTAGGTCACGGATGCCTAAGTCTGGGCCTGAGATAATGTTAACCTTGTGAGAATATAGTGTTGTCTTATTTGGGCAATGGATGTTTTTTTCTTTTTTTTCTCACCTTGATCTATTCAGAGAAGGTTCACTGAGCAGTTTTTCATCCACATTACATTCATGCACTTCATTGTGGATATTTGAACCTTCCTGTACCTATAACCTTTGAGCTACTGCTGTCAGTGTGATAGTGTGTTATGTTATGTCTGTTGATTGACGGTATTCACTCTATCGGTGAGACCACAACACATCTATTGTAAAGGCCTTTGAATGCAGCATGATGACCTCACTCCCTTATATCCATCAACAGACGAGACTGTTTTATGTTGGTGTTTGGAGTGGACCTGATGAACTGTCTTTATTGTCATTTTCTTTTAACTTTGCTGCCACCTCTCCATGTACACACACTGTCAGTACAATTGGACAGTGACCTCAGACACTTCTTTAGTTAAAGCTGGTATCCGTAATGTAAAGTCTTTTCTTTTCAGGGAGACCTGTAAGCCTGCTTATTTCTATAGATAATGGAAATGTACCTGAACTTTTAGTTAAATTCGGCTTACATTTAAACTTAACATTTGTATGATTAGTGTTATACAGTGTAATTAATTGGTTGACTGAAAATGTACTTTTAGATTTTTCCCAGATCTACCTCTGCAGCCTGCTTCAGTTTTGAATTGACCTATTTATGCATTTCATGGGTATTGTATTTGATGGAATCCTTGAACCCCTGCTGCCCTTTTAACCTTTTCTTCACATGTACGGTGTACACTTTAGGGGGGGAAAAACATCATTCTCAGGGTAGTAACCATTGGGAATTCTCCTGATGTATTTAAAGTGTCACTCTGACATGGGCCCCTAAATATTCTCTCACAGAAAAAGAGAGGGGAGAGGGAAGGGTAAGATTTCACCACCACTCAATTACTTGTTTGCTATCAAGATTTTGGAGATTAAACAGGAGTCACAGCTTGATGTGGCTGATTGCATGTCGTCATTCAAGATGCTCACAAGTGGTACAGATTGTTGCCGTGAAATATTTCACTCTGAGGTACATGAGAGTAATGGAAATGTCGTTTCTGTTTTAGAGTCAATTAGCAAAACGTGTGGCCTCAAGTAATGCAAAGAAAATTGAACACGCTGCTTTTTTTTGCTTACTTGCACCCCAAAAAATAGCTGTGTGCAGGATAAAGAATTCTGAGTAGGTGAAGCATTGATGATCTTAAAAAAAATACATGGTTTGAATGGCAGAGTGGGCACTGAATGTATACAAGTATGCTATGCTTTGCTAGCCTTTCCTCCCTCTGTATGTCTCTCTATATGCAGAATAAGATTATCTAAACTGCTGTTTTACATAATTGTATGCTATGCACTATATTTGTCCTACTGTGCTTTCATCCAGATCTGCAAAATAGAAAATATGTCTCATCTGAGCGAGCTGCGGGTGTTGAACCTGGCAGGAAACAGCATCTCCAGAGTGGAAAACCTACAGGGCCTGGACTGTTTAACTGAGCTCAACCTACGACACAACTGCATCTCTATTGTGGTGAGTGGCCTCTTTTCCAATTAGTGACAACTTAAACATTGTATTCACTGCATGCTTCAGTCATATAAAGGAAAAGGCAGTAACCTTTCACAGTGAACAAAATCCTGTTGCCATTCTAGACTGAAGTTTCTGAAGCCTTTTCACTCTGTGCGGAATTACTGCTCCTATGTTTTCACCATTTTTAATGTGAAAGTTGGAGTAAGAAATATTGTTAAAATGTGTTAGAAGATTTTTTTCTACCTGCAACAACTGAAATGATAGTTGCAGGATATAATAACTTCTGATTTGGTGGCTGCTGTAGCAGGGTTCAACTAATTTTTGCACCCCAAGGTCTAACACTGAGCATTGAGGCAGCTGTGCTGTGTCTCACCTGTAGACATTCTAATGCATCATACAGATGTATCTCCTCAGGCTTGTAATGATCAAAACCTGGGAACAGATTGTAAGCTGCCCTGTGGTTTGTAAGAGCAGAAAACGGAGTTCAGCTCAGGTGTTTAATAAGTTGTTACAGCTGCCAATGATAATATACAGAATGAATATTTCTCTGCATACTGATGAACAAACACACACATGCACCTTGATAACTATTCCTCACTAGATAAAGGTGCTAGTAGCATGCTTCATCTTTCATTTTCATGTCATCCCTTTGGACCATTTTCCTCTGTTATGAGATCACGTGTAGCAGTTTTTACTGTCACAAAATGACAAACAGAAATTAGATCAATAGAATCTTTGTAAGAAAGTCTGTGGTGAAATGTATCTTGTTGGCGTTACCTAGGGAGACGTTGCTCATTACCCACAACCTCCCACCGTCTTTCTGGCTCAGTAAAAGAGAAACTGGATATTCTAAACACGGAAATTCACTCCCGTTGGTTTCTATAGTTTTAATCTGATAAACAGAACAGTGCATGCCAAAACAGGCCCCTTCATTTGTATGCAAATCCCCTAAGCCCTTTCCTGCTTTTTGGGGTAGAAAATACGAGTGGAATTCATCATTGTGTGGTATGAAACCTCTTCCCATCACTCACCCTGTCCTCTGCCCGCAAGTTCTGATCAAGAACCACTTCCAGTCCTAATTATCGGATGTGGTGTTTTATTTGATACACAGGAGAAGAAAAATGCGTCCTCTCAGCAGATTCTTCAGTCTCTGTCATTAGTGGTGTTTACTGCCAAGTGCTTATAACAGGTACAAAGTAAATAACCATCCTCCAGGTGTCCAGGTTTCCCTGTGATTCAAGACAGATGAAAATTGGAATTCTAGACCAGAAAAAAAGGCTGTGAGTGACTTTAAAAATAAGTTTAAGACCCGCTTATATATTATATATTAATATTATATTATATTAATCCACATCCACAATTCACTGTTGTAACCATAAATCTCTGATACCCATTACATTTTTATATAATTTACAGTTTTGTTGCTCTAATGCTTACAACACAATGGTGATTCCTCCTATAGTCATTTCTGAAAACCATTGCTGTTTACACTTGCTCTCAGGTGGGTCTTTCCATCAGAGAAATCCTGTGGCAGTCAGTAAGTGATGCATTTTACATTTTTGGCAGCAGCAACAGTGGTTTGTTTGGAAGGGCATGAACAAGGATAAAACAGACAAAGCAGAAAGGCATAACCCAGAGGCAGGCTGGCTTTATGGATTAGCAGGAGTTTTTCCGATGGGCTTGCCTTCATGTGAAGCCAGTAATGAGTCAGGCATCACTGCAATTGAAAACGTAAAAAAATTAAAATGCTGTTTGGTAGCTCTGCTGTAGATTAATCAGCTCTGTAGTCTATGTATGTCTGTGTGTACATGTGTGTGTATGATAGGGTCATAGATTTATCACATCTCCTGAATCCATAATTTTTCCTCTACTAACATTACATGGGTCTGTTCTACCTATTTATATTCTTTTGAAATTTGCAACTGAGGGGATCTAATAAACATGCTTATTCAAAGCTGTGTCAAATATTTAAATTACAACTTGGATTATAAAAAACAGGGTCAATATATCAGCAATAAAGAGGATTTTTTGCAGTGCTCCCAGAATGTGAAGTTTAAGTGCAGAGAAAGCAGAGAAACACAGAACCATCTGAGAAGTTGTCCTTAGAAACTGTTTGGTAAAGGGCAGGCAGGCAAAATACTTGGAAGGTGATTGAATGAACTATCTGTCTATCACCGTCTATCACGGGCCATCGCTTCTCGCTGTCATGACACCTAAACCTAGCCCTTAGCTGCGAGTAATTCTAGGATGCTGATTGGTCCAAACGACTGGTGGTTTGGCCATAAGCGCATAACTTGAAGCCTGACAAGATGGATTCTCACGAATCCAGCTGCCTCGCAAGGTAAGAGAAACACTGTCATCTGATAAAACTGTCCAAACTATTGATTGACAAGTGATTCATGTAATGTGTAGTGCAAACACAACACAGCAATTGGCACTTAACACCAGATTGTAGTCTTAAGTTGTTTACTTGTGTACTGCACATCATCTACAATTAGCGCACAATACCTGAGGCCAGATGTGTGCCAGGCTCACATCTCATGTCCATGCTATTGAAAAAACAGCCACAAAACCCAACAGCTTATAATCTACACACATAGGTACACACACAAGTACATCGAAATGTACCTGTGTGTTTATTTGAACAGCTCTTTTGTGGTGTGTGTTGTTGCATGCAGCAGAGACAGCAGTGATGAGAGGTAATTCTGTGTTTGTTGAATAATGCCTCCGCCAGAGCTCAGAGAGTGTGAAAAATGAAGACACGCAAGCTGTCAGTGAGAGGAGGGTGGAGCCAGGATAAAGAGGTGAAGGCACGGGCACACACAGACACACAAATAAATACACACCCAGAGGCATACAGGCACACAACCTCACATCAGTTCCTGTTAGTCCATTGGCTCTGATCAATCTCTTTTTTTGTTGTTGTTTTTTTTAGGGGAAAAAGAGACCACATTGGTGGTTGATTGTTATGTAGCACATCAGCTCAGTGATGACATCATTCTGTCTGAGACAGGGCTATATTTAGTTTCAGACAGCGTGCAGTGGCTGCTGCTTCACCATCATCCATGCAGGGACTGGCAGAGACAGAGGCTCTGTGAGTGTGGTGGAGGCTCAGTATTAGCTAGCACTGGATAGCATGACTTGCAGTTTTTTTAAAGAACGAAACAGAACACAATAACATTAGACTACTAATATTAACAAAAAATCCACACCCATTCGTACCCTCAATGCAAATGCATTTATTCAATATGTTCAACATGTTGTCATAAGAATTATAATGTGCTTCTCAATACATCAGAAATTACTACCAAAGTCATTTTGTTTTTCCTCTAGGGAGCAAAAAGACCATAAAAACAGTGCCCTGATATACAGTATTATTGGGTAATCAAGTGCTCATGGCAAACATATTGGCATACAGTTGATAAATTACATTCAGCAGACACAGAACAACATGAGCACCCCATTTGTGTTTCAAGCCATTTGACAAATACAATTCCAATATTTATTTGACTCTAAGTTCAGATTTGGTTGATCTCCACCGACTCCTGAGAAAAATGTTAGGGTCATCTTCGACTTTGTGTCACCACCACTTGCTGCTCCATGTACTGCACAGGTATAGTGTCAAAATATAGCTTAATTTAGATTTTGATATTGAACTTTTGACTTTAGGTGTGAGTGAGGACTGGAATGGTAGAATCTCACATGAAATCATGAAAGCTAATCACCGTACAAGAAATGTTTTCATTGTTGGTGTTTTTTGTGTGTGGCTGCTTTATTATATATGCTCACAAAAAATGTCAGAGGTGCAGGGCTGCTCATCTACAAACATACACCACAAACAAGTTTGCATAAACCTCATTCAATGTTGCGTGTGATGCCAGAGTAATGCATTCTTGTGAACGAGTGTTGTATCCCATATTACTAAGTCTTAAAAGTGATGATAAATAAAATGGTAGCTTGTTTAGGATTGTTTTATAAATAAAAAAAAGACAGTGTTGTTCCCTTCGATTCTGATGTCCACCCTACCATCTCATAAGGATACAATGATGGGTTATAAAAGTGTCACCTGTAATAAATAAGTCAAGCAATAATAAAAATGTTGCCTGTACAATCTGCAATCTACTGCTAAAAGAGAGGCACTGCTTATTTCTAAAAAAGAAACCCAATTTAAATTTAAGCTTTTTAGTCAGTTCCTCAACATGAGCTTTAAAAGATACCCAGTTAATTTAAGCCCCAGATATTGTACTAATAGTAAAACTTAGTAGATTTTTCATTTAGGATCTGGTAAGGGCATGTAATTAGTCTTATCTGAATTTAGTAAAAGCATAGGTTTAATCAGAGCCTTTTGAAATGCCAAAAAATCTGCCTTTAAATTTGACAAAGCTTTGTCAATAGAGGGTGCTGATGAGTAAATAACTGTGTCATCAGCATAATAATGAATAGAGCTGTTACTAATCAATAAGCCCAGGTCATTTATATATAATGTGAATATAATAGGACCTAGTATTGAGCCCTGTGCCACCCCTTTTGTAATTTCAAGGAAACAACATTAATGACCATCCACTTGAGTTGCTTCAGTTCTGCCAGTAAGATAACTGTGAAACCAGTTACATGCATTTGTGTCAAAACCAATTGATCTAAGTCTATCCACAAGAAGAGAGTGTAACCGTCAAGGGCAATACAACACTCCTTCTTATTCAAAGAAAAGATTATATCATTTACTACCTTGCAAGCTACTGTCAAAGTACTATGCCCAGTTCTGAAACCAGACTGATGGGGTTTAAAATGCAATGCTCAGATAGAAAGCGACACACTTGACTATTGATGAGCTTTTCTCAGATTTTAGCTAAACATGACAGTTTGGAGATTGAGCGGAAGTTACCGCCTTTATGCAGAGGCAGTACATGTGCTGCTTTCCACACTTTAGGAATATTCCCGGATATAAAAGTTAGATTAATAATATATGTTAAGGGATAAGCTATTATAGGTGCAGCCAGTAGTAAGAGTCTTGAGAGGTTTGCTCCAATAGCCTTTTTTGGGTCAATTAAGGCCAGGGCATCAAAAACCTCCTCAACGGAGAACTGTCTAAGAGAAAATCTTTCTCCAAAGGAGGTATTGTTATTACAACTAAGCCCATCTTCGACTGAGGTAGGTAAAGATAGATATGGGGTTTCAAACAGGTGACCAGAGGAAATAAAATGACTTAAAAATAACAAAGATTTGTTATTTCTCTGAGACAAGGACAGATTCTAGAGAAAGATGCTTGGGTAGTGAGTAAGCATGACCATGATCTAGTGACTTATTTGTTTTCCAAAATTTTGCTGGATTTCCACTACAATCGGACAGGGTATCAACAAAACAACATGACTTAGCATTTCTAACTGCCCTGACACATTTGTTTGTCAACTGTCTAAAGATCTGCCAATCCGTAGAGGACTTTGAGCGTTGTGCTTTTGCCCATGCTACATCCCTTACCCTTAACATCTCTGAGATTTCAGGTGTTAACCAAGGATTCAATGTATTTTTACCCTGTATTTCTTAAAGCTAGCAAGGTTTATTTGCTAAGGAGTTAAAAACATCTTTGACATGGCTTAGGGCTAATTCAGGATCAGGTGTGATAAATCACAAAGAAAAGCCTGCTCAGCAAAATGTTTCTTTATAATAATATCTGATGGAATCTTTTGTCTGGAATCTCTAATGCAGAAACATTGGACAATGATCACTTAAGTCTAGTGCAAACACACCACTGGCTGTGAATTTATGTGCTTTGTTTGGTAGGATTATATCTATCAGGGTTGACCTTTCTGGTGTCTGGCTGAGTAGGTGAAAAATTTAATTCAATACAATTTTTTAGCCCCTCAGAGGAAGAACTTAACCAATCAAGGTTAAGGTCACCCATGAGCAAAACTTCAGAAGCCTCATACACGGATACAAGATTTACCAATTTATCTATGGCACTTTGATAAGCAGATGGGGGGCGATAGGTCCTGATTAACACCATATTATTATTAGCATTTAGAGAGACATTTAATGCTAGAAATTCAAATTCTTTTGGTAGAGACACAGCGCAACACAGAGACAGCTTCAGTCCGTCAGACAACCAAATTTCTGTTACAATTAAAATATCTGGATTGGTTTGTTGGCCCCAGATTTTAATGGAGTCCAATTTTGGTACCAAGCTCCTCACATTCATGTGGATTAATCCAAGACCTCTGTGGTTTAGGAAGTCAAGAGGAGTATCAACTAAAACAAGTAGTAGTCTCATTTCTCAAGCCACGCCCTTGGTCATAAAAGGAGTCACAGGGAATTAGTTTTAGATTGCCAATATTTACACCATTTTGACCATGCTGACCATGCCACTTGAGAGTGGTAATACCTAAACTAGTGATAAAATTAGCCTAGCAAATCTAGTAAGAAAGTTAGCGTATTTTGTTAATCAAGCAGGTAAAGTCCTGCAGACAGGCAAAGGCTCTCTAGCATTGCTCCTGATGTTACATTCTGTACTGTAGTCAGCACTTTGGCCACAAATAAGTCTGGGTTACTGTGTACTATATTATATAATTGTCAGGATTTTCTAAAAGATGAGACTTTGTGTTGCAGTGGTATACTGTTCTCTGCAGACAAGCTAGCATAGCCTTAAGTCTAGGCTAATATCCCATTTGAATGGAGACTGGCAACAGTGCTGGGGGAGGCTGTGAGGCGGTGGCTGCAATATGGGCGGACGCTGACGCAGCTCATTCAGACTGCTGCTGGGCGTGTCCTCTCTTCTTCGCTTGCAGCATGTGCAACACTGGCCATCCACAGACATACATACACACACACACACACACACACACAGACACACACACACACACACACACACACAGACATTGACACTATTCATCCCCCCCACACTGCCATCTGATTAGCTGAAGTCGTTGTGGTTGTGACATTGCCTACATCCCTGTTTGTCCTCTCCGGCTTGCCAGCCGGCCAGCTGCTGCTCTTCACCCCACCCCCTCACTAAATTCTGCATTGATTTTGATGATGAATACACAACCCCCCATCCCAGTCAGTTTCTACTGAATTTATTCCAGCCATTGTTCTAGTGTGATGAGGTACAGTAGCTAGCTGCTCGGTGTGTGCGTGCCTGGATGTATATGTGTTCCAGTGAGCAATCTGAGTAAGCCTCCTGCAGCAGGGGATCTCTGCATTAGCGCAGCACACACTCTGCTCTCCCTCCCCTCCCCCATTCCTCCTCATGCTCTCTCTCTCACACTCTCTCTCTCCTGCCCCTCCTCTCCATGTGCAGACAAGGCAGCGTGCTGTATGTGTGTGTGTGCATGCGCAGGATGGATGGGGATGCTGTGTGCCGGCGCTGAGAGCTGCAAGGTGACTGAGGGAATGGAGAGGCATAAAGAGCTCTGACGACAGTGACGATGCAGTGCCCTCTTCCCGAGCACCTTCTCTTCTTCACATCCCTCCATCTCTCTCTCTTCCCTCTCCCTCGTTCTCTTTCTTTTTCTAGACTGAAGTGGAACGCCTGCCCTGCTTGCAGCGCCTCTTTCTCAGCTGCAACAACATCACCAGGTAAGAGCTCGTACTGCTTAACTCCCTCCTCCCCGCAGGACAAGGATAGGGATAGTGGCTGGACAGTGCCACGTCCCCTCCCTTGGCTCTTGGCAGGGCCTGGCCAAGAAGCTGCAGGCAGAACACACAGAACACACACATCCACACACACACATTGTAGTGGGCACTTTCTCTAACCTAAAAAATAACAACCTGGTTGTGTTCTTTACAGTTAGTAATTAGCATACTGTTACCTAAGAAAGGGGTGTGACAATTCTTTAAAGTTATTCAGACAACAGAGAAGCAGGGTGAGAGAAGGTAGCTCATTTCCACAGAAAATTAATGACAGATTTGAAGGTTGAGTGAATTCATGAGCCGCATTGCTAGGTAAGGGTGTGTAGGATGAATGAGAGGTGTGTTTGGTTGCTTAATGCAAACGTCAACCTACTTTACACACTTTTTCCATTATATGTGGTCTGTTTTTTTTTTGGTTCACCCCGTCTGAGCCAAGTATTTAATCAAGATGTCCTAGAGTTAACTTGTTAAAGCAGCATAGCCTTCTTTCTTTGCCTGGAGGAGGGGCCTGCATATGGGATTCAGGGTGGGACAGTGTTCATTAGCCTCCTTGACGGTAATATAGTCACCTTGTGCTGTGATAGATCTGACCTGATGTTTCAAGACAGCCCCACTGTTCAAGTGTCTCTATGATTCAGTACCTGACACACTTGTCACAGAGAGAATCATGATAGAGAAATAGACAAATACTCTGTTTGTATTCTTAAAACCACTCTAAACCACTCTTTTGAATGTATGCTCATAATGCGAGTATGAAACCTGGTGTATGTACCTTTTTGGAGCTGTACAATGCTGATAGGAGAACAGCTGTGGTCTGTTGCTAGGTAGAGAGGCAGAACACACTCATCTACTTGAGGCAGCCAGTTTGTCCTGTAGAGGATGTTACAGCAAAAATTATTTTCTATTTATATTTTAGATTTTTGAAATACATTAACCACCTCATGCAGCAGGAACAAGGCAGAACAAATAATGAGAAATCAGTAGAGAAATTGTGTAGGGATTTAAGTTAGAGGCTCCGCAGTCCACAATCTGCACATAGCACACACATATTTTTTAAATTCATCTCTTATTGGACCTTTAATAGCATCCAGAAACCTCGTATGTAGACTTTTCATCACTGCAACTACTTCTGAGAGGTTTCATCATCAACAATCCCCAAGAGGACTTTAGTCACTGTTATTATGAATGCAACAATTATGCACAGTGTATGAGATGCAATCAAGCACCATAGAGATCTCTCATGTAGTCTCTTATAATCACTGTGAAAAACGCCTGTCTTTATTATTATTAAGTTATTATATATATGTAATGAGGCCAAGTATTGTACATATATGGGAATTGATAACATATACAAATGGCCCAGGTTACTGGTTACTGCATGTATTTGACTGATAATAGTGTTAGATTGCCAGACCTATAACAAACCACATTCCAGTACAGACAGACAGTACAGAGTGAGTCATTCTGAGATAAGAGAAATACTCTCACTTCTTTCCATCTTTAAAATTACTGCCATTTCATGACTACTCAATCGACATTTGAATTGCGAAATGTTGCTTTGCATTTGTTAGACTTCCAACAGAATTTGCTTTTTTCTTGTGTGGTGTCTCTCAATTAGCTCTGCAATTCTAATATCTGTTCCCTAAATGGTATATTTGCTTTAATAGTTGATTAGAGGTTATTATCTGACCCTCTTTTGCAGCCAAAGAAATCTCTGGCTATGATCAGACAGTGCAGTGTAGTAGGTTCATAAGTAGTTCCAGCCAAATGATTCATCCAAGTTATTATCCCAAATTAGCAATGATAGAATCTCAACTACCTTATAGAGCATGACTGTGCTTTTTCATGTCTCCTTTTGCCACAGGGTGATTTCAAGTGTAGCAGATTTCTGTCTTTTCATTGCCCCCTGAGTAACGTCAGGCCGCCAGTGTGCCTGCTAAATTGTCAGTTTTTCGTGTCTTTTTTTAGCTTGGCTCCATTCTATCAACACAAGCCAAAATTAAAGGTTTCAGAATTAAGAGATGGTTGTCTTGTTTGTTTGACTTACCTGCTGGGTGACTCAGGCTTCTTAGTACTTTGTTAGGTGATCGTGCCTCTGTATTATTGTGAAGCATTCAGTGTACCTGGTTTTTATATTAAAAACCTATGTCAGTGTGTGTGTTGCTTTAACTCTTGATCTCATTCAAAATGTTCTTTCTTTGTGTCTAGTTTTAATCAGCTAGCCTGCCTCGGAGAGTCGTGCTCCCTTTCTGAGCTAACCCTGGATGGGAATCCTGTAGCCCTGGAGACATGGTACAAGCAGGCCGTCCTGCGCTGTGTGCTTCATCTGAGACAGCTGGACATGAAGCGCATCACAGTAAGGCTGAACTGTTTAATTGTGTATGCGTGTGTTTACAAGAGGAAAACTGGCCACTGGCCAAATTCTGCTAATTATAGCTATGGCTGCTAATATTTCTATAATTTAGCTTGTCGTCTTTTCAGATATTTTTCTACCAAACATAAGGAAGATGGATGCAGAAATAGAATAAAATCACTCATGTGGACACATTTAATCCCGTACAACTCCTGTCTGTACTGCACTTTGTATTTACCTCTGTTACCATGGCATATGTTGATCATTCAGCGAATGACCCAAACCTTTATGTCACTGTCTGAACATACAGTATGTTGGTTAAGGTACTGTGCATGTTGATTCTTGAGAGTGACTCTGTCTTAACATAAATACACACTTTATTTTGATTTTAAAACAAACTTTAGATAAGCCTACTAAGTCAGTGTTGCATTCAGTGTCAGTAGGGCATCTCCAAGCTCCTGGACATCTTGATGATTCAATAACCATTAGTCACTGTTCTCTGGAACCATTACTGGCAGCATTCATCATGTTCTCAGTCGTGTTTTAGAGGCAAAAATGTATCCTTGATTAAACAGAGATTATGAGATAAGCATTTACAACGCATATAATGTATAGTCAATCTAACAAAACAATGATTATTCTAAAGTGTAAACATGAGGCCTTTGTATTTATATAGTTTGCCAGAAATGTGTTACAGTGAAATGTCAGCATGCTTTTAGAGGCTTTCGAGCAGGGAGCACCCAGGTCTGAGCTTGTACTTTAAAGGAATCTCTAAGTACCACACACCTTGCCCTTAGAACATACTGCTGATATGCTGAAAAAAAACCTTGTAACTCCAATTTCAACTATTTTCATGTTTTTACTTGAATGTTACAGCACATGTACAGTAATCCTTAACAGGTTTTGCCAGTTTCCTGACCTCATGGCCCATTAAACCCCACCAACAAACTACTGTCTTGTAGCTGTCAATCCTGACAACAGGGCTGTTTTTTTTATTTTTTTGAAAGTTTACTTTTGGGAAATGCAATGTTCTGATTTGACAACAGAAATGTCAGCCTAGTGCTGGAGTTCCCATCTTTTCAAACTGTGTTATAATATTGCTTCGGGGAAGATTCCTAGTAGCCACTGAAGATCTAGATTATTCCCTTCAACTTAGAAAAACTTGCTCCCAGTGCTTTATGCTGTCAGTAGAAGTGAGATTGGATTATTTGAGATAAAATCTACGCCTGACTGCTGGAAGATTGTCCATTATTTATAAATGAAATGTAAGTCAACACTGAGATATAGTACTACTGTTCTGCTTTAAGTTAAATTAATAAATGTCGCTTCTCTGTCTCCTGTGGGGATATTCACTAGAACTGTTTGGATTATTTCAAAAGCTAAATGAAGGATGTTAAAACAACACAGTCTGGAGCTGTCCCTGACTAAAGATATTATCAATGAGCTTATAGTCATTATGTTTTATTGGCTAATACAGCATATAATCCTTCTCTGTCTATATTATTTACCTGCAAATACATAATAAATATGGCAAATAGCTTCTTTATTGAAGAAGACTGTTATGTTTGTAATATTGCTACTGATACAAGACTAATACAAGTATTTATAATTTAGTATCACATATTACAGTATTAAACTGGAAATACTGCAATTGACTGAATCCTTAACAGCCAAATAATCAACCTCATAGACCTTGTGGAGAGTGCTTGAACAAAGACAGTATTGTTGGTGAAAAAAACCCTCTGTAACGAAGAAGAAGAAGAAGATATTGATAAATTTCACAGAACTGCACAAGCACCATTAGAAACTGTTTTCCTTAAAAATATTTTAAAGTAGTGACATACAGGCCTAGTACCTTAATTGCTCCTCACTAGCTGACATTAGTTCTTGATTTCAGTGAGGTTTGTATTTTGCCTCTATTGACAGATAGCTGAATATCCACTAGCTCTCAGCTGGCACACTCAGATTGTGCTGGCAGCATTGCATTCTGGGAGTTTTGGCTGTCCCCAACAGCTGGGCTCAGTTGATCCGAGACTGAAAATCAGACAGATAATCCTGTGATGCAGCCGGCTGGTGTGAGAATCTCTCCCAGCCTCCACAGTGGTCCAGTTCTGGTGTACAGAACGATCTCACTGACGACGTCTTTTGTGGTTCCCCGCTCTCTTGAATAATTCAGAACTCATGAATGGAGCGACACTCTGATTGCACTAGCTATCTTTTTCAGGACGAGGATCGGCGCATGGCTGGTGTGCAGGCTCGAAAAGAGGAGGAGAAGAAGAGGGAGAGTCACAAGCAGACCATTCATAAGGTACCACTCTGATCTCATTTGCTCTTGTTGTCTTCGTCCGTCTGGATTTAGACTTTAAATATGTAGCAAACACACAATGACGGCCTACATAACAGACAGTAGATTAACAAGTGACCTCTGAAGCCACTGGTGCCCTTTTTCATAAATTGGGTGTTGTATGATAAGTTATTCTTGGTATGAAGAAAATTATTAGTTGCAAAGGTTTAATGTTGGATGGAGGTTTGAAAACTGCATACTGTATATACTGGATAATGTAGCATTCTAAAATCATCATATATTAATGATGAAATGTGATTAACAGTGTTTTACCCATCAGCTGAATATTATATATAGTTTAAATCCAAAGCATATCACAGCATTAGACCATTAATTATGAGTATTCAGGTTTAAGTAAGGATTAAGTGTATATTTGGACAATAACCAACCTCTTAATGGTATATTTTATTATGATTTATATATTTTCTTTTCTTTTTGCACAGCTTAGAAAGCACTTCTTATTTGTCTTATGACTTATTGTTGAGGCTGTGTCTTAGAGGGCCACAAAATACAGTTTTTGGATATTGACCAATTTTTCAACTTTTTACCTGTGTCAACATCAGTGCTGCATAACACAAGTGCTTTTTTTAAACCTTTTTCATTTATGGGGGAGGGATACACTGCCCCCAGCGGTTCTATATCTGTAAATGGGTCGGTAATTTATACTTAATTTCTTTAAATGGTGTAAGATGTTCTCTCCCACGCAGGCAATTCATCTGTTTTGCAGTAAATGTGTTTGTGTGGATGTGCTCCTACTGTCTCTGCGCTGCAGTGGTGTCTTTTGCTGAGAGATGGTCTCTGTGCAGAACTCATTGTCTCTCAGTAACCCAACTCCTGCTAATCCCTGGTGTTGAGAAAATGTTATATTGAATGCCTCAGCTAAGGGTTCACAAGGACATAGGATTCACCATGAATTCATACTGACTCACTCCTGCATCGAGGAGTGGCACATTCCATAACTGAGCATATCAAAACTACAGCTTGACAATTCAAAGACAGCAGTAGGGCAGAACTCTTGGGATGTCACTTTTACTGCTGTAAGAGCCCAGAGTTAAATCTGAGGTACCAGAAGTAAATATATTGGACCAACAAATCATATACAATTGCAGATCTAGCTTAAGTCAGGAGGGACATCTGGCAGAAATGCCAGTAAGTAGTTTTCATATACTATTCAACGTCATATCTCAGCAAGGCAAGAGGTAGCAGTTTGCCTCTGACTAGGTCAAGATAGACCGAGAGGTCTGATTAGCTTATATGCCCCCTGTGTTTTACTGAGGAGAATTGCCGCTTGAAACCTTTTCTGTCCTCTGTTTGTGTGTGTGTGTCTTGCGTTCATCAAGGAGAAGCGGCGTCTAGCAATCCGTAATGCAGCACAGCAGTGGGAGGGCGTCAGGGCCTGTCTGGAGCTGCCACCAACAAATGGCGCTAAAGAAGAAGTTAGTCCAGAGAACAGCCCTGCCCACACCCCTGCCCAGACCAATGGCATTGCACAGGAGCCTTCTCCGGATGAGCCAAGGTACACACCACATCAGCCAACGGTAGTAAATGTGTCACCGGCTGGTATAATACCAGCCTTATTTGGGATTTGGGTTCCTGTTTGGTCCAAAGAGAAGTGTGGGTCTACATCTGCTGTACACATTGTATGAATACAGTAAATCAATAGGCATAAAACATCGTGACTTGGTGTGATGTAGCTCAGATGGGAATCTGAGAACATGAGGGATTACTGTATTTTACGCTGGGTTTGGGTTACAGGGGGTTTGATTTGGTATGCTCCCAACTGTTGAAGACTAGTTTTCAGATAAAATTGTAACCCTTCATAGCTGTTGACAGATTAATTTGAGGTGCCCTGAAAATTCCATATTTGCTAAAATATTGACAATTATGTCAGTGGTTTGTGAATGGATGCACAGTAGCCAATGAAATACAAATCCATAAGGTCAAAGGACAACATTTAAATTGACAACCATGACGAGTCAGATGAGATGAAGAAAAGGAAATGTCTTTCAATCTACACTCACCAAGCACTTTATTAGGAATAATTGTGCAATCTCATGCAATCTAATACAACAGCTCTGCCATAAATCCTACTTTTACAAATCTTATACATTTTCACAGTTTTTGTTGACATTGTCAGAAAGGTGATAATTCTACTTTATGTTTATTAGTGAGGTCGTGGTGGGTGGTGGTGGTGTACTGAAGTGCATTATAAAAAGTGTTCCTAATATTTTGTCCACACACCTTCCCATTCACTTGAATGAGAAAGTGTGTCCAAGGTAGAATGATCACCAGTCATTTTGTTTGTCCTTCATGTGAGATAGTTCTGAAATGACTAGTTTGCTCTGTTGTTTTATGGTATGTATTAGACGGGTAAGCCCAGGTTCTGGACCAGAACGACCACCAGGGGGAACGGAGAGCAGACTCCGCACCAACAGCCGTCCAAACAGCCCACGAGATCCCAAGTAAGACCAAAATACACATCTGACCCCCCCATACAAATCTACTGTAGCTCCAAAGTTGTCATCTGCATAGCACTTAAATGCCAAAAAATATCTTGTGTTGATGAATTTGCAATGTTGTCTATATTGACCAGTAACTTTATTAGACAAAATCAGATGACTGCTTTACTGATGATGATTTAGAGACTTAGCTGAAGCATCTCTACTTCATCAGTTAATTAGAATTTTGCTTCTTTAAACGTTGTATGAAGTAACATTGAAAAAGGGTGTACAGTGTATCAGACAAAGATGCCAACTAGCCACTGACCAAAATTCTGAAGTTTGAAGTACAATAAGTTATTGTTACAGCACATTATGTTAAAAAATCCACTTCTTTCATTGACAGATCTTTCAAATTTCTAACTGGATTTTCCAGTGTCATCCAGAGTGTTGTGGTCATTAGTTTCTAACTATTTATCATACAGTGCACTCACAGTGTAGACGGTTCCACCCCCACCTGCTCCAAAAAACATTCATGCAGGCTGTTGGTTGGCTGCTCCTGCCTACCTGTTATTTTGTCGTTTAAGCTGCACTGCCCTATTTCTTTATTTATTGGTTGGCAGAGTGGCCTAGATTGAACACGTAAAGAGATCATCCAGGTTACAGATTTGATCCCTGCAACAGCTAGTGCATCAAACCCATCTTGAAATATCCTTGAGCAAGACAGTGACCCCCTTACTTACTCCAGAGGCGTAGGTCTTGGCTGCTCCCGAGCTCTCTGCCAAATCAGTATATGTCTAAGATGTCTAACGACACAGCTTACTTCTTCCACTGTTTATAATATGACGTTGGACATGCTCTAAATCAACAATCTGTGCCGAGTCTAATGTGAGTGTAGGACTGATATACTCTTCTAGACAGAATATGAAGCAGGTCTGGATGAGTTATGAGGAGGCGTGCTAAGATGAAAGTGGGGGGCGGCTATGTCAAGGACTATTATTACTTGTTTCAAAGACAGCCTTTCCTTCCTGCATCAGGATATGAAAGTGGCCCTGAAGCGTAATCCTTCAATGGCAATGGCTTTCCTTTACAGTGTTTATTATAACTTCAGTCATGTGGCTTAACAGGTAATGTTGACGAACAGGACTCACGCGATTCAATCTCCCACACTCTTAAACTATGTTCAGACAGTGAAGCTTCAACGTGAAGTGAATTTTTGCCTCGTGTTATTTGCACGAGTTTGACCGCTGGATCATTTGTGTTTATTTGCCCCAGACAGCCAAAATACATGACTGTCCATTAGCTGTAACCTAACGAGCAACGGACGCACCGACTGTCTGTGGGAGTGTGACTCTGTGTTTGTGTTCAGTTCTGCCTCTGACTGAACTCAGAACCCACCAGGGACATCAGGAACTGGGTCTTTCTGTTATTTCCCTCCAGTCTCTCTCCTTTTTCTTCTCTCCTCTCTGTACATTCATGAAGTACATTCATAAAACCCAGCGATACACACAAATGTTTTGCTCAAGTTGAAACATTTTCAACTCGTGCAGACACACCAGTAACTTGAAAGTTAGAGAAGCATGGTTTGTCATTAAAAGGTCAAAGGGTAAAATACTCAAAATGCCTGATAATATGTAAGTGGGAAAATTAAAGTTGTTTTTGAGCAGAACTTTTAAGGCTTCAGTTGCTCCAACTGAGCTGGTACAACCCAGGTGTGTGTATGTGTGTCTGTCACCCTCCCTTACTATATCTTCTACTATACTATATCTTCTTTCCCAGGCTGTAATTTAGAGTGTGTCGTTCATCAGTGTGTGGGTTTATAGAAGGCTTATAATGCCTACACAGTGTAACCCAGATAACCTCACATATGTGTTGAAGTGCTACATGCTGAGGAAAATTACACCATCCTCCCCCATGGCAAGCATAAGGGTGGAAGGATGATGGATGTACTTGTCTCTGTATTTTGGAGGCCTGTGAATCAACACTCTTGCCTCACTATCGCATGACATCACATATCAGGTCCTTGGGGGTGTGAATTCCCAGGAAATACTGACAATAGATGGAAGTTTCTTCTTTTGCACCCAGACGAAACAGTGTATGGTTCGTTATAGGTCATCCATAATCCTCTTATTGCAGAATTTCAACAGATGCTTGGTTTCCCACCCAGGTCACAGGCTGAACCTGGCCCATCTACACATCTGGATCTGCTCTGTGGGAGCTGGGGGAGCAGGGCAACCTCTGGGTGTGTGTGTGTTTTCTCCCAGAACACAAACTGGGGACTGCCCTCCATATCTGTAACACTAAGCCAGCTGTTGTAATTCAATCAGAAAAGGCTGAAGAGTAAAACACAACTGTAAGTGATTAAGTTTAGAGTAGTCAGAACAATGTATATGATTACTCTCAAGTTCAGAAGGCTACATTAGACAACACAAGGTTACACTTTTTGTATATTTAAATACTCCTTGGTATTTCACACAAGGTTTGTAGGAAGGTTTAACAAAGCATGAAATTATGGAATTGTGGAAAAGTGGAAAATTTGTGTGAATTTGGATAAAAACTGCATATAAACCGCCAATGGCACAAGACACACAGTAATCTTTTCTTATGATGGGCTCTGATGATACGTAATCATATCTTTCACTTAGAATTTCTAAATACAAAAATAAATTTGTTTCTAAAAAAAAATGTTTCTACAATTGCTTTGTGAACAATGTTTGCTTTAAAAATTGCCAGTGTTCAGGGACTGGGAAAGAGAAATAGATTCATACTGCAACAAAACAATTTATTTCCACACATTTTTCAAATTAATGTTTGTGATCAATCATAATGGTTAAACTGAATCTTTTGTTTGTTACAGACAAGGTCACAAAGGTTTAAAAACAGTTAAAGCTAAAAAAAAAAATACACTGCCTAAAAAATATGTGATGAAAAATAGGGAAAAAGATGATTCTGCACCAATCAGTGTATTAATTGAATCAGCTAATTTCCAAAAAGGCTGGAAGTTCACCAGCCTCTCTGAAATGTAGCTATTTGAAGTCATGTTCCTCACTATTTCACAGTCCCTGTCAGAGCAGAATAAACCTTGGCTAACTTTTCTCAATTACATCAAGACTTTAAAACCTTCACAGTTAATATAATATATAATAAGAGTGAATGAGATTTGCTAATGGCACTTTCAGGTTTTCCATTCATCAGTATTAATTTCTAGAGTGGTAGATGCAATATATCAGCTGGCTGTATATTAAGGAAAACACATGATGTCATCTCTGGTTTTGCATTTGCAGCCTGAGTTTGGTGACAAATTAGAACGTTGACAGCAGATTCAGTATGATATTTTCAATGTGCTCCTAAAATGAGTTATGGGACAATAGCTTGCGTGCATGCCACAATGTGACTTTGATGCAGGCCCAAGTTTAACAATTTAAGATTTATCTGACCTCATTTTTCCAGAGAGAGGGGAGTAGGGAGGCATGGCAGTGGAAGAGTTATTACTCAGAAATCCTATAGTGGAGTTGGTCACTATGTGGCCAGATGGAAAGGCCTTTGTACTATTCATATATTCATTTAATAAAGAGTTGTGCTGAGATCCTGAACAGGTGGTTTCTCAGGCACATAAATCAGTTAGCTGTATTCATAAGGGTGATAGAGAAGTTTAACTGGCCTCTCAAATGAAAACCATCACACACAATCGCACAGCACAACAATTATACACAACACTCTGCAAGACTCAGCACCCAATAAGACCAACATCTGCAACATTGAACCATTTGTTTTCTCTTTTTAACACAGCGGAATGATGAAATTCTGTTTTGTAATGACAGCTCAGATAATAATGTTTCATATTTGACTCTACCACACAGTATTTAGGCAATTGGAGACATGTGCATGCTACAAGCCATGTCTTTGGGGGGATTAAGTTGTTGAAAGATGACAGATGTCCTTTTTAACTCCTGTAGGATTAAGTCAGATAGCCTTAATTGAATTAGATTCTGAGACTAATAGGCCAGAGCAGGATCCATGTAATTGTGATAGATTCTTCACTGTGTCTTCTCCGCCTTGTTCACGTCTTCTCTCCGCATTAGTTGCCGAGTTCATGTCAGGAAGGGATTCGGGCCACCTGGCAGCCTTTCAGCTGTGATTATGGGGAAACAATATAAGACATAGTGCAGAGTGTGTCGATGGCACATTTCCAGACGCACAGAAGTTGCTCTCATTCTTTGTATGTCTTATCTGCATGTTACGCTCCATCTCCTGCACTGCTCTCCAACTCTTCCTGATTTACTGCCTTTGGCAATCCTACATCTCGGAGGTGTGGCATATCCTGATGATTAAACTGCCTTTCAGTTTCTGGCGCCTCCCCGTCTGTTGCTGGCCAAGTCCCATGTTTGTGTCCTTGTGTGCTTGCTACAGGTTTTGATACTTTCACATCACCTGCTTTCCAATTGAATGTACACCTTATTATCTGGCAGAGTACACTTATAAATTGATATTGATGTAGTCACACCTGCTTGAGGCTTTCTATGCTTTCAGGGGATTTTTTTAGTTGGAGTTTGGTGATTGGTCACTGGGAATAATTGGCAGCAAAGACGACTCTGCCACACCATATCCAGTTCTCTTAATATATCCATGGGATCCCCCCCACACTCTACCATGACCATCCCTTGACATTTTATTAAGAATGGCTTTCCTACAGGGGATGATGGATTATCCTCAGTAACATGTAAGAGTAATGTGTCTGGATACAAATACGATCATTGCATTCCCTGTCAGTCACTGGTTTATTGGAAGAGGGTCAGACTGTATTACATTAATCCGGGTGTCAGGCTTACTGGCAAGTATAATTTGTGGGTTGTTTTGTTAAGTTGTAGCTTTCAGAGCTTATTTAAAATGAACTGAACTGATTAAAACTGAACTCCGAGGCAGACTACGGCCTCAAAGCAGAAATTAACTGTGTGTGTGTGTGTGTGTGTGTGTGTGTGTGTGTGTGTGTGTGTGTGTGTGTGTACACACTGTATACATACAGTATTTATAGACTCACACAAGCAGACCACACAGACACAGAAAGTTTCCCAAAGGCCTCACAGCCATGGTCTGACCTGGTCCTGCACTTTGCTGTGTCCTGAGGCACCTGACCAGTCACCTGTCTTTTACACAAGAATGAATCAGTGAAAGTAACTTGAGTATCACCCACTGAGAACCTGATGTCAATGTCATGTCACGTTCCTCTTCCCGCAGCTTAAACACATTATATGAATATATATATTAATATTCCACTATGATTACTGGTTAGTGATTACATATCGCCATAAGGATGGCTCCTTATGGCAATCACTTGAATCCAAAGTATTTGACTCTCTCTTCTCATATAGATTCACACTGGAAAAGGCTTTGTGATTGCATGAATTGCAAACTTATATAATTAATATTAGTTTGATACCCTGAAAGAAACAACTATATGTGGATTTATAGGACAAATGTTTACACACTGTTTACACTGAAAAGTGGACCTCTCCCTGCATTTTTTTACTTACCTATACCTCCTCATTTATCTGGCCAGGTCAATTTATTATACCTCTGATTTGTAAGATAGCCTTTAATTCTCCAGTTTAATTATTCGTCTTTGATCCCCTTTATGTTGCTCAGGTAGGGGAGGAGACTGCTCCTTTTCTCAGGTACAGAGAGGAGTCATCTCTTGGGGATCAGGCTTACTGTACTTGCAGCAAAGGTGGCCTTTTCAAAGAAGCTTGAGTTACAGTACTCTACAGCTTCACTGTTTCCCTATGTATGTACCTCTTTGTCCACGGTATGTCTGCTGTCCTTTTTCCTCTCGATTTCTTTTCCTCTCTCTGTCCCTGATGCTCTTTCTGTCTTTATCTCACTTCACTCAAACACACTTTCTAAAAATCAGACTCAATAAGAATCTTGGATTAGAGTTCTGTAATCAAAGGATTAGTCTTCTAACCACTGTGGCTTACTCTTGCTACGAGACTGGGAGGGTGTGAAATATGAATAGGGGTGATTAGTTTGTTGGCGGGCTTAACCCAAAATGATCAGTGTTGAGTAGCGTGCAGCCAGTAGCCATCTGATGCCCTGCTATGCTGAAAAGTCCCCTGAGTGTCAGCAGACCCAAAAGGCTGAGCACATGGGCTCCGGCAGGGAGATTATGTCTCCTTGAGACTCGCCCAGATTCTCCACTCTCACGACTCTCTTATAAGGAAAGGGCACTTTAACTGTTGAACAGGAGAACAGAAAGCAATTAGGCACTACAAATAGGACATTCACTAGACCACTGAGTGTTCTGTAGCGATGTTGCTTTTTTTTCTTCTCTCAACACAATGCCGGCTTTTTCACACAAATGTAACCAAAACATTTTTAGCTGAAAGATATTCTTGATAGCCAAGCGGCAGTGCTGGGTTGGCATCACTCTATCTCTAACTCTACCCCCTCAATGTAAGTGTGCGTACACGTGTAAAGAGCCAAGAAACTACTACATCCACAAGTTTGTATTTTAGTCAGTCTTGAAGTATAACAAGGCCACACAGTCAGTGCAATCATTAAAGACAGCATACTGTATAAGGACTGGTTTACGAAGAGTGTTTGTTTGTGCGTGTGTGTGTGTGTGTGTACTTTCCAGGCTTGCGGAGGCGGGGAGCGGCAGTGTTCAGAGCTTGTCCCTGTCTGACAGTCATCTGGCGGAGCTGGATGGAGATACCCTGCGTTTATTTGGACTTGGAGCCCTGGAGGCCCTGGAGAGGGGCTGGGGAGTTCAGACCGCTGGTGCTGTCACTGTAATAACCTTCCGCTACATCAACTTTGACGCCATTGTACCAACGCTGCCGCGAATAAGGGTCAAGTTTCCCAATCTATCGGTGAGGGCAACAGCCACATACCGTAATGAGCCATGGGACAGAAAGACTTCAAATTGTCTGTGAATTGAACCTTAAATTATGTGTTTGCATTTAAAACATTACTGGTCAGCCTTTCATTGTGTATGAATGAATGAATGAATGTCATACAGTCAACAAGTAATATTCTTTGTATTAAATATTATAAATGAATAACTTTGCTTATGTGGACATTTTAATCTGAAGCACCTCGCACCAACTTTTGGCTTCTTCCACAGCACCTAATCTTCTTGGAAACCAACATCAGCCGTCTACCCCAGCTGGCGGCCCTGGCTCAGGTGAGGCGTCTGGATCAGCTGACCATCCACACAGAGGGTAACCCCGTGGTCAGTCTGGCTCTGTGGCGCTCCTTCGTCATCTACCGCCTCCACCACCTCAACCTGCAGAGGATCAATGGCCAGGAGGTGAGACCCAGATCAGTTTCTTAATGCAGTCCTCCTGCTTTATAAAGGGGGCTTCTCTTGCTGTAACTCTCTTAAATATAAATTATTTTACACATTATGTCTTATGTACAAAGAGAATACAGTTTGTTTAATAAACCACTTGAGAATTAGAATACTATAAATTAGCAAATTTGAAGGTTAATGTTACCAGCCTTATAATGGGGGCCCATGTCTCCTGTAATGACCTACCTGAGGAGTTTGCCTATAAATTTCAACTCATTTTTGACTTGAATTGAGATACACATCGGTTACTATCTGTATGTATATGTGAGGTGTATGTGTGCGTTTTTATGTCCATGCTAGGTAACCATGAATGATGTGATTGCTGCAGAGCGTGTGTTTGGGACATTGGGTCATATAGCAGCCACCGAAACTCCACGTTGCCGGCTGCTTCTGCTGCTAGAGGAGTCCAGGTGAGAACTTGATCTCAGGCACACTTTACCACAACATAACAGGAACTACAATTTAATGACAGGTGTGCGCTCTGTCCTGGATTGTGTATGTTTTAATGTGTGGATTCCCAAATGTGTATATGTTTGAGTTACAGCTTGTGAGCGTGTATGTGCATGCCTGTCCGGAACATTGTGTGTGTACATTTGTAAGTGCGAGTGCACGTTTGTGTGAGACAGCGAGACAGAGCCTGGCACCAAGGAGCCAGGGGAATTAGACTGTGTCTTTCAGGGTAAGGGTGGGTACTTGGCACTTGGACACAAACATTCCTTGCTCTCCCCAGCCAAAGCTCTTGAGGTCTGTCACTCTGGGTCAATTAAAAACTTCCTCGCAAAGCAAAAATCTGCTGAATTTGTCAAGAAGTTTTTTTTCTAATATAGCTATAATGCTGTGGTTGGTTATTGGCTAAATTGTAATTTTTGTAAAGAAAAGCTTCTCCAAAGATTGAAAAACTGGCAGGTTGAATCACATGACTGGCTAAGAGAGTTGTATTACTGTACATGTACTGTAGCTCCTATAAAAATTGCTGTTACGATGGAGAAAATTACAGAACTGTATTAGCTAGTAGTAGAGTAGTAGCTGTTAGCAGTAGTAGCTGTATAACATCATATGAGTCTAGTAATAAAGTTAATCTTCCCCGGTGTCCTCAGTTGCCCTTTCAGAAGCATGTTGAAAATGAACTGGTTAACTAATTGGCTCTTGGCTGCATCTCACCCTGATTCATACATATCCTGTTACAGATATATAATACACAGCAGAATCATTACCCCTTAAGTCAATTCTATCCATTTGTCACACAAAATGCAGTCAGACTTGACTTCTTATTTCTCAAAACCTTCCTGCTGTAGACTGTATGTCATATAAAGTGTATTTTCTTGTTTTACTTAATTTGCACTAACAATGGAGTTTATGCACCATATTCCTTTTTTTTTTTGCTGTATGCTGTTGTGTTGCTCAGTGGGTTAGGGGTTCACCATGAAAAACTGTTGAGGTGTCAGTCAGGTCAGCGTGTAGAGGAAAGCCCTAACATTCCCAGAGTTTGAAGTTTCATTAACACTGAGATCTCACTGCTGTGGCATGTGGCTGCAATGAAAGCCTTTTCTTATGTAAAGCTGCTTCAAAGGCTCACTAGTAAAAATCACTTTAAACTTCATGATTTGATGACTTCAACTTTATGCTTAATTCAATTGAATATACTAGATGGTCTTACAGCACAGGAAACACTATGTGAATTGACCTGATGCTGTAAAGCCCAAACCTGTGTCACTCCAAGTAGGATAAAATATATCTAAACAGTTTGGCTTTTTTTGGCTCAAACCCAAAAAGAAAAAAAAAAGATTCTACAAGTAGTGTTATAAGTGTTTCACCAAATATTACATATTGTTTGCACAAGAAGTAATCGACTGAGTTGGACTTTGCTACAATCAAACCACATTCTGATCATCTCTTACAATAATTTCTAAATTTAAAGAACCAGTGTGTAAGATTTAGTGGCATCTAACAGTGAGGTTGCAGATTGCTACGAACTGAATACCGCTTCCCTTCCCCTCCACTTCCAAGCGTGTAGGAGAACCTACGGTGGCCGGGAAACATTCTCGGCTACTGTAGAAACATGGCGGTACAAAATGGTGGGCTCCATGGGAGGACCCGCTCCCTACGTAGATATCAAGGGCTCATTCACAAAGCACAAAACACAACGATTCTTATTTTCAGGTAATTATAGACTAATTAAAACATACTTATGAATATGTATATTCCATTTCTGCCAACAGATCCCCCTAAATCTTACACACTGTTCCTTTAACAAATATTATTTCTTTGATGGATACATAAGACTATCTTTTTTTTGATTCCCACATGATTCTCACTGACACTGACAAACATGCACACATATAATGTACATACACAACACACACACACAGGTCCATTTTCCTTAAAGTTGTTTTGACAGTACCTTGATAGTCAGCATAATGTGGGACTGACACAATGCAATGCCTTTCGGCACAGACAGACACATGCACACGCACACACACACACACACACACACACACACACACACACACACACACATACACACACATACATACACACACAAACTGTCTTATCCTATATGGAATGTTTGCCTCCAGCCTCCTCTGCAGAGACTATTTCAGCATCCTGGCACTGGCCTGTGGAACATGTTGGTGCAGTATTGTATCACATGAGATTTCACGCTGATAGGTTGCAACATTTGATGTAGTTCCTACTAGTCTCCTACTGTTTTTATCAATGTACACATCCTGCTGCTGAGTGATGAGAGTGAAATTAATACATTGACATTTATGAAAATGTATTCAAATTTAAAATGATGAACATGTCATTTAAAGTCATTTTGATTGCTGTCATATCATGAATTATGGTATTTTAAAGAATTTCATCTCGCCATTCCTCTGTGCCGTCTGTGCTGTGTAACACACCGTTATTACCCTGATGTGACTTACTTGCTGCCACTGTGTCTGCCCCGTGTTGGTCTGACTCACTCTTCTCTCTCTTCACCCTGAAGGAAGCGTCAGCTGCAATTCCTGTTGGAGGGGCGCGGCAGGCGTGCCGGGCTGAGTCCGGAGGAGCTGCGAGACAACGGGAAGCTCCTGGGAGAAGGCCTGAGCAGAGCGCTGTTCAACTACCCAAGCCGAGACTGCAGTGCAGAGAGCCCCGAGGTCAGTTCTGTTGTGTTCACTATAGTTTTTTCAAGACAGCTTTTAAAATAACAGCCTAGTGGTTTCAGAACAATGTTTGAAAGTAATTGAAAAATTCATTGTCTTTGACAACATTCATGCTGCCATTTAAGCTTCCACTTACTAGGGTTTTGCTAACACATGAAACCCACACTGCCAGATGTTGCCATGGCATATTAATCCTACATCACTGCCAACCAGCTCAATAGTGATTTTTATGGGATTTCAAAACCAACATCCTCAAGCTAACATGACCTACACTCACTCCTTGCCCCAAACATTACTTAGTTAAGTCAGAACTCACTCTTACAGAACACAACAATAAAGCAATGGTATATGGTATGGTACAGCCTACTCAGCAGTTATTAAGCTTTATTATGTCATCAAACAAGCAATTTATTATGACATTTTAGGCACCATATGGCCTCTATTATGTTCTTGGTGGAAAGCCCGCAGTAGCACTAACGCAGATGCAATACAATTTTAGTATGGCATGCTTCCACAAAATTGCACTTGTATTTCTTGCACATCATCTTGTACAGATTTAAATGTGAATCCAAATACAATTTTTAATGTGATTAAAGAAATAGGCTTTCCTTTATACCTAAGACCTCCTGTACAGAATTAAATGTTTTGGTTTCAAAATAATATATTTTCTGTTGACAGCACTGATAAAAACCATATATAAACATTAATTTTAAATTATGATACATCTACTGAGTGCACTCTTTGATACCTTCTCCATAATTCCCAAATCCAATTATCTAGCTCTACAGTGGTTCAAAGTGTTGCTAAAAATGTAGTGAGCAAGCTTTACTCTGTTATTCTGTGTTTTTCCTACCACTGCACTTCCTGCACTTCGTCTTAAAGTAATAATTACAGTCAGTTAAACCAAATCAACATAAAGGATATTCTCTTCTTTTCCTCACAGGAGGGCACTGTGGAGTCATCGGAGCGTGCTACCATGATACAGCAGTACCTCCAGGAGTTGGTCCAAAGGGCGTCAGACACCAATTTGAAGGGCGAGGCTCTTCACAAGCTCTGGCCCTCCATGTTTGCAGAGATGGTGAGGGACTGTGTGTTGGAGATGAGGGACCGAGCGGCCTTCCGCCAAGCCAGCCTTGCAAAGCTCTCCGAGACCAAGTGAAAAGGACCAAAGGTTCACTCTTAGACCACAAACACTCATGCACACATATGGACATGGCTTTCCCCCGGGTGTCCCCAGTGCTCCATCTTAAACTTCATCTGTAACACATCATCACTTAGTGATTCTATCAGTTATTATCATCTTTGGAACTGAAGGGTATATTTCCCCGGTGTTTGGGAAGTTCTCTCTAAAGATGGATGTAGACTTATTTTAAAGATTATCTGATGACAAAGGCGTCTTGATTGAATGTAGATTTTCCCTGAAAACACGCTGTCTGATTTGTCAGTGCTTGGAGCTGTATCATACTTGAAGAAAGTTAAAGGGACTTGCGGTGCATTGTGGTCCCTACAGTGCATCCTCTGCACTTTAAAGGCCTTCTGAATGACCCCTCATCACCATCATCAGCTGGCAATGACCAGTGTCTCTTTTCTGGAGACTAGAATGATTTTTCTGTCTTAAATCTTGTTTCATGCATCATTCTCTCATTTTCTCCTGCCTGACATAAAAAGAAGGGCACACACAAGGACATGGACTTTTCTTTGTTTACCACTGATTTTCTGTATTGTACTTAGTATTAAAAGATTCTGTATTAACACTCAGTTTGTGTACATGGTTTACATGGTTGTGTTTACTAGAAATGTGTCTACAGCAGGAGTAAAGAAGGCAGATGTTTCTTTAATCAGGCACACTGTGATTGACTGGACCTTCAAATACAGCTTTCAAAAATGGAACCGTGCAGTCAAACCAGTTGTTTTGTTCTAGGTGCAGTTTACACTTGACAGTCACTTTGAAGGACAGAATTATCAACACCTCACAGACCACTGATCTCCCACAAGGCAGAGGTTATGTGTGTGCGTGCCGCTCCCCACTCAGTGCTAGGAGGTCCAGAACTCATAGAGGGTCCTCTGGGTAGTGTGAACTCAGACTGGAATGTCCCTGAAGGCGTAGAGGCTTCGACGGGTCCTCACCACCTGTTCCTGCTGCGCTCGCTCAAACATCCCGCAAATAATTTTTTAACCCTTATTTAATCAGGCATGTCAGCAGAGAACACAGCACCAACCTGGAAGAGTAACTGCAGGGGGATGGAGTGTCAAAAAGCTCCACACATACCAAGGAGCTGACAGGTGCTGCCGTCCAATGTCATCCGCTCCATTGGAGATCAATGCCTTGCTCAAGGGTGTTGAGCACTCAATGTAAAGTTGAATGTTAACTCAGAGCTGGGTTGTTGTTTTCCAGTTTTCAATGGCATTAATGACCAATAGTTTATGAGGTATTGTTTTAGCTCTCAGAGTATCGCTGAGCAGCTGCTTTAATATCACTCATCCAACCTTTGCTTTACCAAGGAACCACAAGATGCAAATGTTTACTATCAAAAAACTGCAGCAAGTTTATTTTGAGCAGCTCTGATGAAAAACATCGCTTTGTGCCAACACTCCTTGTCATTTTTTTGTAACAAAGGGATGGTTGTCAACATTGTGAAAGAAGTCTAGTCCCAAAGGACTGACAGAACTCCACGACTAGTGACAGCATGCCTCGGAGATGCAGAGACAGAGAACGGCAGTGAGAGCAATGTCTCATCGTTAGTAAAGGAGTTTAGAAGTCTAGACAATGCAGTACTTCCTGAAACCCACACAGTCAAAAAGGCTCAACACATGAGCATATGTCATGTCCATAAGTCCATATGTGTTGGTGAGTAATAACCCACAATCAATCTGTTGCTTGAATTAAAAATAGTGTTTGTTCTTTATAGGGCCTGACAATGGCATCATGAATAAACATCTATTTTTCCTTTTTGGCAGAGTGAAGACACTGTATGAGCACCAGTCTCATTCAAATCACGTTTTTGAACCGTTAGTGGCAAGATAAGATACTGACAATTTCCAGCCAGCTTTCTGTGAAATTTGTTATGAATATTGATGGTCCTCAGAGAAAGATTCATAATATTTTAGGTGATCTTGCCTTTGGTCCGTGACAAGATTTCCTGGAAAAAAAGGCTGGATTTCCATTAAATTTGCTTTTAATATTCATGGTCCCCTTTCTTCAGGCCACACAACCACCATCAGGCCAAAATTTCCAGTTGTAAAAATATCAAACCATAATGGGAAAAACACTTGATGCTGATATACAGTGATATACTTTGTCCCAATAATGTGTTCTAATACTAGTACTATAGTGTGTACACTACATCCTAATGTTCTGTAAACAATTTTTTGCCAGTTATAGCTTTTTTTCGTCTCGTCTTTTTCCGAGCTATTGCCAGAATTATAGCACCACTGCTTGTCTTCAGCTGTTAGTAGCTTCTCTATTTCTTTTATCGCTTGACTTTCCAAAATCAAGCCAATTTAGTATTGATGCTGGCATATTTTGGAACTTATTTGTCTTATTTGGGGATTTTTGTGCAGTGTTTTTTGAATCTGTCACAACAGCATTATTGTCAGCCTCGGCTCTGCCAGCAACACACAGTGGAGATTGGCTAAGAGGGGCCCGGGTATTAAAAAAGCAAAACAGTGTAATTATGTTTGCGTGTTGCAACTGAACTTTCACTTCACCACAGAGTGGTCCCACTGAGGCAGTGCAATTTCACCCTCAAGTGCTCAGATCTCAACCTCTATAGTGTTCAGTTCATTATGTAAAGTAATTATATTTTTGGTGTATCCACTTTCCCTCAATCTGCCTTTAATACCTTTGAATTAGTTTAAATTAGTTATTATCCACATTTCCCAGAATACCTAGCAATAACCTCCAGAAACATGCCTAAACTTGTTCCAGGAGATTTACAGCAGCATTAGGTTGGCCTAATCATTTTGTACACATACATATACCTTAATAGAGTAAGAACAGTGGAGTGAATTGAGAGACATGCATATTGCACTAATATCGACTTAACAAGAGGCTACATCCCTGCAATATTCTCCACAATTTCATGTTTGGGTGAATGACAAGCAATAAACCTAAACACCGGTTTGGAGGCTGCAGTGTTGATGTGCTCGCTCGACCCTCTGATAGACTTTTGTATAGTTTGGAGACATGGCTGCCAATTCGTTCCACCTCACAGGACCAACTATTAGTTTCTCCTGGAATGAACCAAGTGCATTGTTTATTGTGAGCCATGCACTGCAAAAAATAACCACTTAGAACTGTGCTTTCATTTTGGTTGGAGGTTTCTGATCAAGTTTTAATTTTTGCTTGTTACAAAATTAGACAAATTTACTGTGAATCAGATGACATTATCATCACATTATCGTCATTATGATCAGTGCAGTAATCTATCTGGTTTGTTCAAGTATTTTTTAAACAAATTCTCACTGCAAACAAGTGTAAGTTATAAATGCCGAGGCACAAATAACACAATACTATATTTTATCCTGTGTATTTTTTTCCAGTGTAGTGTATGTCAATGCACATTTTTGTCCAGTGTCAGACAACAGCGACTCCTCTCTCCAAAACTTGTCTGGAGAGGCCTTCAATGGCCAAGAAAGCAGCAGGACCACATGGTATCAGTGGGCGGGTCTTCAATTTATGTGCTGACCAACTAGCGCTAACATTCACAATGATATTTAACCTGTCCCTGGCTCAGTCTGTCAAACCCATGTGCCTCAAGAAGTCCACCATCATTCCTGTGCCCAAGAAAACAAGACCAGCCTGCCTGAATGACTACTGTCCAGCATCACTCACCTCTGTAGTGATGAAGTGCTTTGAACAGCTGGTCAAGGATTACATCTGCTCCTCACTACTGGGGTTAAATATCTTACTGTACATGTGGATCCTTGACTTCCTGACGGGCAGACCCCAGGTGGTGAGGGTAGACAGACACACCTTTTCTACCCTCATTCTCACACCGGAGCACCAAAGGGCTGCGTTTTGAGCCCCCTGCTGTACTCCCTGTACACACACGACTGTGTAGCCACTTTCGACTCCAACACCATCATGAAGTTTGCTGACGACACAGCTGTGGTGGACCTGATCATAGATAACAATGGAAAGGCCTACCTGAAGGAAGTAGAGGACCTGACCTGCTTGTGTCAGGCCAACAACCTACTCCTGAATGTCAGCAAGACTAAGGAACTGATAGTGTACTTTGGGAACAAGCAGGGAAGGAACTATGCCCCCCTTAATATCAACAGGTGCTCAGTGGAGAGGGTGGACAGCTTCAGGTACCTTGGTGTCCACATCACAGAGGGCCTGACCTGGGTGCTGCATACTGACTCAGTGGTGAGAAAGGCAAGGCGGAGACTGTTTTACCTCAGATGCTTGAGGAAATTCCAGGTATCCCCTCAAATATTGAGGAATTTCTACTCCTGTACCATTGAGAGCATCCTGACGGGGAACATCCCTGCCTGGTATGGAAACAGCACCAAACAGGACCACAAGGCCTGCAAAGAGTAGTTTGTTCGGCTGAACATACAATAGGTGGTGCTCTACCCTGCCTAAAGGATGTTTACACCAGGCACTGCAAGAATAAGGCTAGAAGAATCATTAAAGATCCCAACGGATAACAGCCTTACTCCCTGCTGTGGTCAGGAAGAGGTACCGGATACATCAGACCAGCACTGAGGCTCAGGAAGAGCTTCTACCCTCAGGCCGCTAGGATCCTAAATGAGGTCACTGCCTAAGACTGTAGGCAGACTTTGTAGGAGCAGACTTACATTTGTAGACATATTGATACACTGATAGATGTCACAGATTATGTTGGCCATATAGTGAAGCCACTCTAAAGCCAGCACATTCACACACAGAGCTGCATACTGTATGTCACATAGTGTGGTATAAACCACTAAACCATGCATTGCTCTGTTTTCTTCTGTCAAATTAAACAAACAGGCTAAAGAGAACAATACACTGAGCCTTCTAGTTTATGAAAAACCTTGAAACACAATTTCACTCCATTACTGAATATATATAAAAGTATACAGAACTTTAGGACCACATCCCTAAATTAGAAGACCTATGTACATTTCTCTTTGCAAAAACCATGTGACATTTTTCACTAAGCTTAAAAGTATTTTATTTCATTCCAATTTATTTTGATCAGCACGTTAAGTCCTGAATCCCAATGACATGCTTCCAGCTTAACTAGCACCCCCCCTTGACCCCCCTCTCGCTCTGAACTTACCCAAACTGATGGCGGTGGCTCGCAGTAATTTATAAAGACAAATGTAGGTGTTTTTTAACCTCTGAGATCATCCTTTTAGGGACATAAAAATATACAGATGTATTGACCTGGATTCAACATTTCAGGGGATGATTGTTGGTCCTTTAATATGGTCTCAGTGCACTCAATAGTCCTATTGAAAAGTCTGAGTTCTGCCTACATTTCTGCAGAATCTGCATAGCAAGACCGAGGTAAGTGGGAAAATGTTTTTTGAGTAAACTGACCCTTTAATCATGCAATACAAAATAATACAATATTGCATTTTTATTTGTGTGATTGCTGCTGAGACGCACGTTGAATCAAAATTAACACAATGCAAACTGTCTGCTAATGTTAAACAGCAGACAAAATAAGATTACTGGCCTCTTTGCTGTCTTGTGGTGTACTGTAAAACATTACAGAGCCGCCAAGTTGGTAAATATGACCACAATGAATGCAGTTAACTGATGTCACATTTACAGATTTTTAGGTTTTTGAAAAGCAAAAAAGTAAATCATGCCGTTTTGTGCCCACCATCTGAGCTGCCAGGTGCAGCTTTGAGCTTGAACTGCAGCTGATACATGAGATCATAATAGCTGCGTGTGGCTCCAATATGAACATTCAGTATGAGACAGATGAATTTGAGAAACTAAATCTTTCCCACTCTCTCCCACACACAAATCACATCCAAGCGCGCCACACAAAGGGTTTGAAAAGGAGACTCGCATCTACATATTTACATGACACACACATACACACACACAGAGTAGTAGTTGCAGCAGGGGGCGCACCAGAGGGTGTCGGTTTCCAGCTTTCTGTCACTCTGTGTCTTTGTGCGTAAAAGCAGAACCGCCGGAATCACCATGATGACGGTCCGGACTTTCTACTGCGCCAGGATTTGATTTAGAGCTCTGGGTACGACACTACCGATTTACATGGCTCAGGACCAAGTCTCTGGAGGGAAACCCTGCATTTCCACCTGGATTAATGTTTCGAGCATGAGAATACCTGCGCTTGGAAATGAATCCTGTAGAGTAGGACACATTGGTTAGAAAGTACAGTGAAGTAACTTCTACTTCACCATACCCGCATCAGTAATCTACAGGTACGTGGACATGATGATATGTGGGCTTCTTATGTTGATTAATATTAATATTATTATTAATAATCACTGTATTTACATTGAATAGCCTGATTTGAAGTTTATGGAGAGTTTTCTTAATAATCTCTCATTGTTTACTGTGCAGCTCACGCATGTTTTTCTCCTGATTTGGACTTCATAAAGTGTGCAGGACTTTTTTTGGCCATCTTGTCTGGTTCAAGGTGCAAAGTAGGGCTGAGTTATATGGTCTAGGGTGAGGGGTGAAAGTCTCTCCCTTAACTGGACCTTAGAGCTGCTGTCTAAGGGGGGTGGGGGGGATGCATTTTTTTCAGCAGGGGAGCGCCCTCATTAGGAGAGCAGAGGTCAGAGGTCAACTCACATGGTCAAGTGGCAAGAAGTCGTGTATTTTTTTCCCCTGAGTCACTGTCTTGAGGGTTTGTCAGACAGGGTAATATAGTGGCAAATGAAAAAGTGTCAGGATTGTGACATTCAAGAGATAACGTGATATAATTTAAATTTTAATACTATTTGTTATCCAGAGAATTTATGCCAGACTAAGAAGGCGAGTAGACTTCATACTGTAGATGGAGTTTATGTGAGTTTTACCCTCCACTGCCTCTGGACTGTGGCCACACAGACAGCAGTTGTGTTGAAAATGTCACTACCACTCAGGTGTTTGCTAATGAAAACTCTATTTTCACTTCAGTGTCCAACCCTAAGAATCCAGGAGCTATGCAACTAGACTGTGTCTGGACTGTCAGGTAATTTCATAGGAATTGTTTCAATTATGGATTTACTCATTTAAAAATAGCAATATTTTAATATAATTATTTATGTATATTCTTGGTCATGAACCAATCATGTAATTAGAGTAAAACTGCCAGTATTACCAGTAATCAATCTTGTCTGTTGTCTGTAGAGTTTCTGTGCTGCTGCTGTTGCTTTGGTCAGACCCCCTGGACTGCCAACACACAACAGACCACAGGAAGGTAGGTGAGCAGCAGTTGTGTAGCAGGTGGTGCTACTGGAAAAGAACCAACCTGTGTTCCAACATGTGTGATCTGTCTGACATCTCCACTCTCATGATGGTAGACCTCCCATGAATATTTCCAGGAATTTCTTTCCTTGTTTTTGTTTTATCTATCAGTTTAATCACATGGTTGGCATAGTCCAATCAGACATAGACACATGCCAACCTAAGTTATAGACTTTGATTCCTGCTCCTTCTGCCAATGAGAATACTCCCAAGGGGAAGCTGACCCGCGTGTTAATCCATTAACTTGTAATGAGAGTGAAAGTGAAAAGTTCTGTTAATTGCAGTGAAACAGAGACGGCTAATGTCAGCTGTCAGCAAGCCACCTCTTGAACTCTCGAGCCACAGGAGCCAAGTGGAAGAAACTAGCGGATGCACCTAGTGGATGAAGCTGACTGACAGATCAACTCTCCAGTCAGTTTGGAGGGGGTCTGTGCGAGTCGGCTCCATGTGTTTCCACCGGGAGTCCAGCTGTGTGACCTATGGCTGACCCGAGACATGACAGTGGCGTTGAGTTACAAAGGCTGAAGCCGGGTGAAGGGGTTGGGGGGGGGTCTGAGTTCTCTCTGAATAGCTGCACAGGCTGATTGACAGGGGAAGAGCTTCCTGCCAACTCTCCCTACTGCTTCTGTATTCTCTTTCCATCCGCTAAAAGTCAAAGGCAGCTGAGCTTTTACTACGGCCATGTGTTTGCCCAGAGTGGTTGCTGTGAATAGAGACAAAGTGCTCCTTAAAGAGCAGGATTTCCACGCGGCTCCACGAATAAAGCCGGCTTGGCACAGGGCTCCTCCTGGCAGGTTCCTCAAACAGAGAGTGCAGTGATTGTTGCTAATACGTCTCTGGCAAAGTTGCACAGAGGGATAGAGTCAATAGTGAGAAATGCAGGTAGCCAATAGGGGATAGGCCACTAACAGACACCCACTAATCAGCCAAATCAAGGCTTTATAAACGTGAACAGAGGTCTGTTTCACAAACAGTGGAGGGAGGCGGAGAGGCAGGATAGTCATGTTGATGGGATGAGGTCACCGACTTGAGCTTTTATACAAGGCCATTATCTGGGGAGATTAAAATCTCGCTGATGGAGGTTTTCCATCAATCCTTGGCAATCACTTCTTGTGGCACTATCCTGCATCTTTGCACTCTGTGGTGTCTCTAATTGAGGCTGTTGTGTCTCCATACAGGTTCCTCAGAGAGCAGAGCCCCAACAGGAGTTCAGGGCAGAGCATGGAGAAATTCAGGGCTCCTGGGGCACCTGGGGGCCCTGGTCAACCTGCTCCCGGACCTGTGGAGGAGGAGTACAAGAGCAGAGCAGGCCCTGCCTGCCTGTTTACACTCCATCCCAATACCCTTCCGTAAGAGCTGGTGTTCACCCCCAGCGGCCAGGCCATGTCATTTCAGCCCTGCGGCCCACAGTTCAGCTGCACCGTGACGCAGCCAGGTCCTCCAACAGCAGCAGTCGTGGAGAGCTGAGGAAGGACAAGGGGACCAGGCCTGGTGGACGCAGGTACTGTATCACTTGGCTAACTGAAGTGTTGAAATCACTATATTTACAACTGGAATTTCCACACTTTACAAGGCTGTGCGTTTAGATAGTGTTTAGATACTCTATATACTGTAGATAAAAAAGGAAAAACTGGAGTAAATGAGTGGAGACAAATAAAGAATGCAGATGCTTGCATATAGGGAACAAGGGCTCACTGAATGGTTTGATGGATATTAAAATGATGTAAATCATATGCTGTGGCCTTCCATATGCTGTGGACACCATAAGAACCCAAATGAAAACCTGTAAGAGAAGTTGGACTGACCTCAAAACACCTAATGAGGGAAAATCTTTGGAAGAATGGTGTTCATCCCTCCAGGAGAGTTGGAGCTGCTCTACTCAATACCTAATTAAGAGACTTTATATTTATTTTTCCTTTAATTTGTCACCCATCTGCAGTAGGGCTGTAACTAATGTTTATTTTCATTATTGATTAATCTGTCAATCACTGTTTCCCAAAGCTCAAGGTGACATCTTCAAATGTCTTCTTTGAGGATATTCTGAAGATTCCCAAAGATATTTAATTTACTATCAAAGAAGACTAAAGAAACCAGAAAATATTTACATTTGAGAAGCTGGAAGCAGAGAATTTAGATTTTTTTCCCCCAAAAATGACAAAAAAACTGAATTGATCATCAAAATAGTTGGCGATTAATTTTCTATCGATCGACTAATTGATTAGTTGTTGCAGCTCCAATCTGTAGCTTCCTACACAAGGAGCTGTGCAAATAGGTGTAAAAGAAAAAGTTAATAATTATCATCTATTATCATTATTCATAATTACCTATTTAACCTCAGTGCTCAAAAAGATGTCTGTCTATTGGAAGTAATTTAACTGCCATGATGTTCAGTGAAGAAAGTGTTGTATTTTTTCAGTATCACAGCTCTTGTCTTTGTTGAGATCTGCAAGTCCTTAAAGAGCCTGTACGTCTGCACTGCATGCTGAGCAGCCTGGTCTAAAAGTGACTCTTTGGAGCCATCACTGTGGGCCATCTGACTGCCCACCAGAGGAAAGCTAGTCTTTTATGGATGGAGTCAAAGGCTCGGCTTGTGCTTGGCAGCTTTGTGACCTTCTTCCTGTTGAGCTTGCCTTTAAACAAATAGCGCTGACAGCTGAGTAATGGGGGGTTGTTTGAGTTGGAATCTAAAGGAGCCAAAAAACGACAAAAGGTCCCAGAATTCTGCTACTAGTGCTTCTCAGAAGTCCTAGTTTCAGATGGAGTGCCTTAATGGTTTCCTCAATCAAAGACAACGTTTAGCTAAAACATCCACAATAAAAGAAGAAATTAATCCAAATGTTCCAGATGACCTTTGTTGTAAAATCTTTAGATGAATGATAGGTACAAGCAGATGAGGCACACTGCTATCCTGTAATTTGACTCAGTTCTAGTTAATGAGGGTTATGTGTAGGTCCAGAGATGGAGGTCATAACTAGTACACCATCATTAGTTCAAGTGTTAATCTCCTCATGTTTATGTCTTCAGGAGGGTCAGTCACATCATCCCGGGAAGGTACGGCTATGGGAGAGCACCTTTTGTTGCTCCGTTGCAGACGAAGGCAGACCAGAGCTCTGGGGTGGCTCGCCTCCACAGACAGAGACGCTCTGCTGCGGCGGATGCCCACCACCCCACTCCTAGAGGCCATGGTGGCCACAGGTCAAACAACCTGGACCCCTCCAGCAACCTCCGCCACCACAGCAGACCCTACATGCAGCCCAAAAATAAACAAGTCTGGGCCCCCCTCTACCAGCCTGGCTCAGCCAACCAGGCTGAGGTCCAGCAGGAGGTACCATCAGGCGGCCAGACCTCTGGACCTCAGCAGCACCAAGAGAGACCCTACAACCCTTTGCCTACTTCCCTCTGTACAGGAGAGCATGCTCACTACCAGCTCTGCAACAGTAATGTACGCAGCACTTCTTCTTATTCTCAGCATGTTGGCTGGAGATCAGCTGTTAAAGGATTTTATGAGGTCCACATACATAAGCGATTTTTGCTTATTGCTCTGATTTCTTATTGATTCCTTTATCATTTTTTGTTGATCAGTTGGTGGACCAACATCTTGCAAAATCAGTTTTTGCTACAAGATTTAACGACTACTTAGACACATTCAGAGCAGTCAGGGAATATTGACACTCTTGTTTGAAGAGTCTCCTCTTCAAACAAGTTTGAATACTTATTAACAAGTATAATGTACAATCAGCACAGGTATAGTAAGGGTTCATGTTGATGTCTGAGTGAAGGGGAAAACTGTAAGTCATCGACAATATTTTACAGCTTCATGAGGTGACTTCTGTCTCACACTTTGCCAGGCTAGACTCAAGTCCCACATGGGGTGCGCATATTGGTGTTAAGTTATTGTTCGTAAATCGCAGGCATAGTTGTGTAACAATTCAGTTCGGATAATTTGGGGAAGGTTTTAAGTGGAATCGTTTCTTAATTTCCATTCCTGATTTACATGTATGGTGGTCTAAAAAATGTTCCAACAACTGAGTATGAGAGAGTGAGATACCCCATAGTGCATTCTGGATAACCTTGAGTCATCAAGACTAAGAACTGAATAGGAACCTATAGACCTGTTAATTAACTTAACTTCATGTGTGGCCATTTGTAAAACTTGCAAAGAAAGCCGCTACTTGGTGGAAAATTAATGTCCTCCATGATGGTCTTCATGTTGAGAGGCTTTTTGAATCTGACAAGAATAAAAAGTGGGGGACACAGCAAATGCTTTTTTAAAAATTATTGTAGAATAAAACATTTTTCAGAAGTTACAGCTATTGAATATTGCTATTAAATATTGTCCGCTGGCAGCCTTCAGCACAAAAATATCAGTAAAGCTATCCGCTTTCAAAACCTCAGCAGTTTAACTCCAGCAGTAATGCACAAGGGTGTGGATGGGCTTTGCTTATCTGTGCCGAGGATATGGAATCCATCCTGTGCATTAAAATAAATTCAAACAGTGTCTGCGTCTGTATATTGTCTCTGGTGTGCAATGACTCAGATGTTCAAGCAAAGTAAAGCAGAGCAGGGGCTTGTTTAGACAAAGGAGGTACAGAGAAATGTCAGGGAGGTTGAGTTTCACCGGGAAGCTTTCAGAAATACTGGAATCTAACTACTGCTGGCGAAAATGCCTGAGCTACAAGCATGAGGTTAAAACAGTTAAAACAGAGGAGGCTGACTCCAGCAGTCAATCAACTGCTACAGAGCATGACAATGAGAAATGTGAGCTTGCTGCAGTCACAAAAAGATTTACCTGTTGTACTCTGTGTCTTCATGGAAAATAAATGTGTGTGTGTGTGTGTGTGTGGTCCATTCTCAGGCCTGTCCTCCATCCAGCAGACATTTCAGGGCTGTTCAGTGTTCTTCATACAACAACCAGGCTTTCATGGGCAGACTGTACGAGTGGGAGCCATTCAATGAGGGTAAGACAATTAATTAGGCCCTAGAAATACACATTTTCATTTAAAAAATCTAAATTATGGAAAAATAATGATACCTGTATATCTGTATATGCATTATAAAATAATAAAAATCATTTTAATATAAATATAAGGAAAAGTAAGGAAATTTGTGTTTGGTAGATTATTTCTTTGTTGTAACAATGCTTCTTGGCAATAAATCTTATACCGTTGGAAAGCCTGTTTATTTCCCTTTTAAATGATGAGCAGAGCAGAGCTGAGTATGTTGGTTGCGCCCATGAAAAATTTGCCAAATCTTCTCTGCCATTGCCAAACAGCTTATTTTGCTGTTGCTTTTGACACTTGTTTTGAGCTTCTGGCAGCACCTGTGAGGATGGGCCCTGCTACAGTGGTCAGTAGGTGTCTGCTCCAAGAATCGGCATGCCACGTTTGATCTGGATAGGGCCCGATAGGGAAACTTCAAGCTGGTGTTCCGCAAAACCAAGTTGCGGCATTATTTGGAGTGAGCCTTAGTACCGTCTCCAAAGTGAAGGCCAAGTTCCATATAAAGGGGGATGTCAGAGACGGGCCGCAAAGTGGGCGTCCCAAGAAGACGACACCCCAAGAAGACCGTTTCCTCACCCTGTCAGCACTTAGGTACCGTAGGCTGTCTTCTACAGATTTGCAGTCAAGGTTTGCAGGACGATATGGCTGACGGCTCTCTGCCCAGATAATCCGGAACAGACTACACGCAGCCAATCTCTGGTCTCATAGGGCTGCCAGGAGACCTGCCAGGACTGCCCTTCACTGTCAGGCCCGTTTGTGCTGGTGTCGGCAACACGTTCACTGGAACCTGAACATGTGGGGACGCGGAGAATACTATGCGGATTGCTGCACCGATAGAGTAACATCTTTTGGTGGAAGCAGTGTGATGGTGTGGGGTGGCATCTCCCTCACTGGAAAAATGAGGCTTGTCATCATTGGAGGCAATCTCAATGCAGAGAGATATCGAGATGAGATTCTGCAACCAGCGGCAATCCTATATCTCCACAGTCTCCACAACTCTATCCTCCAAGATGACAACGCTTGCCCCCACAGAGCGGGGTTTATCGGAGACTACCTCCAGAATTTGGGAGTGGAGAGGATGGAATGGCCTGCCAGCAGTCCTGACCTCAGCCCCATTGAACACTTGTGCGATCAGCTTGGGTGTGCTGTTCGTGCCAGAGTGACCAACACAACCACGTTGGCTGACTTACAACAAATGCTGGTTGAAGAATGGGATGCCATCCCACAGCAGTGTGTGACCAGGCTGGTGTCCAGCATGAGGAGGAGGTGCCAGGCTTTTGTGGCTGTGTATGGTTCTTCCACACGCTACTGAGGCTCCTGTTTGTTAAATGAATAAATTGTTAAATTGCCAATATGTCTTGTTTCTTCAAACTTCAATCATTCAATCCACCAAACACCAAACAAGTCAATGGCAGAATAAGCAGAGAAGATTTGGCAAATTTTTCATGGGTGCAACCCACATACTCAGCTCTGCTGCTCATACCACAAATGCATGTTCCTTATAAATGTGGCACCATTTAAAAGGTAAATAAACAGGCTTAAACAGTAAAGGACTTATTGCCAAGAAGCATTGTTACAACAAAGAAATAATCTACCAAACACAAATTTCCTTACTTTTTGTGCTAAGTTTATAAGTGAAAAATAGTCTGTCTGTCTTTGTCTTTGAGATTGTCAGGATCGTGGTGTGATGTAAGGACTGCAGTATGTTACCTGTCTGTAGGCTCCCTGATGAATGTTCATTCATACAAAACTCACTGACCTCACTCACCTGAAGTATCCTGGCAACAGTCAAAACACCTCTGAAATGCCATTGCTCCGAGAACACTAATGGAAACAACAGTCTCCAAATTAATATCCTGTCAAACAGATGTGCATTCTGAGATCTCGTCTTTGTGCTGTAGCCATGACTGACGGGTAATACAGACGTAAAGATTAAATAACCTCAGGTAAATGTAAGAGGTTGAGACTGGATTACTCTTGAACAGTGCTTGATCATACACTTGTACATCTGTTTAAGAAATGTCTGGCTTTTGGGTTTATAGTATATCTAATTAATAAAGCACCTGAACAGAGTGGAAAGTACAGGGATCAAGATACTTACTGTCGATTTTGTGACACAAAATGAAACAGGGAATCATGTCAAAAAGAAAGAGCTGGTTTCAAACTGATATTAGCATGAGATACTTTATATTGTTTGAGAATTTAATACTTTTCTCATTGTTGAAACTGTACTTTTACATAATTGATAACTTATGAGACACTTTCTAAATTATTCTGAATTTGCAAACTCCTTTGTCTGCTACTTTTGGGCAGTCGTCATGTCACAAAGGAGCCACAAATATTGTTATTTTTCATCTAATCAAATGTTTTTTAGTGCTTTGTTGACTAAAATGACAGATATGCTGCCCGAGGCTAAGACACTAGCCATCTTGTGTATTGATTGTATTAGTTGTAATTATGTGTAATTATGTCATTATGTCATTACAGGGACATAATGTTGCCCTGTGCCCTGCAATATGTGTTTTTTGCATTGACGTCTGACCTTTTGACCTTTTAGTGCTGCCACAATAATTTAAATCATCATGCTCCATAAATTATATGTTTTAGGGCAAATGCTTGAATATTCTTCTGCTACAAAACAGGCCTTTCTGCATATTTACAGTTCTCATCCTTTGACTATGCATTCACTATGCTCTACAAATTTAGCAATTCCCCATAGTTCACATGTTTAAATATAGTATTTTTATGTTCATATTTGATAAATATTATCACTTTATACAGTTGCTTAGACACTACATATTAAGATGTAGATACATTTGTATTAGGTACTGTTCATTGTCCTTTAATGTAGTTCTTTTGTCGTACTATGTTTTGCCTCTGTACGAAACTAATATGTTATATGTGTCACTAATATGTAAAATTTCTGGATACTTCTCACAGTCACCTAAATCTCCTTCCAGTTACTGAAGATCAACACTGTGAACTCAACTGCCGGGCCATAGGCTTCAGGTTCTATGTGCGACAGTCAGAAAAGGTGATCGATGGGACGCCCTGTGGACAGAACGATACTTCTCTCTGTGTGGCGGGAAAGTGTACGGTAGGCCTCTGTACAAACCTTTTTTTTTTTTAAAAATGTCAGAAAAAGAAAATCTCCAGGAAATGGTTTTCCTTCATCGTGCTTCATGTTAATGTGGTTCTGTGTGTTTACTGTAAGAGCTTTTCTATCACAGTTCTAATTTTTGGCTTCTATACAGAGATTTACTAAGGCTGATAGCAGCTGAGGACTTGTTAAAGTTTATTCATTTGGGGATTTGACCCAGTAGCCTTTCATTCATAAGATAACTTCTTTGCTTCCTTTAGTCTACTGCTGTCTCCATCTGTACCAAATGTATAGTATTTGTGACAATGAATGTACACCTGAAAATAAGTGAGTTTTTGTTTTTTTGCATTATACATTTATTTTGTGGAAGTGACTCAAATATTTATTGGATATTTCACGCTACAGTCGGTTCATGCTTGACAAAGAGTAACTTTTGTTTTTGATATATCTGTACAGATGAAGTAAACTGTGACCAAACCTTAATGATCCAACCTGAAGGTTTAATCCTAACCCAGAGATTATGTTGATCACCATAAACTACCATAAAGTACACATTTAAGAGTCGTAAACAAATTCGGACAATACATTTCTAGTATGACCATATTTTGCACACCTCATACAGCAGACCTGATGTGTTCACAGCTGCGACCAGGAGAGGGCAGCACAGCATCACAGTGAGCTCCTCCTATGTAATGTGGAGGAGTGAAGTGGAGGTCAGAAGGAAGTTTTCATCCCCTTGGGCCAAAGCAGGAGATCTGGGATCTCAATGTAGGACATATTTGTACTTCTGACCCCATATTTAATACACACCATGAAAACACACCTGTGAGCGCAGAGTTGGAGAGGCATAAGTTGCTGTGTGGGCCTGTAATGTACGGCTGGCTATGTATTCAACGTGCTGGATTCACTTTAGCGTTCTTTTGATCAGGGTTTAACTCTGAGAAATATGTTGAAGTAGGAGCTTGTTTCCAGTTGGCCATGCTGACCTCGCCGTGTATTTCCCATGCACTGTAATCCAGCGACAATCTTTGCAACATTAAGATTTAATCAAGATAGAAAGCCCTCTGATCTCTCATTTTGGCCTTGATCACATTTCCACTGTTAACACACACGACATGGTGATCTATCACATGGGGAGTGTTGAATAATGATAATTAATGATGGGAACTAAACTGTGATCTATGAGTGGAAATCATGCAGTTGCGCACATTTGGAAACGGTGAGAAAATATTGATCTGCAACTGTTAAGCATTTATTTTCCTGCTCCAGACTTTTTCATCTGATCATTTTAGGATTCAAACACATCAGCAGTTTTTCAGGGAAGAGAGATTTTTCTCTCATCACTTTCCCCACAGAGATTTTCTCAGCTGGTCCAGCCATTCGAACTGGAGATCCCCCCCAGCTACAAGCCAAGAGATAATGTAAAAACATCTGGATTATTTGATACAAATCAGAACGGCTCTCATCACTGAAATGAAATAATATTGTGGGAACTGATAAACTCTTGAAGTCGGCGCTACAGGTTCCTCTCTCCCCTACAGAGGTAAGAGGACCCGGCCGATAAATATCATGACATATGGAATATGCATAATGATCAAAGCAAGAAAGGTCTTTGCAAGTATGGTGCATTCAGAAAGTATTCAGACCCCTTCACTTTTTTCACATTTTGTTATGTTGCAGCCTTATGCTAAAATCATTTAAATTCATTTTTTTCCCTCATCAATCTACACTCAGTACCCCATAATGACAAAGTGAAAACAGGATTTTAGAAATTTTTGCAAGTTTATTATGATTGGAGTCCATCTGTGATAAATTCAATTAATTGGACATGATTTGGAAAGGCACACACCTGTCTATATAAGGTCTCGCAGCTGATAATGCATATCAGAGCAAAAACCAAGCTATGAGGTTGAAGGAACTGCCTGCAGAGCTCAGAAACAGGATTGTGCCGAGGGACAGATTTGGGGAAGGCTACAAAAACATTTCTGCTGTATTGAAGGTTCCCAAGAGCACAGTGGCCTCCATAATTCTTAAATGGAAGTTTGGAACAACCAGGACTCTTCCTAGAGCTGGCTGCCCGGCCAAACTGAGCAATCAGGGGAGAAGGGCCTTGGTAGGAGAGGTGACCAAGCAGCAGGGACTGGGGGACTGGTCAGAATTGAAGGAAAGCTGTCCGGAGCAAAGTACATAGATATCCTTAATGAAAACCTGGTCCAGAGTGCTCAGGACTGCAGACTGGGCTGAAGGTTCACCTTCCAGCAGGACAATGACCCTAAGCACACAGCCAAGACAATGCAGGAGTGGCTTAGAGACAACTCTGTGAATGTGCTTGAGTGGCCCAGCCAGAGCCCTGACCTGAACCCAATCAAACATCTCTGTAGAGATGTGAAAATGGCTGTCCATCAATGGTACCCATCCAACCTGCCAGAGCTTAAGAGGATCTGCAGAGAAGAATGGCAGAAAATCCCCAAATCCAGGTGTGCAAAGCTTGTGTCATCCCCAAGAAGACTCAAGGCTGTAACTGCTGCCAAAGGTGCTTCAACTAAGTCCTGAGTAATGGGTCTGAATACTTATGTGAATGTGATATTTCAGTTTTTCTTTTTTAATAAATTTGCAAAAATTTCTAAAATCCTGTTTTCGCTTTGTCATTATGAGGTATTAAGTGTAGATTGATGAGGGGAATAAATGATTTTAGCATCAGGCTGCAACATACCAAAATGTGAAAAAAGTGAAGGGGTCTGAATGCTTCCTGAATGCACTGTATATTGATAAAAAATATGATAACAGAAGGATGCGGGTGTGGTAGAGGCAGTGAGGGAGTGAGCAGCACAGCCATTCAGCAGCAGCACGGAGCAGGAAGGAACCACGGGGAAGAATGAGGAGCTGGCAGCTCAAACTGATTGTTTGAAGTGTCAGTCATCATTGGTGCCTGTTTGGATCAGCTGATGGTCAGCTGGTTTGGTGCACTCTGCTTGACCTAACATGATACTATATAAGTTGTCAAAATACTATACTATTGGAATGGATCAAATTTGAACAAAACTTGTCAATTTAATCAGTTATCAGATTTTTACATTGTAACACTTTTAAAAGATGACATAATATAGATTACAGATATAATAACTCAGAATAAAAAAAGCAGTTACTTGAGTTACAACCTCTTAAAAATGTAAAATTTCATGTCAGGCTGTCTGGGAATATTTGATGTTAACATAAATTGCATTTTAGGCACATTCTGAGATCACACGCTGGCTAAGTGGCCTCTCTGATCTTTAGGCTGTTGTTTCTCAGGCTGCATGTAGAATAAGTGCACTGTTCAGATTTGGCCCTGGTGGCTTCCAGCTCTGCCCAGGATCTAACCAGCTGTTGAGGTCAGTGGATGAGGAAGGAGTGAAGCACAGTCCACTTGAACAGTTTCATGGTTTCAAGTACTGGAATTTTTATTCATATCATTAGTATTTTGAAAGCTTTGCTCGGCGCACGCAGAGTAAATTGGCTGAATTCTTTGGGAAAGTCAAGCTGCATGAGTACATTTTTTCTACTCAGTACTCCAGATTATGTTTTACAACATGTTTCACACATTCATTATATACAATTGTGGTTTTCAGTTGTTTCTCGATGGTAAGACCAGCTGTAGTGGAAACCAGACTGTTTACCCCCTTTCTGACCTGAAAAACAATAATGACAAACCAAAATTGATATTATGTTTTAGTTCAATACCACCCTGCACAGCTCTGGTCTTCAGAGATTGAGTTTTCATAGGTCACATTTCTTCTAAGGCCTGTGTGTGTTCTATGTGTCTATTTGCTATTTTTATTGGATATTTTCCAGACCAAAAATACCCAGAGGTAAAAATGTGATGTAAAACTGAAGCAGCAGAGTAGGGGTTTCTGGCACAACTTCACCTACTTCCAAGGTGCACGGAGAAGGGAAAAAATCTAAAGAGGTCAAAACTCCAGCAACTCTTTATTATATAGAACAACTTTATTATTAGACCAACACGTTTCGGCTTGTGGCCTTAAAAATAAGTAAGTCTAGTCAAAAACAAACTGCAACCCAAGGCAACAATGTCTTCTGTACTATAAATTCCACAAAATACAGTATATAGCAAATATTAAAATATTAATATTAAAATTAAAAAATTTAATTTTTTTTTATTAATTTATTCTATCAGATATAATGGAGCCTTTCTATTATGAGCCGTCATTTTGTCTAACCAAGTGTTACCAAGTTACCAGCTCCCCCTTACAATAAGTGTCACAATATGTTTTGCATGTGTGCTTTCAATCACTCAGGGTCATTCAGGGATGACTGAACACTTGATTACAGTCAATTATGAACAATTATGAAGTAAAACGCTGCTACACTATACGGATCAGCTGGTATCTCACCTACAGTTGCACCTACTGTACAAACTGGTGCGCTGTCCCCAAGGTGCTGAGAAGTGTTAATGATATACTACCAGGGACTTTAATGCCCCTGATTCAGTGATGTGTTTGTAAATGCTGTTGCCAAATGAAACATTCAAAACATTTATCATTTAACAAATGGCCCTCACTGTTGTACAGTGATTGAAAGCACACATGCAAAACATATTGTGACACTTATTGTAATGGATAGCTGGTAAATTACACACTTGGCTCCGTTATACCTGATAGAATAAATTAATAAAAAATGAATTTAATTTTTTAATTTTAATTGCTATATATTGTATTTTGTGGAATTTTATCGTACAGAAGACATTGTTGCTTCACTCCACAGACTCACAGACTCACTCTACAGGCAGTAAACCTTTGTTGATGTGTTTAGTATATAGTCTGAAGAAATGCAATCATAAACCTTATGCAAATTGAGCCTTTTCTGCAAGAATATGTATTTCATGAACATGGTGTGACAGCATTCCTACAAATTCATACAGTCACACACACATACTGTATGTGCACACTGACATGTCACATGCTACTAGATTTTTACTATGTCCTACTTTACCATTGTTAATTTTCATGACTTCTGTATTAGCAACTTTTGGAGAGTGACAAGTGGAAGTTTAAATCGACATTACACACACAAAAATCAGCTCACAACTCTCAGTATTTCCTTTGTGAGTGATTTGACTTAGCAGTGGTGTCTGGAGGTAATTTGAGTTTTGGCTTTCATATGTGGTTCTCTGCTGCAGGTTGTGGCAATGAACAGATTTTTAGGTACCTAATCACAATAATGAAAAATTAATTGAAAACATTTAAACTGTGCTTTTGCTTTAGAGAGAAACGTGGCTCAATTAAACTGTTATTTTTAACTTTTCATATTCAACCTGTACAGGATGTGTGCTCGCAGTGTTGACACACCGCTGCTGATTACAGAGAAAACATTGGCTCTTACGACGCTGCCAACAGTTTGTGTGGTCTCTGATACGTCTCACTGACACCTTTCATGTCAAATGAATAACAACTTAGCTCTGTCCATTTGACCTTTGGCCCCTGGTGCCACTGCAGGCCTCCATATTTCTGAATCTGACATAGTGACAACCTCAAATTGGTTAGAGAGACAAGTCTATGAGGTTTTACAACCAAAACTAATGGAAGGTCCTCATCATGTCGTATAGTTTTATTCTTCAGCAGCACTTAAGCTTTTGTCTTTATGGGAGGGACTTGTGGGATCTTATCCTCATCTCACTGCCTGGATTGTTGACTAACACAAATTGTCTGCTATTTTAGCACCAGGGTGACTGTCCCGAACTCTCTGGGATGGGTTTGGTGATGTGGTTGCTAGCAGTTAGGACAGAGCATAACAAAGGTTTTTGTGGTCTGTGGCCTAGACTGTTGTCCATCAAAATGTCTGAGTCTATCCACATGTGTAAAGTGCCCCAGGCAAAAGTATAGTAATAGAACATGGCAGATTTCAAGGTTACTCTGTTGTTTTTTCCATGTTGGTGTTCAGTTTGCCCACGCACGTTAAAATGGCCTGCCAATATTTTTTCCTTCCATTTTAGTGCCTGTGCTTACTCACAGACCGTCTACATCCTGAATGTAAGAGAGTGCAGACAAGCCAAACAGTTGTTCAATGTTCAGGACACTCAGCTCTCTTTGTGTGTGCTGCTGAGGCATTGAGTTCTTCTTGATTTGTCCTGTCTCTAATGTGAGAGTCTGCTTCCAAACTGCTGAGTAGCACTATACTCTTGATTGGAGTGATTGAGACATGCACTCAATGCATTGCTTTTCCTTTTGTCCTGTGGTTTGTCCTAAAATGAGAACAAACCAAACCACTTTCTGTCTCTCATCTCTGGATTGTTATGACTATTAGATGCTTTGCAGTAATTCTGTTGTTGTTGAGACTCTGTAAGTGTTGGACAGATCATGTAAGATACTAAAAACTCCACTAAATGGAGTTTCAGATACTTTCCTTTCTTAATGATAACATTGTGGAACCAATTATTTTGTCCATTGTGGCAACACCCGCCCATCTGACACCTACATATAATAAGACAAGCCATACAAAGATTTAATGTGCCTCAAAAATATATTTATATCCTATTGGACTCATCCAGGTTCAAAAAACTACATTGTCCGTATCTAATTATAATATGTGCATTTTCCTAAGCTGTAAAGTTATTTTATCTGCATTATGTCACTTGTTGCAAGTAAACTTAGAAGGAAAGCATTGTGTCATTTTAGTAAAATTATACAACTATGAATGACTTTTGAGAGTCATGTTGAGTACATTTGGAAATCTGATCAGTAGTAGATGTAGATGTTAAGCAAAGAGAGGTGTTTACTGTAAACTTAATTTTACAGAAAACAACTTTTAAAAGTGCAAACACTGAACATGATCACATGTGTACACAAACACGTTGAAAAAGCCAGCTCTGAGGCACTGAAACCCCTTTGAATGCGGTTACTCATTTCAGATGAACAGTGAAAGAAAGATCCCTTTATGGTGGGAATTCCATTCAGCTGCGACTTCTCTCCCTTTATACCAAGGAAGTGCATTTGAGAAGGGTGTGTGTATTTTTAAAGGGCGATCACTGACCACACACTTCTCTGCTGGCGGTGGTGGGCCCAGCTGAGGGTAAAAATCTATCCAGCCTGGACTATTCTAGACACAGTAGTTGGTTTACTCAACTTCCTACTGCTCTGCACAGTTAGGTGGGAGACGATGATGATGAAATAATAGAAAAACCAGTTATGAATGATGAAAGTTCAAGTCTTGTTGATCTACGTGGATTATAAATGTGCAGAAGTTGGCCTCTAAAATGTTTGAATTCAGGTTTTGCTGGGATTAAGTGCTTGCTGATAACAAATGCAACATTGATCGGACAGATTTCGGTATGCATTGTGATGTTTTGCTCTCTCCAAATAAAGATGACAGATAGAATGAGGCTACCTCCAACCCAGTCACAGCCGCAGTCTTCCTCCCTGACTGGCAGGTTTCCCAGCACCCAGAGCGCTCAGGCCCAAACTCATCAAACAACAGCCAGGCCACTCCTCACTTCTCTCCTGTCTGACAGCTGCATCTGTTTTATGCATTCCCCGCTGTGGTGGACAGGCAGACTTGTTAAAAGGGGGATGAGTGCTCTGATATACAGCCTGCCTGGCACAGACTTGAGATACCTCAATCCCATCTCTGTCACGACAAGCCGCAGCTGCACGCTCACTAGGTTCCCCACCATTACCCACTACAGATGGTTATGGATTCATGTCAGCGTAGCCGGAAAGATGCTTTCCTTACAATTAGCACTTGTAATATCAGTCTGCAGATTTTAATTTATACTGTGTTAATGTTAAGTTCTTCTAAACGTATGACTTTTCAGAGCCATGCTAGTGTCATGGCTCCATTGTGATGTAGGTCGGTCAGTCGGTCCACCACTTTGAAATATCTCAACAACTACTGAATGGGTTACCATAAAATGTTGTAGAGACATTCATGGTTCCCAAATGATGAATGCTACAGACTTTTATCCCTTAAGGTTTTGTCTAGTGCCTTGAGGTTCACATTTGTGGTTTTGAGTGAAATGTCCCAACAACTGCTAGATGGACTGCCATGAATTTTGGTTCAGATATTTCATGATCTCCTCAGGATAAACTGTAAAACTCTGGGGTTCCTCTAACTTTTCAAGTCAAAAATGTTATTTGCCCAGTACTTAACCATACGTGCAAAATGAATGACACTGCCATTAGTCTCAGGTGTACTTCCTGTTTAGTGCTAATTAGCAAATGTGAGCATGCTAACCCGTTAAAATAAGGTGTTGGGATGTGTTAACTGTTGTACCTGCTAAACATCAGTTGTCATGGTGTGCATGTTAGCATGCTGATGTTAACATTTAGCTCAAAGCACCTCTATGATTAAGTACAACCTTACAGAGCTTCTAGCACAGCTGTAGACTCTTAGTCTTGTTAAATTTGTCAAAGCTGCACTTTAACAGTTTGCCTGCAAACATACTAACTTACTTACTGAAGGCACTTTTTGAAATATTTTAGTGCAAGCAGTTCTTCTTTGACTACAAGTGCAATGTAGTGGTTCAGCTAGTACTTATTTTAAAGTGGAGTGTTACAGTGGCTTTGTCTCTAATTTAAAGAAAACAAAACATAAATTAACAAAAATATAGACTTTTTTTTGTGATACTCAGTTAATCCCTGACATTTTTCTTCATTTTCTTGCTCCCCTCCCCAGGGAGGTCAAAGTTCAGGTTCAGCTGTAGAGCAGCAGCCCTGGAGCTACAGAGATACAGTATCCTGCCTAATGACACTTGTTAGGCTGCTTGCTCTTGACTCGCTGTCAAGCGGGCTCGAATATGAGAATTCCAGTTGGAGGACAGTTAAAACAAATGGTGGCTGTGATGTTAAGATTTGAAGGAGATGACAGATTGATGTCTTAGTTTGGACTGAACTTCCTGGATCTTGATGGTCCCTGTTATCCCCCTACTAGCTCTCACTGGCCCACATCGGCCTTTGCTGGCTCTGGACGACCTGTGTAACTCCAGTAGGCTTGAGCACACTGGATGTGGGGGCCATACACTTATTCCCCACCTCCACACCTCTGTTGGGCTCTGCTACAGCTCATAAAAGCGTTCTTCAGGAGACAGGCAGGGTGTTTAACCTTCTGAGTGGGGGCTTCATTCAAGCTGTGAGAAAGCAAAGTGTCTGCGTTTGATGGGTTTCCAACACACTGGTGGTTCCTCTGTTCATATCCTGTATTTCACATTTGGTCTATTAATTGCCAGTGTCTGAATAATGCTTCTTTTTTGTTGTATTTTTTCCTCAGGCATGCTTTGCTTTACTCTTAAAATTGTTTGCCCATATGCAAAAATTGTGAATTGTGAGTATAATTAAATTTTTCTATGAAGGACATTCATTACCGCAGTCAAGCTTTTTTCATACTTTTTTCCAAGTAATCTTGGCGTTGTACCACATGGGATTATGAGACCATGGGAAGAGTAAAAAAGTGTTCAGCTCTGTGTTGGACTTCCATTTCCTGATTGTATTCTGGCAGTTCAGCACAACAACAGCTGGGCCAGTGACTTCAAATATTTGTGTCAGCAGAAATGAAGAAAGTATTTGCGAAATCAGATCGTTGCACCTTTCCTGTTTATTCTTGGTCTTGGTTTAAAATTCTACCTTCACTAGAATATGCACAGCAAAAAAATTTAAATTTTAAAGTTGACTGTGGTGTGGAAAGTTTTTTCTAAATATTTGTAGTATTAAACTGTAAATATAGTTAGATAGTAGTTAAAGTAGGTCAGTTGTAGTTATTACGGTTTTGTTTTGCTTCATCTGCACCGTAGATCATCTTGGGAGGGAATTGACAGGCTGCTGTTTCTATGACGCTTTTTCATTTTCCCGGTGTGGCAACGTTTAGCCCTTTAACAGCATGCTGACTCATGATATCATGATCTTGATCAACAGAGCTGTGTCGTCACAATGATCTGATTGGCTTAACATGTGTGGCAGGGGACTGGAAAGAAAGCACCATTTCTCAGCAGTAGTTTTGTAGGTTCTGTGTGGAGACTAGACTGGCGGACAGGGAGTCTGATGATGATAGATGGCTGATAAGATGGATGGATGATGGTGATTCGGGACAGCTGAAGGTAGCTGGTAGCTGACATACAACAGGTCAAGCTCTGCAGTGGAGTGTGTTTTGAGGGCAGAGAGCAGTGGGTCCCAGTCCGGTCTCTGAGACAGATTTATGAGGCTATGCTACATGGATACGAGGCTGTATTTTTAGCGCTCAACGATCACACAGGTCTTCCTCAGACAGACGGCTGTTTACAGTGATTGGCTGCTATCTGGGTGGCTGTCAATTGAAGAGACAGTTGAGCACATTTTATGCCTCATTGGTTTGGAATGTCAGAGATCTGGAGCGCTCAATGTGTGGTCAGCGCTCGCTGGGCGCCTGGAATTTAGGGTCGTTTGAGAATGAGATAAGAAACGTAGGTGTGAGTGTGTGTGAATGTTGCACTTACATGTGTGTTTAGAATTATAAGTGTTTGAGAACATATCTGTGTTTGTGTGCAAAGTCAAATACTGTTTTATAAATGTGCGTTTCTATGTCAGCGTGTGTCAGTGTGTGCTTGTACGTGTGTCTGTCTGTGACTAAGAGATTGTGTCTGTGCTGTAGGATTCCTGGTGGTCAGGGTCAAGCCCCTTTGTAAATTAGACTCTTATCTGATGGCGTCTAACAGCTTTATTAACAAAAGGCCTCCAGCAGGTGTATAAAGACACTAAACACAGACATAAAAGAGTTAACAGAACTTATCTTGTCTATTTGTCCCTCGTCTTGTCAGTCAGTCGCAGTTAAAATGCGACTGGATGAGGTCAATACTGTTGAGTAAGGAACAGCTTGTAGCCTCTACACAATGAAGGTTCAACATATTTAAAGTATAAGACAATGAAAGATGCTTTTGAATCATGTCCACTATAGGCTTGAATCATCAAAATCCCAGCTTTAACAAACATCCATCACCACTCACACTGTGATTATTGATTTATTAATGGTTAAGTTTGTTATTGGCCATGAACAGAAAATCATATTTACATGCTTTCTTCTTACCCCACTGATGTGACTTTGTTCTGAGAGTAATACTACATATGTGCAAAATTAAAGCTGCACTCCACGTATAAAGATGGGTTTATTCAACATGGGGAGCACTAAACTCCTGCCTGTGAAAACAGTTGTATATTGTCTTCTGTGGCTCTGGATGGAGTTTTTTTTTAAGTCTGACAAAAGTGATGTTTTTTCATTTTAGAGAATACAATTGTATAATACAAAGCCTTCATTATAAACTGAGGGTATGGAGTCTGAAAGGTGTTTACCAGACAGACAGGGTCTAATATAATACTTAATCAAACTGCATTATGGGAAGGGTAGCTTTTCAAGATTTTAGGGACTAAAAATCAGGATATCTCAGCCTCTGCTGTCTTGATTTTGACCATTTTTGCTTTAATCTATTTCTGGCAAGCCCCAACTTTGTGGAAGTGCAAAACTAAATCAGTGGCACACTCATTTAACAAATGGTTATTCATACAGTAGCTTTTTAGCTCTCTGTAGGAAAGTGCTGGGAAAACATATTGATATCAGTTGGATCCATGATTGCAGCTAATCTTGAGGGTAATTTCATTTATTGTATGCTTTTTTTTTCTTTTCTTTTTTTTAGTTTTATATTTGATTAAAGCTATTTCCAAACACCACAGGTAGAGATGGGTAACTACTGTTTGACATTCGTGTCTGGTGTAAATCCACATGTAATACCTGCGCTCTTGGTTCAGGATGGCACATGGTAGGACACTTCTGATGTAGAGTAACTATTTTATATCTCTTCTGCAGGATGAGTCAGTCATCCACTGTCAGCTGGTCTTTTGAATGAAACAGACAAATAGAAACAGCAGCTTCCCTCAGCCACACCTTGCCCCTCCCAGCCCAAATCCCCTCTCGACCTGCTTTATTCATCAGCCCGCCCTCCTCCACTTTCGCTCCTGCCGTTTTCAGTCAAATACATTGCTTGAAGGAAACAATCATGGGACCTACATGCCTGGCCTTGCTGACTAATATGTATCCCAGATGTACAAAAATCATGTGTTTTCTTTCCTCCTCATTTCTTCCTTTTCTACAGATTGAAAGTGTAGACTGTTTGGAAGCGGTAGATAAAAATCCTCCTGCAATTTATTTTTAATTCCTAAGTGAGAGCATATATGGAGCATGATGTAAGGTCGTTTAGTGACAGAGGCGTTCCTGCTGCCAGGTAAAGTGTTTCCCACTGAGGCCGCACCTGCTAAAAATGTTTGCAGTTCTGCTAATGAGCTTCGGATTAAAACGTCCACCAAACAGCAAACGCCAAGAGAAGCTGGAAACGTGACAGAGAATTAGAACAGGAGTTGAATACAGCTATTGTATGAGCATATGTCTGCCGGACCCTGACAGTGTACAGTCATGTCGAGCCCACCTGCTGTAGAGCATGACTCTGACGTGTGTGGGTTGGAGACTGGAGGAATCAGGCGCCTGGAGCCAAGGTTGCTTCAGGGCTGACCCACTTGTTGAAGGAAACAAAGACCCCAGGGTGTACTGGAGAGTCAGTCTGGCCCCGCCCGACCTCTGGGCGCTATGCCTCCATAATGAGATCTGTCCAGATCAGAGGCTGATCAGGGTAGCAGGAGACGATGCCTGTAGGTTTATCGTGACGAATGGGCTGCTGAAAAGAGCCGTTTCCCTCCTACACGTCTGCAGCTGTGCTGTGTTCACTGCTGCGGATTGTTATCGTTTAGCTGCTCACTGTGCGTCCTGACTGTCCCTTCTGCTTCATGGTGTCTGTGTGTCCGTGATGGAGAAGGGATTTAACTATGACAACAAAGCTGATTCAGAGAGCCATTCATGAAATTCAGTGCACTGCTGTTTTGTTTTAAGAAAGACACATGCTACAGGCAGGATGAACTAGGCCAGGTAGGATTTGTGTGTGTGTCACAGCTGACACTGTTCCAGTAAAAGCCAAACCAGTTGCAGGTGTGCAGATATTTGTTTCTTTCCACTCGTCCTCTCACTCAATGTCTCTGCTTGCTCTGTGAAACTGCTTTATATTATATTGGAGGGGGGAGTAGGGTGTGATTTGTATAGTGCCAACATGCCACCAGGCAAATATTTGGCAGTCTGTTTGGCTGATCCATTATATTTGTGAGCGCACACATAAATCTGAATTCCAAACCCTTCTAGTAGCTGTAAATTTTACTGTGAGCATGGTGTTTAAAACATTGCAAATTTGCAGTTGGTAACATTGAGGTCAAGGGAATCCTGTATCCAAAAATTCAGAAGCTTACATTTTGACCTGTTTTGTAGGTACAGGTGAATAGAGTGTGTGTATTACTGTAATTATCTTTCACTGCCATATGTGACATTTGGCATATGTTATTCACCCTTTATATCCCATTTATATCCCTCTTGATATCAAATCTGTCATCAGAATACCTTCCAAACCTCATTTTATATCAATGTGTAAATTTGAATGTGTCATAGTAGAGGAATACAGTCAATTTTAGGAAAAGTAAACAGCCATGTTTTTATTGTTATTCATTTTAATAGGTAGGGGATAATCAAGGAGTAGGTCCGCTTCGCGTCAGGTGGTTCTTCACCTCCACGTTGCGCCTTTAAACCATTTAACGCACACCTACAAGTTGATTATCCCACTTATACCATGGTCATTTGCCAACAATATAAAATAAAAGCATTTGAAAATGTTTGGTGAAAGTTTTGCTCTCAAAATCGAAAGGTTATGAAGCAAGAGCTTACTGTTGTCATGACAACTTGCCACACTGTACTCGCCGCCAGCCTGAACTGAGGCATAAAATTCACATAAGGTGTCATTAAGCATGACCGCAGAGTCAAATCAGTGTTCCTTTGTTTTTGGTAGAGAAAGTCTCTCATTATATTAACAGCTCATTTTGTTGCCTTTTTTGTACTAATCTCATCCTTCTCTTCCTCTGTCATTTTTCGCTTGGTTTGTTTCTTTTCTTCTCCAGTTCTTTTTCCTCTGCTGTGTCCCATTCTTTAAAGCTTCATAACGAGTAAGTTTTGACAGCTGTGCTCTTTAATGTTGCTATAGTTACAGGTTGGGTAGCGGATGAATTTAGAACAGTGATTAAACTTGAGCTGAACTATGTGTGCAATACACGGTTTTAACGTACACCTGCCAGCCAATCAGAAAAGAGTATTCACTCAGACCGTGGTATAAGAGTGAATAACCTATATCAAGTCTCAGAGTGTTTTTACCCATACACTTCTGTATAATGAAATGTCATTTAGTAAAGTAGGTTGAGATCTACTGAGGCATACAGTGTATGCTTTACATTACTTTTCACACGATAAGTTTGTAAAAGTCAAGGCAAAAATTCATTAGTTGCAAGAGGACCTTAAGCAGTTTTATTGCTTCCATCTTTTTTCCTATTGTATTATCTCAGTCCATCTGACTGCCCCCCCCCCCCCCCCCACCCCCCCCCATGTTCTGGTGCTTGGCCCATCTGAGCTACAGCCTTTCAGCGCAGTAGGCTTTGTTGCAGCCTGTTGTGGTCTCTGTGTGCCACTTCAAAACAGTAAAGTTTTCATTTATCTCATGCTTATTCCAGCCCTGTGCTTGCAGAAGTCTCTTTGTGCACAAAGAGGTCTAGCCACAATGTCCCCAATGCGCTCGGCCTGTCGATATAATGTTATGAGAAAACCAACTGTCAGATATGAGGATGAAGAGTGTACTTCTTACCTCAGTGTGTCCTGGTGAATTAGGGTTTAATGTCGTGGAAACAATGGTGGTGCAATAGGAAAACCATATGATGGATCGGGTCTTTTTGGCTGCAGCAGTCGTGCCTCCGGCATTGCAACGTGGCTTGTAATTAAGTACTTTAAGTTTTTCATATGGGGCTCTTTTGACTTTAGGACATTCATGAGACCACACAACCTTATTATTTTACCCCTTTTCTGATTTTTGTTGCTAATGGAAGTATTATGTACAAGCATGAAGGTGATCACCTACATAAGTGCATATTTCTGTTGAGGCGCTCTCAAAACTCTCATTTTGTTGACAACCTTAGAAGATGGCATGCCCACCTGCCAATTATTTCCACACAGTTTTAATCACAGTGGTTTTGCTTATACTTAGGTTTCAGCCCCACAAGAATTTCCTTCCTCTTTTATTTTTTCTGTCACATTGAAAATATTCCCCAATACTTCCTCTCTGACTTCCAATTTACTGTCAGCAGTGGCTGCCACACTCTCCTCTCTGCCTCCTTTCCCTTTCCCGCCCCTCTCTCCCTCCTATTCATTTTCTACCTCTTACTCTCCCTCCTCTAAAAAAGCCCTGATCCACCCCCCACCTACCCCAGCTCAGTTTACAAGGGGAGCTCTTAGAGATCAGCTCTGTAGTGAGAGGGGTTTCTCTGGCATTCTCAGAGCTACAGAGGCAAGAAAGAGGCTGACAGGAGCAGCCACTGGACCCGTGTGGAAGCCTGAGTGACTGGTCTAACATTTCTGTGGCCACATGAGAGAATGCTGTCAGGACCGGCTCTGCTGCTGCTCGTCTGCCTCCAGATGCGTGTGCAGGGGAAGCCGCGGTCACAGGTAGGACCCGCTTCACTTCTGATGGGCCCTGGAGGAACCTGGGAGAAAATGGGGATTCCCATTGATGCTAACGCTCTGCCTGTAAGAGTAGCATTGTACGATGCATTGGTCAGTGTAAGTTTGTTTTGGGCTCTCTATCTTCGCTTGTTGTCAAAGGAAACCCTGTAGCTCTGATTAAGATGTCTAAATCCATGGATGTAGATGCAAGTACACATCTCCAACCAGTTTCTGGTGGTTGTAAGCAGCACTGGTAAGTGTCACTCCATAACTTGGATTGTCAGAGCGGCCCAGTGATCCTGTGGTCCATCTACTGAGTGGAAGTATTTACAGTATGGCTGTTTTCACTGTGGCTCTGCTTGCTCTCTGAGCTGTTTATTTTTCCACAGCGCAGTCATGGGCTGCTTGTGGGATTAGATTACCCTCCTAGTGGAAGACTCAGTGAGCCAGGCCTGTCCTGGGACTATAAAGATGTACTTGGAAGTCTATTAGGGATGGACTGCGAGCTTGAATTAGCCTGTCACTGCCTGCAGCTCGGCTCAGCTAGTTCTAGTTCACCTGTGTTTGCTGATGATTAATGAGGCTAGTGTGTGAGGTGCCTGAGGTCGTTTAATGCAAGCTGGTGAAGTGCAGAGGTCTTGATGAGGATGTCTGTGCCAGTTTTATATGACTCGCAACTACATTGCTATCATTTTTGTATAAATGTTGGAATCTTCCAATGCACAAGATGGGGTTTGAGTTTCACAGCCTCTAACATCACCATCAACAGGACAGCTGACATCACCTGCTAAATAAGCGTGTCATGTATTTTATATAAATATCTCGGGGTTATCTTTCTTCTGATGTGTTTTGGGTATTTTTGTTGGGTCACTGTTACATATTAATGAGGTTTTTTCTTTTCAGAGCCAAGGTTAGAGCAGCTCCTGTCAAAGTAGCTTGTGTAACTCTTCAATGATACTTTTACACTAAGGAATAACATATTGAAAGCCATCATTCTACATCTTTGGTGGATGTTTTAATCAAAAGCACTTACCTACTAGCCTAGGCAGCCCCAAAAGGGAATCCAACCCATTACTTTGCAGTGTTAATCCTCAGTGGAGTCTTAAGTCATTCTGTTCCCAAAACAGTCCATCCAAATCAGACCAGTGATGTCAGGAGAAACCCTATGCGTTTTAATGGCTGTAGATTCACTGCATTCAATGCTATTTCTGAGTGTTTTACAAGCACGGGGCTTTTACGAAGACGTCGTGGCCTTCGCCCCAGGCTGTGAGGGCAGTTCATGGTGTGGATGAGGGCTCTTTTTACTGTCGGGATCAAAGGTCTCCCTCACTCAGGCCTACATCTCTCTTCACTGCTTGGCTACAAATGCTCATGAGCTTGCAGCTTGTAGGAGATCCTGTTGCAGAATGAGGATGCCCACTTTGTGACTTATAGTCCTGCAGTCCTGCTATTTACCAACAGCAGTACAGTATAATGTGGGTATACTGGTTTATGTCATTGTTGATCTAAGTGTTTGTTTCTGTCCATTTGTGGGGAAAGCAGATTGTAAATTTGATGGGACAACTGTCGCTTGTCTTGTCCTCAGTTCATCTCTTTCTAATTACAGTATATAATCCCATTTTGTCTATATTTCCATTTTGGTTTGACACATGTTGCTATTGATTTCATGAAACGCTATGTTGTGGAGAGTCAAAAGCTGAGTGGTTACTATCCAAAACACCAGAATTCGTTTTCTATTTGTGGTTACGAACCATGGGTAGTCTTCTAGTTAGTGTTCCCATTGTAGCAGAGCCAGGAGTGAAAGCTGAGGGGAAGGAGCAAATTGAATAAATCTGCAAGTTCTGAGCTATTGATGAAGTCACATTTTCCATAGTACATGGATAACAAGGCCGGAGTTGGAGTTTGAGTTTGATTTCTTATGGGACCACCTGGGTTAAAAAAGTTATGTTACATGTGTGATGGTCAATTAAATTTTTTTTTTCAAGGAAAATGCTGATGTAGTCTGTCGTAATGTCAGATTTCTTTCCAGTGCTTTGATTTCGGTGGTGGGAAGTAACTAAGTACATTTACTCAAGTACTGCAGTACAATTTTGAGGTACTTGTAATTTACTTATTTCAATTTTATGCTACTTTATACTTCCACTCCACTACATTTATTTGACAGCTTTAGTTACTTTTCAGATGAAGATTTGACACAATGGATAATATAACAAGCTTTTAAAATACAACACAGTTAAAGATGAAAATAGTGGTTTCCAACCTCTTTGGTTTTTGACGTCTTACAAAAAGCAGTGTGTAGTCAGGGTCACATTTCAGATGTGTGTCAATGTCTATGAGTTGTTAACAGCTTCACCAAATAGTGATTTTTCCCTCTAAACTTCTCACATGGTTTTATTTCAATAAATGATCCAATATTTTACCAAAAATCTATTTTTGTATCAGAACATTAATCATCTCATGACCCCTCAAATTTACCCCTAGGTTGGGAACCACTGGACTAAACTAGCTAACTGTATATAAAGTAGTTCAAACTATCTAATAATGTAATCTAATGATGTCATATATAATATATCAGTCAGAGGGACGACGACCACTGATTGATTTAAACATACACACAAAAGTGTGATGTATGATAAATGGTATATAATTGGGTGAGAGGAATCTGATATTGAGTGGCAGTTCCTTGTGCAATTGCATCAAAGCTGAGAAATATTTTTTAGGTCATTCAATACATTTATTTCTTTAATATTGGTATGCTTGATTTAGAAAATCAATACGAGGTAATGGATGTGACCTGAATTCACCTCCTCGGTGCAATCCTTGAAAAAAGGAAATTTCTCAAACATTTTCTAGTTACAGTGTATATATTTCACACAGGATGTGAAATAAGTAACACAGGATGTAACAGTAAATCAGGGCTAGTCAGTGGCTCAGTCACTTTATTAGTGAGAATGTCACATGTGAACAGTGTTGCTTTCACAGATACAGATGTGTTTGAAGTGCTGACTGAAGTAAAAGCAATGTCGCCTGCCCCCTGCTCATTAAAAGTAGTTAAACATCCACAGCATCCCAGCATGTGGGAGACAGATGCTGGTAGCCTTGACAACCATACTGTGCACTTTTTAATGAGAGGTGGTGTATCATTGTAACATACTGTAACTGTATTGTATTTAATCCTAATCTTATTTAACCAGTCTTATCAGATTTTTTTGTCTATGTGTGTAAAATCTCTCTTAATATTGTTTCCAGACGCAGCATCATGTCTTGAGGTCACCTCCACTATAAATTCTTTGTCGTCGGGATGATGTTGCCTCAGTATTCTTAACGTGGAAGCCAAGTTAGGGCTATATTGCATTTCCAGATGAGCCGGTGTGCCGGTGTGTCACAGCTGACCAAGTCATGATAACTTCATTGGCTATTTGCCAGAGAACATTATAACCTTCCTATGTGTGAAGACCTGTAGAAATCCCCAACGTGTTCACCAAACAACCCTCTTTAACCCTACGCTCATAAATATGCTTTAAAATACTGCACTACTTCCATCCCAGGATGCATTTTTACAGTAGGAGCACAGATCATAGCGTGTCTTTATTCCCTGAAGTTTAAAGTGAGGAGTCTTGTCTGGTAGGAAGTCTGCCCTCTATTACTCTAATGGAGCTTTTATTCATTTTGTTTGTTTCAGTATAATTGGTGTGATACATTTGGAGATAGTGAAAACATGTTTTGAAGGAGAGTGCATTCCATGTCTCGCAGTGTTGTCTTTTGTTTTGCTTTTTGTGGTCATTAGGAAAGCTGAGAGACAAACAGTCAAGACACAGGTTAGAAGGTTCTGGTGGGATCTGAGCGTCCGCCAGCATGGATTCATGTGGATTCAGACTTGGGGGGGCTTAACCACTGCACCATCTCCAGACTAAGAAAACATCCTTTTATTCATGCAGTAACCTCCTCTATTTCATTGTTTTTTTGTGGCATTTGGATCATGTAGCAATGTGAGTTTTTCTGGGCAAGACTGTCAGGCCTGAGAATTTTCATTTTAGTAGAAACTGCTATCAAAAGCTGCTGTGACACAGGCTGCATTACATTGGCTCCTTACATGTTGTTGATGTTGAACTGTGTCTGTCAAAGCTCCTGCAAGCAACATGACATTGTACTGTATGTTGACATACAGCTACATTACTGCTGATTTACAATGTGATTTTAGATATAAGACATTTCATTTATGACTTATTGTCTTGGGACTGTCAGTATCATCCCCAAAAAACATTTTGTCTTTTATATTTTAGGCTATAAGACATTAATGTCAGGAATGTTTCTTTTGCATATTTATAACAACCAGATCAGTAGTTTGAGCTATGTTGAGTCATAAAACTTAATAAAATACATCAATTAAACAGTAAGATAAATTACAGAGATCAAGGGAGAAAGAGGCAGAGACACATATTGTACCTTGTGCATATAGTGTCCAGGTTTCATATGGCTTCTTAAAACAGCTGCCTACATCTGGATGCAGCTGATGCAGTCTAGCTCTGTGGTCCAGTCTGAAGCATCTGTTGCTTTTAGTCAGTCCGTTGGCCTTGGTCTTTATGTGTCTGTCAGTTGCAGATTATTCTCTCAGCACCCCAAACACTGGCTGACAACACACACATGCTAGATACACAAACCGGTACCTTCACTTTCTAAACTAACTCACATGCTTTGTGGCTTTTAGACACCCAACCACTGCTGCTCAGTCTGTCTAAGTAACTGAGGAGCATAAATGTAATATAAGCAGACAAAATCATGTTAATAAGGCAGTGTAAGTCAATATATGACATAACTGCCAGTGAGCTGGCTCTTCTAAATAAAAGGTTAATTTCACTCACAAAATAAACAGCGTTAAATAACTTGAAAAAAGAGATTTGATGCCTGAACATCCTGGTTCACTGTATAAAGACACAGATGACACACTGCTGCAAAGCTAACAAAGTTCATTTAAGGAACACACACACACACATTCACACTCCTTCCAACTCCATGTAGAGCCTGTTTTCCACCATATCTCAACTTAATTTAGCACAGTAGAGCCGGTTCAAAGCCTGCATGTTGCATCTACCACTGCTGTTAATTTAACCATGATATCATTGTGGCCTTTAACTTTTTATTCATATTTGCATTCCTCATGTTGAACCACAAACCAGGCCCCCCCACATGGATAAAAGCACTATTATTTCAAGGCAACTGTAACGTTATACCAGAGCTGTCAGGCAGAGATTTAGTGCCTGTGCAACTATATATCTTGACATGTGCATGTTTAGTGTTAAGTAATGTTACAAATGTCTGATATTTGCTTCTCTTTCCCCCAAATTCTTTGACATTGGCTTAGGCTGATATTGGTTATCCACTGCCTCTAAATCTTTATTTCAGAGAAGAGGCCCCTCTGCACACATGCAAGTGAAACACCAAACTGGGAATCATTTTTACAATTACACTTTAACAGACAGATCAAGCGGCCTGTGCAAATCATTACTTATTTCTGCACTCATGTGTATTATGTGGTGTATATACTTGCAATAGTTGTTAGAGATGTTAGTTGCAATGTGTATTCAGTACAAATTTACCCGCTTTGAAGTTCTTTAAACAGTGGCTCAAATATCTATGTGTAATGTAAAAGAGGTGGCTCGTAGTGATAATTAACACCCAACTCTGTAGTTCTCTTCAGCTTTAATGAGGTTTTTAACATCTTGTAGCTCATTGTTTTGGTTTTCCAGCCTGCAAATTTACTGTTTTGGTTCACTTTTTCCACTCTCATCAACCTCACTTCCAGCAGCAGCAAGCAGTCGTGCTCAGTGACAAAGCTCTGATAAACCCACTGAACATTACCTGCACAGCAGCAAACAGCACACAGACACACAGACATATGTCAAAGCTGTGTTTGCAGCTTGTTGCGCTGCTGCAAAGTGACCCAAAATCATTTCATACTGCTTTAAAAATTTATAAAAGTATAAAAGTAATAGTACCACTCACATGCTAAACGATGGCATTCCTGAGTAGCCTAACCTGTTCTACAAATAACATTTCCTATGACATGTAGCGGCCTTGAAATAAAGGAGGTGAAAGAAAGCCTTGGGCTTAAGACGTTAAGTGAAATCCCCAAATTCACATGACCCCAGAAACTATTTGTTTGTTATTAATTTTAGGGCCCAACACACTCATTTAATGTGTTAAGATTAACGTTTAGCCCTACAAGTCACAGTTCACAGTTCACTTGGCGGCTAACAACCATAACGCTGAGCACTGTCGGTTTATACTTGGGATCCATACCCCAAGGTTTAGAGTCTCTACGATAAATGAGAGTCTGAAACTCACCTCTCAGGACGTCTGTGTCTAATTCTAAATGTCTTGTTGTGTTTTATGGGAGCAGAAGAAATCTCCAGTGACAAGTGCCTTTGGCAAAATTGTGTGTGAGTTCAGTTTGTTACAAAAATTCTGCAATATGATGAGTTTCACCCAGCTGCATTGTGTGGGAAAATACCATCAGGATTTACTTTAAGATTATGTTGTTTTCAGTATTCGCGGGTTGACTTGGAGTCAACTCCACCGTCCTGACACATGTAACCATTTCCAGATGAAGGTGGGCTTCGGCGACATTTTAAAAATCCTGTTATAGTTCCACTGAAAAGAAGGTGATTTCCCTCACCAGATGGCACAAGCCACCCACAGAGTGAAGGTGAAAAAAGCATTGACGTGGTCTCCAAGTGAAGAATCTAGACCTAGGTTGGGTTCCACTCTGCCTCTTCACCGACAGTCTTGCCTCTTTGGTGAATTCAATATTTTAGAAGATGGTCTTATCACAGCTGCAAGACTTATACTGCAAAATTGGAAAATCCCTAGGCCTCCCACTGTGAAGGAATGGATTGATGAAGTGATTAAGATTTCATCATGAGAGCACATGTTGGGAAGAATTAATAGTGGGGGGGAAAACAACAGAGGCATGGGTTCAATTTTGGTTGCATGTTAAACTGAACTCACAACAGAATATAAATACGTTAATTAATGACTTTCGTGTCCATGGTTTTATTTTATGACGGATGGCCGTCTTCTGTTCTGTGTAAATGTCCTGTACTGTATCTGCTCTATGATATGCTGCACTGCTCCAAAAAATAAATAAAAAATTGAATTATAAAAAAGAAACCAGACCTAGACTCCAAAGATGCCTACTTGTTTCTGCTGGGAAGAATTAGCGAGGCTCTCGCTAAGCCGAGGCTGTGTTCATGTGTCCTGACACCAGCGACACCTCATTTTGATGGGTTCACAGTTAAGGTCATGTTTGTCACAGACAGCCTCAGGGGCAGATGTGACAGTTTGGGGGGATTATTCAGGGTAAGATTAAGATGTTAGTGTTTTCTCCAGCATGCTACTGCAAAGCTGAAAAGTTTGTCTTGACAGTTTAGTGATTTTAATGGTGCAGCTGTCTAAATCACTAGATATCAAATAGTCCCTTTATTCTCTAATGCTTCCTGATTTGTAGGTGTAAAACCTCTCGGCTCTTCCCGTATCAAAAGAATGAAAACTCTGTGTGTTTTTTTAGTCAATAGTTATATGATATTACATTAAGAGTTTATATTTTAGATCAATAAATTACACTGCACGCACTCTCTGCTCTATTAATATGTTTTGATTCGGACATTTTCCCATCCAAATGGCCACAGATAACCTCTCACCATGTCGGCCTCTCGTTTTACGAGTGGAACATTTTTCCCTTTTTCAGGCAAATGCTGCCTAGCTGCTATAATTGTGTTGTTTTAGGTAGGAAGGGATTTATGGTGAAAATGGAGACGTGGAGGACATATTCATTGGTAGTCGTGTCACTGACAGCCCTCCTTGACTGCATTTTTAGTTATTTTCCATGGTCAAAATGTCCTCAAATGTGTTTTACCATGGGTACTTTTATCACTGTAGTAGTCTGAGCTGCTTCATATTCACTGATCTGTAAAGTGAGATCATGAAGCGCAGCAGTGCTTCCCTGAATGTTATCATGTTATGTTTTATCCTGGCTTTATCCAGCCCCATGCTGTACTGTGGCATAATTCCACACTGACCACAGAAGCGTTTGGCAGTTACATTTTTTTTTCTTAGTTCACTGTCCTTTTCTCTCATCGCTTATTTCCTGTGTGGAAGAAGGCACTTTATGTTTGTTTTGGCCCAAGTGGTGTTTTGGCCAAGGACAGAGTGAACTGCTACGGATGGGAGAGCGCCAGACTCTCCTCTTGAGTTCACCCCAACTGCCTCAGTCCACCCCTGGCCACCATCTCCCCTGCTATACCTCCCTCCATCCCCCCTTCTCTTTACCTTGTCCACCTCCTTATCCTCTGCTTACTCTCCGTCTTTCCCCCATCGGTCTCCGTTGGCTTGCAGCTGACTTACTGCTGCTCTAGCTCGGCTAAACCCATGGAGAGGACCACACGTTTTATGACTTATTAGACACTTCTTGTAAATTTGTTTTCGTCATTCATCTTCAGAGTTACGTTTGGCACCTCATGACCACATGTAAAGCTCAGCTGCCACACATTAGTCTATGTTGTTAAGGGAGTTACTGTATTTAACATGCTTTTTATGAATGTGTGGACCCAGTGCACACATTAATAAAGGGAAATATGTTTGCAATCAGGGAATCCACTTGGAAGTCTTGGGAGAGCTGCAACTGACTAGAAGGCCTGGAGACTGGCTGCTGCCCAATCAGAGAAAGACTTTGTGTGACTGCGTCTTTCCCTTCCCATGATGACCACTCTGTTGGTTTTCTTATTGGCAGATTTGGTCCACTTGGCACTACAGTATCCACAACCCAGTATGTTTGAGTGTATGACAGTTCACTGGGACCAGTTTTGGCTCCTGCACCACCTGTTTGCACAGCGAGTTGCTTTTACTGCTGGTTTGACTGAATTTATGGACTGCTGATGTTAACTGTTCTAATTTTACCGTGCCCAGGTTTCCTCTAATTTATTACCACCAATGTGACACAGAAAACTCACACCCTGGAGAATTAGGAAGGAAATTCTGGGATCGGTTTAAAGACAGTCACACCAAAATGATGCCTTCTGGAAAGTAACGAGATCCCTGCTAATTAGTTATTCTATTATTGTAGTTAATAATGTGAGCAACTTAGTAAACTGTTTCTTATAGCTAATTTGTTACTTTGACTAAGTGTGGTCCATGTGTTTGCACACCTCCAGTAAACCTATTTCACAAGACTTTTATTACACACTTTGATACTTCAGCTACAGCTGTTTGACTCTGTAATGCTCGTCACTCCACACTTCCTCATTTAAACTCTGGTCTCAACTGTCTCACAGAGTCTAGGCTGCGATGAGTATCTCGGATCGGGAAAGGTGATGGACAAGTGCGGCGTGTGTGGAGGCGACAACACAACCTGCAGGCTGGTCTCCGGAGTCTTCAAACACACTCTGTCCAAGATCGGCTACCACAAGATAGTGGAGATCCCAGAGGGAGCCACCAAGATCAACGTCACAGAGATGGTGAAGAGCCGAAACTACCTAGGTGGGAAAAAAAAACAAAAAACAAAACATGATAATCGGTATGATACTTAACTGTTGCTGTGCTGTGGACTCCACAGCATCAAGTCACAAAGTGTTTGCAGACATGTTTGTAGTTTCACAACAGGGAACCCTTAGCAGCAGAAGTCTTCATTCTTCTTGCTCAGGACTGATCTGATGTTTTTATTACATATGAGTGAATTTTACAAAAAGAACAAAAGCAGCTTTACCTTTTGACTAGGACTGAAAACTGCAAGCTGCAAGCTAGTTCAGGCAGTCAAGCCCGTCGCTACACTCACACGGCATACTCTTCTCACCGCAACATACAGTATATCCAACAAACCCTTATACTGGTGTACTTATACTGTCAGTGTTCAGCTCACACTTTGGCTGTCATGCTGCTGCTGTTCATATAGCATTTCAAAAATCCCACATTCACCCTGTATGGAGTGCGGTGAGGCCCTGAGTCTACATTTCCCCGGGGGGAAAGTTATCATTGTCACTCCCAATCCCTGCTGTGTTGAGCTTGGTATTTTCTTCTGAGGAGCGGAGCGATGAGGACAGAGCCTAGACACCAAATATTAATGTACATATTCTGCATTCACATAATAATACTTTCCATGTGAGTTGGCTGACTCAACTACAGTTTAGGAAAGACTAGAAATGTTTTCTTCGCAGTTAATACAGTAAGTAAGCATATCAATATATCAAAAACTTACTGTAATACTGTTTTGGTATCTATTGGTTTGCTTGAGAATATGGTTTTTAAGGCTTTGTTGCCAAAGAGTCTTGGCAGTTAGATATGCTTGAAAATGGAAGGAGATCTAGAAGGTCTTAAAATTGAGAGTTTTTATTGCATTACAGAATACAGTCCAGAAGGTTGAATGCTTGGGTATTGATCAGTATCCTTCTATTTTGTGCTCTGAGGCAGACAATCATGGTTACTCTTCTTGGTTAGCCCATAAAATATAAGACATCTTAGTGTTTGTTGATTAGAGTATTCGTGTTTTCTTATTGTAGCTGTAGTTTTCTTGTTGTATCTTATTGTAGCTGTTTCAGTTTCCATCCAGGTTTATAGCCTCTTCAGTTGCAGTCTGTTTGATTCCCCTCTGAGATCTTCCTTCTTTCCAGCTCGCAAAACACGCACAAGAAATGGGAATCTCCACCACACGTAGTATTGTGTTACAGATTAAATGCATGATACTAATGGAAAAAAGTTTATGGAAGGTCATGACAGAAATGACTTAATGTAAAAAATATTTGTCGTTTGATGCGTTGACATTTGACACATTTATTCTACTTGTTCCAGCTGTGTGCCCAGACGCAGGCAGCAGCTGCTTGTACGATTAATTAGATTTGTCTCATTAAAAGGCAGCTTAACCAGGTAGCAGTGTCACTTTTTCAGATTTCGCCAGCGTGCAGCCTTTCACTGGTGCCTCTGAGTGAAACTCACTACATAGATAATTGGTGTCTTTATAGAGCTGCAATGGTGGGACACAGAAGTGGGCTGTTTTCAGAGGTGACTGTTGGAATGTCAGACATTGTTTAATGAGAGCCATGCCTCAGCTCAGCGGTAGGTTCGGAGGAAGAAGGGAACGACTCGATTCCCCCCGCGGCCGCTTCCCTCGAGGAAAGTGCATAAACATGCTTTCATTAGAGGATCTTACCCCTCATGCCTCACCATCCTTTTTAATTAAGGTGAGGAATTTCACCACTCCATAAAAAAAAACTAGGAAAACTCTAAGGATGGATTGAGCAGCTGCCTTTCAAATCCCAACTACTTGGTACGCTCTGCTTTCTTAGATTTGAACCGAGGGTTGTGTACAGCCACACTCATGCACACTTTCACATACACATACGCATTTACATTTACATGCATAACATTCCCTCACCTCGTCTCACACATCCTCACACACTCACATTCCACCACTTTGGACAACACTTCAGTAGCAACCAAAAATGTTTCACACATAAAATAAACAGTTCTTCTTGAAATAAGAGTCCTTCCCACAATGTATAAATACACTTCACAGCCTGAAAGTAAGGCGCCACTTTTAATTGCTTTTGAAAACAGGAGTCAACTTCAAATGTAATTTTTGAATTGACATTGACAAAATCCAGGTGCCAACATTTTTCTTTTCCAAAATGGATTTATAGGTTTTGAAATTCAAGCAAGAACAGGACACAAGGGCAGGAATCTAGCAGGAGCCACCTACTGTATTCTCGCCACATTCTTGATTTTCCCTCAGTTGGCCTCTGTTCTGTGCTGTGCATCTCTAATGTGCTTTTAGTTGTCCAAACACTCTTTTACAAGCCTGTCTAATGTTACACTTCTAATGCTTTTCTAATGGCCTTTTGTACTTAATCCATGGAATCAGTGGAAAACATCTTTAGAGATTTTGTTACAGGATTTGCATGAAAGATTTGCCAGCACTAACAGATTGTCACGTTTATAAAAGACAGTGCTTTGAAAGTGCACGTGATAACATTTATTCAGTTAGCTCTAATTACGTTTTTGGGTGGAGAAAGTCAGTGAGAGCTTTTTTTTAAAACTACGGTTCTCATTATGCCGAAATGGTTTTACATTAAACAATAATTATGTGGAAGAGATTGCGGCAATATTTTCCTTTTTGTTAGAGATCAGGGCTGTCGGTGGTGATTGTGTGGTTATTATCTCTGTCCCTTCCAGCTCTCCGAAGCCGATCAGGGCGATCCATCATTAATGGAAACTGGGCTATTGACCGGCCAGGGAATTATGAGGGAGGGGGGACCATGTTCACCTACCGCAGGCCCAATGAAATCCGTAGCACAGCTGGGGAGTCCTTTCTCGCTGAAGGGCCCACCAATGAGATCCTGGATGTTTATGTGAGTAACCAATCAGCTCAGACCTCCAGATATTTACAGTAGTGATTCCTCTTTTATTCATAACGAAAAACACAAGTTCGACCTGAGAAAATAGACTTGTCATTTTATCAGAATTTTTCAAAATAGATATTTTCCATTTTGGAAGAGCACTCTTTAAATATTTGAAGGTGAAGATTGTTATTTTAGGATTGTTTGACTGAGTCTCATCTACTTTCCTTCAGATGATCTTCCAGCAGCCAAATCCTGGTGTTCACTATGAGTACATTCTCCCCTCTGAGAAACCAGATGGCCCTCAGCAACCAAACCACAGACCAGAAGGTAAATGAGACCTACTTTATACCTCTCTCGCAGTTTATTGCCATAACTTTGTCTGAACGCTCGATACGTGCATATATTCTTCCATGAAACTTGCATGTGCATGAAACATCTGACATCACTGTGTTCTTAGTCTGTCTAAACTCCCATGTCCATGTCTTAGGGAATACTGTGAATGGACAAGGTGGGTATGACCTTCACAGCAATCCTCAGCAGGAAAACTACAACCCAGCAGGTGGGGGGAGGTACCCTCCTCATCTCCCCGACAACCAGGTACCCGCCGTACAGCCACCCAGACGTGAGAGAGACTACAACTGGAAACTGGCTGGTGCTACAGAGTGCAGTGCCTCCTGTGGTAAAGGTTAGGCAACGCAGTTTATGTTAAGTATTTATGTTTTAGTTTTCAAGCTGCAGACTAGAAAAGTAAGCGTGAATTTGTACATTACATGCAGAGCCTAACTTAAATATCTGCTCTGTGTGCTTTTTAGGTTTCAGACACTCGATCTTTCACTGCGTCCACCAGCTGAACCATGTCCAGGTTTCAGACACTTTGTGTGACAGCAGCAGCAAACCGACTCCGCAGGAAGAGCCCTGCAACCTGCAGCCCTGCCCAGCATTGTGAGAGACCACACTCCTCTGTCCTCACACCTGTGCACATTTCTGAATACTGCTGAATTTAAAGGACTTCCTGTTTACATTTGACCCAATAAAATGCACACTAGTTTTATGATGACTATACGGTAGTTCTTTTAAATGGAGGAATACAGGATTTATATAGTAGATGACACTAAACTTTTTACAGCCTCTCAACATGTCATTCTCATAGGTGATCAAAACCTATCTTAACCTATTTAACATAAACAACATCGTGTGTACAGTATCTAGTATAAATGCCTGGCATATCTTCCTTATAACATGCTCTTGTGATTTCCTCCTGAGCAGCTGGGATATTGGAGAGTGGTCAGAATGCAGCAAGACCTGCGGCCTGGGCATGCAGCACCGGCAGGTCCTGTGTCGCCAGGTTTACGCCAACCGTACCCTCAACGTCCACACGAGTCGCTGCCGACACCTGGAGCGGCCCGAAACCGCCAGTACCTGCCAGCTGAAGATCTGCAGTGAGTGGCAGATCCGCTCCGAGTGGACCGCTGTGAGTGACAGCTGGCAGTCACAATATGACTGAATCACTGTGCCTAACAACACTTGTCTGACCTGTCCCTGCAGTTAGTGTACAACATCGCCTTTAATGAGATAAACCTTGCAACAAATAGATAAAATTGCAGTGCGTGTTTATTCCTGACTTCAGTATCATACCTGTTTTCTTTTTGTTAAAGCTATAAGACATTTTGGGAAATACACTTATTTGCTTTTTCCTGAGAATTAGTTGAGAAGATGATACTAGTCTCTCATCTGTATGGTGTAGCTAAAGCCAGCAGCCGGATGCTTAGCTTTGCATAAAGACTGGAAATGGGGGGAAACAGCTAGCCTGGCTCTGTCCAGAGGTAACAAAATCCACCTACCAGCACCTCTAAAGCTCATTAATTAACATTTTATACCTTGCTTGTTTAATCTGTAGAAAAAATTAAGTGTAAAAACAAAAATTTGCTTTTTCACAGAGGGTTATATGCCAGACTACTTTGTGGCCGGGACCAATTGCCTGGCAACCAGTGGAGACTCCAGGAAGTTACTGGTCCCAGCCAAGAAATATTCTGGCACATAACTCCCCGCAAATCAGCAAATTACTTGTTTCTTAGTGAGCTTAACAGGTGCTAGTTGCCGAGAAACTGTTTTCAGTCTTTATGCTAAACAAAGCTAACTGGCTGCTGGTGGTAGCTTCATATTCACCTTATTATTCTTTCCCAAAATGTTTATTCTTTCAATATTCATGATTCTCACATATGGTGGAGATGATGGAGAGTTCTTTTCGCCTCAATTTACTTTGATGACTTATATTTAAAGTATGAAGTCTGTTAACAGAGTGAACATTCAGGTGCTGAATACTACAGTGCGGAGAGCACATTTTATTTTCTTTTAGCAGGGCTCTAAGGTACATAGGACCATAAAAATGAAATACAGCGCACTGTACATGGCAGGAAGCAGCGCACACACAAGGAAAGTCCAGTTCTTATAGAGATACACTGGTGCACTAAATAAAGCCACTCATGTAGAAACACAAAGAAGCAATCCAGTCTTTCCAGCTCCCTCCACAGTTCAGTTTTAACCATGTGGCCTGTGTCCCTATAGTGCTCGGTGCCATGTGGGCTGGGTCAGAGGTCACGGGATGTCCGCTGTGTCAGCAACGTGGGCGACTTTGTTCTTGATGAGGAGTGCAACATGAATCTGCGGCCCGTCGATGTAGAGAACTGTGACATGGGACCCTGTGCCAAGAGCTGGTTCTACACTGAGTGGGGCAATAGGGTAGGTGTTAGAGCCACAATCAAAGGTAGTAACTTCCATTCATGTCTTATAAGAGTTGTAGTCATTGTATAGGTATGGCATCATGCATCAAGCTTGGTAAGGTCTGAAAACAAAGATTGCCTTTATTATAAACAATTTGTAGGCCCTAATCTAGCCAATAATCTTGATGCCCTTATGTGTGCTGTTGAATGATTGTCTAGAAGCGTAAGTAAAGGAAATGAGTAAAATAATAGAAAAGGGAATGTTTTAAGATAGAGAATATTAGAATGGTTAGATACAGAAGATAATGTATGTGGGAGAGAGACTCAGAGAGGATGTGGAATCAGTTTCTTTACATACATCCTAACTGAATCAGGTTATGGTGTTTTGAAATGACTGGGGATACAGGTTTCCAAAAACAAAATGTAAAATGACTGTTTACTCCATAGTGCTCTGCTGAGTGTGGGATGGGTGTACGGACCCGGGGCATCCTCTGCCTGACTAACCATATCGGCAGCCTTCCTCTGGAGGGGTGTGGCAGCGAGCGGCCCGCAGACTCTCAGGTCTGCAACAACGGCCCTTGTGAGAATCGCATTGAGTGGTTCACCGGCCCTTGGAACCAGGTATGAGGGCGACAGAAGGTCACGCTGGGCTTAAGGGGAAGCTGTCTGGAGCAGCTGAGTACCTGGGGTTTTATAGTGACTTTACATGGACGATTGATGTCACAGGATGGTTTTTTCTCTCTCTATATTTTTCAATGTCTAATTAAATCCATATGGTCTGTGCTATTGTTGTATGTGAGCCAGTGCTCTGCAGAGTGTGGCGCAGGCAGCCAGCAGAGGTCAGTGGTGTGTCTGATGAATTCAGATGAAGGATTCACTGTCATGCCACCGTATGAGTGCTCATCCCTGGAGCGGCCTCTCAGTCAGCAGAGCTGCAACCTCAAGGCCTGTGGAGCAAAGTGGTACCACACTGACTGGAGTGCTGTGAGTAAGATATGCAACCCCCTCCCCTCTTGCTGTTTAGATGCACGCCAGCAAGGCATCTACTTCCTACTCATCCCACTAGTTGCATTGCGGACAACAAGGCTGAAGCAGTATTCTGGGTGGCTAATAATAGTTATCATGTAGAAATTTGCATACAAAACAGATTGTTCCAGGATTAAAATGATTTGATAAGAGACACAAAACAGCGACCGATAGTAACGGGTGGAGGGTGAAGTTTTCATTAACCTGTGGCTGATGGCTGTCGCTTACTCCTGTCCTTCCAGTGTTCAAAAACGTGTGAGGGAGGTTTCCGCGTGCGGGAGGTGCGCTGCCTGTCTGACGACATGCTGTCCAGCGAGGACTGTGACGAGAAGCTGAAACCAACAGAGAAGGAAGACTGCAACCCAGAGCCTTGCATACCTCACATAGGTCAGTCATCTCCTAAAATGTTATCTGGAATATTATTGACCTGCATGATTGGGAAAACAAAGGTAGTTTTTGTGAGGAGTAAATGGGTAGTGTTCTGTTTCATCCCTGAATGCCTGAACCCCAAAGTTTGGTCAAGAGTAGAAGTTGTCATCTGTTTGCTGTCAACTCTCTTGGTTAAAATAATGATCATCTAGTATTTGCTGGGAATTAGAAATATGAAATCAACCCTTGTTTTTGTTTCAGATGAGAACTGCAGAGACAAGTATTTCAACTGCAATGTGGTGGTCCAGGCTCGCCTCTGTGTGTATGATTATTACAAGACTACATGCTGTGCTTCATGTTCGCGAGGGACCCACAGACAGTCGATCCATCGGGCCCGCAGCTAGCACTCTCTGCCAGGGTCGCTCAGCTCCATGCAGGGCCAGACTCAGTACCTGCTGCAGGCTCCTGGACCAGCCACAGGAGTGGACAAGCTGGACCTTGCCTAAAATGGACACTTGTTTTGTTTGCCTGGGATGGGAACAGAAGAGAGAACATTTCTGTCAGTTCATTTGGAGTCAGCTGCTGGGAGAGAGGAATACCATAGAATAGTGAAGGATAGGAATCCACTCACTGGATAAACAGAGCCCTGGCAGAGTGAGAGATATCAGTAGCAAACCGAGGAGCCTACAAAACAATTAATGGATTTTAACCACAACTTTTTTTTTTGTTTCATTGGAAGCAGTTTGCAGCCGTCTTTCACGTACAGTATAATGGCTCTTGTGGATTACATATGAAGAGGAGAGCTCCTGTAACTGTTAAACACGGACAGTGTATAGACTGTGTCTGTTCTAATATGGTTCTTTACACTACAATCTACAGATTTTCACATGCTGTCATATGAAGTTGATAGTGTCTCACCTATTATCAACTATTTAACACCCACTTTGTTGACCAAAGATATGTAACCTCATCATACTGGAGACAGTAACAGATAAACACTTTTTTTCCTAAGAAAAAAAAACAGATGGATGATGGACGCAGATGGTGTATTCTTTATGCAGCATTGCAATGAATGAGCTCACAAAGAAAATATCTTTGTGGTCCAGATAGGATATTTTTGATGGCCTAAGCAGTGCCAAACCACCTATTTCCTGCCTGCACAGCCATGAGGTGTAAATGAAACCTGCAATATGTATGTACATATGTATGTATGACAGAGTGAATGATAAAGTTTTTTAAGAGGTTCACAGACAGTCTTTCCAGCAACTGAAGAGAAAAAAGTCCTCTTTATTTATTTGTGTGGCTCCCCACGGAGGACACTGGTTTATCGGCCACCGGTGGCCCCTTTTTGGCTGCGGGGATAAAACCTTTGCTGCTTCTCCACCAATCACAGTCTCAAAACTGAATGTAGGCATTCCACAGCCTGCTGGATGGTAGAAGCAGATGGTGAGAAACTCTAATGTATTTTTGTTGAGTTGAAAACAAACTCCATATATATATACTGTATATATAATTTCTTCTTCTTCTTTTTTTCTGTGGGAGATGATCATTCCACAATTGTATAATTCCTGCTCCAGATGAAATCACCAATCATAAATAATTGGCTTATCCAGAAAATATCAATATGTGATTGCAAAGATAAATCATTACGGTATTTAAAACTGTTGATCTGGTATGGTATGCATAAGGTTTATTTTAAAAGTAAATCTTTGTTTATGAACCTGCATTTTCTGGAGACCTGTTTTTTCAGTTAGATACGCATCCTACACACCGCACCTCTCAAATGTTTAACTGTTTTTGCGTTATAGCTGTTATCAGCTCCCTCCAAGCACTATAAACTTACCTCGGACCCAGAAGTAAGTTCAAGATGACTTCCGGGAAGATGGTGGAGTGAGTAGAAGCATAGTTAACTCTCAAGTTGGTTAAAATAAACCATGGATGTATTATAAGAGCTGGATATCAGACCAAAAATGGCGCCCACTCAATCCAATGAGAATTGCTCTGTTCGCACATACGCCAAAAAAAGTTTCTGGCTGACATCTGATTTTTAAATCGCTTTACAAATATAAAACCTCCATGGATCAAAAATTCATAATAGAAAGAGTCATAATTGACCTTGTCTGCAGTTCCTGTCAACAGTTTTACAGATGTCTCTTTTACAATGGTCATCTATGGGGAAAATGATTTTGGGCCGCAGGGGGATTTTTTGCTGCAATACCGTGATGCCACTGGGATTGGCTGCAAGGCTGAGCAGCGGCACCCTATCCAGCTTTTATAATACATCCATGAAATAAACCCACAAAATTGTGAAGAGTGGAAGACATGGGTGGATGATACACTGCTGGTGACGTTGGATCAGACACGTCAGATGCAAGAAAAAAAAACTGATCTTGAAGGGAGATGAAGAAGAAATAATATCTGAATCCTCGGCTTACCAGAAGACACTAAACACTGAACTTGAGTTGCCTGAAGGAACTAATTTTCAGATCCAACGAGCCCACAGAGCCCTCTCCCAAAAACCAAGCCTGAGTGCAGCTCCCAGATCAATTGTGGACAACTTTCTACCGTTCGAGATGAAAGAAACGATTTTGAAGAAAGTGTGGCAGAGGTAGATACATGTAGGGGGCAAACAAATCTTCTTTGATCATGATTACCCCACTGAAATTGTCCAGAAACAAATTGTCCAGACATATGTGGGTATCAAAAAGGTGGTGAAGGAAAAAGGAATCTGTTTTCAGACACTGATTGCAAAAAATATGGATACATTGAAACAACGGAGTGAAGACATGAAAGCACCAGGGAAGCCGCACAGGACATGAAGGAAAGAGGCGACATGGTGAACGTACCTTACCTTGTACCTTGCAAGGCAGCTGGATTCACAAGATCACGAGATCAGGCACAAGATCAAGTTCTGCGCTTGTGTCTGAACCACTAGTGGTCCGGACCAATCAGATCTTGCGATCTTACGAATCCAGCTGCCTCGCAAGGTATGATGGTGATAGATGGTTCATCCAATCGCCTGCCAAGTATTTTTTGAAAGTGCCTGCCCTTTTCCTAACAGTTTCCAAGGACAACTTCTCAGATGGTTCTGTGTAACAAACAATCTAGTGCATCAGGTTAGGACATACCAGGCGGGGACACTGAACCTGCGGCGGAGGAAAGGTTACAAGGAATTTCAGAGTGGCAGCAAGTGAAGGAGAAAGAATGGAGACGGGATACAGCGTACCGAGCGAGAGAAAACCTACAAGGCTTTCAGTGGAGATCTTAAAAATGTTTTGCTTAAGGAAAGAGGTAACACTGTGGATCAGGAAAATACAGGTATGGTTAAGGACCAAGACAACATGATTAGGTAGAGTAGGGATTATGAAAAGATTTAAATGGGCAAATGGAACTTTGCCCACATACTGAATTAAAATGACTGATACAGAAAAATGGATCCACAGTGGGAGTATTAGAAATCTTCCAGACTTCTTAAGTTTATATAATACATTAAGAACTGACTGAGAGAGGTCAAGTTATTTAAGTGGGACATGTCTAGACATTGTGGAACCCCACAAATTGGGAATAGTTCTAGGTCTAGGGAGGGGCCCTCTTCACAGATGAGGATTTCCCCTGCACCTACCAACAGGGATTTGGGGAGGAATGAATGATCAACCCATATTTGGAAATCCTCTATATTTTTGGTTTGTGTTGTGTTACTGTTCATGATTATTTATTTCAGAACTGTTCGGGAGCACATTTTCAAGGAGTAGCAAAACATAATGATGACTAACATAATATCAACATAATGTCACTGAATGGTCTAACCATACCAATGAAAAGAGAAAGGGTTATGACAAAATTGAAAAAGGAACAATTTATCCCATTTTTCCGAGTTAGAACATGGAAAACTAAAAAGGTATGGCTACAGGAATTTATATTACAGTTCATATAAAGAGGGACGCAGAAGAGGAGTTGTAACATTAACAAACAGCCCAATTTGATTATGAAAAGGAATTCAGAGTTAAAGAGGGAAGGTATATTATAGTAAAGGGAAAATGAACCAATAACACTGATAAATGTATATGCACCCCCAGAAAGCCATAAATATTTTTTCAAGTCCCTGTTTGATGTCATAGCTGGAGAAACAGAGGGAATATTAACAGTATGGATACAACGAGTCTCAAAAGAACCAAAATGCAATTAACAAGATTCATAAATATGTCATTGGAAGAGATGGGGACGATAGATATATGGATCCTTTGGAATCCATATATCCTTTGGAAAAAAATTTCACACATTGTTCAGCTGCTCATAAAGTCCATTCAAGGGTAGACTAGGGACAGATGTGTCGGACCATAATCCACTCTATTTAAAAATATGCCTAAATAACAGAAAATGACATATAGTATGGAGACTCAATGTGGGAATATTGAATAATGAACAAAGAAAGGAGAAGGTAAAAGCAGAAATAAAAAAAATACATAGAGGAAAATACCAATGGAGCAGTAAACCTGAAAATATTTTGCAACACCATGAAGGTGGTCAGTAGGGGAAACTTGATAGCTGAAACTGCACATGTAAAAAGTGTTAAATTAGAGACATAGAGGAAATATACTGAAATATTAATGGCATTGGAGCAGGATTATCAGAATACAAATGATCCAAAGGTATATCAACAAATCAAGGTCTTGAAAACACCAGAGGATATAGAGAAAATCTTTCAGGGATACTACAAGGAATTATATACACAACCCACATTCGAAGATGAAGAGGAAATGAGAGCATTTCTAAATTCATTGTATATGCAATCAATTGGCTATCAACAAAATTATATACTAATGGCCAATATTACAGTGGAGGAGGTGAAAGATGCAAAAAGATGGAATTATAGACCAATTTCATTACTGAATGTAGACTATCAAAAAACATCCGAAAGTGTAGTAGACGTACATATCCCATAAAAGTGCTAGACCAATGAAACAATGTAACAAAGAAAGATGAAGGTCTGCACACTGTGGCTCCCTTAGATGCAGTTTATTGATATTGAGACATCTACCAGTGATGTTCTAAGACGTCTGAAGAAGTGCATGTAACTCGAAACGTCACTGGAAAAGTCTCAATATCAATAAACTGCATCTAAGGGAGCTACAGTGTGCAAACTTTCATCTTTCTTTGTTAAATGTAGATACCAACAGCCCACTGCTAGAATTAAAATAAATGAAAACCTGACAGACAAAATTAGCTTACAGAGGTCAACTAGGCAAGGATGTTGTCCATCACCCACTCTATTTACTCTTTTTATAGAGCCTTTGGCACACGCAGTTCGTCAAAACAAAGAACTTAAGGGAGTTATGGTAAATGGCATGAAGCATAAAATAGGACTCTTTGCTGATGATGTCATAGCCTTCCTTGAACAACCAGATAAATCACTTCCTGTATTGATGAAACTTCTCGAAACACATGGACACATTTTGGGATATAAAATTAATATTTCAAAAACACAGATACTAACACTTAACTATACTCCATCAAAAGTAATTCAGGAATCATCATTTAATTGGAATCTAATTGGATAGTTAAATATCTGGGGGGTTACCATCATTAAATGACTATCTAAACTATACAAAGCAAACTATAACAAGTATCTTTCAGTATATAAAAAGACACTGAAAGATGGTCTACTCTACCGCTGGATTATAACTTGAGAATTGAGACCATCAAAATTCATGTGCTACCCAAGCTTCTTTATTTATTCCAGTTCCTACCTATAGAGATCCCTCAAACTCAATTTCTGACCTGGGACAGGATAAGATAAAGGTTTATTTGGGGAGGCAAAAAGCATAGAGTTAGGTATGAAACTTACCAGCTACCAAAAGATAGAGGGAGTATAGGTCTCCCAAAACTGAAAGAAAACTTTTATGTTGTCCAGTTAAGATATACTGTATGTTGGTGCAAACCAGATTACACAGCAAAGTGGAAGGAAATGAAAAAAGTGAATATCCAATCCAGAATATTATTGGAGATGAAGAGCATAAAAGAAAATTAAAAATCATATGGACTCAATTACATTGTTTACTCTGGAATTATGGTTCAGAATAATAAATAAATACAGGATAAAGAAAGATACAATTTTGCTAAAATGGGTAGCATTTGATAATAATTTTAAACCCGGGATTCAAATAGTGGGTAACCAAGGGATTCACAGCATGGTGCACTTTAGAGAAGGACAGGAACTGGAGAGTTTCCAGAATATGAAAGATAAATATGATTTGGGTAAGCATGAATTCTATAGGTACTACTACATTCACTGGCCACTTTATTAAGTACACCTGTTCAACTGCTCATCCAATTTTCAACACAAATATCTGACCAGCCAATCATGTGGCAGCAACTCAGTGCATTTAGGCATGTAGACATAGTCAAGGCGATCTGCTGAAGTTCAAACCAAGCATCAGAATGGGGAAGAAAGGTGATTTAAGTGACTTTGAATGTGGCATGGTTGTTGGTGCCAGACGGACTGGTCTGAGTATTTCAGAAACTGCTGATCTACTGGGATTTTCACGCACAACCATCTCTAGGGTTTGCAGAGAATGGTCCGAAAAAGAGAAAATATCCAGTGAGTGGCAGAAAATGCCTTGTTGATGGCAAAGCTCAGAGGAAAATGGCCTGACTGGTTCAAGCTGATAGAAAGGCAACAGTAACTCAAATAACCACTCATTACAACTGAGGTAGGCAGAAGAAAATCTCTGAACACACAACACATCGAACCTTGAACCAGATGGACTACAGCAGCAGAAGACCACACTGGGTGTCACTCCTGTCAGATAAGAACAGGCAACTGAGGCTAATATTCGTACAGGCTAACCAAAATTGGACAATAGAAGACTGGAAAAACATTGCCTGGTCTGATGAGTCTTAATTTCTGCTGTGACATTCAGATCATAGGGTCAGAATTTGGCGTAAACAACACAAAAGCATGGATCCATCCTGCCTTGTATCAACAGTTCAGGCTGGCGATGGTGGTGTAATGGTATGGGGATATTTTCCTGGCACACTTTGGGCCCTTTAGTACCAATTCAGCATTGTTTAAACGCCACAGCCTACCTGAGTATTGTTACTGACCATGTCCATCCCTTTATGACCACAGTGTACCCATCTTCTGATGGCTACTTCCAGCAGGATAACACACCATGTCACAAAGCTCAAATCATCTCAAATTGGTTTCTTGAACATGACAATGAATTCACTGCACTCAAATGGTCTCCACAGTCACCAGATCTCAATCCAATAGAGCACCTTTGGGATGTGGTGGAACGGGAGATTAGCAGCATAGATGTGCAGCAACTGTGTGATGCTATCATGTCAATATGGACCAAAATCTCTGAGGAATGTTTCCAGCACCTTGTTGAATCTATATGGTGAAGAATTAAGGTTAAGTTCTGAGAATTAAGTTCTGAAGGCAAAAGTGAGTCCAATCTAGTACTAGCAAGGTATACCTAATAAATTGGCCAATGAGTGTATATGAAGGAAATAAAAATAGACCCCTCTGTGGAAGTGAATGGTGTGATCCAAATTATAACCAGTTTGTACAAAGAAACAAAAATTAGAATTATATCTGCACTATATCAAAAAACTGATGACAAATAAGTATTCAAATAAATATATAAAAGAAAAATGGGAATCAAAGTTCAACATAAAAATTTCAGATGATGATTGGCAAAACGTGGAAAATACATCAAACATCCACTGATTCACAGATATGGAGGGAATTCTCTTGGAAAAATCTGATCTGTTTTTTGTATCATGCCCAAGGTCAAGAGCAAACATTTAAACATAAACCTACCATGCTGGAGAGAATATGGAATATTAATTGAAGACCACTCACATATATTTTGGAAATGCCACAAAATATTAATGTTTTGAAAAAAATGGTATGCAACATTTTGCAAAAGATACTAAGATACAATGTCTATAATGCCTGTGAGCTACATGGTGCTTTATCTGTGTAATTTTACTGAAGAAAATGTACAAATAAGGGATATGTATCTGCTCAAAATATTGTTAATAGCTAGTAAAAAGCTATCACCATGGAACGGGGTGAAGTGTTTCCCCCTACCCAAGAACAATGGATAGAGATAGTAGAGGAAATCTACATAATGGAAAAACTGACACACAGTTTGAGATTGCAAGAAGCACAGCTGGAAATAAAGTGGTAAAAATGGACATTATTCAGACCCAAAACAATGATGAAGACTACGGAAAGGACATTTGATTTAGTTGATGAAACTCTTGACTCTACCAAACAAAAACTTTTTTGTATTGTTTTGTTTTGATGTTTGCATGTTTATCTGTTGATTTTCTATGTTTATAAATACTGAAATAATCAATAAAAACTAAAGTGGAAACAAAAATTTCAAGATGACTCAAGTATACATCTGTTTTTGAATGTTCCAGCATGATGGCTTGACTCTTAAATTTCCCAAAAAGGACAAAGAATTGAGCAAAAATACCAGAATCCATCTGTATTCAACATACAGCTGCAACTGATAAAACATCTGTATTTGCTATACTTTAGATTTCAAGTGTTAAACAGTTTCATTAGGAGTGTTTTTGAGATTTTTATGACATAAACAAAATTACCAATTATTTGTATATGTTACGACATATTTTCCTTGTGTGATTCCTAAACTGATGCAGTTTCTGATCAAATAGAGGATGAGGGAGTGACGTCTCTTATTGATGTGATACGGAGATGACAAAGTCGGCATTACAACTAAGGATTTATAGTAGAAGTTCCACTTCTTTTAATGACATACATTAAGGTTTTTGATGAAGTATATGCTGAGCTCCACGGTAAGGACCATCTGTTCCTGCACCAGGTGGCCCATTAGAGGATTTATAAGTCCAGGCTCGTTAATTGGCTCCATCGCCTGGACAACTGTGCAGTTACTTAGATACAATCAACTTAGTTGAAAAATGATAAGATAGTAATAGTACTTTTTTAAATATTTCATTTTGAATGAAATATACTGTAGCAAATCGGCAGCCCAGACTAAATGGAGGTTACTCCATTAGCACAGGCACAGCTACATGAACCTGAAAATACTGTTAAGTGTTTAATATTTTTTGTGATTAATTTCTTCAAACAGTAAAATATCACACAAGTTTTCCCTTCCTGCTTAGATTAAATAATCTCCTTTGGCCGGGTTTCAACTGAGATTTGATGTCCGATGATCAAGACCATCTCCTGTAGGTCTTACTGTTAGTGACACTAGCCGGAGACAGTTTTATTTAAATATACATGTATATCCACAGAGAAGTGACTAAGCACCTTATTCATATTCAGTGACGTGCTTTACATACTGACACCTTCTGCTGGCAAACACCCAGCAGTTCAACTGGAGCTACTGTGGGCTAATTGTGCTTTTTATCATCCTCCCCCACAACCTGAAACAGTGTTTTTACAGTGTGTTCAGTGCTCATCCTGAACAGTTTGGCCTCTTTTTGTTTGGCTCTGATGACACATCAGTATTTCAGGAACAGGACTGTATTTTATTGTTGTATTTGTATCCACTGGAGGTTAGACACAATGATGTTCAATTTTAAATATTTACTAAAAAGCCGCAGCTGTAATTGGCTGCAGGTGGTTTAAGTGTTGTTATTATGATTGCAGCCATTACTGTACTTTCATTTCCTGTAAGAGATGATGCTAACAAAACTAAACTAAAGGGTCTAAACTGCTGCTTATATTACTTTCCCATAGGTAGGACATGTCATGTGGTCTGACAATAACCGAGGTGCACCCTTTTTTGTGGAGTTTGTGAGTGAGTTTTACGTCAGTTCCATGAGATCCTCAAATCTAAAAGTTGACTAAAAGCTACTCACCACCTTTCTCCATCCAAAATTGTCTTGTCATTGGCAGCCCCAGTATGGCTGTAGAAGATAACGGAACAATTATTGCCCCTGATGTTGAACAATGACACAATAAGTGGATTTAGAAAAGAGATTAATAGTAACTATACAGTATATGAATAATTTATTACACCACTAAGTCATAATTGTATGACAAGACACAAATTTGAATCAAATTATGTATTTCAGTACAGCATCAGAGGTATTCCCCTCATGTTCATCAATCATGATCATATCATGAATAATGATCATATTCTCATTTTATAGGCTCATAATTTAAAATAACTTTCATCCACTGACCACTACTCCCCAAGAAGTACTCATTACACACGACCTTCAATACAAAGGGTGAGAGCACGATTGGTATAAATGTCTCAAAAGTTTTCATCCATAATGATGCTGTGGGCTGACAGCCAAAACCCTAATGTTCCACAGATACAGGTGTACGAGGTGTGGCGCATCCCTCCTTCTGTGTAGCAGTAGTGCTGCAACAGGCTGCAAGGAGGGAAAAAGCACTCCTTCAAAGAAAAACTCCAGTAAGAGAAAAAAAAAACTAAAGAGATCAGAGAAAACACCAATTAGATGAAGGACTTTCACTGCCCTCTTCCTGACTCCATGCTTTTTAAGAATTCATTCAGCTCATTCTTTAATCATCACACGACTGAGCACATCAAACACTTCTATGAATCTCGACAGCATCGCAACACTATGTAGGGTGACAAGCCCATGTTTCCTGGTTTCTCTCACACAGCAGTTGGTAAAAACATGGACCTATACATCTCCAGCATTTAAAAAGAGGATCCATTGACAAAATGCACCACTTACCTCTCCATTTTATATTCTTTCTGTCCAGGTTTAACATGCTTCATGACCTACAGAGAGAGGGAATATTAAGTGTTTATTATACAGTACATGATTAGTTTGAGATATATAGACAGAAAACTATCGAGCCAAACTTATTCATTTGAAAGAATCCACCATATACTCAAAGCACTAAACTCTCTAAGTTATCAGTTACTTTGCACAGAATATTTATGTGATTAAGTTACCACCAGATGGCGCCAAAGTTGGAACATTTCAAATCTGACTCATAGTTTCTTGTGTGTGTAGGCTGATGCAACAGCTCAAAATGCTTGACCCGCTGTGCATGTTACACATGAGGCTCCTGTCAGACACAAGACATATAACACTTTGTGAAATCAAATGCCGTGTGGGACACAGGCATTTAAAATAAGGCCCATATTTCATATGTACAGTAGTTCAGGTCAGTAGAGTATTTTTTTAACTAGAAAGCAGTTTGAGAAACTATTGGACAACGGAGATGGAAATCGTTCTTGCTGATCTATGTCATTTCTCTGTTGCATCTTGGATTGCTGACATTATTCAGGGTTTCTATAATAATAGACCCAAATCAATAACACATTAAACAGCCCATTAATAAAGAGCCATGCGATGGGGCAGAGGGGTTCAACCAAGTCTTTCTCCCCAGGAAGTGTGCCTGAAAATGATTCTTCCTTATTTCAGAAAATGTTAATTCATCTGGATGGTGCCAACTCTAATGACAACGACAACCAGGCAAGCACGAAGTCCATTACATCTGTGCAGAGTGGTTTCTAACACTAAGAGGAAAAAAAAAACAACCCAAATTAAAATCTCTGCTTCTGATTGCAGACACACAATTATCTGACTGGACAGCTGTAATTATGAGAATTTGACTGAAGAAATTTTAGGGAAACTAAGGGGGTCACTACAATCTTTATTCTCATCTGGAGTGGACTTTCACACTTATATTTATCATGCATTTATTTAATCACTTACCACTCCACAATGAAGAGTGACATTGTGAGAGACAAAAAAGAGTATTGTTCACCTGGAAGCTGATGAAACAAACAAAAAACACTCTCAGCAAGATTATAAATGCATGCAAAAGATGATTTTTTTAAGTAGTTAGTCACAGTGTATAATTGATAAGGCTGTAACACTGCACTTTTTGATCAACATGAAGTTTTGACAATATTAATGAATTAATGTTATTCAGATTTCCAACATCATTTTTAGCACACATACAAACAAATTGACAGGATTCTGTGTTTTTATTTGTGACATGATGATCATCCGTAAAGCTGGTTCTGTAAAATACTCCCATATCACAATCGTCTGATATATATAAAAGCTAGCTAGCTGTATTTAGGGAGTAAACTACTGTGATGCACTGTCCTAACTACAATCTGTATGAGACAAATTCTAGAAACGGATAAAACAAATAATAAGTTCAATGCATGAAGCAAACTTCACACCAGTGTTAGGAGAACTGCTGGTCTCAGGTTGAAGAGGACATCAACAATCTATAAAGAAGCAGACAAGGAGTAATTAGGAGACTGAGACACACAGAAGAACAGCAGACACAACAAGCTACAGTTTTCTTCTGCTCTGAGACACAAAAGGTCGCTATTGTGGCTCCGTGGCCTCTCTGGTAGTCAGTAGTGCACTAAATGACAAACCTCAAGGGACTTTATTACGCATCTGCCAACAGCGTAAATGTCAGGTAACATATCCCTCAATCAGTGTTTACAGACATTGTGGTGATATTTGAGGATGGCTATTAGTATTGTCCTTAAAACTGGCTTTCTAAAACACTCTGCAAAGCAGAAAAATCAAAAAGACTATGACTGTGAGAGCATTTAAATTACATAAAAACTGCCATCAAAACCCAAACTGAAGCTTAATTTTAGACATTGGTGTAATTGCTATTATTGAAATGACTAGATATTGAAGTGACCACTGCCTTGAGCAGATGTAAATGATGTGAGTCCAATCTCTGCACTAAAAATGGATGCAACATCAGTTTCTAAAGTTGAATGTACCAGTACAAACCTAAAAGTGGTCCCATCAAAATAGGAGACTTACATCATAGGTGTGTTTCACCTTATCAACAGCATACTTCTCCTTGAAGTGCTCTTAAGGATAGATCCTGTCAACAGATGCAAAACACACAACTGGTAAAGAAAAGTACGGACAAAACAGAAAAAAGTATATGTGATCATACACTCATTTGGCTTTTTAAAGGTAAATCTCTGAAAACATAACAGGCGGAATATATTACAGTTTAGGAAGACACAAGCAGAACTGAAATATTTAGGACAAAGATCACACGAAGGAGGCAAAAAAAGTAAAGTCAAACATGTCTGGTTTGGGTGATGACATGAACATCAGGTCATTGGCTGTATTTCAATGATAAACTAAATACAAACACTCAAAAACAACAAAAATACGCTTATACTGCATGTATAAGATGTAACAGTACAGTGCAGTACATGACCCTTTCTTCAAGTTACAGCTTACAGCTATGAACTAGCTGGTGATGATTGCTGGCCATGTACACAGCTCTTTGAACATTAGTGTGACACACTCTCCATCCAAGTGGCATAGCTTTCAGGCAGTTCAGGAACAAAAATGATGGATTTCTCTGAGTCCACATCAATGGCTCCATAGCAGTCAGGCTCGGTTACTCCAAAAGCCCAGTGGAAGAAAGACTCCTACAGAAGTGAAACAATCAGCCAGGGCATTAGTGAGAAATTATAATAGTTAGCTAGAACAAAGCAGGAAATTAGCAAATTCTGGTCAGATTACCACATGATAATATAAGATGATGTCCTTTGGTTTTTGTTTTTCATAACCAATTACAGTTACAAGCTTAGGTGCTAGTTTCAGAAAAATGTACATCATAAAGACAAGTACTCTCTCTACAAGGTGGCTGGCCTACATATTTGTGACAAAGTGACGAGATTAAGAGCTCTTCTTGACATCAGCGCTGCTTTTGATACAATACATCATGAATATCTTTTAAATCATTTGAGGGATAGGGTTGGTATTTCAGGTCCTGTGTTTAACTAATTAAATCTTATCTTTCTAATAGAACATTCCCAGTATTGATTGGTAGCTCCTCATCTTCCTCTGCTCATATTACTTGTGGGGTGCCACAGGGTTCCATTCTAGGTCCAGTCCTTTTTCACTATATATGCTTCCATTAGGTCACATAATTCAAAGACATAATGTGTCTTATCACTGTTATGCAGATGATACCCAGATATACACCCATCACCCCAAATGACCCAAACAGCCTAGTCCACCTCCATAATTGTTTAACTGAAATCAAAGAGTGGATACATCAAAACTACCTTCAGCTGAACAATAACAAAACAGAGGGACTACTAATTGGTCCACACTGTGCGACTGAGCAGCTCAATCACCAGATGGGCTCTCCAGCTCCCTATGCAATACATTCTGCTAGAAAATTAGGTGTTATATTCTACTCTAACCTTACCTTTGAAGTGGTCCAAACCTGCTTTCTACTGAGAACCATCTCGAAAATGAAATCTTTTCTGTCCTTCAGTGTTTTGGAGAAGGTCATATATGCTTTTATCTTTTCCAGACTTGACTATTGCTACTCTCTGTATTCCTGCCTTAGTCAGAAGCAACTTTCATGTCTACAAGTGGTTCAGAATTCAGCTGCCAGACTTTTAATGGATATTAACAAAAGGGACCACATTACACCTGTCTCAGTGTAGATTTTAAACTTTTAAAGCACAACTTGGACTGACCTCTCAACGTCCTATGAGCCTGAACGTGGCCTTAGATCATCTAACCAGTTACTTCTCATTGTTCCCAGGTCCAATTTTATGACCAGAGGGGATCAGGCTTTTGCTGTCAGGGCCTCCAAACTCTGGAATGCACTTCCTATAGATATCAGACTGTCCACATCTGTGTCAACATCTAAAATATTTTAAAACTTACTTCTTTAGGATGGCATTCCTGTATGTAATGTACCAATGTTTTGTGTGCATGTGTATGCTTCTACATGTATATTTATGTTTTTGTGTAGATTTGTATTCATGTGTGCACATATTTGTTTTTATTTGTTCTTGATCTACCTTAGCGCTCTTCTGTCTTTATAATTATTTTACTGTCTCTGCTTTTATTTTATCTGTCCTGTTCTTATTGCCTTGTGAAGCACTTTATAACATTTCTCTTGAAAGGTACTATATAAATAAATAAAGATTATACGAGTGCCTGAGAAGTTGCTTCCACACATTAAGAGGAGCCAGGTTCTACATGCTGAAGGACCTTAAACTCACTGCTGGCCTGAGACCACCTGAGGGTTACTAATGGATATATGGTGAATATAAGCATGTCCTTGCTAAATGTAATGCACCTTCCACCTCAGCCTCACAACTGCACTTGCTCCCAGAATCAACTCAAGTCCTACCTGTCTGAATAGGAGGTCTGTGTCTGTGCATTACTTCTGCTCCTGCTCTCCTCCATGCAGCACTACAACTGACTCTGTCACCACGCTGTCTTTGGTTTTCAGCCCCTTGCACAGTTTCTGATGGTTCTCCAACAGGTCTGAAAGGACAGAAAGACATGTGTTAGGGTAAACCAGGGTGGACTAGTAGTTGGAGAGATTTCCCATTAACTGGAGGACTTTGAGTCTACATTAGGCTTGTTGCAGGATACGGTGCACAGGCCTACAGCATAATTTTCTCCCCACTGTCCCTACCATCATTCAACTATTTTCTGAAATCCTGGTGCATTCAGGGAGCCTCACACTCAGGGCAAACAAATTATGATTAATGACAGTGAAAATAAAACTGATACCCACAAAAATATATAGCAGCTGCAGTGGGAGGAAGGGAGTTGAATATTTTCTGACTTGTGGAGCTGGACATGTTGTGATTTCAGCTTATAATGGATAATTCTGTTGCCAAAAGAAACCATACTGCGCCACTGTGGCGGTACATAGTGGATTCACACGTCCTCAACCTGTCCGTAATTCCACTGCATATTAGCTACCTACACCATACACATAAGTTATCTGATACTTTTAGTTCCCTATAAATTGGCAGTTCAGTAACTCAAAGTTGTTTTCTTTTACTCTCTCTCTATTTCTCTCTCTTTAGGGGAACAATTTCTTGGTTATAAATCTTGCTCTCTGGCCCATGGCTTTACTGATAAGATAAACACAACACATCTGATTCGGACTGGACAGTACAAAAGGTTAATCCATAACCCAACAGTATTTTATGGCTTGAGGATTTCTGTATCATTCACTATTGTTCTAGTTTACAGGTGTTAACAGTGTATCTGTAAGGATAGGCCCAGTGAGATCAAGATGACTGTTACTGAACATACAAAGTTTGATCACATTTACTGGTGCTCTCTATGTCACTAACAGTGTAGATCTGAGTACGTACAGCAGGTCACAATAATGTACTACAGTGTAATCCATTACCCTGCTCAGTCATGCCCAGCACTTTAAAATACCTTGTGAGATTTATAATGTCTACTGGTTGGTCCATTTTTGAGGGCCTAGTTTCTGGTGTTGTACTGGATTATATAATACTGTGAAGTGTTCTTGTTGTTTGTAAAAACACGTATCCATTCTATACTGCATGTCTCCCTTTGTTTTCCCCCCATGGGTTTCTAGAGGTATACACATGTTAAATGATATCTATAATGATAAAGGCCTCTGCCTTTTAAGACCTGATCCCCCCACCCCCGTTAGTCTTCTTAATTATAAATCCAATGGGTAGTCCCTTTTTTGTATTTCTGTCTTGTCTCTGAACACTGCAGTGTGCTACCCATTACTGTGAAATTGGAAGCTGATCTTCCCTTGATGTCTGACTGGTGCTGGCCTTCTTTGTTTAAGAATGTCTTAATTTAAAGATCTTGCCCACCAGCTAATAAATTTGTACACAGAGTATACTTTACGCTGGCTCGTAGATTCACGATGAAGCTTTGAGATTCTAATAAATGTAACATGCGCTCTTCTGCTGTGGAAACCAGTATGAATAAGTGTATTGTGATGCTATTTAAACTGCTGCTAAAATTGTTATTCTGAAAAGGTGGTTCCAACCCAACTATGACTTACTGCTATTTCTACTACACAAGATTAATGATTATTGGTCCCATGCTGTCAAATTTACCAGGGCCTCAATATAAATCTTAAATTTTGTTGCATGTAACTGACATATATAACGAGCTGGGCATAACATATAGTTGTAATATTCATCTGCCTGTGCAGTGCATATATTTATCATCTTCTACTGAAAATGGTCTGCTTCTCCAATATACACTGGGTATTTATATTGCTGTGATTATTATTATCATTGGTGTTGTTGCTTCTGCTATTCATTTTTGTATTTTTTCTACTTTTTAATAATAATTGTCTTTTTTGATTGATATTCCAATGTTATTTGTGTGGATTGATTTTATGTGACCTAAACTTAATGAATAATAGTTCACAAACAAGGAAGTCTTGTTGTATGTTTAAATGTGGCAACCCCTGATAGATATCATCTTTGTTATGTGTTTATGTGGGGAGAGGGCTCATTAATAGGGTACACACAAGACTATACACCAGCAAGTGCATTCATTATAGAATTGAGTGAGCTTACAGAAAAAAGCTAGAGGTCTCAATAGAGGTGTGCTTGCTCCAGTTTTCATTTTTAAGAAAGTGAAAGGGAGATCTTTTTTATGGATGATTCTTCTTTCAAATGTATTTGCTGACCAAGTAACTAAGTAACACATCTCTATAAGTATCAAAATGAAAGCTCAATACATTCTTACAAACCCCAACTTTAAACATTTAGGTATTTTTAAGTAGTCACACTGAGTTACAGAAAACATATTCTGGTTGGAGAAAGTGCTGTCAGAGTACAGAAAACTCAACTTGCTGTGGTGATGCAGCCATGGTATAAGATGGTCCAGATGTGCTGTTGAGTCACGCTGCACTTTCAGCTGACTAGCATTGTGCTGCATTCATATCTTCAGGAAATACCAACTTCATGAGTAAAATTGTCTTCAAGAACTGTTTCTGAGGTAAACCTTGCTGAAGTTTTCTAAGTGATGTAGTGCAAGCAGTGGGGATTACTTAAGATTCAATGTCTGTCATTTAAACAATTTAATAGCTTTCTTTCTCTTCAGAGATGTATTCAGTAAGCAGACAAAACACATATTCAGAACAGGAGTGAAGTGAAGACATCATGGAATAATAAGCAGAGCCAACAAATAAGGCAATGATTAAATAATGATAACATAATATTTTATTAGACTTTCTATGGTCCCAATAGATTGCTGTGGAACCTAGAGTGCTGTTGGTGCATATTCTGGTACCAAGGATGAGCCATGCAGGTTGGGAAGCTACCAGTTATGTATTGACTATTTGCATTGTGATTTTTAATCTTTTTTAATTTAATTTGAGATAATGCAGATTATAGCCTATTTAATGCTTACTGTCTTTCTGCAGTCATCAGATTGATCTGTAATCTATCATATTGTTTAGGTAGCCCTGTATAAAGAAATTATAACAATAATGATAATTATTATTATTATGGCAAGAAACCATAGGTCTTCCTCTATGAGACCTAATTTCTAACTCAATGTGAGATTCAAAATAAATTTCAGTGGGGAAAAAGACATTTCAAGATCTCGCATCATTTGCTCAGTAACCTGCATTCAAGTGTGTTATGGGACAAAGAGCCTATTAGTGTTACCTGGGCTGGGTAAGGTGGATTTTCTAACTTTGCCAAATATTTGCAGTGGTTAGTGAAACATTTCACTTCAACTTCAATTATTAAAGTTGGAATGACAAATGAACTTGAAGTTTATTAACTTGTTATTCCAACCAAGGGAGCATATTAGGAGGTTAAAAGATGAGGTCCAGATGGAGATTGTTGCAGCTGAACAGCTGCATTGTTCTCTTGTTGACAGTTAATCTGGGGCGATAGGAATCTTTTCATTTGACAAAACTAATAAAATATACTTCCATTTCCTTGCTTTTTTCTGAAAATAAATTTGAAGAATGAATTTGACCTTTAATAAGTTTTTGGAACGGTTGGAACGTTTTCTATTTACTGTCCAACAATGTCATTGACAAGATATCACTGAATTTATTTATTTATAGATATTGGTCCATGTAATCAAGCAAAATTGTTTCAGGCATAGCTGAAGAAACATTCATGACATTAATTGATGTCAATCATCATCAGATCCCCCAACATCACATAGGACACGTCTCCTACACAGGTGCTACACTCTCTCCCTGACCAGCTCATTGTCTCTTTGTAGTGGCTAAAAAATGGAATTGCAGCTCATTTTCCTTGTGCTGGCTGTGCAGTGATAATGAGGGTTTGATTCCACGTGGTCCAATTTTTCAATAAGTTCCTTCCAAACTTGTGTACATTCATTGCTGGCACTTCTGCATAAACTGCAGATTAACTATGGTCTTGGGGGCCTGCGCAGGAAAGGGCCTTCAAGCAGTCTAAAGAACTTTTGCAATCAAGCAGTGTGTTATTAGAGCACTATGATGAAGAAAAGGAACTGATACTTTCCTGTGATGCTTCTCCATATGGAGTTGGAGCAGTAGGCTACTAGTTCACCGCATGTCAGATGGAGAGGAGAAACCTATAGGGTTTGCATCACGCACGCTTTCAGCTGCAGAAAAGAACTATCCCCAACTAGATAAAGAGGGGGTTAGCTGTCATCTCTGGGGTGCAGTATTTCTTGTATGGCAGGAAATTTGTGATTTGTACAGATCATAAGCCATTTTATTCCATGAGATGAAAGCTGTACCTCAGATGACATTACAGAGAATAATGAGATGGGCTGTACTGTTAAGAGCAGAGTTTATGACACGAAATTGAATCAGACACGTCACATCAGCACCATACCACCCCTCATCTAACGGCATAGCTGAAAGAGCTGTACAGACCTTCCAAGAGGTCATGAATAAGAGCATTGGTGACACATTGGAGACAAAGTTAAACAGGGCTTTGTTTAGCTATCGTATCACTCCACAGTCAACAACTGGACTATCACCAGCTGAGATGATGATGGATAGGAAGATGAGGTGTACACTTGATCTCATCCACCCAGACCTAAAGCAAAAAGTGGATTTAAAACAGGCAAGTCAGAAAGCTTACCACGACAGAAATGCCAAAAAAGTAACTTTATAGCAGGAGACTCTGCTCCTATAACCAGCATAGGGCACCAGGACACAGGTACTACACAAGTGGAGGACAATGTTCTGCCTATTGTGAAACATACCAAAGAGAGCAGTGCACCTGGTGCATAAACTGCATTCTGTGTGGTCTCAATTTTAACTTGGTGAAACCTGCAGAAACAATGTGACTGCTGGCACGTCACCCACAGTCCCAGCTCTAAGTGCTTTGATAGGCTTTAAAAACCACTTTGTCACAGTTTCTCAAAAAAGTGACTCCTAAACTAACATACACCCCAGATTTTAAACTGATGTCATGTTTGCAGGTTCACAAAATCTGTGTTTCTAGTTGGAGTAGTGTGTCTTTGAAAAAAAAAAAAAAAAAGTTTTGTATGCAAAGACTTGGAAGTTTCTGAATATTGTAGGTCTATAGATTAATGTTTATAGGGGCAGATCTTCAGTCAGTCACCTTCAGCTCTTTAGAATTTTAATGCTTGTTAGTTTCCAGAAAGAATAAGAAAGTAAATAATAGAATTATGGCCTCTTAGAAGGATATATCTTAATGGTTGAGTATCTCTATGGTGAGCAGCTGTCTGTTCCAGTGAAGAATTACAGTGGCCCCTGGTGGCCAATACTTGCAAATGTAATTTATAGATTATGGCCATTTTCCACACTTGAACATTTCTCTGTATCAAGTCTTATTTTAACATCCAGGCTTTGTGACAACTTAGAACATATCTGAAAACTTTCTTTTGTTGTCATTTTCTTTCTTTCTACAATGTCTACATCACAGAATACATTATTTTACAAAGCACAGCAGTACCTTGGCTGCTGCTGAAGGTGAAATGTTTAATTTTTCCAGTTTGAGCTTTTGACAATGTTATCATACCCTATCATTATTAAATAGGTACATAGTGTAGTTCATTTCAACTTTACAATTAATCCCAAATTGTGACTCCTCATTTTCCAACCCAGAGTAAAGCCTTGACTACATTTTTTCCCTGGTAAAGGTAGCCAATTCATATTTTATTGGCTGTAACCTTAAACTTTACTGTAAATCGTTGTTTATGAACCAGTGTTTTCTGCCACATCCTTTTCATTAGTCACATACAAAACCTGTACACCATACCTCTCATATGTTGAACAGTTTTCTATTATAGCTGTCATCAGGTCCCTTCAAACACTATAAACTTGACCTCTGGGGCCTGTAGCATCAAAACCATGAATGAAGTACTTAATACAGTATGGTATAGGATGAAATGGTGATACCGCTTACCTGAAAATTCTTTTAATGCGACAGCAAAAAGTCATATTCAACAAGGTGAAATGTATACAATATAATCACATAACTACAATAGAAAAAGGAGATGTAGAAACACTCGAAACAATTTCCAAATATTAAAAGTAAGATAAGTCTTAAAATAAGTGTGAACTATTGTGTCTTTAGTATAGTGAGTATTTTTTGCCTTTTTGTCAGATGATGAACAAACTATTCTGAATATGAATAGACTAATAATAACTAATAAAAACATTAAAAGTAATGTCAGACTGTTTTTGCCAACAAAGAGAAGAAAGAGAAGGGAGGAAAGACAGTTAATGCCTGATGAGGTCTATCAGACCAATGTTGTAATTATAATAATGGGAGCATGTGGATTACTTCTTCTAATAAAAGACAACAGAGGGTTTAGTTTTTATTTCCAGTCATCATTATAAAGTCACCTCATGTTATTCTGAGCTGCAGTAATGGAGTAAGACTATAAAATCATCCACACTGTCAGTAATCTAATAATAATAGTAATAATAATAACAGTAATTTTTTTTCTCATCCGTCTTCCGTTTTCTTAGTGTTATTGTTATTATTATCTTCTTTGTTTATGTCTGTTTTGTGAGACGTTATTTTTTGAAAAGCAATAGAAAGTGAATTATAAGACACTGTCAGTAATCACTCCGGGAACAAAAGAAATTTTGCACAATTAAAATGCAACTACAATCATCGTTATGTGTTCAGTGTCGTAAACTATCCCTCTGTTTGTTAGAAGCTGTATTTTAAAACCAGAGTGGAAATGAAAGCCTGGAAAAGTAAAACGATTCTACTGACCTATAAAAATATATATTGCTCCTTTTACGCTCCAGAGCAGGTTAGCTGATCAGCACAAGTTACCATGGTGATTTATAACGGTTGAATGTGAGCCACCTTTGTGATACCGGAAAACCTGAATGAAGCTCAAAGATAACTGGTTAACTCATTAATCCTGCTTCATGGTACAAGCCCCTGATCTGTAAGTACTGTATATATACTGTATGTTTATGTTCAAGTTGACTCAAGTATGTAATCAATCCAATTCAAGAGGGAAATAACTATTCTGAATGTGCCAACATGATGGCTTGACTTAATTTTTACAATACTTTTCTAGTATAAACAGAATTACTAATTAGTACACTTAACAGCATACTTTCCTAGTGGGATTCCTAAATTGCTTCAGCTTCAGAGATTCAAGTCTCTGGTTCAGATCATCCATCTGAAGGACAAAAGTGGTATTACAACAAATATATAATAATATACATGTTTATTTAATGCTGCCTCATCTTCAATCAACAAAAATAAACAAAATGATCTCCTGTCAGCTGACAATTGTATGGTTCGCAGAAACTTTGTGGTCCAATGTACTGATTTGTATGTCCTTTAAGAAGAGTGTTTCATACAAAATACAAATGTAATTAACAAATAAAAACCTGCTACACACAGTAGCAAATTAAAATGTTTATTTAATTCATTTTCACAGCATTTTTTTAAATCAATGTTTACAAAGAGGAATATAAGAATAAGAATTATTTTAAAAACATTTGTAAATTTATTTTACCAGGAGGCACATAAATGAATGAACACTTTTAAAGTATTCAAGTAGAGTTTGTCCCTTTAAGTGTTGTGTTGCTAACATTCAACACTATTTTAAAACCATTATGAAAGCTGAGATGAGATACTGAATGAGCATTTTCACGTTTGCATGCTTATTAAAGGAGTGTTAATTCTGCTGCTTTGGCTGATTAATAGTCTTGATTCTGTATCTGTTGCATAAGTGGGATATGAGAGTAATAACTTCAGTTGCACCGAAGAATAATTTCTGACATCACAGCTTACAGCTCAGACTTTACTGAGAGTTGCTGCTGACGACGGGGCTGAAGGCTTTTGCAGAGTCACTCATGAAAGCCTCAATCTCCTCCACAGTACGAGGGACGCAGGTCAGCAGCTCTATGCCATTCGCTGTTACTGCAATGTCATCTTCAATGCGAACCTGCACACAGTAGAGATACAGTAGTCAGCTCAACACGGTAGAATCAAAGCAGGAGATGTTTATAGGGCAAAACATCATCAATGCAAAAATGTAAACAGACATAAGAATTCCTTCATATTGAATTGAATGTAATTACATGGAAGTTAAATGGAGCTAAATGTTCCCTACCACAGCATTTATAGGAATATTAACAACAACAACAACAATTTCATAATATTGGTCATCATTCCTATAATTTATGATAATTCACCAACATAATGGCTGAGATCAGACACACTGAATCAAACAGGGCAAGATGCATGAGTGGTTAGACAGCAACACATGTTGTTTTTATATGAACTACCTATTTGAAAGTGAAAAAGTGAACATTAAAATTATGAATCAAACGGTCTCAAAATGTCTATTTGATCAGGATAATTGGAGCTACCACACTAAGCTGAGGATGTGTTTACAACCTGACTGATATTTGTGCTGCTTGCCTTGACTTTTCATTAAATAAGGTTTTAAGACATAAGACATTTTTATGAGTTACTCTTCTATAACAGCTGGATGGCTCTTAATCATCTGGTCTTTTCAATGACTTGTCTTTAGAATTCATCAAATTCCCTGATATTTGGTGTCTAAATATACCTAAAAATGTCCGTAATATTCCCTAAACCCTGCAGTCTGTGACTTTAACACCTTCAAATCCATGTCTAAAGCAGCAGAGTGTGGGATTGTAAGATATTTTGGGACATTTTGCCTTGCAAGCTTCTCTGGTGAATTAATTGCAATATTAGTGGGATTTGTAGCTCTAATCCTGTAGACAACTCGACTCATCTCTACTACTCCTCTGGTGAAACCAAACCTGAAACAAATAAAACTGTGCAGGCAGACTGACCCCTCCGAAGCCACGGAAGCGAGCCAGCACTTGGTTGTTGATGAAACAGCTCTGTGCAGGGTTGGCCAGAGCCTGATCCAGCAGGTGGTTGATGAAGTATATGCCGGGCTCCACAGTGAGGACCATCCGCTCCTGCACCAGGCGGCCCATTCGAAGACTCCTCAGTCCAGGCTCGTCTATACGCTCCACCCCCTGAAACAGTACAGTTTAAAACTGCTGAGACTGTGACTGATACAACCCTGACTCGTGTTGGTTTGTGATGTGGGCAGCTTCAGAATTAAAGTCACTTGTTCTCACCTCAGGGTAGCCTCCCACATCGTGCACGTCGATGCCCAGCAGGTGTCCCAGGCCGTGAGGCATGAAGACGGAGCCCATGTGGACCTTCATCATATCCTCCAAGCTGCCATTCAGGATGCCGATCTTCACCAGCTCCTCCAGGTGAACCCGGTCAGCCAGGCGGTGCATGTCAGTCCACTTCACACCTTCCGCAGAAAAAAGAACAGAACAGAAGATTTTTTTTATCCTGAACTTTAAATCAATCTAATCATGATTACAAAATATATATATGTTTTTCCTTCTTTTTACATAAAAGGCATAACAAAAACAGTTTTGATACAGATCTGTTAAATTTGTTCATTAAATAATTGTGATCAAGATATGTAGTGAGCGGGATATTTTACAGTGGAAAAATAAACTACATGCTCTCTGGTGGACAAATTATATAATGGAGACACTGTGTCTAAATGAGCTAGTATAGTAAGTACTCAGAATCCTTTACTTTTTTCACATTTTGTTATGTTGCAGCCTTATGCCAAAATGACAAAGTGAAAACAACATTTTAGAAATTTTTGCAAATTAATTAATTAATTTCTCCTGATCATCTTTGAGATGTTTCTACACCTTGATTGGAGTCCATCTGTGGTAAATTCATCTGATTGGACATCATTTGGAAAGGCACACACCTGTCTTTATAAGGTCTCGCAGCTGATAATGCATATCAGAGCAAAAACAAAGCCATGAGGTCAAAGGCACTGCTTGCAGAGCTCAGAGACATGATTGTGTCGAGGTACAGATCTGGGGAAGGCTATAAAAACATTTCTGCTGCATTGAAGGTTCCCAAGAGCACAGTGGCCTCCATAATTCTTAAATGAAAGAAGTTTGGAACAACCAGGACTCTTCCTAGAGCTGGCTGCCCGGCCAAACTGAGAAATTGGGGGAGAAGGGCCTTGGTAAGAGAGGTGACCAAGAACCCGATGGTCACTCTGGCTGAACTCCAGAGATCCTGTGTGGAGACGGGAGAAACTTCCAGAAGGACAACCATCACTGCAACACTCCACTGATCTGGGCTTTATGGCAGAGTGGCCAGAGGGAAGCCTCTCCTCAGTGAAAGACACAGAAAAGCCAGTTTGGAGTTTGCAAAAAAGCACCTAAAGGACTCTCAGACTGTGAGAAACAAGATTCTCTGGTCTGAAGACACCAAGATTGAACTGTTTGGCCTCAATTTTAAGTGTCATGTCTGGAGGAGCAGCAGCAGGGACTGGGGGACTGGGGGACTGGTCAGGAAAGCTGTACGGAGCAAATTACATAGATATCCTTAATGAAAACCTGGTCCAGAGTGCTCAGGACTGCAGACTGGGCCGAAGGTTCACCTTCCAGCAGGACAATGACCCAAAGTACACAGCCAAGACAATGCAGGAGTGGCTTAGAGACAACTCTGTGAATGTGCTTGAGTGGCCCAGCCAGAGCCCTGACCTGAACCCAATCAAACATCTCTGTAGAGATGTGAAAATGGTTGTCCACCAATGGTACCCATCCAACCTGCCAGAGCTTAAGAGGATCTGCAGAGAAGAATGGCAGAAAATCCCCAAATCCAGGTGTGCAAAGCTTGTTGTGTCATACCCAAGAAGACTTGAAGCTTTAACCGCTGCCAAAGGTGCTTCAACTAAGTCCTGAGTAAAAGATCTGAACATGTCAATGTGATGTTTCAGTTTTTCCTTTTTAATAAATTTGCAAAAATTTCTAAAATTCTGTCTTCACTTTGTCATTATGGGGTACTGAGTGTAGGTTGATGAGGGAAAAAATGAATTTAAACGATTTTAGCATCAGGCTGCAACATAACAAAATATGAAAAAAGTGAAGGGGTCTGAATACTTTCTGAATGCACTGTAAATACAGCAATAAAGGTACCCATAAATTGCAACAAAATAAAGCGTGATTCACCTCTGTAAAAATGAAGTACCTTTTCTCAGTTTACTTTATAAGTCAGTACTGTGCCCTCAATAGTTAAAAACTGATTAAAAGATGATAACCTGGTTTGGTGGCAGCCATGACAGCTCTGGAGGACTTGAGGACGGCCTCATAGATGGCCCTCTGGTCTGGAGTGAACCTCCCATTGGCTGGGAAGGAGCAGGTGATGTCTGAGGAGTAGCAGTAGTACTCTCCACCCATGTCGAACAGACTGCAGGGGACAAAACGTCTCAACTGTTTAAATCAACTCTAATTTCAAAGTGCCTTGTTTGTGTCAAAAGTATTTTGTTTTATTAACAGAGCAACGAAACAGGCAGACGGATGAAATAACATGAAATAATTTCAACATAACAGCAACATAATGACACCTATGCCATTTGTTTTCACTTCATTCACTAAAGACCATTACACAGGCGGTCATTTGGAGAATTGATGTGACAATGACAATCCTCTTTTGGAGAATCTGGAGTAACAGGCCAGAACTGTGAGGCGCTCGCATTAAAAACTGCTTTGAGTTAAAAACCGCTGAGAGCTACTCACCACATGTCTCCATCCAAAATGGTCTTGTCATTGGGAGCTCCGGCATGACCGTAGTGAAGAACAGAAGAATTATTGCCCCTGGACATGATTACATGAATTAAAAAAAAGACATAAACAGTAATAACTACATAAGAATAACTCTTATACCACACAGTAACTGAATTGCATGTGACTCATAAAGCTAAACAATTTTTAATTAAATAATGTATTTCAGCAAAGCATCAATGGGATTCCAGTCTTTTCAGTTCTTATCAGTCTCCCTTTACCTTTTGACTATAAAGCCCAGACACATTGCCTCTTTGAAGAATAACTGTGAAGGCCAGGTCCTAATTGTTCAAGATCCTAATTGGAACAGGAAAATAGCTTGCATCCACTGATCACTAATCCCCAGGAAATGCTCATTACACATGGCCTTTAATACAAAAGGCCAGAGCATGATTAGCAATAACGTTTCAAAATTCTTCATCCATAATGATGCTGCTAGCTGGCAACAGAGACTGATGCTGCACTGTTTTTCAGAGCATAGTTTAGTTTGGCCAACAAGACCCCTGGGTCCTGCTACTGAGTGCCAATATCTCTACCACCAGCTACGTATCCACCCTGATGATACTTTATGTTCAAATCTCTGAGGGTGGTGGAGTGCCACAGAGGCTTGACAACTTGGCAACTTCTCTAAACTCAAAGCATCCTTTAATTACATTGATGACAACATTCTTATCATAGATGGTATGCAATTAATCAATTAGTTAGTACAACATTAAGAAAATAATTATGTAAGTAACTGAGTACGTCAGAAATGAAACAGGTAAGGAATTTATTGACAAACCCTTACGTTCCACAGATACAGGTGTACGAGGTGTGGCGCATCCCTCCTTTAGTGTAGCAGTAGTGCTGGAACAGGCTGCAAGGAGGGAAAAAGCACTTCTTCAAAGAAAAACCCCAGTAAGAGAAAGGAAACTAAACAATTTTAGCACGGCAGAGATCAGAGAAAACACCAATTAGCTGAAGGACTTTCACTGCCCTCTTCCTGACTCCATGCTTTTTAAGAATTCATTCAGCTCATTCTTTAATCATCACACGGGCCGATGCACATCAAACACTTCTATGAATCTCGACAGCATCGTAACGCTATGTAGGGTGACAAGCCCATGTTTCCTGTTTCCTCTCACACAGCAGAGGCAAATGAGTCTGACTGACAGCTGCTCTGACAAGTTACTGAGAAAAAAAAACTCACAGTAAATAATCTTACTTAAATATGTAAACATGAACAGACCAAACCAGAAAATATTACTCTTCTGTGAGTTTTGCGCCCACTCTCATTAGCTTGACTTTAAAGATTATAAGCATTCAAATTATGCAATAGCTTTTTCCCTGTTGAAATTTGTGTTTTTGGTGAATCAGAAAATGTTGCTCTTATTTGTGACTTTATTCATTTTCATTGACATTAATTTTCATTGTGACATTGTCCAACATGGCCAATTGATCTTCCATTTGAATATGACCCTGTTCCTATAATAATGTATATACCTGGTATTTAATCCTATACTGTACTATATTTAACTGGTACTGGGTACCTACAGTATACAGTAAAGCACCATGTATATGTGACAGTTTCAGGTCAAGCAGGCCTGTGAAGCATGTGACATAATGTAGCGCACCCACAACAAGCAAAAACCTTACCTTACATTTAATGACACAATAATAATTATACAGTTACTGAAGTGTCAACATGTACTGAGGTATGACATTTCTTTTTGTTCAGTCTGAACCAGCAGGATGTAATCCAAACTGCTGGTTCATCACTTCCACCTGTCAGATTTAAGGACTCATCTAGTAATGATATTTTGCCAAAACACTGATTTAGTGATTGCAGTCACTGTATCATGTCTTTCAAAGGAAAAACACCAGCGATGCCACAAAGTTTATTATCATGAGACAATCTGAAAGCAATGTAAAATAAAATAAATATTAATTCAATCCCAACATATATAGTATATAGTACAACGTATATAGTACAAAGCAGCGGTGCGGACAGCTCCAAATCTTGAATATTGGGTGCACGGTTGTGGTAAGGATGAAACAAACAAAACACTGGCACTCACAGATCTGTCTTCACAAACGTTTCTGTCATTTCTGTCCACAATAAATACCAATGAGAAGATAGATCTGTGAGGTATATAGGACTTTCTATTTCCTGCCACCAGACATGGGCCTATAAAGATCTGTTGACAAAATGTACCACTTACCTCTCCATTTCATATTCTTTCATTCCAGGTTTCACATGCTTCATGATCTACAGAGAAAAGGTGAGTTAAGTGCTTTCATGTAATCTGCTTCAGAGATATAGGCAGAAAACTACTGGGCCAAATGTTACCAGCTCAATGTCCAACCTATGTGTAAAACATGCAAACCTCATAATTGTTTTCTGTGTCAAACTGATGGTACAGTGGTTCAAAATGCTTGGCCCTCCATGCATGTTACACCCTGCTGGTGAAGCTCCTCTCTGTCACACTTTGTGACATTAGTGTTTCTGTGGTCAGTAAAATGAGGGTCATAATTTGTAGTGTCACTTATTATTTGCTGTTCACTCACAGTTTATATGCAAAATGGCAATTTATGAGCGTTTTCTGAAAGTTTCTTTTTCCCCACTTTGTTTATTTGATGCACTTTTAACATAATACTATGAATTGTGGATTTTTCCCTCAAGCATAGTCTACAGGATTTATGCAACAGTATGACAGTGAAAACCTGAGGCAGATCACATTAAGAGGTTAACTGCTCCTCAACCCCTGAAGAGGTTATTCATTGTGAGAAATATTGCTTTAATACAGATTGTTGGTCGAAGGCTATCACAGTTAACTGCTACCCTCTGAGCTACTGGATGAAGTTAAAATCTATAGCATTTAAACAGTTTATAGTCTTAGAAGATCCTGACATCTTGAATCCTCTGAGCAAGTTTTAAACTTAATAAGCTGTTCAGTGCTTTGATACTTTGGGTGTTTAATTTGAGGCTCTAAACTTTCCATTTCTTTCAATTCCTTTCTTGTATTGTTTGAAAATTTCAAATATATAAATCTGATCTGAATCAATCCCTTGCAGATGCTCTGTGACTGAGGAGAATCTTACCATTTTGTGGGCTTCACTGGAAATCCTGTTGGTGTAGCGCAGGACCTCCAGCTCCATATCCGTCTTAATCAGGCGGCTGCAGGAACACACAGAAACAAGAAGTGAGAGAGCAGCTCTGTTGTTCATCCATGCACAGAATTCATACCACCGTCACATTATGCTGAAATAATGCAGTATCACTGTGATGGCTGAAAAAGGATATTTTTGAAATGTATGTACACTGCTAATAACTGTTCTCCATCACTCACAGGAACGTTGTATATACTGTACATAAGACCTGTCGTTTCCAAGGGAAACGTTCTCATGATCTACTATTACAGAGCTTCAGAAAATGTTGCATACCACAATAAAATGTAAGTGTCTGATTTAAATTGCAGTTTTTTGCCTACTGATTCAGACCATTTCTCATTTGTATTAGGAAAGCAAATGCTTCACCTTAGATAGTTAGAAATGAAATACATACTGGAGAATATTCGGGATTTTTTCAATAACAGAAAGAATGAAAGTAAAAAAACCCAAAAAACGACCATTAATACGGGGCAGAGGGGTTCAATCAAGTCTTTCTCCCCAGGAGGTGTGCCTGAAAGGCATTCCTCCTTATTTTAGAAAATGTCAATTTATCTGGAGGGTGCCAACTCTAATGCCAAGGACAACCAGGCAAGCACGAAGTCCATTACATCTGTGCAGGCTGGCTTCTAACACTAAGGGGAAAAAAACAACCCACAGAAAAGCCCCTGCTTCTGATTGCAGACACACAATTACCTGACTGGGCAGCTGTAATTGCCAAGTTTGTGAGTTACAGAATCTGACTGAAGAAAAAATGTGGAAAGTAAAGGAGAGACTACAGTCTTTATTCTTATCTTGAGTGGGCTTTCTCAAAAATATTGCTGAAAATTTTAATTACTTACCATTCCACAATGACTGGGTGTAAAAGAGCGTTGTTCACTTGGAAGCTGATTTAAAAACAAAACAAAAACAAGAAATAGCAAAATTATGAATATAAATGCAATTTTATGCAAATGCTTACATCATTTAAATAAATGAGATTTCCTTTTCTAAAGTAGTCAGGTTCAGATTGTAGAAAAGATAAAAGGCTGTAATATATACACTTTTTAAAAAAAGAAGAAAGACCAGTAGTAAGGACAACAGTAAATTTAACCATTAAATGATAACCAACTAGCAAAAGCAAGTGTTTGCTTAATTAAATTATAATCAGAATTAGGTTAATCAGTAACAATCAGTATGCATGAGAGTCTGCTGCATCCTTGGTTATAAAAGAAAAGAAAAGAAAAGAAAACAACAACAATAACCTCCCAGAACAAAGTATAATTATATTAATGCAAATTGACTCCAATTAAACATACCGGCTAATTCCTTCAAAGGAGGCTTCACGGCAGATGCTCCCGCTATCTGTGTTCAGTCCTCGCTGCATGGAAAAAAACAAACAAGTGAAATGACATAAATTGGTTTGTTAGCAGGCTGATAATCTATTCCATTGTCGGGGAAAGACAAAAGGTTTTCGACAGCTCTGGAATTAGTAAAAGGAGTTTACATTAATCCTCACACTGCACTTTTTAGCAGTTGATCAGTGCAATTAAGTTTTTTGACAATCTTAATGATTCAGATTTTCAATAGCAGATATTCGGTGCTGATATTTAACAGCTTAAACACAAACAAATTGAGGATTCAGCGTTTTGATTTGTGACAATGTGACAAAAAGCTGTGTGTGACACTGAAACTCTCCATTAGAATAATTAGAATAAATTTGAGTTGGTAGATATCATCAGGCGAGTTGAGGTAGGATGAGTCTTTCATACCACACTTCTTCTTCTTCTAAAATCTAGTTTTTATTTCACTAGCCTACTGTGATGCACTGTCCTACACTACACTCTGAATGAGTAAAAGTGGGGAAATGAAATGTGGGGAAGCACACTGCATACCAGTGTTAGGAGAACTGCTGGTGTCAGGTTGGAGAGGACATCAGCAATCTGTAAGGAAGCAGACAAGGAGTAATTAGGAGACTGATACACACAGTAGAGCAGCAGACTAATCTGCTTTCAGGCTGCAGAATAAAGGTCACTCTGGCAGGCGCCGTTGTGGCTCTGTGGTCTCTCTGGTACTCAGCAGCACACTGAATGACAAACCTCAAGCGACTTTATTACTCCTCTGCCAACAGCGTAAATGTCAGGTAACATATCTCTGGCTCAATGTTCACAGACACTGTGTTGATATTTGAGAATTGCTATTATTATCCCTAAAACTATTATTACCCCACAAAATCCAAGTTGAAGCTTAATAGACGAGTACAATAGTGATTCAATAAATCAATGATAAGCTGCAACAATAACTTCAAACTGTTAAGTTTGTCTCAACTACTTAATCAGTCACAAATCTGGCATTTTCTCATCTTCAAACCTAGCTAAAAGTTTTAAACTGAACGTATATGGTTTGAGTTTTTAATGCCTGAATAAGACTTGTTCATGTTTGCAGTAATTGAAAACCACTGGAGTAAAACACACTTGTCAGACAAGTAAAGTCAGGCAGAAGACTGAAGTTTGCAGAGTAATGAGAAATACAACAAAACTTGGGAAAAGCAAGGTTAAAGAAAATACAATGTGAACACTAATGGATTTTTGTAAATTAAAGAACTTTTTCACAGCCCAACAACACAGGTCTGACAAGGTAAATGTGACTCATTGCACATAGTTAAACATGAACAACAAGCCTTTGAAATGATTAAAAACATAGTATTCACATTTCAGGTCTCCACAAACTGCTGTTCAACAATCTAAAGTTGAACTGTTTGCATATTAAGCAGGCCTGTGCTGAGAAAGTGTGTGTGTGACAGCACCATCCATGTCTGAGTGTTTGAAAAATAGACAACTGCTCAATTATTCATGACCCGGTTCTGAACAAAAAGAAAGACTGATCTCTTTTTAAGTTATTCTGTAGGCAGCACTGCTGAATGAATGGTGAACACCACTGAGTGATGTCTTTGTCTGACTAGATGACAGTTATAGTTACACCAAGGAGGAGGATGTAATTACATGAGTTAATGTTTTCTAATATCATACCACAGTGTTGACCTGCTATTGCTACATGGAAGAATTGGCTGTTGATTAAAGTGATAATTTGCATTGTAACTTGTGACTAATAAGGAAATCTAACACCTCAGGCAAGTGTGGAAATGTAAAAACAACTAAGTATCATCTGCAGGGTGAGTCATTAAAAGGTCACAGTGTAAATATAGAAATTAATGTAAAATTATATGTGATCATTTCAAATGCAAACTTCTCTGTAATTTGTTGGCAGTGAAAGCTGTTATATTACAGTCTGAATATATTATTTTGATTTGTCAACATGCACATCTCCAAAATAGCTCTGGAGTTGTCAACCCTCCAAAACAGCTCCTCTGGGAAACTGCTGCCAACACTGATATACATGACTGTTTTCCCAAACTCTCAAAATAGGTAATTATACAGCCAGCCTGAGCAGGAGCGTAGTTTTTAGACAAGGCTGTTAAAATGAAGAGAATGGAGCTGCTGGTTACAAATTTAAAATAAAATTCAATATAAAAATTCCCAGAGATTTTTGGTGGTTGAACATTGATGGTTGAACTCTGGCAGAGGGGTGTTCAGTCGTGACTTGTTCTACCAATTAATTATCTGTATGATGCTCCATGTGCTTTGTGTGTGCCGGACTAGAGTCCACATTTTCTCAGACAGTAGCCATTCGACATCCTTTCACACAAATGTGTGCACATGCACCTAACATCCAATCACATGCAAACACACAGGCCTCAAATAGTATCTTTGAAATTTCCATGCATGTTCATTTCTATTAGTATCCCTTTGAATAACACATTGTGACAAATTTGTTTGGTTGGCAGTGCTTCATAATTTTACTCGACATGTTTATTTGAGAAGATGTAAATGGTCCAACCTCTGCAGTAAAAATGGATCTAATGTCACCTTCTACTGTTGAAGGTCCAGGTATAAACCTAGTATCAGTCCTACTATCTGGTGCCAACAGGTTCAAATGAAAGAATGATGACTTTTACCTTTAAAAAGTCTATGGAGGCACTAATGTCCTTTCCTGTAACTTCATGGCTCAGTGACTTAATGTCAAAGTTCAGTTACTGCACAGCAAAGAGGTTGCACACAGAGAGGTTTTATAGACGAGCACCAACACAGGCAGACTTACATCACAGGTGTATTGCACCTCATCAACAGCATACTTCTCCTTGAAGTGCTCTTTAGGATAGATCCTGACAACAGATGCAAAACACAGAAAAGATACAGTCAACAGACTAAAAACAAATAAGACACATACACTCATTAGGCATTTTAAGAGGTCAGTCTCTAAAAACGTATCTGATGAGTTACAGTGCAGGACTGAAGTACACTGGACAAAGATCAGAGGGAGGAAGCAAAAATACATGTCAGATGACAAAAGATGCTTCAGGGAAGAACAAACATGTGACCTGGTCAAGAGTCTGCAGGTTATTCCCCAGTTATTATGTCCAGTGGTTTCCCTGAAAATCGTACACACAACCACAAGGAAACCAAAAACACTGCATGCACCATGTCTTTAAATCTGCAACCTGCCATCACAAATCAGCCTGGCACAGGAATCAGCTAGTTGTCAGGTTTTTAAAAAAAAGCAGCCAAATGTAGGGCTGTAACTAACGATTATTTTCTTATCAATTAATCGGCTGATTATTTTCTCGATTATTCGATGGATTAATTGTCTATAAAATGTCAAAATATAGTGAAAAATGCCCGTTATAATTTCTTAAGAGTCAAAGGTTACATCTTTAAAGAGGACCTATTATGCTCATTTCCAGCTCTATATTTTTATTCTGGGACTCCACTAGAGTAGCTTTGCATGATTCACAGTTCAAAAAACTCCTTCTTTATCTTATATTGGCCCTTTACGCAGCCCTTCAGTTCAGCCTCTGTCTCCAACAGGCAGTTTTAGCTCCTGTCTCTTTAAGGCCCCCCTCCCAATGAGCCCAGTCTGTACTGATTGGCCAGCTTTCCGGAAGCCTGCCGAGGGGCCTTTGGGCCTTTTGCAGGAGTATTCATGATACAAACAACTTATCTGAGCAATGTTCTGTTCTCACACGTGTAGCATGTGGACTGAATGACTACGGTATTAGTTTAGTCAAACGTCACTAGTAGTTTGTATGATGACAAAAGTATTAAGTCTTTAATGGTTCTTGGCTGCATTTACAATGAATAAAATCAACACAAACACTCTTACACCCAGTGAAAACATGTTTTTGTATAAAATGTAACTGTGCAGCACATGACCCTTTCTTCAAGTTACAGCTAACAGCTATGAATTAGCTGGTGATGATTGCTGGCCATGTACACAGCTCTTTGAAGATTAGTGTGACTCACTCTCCCATCCAAGTGGCATAGCTTTCAGGCAGTTTGGGAACAAAAAGGATGGATTTCCCCGAGTCCACATCAATGGCTCCATAGCAGTCAGGCTCGGTTACTCCAAAAGCCCAGTGGAAGAAAGACTCCTACAGAAGTGAAACAATCAGCCAGGGCATTAGTGAGAAAGATTACAATAGTTAATAGCAAAGTTAGGGATTATCACATGATAATATAAGATGCTGTGCTTGATTAGGCCAGATAAATCCACGCAGGTGAATACAGAACTCAACAACAAAATAAAACTTTCAATGTGTCCTTTGATTTTTGTTCAAAAACAATTATAATTATAAGCTTAGATGCTACTGTCAGAAAAACTGACATAAATACAAATGCTTTCTCTGGAGGGTGGCTGGCCTACATATTTGTGACAGAATGAGGAGATTAACAGTGCCAGAGAAACTCAGAACTGGTCCTCGAATTTAAGAGAAGCCAGGTGAAGTTTTTGGGGCACCCTTGACAGAATGCCCCCTGGGTGCTTTTCTTTAGGGAGAGGAGACTGACCTGCGGCATTCTGGAGGGACTTAAATTCACTGCTAGCTTAGGACCACCTGAGGTTCTCGGACGGATGGATGGATGGATAAATAAATGCAAGGCTTTACCCCCACCCCAGTCTCTTTGCACCAATCCCAGAGTCAACTAAAGACTACTTACCTGTCTGAAAAGGAGGTCTGTGTCTGTGCAGTACCTCTGCTTCTGCTCTCCTCCCTGCAGCACCACAAATGACTTTGGCACCACTCCGTCTTTGGTTTTTAGCCCTTCGCACAGTCTTCGACGGTTCTCAGCAAAAAGGGCAGCAGACACCCTCAAGGTGTCCTTACCGAGCCAGTAGACAGGTCTGAAAGGACAAGGAGACACGTGTTTGGGGTCCCAAGGTGGACTAGTGGTTGAAGAGAATGGCAGTTAACTGGAAGACTTTGTGTCTAGATTAGGATTGGTGTGATGTGGCATTATCACCAGTCTCTTTCTGTCAAGGACTGCATGTTTTTTCAAATCAACACTTTTTAATCGCTCTTCATCTAGAATTCTGGAGGCTACAATGAAAGTTATGATAACAAATTCAGGAGAATCATCTTTTTACTGAGACTCATTATGTTTCAGTCATATCTGAAGGTAATCTTTCACATATGACAGAAACATAATGGGATTTGAGCCTGAAGATGTGTGTGAACCTGTCCTCAGAAAGCATTAAGACAGAATTCAGATAGACAACCTTGTAATGTGATAGGTCCTGGGTATAAACCTTGCTCTCTGGCCTGTGGCTTAACTGATAAGATAAACACAACAAAGCACATCTGATTCAGCCTGGACTGTATAAAAAGTTAATCCACAACCCCCACAGTACTTTATAGCTTCTGTATCATTCACTGACTGAGTTTACAGGTGTAACTGTATCTGTGGGGACAAAACAGCCCCAGAAGAAGAAGAAGATAGACACAATAACGTACTACACTGCAATCCAATACCCTGCCCGGCAATAGCAAAGGCATTAAAAAAAGAAATTTTATAATGTCCAGTTTTTTAGATTGGGTTGAAACTCAACGTTAATTTCTGAGGGCATTGTTTCTGCTGTTCTGAATTACATAACAGCCTATCATAAGGTGTGCCTGTTGTTTGTTCCAATCTCTGCAATCCGCAGGTTTATGTCTGCTGATGGCTGACAAATTTGTGATTATCTCAGCAGATCCTTGTGTGGTTTTATCTAATGATCAGCAGTTTTTTTCTTTTGAGATCAGGAGATAATTATTTCGTCATTGAAACATAATTGCTGGTTAATGATATATCACGTTACCTGGATGAGGAAAAAAAAAAGACACCCTTGGCCTCCCGTACTGTGTCAATTCATAGGTTACAATATACATTTGCAACAGTTTTTGCAAATATGCATGTAAACTGGTACAGTGCTATATGCAATTTTGATTTTGCAAGTCCTCTTACTGTAGCCACACATACTGTGATAGTCCTTCTGCTTATTTTCAGAAATGGATACCGAACTCGGTAAAGACAAAAAAACTGAATCATATGCAAAAGCGCTGATGAGATTGCAGTAAGTACCGTAACAACAAAGGGACCGTGTGAGGCATTATTACCACTGTCAGACACAGTGCTAAGACACTTTATGATAATAAAGAAATACAAATAACACAAGTATAATTATGCAGATTTTTTAATATTTTAAGTTAGTCATTCACTAGTAGTTCAGGCCACCAGGAAGTGGATTAACTGTACTAAATGAGTGGGATTACTGAATGTAGCTAGAGGCCGGTTTACAAATTAGGAAATTCGAAGCAAAAAAATTATTGAAGGAAAATTTCTGAGGAGATAAATCATTTTACTGAAAGCAGAAGTGTGCTAGCTCCGTTTTTCGTTAGTTAGTGCTTTTCTCTTTTGTAAAAAAATAAAATAAAATAAATATATATCCATTATCCATCCATTATCAATAGTTTAGAAGTTCACTAGTTATATCCTTACAAATTGAAATCGTATGCTGGTTTGACAGACAGGGTAACTCAGTAACGGTGGATTTGCCTGGCAACAACTTTATAATCCTGCCTGCGAGCTTTGCAAAGAGACAGTAACAGCAGTAACTGGTCCGACAGTAAAAGCTAACTACACTATTGATTATGTGACCTCGGATAAATACGTATTCTAGTCAGTGAAAATGCTGTCAGAAAGAAGAAAATACAACTCACTGTAGTGCGGCAGCCATGATAGCCTGGTCCAGACTGTCACGTGAATTTTGCACGGCTGTCGAGCAACTGACGTGGAGTTGTGCTGCGTTCTCTTATATAGGAAATACCATCATCATCGGTGAAGTTGCATTGAGGAGCTATTCTAAAGGTTATTTTTCCAACTTTGGCTGTCTTTTATAGTGCGGCGGTCAGTAGGAGCAAACACCAGCATTAAACAAATTAAAAACATGTAAAATGAGAAGCTAAAAAGAGGAGAGAGCGTCAAAACAATGCAGGCCAATGGACTACCATAAATAGTAGTGAAAATTCCTCATTTCCTAAATGTCACATCATTGCAAGTACTGTAATGTCAATGATAGTTTATGGCTTGAGTCACCCGTAGTTTCTCCATTAAAGGCTACAGTTACATGAGGATAGCATGAAGTTAAATGAGGTAACAGGTTTATCTGGACAAAGTCATGTCTTTGTTGATTTGAAAGTTGAAAGTTTTTAAACATTGCTGCTTTGAGCTGTCAAATAAATAAATGTAGCTAAAACAACTCTCTCTATATATAGATATATAGATAGAGATATATAGATATCCATACAGAAACACATGCAGACATCTGGCTCAGCTCACTGCTTACTACATTTAAGCTAAATCTGCAGTTACTGTATACATTAGACATGTTTTAATTAAAAAGAAGGATAACCCAATAAAGACATTGACCTTGTAGATTCACACTGAGATCCTGCTTTCACTTCTTTTTTTCCTGTGTCATGTGCTGAGGAAATGAAATTATCCGCAGTCATGAATATAAATGAGCCCCACACTAAGAGTGTTAAAACCATTTCTTCTGTACAATCTTCAGGGAACAGACAATGTGTTTACAGTATACTTTCACATACATACGAGGATGACACACTATTATTTAATTATTTATTCATAATTTTGTGCTGGTGCTCAGCAAAGAGGGCTTGGTTAATTAACATTGTACCAGATTTCATTGTTTACAAGTTAACTGTGCAATAAATCATTTTTCTAGACAATAGAAAACACTAATTTTCAATCCATTGAGCCCAGGGGTTAGCAAATTCACCAAATCCCATAAGGCAGCATTCAAGTCAACTATGAAACATGAAACTCTATTTGTTTTTCCAGACAGTGATGAGAGTTTAGAATAGCACTTGGTGAACACTCAGGAATATACTAGACATTTCCATTCCAACCAGTGGGACAGTGAAGCTCAGCTGCTACAGGAGATCTTGTCCATATTAAAACATTTCTTGAAACAAAAAGAGATGTGAGACCTTCAAAAGCACACAGAAAAATATTTGGAAAGATAGAGTAGACCTCTTTTGATTTGATTCTGCAATGGTGCTTTTACAGTAAAAACAGTAGGGGGAGATGCAACTCTCTTTTGGCACAATGCAGAAAATAATATATTATCATGAGTGACTGCAGATACATGATGCAGGTAACTCTAAACAATGTGTCATGAAAGACAGCATCCAGACATAAGCGACAGACTGTCAAGGGTTAATGCTCAGCTTTCACTGTGATGATAGGTAGATGTACATGGTAACATTTTGACACCTGGCTCTTTTTCATAAACACTCCCAATCCAGGTTTAAGAGTTGATGAAAGTTATATCCAAACATTTATTTAATGAGGGTGGATGGGGCATTTAGTATAAACTGTTGAAATTTCTAAACTGGAAGATAGCAAAGTAACCAATAGGAATATTAGTATAAAGTACTTGCAAATGCCATTTTCCATGTCTAAACTTTTTTAATCTGTGCTCTGGGTATTTTTGACTTAATGTTTTGCTGAAAACACGTATTTAGATGTCCAGATTTTATTAATAAGACTCCTAACCTTTCCACCACCCTTTCTGCCAGTGTGGCCTAAACTAAATGAGACCATTGCTCTCAGTAAATTGTGCCTAATTTAAACTAGAGGCAGTTTTGTATTATACTCATATACAGACAGTGACAAATTAAAGGAAAAACCAGTACAGGCCTGAATGTTTGTTGGCTCTTTTATGCTTTGGGGGGCATTTTGCTGGCATGGTTTGGATCCACTTGTCCCTTTAGAGGGAAGGGTCACTGCAAATCAATACAAAGTTGTTCTGAGTGATCACCTTTATCCTGTGATGAAACATTTCTATCCTGATGGGAGTGGTCTCTTCAAGGATGACAGTGCCCCCATCCACAGGGCACGAAGGGTCACTGAATGGTTTGATAAGTATGAAAATGATGTGAATCATATGCTTCCTTCCATGGCCTTCACAGTCACCAGATCTCAACACAATTGAACACCTATGGGAGATTTTGGACTGATGTGTTAGACAGCGCTCTCCACCACCATCATCAAAACACCAAATGAGGGAATGTCTTTTGGAAGAACGGTGTTTCTCAGTCTTGGCATTGATTCTACAAGTCTCTGGAACTCTTCTGGAGGGATGAACCCCATTCTATCCACAATAATTATACAGATGTCCACAATTAACATATCCAAAATTACATCTTTACTAGTCAAAATGTATTTTTTGGATATTCAAAATTACATTATGCATATCTGGAATGGTTTTTTGGATATCTGAAAATTAAAATTATGACTAGTAATGATTGGATTGTAGATATCTGAAATGGGAGCTTTTCCTAATAAGAATTCTGTTGCAGATATCAAAAATGCAATTGTGGATATCTGAAATTGAAAGCCCAATACACACGAGTGGCAAAAGTGACGTCATTTGTCCTAGGAAGAATGATGTTGTGGATATCTGAAATGACAATTGTTGATAGTAAGAATGTCATTGTGGAAATCTGAAATGTTCATTTTGACTAGCAAGAATTGAATTACAGATATCTGCAATACATATGCAGTCTAGCTATTAAATGTTAAAACTGCCAATTATACTTTTTAAAGATTTTTAGATATCTTAAATTTATTTTTGACTAGTACAATCAAAGTTATAGATATCTTGAAATACAATTTCTACTAGTAAGAATGTTATTGTGGATATCTTTAATTACCATTCTGACTAGTATAAATACAATTTTGACCAGGAGAAATGCTATTATGGATATCAAAAATATAACTATAGGAGTGGGGTTCGATTGAATGTTAAAACGGCTTTCCGTAAGAGCGGTCTTATAGGTCTTCATGATCTGAGGTGCTTTCTTCCTTCCTCCACTCCTCACCCCTCCTTTCCTGCTCTGCAGCTTTAAGATGTTACAAAGCATTCTTTAATAATCACACAAGTAGGCACATCAAACACTTCTGCGGTTCTGACCATTCAAAACTAGTATCAGTATGTCTCCTACAGGATGTGAATGAATGAGTGATGTGCATTGTCTGTTGCATTGCATGTTTGGTGCAAGTTTGCATGTCTGTGTGTTAATATGACCTTCGTCCAACAATTAAAGACAAAAAGCTGTCAGCCGAAGTTATTCTGATAGTAATCTACAAAACTGCCTGGTGATAAAGAAAGGGAAGATATGAATGTGAGTTTACAACATAAAGCATAGTGTGTTTTAGGTCGAGGCTAATTATTAAGATGAATTATTCTGATAAGCCTGTTCATACAGCACTAACAGTTTCATTGTTCACTGATGTCAGAACAAAAATTGGCCCCACACAGAAAGAGCAAGAGTACTCTTGATTTGAATATTGTACATAGAGCTTTACCTGCATGGAAACACTGATTAATATCTGAACAACTACACAAAGGGCTGAGTAAACAGAAGAAACTTTAGGCTAGCTAAGGCTATCTCAGTAGGGGGTCTGCTTGAGGTAGAATTACGCTGATTAGTTGTTCCTAAAACAGACGAGTATTAGGCTAATTGTTGCAACACCTTCTACTCCAGTAAGAAATAAAACCAAAGCTGTTTTAACAAACTCAGACATACAGTATGAGAACAGCACAGGGAAAATTTCACTTTTCCTTGCATTAGAAGGGTTATAGCTTTGTGGTAAATTTGATATGGTGCATTTTCCATGATTCCTGATCTACCAAATTGCTGTTGCTATTTTTGTTCTGTATTTCACTCTGTGAACCATTAATCCTTTTATATTATCTTTAGAACTTTGTTGGTCTCAAGGGGCTGGCACTTATCTAGTTTTGCTGTCTCTTCTAATGTGGTATCCCACTGGGATCAATACTTGGACCGCTATTTTTCTATTCAAATCCAACATCAGATTGGGTCTTTTATTGATGCGTCCAATTTTCTTTGATGTCAGCCTTGAAAGGGTCCAAACAATGTGGCTTTACGAGTTATGCATTTCAATTCAAAACTTAACTTCTTATGTGGAACTTTAGGCTGCTTCCTCCAGACAGATGCAGCACATCTATGCACCTGCACATACTCATCTATGGTATGTCCAGATATTGTTACTTAAAACAAAAGAAAATCATCTGATTCATTTCCTTATATTTTTTGTATGTTTAATTGTTTATGAGGTGCCCTTGGGTATAATACATGCAAACAAAGACACCAACATACTAACACTCACACTCACACACATAGTAGTACTGAAATAGTATATAGTATTAGTATACCCAAATGTAATCAATAATTAAAAAGTCTTGAATTTGGAAAAAAAACAGTTCACTGTCATCTGTACTTTCCTACAAAACCTTATCCTTCAAACTTTGACAGTCACTGCACTTCCATCTGCATGGGAGCAATGCTGGTGGCTCAAGTATGATGTGCCAATTCCTTTCCATCTGCCGAGATGCCAGAGCGAGAGATGAATGGTCCAGTAGAGTCGGCTCCGCTTGTTTTCATCTTGTTAATATGCCTCTGAGAGGCCCAGTGTAGTCAGGAGACTCACTAGAGGCTGATCTACAGAGAGCGGAACAAGACAAACATGGCTATAGAAGGTAGTGGAGACCTTCAGAGCTGCGTAAATAACCCTGTACAGAGTAGAGGACAAGTTGTTAAGTTCCTTAAGTTCTTATGGCAGGCATGTTACAAACACTTGCCAACGTAAGGATCCATAAAAAAAGATCAATACTGTATGAGCTGTCCTCTTTCTAGCTATCAGACCAAAGGTCAAATTTCCATTGCTGTTAAAGTGTTAATGTTAATAAAAATATTGCTCAGCACAACTTTTAATTCAAACTATTTAGCTATGACAGCTACAGTATGTACAGTATATAAGTGTTCGGAAAATGAATTGCAGTTGGAGGCAGATTTTACACTTTTACACCTGAAACAATGTAACAAAAAGACCGCTCACTGGAGCTCCCTTAGATGCAGTTTATTGATATTGAGACATCTACCAGTGACGTTAGAAGAGCATGCAGCTCGAAACGTCATTGGTGGTGGAATCTGTTTTTTTTTTATCACGCCCAAGGTCAAGAGCAAACATTTAAACATAAACCTACCATGCTGGAGAGAATATGGAATGATGAAGACTACAGAAAGGACATTTGATTTAGTTGATGAAACTCTGAGAATGGATGGACTGCTGAGGATGTGACTTACAAACAAAAACTTTTTTGTATTGTTTTGTTTTTATGTTTGTTTGCATGTTTATCTGTTGGTTTTGTATGTTTATAAATGCTGAAATAATCAATAAAAACTAAGGCGGAAACAAAAAGTTCAAGATGACTCAAGTATACATTTGTTTTTGAATGTTCCAGCATGATGGCTTGACTCTTAATTTTCCCAAAAGACCAATAATTGACCAAAAACCAATTGTATTCAACATACAGCTGCAACTGATAAAACATCTGCATTTGCTATATTTTAGATTTCAAGTGTTAAACAGTTTATTTTTATGAGGAGTGTTTTTGAGATTTTGTGACATAAACAAAATTACCAATTATTTGTATATGTTGCAACATATTTTCCTTGTGTGATTCCTAAACTGATGTTTCAGATCATACGTCTCTTATTCATGTGATACAGAGTGTCATCCATCTAGAGGACAAAGACGGCATTACAACTAAAGATTTATAGCAGAAGTTCCACTTCTTTTAATGACATACATGTTGATTTAAAGCAGGTTCATCTTAATCTGTCAGTCATATACAGTACATTTTATGAAATAATTGTCTTTCATGCTAAGGATAGATGACAAACAAAAAAGACCAAATATATAAATAAGAATCTGCTGCAGATAACAGCACATTAAAATGTAAAATTATATTTCTTATATATATATTTCACTTGGTTGAAAGCTCCAGAAGAAGCTAGTAAATGGACCTTGAGTAAAGTAAATTTTTAGTGAAATAGTGAAGTAGAGTTTTTCCCTTTATAAGTGTCTGTCTGAGAGTTGTCATTTAGCATTTCTCACTGCTGGCGACAGGTCTGAAGGGTTTCGCAGAGTCAGACATGAAAGCTTCGATCTCCTCCATGGTGCGAGGGATGCAGGTCAGCTGCTCTATACCACCTGCTGTTACTGCAATGTGAACCTGCACATGGTGGTTCCTTTAAGGAATATTCTGCTTTTATTATTTAAAATGTAATAATAAAGATAAGTGGGCACAGTGAGATCAACAGTGTAATAAACACAAGCAGTTATTTCTAACTGATCCGCTCAACAAAGAGCTCCAAATATCTCCATGTGTTGTTGTTTCGACCTGTTTTTAGCACCGCTAACAAAGCTCCGCTTCAAACACGTTTCACTTCCTGTAAATTCTTCACAATAAAAGTCTCCCGTTATTTAATCAGCTTTTAATGAAGCAGTAAAGCTCAAAATGCTGGGTTTTCATCAGTGGTAACTTAACACAACTTAATACATGCTGCCCCTCTGCAGGCTTCCAGAAAGCTGGCCAATCAGAACAGACTGGGCTCATTGGGAGGGGGGCCTTAAAGAGACAGGAGCTAAGACTGCCTGTTAGAGACAGAGGCTGAACTGAGGGGCTGCATAAAGGGCCAGTAAAAGATAAATAAGGAGTTTTTTGAACTGTGAATCATGCAAGGCTACTCTAGTGGAGTCCAAAAATAAAAATACAGAGCTGGAAATGAGCATAATAGGTGTACGAGGTGTGGCGCATCCCTCCTTTAGTGTAGCAGTAGTGCTGGAACAGGCTGCAAGGAGGGAAAAAACACTCCTTCAAAGAAAAACTCCAGTAAGAGAAAGGAAACTAAACGATTTCAGCACGGCGAAGATCAGAGAAAACACCAATTAGATGAAGGACTTTCGCTGCCCTCTTCCTGACTCCATGCTTTTTAATAATTTGTTCAGCATTCTTTAATCATCACAAGGAAGAGCACATCAAACACTTCTATAGATCTCGACAGCATTGCAGTGCTGTGTGGGGTGACAAGCCCATGTTTCCTGTTTCCTCTCACACAACAGTTGGTAAAAACATTGACCTATACATCTCCAGCATTAAAAAAAAGAGGATCCATTGACAAAATGCACCACTTACCTCTCCATTTTATATTCTTTCTGTCCAGGTTTAACATGCTTCATGACCTACAGAGAGAAGGGATATTAAGTGTTTATTATACAGTACATGATTAGTTTGAGATATATAGACAGAAAACTATCGAGCCAAACTTATTCATTTGAAAGAATCCACCATATACTCAAAGCACTAAACTCTCTAAATTATCAGTTACTTTGCACAGAATATTTATGTGATTAAGTTACCACCAGATGGCGCCAAAGTTGGAACATTTCAAATCTGACTCGTTTCTTGTGTGTGTAGGCTGATGCAACAGCTCAAAATGCTTGACCCGCTGTGCATGTTACACATGAGGCTCCTGTCAGACACAAGACATATAACACTTTGTGAAATCAAATGCCGTGTGGGACACAGGCATTTAAAGTAAGGCCCATATTTTATATGTACAGTAGTTCAGGTCAGTAGAGTATTTTTTTAACTAGAAAGCAGTTTGAGAAACTATTGGACAACGGAGATGGAAATCGTTCTTGCTGTTTTTAAAGCTTCTCAGCCTCCTCTATCATACCCTTTTTACATTACAAAAGTGGGGGACTTATCACTTGAGCAAAGTGCGCACAAAGGGTTGAAAAAGTTGGTAAGAGTGATTTTCTGTTTTTACTGCACACCTCTGGGAAGGGTAATGAGTGAAAAACAACCAAAATGTGGACTTTTGTGCAGATATAAAACAGCTTACTGGTTAAAGGCTATCTTTGGTAATTGGTAGACTTCAAGCTACTGGATAAAATTCAAACTGACAGCATTCATACTGCCTTGGAGCATCTTGATTGGTTAGGCTAGTCATGAACCCAATGCTGGATATTTTGGGTGTTTGATTTAATGCTCTAAACGTTTCCATGTCTTTCTAATACTGTCCTCAATTGTTGCCCTGGCAGAGGGTCTTTCTAGCTGGGAAGGGTCTTAGCATTTTGTGGGCTTCAATGGAAATGCTGTTGGTGTAGCACAGGACCTCCAGCTCCATATCTGTCTTCATCAGGCAGCTGCAGGAACAGACAGAAACAAGAAGTGAGAAACCAGCTCTGTCTGATCATCACACTGCCATACGTTCACTTTTGCTTGCTGATCTATGTCATTTCTCTGTTGCATCTTGGATTGCTGACATTATTCAGGGTTTCTACAATAATAGACCCAAATCAATAACACATTAAACAGCCCATTAATAAAGAGCCATGCGATGGGGCAGAGGGGTTCAACTAAGTCTTTCTCCCCAGGAAGTGTGCTTGAAAATGATTTTTCCTTATTTCAGAAAATGTTAATTCATCTGGATGGTGCCAACTCTAATGACAACGACAACCAGGCAAGCACGAAGTCCATTACATCTGTGCAGAGTGGTTTCTAACACTAAGAGGAAAAAAAAACCAACCCAAATTAAAATCTCTGCTTCTGATTGCAGACACACAATTATCTGACTGGACAGCTGTAATTATGAGAATTTGACTGAAGAAATTTTAGGGAAACTAAGGGGGTCACTACTACTACAATCTTTATTCTCATCTGGAGTGGACTTTCACACTTATTTTTATCATGCATTTATTTAATCACTTACCACTCCACAATGAAGAGTGACATTGTTAGAGACAAAAAAGAGTGTTGTTTACCTGGAAGCTGATGAAACAAACAAAAAACACTCTCAGCAAGATTATATACCTTGAAATAAGTAAGATGATTTTTTTAAGTAGTTAGTTACAGTGTATAATTGATACGGCTGTAATATACTGTATGTGGTCATAACAGTAACACTGTCATTTATTGATAACTAACAAGGAAAGGCAAGATTGTTCACTTAATTAAATTATATTCTGAATTAGATTCATCTGCCTGACAGAATATTTATGTGAATGCAAATTGACACTAATTAAACATACCTGCCAATTCAAAGGAGGCTTCACAGGAGATTTTCCTGCTATCTATAGATAGGCCTATATAGGCCTCTATATCTTCTGGCCTTATTTATTTGAAACTTTGAGGAGGTTTGGATTTGGGAAGATTTTTGTGGACTGGATTGAAATGATTTATCCTTCTCCTAAATCCTCTGTCATGACAAATAATACCTAATCAGAGCCAATTAGTCTATATTGGGGTGTGAGACAGGAAGATTGCCTGTCCCGTTTATTATTTAACCCTTGTACCTCGCTTTAAAATACTATTAATAGAGCATATTGGGGACCTAAAAGGTCCCCATCAAAAAACAGCCATAAAAATATTATATATTAATATTTTTTTCCACTTTCACTGAGTTCATTTTTTTAACTAATTAACTCAGTTTAATCTAAACTTTGGGTATCTGGCTGGAATGAGATTTTGATGTCAAGGGCTTAATCACGTGTACGTGCACATGCACTTATTCACGTGCACATGTTTGGACTCAATTCACCATCAGGGTTTAAAACAGTACGCAGTTTGCACATGTGGTGAGAGCAGGAGCTTAGGTCTAAGATTTAAGGATATAGCCTGACTACACCACCCCAAGGAAATACTCACAATTTCACAATATTAGACATACACTAACCCAATAAAGAGCACACAGGTTTGTTTATTAATGAGAGTCAAAGATGTGTTTTTTCCGATATCAAAACGTTTTATTGAAGGTTTACCAGTTAAAAAGGCAATAACAAGGGTTTACACAGGCATGTAGCAGCTCTCATGCGCTCCCTGAATGACAGGCACACAGAGAGGGCCCGTAAAAACAGATATGTTTTGACGGTCCACTAGGATTTGTGTAAAACGGTGGATAAATTTTGAGCATCACACAACCTCCGCAAAATGACTCATTTCACCATCAGAATTTGACCCATTCGGTCCGATAACCTAAGTCTAGAAGAGCTGCACAATTAAAAGCCAAATGGCCAGCGCAGGAATGTCGTCCTTATTTATTTCTATTTATTTAATTATTTATTATCATCAGTTTTCTTATTTCTTTTGGGATTGTTTTTTGTGTTGTTTTGTTTTGTTTTTTTTATAATATTATTCCTGTGCCTTTTATGTTGATCTTTGTCCTTTATTGATTTGTTCAACGGTTTTGTGTGATGGTTTTCTTGTATCCGTGTATTATCTGTGTGCTGTGTATTACGTTTGACCAATAAAGTTGAAAAAAAAATTGTTTAAAAAAAAAAAGAGGTTTCCCCAAAATAATTTGTCTTCTCACAGTAAAAACCGAACAACCGGAGCTGGTTCTCACTTTCTGCCTCAGTTTCAGGTTCACGAGAGGTAGATGGATCAGCAGACTACGTGGTCGTGAGTTGTTGGTCCACTGTGTTTTCCCATGCGAGGACTGTGACTGGTGTATCTTCAGTGTTTTCCTTCTTTAGGATTGTCACTGGTGTCTTTTCAATGTTTTCCATCTCTCTGGTTGTTACTGGTATATCTTCAGTGCTTTGCCATGCGAGGATTGCATCAGTGGTCTTTTCATTGATGAGTAGTATTTGCAATTTTCAGCTTAACCGTCCCAAACTTCAAGTTGGGATTCCTGTGGGACAATAAAGACTATCTATCTATCTATCTATCTATCTATCTATCTATCTATCTATCTATCTATCTATCTATCAGATCTGCATACATACATACATGGGTGTGTATGTATCTTAAAAAAAGAATTTTGTTTTAATACATAAATGAAAAGAAATAAAAGATTCAGTTTTACATGTATTATATGGTAATCGCCATGGTGACTCATTCTATTGCATCCCATCCAAAAAACATGACCAAAAGAAAACCTTTGAAAGCCATTTTGTTGGTCTTTAAACATTGAGAAACTGACATAAAGACAAGAATTCTTTGTATTGGAAATAATAATATCCATTAAACAAGAATATTATACAATGTTTTATATTAATTCATAGTTAAAAATATTTTTGAACAACAGAAAAATCAAGAAAAACAATAACACAAAGCAAACTATATACATGTTTATCATTTTATAATTTTTCATGTATATAAGCTCAGTTTATTAAAAGAAAACTTCATTCTTGAACAACCCAAACTTCAAGTCTATTGGCATGCTGTAGCAGCTGTAAAAGCGCAATTTACCAAAAAAAATCAAAAAATCAAAAAAATCAAAACTTTTCAGTGTTTTCATTTGTTGTGGATGTACAGCAGAACAACGCCATCCATCCAGTGTTCAAATGTCAGAATTTGGTGACACATTTGTTCAACTTCCTACAAACAAACAATGTTCTGGGTGCACCATATATCTGCTTTGAAATCCATTCATGTAACAAAACTGTCAGCTTCAAGACACAACGCAGTAAATAAAAGACGACTCATTGCACTCATTTTCAAGTGTTAATTTCTTCTGGATTTACAATGTGAACGACCGCCTTCTTTTTCATAATCTAATTCTAAATTCAAATGTATTATTGATCTGAAGTGTGTGAAGTTATTTTTATATCTAAGTATTGATTCTGTAACCCATGTTACTAGGACTTAAACGCATAATATGTAATGTCAGCCGCCAGGGGTCGCTCAATCAAAACAATAACAAAAGACGGAGTGTGATGATGTTGTTAAGCAGCGTGGGATCATGGGTGTTGCGGTCTTCATCGTTAAATAACCAGCTTCTCCGGGTTAGGATTACTTAAGTGTTCATTGTTCAGGATGCCGAATTATCCGCAGAGATTTCCTCCCCTCCAAAGCAAACGTACATGGGGAGTAAAACTCGTAAAAACACTGAATAAAGCAGCTTCACGTAAAAAATCAATGTTTCTCTGATGATGTTCTGTGAGCACAGGACTTCCGGGAGGGGCTGCTAGCTGAGCTGCAGCTAACGTTTGGTCAATTTAACTTAACCCTTGTGCCTCGCTTTAAAACACTATCAATAGAGCATATTGGGGATATTTTTTCCACTTTCACTGAGTTCATTTTGTTTTTCAGAAATTAAGATTCTTACTCAAATTAAACATATCTAACAAAGTTCCTAGTATTTCAATATACATCATTTTGCCACAACCATGCCCTTATTCCAGCATTGCTGAACAACAAATTTGCTATATGGTGTATAAAAGGGCTTGAGTGCATAAAGGACTTCTATTTAGACAACAAGTTTGCGTCTTTTGGTCAATTATACTTAGAGTACAATCTTTCTGCAGGCTTTTCTTTCTGCAGGCTTTCCTTTTTTAATGCGCATCGCTTGTTGAATATATTGTATTCTGACTGGGGTAAAAACACTCAAGCAGCTGTCATGACATTGGACGCCCAGAAAGCTTTTGACTCTATTCTGTATCTTCTATAGAAGAAAAAAAATGTTTTTTTCACAGAAAAAAAAATTTTTTCACAGAAATTTACTGTATTATTTTACGTTTTTTTTCAGTTTTTTTTTTACCTTATATGTAAAATGCCACAGCAAATTATTTTTATTAAAAAATATTAACCATAAAATAAAGGCTGTAATCTGTGAATTAATATAATGGAATATTGTAGTTTTTTAACAGGATTATTCAATTGTTTAATGGTCTGGAGTGTTAAATTACATTGAATTCTATGTAAAAATACAACATTTTCACATCCTATTGCTGAATGTAAAATTAAGGCAACTTTCTGTTTTTTTTTACAGCAAAACTTTAAATTTAATGTAAAAAAAATGTTAAAAAACAAATCGTAAAAAAACGGTAAAAAGTCTGGCAGCAAAAGTTGCCAAACATTTGCCGTAATATGACAGTAAAAAACCTTTGGTTATTCTACGGAGAATTTTTTTTAAAATACAGATATTTACTGTAGACATTGTCTGCATTTTTACAGTCCAACTGTTGTAAAATAAATAAGAATTGTCATTATAAAACAGCTCTAGAATGTTAAATAAATGTATAAATCTGCACAAAAAATTAAAAATTTCACAGAAATACATTAAAATTACCTAATTTAAATAAAGGCTTGTTTTTATACAGTATTCTTTTGTAAATTCATAAGCTTATCCGATTCATCCATAAGAACGCCCCATCAAAGTACAGATTTCTGGATGTAAAACACACAAAAAATGTGTAAAATTACATTCAAATCACCCTCCTTTAACACCCATTAATGGTATCTTGAGAGTGTTAGGCTTTAATTTTTTGTGATTATCCAATCTATTTACAATAAATTCCTGGTAAATATTGGTTTTATACTGTACAAAAAAAATAAGATCATGTGATAATAGCTTACAAAAACATAATTTTAATGATCACTACTATATATAAACATTATTTGACAGCAATTTCAAGCAACTATCCAATATATCTACTGACTTTTCCCATTAATGTATGAGATTTACTGTATATAAACAGTATTTGAAAGTAATTATAAACAAATATCTAATATCCGTCTGCGACTCTTCTTCAGGGGGATTTTTTTGTATAATGTGCCATCTACAGTCAGTACAGTACTGGAAGCCTGAATGCACCACCACATCATTCTTCAAAACCTGCCACTTATAGGCTATTTGAGGCTAAAGAGAGCTATTGTATTTAGGTCTTGATGCAAAGTATATTGGTGTTGGGGCTATATATCAAAATCAAATGGTCATAAAATGTGTGTTTTTTGTATCCTATGTTGCATCCTGGTTTTTGAGCCTGAAAGACCTCTTGATTATTGACATTTACAATCATGTCCCTTGCCTGTTTATGTAGACATGAATAAATCACAGCTGTTGGCATAATGGTCTGCCAACTCCTAGCAGTAGAGTAGGACTTGTATATAGCTTAGCAGTTATTTGAAGAGAGGTTAACAGTGGTACATGTAGGTCTAGCCATGCCTGTTTCAAACTAGCCTGAACATGAACCGTCACTGCATGGCCTCAGCCACTCCACAGCTCAACTAGACAACCCGCAACCAAGAGCTCTTCTAAGTATAGTTGAATCAATCAATGTAATAATTGTGACAGATTATACACAGTTCATATACCTGCAAAAATATCATGTATTAGTACAGTTAAAGCCCAACTGTGGGACTTTTGTCTCCCCTTTCTGGCAGTGAGAGTAAAAAAAACACTGCCAACTCATGCTTACATCGTAGGCTCCGGTGCAGCCTACTCCATCACTACTGTTGCAGCTGTAAACGGTGGATACATTTTTTTGAGCATCACACAACCCCTGCGAAATGAATCGTTTCACTATCAGAATTTGATCCATTTGGTCCGAACATTTGAAAGTCTAGAAGAGCTGCACGATTAAATTGTTTTATCCCCATTCAAGTTAGCTGAGAGCTAACCGGAATTTAGCCACTCGGCTGGCGGAAGTCTGGTTCACATGCTTTGCCCATAGAGCGCACAGGCCAGTGCAGGAATGTCACCACCGCCGCAAGATTAAAAACTCTGTATACTGTGAAATACAGAGAGATTTATCTGGCAGTCATAGGCTTATTCAGCATTGTGCGAACTCTGTTTTCTTTTTTTATAATTATGTGTATTATTGATGTATATGCATTTGTATGTTCTATGCAGGCTTTGCATATGATTGGTCTTCATATTTGCATACATAGATTTTTTTCATTGTTAGTGTGTAAACCTTTTGGCCTCTTAGCTGACTGTTGCAGTCACAGAATGTGATATGTATAGTGTGTAAATCTAGCACTTATTTGGCTGTTGCAATCACATTATGTGATATTTTTCTCCTATTACTTATTAGATGGATTATTTTCTTGTTACTAACTTTCTAATGTATAATGTGTTTGCATTTTCTATGGAGGTTTGATGATGATTGGTCTACATATATACATACATGAATTTTTATTGTTGCTTTTAAATGTATATGCTATCATGTAATGCATGATAGCATGTAAATCTATCGGTCACTTACCTGACTGTTACTATCACAATATACGATATATTTAGTAAGTCTATCGGCCACTTATTTTGCTGTTACTATCACATGTGTGATATATTGAGTAGATCTGTTGGTCACTCATCTGGCTGTTGTAATCACAGAATATGTTATATTTCCTCCTATTAATTTTTTTAAATTACTATTTTTCTTACTAATATTTTTCTGATTAATATAGACAAATATTAATTGTCTTGAGGATGGTTGTTCGTATTTATGTACATGCACTTGCAGGCAATTTTATCATGGAGATTCTGAACATGATGAGGTTAAACAGTTCAGCCAAGGCTTGAGCTTTGGTAATATGGGTAATATGTGGGTGAAGGGATGTAAGACATGGATGTAAGACCTCAAAATAGGTGAAAAAAACATATAAATGTAAACACAGAAAATGTCTCTCTATAGTCTCTGTGCTTCAGACAGATCAAGAAAGTGCGCGCAGATTCAAACAAATGAGTGTTGTACAATCATTGGATGAATCAAGCTTTGGGGAGATGATCTCGACCAATGAAATTGTTTTTGCTTTGTTGATCTCTGTTTGAAGCACAGAGACTATAGAGAGACAATTTCTCTGGATAACTTAACGCAAGTCATTTCCCAAGCCTGTTGATTCAAGGATGATGATTCACATTCAGCTTTCACTAAAGGTAAGGTAACAATTTTGATTGTTACCTTGCCCTAGTCTGCTAGTGTTAATAAGTGATAATGATTTGAACTTTGCATCCCCCAGCCTCTTCCTGAGTTGTTGTGCATCGCTGGCATAGTTTTCCCAGGCACAGCCTTCACATACGGCCTCTATGGTTATGGCAAGGTTCCGGGCCTCAACATCCCCACATTCATACCCAGCCTCACCACCCTGCAGGAGGGCGTTCTCAGCCAGGCGAAAGCGGAGAAAGTGGAGTTCAAGAAACTGCTGCTGGGTGCTACACTGCATGACCCAGGCCTACTATCTGTTTACCAGGTGTGTGCACCTTGACCACTCTTTTGCACTTACACAAGCATGGAAAGTAATTATAACAGTTTTCAGGTCCAGAGAATACTTTGCACCTCTAAGTATTACCTGGAATCTACACAGGCAGCGTTCTTGATGTGTTTTTATAATGCGCATGAGTTGCGCATGCAGGGTTCTAGACTAACCTTTCTACTAGTTGCACAACCAACTTTCTCATTAGGTGGCCCCACCACAAGATTTGGTCACACTTGTCTCAGTGTTTTGGGTCACACATCTGTCACTACAGGTTTTGTATTTGTGACTGTTATGCTGCTTCAAATTTTTGGGAGTTGCCTACAATGTACTGTTGTGTCGAGTCCCGTGGTTCAGGGCCATGGTTTGAGTACACGTACACATGTTCATTTACACATATCGATGGGGGTAGGAATCATTTATTCCATTTTAACCGGGATGGGGACAAGGCAAGTTCTGGAGTCAGTCACATGATTGGAACAAGACAGGAGAATGACTCAAAAGGTCAGGAGGTGATGAGAAAGGAGTAAAAACTCACGTGTGCCAGACCAGCCTGCTCTCTTTACATCATCCGCACCCTTCAGCTCTGCGTCTCTACCTCATCATTCTCTTCTCTCCTTATTTTGCTTTTTAAAATAATCAGATGCAGTTCGCAACAAAAGAGTTGTTTCAGCTCTGATCCACGCATTCCGTTTCCTCGACTGAGGATAACTTTTTTTATGCAGACTGCAAAGGTATCAGTAGCCTACTAGGGAGGTGTGGAACATTATCATAGGCTGCAATTAGACATTCCTGGTTTGCTAATAGAAATAGTACAAATAATAGAAAGATAAGCAATACCAGTGCAATATGTCAAAATATAATCTTACAATAAAATATATTACATGACTGCATCTTTGTTCTAAAGAATCATTTGATTTCCCTGCCACTTGCACTAGTGCCAACAAGTCAAATATTAAATCGCACGTCCCAAAAAAAAGGTTACTTGTTACTCGCAGTCTAGAGCCCTGCACACATGTGCCGGGACAGTCTAATTTTATTCAATGCTGCAATCCACTAGGCGCATATTAGGGCTGTCACTTTTCAATTGAACTTTAAACTTTCAAACCTGGTGAAATATTAAAGTTCGAACTATAATTATGTGATCGAATTCAAAATGGGAGCATTGCAGATAACGCTTGCCCCCAGATTCACGTAGTGTGCCCTAATGCATGACATAGGGCTAGGTAGATAGAGCATAATGAAAAATGGAGGAAACTCGGATCATCTCAACACCAACTCACCTTAAAGCACTGTGTGTAAGCATTTTGGATTTTACTCTATCGATGGCAAAATTATTGATAAAGATAAGGCTGTTTGAAGCGACTACTTTATAGTAATGTTAATACAACAACGAATGGAATCACCTGTTAGCTTATCACCTAAGTGAGGCTAAAGAATAAGAGCACCAGCAGCTACACATCATCGCCTAACTTCCTATTTTTTGCCTATAAATTACATAATGTTAATGTTCTATATAATTTGAACCAATTCCATATTGTTCAAACTTTATTTTGGGAAAAAATGACAGCCCTAGTGTGTATGCTACATGGGATTGAAGCTATTGATAGGCTAGATGATCAATAATTTTGAGAATTTTCACTGTATAGATTATAGGGATTTTAATCATGTTATTTTATATATAATATGTATATTTGTAGTTTGTTGTTTTTTTATTTCAAACTGTACATTCTGCATAATTCAATCATTGTATTACAAGTCAAAAACTCACTCTCTTGCCTAGAGCTTGTGCAAAATACTGCACCTAGGGTTTTAACTGGTTCCAAATGTAGAGATTACTACATCACTCCAAATTAAGCATCCCTACATGGGATACCAGTCAGTTTTACAAATGGTTTTAAGATTTTGTTGATCACATTTAAAGAACAGCTTGATCTGGCCCCAACCTTAATTTCAGACCTTTTAAAACCCTTAATGTCCCTGTTGGTGTGCAAGCACTTTTAAGAGCATGATACATATTTTCTATTTCTGTATTCTCAGGACAAGGCTTGGTGAGGCTCACTGCAGAGGATCATAGCCATCACTGGAATTCTGAAAGGAAGTGGGTGACTTTCAATCTGCCGTATGAACTTAAAGCTTTTTTTAGCATGTAGATTCATATCTGTAAGTTAATACTGATTATGTATTAGCTTATTTGTTTGTTACTGGAAAGAATTTAGCTCCTGTTTTTGGCTTTAGCCCTATTTCCATGGCTAAGGGAAATATCAATCATATATCAATATTTGTCAGAGGTGGGGGACTCAAGTCACATGACTTGATGCAAGTCACAAATTTGAGGACTTGTGACTTGCTTGACTAACATTGATAAGACTCGACTTGACTTTGACTTGAGGCAGATGACTCGGAAAGACTTGACAGTTTTTATTTAGCTGAACCGCCTATTTGTATTATTGTAGATATTGAACAGTTACTGTTTGAGACATGATAGGGTGACTTCTAGTGCAGTGCACTCAGGCTTTAAAGACAGTGTCTAGCAGGAGCTAGCAAACGGCAAATGCAGGTAGATATTCGGAAGCCGTACAACACATCCACAAACATCAATACTGCATAGAATACAAAATTATGAAAACTGGATCCTAGAAAACATGTTAGATTATTTATTTATTTTTGTTTACTTTTTTATAAAGTTAATCTACTAATCAATAGTGGTATTTATAAATCCTAACCTTAACATCCCTAGTTATAGAGACTAACTAGCAGGTACAGTTTTTTTTCATGACATGACTTGTACCCCTTTCTCTCGTGTTTAAAGTGCTTCTTTCATGGTGACTTGACTTGTGACTTACTTGACTTGTCTTGCTTGCTGGTTTGGCAGTTGGCTTGCTTGTGTCTAAACACAGTGACTTAGGACTTGCTTTAGCCTTTAAAGTTAAGAGTTGAGACTTGCTTGTGAATTGCACATATGTAACTTACTCCCACCTCTGATATTTGTGAACATGGACTAGTCAATCCCAAAGTCACAACCAAAGAAGTAAGACTCAAATTTGTGATGTCATTAGGCATAAAGTCTGAAGCTGCTTCATAGACATAGACTAATTTTGTAGATATTTTTGATACCCAAATGAGTTTTATTCTATTGTAGCCTTTCATTTCTGAAACAGAAAATGTACCTGTATACTCAGAACATCCCCCTGGATGAGTGTCATCTGTAACATCTTTTTCAATTCATTCTTTTTGGAAAAGCTCCAGACATTATATCAGATGACATCACAAATTTGAATTTTAGCTAAATAATTTTTGGATTAGGGAGAGATTAGTTCAAGTTCACTAACATTTTTGAACCATCTTGGACCATAGGAATAACAAGTATGAATTCCTAATTTGGCCGTAGTTCCCCTTTTGCTATAATGCAACATGCAAGACATTGTACTGATCCAATGTACAAAACTGTTTTCGCTTCCAATGATGTCTGTTGAAGTAATCTGAATGAGAAAAAAATAAAGACATTCTAGTAAAGTATTCTGTTTGAGCTCTTATTGGGTTGATCAGCTTCAGACCCACATTATAATTTGATATGGTTGTTTATTGATTTAGTAATTCTGACACTTTAAGGATAACACTGTAAAAATAGTGAATTACTTAGGTAATTTTATGATACATTCTGGTTATTATACATCTTGAAATCTTATACATCTCAAATGGGGATCTGCATTGAATGGGACAATATTGTAAAATGTCAGCAGAATGTATGTATATATTTATTCAGTGTAAAAAAAGTTGATATAAAGGGTACTTTTACACAGACCTTCTGGTTTTTGTACATACAAAACCCCATACATTAATGTGAAATGTCTGTAGATATATTGGGGAGTCGCTTGCAATTACTGTCAAATAATGTTTATATAAAGTAAACCCTATACATCAATGGGAAAAGTATGTAGATTTATTGGATACTTGCTTTTAATTACTATCAAATGATGTTTATATAAAGTATACCCCATACATTTATGGGAAAAGCCTGTAAATATATTGGAGAATAGGTTGTAATTGTTGTCAAATAATGTTTATATAAAGTAGTGATCATTAAAATTATGTTTTTGTAAGCTATTATCACATGATCTTATTTTTTTTGTACGGTATAAAACCTACATTTACCAGGAATTTACTATAAATAGATTGGATAATCACATATAATAAAAACTGAAAGCTCTCAAGATACCATTAATGGGTGTTAAAGGAAGGTAATTTGAATGTAATTTTACACATTTTTCTGTTTTTTACAACCAGAAATCTGTACTTTGATGGGGAGTTCTTGTAGATGGATTGGATAATCCTATGAATTTACCAAAGATTACTGTATGAAAACAACAGTCTTCATTTAAATTAGGTAATTTTAAGGTATTTCTGCAATGTTTTTCATTTTTTCTGCAGATTTATACATTTATTTAACATTCCAGCGATGTTTTATAATGAGGTTTCTTCTTTATTTTACAACAGTTGGACCGTAAAAATGCAGACAATGTCCAAAGTAAATATCCGTATTTTTTATAAAAAATCAATGTAGAATAACTAAAGGTTTTTTACTGTCATTTGACGGTAAGTGTTTGGCAACTTTTGCTGCCAGACTTTTTACCGTTTTTTTACCTTTTTTTTTTTTTACAGTGTATGTTCATTCCTCCCTGCATGGAAAAAAACACAAAAACAGGTGAAACGACATCACTACAGTACATTGAATTGGCTTATTTCCAGGTGATAATCTATTCTACTATCAGAGATGGAAAATAATTTTTAATAGCAGTAGAAAGTGTAAAAGCATATCAGTTGTTGTGAGGTTGCTTGTAATGTTATTGATATTGGCGTCTGTATTTAGTCTTAATAAAAAAAATTTTGGGGGCTTTTTCTGCATTTTTAGAAAGTGATAGTGGAGAGATGACATGATGTAACAAAAGGTCTCTGGCCAGATTCAAACCAAGGACATTGCAGTACATGATCGGCATCTTTACCCCTCAGCCATGGGGGCTCCTCACACTGCACTTTTTAGCAGATGATCAACATAATGTTTGATATTTGACAATATTAATGATTCAGATTTCCAATAGCATTTTTAGCACACATACAAACAAATTGACAGGATTCTGTGTTTTTATTTGTGACACGATGATCATCCGTAAAGCTGGTTCTGTAAAATACTCCCATATCACAATCGTCTGATATATATAAAAGCTAGCTAGCTGTATTTAGGGAGTAAACAACTGTGATGCACTGTCCTAACTACAATCTGTATGAGACAAATTCTAGAAATGGATAAAACAAATAATAAGTTCAATGCATGAAGCAAACTTCACACCAGTGTTAGGAGAACTGCTGGTCTCAGGTTGAAGAGGACATCAACAATCTATAAAGAAGCAGACAAGGAGTAGAACAGCAGACACAACAAGCTACAGTTTTCTTCTGCTCTGAGACACAAAAGGTCGCTATTGTGGCTCTGTGGCCTCTCTGGTAGTCAGTAGTGCACTAAATGACAAACCTCAAGTGACTTTATTACATGACTGCCAACAGCGTAAATGTCAGGTAACATATCCCTCAATCAGTGTTTACAGACATTGTGGTGATATTTGAGGATGGCTATTAGTATTGTCCTTAAAACTGGCTTTCTAAAACACTCTGCAAAGCAGAAAAATCAAAAAGACTATGACTGTGAGAGCATTTAAATTACATAAAAACTGCCATCAAAACCCAAACTGAAGCTTAATTTTAGACATTGGTGTAATTGCTATTATTGAAATGACTAGATATTGAAGTGACCACTGCCTTGAGCAGATGTAAATGATGTGAGTCCAATCTCTGCACTAAAAATGGATGCAACATCAGTTTCTAAAGTTGAATGTACCAGTACACACCTAACAAACCTTAACATCAAAGTTCAGTTACCACAAAGGGAAAAGGTCACACACAGAGAGGTTGCACACAGGTGTACTGCACCTTATCAACAGCATATTTCTCCTTGAAGTGCTCTTAAGGATAGATCCTGTCAACAGATGCAAAACACACAACTGGTAAAGAAGAGGACAGACAACACAGAAAAAAGTCTTTGTGATCATACCCTCATTTGGCTTTTTAAGAGTCAATCTCTGAAAACATAACAGGCGGAATATATTACAGTTTAGGAAGACACAAGCAGAACTGAAATATTTAGGACAAAGATCACACAAAGGAAGCGAAAAAAGTAAAGTCAAACATGTCTGGTTTGGGTGATGACATGAATATCAAGTCCTTGGCTGCATTTCAAAGATAAACTAAATACAAACACTCAAAACAACAAAAAACATGTTTATACTGGGTGTATAGGATGTGACTGTTTAGCACATGACCCTTTCTTCAAGTTACAGCTAAGAGCTATGAACTAGCTGGTGATGATTGCCGGCCATGTACACAGCTCTTTGAAGATTAGTGTGACTCACTCTCCATCCAAGTGGCATAGCTTTCAGGCAGTTCAGGAACAAAAAGGATGGATTTCTCTGAGTCCACATCAATGGCTCCATAGCAGTCAGGCTCGGTTACTCCAAAAGCCCAGTGGAAGAAAGACTCCTACAGAAGTGAAACAATCAGCCAGGGCATTAGTGAGAAAGATTATAATAGTTAGCTAGAACATAGCAGGAAGTTACCAAATTCTGGTCAGATTATCACATGATAATATAAGATGATGTCCTTTGGTTTTTGTTCAAAACCAATTGCAGTTACAAGCTTAGATGATAGCTTCAGAAGTACATACATCATAAAGACAAGTGCTCTCTCTGTAGGGTGGCTGGCCTATATTGTGACAGAGTGAGGAGCATGGATGTATAAAAAGAACTGGATACAGTGTTGGAGGCGTGGCCCATTCATTCCTATGAAAGTTGCCCAGTGGCGGATGAAGCCAAAAAAAAAGGGGAGGGGGACTTTGGTAGGTGGAGATCTCCAATGTCTGGTATTGCGAGACTAGTTCCTGGGGGTTTGGTGAGGAGATTAAGAGCTCTGCACAATTTTATTTCTTCTTGACATCAGCGCTGCTTTTGATACAATACATCATTAACTTTTAAATCATTTGAGGGATAGGGTTGGTATCTCAGGTCCTGCGTTTAACTGGTTTAAATCTTATCTTTCTAATAGCACATTCTCAGTATTGATTGGTAGCTCCTCGTCTTCCTCTGCTCATATTACTTGTGGGGTGCCACAGGGTTCCATTCTAGGTCCAATCCTTTTTCACTATATATGCTTGCATTAGGTCACATAATTCAAAGACATAATGTGTCTTATCACTGTTATGCAGATGATACCCAGATATACACCCATCACCCCAAATGACCCAAACAGCCTAGTCCACCTCCATAATTGTTTAACTGAAATCAAAGAGTGGATACATCAAAACTACCTGCAGCTGAACAATAACAAAACAGAGGGACTACTAATTGGTCCACACTGTGCGACTGAGCAGCTCAATCACCAGATGGGTTTTCCAGCTCCCTATGCAACACATTCTGCTAGAAAATTAGGTGTTATATTCTACTCTAACCTTACCTTTGAAGTGGTCCAAACCTGCTTTCTACAACTGAGAACCATCTTGAAAATGAAATCTTTTCTGTGTTTCAGTGTTTTGGAGAAGGTCATATATGCTTTTATCTTTTCCAGACTTGACTATTGCTACTCTCTGTATTCCTGCCTTAGTCAGAAGCAACTTTCATGTCTACAAGTGGTTCAGAATTCAGCTGCCAGACTTTTAAAGGATATTAACAAAAGGGACCACATTACACCTGTCTCAGCATCATTGCCCTGACTTCCTTTACATTTTAGAGTAGATTTTAAACTTTTAAAGCACAACTTGGACTGACCTCTTAACGTCCTATGAGCCTGAACGTGGCCTTAGATCATCTAACCAGTTACTTCTCATTGTTCCCAGGTCCAATTTTATGACCAGAGGGGAATAGGCTTTTGCTGTCAGGGCCTCCAAACTCTGGAATGCACTTCCTATAGATATCAGACTGTCCACATCTGTGTCAACATCTAAAAATATTAAAAAACTTACTTCTTTAGGATGGCATTCCTGTATGTAATGTACCAATGTTTTGTGTGCATGTGTATGCTTCTACATGTATATTTATGTTTTTGTGTAGATTTTTATTCATGTGTGCACATGTTGTTTTTATTTGTTCTTGATCTACCTTAGCGCTCTTCTGTCTTTATAATTATTTTACTGTCTCTGCTTTTATTTTATCTGTCCTGTTTTTATTGCCTTGTGAAGCACTTTATAACATTTCTCTTGAAAGGTACTATATAAATAAAGATTATAAGAGTGCCTGAGAAGTTGCTTCCACACATTAAGAGGAGCCAGGTAAGGACATGCTGAAGGACCTTAAACTCACTGCTGGCCTGAGACCACCTGAGGGTTACTAATGGCTATATGGTGAATAAAAGCATGTCCTTGCTAAATGTAATGCACCTTCCACCTCAGCCTCACAACTGCACTTGCTCCCAGAATCAATTCAAGTCCTACCTGTCTGAATAGGAGGTCTGTGTCTGTGCATTACTTCTGCTCCTGCTCTCCTCCATGCAGCACTACAACTGACTTTGTCACCACTCCATCTTTGGTTTTCAGCCCCTCTGCAAACAGGGATTGGTCCTAATTTAGTTTACTTGATTTTAGGTACATCACATGGCACATCATATATCATATCATACTTATACTTTATTAAGCAGTTTTGACAGTACATTAGTTCTCTATTGTAGAGCGCACATTTAGTTAACTTTTGTACAGTCAGTACCAGTGCTGGGGGTACCACTGTTGGTTGCCACTGCTAGAGGACATCTTGCCAGGCCTGAGCAAAAGACACACTCTGGAAAGCAGGCCTGTTAAATACAGGAAGTGGCCAATTGGACTCTACCAAACGCCTGCCACATCATGGGAGGAATGTAATTCTTAGTTTAGTTATTCTGTTTGTTTCCTTAGAATATATTAGGGTTTGGTACTTTTTGTTTTGGTGAATACTGTAAGAAGTTAACCTTTTGAAGGAGTCCTGTTTTTTGTGTTATTTGTAGTTTGATTGGTAGTGTATCGTTTGTGTGTTACCCCTTTTGTTTCGAAATGGTCTGATCAGCCATTATATATGTTCCCTATTGTGATCAGTTTGGTATGTTCAGTTTGTTAAGTTGGCATAACATAAGTTGAGTTCTGTTTAGTTGACCTCTTTTATGGGCCCAGAACTTTATTTACACATTCTTTGTAAACATTTTTTTATGTTTTTGGGTAAATAAAACCCTCTTTTTTGAAAAACTACCTGTGACTCCTCTTGTCTGCCAGCTCGGTCCCTTACAGGGATGCAGACACCCTCAAGGTGTCATTACCCAGCCAGTAGACAGGTCTGAAAGGACAGGAAGACGTGTGTTAGGGTAAACCAGGGTGGACTAGTAGTTGGAGAGAGTGCCCATTAACTGGAGGACTTTGAATCTACATTAGGCTTGTTGCAGGATACGGTGCACAGGCCTACAGCATAATTTTCTCCCCACTGTCCCTACCATCATTCAACTATTTTCTGAAATCCTGGTGCATTCAGGGAGCCTCACACTCAGGGCAAACAAATTATGATTAATGAACATAAAACTGATACCCACAAAAATATATAGCAGCTGCAGTGGGAGGAAGGGAGTTGAATATTTTCTGACTTGTGGAGCTGGACATGTTGTGATTTCAGCTTATAATGGATAATTCTGTTGCCAAAAGAAACCATACTGCGCCACTGTGGCGGTACATAGTGGATTCACACGTCCTCAACCTGTCCGTAATTCCACTGCATATTAGCTACCTACACCATACACATAAGTTATCTGATACTTTTAGTTCCCTGGAAATTGGCAGTTCAGTAACTCAAAGTTGTTTTCTTTTACTCTCTCTCTATTTCTCTCTCTTTAGGGGAACAATTTCTTGTTTTTTCCACACTTACTATTCCTCTTCATCAAGGACCTATGAAGGCTGCAGTAAAAATTGTTTTATCTACTGAGCACACCCGTTATGTTTCAGTCATATCTGGAGGCAATCCTTGGGATTTGGTCAGTAGATTTGAGCCTGAAGAGGTGTGTGAACAAGTGCAGCCTGTCCACAGAAAGCATTAAGACAGTACTCAGATAGACAACCTTGTATGATAGGTCTTTCTTGGTTATAAATCTTGCTCTCTGGCCCATGGCTTTACTGATAAGATAAACACAACACATCTGATTCGGACTGGACAGTACAAAAGGTTAATCTATAATCTAACAGTATTTTATGGCTTGAGGATTTCTGTATCATTCACTATTGTTCTAGTTTACAGGTGTTAACAGTGTATCTGTAAGGATAGGCCCAGTGAGATCAAGATGACTGTTACTGAACATACAAAGTTTGATCACATTTACTGGTGCTCTCTATGTCACTAACAGTGTAGATCTGAGTACGTACAGCAGGTCAAAATAATGTACTACAGTGTAATCCATTACCCTGCTCAGTCATGCCCAGCACTTTAAAATACCTTGTGAGATTTATAATGTCTACTGGTTGGTCCATTTTTGAGGGCCTAGTTTCTGGTGTTGTACTGGATTATATAATACTGTGAAGTGTTCTTGTTGTTTGTAAAAACACGTATCCATTCTATACTGCATGTCTCCCTTTGTTTTCCCCCCATGGGTTTCTAGAGGTATACACATGTTAAATGATATCTATAATGATAAAGGCCTCTGCCTTTTAAGACCTGATCCCCCCACCCCCGTTACTCTTCTTAATTATAAATCCAATGGGTAGTCCCTTTTTTGTATTTCTGTCTTGTCTCTGAACACTGCAGTGTGCTACCCATTACTGTGAAATTGGAAGCTGATCTTCCCTTGATGTCTGACTGGTGCTGGCCTTCTTTGTTTAAGAATGTCTTAATTTAAAGATCTTGCCCACCAGCTAATAAATTACAAATTTGTACACAGAGTATACTTTACGCTGGCTCGTAGATTCACGATGAAGCTTTGAGATTCTAATAAATGTAACATGCGCTCTTCTGCTGTGGAAACCAGTATGAATAAGTGTATTCTGATGCTATTTAAACTGCTGCTGAAATTGTTATTCTGAAAAGGTGGTTCCAACCCAACTATGACTTACTGCTATTTCTACTACACAAGATTAATGATTATTGGTCCCATGCTGTCAAATTTACCAGGGCCTCAATATAAATCTTAAATTTTGTTGCATGTAACTGACATATATAACGAGCTGGGCATAACATATAGTTGTAATATTCATCTGCCTGTGCAGTGCATATATTTATCATCTTCTACTGAAAATGGTCTGCTTCTCCAATATACACTGGGTATTTATATTGCTGTGATTATTATTATCATTGGTGTTGTTGCTTCTGCTATTCATTTTTGTATTTTTTTTAATACTTTTTAAAAATAATTGTCTTTATATTCCAATGTTATTTGTGTGGATTGATTTTATGTGACCTAAACTTAATGAATAATAGTTCACAAAGAAGGAAGTCTTGTTGTATGTTTAAATGTGGCAACCCCTGATAGATATCACCCTCTCCCCACATAAACACATAACAAAGTTAGGGTTATAGGACACACACAGGACTATACACCACCAAGTGCATTCATTATAGAATCGAGTGAGCTTACAGAAAAAAAAGCTAGAGGTGTGCTTGCTCCAGTTTTAATTTTTAAGAAAGTGAAAGAGAGATCTTTTTTTTTTTAGGGAGGATTCTTCTTACAAATGTATTTGCTGACCAAGTAACTAAGTAACACATCTCTATAAGTATTAAAATGAAAGCTCAATACATTCTTACAAACTTTAAACATTTAGGTATTTTTAAGTAGTCACACTGACTTACAAAAAACATATTCTGGTTGGAGAAAGTGCTGTCAGAGTACAGAAAACTCAACTTGCTGTGGTGATGCAGCCATGGTATAAGATGGTCCAGATGTGCTGAATACCAACTTCATAAGTAAAAATGCCTTCAAGAACTGTTTCTGAGGTAAACATTGATGACATACTTTTCAACATTTAACATACTTTCATACCTATGTAGAGCCTAGGTCAGAGTGTATACAGCCATGCTAGAAGAGGGTGTTTTTTTAAGCAAAAAGTTTAATTAATTTATAATTATAATTTGGCTAATTCATCCACCCATTTTCTTTATTAATTAATCATTAATTATGTATTATTGTTTTATGTGAATTCTAGGCCATATAATCACTACTGGCTTCCCATTATACCCTTGGCTGGGAAGATCGTGAAAAAAGTATTAAACTGCATTCTGTGTGGTCTCAATTTTAACTTGGTGAAACCTGCAGAAGCACGTCACCCACAGTCCCAGATCTAAGAGCTTGGATAGGCTTTGAAAACCACTTTGTCACAGTTTCTCAAAAAAGTGACCTAAACTAACATACACCCCAGATTTTAAACTGATGTCATGTTTGCATATTCACAAAATCTGTGTTTCTAGTTGGAATAGTGTGTCTTTGAAAAAAAAAAGTTTGTATGCAAAGACTTGGAAGTTTCTGAATATTGTAGGTCTATAGATTAATGTTTATAGGGGCAGATCTTAAGCCAGTCACCTTCAGCTCTTTAGAATTTTAATGCTTGTTAGTTTCCAGAAAGAATAAGAAAGTAAATAATAGAATTATGGCCTCTTAGAAGGATATATCTTAATGGTTGAGTATCTCTATGGGGAGCAGCTGTCTGTTCCAGTGAAGAATTACAGTGGCCCCTGGTGGCCAATACTTGCAAATGTAAAAAAGTATTAATAATTTATAGATTATGGCCATTTTCCACACTTGGAACATTTCTCTGTATCAAGTCTTATTTTAACATCCAGGCTTTGTGACAACTTAGAACATATCTGAAAACTTTCTTTTGTTGTCATTTTCTTTCTTTCTACAATGTCTACATCACAGAATACATTATTTTACAAAGCACAGCAGTACCTTGGCTGCTGCTGGTTCAATAGAGAGAGCTTTTGACAATGTTATCATACCCTATCATTATTAAATAGGTACATAGTGTAGTTCATTTCAACTTTACAATTAATCCCAAATTGTGACTCCTCATTTTCCAACCCAGAGTAAAGCCTTGACTACATTTTTTCCCTGGTAAAGGTAGCCAATTCATATTTTATTGGCTGTAACCTTAAACTTTACTGTAAATCGTTGTTTATGAACCAGTGTTTTCTGCCACAACATCCTTTTCATTAGTCACATACAAAACCTGTACACCATACCTCTCATATGTTGAACAGTTTTCTATTATAGCTGTCATCAGGTCCCTTCAAACACTATAAACTTGACCTCTCGGGCCTGTAGCATCAAAACCATGAATGAAGTACTTAATACAGTATGGTATAGGATGAAATGGTGATACCGCTTACCTGAAAATTCTTTTAATGCGACAGCAAAAAGTCATATTCAACAAGGTGAAATGTATACAATATAATCACATAACTACAATAGAAAAAGGAGATGTAGAAACACTCGAAACAATTTCCAAATATTAAAAGTAAGCTAAGTCTTAAAATAAGTGTGAACTATTGTGTCTTTAGTATAGTGAGTATTTTTTGCCTTTTTGTCAGATGATGAACAAACTATTCTGAATATGAATAGACTAATAATAACTAATAAAAACATTAAAAGTAATGTCAGACTGTTTTTGCCAACAAAGAGAAGAAAGAGAAGGGAGGAAAGACAGTTAATGCCTGATGAGGTCTATCAGACCAATGTTGTAATTATAATAATGGGAGCATGTGGATTACTTCTTCTAATAAAAGACAACAGAGGGTTTAGTTTTTATTTCCAGTCATCATTATAAAGTCACCTCATGTTATTCTGAGCTGCAGTGATGGAGTAAGACTATAAAATCATCCACACTGTCAGTAATCTAATAATAATAGTAATAATAATAACAGTAATTTTTTTTCTCATCCGTCTTCCGTTTTCTTAGTGTTATTGTTATTATTGTTATCTTCTTTGTTTATGTCTGTTTTGTGAGATGTTATTTTTTGAAAAGCAATAGAAAGTGAATTATAAGACACTGTCAGTAATCACTCCGGGAACAAAAGAAATTTTGCACAATTAAAATGCAACTACAATCATCATTATGTGTTTAGTGTCGTAAACTATCCCTCTGTTTGTTAGAAGCTGTATTTTAAAACCAGAGTGGAAATGAAAGCCTGGAAAAGTAAAACGATTCTACTGACCTATAAAAATATATATTGCTCCTTTTACTTGTCACATATTTACATCACTGCTCCAGAGCAGGTTAGCTGATCAGCTACCATGGTGTTTTATAACGGTTGAATGTGAGCCACCTTTGTGATACCGGAAAACCTGAATGAAGCTCAAAGATAACTGGTTAACTCATTAATCCTGCTTCATGGTACAAGCCCCTTCATATATGTTTGTCCTTTGCATATCTCAAGAACTGTTTATCCAGTCTACTTCATACCTGGCAGTTGGATTGCTGGGGATTCAAGGAAGTGCAATGTTGATGTGTGAAGTTGTTTGGAAGAGCGGTTCTCTATAAATATATAAAAATACCTCATAAATGACATTGATTTGCTTCTTCTTCTGCCTGTGGAGTCAATGAGAAAAGATACAGACAGCGGCACTCTGCCATTGTAATCTACATTGTGGTCAGAGGTGGGATTACATCTGTAGTGATAATGACTTGAAAAAGAGACTTAAAGGACCAGTGTGCAAGATTTAGTGGCATCTAGCAGGACGGACTTGGCAGGAATGTAATATAATATTCAGAACTATGTTTTAATTAGTGAATAATAGGTATCTCCTACACGCTTGGAAGGGGAGGGGAGGGGTATTCATTTGGTGGCAATCTGCAACCTCACCGCTAAATACCACTAAACTTTACACACTGGTCCTTTAAGCTCTACTATTGAACTGTGTACTGTGAATGAAACTTGGCATGTACGTTCCAAGACTTAGCGCTGGATGTCTCAAGCACGTTCAGAAATATATAAAAAAAAAAAACAACCTCATAAGCAACGTTGCTTCTGCTTCTTCTTCTGCACATAGATTCAACGAGCAGAAATATGGACAGTGCCACTCTGCCATTGCAACCCACATTGTGGTCAGAGATGGCATTACATCTGTACTGATAAGAATTACTATAGAGAACGAATTTATTCCTGTTCCTCACGTGCAGGAACTTTGTATGTATATTCAGGACTAGGTATTGAGAAATCGGCCCATTCCGAATGTATGTATGTATGTAGGTTTGTCCTTCACATATCTCGAGAACCGTTCATCCAACCTACTTCATACCTGGCAGGTGGATTGCTGGGGAAATTAGGAAGTGCAATGTCAATGTGTGAAGTTGTTCGGATGAGCGGTTCTAGAGAAATATATAAAAATACCTCATAAACAATGTTGATTTGCTTCTTCTTCTGCCCATGGAGTCAACAAATGGAAATACAGACAGCACCACTCGCCATTGAAACCCACATCGTGGTCGGAGGTGGGATTACATCTGTAGTGATAATGACTTGAAAAATTTTGAGACTTAAGCTCTACTATTCAACTGTGTGCTGTGAATGAAAATTGGCATGCATGTTCAGGACTTAGTGCTGGATATCTCAGGTATGTTCAGAAATATATTAAAAATACCTCATAAACCACGTTGCTTCTACAACCTGATTTGCTTCTTCTTCTGCCTGTGAAGTTAACGAGTGAAAATACGCACAGCACCACTCTGCCATTACAACCCACATTGTGGTCAGAGGTGGGATTACATCCATAGTGATGAGAACTACCATTGGGGAATAAATTGAAAAAGTTTAGAGTTAAGCTCTATTCCTGTTCCTCACATGCAGGAACTTTGTATGCATGTTCAAGACATAGTGCAGGATGTCTCAAGCAATGTTTTACACGGGCAATGCAGTTCATCTGATCAACTTCAGCTCAGCTCAAAATTGTAGTCTACAGATATTCTGCGTGTGAGGCGTTTAGGGAGCATCGGTAAATTATACTGTCTACTGATAGCCTGCATGTGAGGCGTTTATAGAAAATGGGTAAATTTTAGCATCTACTGCGTCTCAGGCACTGCCCTAATTTAATTCAATTTCACAGCATTTTTTTTTTTTAAATCAATGTTTACAAAGAGGAATATAAGAATAAGAATTTTAAAAAGTAAATTTTTTAATTTATTTTACCAGGAGGCACAGAAATGAATGAACACTTTTAAAGTATTCAAGCAGAGTTTGTCCCTTTAAGTGTTGTGTTGCTAACATTTAACACTATTTTAAAACCATTATGAAAGCTGAGATGAGATACTGAATGAGCATTTTCACGTTTGCTTGCTTATTATAGTCGTGTTTGTTCTGCTGCTTTGGCTGATTAATAGTGTTGATTGTGTGTCTGTTGTATAAGTAGGATATGAGAGTGAGGGCAATAACTTCAGAAGAGGAATATTACTTTATTGATCTGCAGTAATTAATTTCTGACATCACAGTTTACAGCTCAGACTTTACTGAGAGTTGCTGCTGACGACGGGGCTGAAGGCTTTTGCAGAGTCACTCATGAAAGCCTCAATCTCCTCCACAGTACGAGGGACGCAGGTCAGCAGCTCTATGCCATTCACTGTTACTGCAATGTCATCTTCAATGCGAACCTGCACACAGTAGAGATACAGTAATCAGCTCAACACGGTAGAATCAAAGCAGGAGATGTTTATAGGGCAAAACATCATCAATGCAAAAATGTAAACAGACATAAGAATTCCTTCATATTGAATTGAATGTAATTACATGGAAGTTAAATGGAGCTAAATGTTCCCTACCACAGCATTTATAGGAATATTAATCTTTTTTTTGAACAATTTCATAATATTGGTCATCATTCCTATAATTTATGATAATTCACCAACATAATGGCTGAGATCAGACACACTGAATCAAACAGGGCAAGATGCATGAGTGGTTAGACAGCAACACATGTTGTTTTTATATGAACTACCTATTTGAAAGTGAAAAAGTGAACATTAAAATTATGAATCAAACTGTCTCAAAATGTCTATTTGATTAGGATAATTGGAGCTACCACACTAAGCTGAGGATGTGTTTACAACCTGACTGATATTTGTGCTGCTTGCCTTGACTTTTCATTAAATAAGGTTTTAAGACATAAGACATTTTTATGAGTTACTCTTCTATAACAGCTGGATGGCTCTTAATCATCTGGTCTTTTCAATGACTTCTCTTTAGAATTCATCAGATTCCCTGATATTTGGTGTCTAAATATACCTAAAAATGTCCGTAATATTCCCTAAATCCTGCATGCTGTGACTTTAGCGCCTTCAAATCCATGTCTAAAGCAGCAGAGTGTGGGATTGTAAGACATTTTGGGACATTTTGCCTTGCAAGCTTCTCTGGTGAATTAATTGCAGTATTAGTGGGATTTGTAGCACTAATCCTGTAGACAACTCGACTCATCTCTACTACTCCTCTGGTGAAACCAAACCCTGAAACAAACAAATAAAACTGTGCAGGCAGACTGACCCCTCCGAAGCCACGGAAGCGAGCCAGCACTTGGTTGTTGATGAAACAGCTCTGTGCAGGGTTGGCCAGAGCCTGATCCAGCAGGTGGTTGATGAAGTATATGCCGGGCTCCACAGTGAGGACCATCCGCTCCTGCACCAGGTGGCCCATTAGAAGGCTCCTCAGTCCAGGCTCATCTATCCGCTCCACCCCCTGAAACAGTACAGTTTAAAAGCGCTACACAGTTAAAAAGTAAAACTTTGTTTCAAATATCTCTCTATTATTGATGACACATCAGTATTCCAGGAACAGCAATGTTTTCTTCTTCTACTGTCTGGGGACTTTGACTGATACAACTCTGACTCCTGTTGGTTTGTGATGTGGACAACTTCAGAATTAAAGTCACTTGTTCTCACCTCAGGGTAGCCTCCCACATCGTGCACGTCGATGCCCAGCAGGTGTCCCAGGCCGTGAAGCATGAAGACGGAGCCCATGTGGACCTTCATCATGTCCTCCAAGCTGCCATTCAGGATGCCGATCTTCACCAGCTCCTCCAGGTGAACCCGGTCAGCCAGGCGGTGCATGTCAGTCCACTTCACACCTTCGGCAGAAAAAGATTTTTTTTATCCTGCATATAGCATTTCTGTACTGCAATTTCTTTTCACTTATTGGCCAACATATGCAGTGATACTAATAAATCTGTAATAAGCTAATATTGCCTGATAGTGGCCTCTCTAATGGTCTTAGATATGGTTTGGACTTAAATACAACAATAAAGGTACTCATAAATTGCAACAAAATAAAGTGTGATTCACCTCTGTGCTGGTGGTACTTCTATGAGGGCAAAAGGTAAAAATTAAGTATTAATTTCTCAGTTTACTTTATAAGTCAGTACTGTGCCCTCAATAGTTAAAAACTGATTAAAAGATGATAACCTGGTTTGATGGCAGCCAGGACAGCTCAGGAGGACTTGAGGACGGCCTCATAGATGGCCCCCTGGTCTGGAGTGAACCTCCCATTGGCTGGGAAGGAGCAGGTGATGTCTGAGGAGTAGCAGTAGTACTCTCCACCCATGTCGAACAGACTGCAGGGGACAAAACGTCTCAACTGTTTAAATGAACTCTAATTTCAAAGTGCCTTGTTTGTGTCAAAAGTATTTTGTTTTATTAACAGAGCAACGAAACAGGCAGACGGATGAAATAACAAATGAAATAATTTCAACATAACAGCAACATAATGACACCTATGCCATTTGTTTTCACTTCATTCACTAAAGACCATTACACAGGCGGTCATTTGGAGAATTGATGTGACAATGACAATCCTTTTTTGGAGAATCTGGAGTAACAGGCCAGAACTGTGAGGCGCTCGCATTAAAAACTGCTTTGAGTTAAAAACCGCTGAGAGCTACTCACCACATGTCTCCATCCAAAATGGTCTTGTCATTGGGAGCTCCGGCATGACCGTAGTGAAGAACAGAAGAATTATTGCCCCTGGACATGATTACATGAATTAAAAAAAAGACATAAACAGTAATAACTACATAAGAATAACTCTTATACCACACAGTAACTGAATTGCATGTGACTCATAAAGCTAAACAATTTTTAATTAAATAATGTATTTCAGCAAAGCATCAATGAGATTCCAGTCTTTTCAGTTCTTATCAGTCTCCCTTTACCTTTTGACTATAAAGCCCAGACACATTGCCTCTTTGAAGAATAACTGTGAAGGCCAGGTCCTAATTGTTCAAGATCCTAATTGGAACAGGAAAATAGCTTGCATCCACTGATCACTAATCCCCAGGAAATGCTCATTACACATGGCCTTTAATACAAAAGGCCAGAGCATGATTAGCAATAACGTTTCAAAATTCTTCATCCATAATGATGCTGCTAGCTGGCAACAGAGACTGATGCTGCACTGTTTTTCAGAGCATAGTTTAGTTTGGCCAACAAGACCCCTGGGTCCTACTACTGAGTGCCAATATCTCTACCACCAGCTACGTATCCACCCTGATGATACTTTATGTTCAAATCTCTGAGGGTGGTGGAGTGCCACAGAGGCTTGACAACTTGGCAACTTCTCTAAACTCAAAGCATCCTTTAATTACATTGATGACAACATTCTTATCATAGATGGTATGCAATTAATCAATTAGTTAGTACAACATTAAGAAAATAATTATGTAAGTAACTGAGTACGTCAGAAATGAAACAGGTAAGGAATTTATTGACAAACCCTTACGTTCCACAGATACAGGTGTACGAGGTGTGGCGCATCCCTCCTTTAGTGTAGCAGTAGTGCTGGAACAGGCTGCAAGGAGGGAAAAAGCACTCCTTCAAAGAAAAACCCCAGTAAGAGAAAGGAAACTAAACAATTTTAGCACAGCAGAGATCAGAGAAAACACCAATTAGCTGAAGGACTTTCACTGCCCTCTTCCTGACTCCATGCTTTTTAAGAATTCATTCAGCTCATTCTTTAATCATCACACGGCCGATGCACATCAAACACTTCTATGAATCTCGACAGCATCGTAACGCTATGTAGGGTGACAAGCCCATGTTTCCTGTTTCCTCTCACACAGCAGAGGCAAATGAGTCTGACTGACAGCTGCTCTGACAAGTTACTGAGAAAAAAAAACTCACAGTAAATAATCTTACTTAAATATGTAAACATGAACAGACCAAACCAGAAAATATTACTCTTCTGTGAGTTTTGCTCCCACTCTCATTAGCTTGACTTTAAAGATTATAAGCATTCAAATTATGCAATAGCTTTTTCCCTGTTGAAATTTGTGTTTTTGGTGAATCAGAAAATGTTGCTCTTATTTGTGACTTTATTCATTTTCATTGACATTAATTTTCATTGTGACATTGTCCAACATGGCCAATTGATCTTCCATTTGAATATGACCCTGTTCCTATGATAATGTATATACCTGGTATTTAATCCTATACTGTACTATATTTAACTGGTACTGGGTACCTACAGTATACAGTAAAGCACCATGTATATGTGACAGTTTCAGGTCAAGCAGGCCTGTGAAGCATGTGACATAATGTAGCGCACCCACAACAAGCAAAAACCTTACAGTACTTATTTAATGACACAATAATAATTATACAGTTACTGAAGTGTCAACATGTACTGAGGTATGACATTTCTTTTTGTTCAGTCTGAACCAGCAGGATGTAATCCAAACTGCTGGTTCATCACTTCCACGTGTGAGATTTAAGGACTCATCTAGTAATGATATTTTGCCAAAACACTGATTTAGTGATTGCAGTCACTGTATCATGTCTTTCAAAGGAAAAACACCAGCGATGCCACAAAGTTTATTATCATGAGACAATCTGAAAGCAATGTAAAATAAAATAAATATTGATTCAATCCCGACATATAGGTATATAGGACTTTCTATTTCCTGCCACCAGACATGGGCCTATAAAGATCTGTTGACAAAATGTACCACTTACCTCTCCATTTCATATTCTTTCATTCCAGGTTTCACATGCTTCATGATCTACAGAGAAAAGGTGAGTTAAGTGCTTTCATGTAATCTGCTTCAGAGATATAGGCAGAAAACTACTGGGCCAAATGTTACCAGCTCAATGTCCAACCTATGTGTAAAACATGCAAACCTCATAATTGTTTTCTGTGTCAAACTGATGGTACAGTGGTTCAAAATGCTTGGCCCTCCATGCATGTTACACCCTGCTGGTGAAGCTCCTCTCTGTCACACTTTGTGACATTAGTGTTTCTGTGGTCAGTAAAATGAGGGTCATAATTTGTAGTGTCACTTATTATTTTCTGTTCACTCACAGTTTGTAGCTCTGTGACATACTGTGTGTTCAAGAGACATTCTTAGCTAAACAAGACTTGGAAAGACTAAATTCTTTACATAAAGAATTATGGGGCTGGTGAGTCTACTACTGACCTTAGCAGCAAAATAGTCCGAGGCAGGATTCCAGGTGGAGTTGCCATCTTATGGAATAAGAAATATGATCAGCTGGTTAATGTGGTTAGATTAGATGATGATTGGGGTATTGGATTAGAGTTTAATTGTAATGACAAAAAGTTCATCATTTTGAACACTTATACACCCTATGAGTGTTACCAAGATGAAGGTGAATATCTCAATAGATTGACATGTGTCATGTCTTTTATTCAGGTCAATGCTTCCACCTGCATCTATGTTGTTGGAGATATGAATGCTGATGTCTTTGATGCCAATTCTTTATTTGCTAATCACTTAATGCAGTTTTGCTCTGATGGTGGTTTGATCCCCTCTAGCAAGGTGCTTCTGCCTGATAATAGCTATACTTATATCAGTGAAGCTTGGCACACAACTTGATGGCTTGATCACTGCATATGTACAGTTGATGCACATGACACTCTAGATGCCATGGAGATTAATTATGGCCACTACTGACCATATACCCTTTTCTATGTTGTTAAATGTAGGCATTATACCTATATTATCGTCTGTTGATAGCAAATAAGTGCAGGGAAATTAGACTGGTCTAACTTAACACAGGAGGATCTTAAAGAATACATTTTTTGGCACCTGACACCTTGTTTGGATGTATTGAACTACCAAAAAATGCTACTGCTTGTTGTGATAAGAATTTCAAGAACCTGCGACATAGTAATGAGTCTGTCTTTATCTCCAGCAGGCCTTTTCATAAGCATAAGTCTAATGTGTACAATGCTAAGCCGGGTTGGAATGACCATGTAAAAGAGCTTCATGCTGAGGCTAGAAGGGCTTTTAAAGCTTGGGTTGAGTCAGGTAGAAATAAGCATGGACCCTTATTTGAATATAAGAAATGTGCAAATGCAAATTTTAAATATGCCCTTTGATTTATTAAAAGGAATACAATGAGGTGTGACTCGCGAGAAAGTTGCAAAACAATAGTCCTAATGATTTCTGGAAAGAAGTCAGAATCATGAATACTTGTAAAACATCGCTACCATCGAATATTGATGGAGAAAATTTCTCAGTTGTGGCAGAAACATTACTATGATCTGTTCAACTGTGTTAAAAGCAATTTGTTTAATGTGGGCAACATAGATAATAATGAGGATGTGATTGTTAACCCACAAGAAGTCCAAGATGTGGTCATGAAGCTAGGAGATAATAAAGAATCCGCTATGGATAATATAACTGCTGAACATTTAAAACTTGCTAGTAAAAAACTCGACCCTCTGCTTGCTATTTGTTTTACAGGGTTATTAGTCCATGGTATTCTACCTGACTCTATTTTGTCTGTTATACTAGTGCCTGTCATTAATGATAAAGCTGGTAAACTAAACAGCCTAAGGCCTATAGCCTTAGCCAGCATTTTATCTAAAGTGCAGGAGAGAACTCTACTAAATAGGCTGGAACAGGACATCCTAACTTCTGATAACCAGTTTGGATTCAATGCAGTTGAAAGGATGTGGGACAGGGTCCATGGTTGGTAATTCTCTCATTAACCACCTTATGTATGCAGATGATTTGGTGATTTATTGTCCATGTAGTGCTGGTCTTCAACAGTTATTGAGGGTCACAATATGGTATAGCTTTTGACATCAAATATAATGCAAATAAGAGTAATATTATGATAGTCAGAAGTAGGGAAGACAGAAAATTAGTATTTCCTGATTTCTTCCTGTCTGGCATTGCCCTTTAAGTGTCTAATGAGGCTAAATATCTGGACCATTACATAACTAATGATCTATCAGATGATATGGACATTTACAGACAGTGTCAAAAGTTGTACGCACAAGCAAACATGTTGGCTCGTAAATTTAGCATGTGTTCAGTGTCTGTGAAGACCTCTCTTTTTAAAGCTTTTTGTACCCCACTGCCCACCTGTGGCGTTGCAACAGAAAAGGCAGCATGCAGAGACTCACAGTGGCTTATAATGACAGTATGAGGCTGTTGGGCCTCAACCATGGCTGGAACCAATGGTGTTCCAGCCTAAATGCAAATGTCTGATATTGTGGAATGCCTTTTGTTTGTTGTTGTGTTTGTTTTTCTTTTTTTGGTACCGTTTTATTTATTTATTTATTTCTGTGCTATGGACCCCCCATGAGCTTTGTCCTTAAGTCTGAATTGAATTGAATGCAAAATGGCAATTTATGAGTTTTTCCTGTAAGTTTCTTTTTCCCCAATTTGTTTATTTGATGCACTTTTAACATAATACTAAGAATTGTGGATTTTTCCCTCAAGCATAGTCTACAGGATTTATGCAACAGTATGACAGTGAAAACCTGAGGCAGATCACATTAAGAGGTTAACTGCTCCTCAACCCCTGAAGAGGTTATTCATTGTGAGAAATATTGCTTTAATACAGATTGTTGGTCGAAGGCTATCACAGTTAACTGCTACCCTCTGAGCTACTGGATGAAGTTAAAATCTATAGCATTTAAACAGTTTATAGCCTTAGAAGATCCTGACATCTTGAATCCTCTGGGCAAGTTTTAAACTTAATAAGCTGTTCAGTGCTTTGATACTTTGGGTGTTTAATTTGAGGCTCTAAACTTTCCATTTCTTTCAATTCCTTTCTTGTATTGTTTGAAAATTTCAAATATATAAATCTGATCTGAATCAATCCCTTGCAGATGCTCTGTGACTGAGGAGAATCTTACCATTTTGTGGGCTTCACTGGAAATCCTGTTGGTGTAGCGCAGGACCTCCAGCTCCATATCCGTCTTAATCAGGCGGCTGCAGGAACACACAGAAACAAGAAGTGAGAGAGCAGCTCTGTTGTTCATCCATGCACAGAATTCATACCACCGTCACATTATGCTGAAATAATGCAGTATCACTGTGATGGCTGAAAAAGGATATTTTTGAAATGTATGTACACTGCTAATAACTGTTCTCCATCACTCACAGGAACGTTGTATATACTGTACATAAGACCTGTCGTTTCCAAGGGAAACGTTCTCATGATCTACTATTACAGAGCTTCAGAAAATGTTGCATACCACAATAAAATGTAAGTGTCTGATTTAAATTGCAGTTTTTTGCCTACTGATTCAGACCATTTCTCATTTGTATTAGGAAAGCAAATGCTTCACCTTAGATAGTTAGAAATGAAATACATACTGGAGAGTATTCGGGATTTTTTCAATAACAGAAAGAATGAAAGTAAAAAAACCCAAAAAACGACCATTAATACGGGGCAGAGGGGTTCAATCAAGTCTTTCTCCCCAGGAGGTGTGCCTGAAAGGCATTCCTCCTTATTTTAGAAAATGTCAATTCATCTGGAGGGTGCCAACTCTAATGCCAAGGACAACCAGGCAAGCACGAAGTCCATTACATCTGTGCAGGCTGGCTTCTAACACTAAGGGGAAAAAAACAACCCACAGAAAAGCCCCTGCTTCTGATTGCAGACACACAATTACCTGACTGGGCAGCTGTAATTGCCAAGTTTGTGAGTTACAGAATCTGACTGAAGAAAAAATGTGGAAAGTAAAGGAGAGACTACAGTCTTTATTCTTATCTTGAGTGGGCTTTCTCAAAAATATTGCTGAAAATTTTAATTACTTACCATTCCACAATGACTGGGTGTAAAAGAGCGTTGTTCACTTGGAAGCTGATTTAAAAACAAAACAAAAACAAGAAATAGCAAAATTATGAATATAAATGCAATTTTATGCAAATGGTTACATCATTTAAATAAATGAGATTTCCTTTTCTAAAGTAGTCAGGTTCAGATTGTAGAAAAGATAAAAGGCTGTAATATATACACTTTTTTTAAAAAAAGAAGAAAGACCAGTAGTAAGGACAACAGTAAAATTAACCATTAAATGATAACCAACTAGCAAAAGCAAGTGTTTGCTTAATTAAATTATAATCAGAATTAGGTTAATCAGTAACAATCAGTATGCATGAGAGTCTGCTGCATCCTTGGTTATAAAAGAAAAGAAAAGAAAACAACAACAATAACCTCCCAGAACAAAGTATAATTATATTAATGCAAATTGACTCCAATTAAACATACCGGCTAATTCCTTCAAAGGAGGCTTCACGGCAGATGCTCCCGCTATCTGTGTTCAGTCCTCGCTGCATGGAAAAAAACAAACAAGTGAAATGACATAAATTGGTTTGTTAGCAGGCTGATAATCTATTCCATTGTCGGGGAAAGACAAAAGGTTTTCGACAGCTCTGGAATTAGTAAAAGGAGTTTACATTAATCCTCACACTGCACTTTTTAGCAGTTGATCAGTGCAATTAAGTTTTTTGACAATCTTAATGATTCAGATTTTCAATAGCAGATATTCGGTGCTGATATTTAACAGCTTAAACACAAACAAATTGAGAGGATTCAGCGTTTTGATTTGTGACAATGTGACAAAAAGCTTTGTGTGACACTGAAACTCTCCATTAGAATAATTAGAATAAATTTGAGTTGGTAGATATCATCAGGCGAGTTGAGGTAGGATGAGTCTTTCATACCACACTTTCTTCTTCTTCTAAAATCTAGTTTTTATTTCACTAGCCTACTGTGATGCACTGTCCTACACTACACTCTGAATGAGTAAAAGTGGGGAAATGAAATGTGGGGAAGCACACTGCATACCAGTGTTAGGAGAACTGCTGGTGTCAGGTTGGAGAGGACATCAGCAATCTGTAAGGAAGCAGACAAGGAGTAATTAGGAGACTGATACACACAGTAGAGCAGCAGACTAATCTGCTTTCAGGCTGCAGAATAAAGGTCACTCTGGCAGGCGCCGTTGTGGCTCTGTGGTCTCTCTGGTACTCAGCAGCACACTGAATGACAAACCTCAAGCGACTTTATTACTCCTCTGCCAACAGCGTAAATGTCAGGTAACATATCTCTGGCTCAATGTTCACAGACACTGTGTTGATATTTGAGAATTGCTATTATTATCCCTAAAACTATTATTACCCCACAAAATCCAAGTTGAAGCTTAATAGACGAGTACAATAGTGATTCAATAAATCAATGATAAGCTGCAACAATAACCTCAAACTGTTAAGTTTGTCTCAACTACTTAATCAGTCACAAATCTGGCATTTTCTCATCTTCAAACCTAGCTAAAAGTTTTAAACTGAACGTATATGGTTTGAGTTTTTAATGCCTGAATAAGACTTGTTCATGTTTGCAGTAATTGAAAACCACTGGAGTAAAACACACTTGTCAGACAAGTAAAGTCAGGCAGAAGACTGAAGTTTGCAGAGTAATGAGAAATACAACAAAACTTGGGAAAAGCAAGGTTAAAGAAAATACAATGTGAACACTAATGGATTTTTGTAAATTAAAGAACTTTTTCACAGCCCAACAACACAGGTCTGACAAGGTAAATGTGACTCATTGCACATAGTTAAACATGAACAACAAGCCTTTGAAATGATTAAAAACATAGTATTCACATTTCAGGTCTCCACAAACTGCTGTTCAACAATCTAAAGTTGAACTGTTTGCATATTAAGCAGGCCTGTGCTGAGAAAGTGTGTGTGTGACAGCACCATCCATGTCTGAGTGTTTGAAAAATAGACAACTGCTCAATTATTCATGACCCGGTTCTGAACAAAAAGAAAGACTGATCTCTTTTTAAGTTATTCTGTAGGCAGCACTGCTGAATGAATGGTGAACACCACTGAGTGATGTCTTTGTCTGACTAGATGACAGTTATAGTTACACCAAGGAGGAGGATGTAATTACATGAGTTAATGTTTTCTAATATCATACCACAGTGTTGACCTGCTATTGCTACATGGAAGAATTGGCTGTTGATTAAAGTGATAATTTGCATTGTAACTTGTGACTAATAAGGAAATCTAACACCTCAGGCAAGTGTGGAAATGTAAAAACAACTAAGTATCATCTGCAGGGTGAGTCATTAAAAGGTCACAGTGTAAATATAGAAATTAATGTAAAATTATATGTGATCATTTCAAATGCAAACTTCTCTGTAATTTGTTGGCAGTGAAAGCTGTTATATTACAGTCTGAATATATTATTTTGATTTGTCAACATGCACATCTCCAAAATAGCTCTGGAGTTGTCAACCCTCCAAAACAGCTCCTCTGGGAAACTGCTGCCAACACTGATATACATGACTGTTTTCCCAAACTCTCAAAATAGGTAATTATACAGCCAGCCTGAGCAGGAGCGTAGTTTTTAGACAAGGCTGTTAAAATGAAGAGAATGGAGCTGCTGGTTACAAATTTAAAATAAAATTCAATATAAAAATCGCCAGAGATTTTTGGTGGTTGAACATTGATGGTTGAACTCTGGCAGAGGGGTGTTCAGTGGTGACTTGTTCTACCAATTAATTATCTGTATGATGCTCCATGTGCTTTGTGTGTGCCGGACTAGAGTCCACATTTTCTCAGACAGTAGCCATTCGACATCCTTTCACACAAATGTGTGCACATGCACCTAACATCCAATCACATGCAAACACACAGGCCTCAAATAGTATCTGAAATTTCCATGCATGTTCATTTCTATTAGTATCCCTTTGAATAACACATTGTGACAAATTTGTTTGGTTGGCAGTGCTTCATAATTGAATTTTACTTGACATGTTTATTTGAGAAGATGTAAATGGTCCAACCTCTGCAGTAAAAATGGATCTAATGTCACCTTCTACTGTTGAAGGTCCAAGTATAAACCTAGTATCAGTCCTACTATCTGGTGCCAACAGGTTCAAATGAAAGAATGATGACTTTTACCTTTAAAAAGTCTATGGAGGCACTAATGTCCTTTCCTGTAACTTCATGGCTCAGTGACTTAATGTCAAAGTTCAGTTACTGCACAGCAAAGAGGTTGCACACAGAGAGGTTTTATAGACGAGCACCAACACAGGCAGACTTACATCACAGGTGTATTGCACCTCATCAACAGCATACTTCTCCTTGAAGTGCTCTTTAGGATAGATCCTGACAACAGATGCAAAACACAGAAAAGATACAGTCAACAGACTAAAAACAAATAAGACACATACACTCATTAGGCATTTTAAGAGGTCAGTCTCTAAAAACGTATCTGATGAGTTACAGTGCAGGACTGAAGTACACTGGACAAAGATCAGAGGGAGGAAGCATAACTAATGAAGAATGAAGATTTTTAAAAATACATGTCAGATGACAAAAGATGCTTCAGGGAAGAGCAAACATGTGACCTGGTCAAGAGTCTGCAGGTTATTCCCCAGTTATTATGTCCAGTGGTTTCCCTGAAAATCGTACACACAACCACAAGGAAACCAAAAACACTGCATGCACCATGTCTTTAAATCTGCAACCTGCCATCACAAATCAGCCTGGCACAGGAATCAGCTAGTTGTCAGGTTTTCAAAGAAAGCAGCCAAATGTAGGGCTGTAACTAACGATTATTTTCTTATCAATTAATCAGCTGATTATTTCCTCGATTATTCGATAGATTAATTGTCTATAAAATGTCAAAATATAGTGAAAAATGCCTGTTATAATTTCTTAAGAGTCAAAGGTTACATCTTTAAAGAGGACCTATTATGCTCATTTCCAGCTCTATATTTTTATTCTGGGACTCCACTAGAGTAGCTTTGCATGATTCACAGTTCAAAAAACTCCTTCTTTATCTTATATTGGCCCTTTATGCAGTCCTTCAGTTCAGCCTCTGTCTCCAACAGGCAGTTTTAGCTCCTGTCTCTTTAAGGCCCCTCTCCCAATGAGCCCAGTCTGTTCTGATTGGCCAGCTTTCCGGAAGCCTGCCGAGGGGCCTTTGGGCCTTTTTCAGTATTCATGATATTCAAAAAAACAACTTATCTGACAACTTATCAATGTTCTGTTCTCACACGTGTAGCATGTGGACTGAATGACTACGGTATTAGTTTAGTCAAACGTCACTAGTAGTTTGTATGATGACAAAAGTATTAAGTCTTTAATGGTTCTTGGCTGCATTTACAATGAATAAAATCAACACAAACACTCTTACACCCAGTGAAAACATGTTTTTGTATAAAATGTAACTGTGCAGCACATGACCCTTTCTTCAAGTTACAGCTAACAGCTATGAACTAGCTGGTGATGATTGCTGGCCATGTACACAGCTCTTTGAAGATTAGTGTGACTCACTCTCCCATCCAAGTGGCATAGCTTTCAGGCAGTTTGGGAACAAAAAGGATGGATTTCTCTGAGTCCACATCAATGGCTCCATAGCAGTCAGGCTCGGTTACTCCAAAAGCCCAGTGGAAGAAAGACTCCTACAGAAGTGAAACAATCAGCCAGGGCATTAGTGAGAAAGATTACAATAGTTAATAGCAAAGTTAGGGATTATCACATGATAATATAAGATGCTGTGCTTGATTAGGCCAGATAAATCCACGCAGGTGAATACAGAACTCAACAACAAAACAAAACTTTCAATGTGTCCTTTGATTTTTGTTCAAAAACAATTATAGTTATAAGCTTAGATGCTACTGTCAGAAAAACTGACATAAATACAAATGCTTTCTCTGGAGGGTGGCTGGCCTACATATTTGTGACAGAATGAGGAGATTAACAGTGCCAGAGAAACTCAGAACTGGTCCTCGAATTTAAGAGAAGCCAGGTGAAGTTTTTGGGGCACCCTTGACAGAATGCCCCCTGGGTGCTTTTCTTTAGGGAGAGGAGACTGACCTGCGGCATTCTGGAGGGACTTAAATTCACTGCTAGCTTAGGACCACCTGAGGTTCTCGGACGGATGGATGGATAAATAAATGCAAGGCTTTACCCCCACCCCAGTCTCTTTGCACCAATCCCAGAGTCAACTAAAGACTACTTACCTGTCTGAAAAGGAGGTCTGTGTCTGTGCAGTACCTCTGCTTCTGCTCTCCTCCCTGCAGCACCACAAATGACTTTGGCACCACTCCGTCTTTGGTTTTTAGCCCTTCGCACAGTCTTCGACGGTTCTCAGCAAAAAGGGCAGCAGACACCCTCAAGGTGTCCTTACCGAGCCAGTAGACAGGTCTGAAAGGACAAGGAGACACGTGTTTGGGGTCCCAAGGTGGACTAGTGGTTGAAGAGAATGGCAGTTAACTGGAAGACTTTGTGTCTAGATTAGGATTGGTGTGATGTGGCATTATCACCAGTCTCTTTCTGTCAAGGACTGCATGTTTTTTTCAAATCAACACTTTTTAATCGCTCTTCATCTAGAATTCTGGAGGCTACAATGAAAGTTATGATAACAAATTCAGGAGAATCATCTTTTTGAGCCTGAAGATGTGTGTGAACCTGTCCTCAGAAAGCATTAAGACAGAATTCAGATAGACAACCTTGTAATGTGATAGGTCCTGGGTATAAACCTTGCTCTCTGGCCTGTGGCTTTACTGATAAGATAAACACAACAAAGCACATCTGATTCAGCCTGGACTGTATAAAAAGTTAATCCACAACCCCCACAGTACTTTATAGCTTCTGTATCATTCACTGACTGAGTTTACAGGTGTAACTGTATCTGTGGGGACAAAACAGCCCCAGAAGAAGAAGAAGATAGACACAATAACGTACTACACTGCAATCCAATACCCTGCCCAGCAATAGCAAAGGCATTAAAAAAAGAAATTTTATAATGTCCAGTTTTTTAGGTTGGGTTGAAACTCAACGTTAATGTCTGAGGGCATTGTGTCATGATGAAAATGAAATTTGTTCTTTTGAGATCACGAGATAATTATTTCGTCATCGAAACATAATTGCTGATTAATGATATATCGCATGTTACCTGGATGAGAAAACAAAACATATTTACACCCTTGGCCTCCCGTACTGTGTCAATTCACAGGTTACAATATACATTTGCAACAGTTTTTGCAAATATGAGATTGCAGTAAGTACAGTAAAAAAAAAAGGGGGGGGGGGGGGGGGGGGTAGTGTGAGGCATTACTGCCAGACACAGTGCTAAGACACTTTATGATAATAAAGAAATACAAATAACACAAGTATGATTATGCAGATTTTGGCCATATTTTTAAAAAATATTTTAAGTTAGTCATTCACTAGTAGTTCAGGCCACCAGGAAGTGGATTAACTTTACTAAATGAGTGGGATTACTGAATGTAGCTAGAGGCCGGTTTACAAATTAGGAAACTGGAAGGAAAAAAAAATACATTTCTGAGGAGTTAAAACATTTTACTGAAAGCAGCTAGAAATGTGCTAGCCCCGTTTTTTAAGCTTTTCTCTTTGGTCAGTTGTACAAAAACAACACTACTGATTATGTGACCTCGGATAAATGCACAGTCAATTCTAGTCAGTGAAAATGCTGTCAGAAAGAAGAAAACACAACTCACTGTGGTGCAGCAGCCATGATGATACCCTGGTCCAGACTGTCACGTGAGTTTTGTACGGCTCTCGAGCAACTGACGTTGCGTTGTGCTGCGTTCATGTCTTTAGGAAATTCAAGATTCAAGATTTAGTTTATTTGCATTTTCTTGTGTATTTGCATACACGACGTAGACAGCTCTTGCATGTCAACGAGTGACTGACGGGGGAGTTATATAATCCATTTTGCTGTCCAGACTACATTAGGCAGCATGATTGTTGGAAGTACCGTTTTTTATGGGTTAACAGTTAGCCTAGCTTGTACTCATCCGCGCTTGCCCCGCTTCCACTTCCTGTCGCACCGCTTTTGATGTTTTCTCTCCGGCGCAGCTCCAGGCAATCTCCGTGGTCCTGTGGGTGTAGCAGACCAAGTGCACTCAGCTGATTTAGCTCTCCAATCAGTAGTTTTTGTTACGAATGTCCAAAAAAACTGACGATCGTAGACATATTTCCCTTGCACTCCACGAGATGACAGACGTATACGTAGAAATGGACAAAGACACTGCATAGTCGGAACTAGGAGAGGCCGCCACAAACATCATTCGCACCGCCATCCCGCCAGCTCATGGAGAGAGAAAGAGAGAATACCACCAACAAAGACCCCTTCTTGTCTTATAAAATAACTCTTCTTTAGTTTAGCTTCCTCAGTGCAGTTTCTCCTTTGGAATATTGGTAACAGCAGTTAGCAGTTGACAGCTAGCTAGTTGTTTTGATTTTAAAAAAAATATATCCAAAGTTAATTTTTCCTCTTCTGTTTTTGCTGATTAATGCTGATTTAGAGTCTTTTCTGAAGATTATTTGAAGGTTATTTTGCAAAATGTCCCACTTTTGAGGTCCAAGTTTGAGATGTATTCAGGAGCCCATCTCTGGTGCAGCCACTCTCTCAACATAGCTTTATACCAGCCTCATCAGCGAAGTTGCATTGAGGAGCTATTCTGAGGTTATTTTCCCAACTTTGGCTGTCTTTTATAAAGTGCGGCGGTCAGTAGGAGCAAACACCAGCATTAAACAATTTAAAAACACTATTTATGGTAGCCAATGGACTACCATAAATAGTGGTGAAAATACCTCATCTCTTAATCACTGTAGGCTCAATGATAGTTTATGGCTTGAGTCACCAGCAGTTTCTCCAATTATATGAGGATAACATGATGCCCACTGACTTTGTTGCTTTGAAACAAAGTTTTTAAACATTGCATGTGTATCTGTATAGAATTATTCTATACAGATACACATGCAGACATCAGCCTGCTCCCAGCTCACTGTTTATTACATTTAAGCTACATCTGCAGTTACTGTATACATTAGACACATTTTAATTAAAAAGAGAAATAACAATAAAGACATCTGACCTTGTAGAGACACGCTGAGATCCTGCTTTCACTTCTTTTTTTCCTGTGTCATGTGCTGAGGAAATGAAATTATCCGCTGTCATGAATATAAATGAGCCCCACACTAAGAGTGTTAAAACCAATCCTTCTGTACAATCTTCAGGGAACAGACAATGTGTTTACAGTATACTTTCACATGCATACGAGGGTGAAATGCTACTATTTAATTATTTATCCATATTTTTGTGCTGGTGCTCAACAATTGTACCAGATTTCATTGTTTACAAGTTAGAACTGTGCAATAAATCATTTTTCTAGACAATAGAAAACACTAATTTTCAATCCATTGAGCCCAGGGGTTAGCAAATTCACCAATTCCCATAAGGCAGCATTCAAGTCAACTATGAAACATGAAACTCTATTTGTTTTTCCAGACAGTGATGAGAGTTTAGAATAGCACTTGGTGAACACTCAGGAATATACTAGACATTTCCATTCCAACCAGTGGGACAGTGAAGCTCAGCTGCTACAGGAGATCTTGTCCATATTAAAACATTAATATTCTTGAAACAAAAAGAGATGTGAGACCTTCAAAAGCACACAGAAAAATATTTGGAAAGATAGAGTAGACCTCTTTTGATTTGATTCTGCAATGGTGCTTTTACAGTAAAAACAGTAGGGGGAGATGCAACTCTCTTTTGGCACAATGCAGAAAATAATATATTATCATGAGTGACTGCAGATACATGATGCAGGTAACTCTAAACAATGTGTCATGAAAGACAGCATCCAGACATAAGCGACAGACTGTCAAAAGGGTTAATGCTCAGCTTTCACTGTGATGATAGGTAGATGTACATGGTAACATTTTGACACTCTTTTGGCTCTTTTTCATAAACACTCCCAATCCAGGTTTAAGAGTTGATGAAAGTTATATCCAAACATTTATTTAATGAGGGTGGATGGGGAATTTAGTATAAACTGTTGAAATTTCTAAACTAGCCAATATGAATAATAGTATAAAGTACTTGCAAATGCCATTTTCCATGTCTAAACTTTTTTAATCTGTGCTCTGGGTATTTTTGACTTAATATTTTGCTGAAAAAAATGAACACTTATTTAGATGTCCAGATTTTATTAATAAGACTCCTAACCTTTCCACCACCCTTTCTGCCAGTGTGGCCTAAACTAAATGAGACCATTGCTCTCAGTAAATTGTGCCTGATTTAAACTAGAGGCAGTTTTGTATTATACCCATATATATTCATGTGCATATTTGCCACTTTCGAAAGGCCAGAGTATAATCCAATTATATTCATCCCTTTTTTCTTGCAAAATACAATAAACTTGGAAAAGTCAGATTAGTTCATAGACCAATCACTGGCTTGATTCACACTCTTTCCCGACACGCCACACGAATATATCCTCATGTTACACACTCATAAATTTGTTGTTCTCCCTCGGTGCCCCCCTGGCAGAGAGGGAGTGTTCCTGCTGGTAGTACAAAGGAAGACTCTGGGACACCAGGCATCAAGCCACCACTGTCACTGTAGACTGAGTGCCAATTCCCCTGCATCCGAAATTTTATCTCTCCTGCCAGCTGTAAGTTGTGCAGATACAGTTGAACCGTCCAGCTTTGAACTCAAAACTTTACTCCTTGCGGGCTTTGGACATTTGCAATGGAAGCAGGGGCGTCTTCAAAGACACTTGGTCTTTCAGGACAAAAAGGGGCCATAATTAATACACATAGGCCAGTGAGAGAGCATGGGGGCTGGGGACACACACTAGCATAAAATTTCTGGTGAAATATGTGAAGTACACACAGAAAATGACTTCAACAATACCAAAAGTTGCAGAAAGTTGCTGGTTTGAATTCTCAAGCAGGTTCAGAAAGTAACAAGGCATCCATTCTACTTTCCGACTACTTTCCTTGAGCAAGGCACGTAACCCTGCAAGACTGAGCACTGATTGTAGACGGAAGCTGTAAATATGCCTCCCTTCTTCCCTGTGCATCTGCTTCCCTAGACCAGTTCCATCCATAAATCTTTCTAGTCAACATGCCCTGTTGTATAAAGCCTCAAAAATATTTCTTTGCATTTAGCACTGAATCCATACTGTGAGGGGGCAAGTTACTACATTTTTGCAGAGATGTGGATTATAATGCAGGAAAGGTTTGACGAGTTTTTGTGGACATTTTTATATTACTGATCTGTTTTAATTCCACCATGAATAATTCAAAGGTGACCACTGCCAAACACAGACTTTTTACAGCCACCTTTCAAGCCAACAGGGGGTGACAGTTTCATACTCAGAAAATAGATCAGATCTCTTTAAGTGTCCTCCAGAAAGCCAATCCCTCTCCTACAAAAATGCTTCAGTCAATTAGGCAGACAGTGGACTGTAGTGAGAAGCACTATTAACTCAGATTATTTATTCTCTTCAGATGACCAGAAGAGGGTTTAATTAAAACACAGGCATATGGGTTCTGCTGAGTGGGTTCTTACTGTAATACCTTCTGGTGAGCATGTCTCAGACACACGTGTCTGTGATAGAAGCAAAGTATGAACTCCTGCCAAAAGGCATCAAAACACCAAACAAAAATGGTGAAAAAAGTATTCAATATATTAAATTCCTTTAAAATCAACTTAATTTCATGTTACTGACAATACAGTATTATTATACCAATTATTATTATACCAATTTTACAGCAATGTCTAGATTATAGTATGGACACAGGAACACAGAGAACATGGAACCACTTTTCTTGGCATTGCTTAATCCTTTCAGCTAATTTACAAAAAAATAATGCAAACTTTCTTTTCATCTTGCTTGTGTCCTCACACCCATGGTGTTAGGGTTAGGGTTAGGGTTAATGAGCTTCATGTAGTTTCTGTACATGAATTATGTAAATTAAGATATATAATATATATAAAGATAATATGAATTAAGATAATCGTATTTTAGATGATTGAAAATGTGTATAAAGAGGTTTTCTAACTGAGTTGAGGTGGGATTACCAGCCACTGCACTGCATAACTAAGTTAGAGCTAAACTAAGTAATAGTAAATGTAACATGGGTGGGAATGGTTCATAACAATGCTAGGCGTCTTTCTAACTTAAGACTTAGGCTCTCCTCTCTGTAACCAATCTGCCTGGAGCAAGTGCCATTTATTCATTCATGAATTTAGTCATACTCCAAATCTCTCAATTTTAGTTAATGCATGACCATCAGCCAATTGGAAATATAAATTGCTAGGCAGAAGGCACTTTTTCTCCCAAACTGGGTAAGCTTTACTTTACTGGAGACCTCAGGTGTGAAAGCAATCAGGAATATGAATGTGAATGAGGGTACATAGTGCTGAAAAAGAAACAAAATACACAGAAATCTAATTGAAATTTAAAATAGAATCTACACCACTCTTCTGTTCTGTATTTTTAAATGCTGTTTTTGTTAATTAAACTATAACTTTATCTGATGCAGTTATTTATATTTAAATTATTATATTTGCATAAATTAAGTTTTTTAATTTATGCAAGGAAGTAAACTATAACAGCACACTTTAAACTTTGTGTGTGTGATGACAGCATCAAAGATCAGAGAAAATGCACCTCAGAGCGGTCTTATAGGTCTTCATGATCTGAGGTACTTTCTTCCTTCCTCACTCCTCACCCCTCCTTTCCTGCTCTGCAGCTTTAAGATGTTACAAAGCATTCTTTAATAATCACACAAGTAGGCACATCAAACACTTCTGTGGGTTCTGACCATTCAAAACTAGTATCAGTATGTCTCCTACAGGATGTGAATGAATGAGTGATGTGCATTGTCTGTTGCATTGCATGTTTGGTGCATATTTGCATGTCTGTGTGTTAATATGACCTTTGAATTCGTCCAACAATTAAAGACAAAAAGCTGTCAGCCGAAGTTATTCTGATAGTAATCTACAAAACTGCCTGGTGATAAAGAAAGGGAAGATATGAATGTGAGTTTACAACATAAAGGAAAGTGTGTTTTAGGTCAAGGCTAATTATTAAGATGAATTATTCTGATAAGCCTGTTCATACAGCACTAACAGTTTCATTGTTCACTGATGTCAGAACAAAAATTGGCCCCACACAGAAAGAGCAAGAGCACTGTTGATTGTGTGAATATTGTGTGATATAATACATAAAGCTTTACCTGCAACACTGATTAATATCTGAACAACTACACAAAGGGCTGAGTAAACAGAAGAAACTTTAGGCTAGCTAAGGCTACCTCAGTAGGGGGTCTGCTTGAGGTAGAATTACGCTGATTAGTTGTTCCTAAAACAGACGAGTATTAGGCTAATTGTTGCAACACCTTCTACTCCAGTAAGAAATAAAACCAAAGCTGTTTTAACAAACTCAGACATACAGTATGAGAACAGCACAGGGAAAATTTCACTTTTCCTTGCATTAGAAGGGTTATAGCTTTGTGGTAAATTTGATATGGCCATGATTCCTGATCTACCAAATTGCTGTTGCTATTTTTGTTCTGTATTTCACTCTGTGAACCATTAATCCTTTTATATTATCTTTAGAACTTTGTTGGTCTCAAGGGGCTGGCACTTATCTAGTTTTGCTGTCTCTTCTAATGTGGTATCCCACTGGGATCAATACTTGGACCGCTATTTTTCTATTCAAATCCAACATCAGATTGGGTCTTTTATTGATGCGTCCAATTTTCTTTGATGTCAGCCTTGAAAGGGTCCAAACAATGTGGCTTTACGAGTTATGCATTTCAATTCAAAACTTAACTTCTTATGTGGAACTTTAGGCTGCTTCCTCCAGACAGATGCAGCACATCTATGCACCTGCACATACTCATCTATGGTATGTCCAGATATTGTTACTTAAAACAAAAGAAAATCATCTGATTCATTTCCTTATATTTTTTGTTTGTTCGTTGTTGTTTTTTTACATTATACAGTGGGCTTTATTGATTTTATAAGCCTGTAGGACATACTGTATATATTTTCATTATACATGCAAACAAAGACACCAACATACTAACACTCACACTCACACGCATAGTAGTACTGAAATAGTATATAGTATTAGTATACCCAAACATAATCAATACGTAAAAAGTCTTGAATTTGGAAAAAAAACAGTTCACTGTCATCTGTACTTCCCTACAAAACCTTATCCTTCAAACTTTGACAGTCACTGTGCTTGCATCGCCGTGGGAGCAATGCTGGTGGCTCAAGTATGATGTGCCAATTCCTTTCCATCTGCCGAGATGCCAGAGCGAGAGATGAATGGTCCAGTAGAGTCGGCTCCGCTTGTTTCCATCTTGTTAATATGCCTCTGAGAGGCCCAGTGTAGTCAGGAGACTCACTAGAGGCTGATCTCCAGAGAGCGGAACAAGACAAACATGGCTATAGAAGGTAGTGGAGACCTTCAGAGCTGCGTAAATAACCCTGTACAGAGTAGAGGACAAGTTGTTCTGCTGTGCTCTTTTTAAACAGAAGGAGCTAGCTGCATTAACAAGAAATGTAATATGAGCCAATCAAGTTCTCATGGCAGGCATGTTACAAATGCTTGCCAACTTGAGGATCCATAAAAACAATCAATACTGTGCAAGCAGTCCTCTTTCTAGCTATCTGACCAAAGGTAAAATTGTCATTGCTGTTAGAGCGTTAATGTTAATAAAAATATTGCTCAGCACAACTTTAATTCAAACTGATCTAGCTATGACAGCTACAGTATGTACAGTATACAGTGTGTTGAAAAATGAATTGCAGTGGGAAGCAGATTTTACACCTTTGAGGTGGCCAGTACCAAAGCCTTCTATTGTTTAAGACCAAATAGGACTGATCATTCTCTGCTTGGATCCCTGTGTTGTGGTTATATTACTAGTCTTTAAAATAATTTCTTAAACTCTTTCTGTAACAGCTCTTAGAGTCAAAAGATTTGCCTCATTAATATTAGACCACTTTTAACTGAAGCAATGTTGACTAATGTCCTCATTAGATTTTAGCACATGCGTAAAACCTGGATAAAGGCAACAAGGCACTGTATTTTTTTGAACTTGTAAACAGAACCTCTCATATAAACTGTGTTATTTAATGCGTTGCTGAAATAATAAAAACTAATGTATAAGGTTGTAACTCAGTTTATCTTAATGCGAGTCACAGTACTTACGATAAATTTGAATTGTGCTCATTTGGGTTCTTGTACTGTGTGAATAACTGGACTCATAAAAGCTACCCATTACTAAGTAAGGATGTACTGTATAAATCTAGACTGAAATAAACCAGGAACATTTATGTTGTCTGTGTTTTTAACTTTCAGCTAAATTTTCTTAGCAGTTTGATTTCACTCAGATGATTCATGAACATGTACACTCATTGTGGATCCAACCTTGATCACGTCCTTAGCGGTCGTGCCTTATTTTTCTCTTTCTACACACAGTAGTAGCATGTGATATTCTCTTAATAAGGTCTGTTCAAAGAGACCTCCATTTTTCAAGGCAGTCATTATTATGATTAATAGCTGTTTTATCATAAAACAACAACAACAATATGAATATTCTTGTACAGTGTAAAGTGGTGGAATACAATGGCCCTAGAATAAATACTACCTTACCTAAAAATGTTCAGTTTAAGTTAAAATGATGACATGACCATCCTTGGCCTCATCAAGGGTGGAGATGAGTCATCATACAGGGAACAGGTAAACAAAATCATTGTCTATGGAGAGGACAACAACCTTGCTCTTAACATAGAGAAAACCAACACTGTCTTCAACAGTGAAGAAAACACAGCAGCGGCTTTACTTCATTGGGCTGCTGAACAAAAGCTGGACTCAAACGTAAGCCCATCACCTCAGGCCTACAGAGGACTCATTGAGAGCGTTCTCACCGGCGGCATCACTGTGTGGTTTGGAAACACCACCCAGGCTGAGAGGAAATCTCATCAAAACTGCAGAGAGAGAATCATCGGCTCTGACCTCCCCTCCATGGACACACTGTACACACAGCGCTGCAGGAGAAAAACACAGAGCATCCTAAGTGATCGACACCACCCAGCTTACTCTCTGTTCTGGTGGAAGAACACAGGATGCAACCTAAGATACCACAGGCCAGAGAGCATCACCACTCACAGGGCACGCTTCCACAACAGCTTTTTTTCCAGACACTGTCAGAATGATTGCAAAGGACTGGGATTTAGTATTCCACTACCTCACCCCCTCTCACTCTTCAGATCTCTATCATACAGAGTTTTTCCTCAGTCCATTGGTCCACTGGCTTGTTTTGATTTGTTTTGTGCAATAATTTGTTGTGATTTTTTTAATATAGTATGTATAGTATGTATTTATTCATAGTGTGTATTTTTATACAGGGTGTATCTATTATTTATTTCTTTTTTCTATGCTGCTCTTTTAATTGCCTTTCTTTGCCTGTTTTATATTTAAAGCTGACTCAGTGAGTTACGCACAAGAATTCCAATGTACCTGTACTGTTCTGTACCTGTGTAATGCCAGGAAATAAATCTCTTGACTTAAAATTACTACTTTAGTTGATTTAACTCTCTATGATATATTTTGGGGTTGTACTTTGGGGTGTTGCTGTTCTAAACTGCATTATATTATATATATGGAGGATAAAAATATTAGAAAACACTTAACAACATAATGTAAAGCGCTTGTAGCTGCCTCACCGTGTTGTGGATGTAAAGCAGTTCAAATTCACTTTCTCAGATTTTATCCGTAAGTACTGAAACTGTTGCTTTTTCTGGTCCCCATTTTGCTTTCCTATCTATTAGGCCTCTTGATCCTTGTGGACCTTATTCTCTTCACAGAAAAATGACTTTTTCACACACTGACAGTATAGAATAATAATCATGAGACTATGAAGCAAAGATGCCAAACCAGTGTATTTAAATTTGAATTAGTTTATTTCTTTTTCAATATTTCGTTTCTTCACACCTGTCAGCTGACCTGTACAATCGTGTCTTCCTATCGTGGCCACAAAAAGTCTACTCTGAAGCACATGAGAACTAAATACCTCCATTGAGCTGTATAGAGAGAAAATATAGTTTTTCATTGATAAAATGCCTTCAGAGTATTACAGCAACTGATACAGTAGCAATCACAGCAGGTCAATGGAGGTAAACTGGACCACTCATAGTTGTACATCTTTTACTACATGACTCCTCTCACATCTAGTTTCATTTGAAAAGTTGAGATTTCTACTAGTTGCTGACTGGGACATGCTAACTGGGCTGAATGTCATATTATATATCGTTGGGTTACAAACCCTTGAACCTAGTATCAACTGTAGTTTGGAAAATGGTATACTGTAAAGTATGAAACTGATGTAAGTAACTTCAAGATTTTATTCAAGAGTTTATAAAATGATGAAATTACCCTTGTATCTCTCACTATATTAATTATTATTCTGGTTACTGATCTTGTACAGTTCCTATCTGCTAGCTATTGTAAATAACTCAGCAAGTGGAAACCTACCATACCTGAATACAGCAACTTATATTTATGAGCCATGTCGAAATGACACAAGAAACAATACAGCGACACAAAAGATAGTCTGTTGGGGAAATTGCATAGTTCCAGGGAAAAGCTTTTAGTTCAATAGCAGAATTATTTGAGCTGAATATAAAATAGTGGGAGGTGACTGCCAATTGCATTATAAGACATTTGTTGCTGCTTTAGCAGGGAATAAATACAGCAGGATCATGCTCATATTCCTTATATCCTCTGCATGTAAATTCACACTAGAAGGTCTTCGGGGTAAATTCCAGCCTTGACCTTCACACATTCACACATGTAAACACTGTGTCAGGCTGAAATAATTAGCTCAAACAGCAAAACCATTTCCCTGCAGGTTGCAGGAATTGGCATAAATTATATGCAGTAACTAAAGCAGGTGATGATTTCAACCAGGATGTATTGTATGTGTGCATGCTCATCAAGTGTGCTTAAGGCAAAGGTTAAAAAGCAAATAAAGGCTTTTAAAGGAATAAAACCTTTTATTCATGCTGTGTAGCTTTCAAAATTGACTTTAAAAAACAAGAGTAATGAAACTATGACAGATGGTGTGGGAAAGAGATCAGGTTAGTGTAGGCAGAGCCAAATCCAGATCAAAGGCCACTCTCTCGGCAGGTTAAGCAACAGTCACATCCATAACCCAGGACAGCTGTTTATGATTGAAGAGGATTAGGGACAGTACACATATTTCATCAGGATTTATCCTCGTCAAATTCCAAAACCGGATCGCTCTAAAGCCACTCAGTTTAGCTGCTAGATCATTTCAATTATTATGCAACTTCTTTCAAGTGGAGGTCAGCTGTGCCAGTGTCCCATTTGGCAGATCAGTCATTATTACCCTCAAATGTCCTTCAGGTTTAACAGTGCAGGAGTAGAAAGAATAGAAACCATCTGTTTTCATTCCAAAATGACATAAAGGCTTCTCTTGGATGTACAGTCAACATACAAGGACTTTGAGGGTATCTGTAGAAACACTGTGACCCTGAGTCTGTTGTGCTTTCTGCAGTATATAGACCCTTTCACTGATCACAGCTGTTTGCATTTTCTGTGAGTGACACCCAGAAAAAAGAGGTCTAGGTTTATGTAATGCAGCTTTCATCATGCAATAATATCACAGTGAATTATGGTGGATCATTTAATTCAAACTGATTTTTTTTACACTTCCAAAAGTGTTAATTAGGTCATAATCAAATATTTAAAAGAAAAATAAAATACACCAAAAATATTCAGAATTAAATCACACACCATGAAATGACTTTTCAAAAATACAAGGTAAAATTACAAACCAAATATAAAAAATGAGGCAGCTCAAAATGAAAACTGCATTTTTAAAAATCTATTAGAAGTTAGGAGTTTTTCTTTTCTCATTTTCCTCTCCCTTTTCTGCTCCTTTCCATTTGCAATATACATTTTCACTTTGCTTGCTTGTGGTGCAGAGGTGGGGTCCTGCCACTGATGAAAGCAGACACAGTAGGCCTGAAACAGGTGCAGCGCAGAGGCACCTTACAGAAAGTGTAATATGTCCAATGTAAAGTACACATGCAGAGTTAGGGGGAAAGGGAAGGCAGTTTCCTTCCACTCCTGCTGTTACCACTATTCAGCTAATAGACTGGAGACTGTTCTCTGATTTGGTCTCCTTTGTTGTAGTTTGTAAGAGCTGCAATTAAGTCATTAGGTCCTGTTCAGCATCTATATCAATGAAATTTCCTCTTCCCTGCATGGTTGCCAAATACATCTTTATGTGGACGATACTATTTTGTACTATATTGCTGATTCTGTTCAACAAGCCATTGAGAAACTGCAGCTTTCCTTTCATGCACTGCAACATGCAACACTTATGAATCTTAAACTGATACTTAATGCAAATAAGACAAAATTTTCTCGATATCCAAAGAAATAGACTACAGTAATCTGCATATCTCCTCTGTCAATGGTTTGAATATTGAAAGGGTTACAGAATACAAGTATCTTGGCATCTGGCTCGACGATACATTTACATTTAAATACACATTGGCAATCTTGTTGGCAAACTGCGACAAAAGATTGGCTTTTTGCACAGAAACTTTGATTTGTAGGAAGAAGATTGTTGAATCAACTTTCCTATCAGTTTTAGATTATGGGGATATAATTTACAGACACGCTGCTGCCTCCACATTTAGGCCGTTAGATTCTGTTTACCACTCAGCCCTGATGTTTATTACTGGTGATAGCCACAATACCCACCACTGTATCCTTTATGATGAGGTCGGTTGGTCTTCTCCGGCTGAGAGACACAATAACCATTGGTGTATGTTTATTAGGGCTGTCAAAGTTAATGTGATAATAAAGCATTAACGGCATTAATGCAGGTTCTGTTAGGATGACCCCTTGCCTCACCTGTAGCTTAGCCCTCTAGCATTAAGTTGGATGGCAACTAGCAGGTAACAATGGATAAAGAAAATGATATTTTGAATGGCAAGTCCAGTTTCAAAGCCCTGCCAGATGGGTCTGTCAACAAGACCAAAGTTATTTGTAGTTACTGTTGATGTTGAATGAGTTACTGTACCAGTGTACATCTAGTCTTAAATACCATTTGCTAGCAAAAAACACACAGCTAATGCTAATGCAGGCAGCCTCGTTATCCCCAAACCATCCCGCTTGCAGCAAACCACGCTTGATAGTGTACGAGGGAAACCCATGGTAAACCTATAAGCAGCAAGCTTTCAACACCAATTGCTAAATTGGTGGCTACAGCTTGCAGGCCAGTTAACATTGTGGAGGACGCGGGTCTGCATGAAATAATTCAGATCGCATCCAAAGGCCTCACTTGAATTGAGAATCACCACCATATTGAAGATACACAACCTGTATGATGAATCAAAGAGTGAAAGCAATTTTCTTTCTTATAGTCCCTTTCCAATGTTTCCTGCTCTCTTTATGTATTATTTGTTTTATTTTGTACGATCCTGTTTTTATCCCCGAGCACAAAGGGATGTTTTTGTGAGCCTTTATTTTTCCCATGTGAGGTTGGACACAATTACATTGTGTGATTTGCTTTAGAAGTGAGGGATCCAGGAAGTGATCTTTTGTCAGTACTGAAGTAATGGAAAATTTAGCTGGCCAATGTGCCCATCTGTTACCTGTTGGGCTTGAGTTTGCTATAAGTTATGATTTGAGCACATTTTTAAAAAGCTAAATGCTGTACCTGTGAGGGTTTCTGACAGTCTTTGTCATTGTTTTGTGTTTTTAGTTGATTTCCAACAATAAATGCATACATTTGCATGTAAGCATATCGTATCTACTCCCATATGATAAGAGTATTAACACTTGAAAAATATCCCTTTACAGTTAATTTTGAACAGATAAAAATGTATGATTAATTTGCGAGCACAGTCATGTGATTAATCACCATTAAATATTTGAATTCATTGACAGCCCTAATGTTTATCTATAAAGCCCTTGTTGGAAAATTACCATCATACATCACATCTATGTTGTATTGGAACTCTAGTCCACATTTAACTTGCTCCAGTGACTGGCTGGTTTCAGGTACCTCATGCCAGGACTGATCTTGGAAGGACTGCTTTTAGTGTTGTCTAGTCTAGACCAGTCTTGGCATCATTGTAAATGAGGGTCACTCTCAATGATTCCTCTAAATAAAGGCTGAATGAATGAATGAATAAATTTGTGCCCTTACAATGTTTCAAGCTGATCCCCTAACACAAAGCACAGGTAACAGAATGTACAAATCTTAATCAACTTTTAATTTAATTAAACCTGCTAGCTCCAAGTGGCTAATTCAACACCTCAGTGTGCGTCATAAAACTGCAATTGTTTTACAGTAACAGCACTATAGCAACACCAACTTGCCTCACGCCATCTGTCAGAATACCATTGATCGTGTAATACCCATAACACCTTCTTTTCACTTGTTCCCTATAGTTGAGTCATATTACCACACTCCAGTTCATCTAGAAGGTAGTTTTGCGAGACTGTCGGACTGATCAAATGTCTAAAATGACTTAGTGGTTGAGCAAAATATTACTTTTGTGTGTCAGAAGCAAATGCAGAAGCACCATAAAGTTGTTGTAGAGCCACAAGACCTCTTATGGTAGGTAAGTCAGGGTAGATGGAGAGGTATAACTAAATGTGTTGACACTGGTGACTGCTGTTTACATCTCATTTCTTACAACAGTCAACATTGGTTTCTTTAAGCATAACCAAGAAGGCCTCTCCATGCAGTTATTGTAACCCAAACCACAATCTTACCCTATAGTTTAAAGTTACTTTTGTCACTTAGTGTCTAAACGTAACCAAACTTCAACCACCAGGGTGGAAACAGGCGACCTACAGTGTTTTGTTATTTAGTTTGGGTTTTTGGTGCTGTTACTTGGTCCCTGATTTGATTTTCCTCATGATGTAATGAGGGTCACATTGCAACCCAACTTTCCTCATATATATCCCACATACACAATCCAGCTACAACATGCATACAAGCAATGCAAAGAGATAAAGATAGGGAGCTGTCATCGACTGTCATCTTGGGTTTGCTGTGTGAGTCACCTGTCCGTCTGCCCTATCCTTACAGGTGGTAATTAGTGCAACTGGGAACACCTGAGGGCCCATGGTACGCCTGGCTGCAGTGCAGCTCTTGTGCTCTCTGACTCTCCACTCAGCTGCTCCTGTGGTTGCTGTAACATTGCTCCTCTCCTGTTTGGTTTGGTTATGTTACTTTCTGTGTGTGTTTCCCTTTTGTTGTAGCCACTTGAACCAGGTCATAACAGTGGAAAAATGTAGTACAAATATATATATAAAAAGCTCTATTTGGAATTATGGTCTCGTATAATTTGACCTTAAAAAGTGATCTCAAAAACCACAAGAATTGAAAAGAGAACTGCAGCTCCTGTGTGAGTTTCATCAGGCTGGAAAGGCCAGGTGTTCCATCTGAGAGAGCAACATAGGCGAACAGCTGAGCAAACACACACACATACACACGCACACACAAATACAAAGTGTTTCTCTTCTGCTGTTGTTGTCTCTCTCCTCCTTCCCCTTTCTCGCCCTGTGAATTTTAAAAAATAAGAAATTGGAAGCCATCCAGCACTTTAATCCACACTTTTTCTCACTCAGACTATACATGCAATTTGTAAGAAGACTGAAGGCCAGTTTTGTCTTTGGACTAGAAAAAAAGTGTATATGAAAATGAAAGAAGCAGTGATTGTTAATTCCTAGCTTCCTAGTTGGTTTGTTGAGAAGTTGAACAGCTGTAAGTGTGGATAAGATCAGAGATGTTGATGTGGTACACTGCAGAGAAAATTATACTAATTTAGATCGATTAACTCTGCGTAGTGAACACAGTGTCAAAGCTAAATGGAAACTGAAGAAGCTAAGACGGAAACTCTCCTTGCTGCTTTGTTCATTAGGGGGGATGTAATTTGCAGAGTGACAAAGGAGGTGAGAGATAGCTAGGTGGGAAATGCTACAAATGAGTTGTGATAGGCTGATACATCATAATTTTGGACACCCATTGTGTTTTCAGTTACAAGGCAATGAGAAGTGAATAATCCTGCGAGTATAAGCAGGTACCCACTGAGGTTTTACATGGTTTTTGACTTTGGAATAAGCTGTTAAAGAATTATAGTCTATCAATCTATCAATGTTGTCTGTGAATGTTCTGTTTTGCCAAAACAAATACTTCTTCTATTTCTGTACTATTTTAAACATCAGCATTAGGGAAAATGCCCAAAATATAAAATGTATTGTGTGTGTAGTTTCTTATATCAGAGTGGATAGTCCTGGGTCATAAATACTCATTAGGTGAAGATAGTGAGAGTTGGGGGAGACTGGCAGATTAATGAGAATAAAGGAGCCTGTGTGTGTGCCATTGTAATGAGTTGATAATATGCCTAACCCTGCAGAACAAGCTCAACTGATAGAAACTGTGGGACATAAATGTTATTTACGCTTTGGAGGGGAATGGAGGGTAGAAGTTAATTGCGGATATATTGGGCTTTATATTCACACTGCGGTGCCCCCTGTCCTCAACAGTGTGCTGTGACAACTGGTTATTCATTTACCACTGACACTCCATCACCACAAAATAATTGCCTCTCCTGCCAGAGATAATATGAGATTAAATATTAATATAATTTAGCCAGATAATGCATGCAAAAGTTTTCTTTTAATCATGATCAAGTGTTCAAGTGTAGATATTTTTTGCTGTGTAACCTACAGCCAAACCAAAACTACTCCCAGCAACACGTATACAAAGCATTAAAGATGTTAACTTGGTTTTGGTTTTACTTTATTGCATTGATGATCTTTAACAAAATTTGAGTCAAACACCTTGTATGTAAACATAATGTCAAATATGATGTCAGCCAGACATTTTCATGAAAAGCTTAAGGAACAGTTTTATGTAAAATGCATTTCATTCTCAACCTCTCAACCCATCCAAATTACACAGGTGACACCTTCTGCCCTCCTCTGGGACTGAATGGAAGTGTCCAAAAAAGTCAGATTGCTGATCTTTTCCTGTTTCCAACCTCAAATCAATCTTTTTTTTTAAACATGCATGACCACCATCGTCCCCTAACCTTAACCACATGGTTGTTATAGTAACTATGACGACAAAGGTCCTCTAAAATAATTTTAACCCAAAGCATGATGTTGCTCTAAGCTTAGCAAAATACTTATCTTAACCCAAACCCTGATCTTTTTCTAAACCTACGGGCATCTGATCAGAAATCACTCTGTGTCATTTTGGAGTGCATGGACCAACTACATATTTTGCTTTTAATTGGGTGGATTTGTTGCACATTTTGCTGCACAATGTGTGTTCGACATGTTACTCTGTCCATGTAAAAATAGCCATTGCTTGTAATTTCAGTACGTGTTGAAAGAAGATTTAAAAGGAGAAAAATGAAGCTGTATTTATAGCTGCAGAGCTTGATTTCTTCTATACCAGTATTTCCAGCGATAGGTGTTAGTGAGAACTAATTATGGGGATGGATTCATATAATGTGTTGAAGAATCATCTTAATTTAGTCATTTAAGTGACGTTCTTATCAAAAGTGGAAATGCTGCTTATAATTGTATCTTGCATCTTCTTTCTGTGGGTCAAAGTATCGGTTGTTTAATGTAACCAAAGATGACAACAGCAGAGAACTCAAGGTGGTGTGCAGGATCTTAAACAAAGGGTCTCAAATTTAAAGAAAAGATTCCTCAAGACTCTCTTTGAGCAAACAGAAGACAAAGAAACTAAAAGTCTACCTCAACTTTTTATTCCTTGAACTTAATCTGTTGGATATTGTGTGATTCCATGTTTGAAGATGTAGAATCTTTTTTCAACATACTTCTGGCTTCAAAGTTGTTAAAAATCTCAAGTGGCCTTTCTTTGGTGACAGGGACAATCTGAGGGAACTAGAGGGAAAGATAATGACTGTGTTTCTGAAACAGTTTTTAACACCATGAAATAGAAAAGAAATCTCCTGCCAGTCACTTTTTTTGTTCCTAATATGAGATTAGGATGCACACTTGTAATCAGCTCTGGAGATTTATAATTTTGAAAAAAAAAAAAAAAAAAAAGACGTCTGATCTCTTAAATCCTTCCCCCAAATGCTTTGAACTAATTGTGTATACAAGTACACAGTATACACCCTATGGAAATTTCTTATGTAACAGTTTAAAAAGGGAATTATAAACCAGCTAAATGCGATTTGATGGCATCTCAAAGTGAGAAAGAAAGTATTTTATCTGTGGGATGTCAGAGGTCAGAGAAATGTACTGTAGTTAATTTGAAATGAATGTGGGAGTGGAAACCCTTCAGCAGAACAAAAGAGGATATTATCTGCTCCATTAATCCTCACAGACCAGCACCAACACCATGGACGGTATGATTAACATTGCACTTAATCAAAACTTACCTACCTTACAAGCAAACAGTAGCAGGGTATAGCCTGACAACTGCTATTAATATTCATTCATACACTGCAAATGTCATTTAACTTTTCCTGAGGAACTGCAGTGTTTTTTTTTTTTTATTAGTTTCACAGCAGTCAGAGAGAGTTGGAAATGACTTTGAAACACATCCTCCTCCTCCTCCAAGGCTTTTGGGGTGATCACAACGCTCCTCTAGAGTTTGTTTCTGGAAGGCAACGCACTCTCAAGTAGATGATAGGGAGTGATCCTGGTAGTAACTGACTGGGAATCAGCAGGGGGAGGAAATTCACGCAGCTTATCTTATCATGCCTCCCACTCTCATCATTACTGGGCTCTATTGCTGATTATGCTCATTGCCCAGTAGTGCAATGCCACACTGATCAACCATTTGCATGCCCTTGCTGGCTACAAACCTATATAGTAAGTGCCCTGGCATGCCACAAATCAAAAGAAACCATGACTTGTTATCTTGTTGCAGCTTTTCCCGGCCTTTACTGAGGAACCATATCTGCAGCTTTGAAGTCGGAGCCACTGGCAATGTCTCAAGCACTGCTGCCATCAAGTGAGCGCCTCTTCATTAAATCCTTGAGCTGCTTCTAATTACGGGCTGTATCAGGAGGCCCTCGGTGCTGGGCACCGGGGCAGAGAACAATGTGCATGACATAAATGCCAAAAATCACAGGGGAGGCTGGTGAGACAAGCCTCAGCAGACAAGAGAAACTGTCCATTTCTCACTGCAGCTCTATGTCAAGACTGAAACTGCAGCGTCACAAGTGTCATCGACACTTCTGGTTCTTACCAGAGTTATCAGCTGGCAGAACAGCAACGGGAAATGAAGATAAAAACAAATGATCTGATATTCAGTCGAGCTTATATGCATATTGTAATTGATGCAGCACAGCTTTCTCTTCTTTTTTTTGGCTGATGTTTCCAAGTCTGCCTGCGATGATGTCTCCCTGTAAGTTAGCAGATCTGCAGCAAGGGATTGTGGGGTGGATTTCATCTGCGTCTTTCATCCTGAAACTCTCAGTTCCCTTGTCACCTACACTCCTAGCTGCTCTATTTATAACTTGTAACCATAACAACTGGTCTTTTCTCTTTGCCAAACGAAAAGAAATCCTGTCACTAGGTGTCTATGTGCTTCAGATAAAAAGAATGTCAGAGTATGAGTATGCCAAAACTTTCATCAACGTTCTCAAAGATGACGTGGCTCTCACAACATGTTAATGGCGATAACTGCATCTATTAGCAGGGATTTACATTATTATCTTACGGAGAGAACATCCCAGTGAAATCATGGCCCAGGTTGAATCCCAGGAATAAATCTGGAGCTCTTTCTTCCTGTGTGATGAATTCTCAGCACTGAAGGGTGACTGGCAAAGATGACTGAGGCTTTGAAGATGAGCAGCGGCATTGTTTTCTGAAAAGTTTCATCTACTTTGCATCAGTTTTTAAGACAGAGAAGAGCTGGAAGATAGTTTTCAGGCTCAGATCTGTCATGCCTCCTTTCGTCAAAGTTTTGATAGGAAGAAAAAAAAAAACAAGTCTGATGCATTTCTGAGAGTCTGATTAACAAACAGGCACCTTGTGGTTTTAGGGGCAAGCAGGATTTTTAACAACACAATGATTTATCACTTTTATTTAAGCAACTAGTCAACTACTGTGTGCATAGACACACATACACACACGCACACACACACGTGCACACACACTCCTGTCATTATGACATGACACAGTGAAACAGGTTATGCTGAACAGTGTCTGAAATCACTCTGAGCCACACTGTATGCAGCTGGGGAGTATTCACGCAGAAACACAAAATGCTGGCAGTTCACCCTCTCAGGAGCCGAGGGTAACAGGCGTTTAGCTGACGAGGGGTGAAGCCATTGTTTGACATCTCACTGCTCCCACCATCCCAGATCCTTTAGTGAGAACTAATTGCTCCCAGAGGGACCAATCCCGTGGTTACACCTAAATGAACCTGACCCAAGTGCATTGTGGTGTTGGGGTGAGATTGTCTCCTTCACTGTCTAACTTCGTAGGCGTCCTCGTCACCGATCCGAGATCAACGCAACAACATGGGCTTTGGGGGTTGGGAGGATGGGGAGGGGAGTGAAACATTAATCCCCTTGCTGAAAGTGGAAACCAAAACAGTTTATTTGCAACAGCACTGATGGAAAATAAATAAACTACAAATTTTGTCTTGTGGTGTAACAGCAGAGAGGATTAAAAATGATTATCGAAATCTTATTATTTCTGAATGTGCTCTGACCTTGTTTGTAATGTAATTTGGAGCGCCTTAAAAGATTATGATGAGATGAGTCACATTCTAGTTCTCAAATTAAGGAATGGAGTGGTCTGCAGAGGGGCCAGAGTGAATGTGAAAAATAGCCTAAAAATAACTGTTAAATACATTTCAATGCCAGTGCAAGGTTGAACAGTTAAAGGCCCAATCTGTCATCTCAGACTTACTGTAATAAAACATCAGTAATGTTCAGATACTGAGCTGAATTCAACCAGATTTATTTCTTGTTTTTTTCTCTCTTAGATGATGCAATGTAGCAATGCCACAACACACAAAGAAGCAAGCAAACAAGCAAACAAAAACTTTTATTAACAGTATATGCAAGTAATGGTGCCATCTGTAATTAGAGAATGCTACTGTACACAGCGAAATCAGCAAACACAAATCAACAGTGTCAGAGTTCATTTCGACACTTTTAGAAGTGTTATTGACTCAGTGTGGTTAAAATTGAACACTCCTCACTAACCAGTGTTTGCTTTCCTCAACACTACTCTTAGACATGAACTCCCTCACAGTGTCATTGTTGACTACAGGTGTTGCCTCCATGTTAATACTGTATGGTGTAAATATGGTTCGCAAAAATCACAAGTGTGTACAATTAACAGTGAACATACAGTAAACTATGCTAAAAGAAAAAGAATTGTCCTTTTTTATTAAACCATATATCTCATCAATATTCTCAAAATACAAAATGTTTTAGCAATATTTGTTTGCCCTGTGTGAATTAAGGTGGTTAGCATTCACTTAACTTAGGGAATACAAAATGAAAACAGTCAACATGGACAAATATACTTGTCCCTGAAATTGCCTACTGCAGGAGCTGCACGAACAAACAGTTTTTACTGTAGTTATGAAGAAACCTAACAACAGATAAAAGTCTTGTTATGTTCAAGTTAAGAAAGCCTTTTCATGCTAACTGATTCAAAAAATATATAAAAGACCAAATCTGGAGTTCAAAATAATAAGCTTTTGTTGACAGTATAATTGGAAAATTACATTGATTTAGATTCTAGCTCTAGTAAGCAAGCAAAAACTGTTTAGCTAATCCTTAGTCAGATACTGCAGATAATGGTGTAAATCATAGTAAGCAATGTAAAGATAAATATCTGCAAAAGAAATGTAATTCCAAAGAGAACTGTGTCTATCTGTGATTGAATTTCATGCATTTGTTCCATGTCCGCATTTATTGTAAAATTCACTTTTAAAAATTTTATTAGAATTTAACTGACAACTATTTCGACATTACTGTTGTATTGTTTGCATGTGCATCTGTCATCACAAACACTTTCTAGCTTTATTTATGTTTTTTTACATTTACAATATAAGAAGAACAACACATTAAATTAAATTCTTTGTGTTTTTTTTTTTCTTTCTTCTCATGCAAAGCAGCAGGGGAATAGTTTTACAACATCTGTACCCTACCCAGGTGTAATTAACTAGTGTAATCATCATCATCTTCACCTTGACAAAAAGGTGATGTGGTGACTATTCCCCTGCTGCTTTTAAGAAAAGAAAACACTGACACCATCGGTCCACACAAAATCTGCTGGGAGAATGTGGTGATAACTCCATTGTTTACATTTGTAGAGTAAAAAAAAGACAGGTGATATTAACTCAGACATGTTCTTAGCAGGGCTAATGAGACCTGAAAAAGAACTAATTTTGCATTCAATTAAGCTTTTCAAGGACATACAGTATGTATTTCTGGAGAGGCTGAGCTGTGGGAGTGTATTGAAGCATCTGCTTTCTCCCGTTGTCTAAAGGCTCTTTGTTTGCTTCCTCCAGGTAAATAATCTCCACTTTAAATTGTATCAGCTTAAAATGGAACCGCTCTCAAAAATCTTCCTTTTCCTTTTCATTTCATTTCATTCTTCTCAACGCTCTAAGAATCACTACAGCAATAAGCACAGGAGGATACACAAACAGGATTATATAGTGTGGGCATGCTGAAAATCAATTGAATACTGTTGTAGAAGCCAGTAAACGTGATTCATTTCCTGTAAGCCATGCACACTGCACAAAAGCCTCCCAAAAACATTGAGCCAATTGTAAAACCAAAATATCACTCCATGTAACATATGGTAAGTGTGTGTATCCATGAATACTTTTATAAAGAAAATAAATATCAGTTGAAGTGGATACTGATGCATGGGAAACATCCTCGAAAAACATCTGTTCACAGTATGTCTTCATACCTTCCTTTATGCCATGGGTTTTGCAAACAAGGAAAGTGCAGTTTCCATAGTAATACCCAGATTGAACCAATGCTATTCATTCATCTTGTATCTCTACAAAACAACACAAAACTGACCAGAGAATTGGGTGGTATGGGGTTGTGTTGACCATGTTTAATCCCCTTCCAAATACAGTCATTTTCAAATAACAAAAAAAGACACTTTAATCATCCATCTATCCATCCATTTCCCGCCGCTTATCTGGAACTGGGTCGTGGTGGCACCACCCTACCTCTAAGGCGGAACCCAGACACCCTTTGGCCACTTGTATCTGCAATCTCATTCTTTCAGTCACTACCCAAAGCTCATGACAATAGGTGAGTGTTGGGATGTAGACCGACTGGTAAATTGAGAGCTTTACCTTCTGGCTCAGCTCTTTCTTTACCACAATGGTCTGGTACAATGCATTACTGCTGATTCTGCAACGATCAACCTCACACTCCATTTTACCCTCACTAGATACTTGAACTCCTCCACTTGGGGCAGCAACTCACTCCCAACCCAGAAGGAGCAGTCCATCTTTTTCAGGCAGAGCACCATGGCCTCAGATTTGGAGGTGCTGACTCTCATCACAACCACTTCACATCCAGCTGTAAACCAACCCAGTGCCTGCTGGAGGTCACGGTGTGTTGAAACCAATAGAACCACATCATCTGCAAAAAGCAGAGAAGCAATCCTGAGGTTCCCAAACTGGACACTCTCCTCTACCCAGTTGTGCCTTGAGACAGAGTTGATGACAAGGGACAACCCTGGCGGAGCCCAACACCCACTGAAAACGAGTCTGACTTACTGCCGAGGACCAAATGGCTCACAGAAACAGCTGTGGTACCCCATACTCCCACAGCACCGCCAACAAGGTGCCCCGAGAGACACGGTTGTAGGCCTTCTCCAAGTCCACAATGCACATGTAGACTGGATGTGTAGTTCACATCCATGACCCCTCAAGTATGCCTGCAAGGGTGAAGAGCCGGTCCATTAAATCATGGCCAGGACAGAATCTGCATTGAACCTCCTGAATCTGAGGTTTGGCAATCATCCGGAGTCTCCTCTCCAGCACCCTGGCATAAGCTTTACCCAGGAGGCTGAGTAGTGTGATCCCCCGATAGTTGGAGCAGACTTAAAGTGTTCCAACACTTTCTTGGGATAATAAGCTTAATTAAAGTGCAGTAGTACTGAATCTTGGCTGACTCTAGAGGCAATTTTGATTCAGAATAATGAATGTATCTACAAGTCAATCTAAAAATCCTATAGATATGTTTGTCTTCCATATCTTCTGGTATTCCATATCTTTCGTAGCCTAAGGCATACTTGATTATTATTGCACTAAAAACATCATCTTTCCTCCATTAAGTATATTGTGCAGTCCTTAAAATAATTGTGCTAATGATGACAGAATAAAAACCACTAATTGAGGTATTCAGTATTTCAAAGCAAATCTCAGTAATAAAACATGACCTACACCACAAGAAACCTATAGATCTTCACAACAACATTTAATTAATTTGGACTGCAAAGTAATAGCTTAGTGTTGAAAAAAAAAAAAAAAAAAACTACACAAAACACATCAAATAAAACAAGTACCCAACAGAGCTCCTCCAGGATCAGCAAATGTTTGTAATTGGTGCAGGCTAAATGCAGAATGTTAATGCATCCATCACATCCAGTATGAACCCATTGATCTAAACAATAGGAAATAACCAGTATGGATTACCATTATCAATATATGATGGCAAAAACAACACACCAATGGGAATATTAAGGGTATAGAATCATGGCACCATGACACAGCAGTAATAAGGCCTCCTATATTACTGCAACACAACCATCATAGACTCATATTCCAGCTGTAGTTGATGAGATATTACAAATCCACGCTGTAATGCCAAAATGAATCCTCAGTGCGTGGTCTGTGGCTTCAGTCCATGTGCTCCACATGCCCAGCTGGTAATCCTTTCATGAAGACAGCAATGGAGAAACATGGGGGAAGATGGAGGGCAAGAGTTTGGCATTGAGGGGCTGGGATGAGGGAGTGAGGAGGATATTTGGTGCTGAATGTAATGATGTTTGTCACTGACCCTGATAAAGCACAAGAAGCAGGCTGATGCAGGGTGGAGAGGAAAGAGAAACTGAGGACCTTGAGCAGAGCTGACACGCAGAGACTCGGTGTCACTTTAACATCCTGGAAAGAAACCACCAACTGAGTGCTCTGTGTGACGCTGTGTGGTCAAAACACACAGAGTGCTTCTTCCTTCTTGCTTCAATGCACTTATAGGCAGAGATACTTCCTGCTTGAATGAACAACTGAACCATCAGAAATAAAGTCTCCTGTTTTACTGCTAACATTTCATAAAAATGATCATTGGTTAGAAAACTGTCATTTTTGACATATAGATGGTGTCACTGCTACCAGTTTACATTTTAAATCTGCTTTCATGAAACATTGACAGTGCCGGTGTGCTAGACTTCTTTCAGTTATTGTTGTGGAAAGGAGCCTCTTAAACCTGAACAGACATTTGAAAATAACAACTGTTATTACTGTTATATTGCTATTTGCTTAGTGAACCACACTAAACTGCACTTTTGCTCTTACCCCAAGAGGAATTTCTGTTAAAATCACTTTTTAGATTATTTCTCAGTCAGGAAGCAATAAAAACTGGTCTGGAAACTGTGGGGTTTCAATTATATGCCAGTTATAAAACTTACACACACACAAAAAAAAGCTGTGCTTGCTGTGCTAATGCAGAATAAATGTTGCACGGATAACTACACAAACATGGACTTCTACAGCAGTAAACAATTTTTGATTGTGATCTCTTCTAGTATCAGCTGACACAACTGTCAAAACTTGAGGCAAGGACATCAACCAGGCACCCACCATCTCTTCAAAGTCAGCCCCTCAACCAGAGATCGAATTAATAATTACTTTCAGAGTAATTACATTTTCCAGCATTGTTGACTGTGGAGACCCTCTGACTGTGATCGCTCAGTGCAACAAAACTCATTAAAGAAATCACCAAACGCTTTCTAATCCTGACAGATTGAATCCCCATGGATAATAAATATCCCACCCCTGTCCTTTCCCCATTCTCACAATAGAATCAAACAACATCTTGTATAGCTCAGTAGGTACACTTCCAGATTTATTGGTTTGATTACCACTGAGCCCATCAGTGCTTAAAGTTCATGCAATCGCGAAGCTGTAACTTGCTTTTTAAAATCGAATGCGCTTTTTATTTCATACAATGGATAGTTTTCATTACTTTAATCTTTGAAGCTACAACAGGCACATTTTAATGCAAAAATACTCCAGACTAATCACAAATTAGAGCTGCAGAACAGAAGAGCATCCAATCCCCACCAGCTGAGAGCCTGTAGAGTCATACTACCTGCTTCAGCTATACTTCTCTGCATGAGAATGCTGTGTGGAGTTTACTTTAATCACATAATGCTGGGTAATGAAGTTAAAAATTTTCAAAAAAGTTGCTTTTCACTGCAATCAGGGGATCTGATAATGTTGGAAAATTCTCCATGTGCAGCTCCAGCGAATGCTTTGAAATGAAGTGGTCATCCTCTTTTTACGCTGAGATGAAAGCAGGTCAGAAAGCAGGTGTGTCGCATGAAAGGTATGCCAAGCAGAGCGTGGTGTGTCAGGACAGACAGTGTTGGGTCACTGGCTCTGTCCTCATGTCATATACTATCCTTCACAGTGAGCACACAGCAGCCTCTCATGACCTTTTCACAGAGCCCTGCAGTCCCTCTGTGTCCACAGTACTTCTCCTTCAACTGTACCTGTTCTGCCACATCCTGTCTGCTTTCTAATTAGCATTCAGTCATTAGACCTTTCAAATGCCAAATGCAAAATCTTAGTGCCCAAATGGAACTGATAAGAGCTCAAGAAATCCCCACTGGCGACGTGCCTTTTCTTTTATAATCATCAGCCCTCAGGTCAAATGCTGGATCCAGATGGGAACATGAGTACAATAAGAGAAACAGATAGGATTGCAGGTACAATCCTTTTTTATCATGCTCCAGTACACAAACAGGACAAGCTAAGCACATACTGGAGTGTGTAACAATGATATCAGAGGAGATCAGTCAGATCATGAGATGAGGCATACAGCACTATGCCGTATCTATGGTCAGTAGTTGCAGTTTTAACACAGCAGATGGCTCTAGATACAGCACAGATCGGCTAAAACAATTACCCAAGCATCCCTGTAGCATTTTGTTTGGAATCATTTGTTCAATGGAGACAAAATCCAGCACAAAATCTTATCTTGGCTTGGTTTGAGGGGCAAAAGATATTCTGGGAATCTGTGAAAGAAGCGCTGTGGCTGTCTTATCTGTGTCAGGATAAATATACTACAACCACTGGAACAAATGCTGACATTGATAAGGAACATAATGTTCTTTCGAGGGGGAGAGAGGGTGGTACACATTTAACTGGATTGTTATAGATGCTTGTGCCATAGCTACTTTCATGTACTAGTCAACCAACACTTACTCACCTCTCTCTTTTTTAAACACTTTGTTTTATTGTTCGTTTTATTGTTTCTGGTTATCTTCACCTCTTGAACCAACTACATGCATTTCAGACAAAAATAGAGACAAACCACAGCTTGTTATTCATATGTGTTCAGTTTTAATATTGTCAATTGAACACATTTATTTTTATGTTTCTAGTGTTTAGTTGACAGGTAAAGGCCTCATCACCCAGAATTAACAAAGACATATTATGACTCCAACAGTATGGAAGGAAAGGAAGGGAAAAGGACAAAGTCTTGCTGACAATAACATCTCTGCTAAAGTCAAGCATAATATGAACTGAAGAACAAAGGCAAGTATAATAAGATATACAGTTCTCTTTTTTTGGAAAAAAAAATACAACGACCAATTAGGCTCATTCTAGTAGAAGAACATGAGAACTCTTCATTCTTCCACAACTTTTTTAACGTGCACATTTTTTTTGCTATTGAAGCTGTCTAGTAGCTGAATGTCATCAATATCAGTCATGTATTGCAACTTTAGCTCAACTTTCTTCTGAGCCTGTAGCAGTGGGTGTGCAGATGATAACTGACCTCCTTGCTCCCCAATTTGTCAAACGCTCAACTCAGAAAACGTATGTTGCTATGTTGCTGATTGTAAAACTTTGTTATCCGTTGGTCTTTATTCAGCATTGTTACATGTGATGAAATCAAACTATGTTCACATTTTTTCCGCCCACCTACAGCAGTGTCAAATAATGATGTGCACTTTAATTCACTGGTGACTATTGGTCTGTAGTTCTGAGTTACATTTTGAAGGTTAAAAATCAGAGGCAGCTTGTTGCCGCAAATAACTCCTGACACCATGTCCATCAAAAGCCACATCTTCTCCACAAGTGTCCTTTAGAAAGTTGCTCAGAATAACAGCACCGGCTAAATGTTTAAAATGAAAAATACACTTTGTTGCCTTCCTGCTCTGGACAAGGTCAACATGCCTGCCAGTAATATTGACACAGGAAGCACTGATTCATCACATCTACATCTGATCAGTTTGCTCAATTAGATTCTTATGTGTACTCTTTACTTTAATTGCACCATAAATACAATAAACCATCACTGTTTAACAGATATAGCACAAGAACAACAGAACATCAAAAGGTCAGAAAAACAGCAATTTGTGTGTGGTGTGACATGACAACAGGACACTGGTGGCAACTGGGGGGCGGGAGTATTGTTAATGGCTTATAATGTGTTGCTTTAGAAGTTACACTCAGCAGAAGATTAGAAAAAAAGTTGTAGAGATCTAACACACCTCACTGTTTTATTAACCCAAAAAAGAACTACAGTAACTATGCAAGTAGAACATCTACTTAAAAGCACAGTTACTGTTCTGTTTTAAGTACATATTATTCAATAGTTGTGATTCATTCAAATGAATTCCAGGCACTAGTCTTGACCTTGGCCAAAAAACACAGTAAGTTTTTTTTTTTGGCTTTGTAGAGCAGACTACTTCATCATGAGGGTTTTTAATGCAGCTGTCCTTTTAGTGGCACAATCTAGGCCAAGCACTGCGAGGATGTGACAAGGTCTGCTCAGCTGGCCATCCAACACAGCCTGATCTCCATAGATGGCTGAATAAAAAATGACCGGTCTTAGGAGAAACTTTAGATTTTAAAATTTGAGCCAGGGCATGGAAAGAGGACATCACATTATAGCTCAGGGAGATAGGGAGGGACGTGATCAGATGACTAAAAGAGGCTCAGGTGCTGGAAACAGAAATTTAATGATGTCCCAAGAGAAGACAAAGCCAAAGCAGGCTGACCCTGTCAAGTCAAAGCCAAGGATAGTTACCTTGCCAGGGCACGCGACATGTAAATGGGCTTGTCCCTCTTCTCGCTTTGACATTTAAATGAACCAAAATAATCTACCTTATTAAAGTGTTACTGCAACTAGCAAAGTTTAGGGGTAAGTGCAATGGTTGTTTGGTGTCAAATGAGCAGAAATTTGGGGTCAAAAATAATAGATTTCATCCAACATCATCCAAGTAAAATGAAAATGGAGTAAAAGAGAAGCAAACATGCTGGTGACATGCAACAGTGTTTCTGTCATTGAGCTGTACAAGCTTTTTCTACAGTGACAGATGGTGTGGTCAGCTTGAAAACAAGGGTGAAGGGCACAACAGCCAAGATGTCATAGAACATCCCTGCCTCCATCTATATTGACTTAGTGTGAGCGCAACTGAGACAACCTCACATTGGTCTTATCTTATAATGCACTACATCAACTTTATCAGTGTGTGTCTCTATTCCCCAGACCAAACCCCGCACAGCACCCTCTCATCAAGCAGGTCCAAGGGTCAAATGGCTGCGCAGTCCGCCTCTTGTCAGATTTACAACATATGAGAGGCCTTGAGACACATTCTTACATTTTCTCAACACAGTACCTGACAGAGTACGTCCTCTCCCGGGAGACACAATCTCCATCATCCCCACTAGCCTTGAGGATGCTCCTTGCTTCGCTGTGTCAATTAAACTCAGAAAAAAATTATGTCGACCTAAAATCATGTACAGCCAATCCCACTGCAGTCACCTTTAACTGTGAGTAATCTGCAATGCAGTATTTTTATATGCACCACCCTGCATGTTTAACATTAGTTGTGAAGGTGAAATTTTGCACACTTTGATTGATATTCAAAATCAATTCTTTGGCTGTATTGATGTCAGCTTACACAAGGGTGAAGGTCAAAGGTTCAAGGTTGATTTTAATATCTCTTCAGGCAAATTCTGTTTGTCAAAAACAAATAACATAGTCTAACAGAATATGCTCCAACTGAAGTGCTTTTGAGATTGGTGATACTCCCTCTCCTGACTCTGATGTCAAAACAGGAGGTCAGAGCCTGACCAGGTGTGAGGAGGTGAGAGAATAAGCAGGGCCTGAATTCCCCCTTCAAGCTCTCTTTTGTATGTAAACAAGTGCCACACTACTAATCCCTTCCTGTAAAGATTGTCTGAACGTGTTGTCTGTGTTGAATGATTTTCGTGTCTCGCCCCTCTTTAGGACCGCAGGCTTTTCACCTTGCCTTAATGTGTGGCTGCTCACAACTGCTATTCACACACAGTTGCCTTCAGATGTGGTCAGACGACATAATGTACAAACAACATTGTTTTTAAGCAAACCTTGACCCATGTTTCATATAGGGAATTATGCTTAACGCATTTTCATTTATGCTATATGTTATCAGGTGGACTCTGTCTTTATATATGTGTTTATATGTGTCATTTTTCTGGCTAAAGCAAACTAGAAAACAACATAAAAAGCTTTGTGGCGTCTCATACATCACTCCTGTGTCTGGTGGACATAAACAATTAAAAAAATATGCTGTGTGTTGGTTCTGTTTCACAGAAGCATTTAAACTATTTTCAGTGGACTATTGCCTTTAATATACAGTATTTGATTCTAATATAGTGCTCAGCAGTGTCAGCAATATAAAATACATAGTAAGCAATTGTATCCCATTATTGTGTGAGATATCTTCGCATAGAAATCACTGAATGGGACAAGAAATTACTATTTAAGAGAGGTTTGCCCTTTGGCATCTATTTAATTTATAAGCTACACAATAGCACAAATCCTTATTGTTAAGATGAGGAGAGTGTACAAGGTCCCTGATTTAATGCCATCAAGAAGAATAACCTTTTTGATGAATACTTTATATTCAGAGGAAAACACGTGAAATGAAAACCAAACAAAGTGATATTGAAGAAAAACATGTCAAGTGTTTAAACTTTTGTGGCACCCTACACACACACCTACAGTACGTTTTCTGAAGACATATATGGCACTTCAGGGGAGATATTTGCAGCACTTACTTGAATATAAATATTGTTTTAATTCATCCCAACACCACATTAACTGAAGTGGATTGCAGTCTAACTACTTCAGTATCCATTAGCTACTGTATAACACAGATTGAGGATTCAACTTACAAAAGCTTCATACAGTAAAGACACATATTTAAAAATCTGCTATTGCACAGAATGCAGAATTTGTTCTCAGCAAAAAAAAAAAAAACATGTGTTCATGTGGAAACGTACAAAAGCATGTTTATCCCCTTAAGTAAGTGAGAAGGAAATAAATAGATAGTGTAACATGTTAATAGCATCATATGACTATATGAATAAATAACAGTGGCATGCAGCATTTAATAAAGTATGCTATCTGCTACTTTGGTCCAATCAGACCTCCACTGCATGTTATTTTAATTCATCGGAGGAGCATCCTCGCGGATAATATTCTTTTCAGACAAAGATGTGCAGGCCTGTCCATATGCACTTGCATTGGCCCCATAGACTTTCAAAGACAGCAGATACATTTTCTTACACACACTGAATCTATTGGCTTTAACTCCATTGCCACCCCCAGAGCAGCACCTGCACCTCTCTGAGTATCCCTGCAGCGATAAAAGAGAAAGCCACTGGTGAGAGGAGTGCACATATTAGTCTTCATCAGACCAGTGAGACAATGACACTTATGAAGACCTATGTCATTTAATATACATCACCAGCTTTATCGCTGACAATGGGAGCAGAAAGCACAAGCCAGTGCCTCAGGCTGCTCAAGGCTGGGTTAACCAGGAGGCAAGAGGAGAAATCAGCCTTGTCTTTCAAGGCCGCCTTGGCAACCGTTGGGAAGTAGAAATGTTTTATTCTGCTTCAAAAAGTTACATTTTATGAAAGGAGCACACACCCTATTCAGCTTTCTCAGCCTTTAACACACTGGTGTTTAAAAACATTATTTATACCTCCACCAGAATGTCTCATGAAAGGAGATCTCCCACTTATTGTGTACAGTCACGTCTGAAATTGATTAATTGTCAAACTCAATAATTCTTTTATTACATGACATTGTGGACAATCAGAATCTGCTGGTAAAATAGTTCAGAGATTTACTTTTTCTTCTCTTGCCACAGCCCAATTAAATAATGTCTTCACTTTATAATGAGTAAAGAAAGAAAGAAAAAAAATATCATATTTTCTCTGAGGCCTTTCATTAATCAATTTAGAAACGACAAGCAATTATTTCTCATGGTTAAAGTGCATGCCATCAATCTGGACTGTCCAATTAGCCTACGCTTGGTTTCTAAATGCACATTTCACTTGACCTCTTCTGCATGACTGTTGTGAAGTTGCTTGGAGAAACTTTTAAGCAAGAAACTTTAAAATTGACCTAATAGAACAGTCAGAGGTTTCAAAGTTCACCTCACATTTATAATTTATACAATGGTGCTGTTAACTGCAGTGGAGTCTCATTTGCTGAGAGGAGGATAGTAATTCCTTAACTGGTAATCATTGTATGCCGCATGAGCAAAATGTGTAAAATTGTACCTAAAAGATTTCAGTTGCAGCTGCAACATGCTTGTCTGAAATATTTGGCTGCTGATGTCACACTTGTGTTGCCTGGAGAAATATCATAAAATATCATATCATCATATGACAAAGCAGCAATCTATTTATAATAAATGGTGTTCTAACCTGGATGAGTTAGTATTCATGATGATAGCTTTTTGGTTAAAGAAGAAGGTTTGTGACTAGAAGACAAAAGGGTGGGGAAATGAATGACAAGTTGAATTTTATGTTTCCTTACAATTCTGTTTTTGGTATTTTTAGTAATATTTGCACAGCCTCATTCACTTCCCCTAATAATTTGTTGCCTGCAAGTGGTCAACAATATCATATGACTAGTTTCAGACTGTATATTTTCTAGGTTTAAGATGCATTCAGGATGTGTTTACTGTTTGTTTTGACCAGCTTTTGGGTCGCTTGATGATGATGGGTATATGCCATTAAATGCACACTATTCATACTGTGAGTGCTTACAGTGAGTGCTTGCCCAGAGTGTCGTATTTGACAGGAGTCAAGAAAATTCTGAATGTGAATTAATTTAGAGTATACAGCTGGCCTTAATCTCAGCTGTTGTAGAGGAGCACCTCAGTGTAGTGACTGTATCTATGAATACAAAGTCAAAGTGTTATCTTATCACATAGGCTTACCTAACATTTGGATAAGGGGAGGTTAATAAATACACATAAAGAGAAAAATTAACCATACTACACAGTTCAAATAAGACATTTATTTAATAGTTGTCAACTTTGTATTGCTGCAGGCTTGACTTCTAATCTATTTTCTGCATTTGCAGCACCAATCTCTAACAGCCTAAACACAGTGCCGGAGAGGATGCTGACCTATCTCCAAAATGCTCAGATCATGAGTTTTTTGAGAAATGTGATGAGTTTGAATAAGGAGTTCTTCTCCCCTGTGGCAGGTTTGTCCAGCCTCGCAAGGTCTTACAATCTAGTGGGTTTGACTGGAAATCCTGTTAGCGTAGCGCAGGACCTTGAGCTCCTTATCTGTCTTAATCAGAGGCTGTGAGAACAGACGGCAACAAGCAAGTGTGAGATCCACTCTCTCTGATCATTACATCAGCTACTTATCAAATATCTGTTTCACCATGCATGAATACAGCTGAGGGACACTCAGGCTGAATTTCAGTTAGATTACATTAATTAGTTAAGTTAACTTTTTTTTACACTTCACTGGTGCTTATAGTTCCTTGTCATTAACCCTTTATTTCTCATCAACAAATATTACAAGAAACCAATTACAACATGATGTAAACCAAAGTAAAAGCTATACAGTAAGTGTCAAAACTATTCATATTTCTCTGCAGTATTATTGGATAATGGAGAAATTCTGCATGTAATCAAAGCAGAAAAGACAGCACATACTGTACATGTTAAAAACACACCACTTCTGTTTGTTTCTTGTAAATTAAGTTCACCTGCTGTCTTCGGCTGACATAAATCTATATGAAAGCCACTCCATACAGCACACCATTGTGATTTCATAGTGAGAATCATTTCGCAAAGATTTAAATATATCTATGTGTTGTTCTATCAACTTCTCTTCTGAATTGTACTGCAGTCTTACTTTTCTCTGCCAGGTGGCCTTTGATTCCCTCAAAATGTCAGGGAAATCAGTTGTTATCTTGTTAGCGAGATGTTCCTAACGGTCTATCTTTAGTCACTCTCTTATGATCCCTGCTTGGTGATTCTTCAACAGTGACACCGCCTCCGATGAGTCACTGAGCAACAGACACCAGAGATTATTAATGTTTTTACAAAAATAGTTACACAGAAATAACAGCAGCAGTAACCCATGGTTACAGAGATGACGTCACCTGGTGTCATTGATCTCTTCCCCACTTCATTTCGAACTTCCAATTAATCCAAGGCGACAACCCGTTGTGTCAGGATGTATTGTCTCTAAAGTCATTTTCATTTATAAAACAAGAAGAAAAAAAAAAAACAATTTCAATTCATTTGCTGCCACCCAACCCTGGAAATATAAGTCAATATTTTTTCTCCTGTGGGAGATGTGCCTGACTGGCGTCCCGGCTCATTTGAGAAATGTTACATCATCAAAATGGTTCAGCCCTTGAACTCTCTTTGGTAATCTTTGGTAATAAGCAAGAGGAGAAAAGAAATAGAAAGTTTGCAGAGGAGAGAAGCGCGGCTGTAATGAACCGGCTTCCTGCAGGGTAATAAAGGTCTGTGTCTAATGCCAAGGGCAGCCAGGCAAGCACGAAGACCATTACAGCTGAGCGGGCTGGCTTACAGCTCTGTCTGGGAGGCCAAAAACAGCTCAGAGAAAGCCCCCGCCTCTACCTGCCTTTGACTGCAGACACAATTATCGTGCGAGGTTGCAGCCAATATTTCCTTCTGGTGCCAAAGGTGAAGACATGTTGGAAATGTAATTTTTAAAAAAATACTCTTTTCTCCAAAAGAACAGGAGGTGAGTGTGATCCCTGGAGCATTTCTTTAGGACAGCAGCACAAAGGAGAGAGGCAGAACAGGGCAGACAGACCACAAAGAGACAGTGTACCTATGCTGGAAGCAGTGGCTTTTTCTTTCTCAGGTTGCTGTTTGCAATGTTAAATAAAATAAATGCTCTGTAGATACTCTAAAACTGCACTTCTAATGCATGATTTGCACTTGCTCTTCAGCAACTATTGTTAAATCTGTTACAGTATGTAATGTGATTTCAAATGGTAGCATTTAGTTAAAATACATTCTTGAGGCCAGGCATTTTCTAAGCTGACGAATCACAAAAAACATGAAAAGCACCCAACTTCTAATTGCTGGAACTTTTTTATTTAGCTGTTCAAGGGAGGAGATGCAGTGAAGAGTCATATATAGATCTTTCAGCACAGAGCAAAATAATTTGCACAAAATGAGATGCAGGAAGTCATTTGAAATGGCATTGAGGCTTGAAGAGGAAAATTGCAGACGGTGATTTGTTAAGAAGTTCCATTAACTCTGCATTTAATTTTCTTGGACTTTGACAGCACACATAGTTGCACTGTACTGTATCTCACACTATTTGGAAAGGAGTCAAAACTGGTTACATGCTAACTAAATATATTACTTCACAGTGTGGAAATTTTTCAAATTGAGCAATGTCACAAACTTCTCCCATGTGGCTCAAGGTAAAAGATACAAGCACATATTATGTAATGCCAAGAAATCCCACATAAAGGAAGGTCACACAGAGAGGTGTAAAAACATCCAATTCACAGCCTACCCTTGCCAGCAGCTTTAAGCATAACTACTGTAACACGAGAAAAATAAAAGTACTGGTAGATAGATGATACCTGAACAGAATGGTGGAGGTTGATTTTTGTGTTTATTACAACACCACTTCTGCAGTATTCTTCCCAAACCACTGTACAGATTGTAAACCTGTTACTATCACACACTTATCATCATTATCTCACTATTTATTGTGGTACTCGACGTGGAAGTCACAGACCAGGGACGCATCCAGTATGTCCAACCGCTCTCCTCAGGTCCATAACCCTCCCAGTCCACCAGGTACTGGTAGCCCCAGTGGCGTACGTCCAGCAACTGCCGGACGGTGTAGGCTGGATGATTGTTGATAATGTGGGGTGGAGGGGCTGCAGCTGAAGGAGGCAGTGGGCTAGTGGAGACAGGTTTCAACAGTGAGACATGAAGCATCCTTCCTTCCTTCCTACAGCAACAGCGAAGGTGGGCTTGGACTGAGGGGACTGAGACTTCACTCTCTAGAGCTGGAAACAGAGGTGGTTGGAAACCCATGGCACATTGGAATGGTGACATACCTGTGGTGTGCCTGTGCATACTCACTAACTTGTCCACGACAGATGAGTGCTCTGGGGAGGATGGGTTCCTATAGGTGACACAGCGGAATGCCGCTCCCAGGTCCTGGTTGGCTCGTTTCACCTGACCATTAGTCTGTGGATGATAACCAGAAGACAGACTCACAGTTGCTCCTTTTCACACTGGTGAGTATGGTGGTGTTACCTTCTGAAGGTGGAAGTCCAGTAATGAAATCGAGAGCTATGGGAGACCATGGGCAACCAGGATCCAACAAGGGGTGGAGTGGTTGGTGGGAGGCTTTGGCGTGGGCACACACAGTACAGGCGGACATGAAGGCACGGGTGTCAGCGTTCATGGAGGGCCACCAGAAATGCTGCTTGAGGAGGGACAGGGTGGAGCTAATTCCAGGGTGGCAGGCGAACTGGGAAGTGTACACCCACTGGAGGACCTGGGAATGGATAGAGTCAGGCACAAAGAGTCCACTAGGAGGGCTGTTACCCAGGTCCAGCTGAGTCTGTTAGGCATCCCCGACTATGGACTCAATCTCCTATGTCACCACTGCAATCACACAGGAAGCAAGGATGGTGTCTGGGTTGCAGGATGCCCCCTCAGTGGCGAATTGGTGGGAGAGAGCGTCTGGCTTGAGGTTCCGGGAGCCTGGATGATAGGTGAGTGTGAAGGAGAAGCGAACAAAGAACAACGCCCAGTGAGCCGGTGACAACCGTCTGGAGAAGAAAGCACAAGGATGAAGCTTCTGGCCAGTGGCAGAGTACTGGGAGAGAACCCCCCCCTACCCAAGAGTTGGATACATCAACCTCAACCTCAACAATAAACTGATGCAAGGGGTTAGGATGGATGTGTCTGCCTCAGGGGCCCAAAAGAAAGGGGTTGCAGTGCAGGTGAGTTGTGTTAGGGGGACGGCCGCTCGACTGTAGTCCCTGATGAAGTGGTGGTAACAGTTAACAAAGCCAAGGAACTGCTGGAGCTGCTTAACTGATGTGGGTTTGGGCCAATTTGCCACAACATGGATCTTTTCCAGGTCTGTCCTCACTTGTCTGCTTTCAATGAATTATCCCAGGAAAGAAACCGAACTAACATGGAACTTGCATTTTCTGCTTTCACAAATAGTTTTCTTAGGAGCCGCTGGAGTACTTGCCAGACATGTCCTTTGGGGTTTTGGGAGAAAAAGGATGTTGTCAAGGTAAACAAACACAGACTGGTAGAGGAAATCACGGAGGACATCATTGACCAGGGCTTGGAATACAGCAGGGGCACTGGTCAGACCAAAAGGCATAACAAGGTACTTAAGTGGCCAAGAGGGGTGTTAAAGGCCATTTTCCACTTGTCTCCTTCTCTTATTCTGACCAGGTAGTAAATGTTCCTCAAATCCAGTTTTGAGAAGATGGTGGCTTCACGGATGGATTTGAAGGCAGGGTTAATGAGGGGCAAAGGATATTTATTCTTGACGGTGTTGAGACCTCTGTAGTTGATGCAGGGGTGAAGAGAGAGATCTTTTTTGGACACAAAGAAGAAGCCTGCTCCAACCAGGGAAGAAGACAGCTGGATGATTCCAGCGGCCAGGGAGTCATGAATGTATTTTTCCATTGCCTCTCTTTGCAGAAGGGACAGGTTAAACAGACAGCTGGAAGGCAGGGGAGCTCCAGGGAGGAGAACAATGGAACAGTCGTATGGGTGATGAGGAGGAAGTGAGAGAGTGAGCTGTTTCCTGAGGACCTCCCCTATCATGATAGACAGTAGGGAATGCTGACAGGTTTGGGGGTTCAATGGTGAGTAGGGAGGCAGTGGCCTCTACTGGGACATGGGCAGACTACAGGCAGGAAGAATGACAAAAGGAACTCCAGCTAACCACTTTTCCCAGCGAACCAGTTAATATGGGGATTGTGTTTTCTTAACTAGCGGTAACCTAAGACTATGGGGACATTAAGGGAGGAAATAAGGTGGAATTCAATGTACTCATGATAGTTACCAGAGAGGATGAAATGTACAGGTTTGGTGCAGTGAGTTACATTGGCCAGGAGCTTGCCGTTGAGAGCATTAGCTGGCTCACCAGAACCCCCACTGCTACTGGCGAGCCTCTTCCTTTGGCCAATGGGGACAGCAGGTGAGAAAATGGCCTATTTGGCTGCAGTAAATACATTCCCTGGCTTGCATCCTCTGGAGACGTTTGGGCCCAGACCAGCTACATGGGCTCCTCTCCAGGGAAAGTGGGAATGTTGGAAATGGGGATAACAAGGGAAACGGGAGGAGCATGAGCCAGTTCTCACAAGAGATGGAGGGGAGGAGCAAGAAGTGGGCATGGGAGGCTGACGACTAGTGCTTTCCCTACACTGCTCACAGAGGTGAGCTGATGGCTAACGAAATTAAAGCATCAAAACTAGCAGGGTTATCCCTAGTTGCTAGCTCATCCTTAACTTGCTCACTAAGCCCACTTAAAATATCCCCTGTAGTGCCTCATCGTTCCACCCCAAATTTGCAGCTACAGTTCTGAACTCCACTGAATACTCAGCTACACTACAGGAATGCTGTCAGAGCGAAAGGAGGGGTTTAGTAGCGTCCCTCCCCCAAAACAGGGTGGTCAAAAACTTTTTTCATTTCGGAAAAAAAAAGTATCAAGGACACACTAAGGCTAGGCTGACTCTCCCTCACCTCTGATGCCCAGTCTAAAGCGTTCCCTTTAAGTAACCCCATTACATAAGCTATCTTAGATTTATCAGTACTGTATGTAAGAGGCTGCTGTTCAAACACAAGAGAAGGTACCTTGATCTCCAGTGTACTTCTCCGGTAGGGGAATGTGGGGCTCTCTGGACTGGTGGGTAGGCGGAGCTTAGAGGATGCAGAAATGGGGAGGCTGGGCTGAGCTGAGGGGGGGAGGGCGAATGAAGACGAGGTCAATCAGGGTTCCGATCCAGTGAACATTGGCTGAAAGGTTCCTGAGGGTTTCCACAACTTCACGGAGGACCTGATCATGTTGGCCCATGAGGGCGCCTTAGCAGGCATTGATATCTTGGAGGCTTTGAAGTTGTTGACAGGCAGACGGATAAGCAGAAGGACAGGCAGGCAAGTAATGATCCTCAGACACAAGAGAAACAAGTTAGCATGCAAAACCTGAGGAAACTGAATCAGTAGGAATATAAAATAAGTTGGCCTTGAATCGTAACTACCATTGTAGTTGAAACAACAATATGGCAAAGAGTGGGTGTAGACCTGGGATATATATACTGCAAGCTCATGAACTGATGAAAAGCAAGTGAGCAGACTGGGAGAGGCGTTGAGCCAATTGAAGACAGGTGTGCAGGATGAGCAGAGCTGGGAGCCAGGAGAACGAAGAAGGGGAACCACGCCCACGCCAACACACATACAAACAAAACATAAACACAGAGAGAGACAGACAGGGGAGCACTGGAAACACAGGGAAGGGGAAACACAAGGAAACACTAAGGAATCTTATGGTACCATAACACCTTCTCCTCTAAACAACTTCAAGATAATAGCATGCTCAGAGAGTGTGCTCTTTAATTCAGTGTAATGAAATTAGTGGCTTGAGAACATGAAATTCTCTCCAAAAGAGTTATAACATCAAAGCTGGCATACAATTAGGCTTGCCTCCAAATATCATTTATTTTTCTATTACTGTGCCAACACCATTAGCTGATGTTTCATGGTTCAGATTTCTTTTTGGGTTGCAGTGAACAAGATGTCAGAGTGAGATTTTTGATGGAGACAGTTATATTTAGTCGAGGGCCAGATGAACAGAGAGGTGCGTCACATGAGGCCAGCACAATGTGAAGTGGTGTGTCCATGAAATGGTCACTCATATTTTAAGAGTGCAACCCTTTGTTTGAGTGTATTGAATTTTAAATTGAATTAGTCCTAGAAAACATCCTCCATGCTGGGTTTTCTGAACAGTGTAAAACTGGAATAAAGAAATTATATTTTCTGAATAGGGCAGCTTTAGACATTTCTGATTAAAATGTGTAACAATGCTCTTTACAAATACTGTTATATTTCACAGAAGCAGTGGTTAGACGGTAAACAACAGACAGGCTTGGATACGAGACTATTCTCACCAGAAAAACAACAGCATTGGTCAGTTGTTTAAACACCTAAAAGCAGCTATGTTCACAGTAGCTTGACAAGCATCTTGAGAGAAATTACTGCCGTCAGTAGGTAGCAAAGGTGGAAGCAGCCTGACTTTGATGTTGTAGTTTGACTGTAGCAAAACATCCTCAGGCCCAAACTTCTCTGGACGGGAGTTGTTCTGAGTTGTTCTGAGACGTTTGCTGTGCTGTTTCTTTTATACTTGCACATACAACATGTATAACATTAACATTAATTATTCTCAGTTTCAAATCTGCCCCCTACTAGAGTTGCAACAACCAGTTAGCTCAGGTACACACATTGCTTTGTGCAGTTTCGGCAGGTGTTCATGTCAGCTCCTCTGTTAGCCTCTGCAACGTACAGTTACCCATAACACCCTTCTCTGCATAAGTTTATAGATGTGATTATATGTATCTTTGCAAAAGCATAATTCCAATTTTAGACCGTGGTTCATGTTATCTTTTACCGACATTGGATGTTTTTAACCATGATGCCCCTGATTTCCCAACCTTAACCAAGTATTTTTAATTGCCTAAACTTAAACAAACCTTAACCAAGGAGGGGGTAATTGTTTTTGAAATTACCAAATGAGTTGTTTCGGAAGACATTTACATGCAACCTAATTTGTTGCTTAGGTATTGTTGTTGGACATACTATACAAAAATGACCAATACTGTGACAGCTTTCTGTTTTTAGTCACAGATTAAAGTGGCAATGGAGACTATAAATGTACAATAAGTGATGATGTGAAGTGGCTCAACTATAGAAGACTCACCAGCCCTTCATTCTTATTAATGTTGAAGCTGTTTGTTGTTACTGGTTAAAATGTGTCAGCATTAAAGATGCTCTGCCTGATATAGTTATCAATACTGTATTGATAACTAGCTTCTGACGACACACCCAAAATGTCCTCCTAACAAATTGTGGAAAATCAACTAAATAGGTAAATAAAGGACAACAAAAAATGTTTGTGTTAAAGTTCCATCCATTCCTGGTCATATAGTCATACAGAACCGTCACAACTAACTGAGAGACATTTCTGATCACTGTCCACTTATAGTAATGATCTCCCTGTGACATTAAGACTCTGAATAGCTGACTTTAATCTGTGGTTGGTGTCCACGAGGGATGTGCCAGCTTCCTTCATATGCAAAAAAAAAACGGCTGCTGACTCAGACTGACACTGCAGTAAACAAATGATGTAAATGCAGTGTCTCCAATTTAACACCATGTATGACTCATCAGGGGCTCATTCAAATACAAAAGTCTATCATTATAAGTCTTTTTTGTCCTGTGAGAAATCTGATCATTAGTCTGTGTAGCCAAGGTTAGTGGGTTACAGATGCAGGATACAGGCATCAAAGGATAAGGTAAGGATAAGGGGACATGATACTGTGCTGTACACAGTCTGATGTATTGATCAGGAGATTATGGCACTCATCAGCCAAACACAGTGTGAGGCTAGAAAGAACTATGCTATAATACACTGTAAGGTTTATAGATTGTGTCTGACACTGGTCATGAGTTCACATAATCTTCATACTGGCACTGGGTGAGGGATATAGGCTTTGAATGCACCTAACATTGTCTTCTTTGAAAGCTGATTAACAGTACAAGGTAGATTACTTCATTGTGAGCTTTTTATGTAAAGCAGAGTACAGAAAGACTAATATTCTTCTTAGTCACATAATTAGTGACATGTTAGGCTGCTTTAATGTTGCCATGTGCTTCTTGTTATATTAAAATCTGTGTTGTCTGGGTCACTCTCTTCTGAAATTATACTTTATATGCTGATTTTGTGCACAGTTTTGAAGTGAATGGTTTATAATCTATGCTTAGTAGAGAAACTGGTCCAAACAAACTGCAGTCTCTCCCTCTATACTGCCTCTTTTAATGATTGTGGTAGTCTGCTCTTAGCGCACGATTACAGCAACAAAGGAGCATAGGGGGTATATTCTGAAGGTTTTGTAGCATTTGGCTGTAAAGCCCTCTGTACCATCCATCCATCCATCCATCCATCCATCCATCCATCCATCCATTCATCCATCCATCCATCCATAGTACGCTCTCTAATATATCTTATAGGCGTACAGGGACAAACTAATCTGATGGAAAGACTAAGCAGTGATTTCTGGCTCCACACAAGAACGCGTCTCACATGAGCAGTGATGCGGTTTTATAGCTCCCCTGGCACAGAGCGGAACATTTAAAAAGCACGGCTCAAATGAGCTTAGCACACTTTATTACCCATCTGCAAACAGCTTAAGTGTCAAGCAGCACATCCTTGGGTTGGTAATGTTGGCAGGCATCCTGAAAGATGAGGGCAATTAACCCAGAGAAGTGCACATGGGTGGTACATAACCAAACAATGCAAAGCTCTTATTCAAACTAAAGGCTAAAACAATGCTGTACTTTCCTACAGTGAAACCTGCTCATAATACAAGGCTTAATGCTTGTACACACAGCACCTGAACTGTGATAATGGGACTGAAATTATATGTGTGGTGGATTCCCGAAGTTTCCCGAAGTCCAGAATTATCCGCTGTACTGCAGTATTTTTGACTGAACTGCAACAGCATGGCCAGCCCTATAAATGCGAATGTCTGTGCCTGACTGACTGACTGACTGACTGAGTGATGAAGTTACACCATTGGTCGGCAGAAGGCCAACGAAACTAAGTTTCCCAGAATGCATTTTGCACCAACCGGCGGTGATGGTTGTTCACTGTAGGACTGTTAATATGTCACTTTATTAAGTTTTGATATTTTTTCAGGCGAGAAAGTAACCATTTAGATTCGCAATATGTGGTCAGTTTATCCAAATAACTCCAACTTTTTCGGAGATGCGAGGAGCCGCTGGCCGGGTGAGACCAGCCGGTCATCTCAGCCGCTAGCAGCCCAACTCCTGATGAACTGATCTGTGCAGCTCTTTGGTGATTCACCGCTGGCTCTAATGTCTCTGTAGCATTTTGGTTTATGATATAATTCCTTTTGGAAGATAAATGTTGGTCTCACAGATAAAATCTAACAATTGTAGCTGCCACATTTGTTTGAATGTAAAGTGAAGCTTCATGTTTTTACTGGACAGATCAACAGCGCTGCCTCTGGGGCTCTATATGTACAGATATCACCACATATCAATAAATATAAATGTATTAAAATTAACAGTCTATATTAAAATTTGTTTTATTTTATGAAGCTACATAACAGTTTGGATTTTTATTATAGCCACATTACAGACTGAATAACATAATTTACTGCATCTCTCTATTATTGAGGTAATTTTTTGTGAGAAAAAAGTTTTAGTGGAGGACTGAGTTGAGATTATTTTGTCACAGTACAGTCAGGTAGGTGTGCTGAAGCTGAGCTGCTGCTGTCAGCAAGTATGCTGCAATTGCAGAGTGATTGTACTGCATCCGCCCATCCTCAGAAGTTTGTACTCCCGAGTCGAACTTACCAAGTCCAAACTTGGCATACTTGGTATTGAAAAAGGCTGTATGTCGCCACGTGTCGCCACTTCCTGTATCCATTGTTTCAAATTAAAAGCCCTCTAGCATTTCAAACACGGTCCAGCCATATACTAGGTTTTGACCTAGTCTTGTTTTTCTAGGCATGCAAATGTTTTTTAATTGCTTACAGCCACAAATAAATTTCAGCCTCATTACTGTCCTAACACCATAACCACAATGTATGTAATTACAGTGTTATCAGATTACAATTCACAATGAAACAAAATAAGTGAAATACATATGACTTTGCTGAGGCCAAAGGAAAATAATCTTCACAACAATTTCACTCCCCCTTTGCCATTTCTTCTTCCTGTACTTGCTCTGCCATCCTTTATCTAATGCTACCTGTGTGACATCATATGATCATTCAGGGCACCCAGCAATGTTTTATCACAAGATGAAAAAAAAAGTATGCATTAATGTGCATTGTGGTACACTATTCAGGACAAGATAGACTGGTTTTGTTGAGGAATAGAAATATGAATGTGAGTTTGACGAATGCTGTGGGAGATGAAAATAGACAGTTATGACAGGTGTGTTACAGTACATGTACCATGGGTGTCCTGCTGTCAATCATCCCTTCAAGTGCTGCAGTCTGAGTGACTAGGGAATGTCCAAGTTACCTCCAGGCAATAAAGATACCAAAGCAGCCACATCTCAGCGAGTGTTTGTGCAGATAGTTTTTGTTTCTTAACAGGCAGCAGAAGTCCATGTTTTCCCTTTTCCAAACTTGAGTTGTCAGTCAAGCTCACTGAAAGTGTCAATGTGCAGGTGATAACGATTGCTGTCGACAATCTAACTTCAGTCCAAAGTTTAAAGGTTATGAAGATGTCTTTCGGCTTTAAGTAATATTTTTTTAATTCGCTGTGGTATTTTCATGTAGGGCATATTCACCTGCACCAGCAAGGACAGCGTCTCTCCGACTCAAACGTGATTTGTCAAATCAAATTGAGTTTCAGCTGAGACTATTTCCACTCGAGCATGCAAGGAGCGACATATTCTTAAACTAATTTAATAACTTGGGGTCTGTTATTTGAACCTTTATTTATTTAGGGAATTTCTACTCTCAGCCTCAAGCAGCCTCAAACCCTCACACACTTTCATTAACACTGTATATGTTCTCAGCAAAAATGTATCAATGCAAAGCTTTGTGCAGGGGCTCAAAATGCTTTATGAGAGTTGGGACAGCACTTTGTGACATCACATGTTACCTTGCCTGAGGCATTTTTGTGGCCAGTAACATGCTAATCTCATATTTGTATTGTTTGTTGCTGCTGTGTATATATACTGTATGTAAAAATGTTTTTGGCCCATCAAACAAGTAAGTGAGACTTATGAAAAGTGTCCATAAAAGGCTCAAAAAGTCTGTGAAAGAGCTCCTAAACACTTACTGATTTCATAGTGGGACAGACCCTGCCCCAATATGCCCCTGCAGACTTACACACATCAGCACCAGAGCACCTGGGTGTTAAAGGTCCAGCTTGATTTTTTTGCATGTTATGTCCTATTTACTACAAATGCGGTATATATAACATTACATATAACTTTTCCAAAGCATACAATGGTGTTAGGTTTCTTAAGGCACTTTTCTTCCCTTTGAGACAGCCAGTATTTTCTATTAAGTCTGTATTGTATGACAATGTATTTGAATTAACTTTACATAAATAATCCATCACAGTGAACATAATGTGGGCTTTCATTCTGTTATTGTTTCATGGTGTCACTGTTGAAAATGTTGATTCATCTGAAAAGTCTTGTGTGGTGCGTTTGTGTGCAGGTGGGCACCTCTGACATCAAATGATGGATAATGAACTTGTATATTAAAGTTATACTGCCAGGAAGTTACAATCATCCCGACAAGGACTGAACATACATTGAACTGGTGTAAATGATAATGTAAGTTTGGTAGTTTCTTGGATGAAAAAGCTTGCTGTTTACTCACAATTCTCACCAACACTGAATGTACTACGTCGACAAGATTTTCAAATCACTCAATGTTTTTTTTTCAATTTCAATTACCAATATTGCAACAATAATGTATCTGTCTGATTTTATTTCAAGCAACACAATTAAACCAACAGCTTCTTGGAAAGTTGACATAAAATCTTTGACATAATATACACAACAATTTGAAACTGATTTAAGGTATAGATTATTTGTCATAATACCAGAAGGGTACCTTGCCATTGCAATGCTTCACAAGTCTGTTTTGCTAACCATTTGGCTCTGGAGCGTGATCTCAGGAGCATCAAGTGGAACAACGACATGAAGAAAAGTACAACACCTTGATAAAGCTTTCTCAGCATCCAGTAATGCAGCACTGAGAGCTGACCTCCACATCAGAGGTATTGTACTAGACTCCTATTTATCAACATACTTAAAACTCACAGGAGGGTTAAGTGCTTGAGAAAATCCCCGCTATTAAGCTGATGTATGGAGGCAGTGATGGTCATTTAATTCTGCTTAAATGATCCAGAGGGATCCAAGTGTAGGCCATCATCTCATTATGACCACTCTCATCCTCAGTCTAAAAGTGCACTACTGTGAGTGAGGCTGAAATCTCTCTTTGTTTTACTCTTTTGGGCTGACACATAATTATGAATCCATTCAGTATTGTTACGCCCAAGTGAATTTATTTGCATTACTTGATTTGTCTGATATTATATACAGAGTTTATACCATTTAATAATTTCCACAACTTCAGATCTTACCTATGATTTTCATCTCAACATGTCCTCACACGCTGTGTTTACTTTTTATTTGGTGCAGATGCAAACACCGAAAATCTACAGTTTTTTTTTTTTTTTTTTTTACAAGATGAAAAACATCTGAAAAGCTGATTACCAGTTAAGTGGAAAATGATGATCATTACAAGTAATCAAGATGGGCTTGTTTGCATATTGCAGATAAGTTAAGCAGCTGTAATTACAGCACTGGGCACAGGGGCTTTTCTGCAGAGATTACATGCAATAGAAGAGGATGATTCAAACAAGGTTTAATGCTACAACTGTCAAGGGCCCAGTTCCCTTTTAGTTTTCTCTTATGCAACATACAGATCTTATAAAAGCACCAGATATTGTTTGTGTTAATGTCTGCTGTTAAACAGTGTTATTCATTCATTTTGCTAATTTATTTATAATTTTAACAAATATACTATGTCAGATATTTATGTCATCCCTAAAACTATTAATACTAGGCAACATACTACTGCTGCATTTTGTAGGACATACTGGCCCACTGGTAGATTTAGTAGACAGGCATCAAACTGATTTGAAATTGTTTCATTACTTTAAAAAGATAACCCCAAAACTCATTGCACTGATTGCTCTAGGGATACACTGGAGAAAATTATTTTTCCTCTCGAGTTTTTTCATCAAACTGACAGGTTCGCTGCAGACAGATTCTCTGACACTATATCTTGACAAGTTGCTCCCAAAAGCAGAGAGGACGAGGATTATAACCCAAAAGTGTTTCTGTGACAAGCTTTCAGAGTTGACTCCAATGGTATTCCAACCCACTGGTCAAAGGTCAGTGTTCATTGCTGAATAATGTCAGAACAGATTAAATGGCAATGTTTTTATGTCTGTCTCACTCTATAGATTTTTTACTTGAGCAAAACACAGTTGGGGTGACATGCATGTGCTGTGTGACGCTGGAATGGGAGACAGGTGATCCTAACCGCAATATTTCTTTGAAGGATTTTCTGTCTAATATGTAGCCAAAGGGCCTAGTTTTATGACATTCAACTGTCCCAACCATCCAACAATCTATTGTTAGCTAGCAGATCTGTTGCACCTGTCATCCACCGCTATTTTTTTTCCGAGGATATCAGATCTAGGTCAAAGAAGTATTTTTGTGTGGGCCAATTTGCAATGTTGAAAAGTACTATGAAGCTTCTTATTTTGCTCTTATTCTAATTTGATTTCTTACAATTAGCAGTGATCATATAACAGTAATCACAGTAGTAGTATTTTTTATTATTATTATTATTTTGGTTACAATACGGTACATAAAATTGTGAGTAGTTACTTAGGAATGAGTGACAGTAATGACCTGATAATTGATGAATCATTAATAAGTACTTCCCGAATAACTTCCAATGGAGGATAATATAATAGATGATGATTAGTTACTAGAGAACAGACTGGGAGATACTATATTAATAAATCATTAGGTAATGATCAGTTAATTATTAGTTAATCATCTGTAAATCGACAAACTGACACTTTCATTGACACAAAACAATAATGACTCATTTCTTAAACATTAGTTACTCTTTTTGTCCACCCTCAAGTGGTCCATCATAAAGAGTATTTAGTAAGTAGTCCCTCATTACTTTATTATTATTTTACCATTAATTACCCTTTTTGTGCATCCATAACAGCCAAATCTTCATGGCCATTATTTGCTTCCATATTCTCAGTTTATATTTATTATGTAATTAGTCATGTTGTGGTGTTTTCATTATCTTTACTTAAATGTTTATGCTGTTAGACAAATTTGCGAGCAAAGAAAACCCAAAACTAACAAACAAAACAATTTGATCAACAGTCTTTAGCAAAGGATTACTGTTTGGCCGGGTGCCGGGTAGCATATATGAGTCACGATCAAATCACAATTTTATACTCAACAGAAGCAGAAACAGTACACACATGCCATTGCCCTGCAGGGTGTGAGCTATCTTTCCAAACACTAAGTGTGTTTTACAGTTGGACCGAGCAGGTCAACTTTCTGGCCAGCGGTGGTCTCATCCAATATTCTAACTACACAGTCCGTTACTCTCATTCATAATGAACTGCAGTGGAAAAACAAACAGTATGTACCATTATCTTTCAACACCAACTAACAATCACATTGTCATGCTATGAATAAAAATCATTCAGTGTTTTATTGAGAGACTATTTTGGAGAGCTATTGCATATCTTCATTTCAAAATGACCTTGATTTGAACTAACTAGTTTGCATAAGCGGGTGTCATTTAAATAAAAAGAAAACTATATAACTGTGTGCATTGCTGTAAGGGCAGCACATGAAAATTGCAAGACGTGATCTGTTAGATAAAAGCCAAATAAGTCCTGCAGTATGTTGTATACCTTAAATTTCTATAAGATGCACTGCATAAGCAGCCCCTCTCCCCACCAAATGTGAATAATCATGGGGTAATTATCAAACTGGAAATTCTTCACATTCTGCAGTTGTATAATAAACACCAGCGCTCTGTGTTTTCATATTCACAGCAGGGCTTTTTCCCCTCATATAGCACTGCTTACATGGCAGGATCAAAAGCTGTGGAAGGGAGATATCAAACCATGCCTGGATCTGTGTGGTGAGAGGAGTGTTCACCCTGGGGGCAGAGCAGACAACACCTCCACTTTCATCACCAGCACAGAGCTCCCCATTGGAGCGCAGGATGTTGAACAATAGTCATAAGCAACCAACGGGCCCTTCTTCTTTAGTCGTGCCACAAGAGTATTTGTGTCATGCTGCAACTGAACACTTTAATGGCTGTGTTCTCCTCTTAACAAACCAAACAAGTCCCTTACCAACATGCAGCCCTGGAAGACAAAGCGCACTGCTTTAAATTGTTTCCAGCCGCCTCCTGCAGTGAGTCACAATAGCCTGATGCAGCAATATGCTGCAGAATTATTGACAAACCAATACAGATTATTCAGACAGGGTTGGTGTAGTAGAAAAGAAACTAAAAAGTCTTAAGAAACCTGATAAAAAATCATGCTATTTTCAGATTGATCGATAGATGTATATTTTCCTCCAGTTCCCACTGCAGGTGCAGTGTGTAGAATTTAGTGGCATCTAGCAGAACGGACTTGGCAGAAACGTGTAATCACTTGAAAATAAGAATTGTTGTGTTTTCGTTACCTTAGAGTGAGCCCTTTATATCTACATAGGGAGCAGGTCCAGAGCCCGCCATGTCGCACCGCCATGTTTCTACAGTAGCCCAGAATGGACAAACCAAACACTGGCTCTGGAGAGGGCCTTTTGTGTTTTTCGCGGGTTTCGTGGCCACCGTAGGTCCTCCTAAACGCTTGGAAGGGGAGGGTGAAGGGAGGGGTATTCAGTTGCAATCTGCAACCTCACTGCTACGCCACTAAATCCTACACACTGGTCCCTTAATGAGTCACATCTGGTGCCTCCCTGCTTATTAAGTATGCACCTGATCAGACACAACATACAAAAAAATGGACCAACTTCCAATTTCAAACATTTTTACTAATTTTATGACCTAATCTGATTCTTCAAAGCATAATTTTTTGAAGTGTGATCACTTTTTTTTTTGCTTCACATTGCTTACCATGTTATTTTCCTTATGCACGCCTTGCCCCATGATGCGATGTCCCTTTTATATGCAAATTTAAAAAGTCACATAAATAATGCTAACAACATCAGGACGTCACACAGAAATAAATGCACATGCTTATTGTTGCTAAGCGACAGTGAGCCAGAGAGAGAACTGAACAGCTAAACAGTTGGGACGAGCAGCAAAACAGCTTAATGTAGAGGAGTTCAGTCAGCAAGTCAGCAGTCTCTCATGTCTCACGATCTAATTAATAAATTTGTCAGTCACTGATTAGAGGTAACACCCAAGGAGCAATGGACACCTTCCTGCATTGTGATGTAACATTACACTTGGCCAACACTTAGCGTTTGACACTCGGAGGATAAAATGAAGAAAGATAATTTTTTTTTTTTTAAATCTAAGTGACAGTTTAGGTTGTGTTTAGATCCTTAAAATATGTATTTTTTGATCAAGAAAAATTAAATGAAATCGTGTGATGTTGAAAAGACTAAATAATTATTCTGTGATCACAAGAAAACAATGCCTGTTATTCCAAGACCACAAAATAAGATAAAATAACTTTATTATACTTTTCTTAATCTCTCTGTCAGTCATAACTATGTCACTTTGTCCAGTTTCCCTTCTTTACTCATTTTCTCTAAACAAGCAGGTGTTTCAGCTTAAAAGACATTGGGTAAGTGTCAAAACGATGCATGCATATTTAATCTTAATGTGCCATATGCTGGAGAAAGACAGCTAACATCAAGCTAATTACCATGCAGGTCTGCAGGGATACAGACTGTTTCCATGGACATATCATCCTGAGGGCTTTGTTCTCTCGTAGTGGAGAAATGAAGGCAGCAAAGAAGCTTAGGAGGACTCTGTGATAGATTTATAATTGTCCACCTGCCATTGTATTATCATACCAACACAGACAGACAGTACATATTTAATTCATTTTTGATGATTTTTGATGAAAAAATAACTCAAATTTGTATTTAATAATAATAAATAATTGTGTGTATGCTGATAATTAGGGTGTCTATTCTGATCAGTGGCAGCACAGGCATGAATACAAAAACTGTGACAATACACAGAAAAAAAAGCCTCCACTCATTTGTACAACACCTGACAGTGTTTCTTCTTTGTTAACTTATGCCCTGTTCACATGCTGCAGAACCTGAGCAGGCCGTAGGGAGGCCGTGGTAGAGGATTCTTACAGAGTGGATTAGTGAATGCTGTGGTTAGGCTGTCTCCCGAGGGTGCTTGCATCTACAGTCTCAGAGTCACAGTGACTTTGTTGTCAAGGTCAGGCAAATGAGTCAGGGGGGGATGGCTCACAGCAGGGAGAGGGAGTGCAACTGTCCTCCATCCGTCACAGCATGATACAGCTTGACTGTGGTGACACAATGCCACTGAACCATTGTGGGTCAGCTGTATGAGCTGCCATGTCGCAGCAAGAAGGATGCAGGTTTCATTTAGCTTCTTTGTTGAGTTTGTACAGTCTCACGTTATTGGCAGGGGCTTCACTCTGGTGTTTAAGTTTCCTGCCACGCTCCAAACACATGCAAGTCAAATGGACTGTACACTAAAAAAAAAAAAAAGCGACTGAATATCGAGGACATTCAGTGCATTGCGTCAAAGGGAAGACAGGTGCAGCACTGTGTGGTCAGGTTTAAAGCATGGAGAAAGTTTTTGCTCTCCATTGTTTGGTTCTATTTGATGCACAGATAATGGGAATTAAAAAAGAAATGGCTGCAGCCATGGCATACTTTGTTTTTATTTTCCAAGCCTCTCTCACAGCATGTCATTGGGCAAGATGCCTCACAAGCTGTTTGCAGGCAATTAAGAATATAACAGCTAATACTTTACTGTTGCTCCCATTACAGCTATATCAGCAGTGATATCTAGGGAAAATAAGATGCTTACTGTGTGAGAAATAGTGTGTCCCAGTAGGCAAGCTTCCATAACCACCACAATAGTCAGTGGGATAAGCTAGCACAGCTCTAATTAGTCCAACTGAGGAACTTTTAAAGGCTGCATCTGAGCCAGGAGCTGAATAAATACATATAAATCTACAATAGAGAAAAGTATGGTAATATTCCTTTCATTGTGATCAGCCCTAAGCTGAAGCACTCTTCTACTGGAGCGCTACAGTGTGTGAGAGCCTTTTTCTGATAAGCTGGATACACCTATTCAATTTGCTGATTAAAGTCATATCAGGCAGCCCTCCTGACAGCTGAGCTCCTGTGGAAAGATAAAAGTGACTGAAGTCTATGGAATCAGTTTCAAAACACTGCCATTTCTCCACACACCAAAGAGGATGAATGTTGCATACATGCATAAAAAAAAGATTCCATATCCATACTGGAAATGTTTTCATTTAAAAATGAGGCTGCTCCTTTCTGATGTGATGAAGCTAAGGCGCCTTGAATGATTTACTCACAGGCTGCCTGGAGAAGAAGAGGCTGTTCCATCACAGCCTCCATCACTCTAAAAGCCCAGAGGAAGACCCTGATAAAAGCACAGGAGTCATCACCTGTGTCCCTGCTTTCTTAGTCCACAGAGTACACAGATGTCTTTTCATGTTCAGCCCCAACTGCACACTAAAGTCACTATCCAGTGTGAGGAACTCTTGTGTATATACCAGCAATATAAACACACTATACACCATTGACTTCTATATTCAACATTTAGTACTGGAGCAGCAGCTTGTGTTGCTGTAAACAACACACATGAAAACTGATTTACTGGTCAGTGTAGACCGTGTATACTGTAGACAACATTTGGACAGGAACAGGCTGGACATGTACATAAACTTTGTCCCTTTGATACATAACTTTGAAAGAGAAAATGTTAGCAAATGTCTGTTAAAGGATTACGTCCAGAAATTTTAAAAATCAAAGCTTCCATGTTTCAGAGTGCTATACTCTTCAGTTGCTACAGTCCACATGTTTTTAAAGACAGAATCACACCACTGACATCAGAAACACAGTACAAGGCACACATGTGACATTGTCTCTAGGTGGTGGAACATGGTTAGCATAAATATAATATACTGTATGTATTTAACATATTTTATAAATATATGAATTCATAGAATATAGAGTGTTGTCAGTGGTGGGCGTATTTTATATATAGCCTCTGGGTAGCGCTAGAGGCATCAGATGTGTTTACTTCAGAAGTATGTACTTCAAAAGCTAATCCATTCTTCTGTGAATGTAACTCTTTTAATGAACCCAGCAATTTAAAGCCTGGAATAATTTAAACCCAAATGTGCAAAAGTGTTGCAGAGTTGAGTTGAGTTGAGCTACTTAAGATGATCCTCTGCTATTCTGGCCATTACGCAACTCTTTTCTTTGCTCCGCTGTCTTTACGCAGGTCTATTTTCGCCGGACCAGCCCACGTCTCTCAAGCGTGAAATTCCCTTCTAAATGTATACTATAAATCAGAATATTTATTGTCAATTGACATGAATTTAAAATTTAATGATGCATTTTATTAGGTATTGATTTTGTCTTTATGTACAGTACATATATCAAAATGTTTTTTTGCATTTACCTCCCTTCTCTGAAGGAGGGAAGAAATGCTAAGGTTTTCCTTCTGCTAATATACAGCCCCTTATTCAAGAAATAGCAACCCTGACCCTTAGAGGCTATGTTTACTCAGTTGTTTTGCAAGTTACATTTTGAGGGGAGCAAAATTGTTGCCAGAATTATGTTTGGTGGGGGCAGGCAGCCTGGAAGGTGACGCATGTGCAACCAGTAAACATCCGGGGTCATGCATCAGTGTAAAACAGATTTTCCTTTTTCTGAATAAAATCAGGTTAAAAGACAAACTAAATAAACCAGAGGGAGCCTTTCAACTGATGCCTTTCAAGTGACTGAGAGCTTGGCATGTATGATTTATGGTTATGTTAAACGGTAGCTGAAGCTGCAACAGTGATGCTGCAACAATGCCGCTATCCAAAAAGGTAATGACAAAATGATAACGCCAGTGTTGCAAATTGCTCCACATAAATAAGGCATTTGAAAACTGTGCAGAGCATTTTAAGATGTGGTGAATGAAAACAAAGTAAAAAGGTAATACATTAAAATTTAAAGCGAGGCCATTATAAGTGAGTTTTAGAGAAACCTGTTGTAGACTAAATTCATTGCCAACTTGAACTTTGCCTTACTGCTTCTGGAGGCTGATAGATAGGATTGCTGTTCATTGCTCTTTTCCTGCGCCCACACCCAGAGGACACAGTGATGGATGATTGGCTGAGGACAGCTGCTGCTCTGCCTCTCAGGAGGGTAACTAATAGAACGGGGGCAAGTGGGCCGGTGCAGCGAGTACGGAACTGAACAGAACGCCCTCAAGTACAAAGAAGATTTTATCTCTTATCAGCAGGCAAAAGAAACTGTCAGACCCAAGAGTTTCTTATAGCTTCTTCTTTATCTGTTAATATTTCAGACAGATTAGATGATGAGGGAGGTGATGATGATACCTTAGTGGGCACGTTTCATAGAGATGCAGCATATTTACTTTCCTCTTATAGTCACACATTAAAATGTCCAGCTGTATCACATACTGTAATGAGAAAAAAATCCCACTTGTTACAGTCTCTTCTCTTCAGTAGCTTGTGATTTCCAAGATAATAGCCAAAGTATGCATATTTAATGAGCGTCACCTGCTATGAATTAAATATGCAGTGAAACACTCTTTGCATCAGGAGCAAACGGCCTCGTGTGCTCGTTTTGCTGCAGCCTCTGAGCATGATGCTCGACTTCCTCACATACTGAAATCAAATAGTTGAAACAGGGAGTTTACCAGTCAAATTACAATGTGAAGTTGGTAGCTGTCATCTGCTCAGTAAGTGGCATTAAATGACAACATCATAATGAATTCCTTTTGTGTTTGGCACCTGTGTAGAATTATGACAATTGAACTCAAGGATAAGCTTTTATACAACTTTATGTAATGTTCTCCTCAACACAAACAGCATAACAGCAGATGCAGAAGTATCTGTCTAAACCTTTTCTTCTCTTTTTCTCCATTTTCAACTTGTGCAACTACAGAAAGCAATATTATACAATATTATATACTTCTCATTTACTGTCTTAGTAAAGGTAATGGAGCTTAATTACCTTAAAAAAAAGGTAATCACCAGAACAAGCAACCCTTAGGATAATAACTGTAATCAACACATTAGTAAAAGATCCATAAATAAAGGTCTGAGTCTGAGAGCACTTATTACTGCTGCCCATGGTTGGAGGATGAGGTTGGAGCACTATGGTGTCAGATGTTATAGTGCAAGATTTTGTTGTCAAGTTGCTGGTTTGAGAGATCCACTATCTCAAAATTAGCTGGAAGTCGCCCATCCAGGGCACAGACATACAGTCTCTCCCCATATGGACCAATCTAAAGTGGGGTCAACTTGGCTGAGGGGAGGGTCATTAACCCAAAACTTTCCTTTGTCAGAAAGAGAGTATTTCAAAAGCATTGTGGTGTTTTTTTTTTTTTATGACTATTTGCAATTGGCATTTAATATAATCAGTTTAATTTGGCTCCAGCAGAGAGTTGATCCCAGATGCTGTCACAGTTTGCTTTACTGGTGGAACACAAAGGCAGAGCTTAATGTGGCCACATTTCTGTGTTTTTATTGTGTCGTACAAAATATGTGAGACCACAAACAGTCAAGACATTAGCACTGAAGACATTGGACTCATTCAGCAGCCTGTTTGGTTGAGAAACATCACCTGGGGACCCACTTGTACTGGGGACACAGCCGGCACAGGGTAGGATGTTCCAGAGCAAGGGTGACTGTTGGAGAACATTTGTGTTGCACAATCACATGACATTATACTCCTCTGTGGCACCCAATGATGGTCTGCAGCCGACCCATATTAAAACCCTTGGCAGAAGAAGTTGTATGATAGGAATGATTGATAACACACACCACATCCAGGCTGTTTGTACTGTAACGGTGGGCTCTTGCTGTTGTCAGTCTGTCCACTTTTCTTCCTATAGGATTCAACAATTCCATTAAATGTTCTGAGGACTACACAAAGAGAGCATGTCCTGGTTAATGCACACGTAGGTGACAAAACTGCAAAATATATCTTCCAAACTGTCACCATACACTTAATTCTAATTAACACTGAATCCATTTATTGCACAGGTGAGAGTTACTTTGATAAGCTCATACATACTGCAGTGAGCTCTTTGTTTAATCTGCCATGCATCCACACTCCCTTGAGGTTTCACAGTGGAGATTACAACAGCAGGCACTTCACTGGGTGTGGCTGTCTGCATTGTGCGAGCAACGGAAGCAACATTGCTCATCTCTTCTTGCTGGTACTATCAACTCGCCACACAGAGCAGCTGGCTATGTTTTAGCTGAAACTGTGTCATCAGCTGTTTAATGCGGTATCAAAGTAATTGACCATATACCAATGACAAAGAAACAAAACCAATATTGCTGTAGAGAGTATAAATACTTGCGTTTTCTGCAGCGTGAGTGATCTCCAAAGGGCTTGGAAGACTCAGAGCCACGACTTTGCGGGCAGCATTTGTTGTTGCGGTTCCATGGGGAGAGTTGAAAGGATAAAATGGCTTCATTTGGGTCAGGTCAGTTGTGCAGTTTGAGCCCCAGAGTACATTAGAAAGAGCTGAAATAATGCTCTTAGACAGGGCAAGGAGCTGACTTGAGTGCCGTGGCTGCCCTGTAGTGCTTTTAACATGCCCTGTGGATCCCTTGGGTTCATTAGGCAGTTTGGGGTTTGTGTTAGAAGCCTTTCCACAACCTGCCATGGCATGGGGAAAATGCCCTTGACCAACAAACAAAAAGAAAAAGAAAGAAATTGCCACAGGTAAGACCAGTAGGAAACCCTGAAGGGCACTTTGTCTGGAAGCCAATAGTAAAAAAAAACTAGAAAGTAAGCCTATGTAGGTGTGAAGAGGTTCATAATATTTTATTTTCAGTTAGGCCAGGTTTTATTTTCGATGCAACAATGTTAAAACAAGTTAAAAAAAAAGAAGAAAAAAAAAGAACTTCTGTAATAGACAGTAGACCTGCTTGTCTACCTGCTCATCTTTGCAGTTATATTTCTGCTGTTAGTTATCTCACACAAAGAGTTCTGCTAATGGCAGATATTCTACTTTGAAACAAAGCTCTGCCATTTAAAAAAAAATCCCATTTCTTCTTACGGCCTGCGTGTGTTCCAGTGATCAGAGAGAATGTGATTTAAGGTGATGATATGCAGAGGCACCATCCTTGCCTGGCAGACGGCTGCTGCAGTGCGGTATGAAAGTGCTCCCCTCGGCAGTGAGCACGTGTTGCTCCTTAGCTGCTTCCAACTTAGAATTCACCAGAGATAGACCAAGTCCGCTGGCACTTAAGCCAGAACCTCGCTGCCTTAGATATTTATACTCTGTTCAATATCCGGCTGAAATATGAAACTATTCTTGAAGTTTTAAAAAGACCAAATGTGTAAAGGTTTTGTGAAGTATATGTGAACCTGCACCCACAGAGAGTTCATTATTTGTGCTCAATATAAGAAAAGTTCTTGGGTAGAGTTGAGTATGAATTTCAAAATGAGAAGTTGATCTTAGTTTTCTATACTTGAGACAATGAATTTCTGTTTTCTTCTTAATGAGGGATTGATAGACAGTGAAAACACTGAGGACAGTGTTTAAAAGTGATAAATCGGGGACTTTATGCTGGCAATGTCTGATATTTTGTAAATATTTTAGAATGTTGTCAATAATATAGATAAATAAGTCAGATCCACTATGCACAGGTTAGGTGAAACCACTTTTGGAAATCAGGATATGATTTATTTTGTTTTAAGAGGCAGTACCCCAGCAGCACAGGATATGAGCTTTGCACATCACAAATTGATGTTTGATGTTCTGCGAAGAGTATTTGAGAGGATCTCAGTCATAATCTCTAAAAAGTTTACTTTTGGCAATGAAACAATGGTGCAATAACAGATAAAGCACTTGAGTGTGTAAAAATGAAACACAGCACACACACTTGCACATGCACACACATACATGGTCTTTATAACTCATAGAGGATATTGTGAATATGGAACCACATTATCAATCATTACCATTAATGGAAATGGAGGCAGTGAAGTGCACTATTCCCCTAATTCAATGCATGAATCACTCACCACTCATCTACATTCTCTTTCTGGATTATTTAAAATACAAAAGAGGAACTCCTTTAACAAACTAACTGCTCAATTTACCATTACACCACAGAAAGAACGAGCACAAAGGAGAGAATTCCAAACCAAGGTTGTAAATTAAATGCCACTTTTGAATTTACTGCAAAGTTGCACAGACTAAAGGCTAGATAAGTAAGGGTTTTAGCCTACAGGAGCATATGTTTTCCTTACCTCTGCACAGGACTGGTTGCATTGTTTGTGTGTGTGTTTATATGCCTGTGTTCAAGCATAACTTGAACACAAACTGTGATAATTAGATTTTTTGTCTCATAAACAGCTGTAACAACAAAAAAATAACAGCAAATGGAGTCACGGAAAAAAAAAAAGTGCTTGCAAAGGATGCCCCAGCCTGTGATACAACCTGAAATCAATATTTAATGTTCATTTTCACCCTGTCTCCTCCTGAACTATTGTAAATTGGTAGCCGGGTGCCAAGCAGAACCCGGCAGATACTGGAGTCAGATATATGACTGCCGGACAAGTAAAGTCACAACTCATCACTTTACACTTCTCTGGAAGAGACAGGTCATCCTGTGGTCCTGACACAAACATGAATCCTCCTAACCCAAATAAAGCCATCCCGAAGCGCATCACCCAGTCTGCAGGCAGGTGCACTGAAACAGATACCACTACTTAGAGCACTGAGACCGTTTATTTTCCTCCCCAACAAAACAGGCCAGAGAAAAATATATGAAGTTAAAAGGATACAAGGCTGCGCAACAACAAAAAAGAAAAGATAAAACAGCACAAAACATTGCACTTCACAGACAACAACACAGTTTGTAACCAACAGTGAAGTCAGTTGACATTGCATTAACACAGTCCGCATTTTTAAACATTACCCTGAGCTGTCCCGTCTGAGCGTTTGCAGATAATTGGCATACAGAGAGTAAAATGTACAGTCTATGGTTTACCCATCCTACACATCTTCACGCTCGGCTTGATGCTTTTTGTCCACACCCTAATACTGGAGTAGTCAGCCAGGGGATTGGCTGCCCACGCGGTGCCTTGCCTGTCAATTGATCAGGGCCTGACTCCAGCTTAGTGCACCCTCACTAGAAACCTCAAATGAGGCGCAGCACAAATGCATTCATCTTCATCAGAGGAGCAAAGGATAAAGTATCAGGGAGTTTTTGTGCAGCAGTAATAGTTGCAAGGAAAGCACTGAAACCAGATGATTGGGGTTTTTTTTTTGCCTTTACTGTATTTGTAGTGCTTCAAGTGCTATCAGTATCACATAATGTCCATGCTGTGCCCATGATGAAGCTATATTGCAGGCTGCCTTCTCTCACTCATATCTAATTACGGGGTCCTTCTGGGCAGTGCCAACCATGTAGACTTAGCTTTTGCAGTACCATCATTTGCAAACTCTAGCTTGTGAATGCACTTCTCATTCTGAATATATTATAACTATGAAAACTTACTTCCCTCAATTTTTGTCACGTTCTTTTCTGCTGCATCTCTTTGCTAAATCATCAGTCTGCCAGAACTCTTACTGGCCATGGTGAAATCAGTGAACCTTAGAGGCTTTGACCTCTGATGAAATTGAAGACGTTTGTATGCTGTGCACCAGTCAATACCAACGGCTAAAACAACCTGCTCAGATAGAGAATCTTGGATTTATTCTGGCCAGTGTAATTCATTAAACTGTTGCGCATGCCCATTTATCATAATCAATCAAAGGGCAGCTGGGCCAAAAGAGCAATTTAGAGCACCACAGAGTTATGCCATTGCTGAGTCTGTAATAAGTTTGAGGAAGATTATATAAGGCAATATTGGACCACGGGGTGCAGTTTATGTCAGAATGTAATGAATCATTCATTACCTGAGATCCGTAGCTTACAAATCTATCCACAGGTTAATGCAGAGAATTGACAGTAAAAGATGAATCTGAATTAAGTGTGAGCATACGAGTAGATTTAAAATAACAGGGATCAAGAAAGCCAGATGTTGAGAACATATGGACGTTTATGGATGATAATTTTAAAACAAGAATGCTGCACCATGCTGAACATTTCAGCTGCACCAATTCTTTTGCAAAGCTGCAACATCCATGTACCGTGAATGACAATATGAAACTTTCACTTCGACTAATAGGAAAAAAGGTTTTCCATGACAGTAACAATATTCTGCGGGTGCTATATAATTGGCAACTGCTTGCTCTGGGCAGACTTTGGATCCCAACACTATTGATTATGAGTAACACCAGATGCCAGAGTTGGATGAGCGATGAGCAGTGAGAGGATGGAACTGATGAGTGTGCCATGAGGGAGTTGTTTGTCTTTTGACCAGGGAATTGTGTCAAGACTCACAACCTTCAAAATCCATCAGAAGCCTGCTGTCCAACTGACTACATGTTCATTAAAGCACATTAGACATGTGGACACTTCCATTCCAAGATGTTGTTGTTTGTCCCCGCTAACTTTAGACTCTTGCTTCTTGAGCAAAGTTATCAGACAATATAAGAAGATACAAATCTCTTAATCTAGCACACAGAATGATATAATTTTAAATCACTTTTTAACAGCTCATATGTAAATAAGGAAACATTATAAAAATGTATTTCTTTAATGATAATTTATTGATACACAAATACAAATGGCACATCATATTTGAGAGTACAAAGATGCTTTCTGAGGTAATCACAGAGTCTGTCTTATTTGTGAGGAAATCAGCCTGTATTACTTGGTAAATGATGCCTGATAAAGTCACATTCAGAAGCACATACACAGGTTTCCTGATGCAAAAATAGGCAACACTAGTTTTCATAGATAGTTTTCAGCATATTTTCTAGTCAGGTCTGCTCATACCACACACAGTGAACGGCCCACAGTCCCAGAAGAGACACGCTGCAGCTGCTGTGCTGGTGTCTCTTAGATCTTCAGGACTTGGGCGATGTTTTGCCCCACTTACATGCAGCAGCTTTGTGAATTAAAAAGGCTCCACAATAAACCCTGCTTGTGCTGCAGTGGATAGCAAAGCCTTCCTGTGGGTCTGAATTAGTGTTCTTGGACTTGTACCCAGAATCCCTGCAGCCAAACACAGCCTAGAGAAGAATTTTCTTTGCTGCCTAACACCAGCAGAGGGGGGTGTGCTCAAGTCAAGATGAGCATGTGAGTGTGTCAGCTGTGAGCCGGCTGGAGACTCAGATGCTTCTTAGCAGCCACACCCTGAAATAAGAACCCTTACTGACAAAATCACAGTGACATTCAATGGCGTGACATTTATTTAAACATAAGTAGTGTTTACAGGCTGGAACACGTGCAACATGTCACATATCCATCTGTTACTTTTAAACAAAGAAAACAATAATAATTAAATGTTACATTAACTCTCAGACGGCAATAGTTTATGCCAGATAATAGAGATGAGCACGCTTAGCAGTTTGAGATTTAAATTAGTCCTTCACCAGTATTGCGACAGACTTTCCCAAGGGTTCTGTATTGAGGTTTTTACTTGTACTAGCTGTCACTTAGGAAACAAAACTGAAAAACATACTGCCTCAGATGATCCAAGTGAACAGTCTCCCTTCTGCGCAGTGCAGAATGCTAATATTAAGAGTTTTTTTTTTTTTAAATGAAGAAAACAGGTTAAAGAAAGCTCTTCTGCAGGGCTTCATGAAATAGTCTGAGATGAATTATGCACATCCACTGGCTTTTGATATCCATCCCACAGGGCTTTTTCTCTTTTCATTAAAGCTCTATTTTTTTCCAACTATGCATCCCCCTTTTTTTTTAGAGAAAATGACTGGGCAAAATCCTTTAGTTCAAATCAGTGCAAAATTAAATTGCTTATTGTGTGTGCTATTTCTGAGGCTGATGGCTGTTCACTAGCCAGGTGCTGTAATGCTTTTAACTGGCTTAATTTGGCGAGGCCAAAGTGTTGGAGTGGCACTTTGATCCCATCACAGTGAAAAAGACTTTGACATGACTTCAAATCAATACTATCACAGTCACACAGTGAAATTGATACTGTAGTAAGAGTATCTGAATGTGAGAAACAGCTGTCGGAGGCATAAAACTTGTAGCAGGTAGACTTCCACATCTGAGCAGGTATTGTCTCTGACTGACTCTGCCTCCAATCCAGACGGTTTTGCACTGGAACAGTTGAACTGGAAAAAAAACTGGTAAAGACAATCTGACATCAGAAACTGAATATAACTACATGGCTTGAATGATATACTGTATACAATGCCCTCACACACACATGTTTAGGGGACAGAGCCACTTCTGGAGGGCGTGGCATTGACTTATTTGTATTGTTTGAAGGCCTCTGTCTCTCAGTCCTAACCACATCACCTTAACCCCAATGAAAACAAAAATGATGTTACTTACAATAAATGCTGAATGCAGCTGTAGTGGAGACAAGTTGGAGACACCAATTTTGTCCTCAACTTAGATGTGTCCAGTCCACTGGTTAGAAGTCTGAAAGTCCCACCATCACCCGCCCATCCCACCCACCTCTCCTCCACACACACACACACACACACACACACACACACACACACACACACACACACACACACACACACACACACACACACAGTGGCACTATTTTCTATACATATCACATCTCTGATAAAAGGAGATACATTGACTATCAACTCTTTGCCACCTCTACTGTAGCTCAGCTGCAGTAGGCTATACACCTGCAGCGCGGGTAAGGAATTGGAAAAGAAAAGACTGGTTATAATAACGATGAGACACGAAGCTCATCCATATTAGAAGAGTCTTTAATGAACTCTGACCGTAAAAGACACTCCTCCTGCTCCGGGCTCTCACTGCTCCGCTCCCGTACCTAGGCGCGGGAGGAAATTCACAGTCCCGTCTTTATCAGTATCAGCATCGCTTTGAAGACAAAGAGAGCGCTGCAAATGAAGATGTGCTCCAACAGAAGTAGAAGCCAGTCTTAAAGTCATTATTACTGCAGCCGTGCCCGCCTGGAGGCAGACAGGCACTGGTCCTCGGAGACTCTTCGGGTATGCGCAAAGATGTGAGAGTAAAGAGCGAGAGGCATTGTGATTGGCCGCACTCTCTCTAAAAGCATCAGGCACAGCGAGTCATGTTTGCTCCAGCCAGAGCATCAACGAGGTGGCATCAAAATTGAAGGAGGCGTTTTCGTTCTGCATAGTCGATGCGTTCACGGCGTCAACCATAAACTTGCATCATTTCCCCAAAGAGGCGGACGCGCTCTCCGCGGTGCTGAAACAGAGAGACTTAGCTGATCAACTAGTGAGGAAGGGGAAGATACTCTCACTTCGCCGCCTGCTTCTGAGCTTTATGGTATTTGGGAGCCTCGACAAGGTAAGTCCAATGTAGTGTACAGTAAAATGGAGATAAGCTGTTCTCAGTTATGTCTTTGCAGAGATTGTATTTCAGCCTCTAAAGCTCCAGCGTTTGTGTTGACTTCATCCCGAGTGTCTGCGTGTGTTTTAATTTAAAGTTTGATCTCATAGATTGAGTATAGCTAAAAAGTTTCAGTGCCAATCACTGCTGAGTTGGTTGTTGTTGAGTGTTGACCTACAGATGTCTCAGATTGCCTGTTGAATTCATCACGAAGTGTGATTATTTTGCTCCTCTTGCGGTTTCCCTGCTTCCAAAATCAATTTATATTTTGTGTCTTTAAACAGAAACTTTGTAATTGATGGTGAGGGTCGGTGATCCAAATAAGATGCAAATACAGTACATATAGCATGATCTAAGACTGCTGAATGCATTACATAATGTGCTTGAGACGTGTGGGGATATTATGCAGTAAAGAGTCTTTGTGTTGGAGCAGTGACTGGGGGGAACCGGCAGTTTGTGTTGCTCTCTCACCAGATAACTTCACGCAGCTTTTTGTTGTTTTTAGTTTTGGCTCCGCTTGCGGTTTCCCTGCCTTCCAAAATCAATTCATATGTTGTGTCTTTAAACAAAAGCTTTGTAATTGATGATGAGGGTCAGTGATCCATTCACACAGTGCTTAATGGTTTTTATCTTTTCTATCACGGTAAACCTGTGGCTGGAGTACAAAATGGAAATAATCAGGACAATGTTTGTGTGTGTGTTGCTGTTGGAGTGTCACATAGAATCGGTGTGTTCACTAGACTATAAAAATAGTGACTGCACGCTAACTGGCCTCAGGCGTATTTCGGGTTATGCTTCTTTTATAGCAAATGATTCTGCTCCAGCATCTTGAATACAACCTTAAGCTTTGTAGTGACTCTAAAACTCTAGATACTTTCAGAGTGTTATCCAAAGAAATCCAAATAAAAGCTACCAGGCCCAAATCAATCAAATGTAGTTCACTGATTATCCAATAAAAGGGCCTGAAGTATTCCAACAGCATGTGCCACTAACATAACATTTCCTACTTGTTTTCCTCTGCTTTGTTGCTTTCATTGGTGGTCAATTAAAAAAAAAGATTGTTTGGAAAGATTAAGCTCTAAATGATCTTAAACAGTGTTGTAACTGCAAGTACTGGGACTTACTTGCTTTAATCAATTACCCTGTCGGGCTGAGGGGGAGCGTGGGTGTCATCAAAGCAGAACAAGGCTCCTTTGAGGTGGGAAAGTTGTGGCTGAATGACTTAAATTACAATTACCACTTGATTTCAAAGCCACATTTTTCCAGTCTTTTGTATTGCTCAAACAACCAGACACTTTATATCAAAGGAACATAAAACTACTGGAGACTACAGGAGATCTAACAGTATAGAATACAGCTTTCTTAGGTCCCACTACTGTTTAGAAGCTAGTTTGTGTTTTACTCTTATGTGTAAGTTTAACAGTTCACATGGGCATAGACTTAAATTTTAAGTCTTACATGCCTGTACTAGAGAAAATGCTTTCTTAATCTAGCTCAACTTTGTAATTAAGGCAAAAAGCAGGTGTATTTTTCCCTGAAATGCTTGTTTGATGTACTTGACCAGTGTGCCACGCAGAAGACAGATTTTGATATTCACTCCTCATGCAAAGACAAACCCTCCACAAGATCATAAACAGAGCTGTAATTGCCAGTAAGTTTGCACAGCGGCTTTAATCAATTACTGCGCCATCCTCCATCCAGAGAGACGGGGAGCGCAGGTGTCATCAAAGCAGAATGAGGCTCCTTTGAGGTGGGAAATGCGAGACTCAATGACTTCACTCAGCTGGGTCACTGGACACACAGCAGAGCTTTGACGCGTACAAATTGTGCTTGAAGATGCTGTGTTCATCCTGGGAGGCTCAGCGGCTGGCAGGGGACCAGCGGAGCGGGGACATTGCACTCCAGATGGCCCAGAGAGGCCAGAGGAAGAGAGCTGTCCAAGCCCAGCTGGGAGTAAGGGAAGCTGGACTGCCGGTAGTGTGTGTGTGTGTGTGTGTGTGTGTGTACGTGATTGTGGGAGGGAGACGGGATGAGAGAAACAGTAAAAGACAGAGAGAAAGAGGTTTGTATGAGGGTGTGTGCGTGTTGAAGGAGTGATTGGGAGAGAAAGGGTGGGTGAGAGAACGCGAAAGGGAGAAATTGAGAGCGAATGAAACAGGCGCCTCTGTGTGTGTGCATGCATGGAAGTAGTGATAGGAAAAGTGTGGGAGGGAGAAGAAATAAAAGAGAAGATGAAGGAGCTTGTGTGTGTGCGTGTGTGTGTGTGTGTGAGCGTGTGTGCGCGCGTGTGTGTATTTGTGTGTGTGTGTGTGTGTGTGTGTGTATGCATTGAAGGAGTGACAGGGAAGCAGAAAGGGTTGGAGACGCAGAAAATGAAAGAGAGAAAGAAACAGGCACATGTCTGTGTCAGTGTGTGGGAGGGAGAGAAAATGAAACTGGAAGAGGTAGGCATGCGTGTGTCTACGTTTGTGTGTGATTGCGGAGAAAGCATTACTGGGAGAGAAAAGGAAGGAGGGACCGAAAACAAGAAACGAGGAAGGGAAAGGGAACATGTGTGTCCCAGGGAAAGTGAGTGCATGAGGGGTGGGAGAAAGCTAAAATGAAAAACGAGTGTGATCAAGCTGGTTTGGGGACAGGTATGGTGAGGGAGGTGCTCACATAGGTGGTCTTAATACTGACAGTGTTCTTAACTGATGATTTTAAGCAGCAATTCAAAAGCTGCATGAAAAATTAAGAAGACAGGTAAAAGGGAGTGTTACCTTATACAGAAATTCAGTGTTTCATTCAGCTGACCTCTGACTCTGTGATCCACTTTACTCACATGCTCGTACAGGAGCCATGTGACACACATATATGTGCTCTATGGCACATGACCTCCAACTGTGAGCTCAGAATCTAATATTCACTCCTCGGTTTGATTGAGAAGACATGTTGCTGCATGTGAGACCCCCTCGCACCCTTTAAAAAAAAAAAAAATCACTGCATGTTAAATCTTCAAGGTGTCTCACTCCTTTTAAAGTGAAGCCACCTGAGGAAGAGCGCAGAACACATGACGACAAACGCACATCAGCTTCAGAGAGATGACTTTGCCTTATTCTTTCCATTTGGGAAGCCGCTAGAGAGCAGATGGAGAGAAAGTGTGCTCTTTTCATTCTGCCACATCTGCTCTGTGATGGAATGGAGCATGATCTGCACTTTGATCACAATGAATTATTCCTATCCCTGGCTATAAATATGGTCTGTCTTCAGCACCCAATCTCTCTCTCTCTCTCTCTCTCTCCTTAAACTAGGAATCTGTGCTCGTCTCAGAGTGCTTCTCTCCTGAGAGTGTCACAGCAGGCTTATTGCAGCTCTGGTTTTCTTCCTGACACTGTGAAGGAACCAGAAGCCCTACCTCGGTAGAAACCTTTATTGGAGAAGACTGTGTCTCACCAGGAAGATTTATAGACTTAATACAATAGCAATAATAGCACTATTTTGTGCAAACAATTGTATATAAGAAACCACAAAATGGCTTTGTGTTTCTTAAAGGATGAGGTTTTTCTTTATTTTTCCCTTTTTACAAGAAATCCCACAAATTGATCAAAACTGTTACCCTCTCTGTCTGTGACGCTCAGCCTCAAATGCATTCATTTCTTTACTGACGACCAAAAGATTTTTTTTTTTATATTTAGAAAAAGGTAGTAATTTAGTAAGTAATTTCCCAAAACATGTGGACACTACAATTTTTGGCAAACAAACGCAAAGCGAATCTCAAACAATCATGTCATTTTAACTCCATTTAGCGTAAACTGGTAAAGTCTGCCAGATTTGTGTGTTTCTTGTAAAAAGTGGGGCTACTTTGATGGAGAGTGAAAGAGCGAGATACTGTACAGGGCAAACCGGGGTAACCCTTTAATTTACAGACCGTTAATTACATAGTTCACACAACTGCTCACACAATTGCTAAGAAATAACAGTAAAGTAAAATCAGTCAAATCAATATAATGAGAAGTTGTAGTAGTAGAATTACCTGGAATTATTGTAAAGTACTGGGTAATTACAGAGTAAAATTAAAGCAGAATAAAGAGGTTTGGTTGGTAATTACTGGGAATTGTTATAGTTAGTGGTATAGCCTACATACAGGGTAAGACAGGTGGGTTGTATCTGTAAAAGAATTCATGTTACACTTTACAGGCAGTGGAAAGATAATGACAGTGACATTTCATGGTGCCTAACTTGTCTTCATTTAGTATTTAGAAAATATTTACATATTTCATCCAAACGGGTTAGCAAGCAGGCTACACTTTACAGGCCATGAGAAAGTAATAAGACGCAAGTTCTTATTACCATGCTCTTGTTTATGTAGAAACTACCCATATGTTTCAAAGAAACAATACACAATGCACTTTACAGGCAGTGGAAAGGTAATTATGTGTTGACTACAGTGACATTTCCAGCAGTTACCACATCTATCATTCACTTTTTTTTCGAAACAAGCATTGCAGTGGCTACTCACTCTTCATGGCTTATTGTAAGGTAAGATTGTAGAAATTACAAATACATTAAGTTTATTATACTGAAAGTACTTGGCTATATTGGGGAAACTGGCTGCTGCATTTATTTTGGGCAACAACAATATTGACATTATTGACTTAAAATATGAGACCGGACAACTTGGTATTACCTGCTAACAGCCTGTCCCTGCAATGCAATAACGGATACAAATGCAAAATACTCACTAACTACCAGAGTATTATGTTAGCCTCTATGGTAGCCTATACAGAAACAACCCACCTGTCTTACCCTGTATGTAGACTATACCACTAACTATAACAATTAAGTCCCATATAATTACCGACTAAACCTCGTTATTCTGCTCTGTAATTACCCAGTACTTTACAATAATTCCCGATAACTCTATTGCTACAACTTGTCATTATATTGACTTTGCTGATTTTACTTTACTGTTATTTCTTAGCAATTTCTTCACATTACTACGTAATTAACGGTCTGTAAATTAAAGGGTTACCAATCTCGGTAGCAGCAGCTTAACCAGCGTAAAGACACATAGGCAGGTGGAGCTGCAGACTCTCAGGTGAGCTCTGAAGTCATAATGGAATTTCAGGTAATAGCTGTTAGGGGCATAAAGTAAGAGTGAAACATATATATATAGTTTTAAATATCTCAGATTTACATGAACACAACAAAATGTGAAATATTAGTTTAAATAAATATAAAAAAAAAAGATCCACCACACAAGTCCTATTTTGCGAAAGTTATAGACAGACCGACCTTGTTAGTAGGATGATTCATTGTTTTTGGTCTATTTGTGGTATTTGTTGACAATAAGGAAAAATTCACAGGTCTTGCATAAGCATTAATGGCCATGACTCAACATATAATACATACATAATGCCAATGAAAGCATAAATTATTATCATGGTTGTAAAGTTGAACATTTTATATATTTCATAAAGTTGGCGTTATATGATTCATTGCCTGATTGAAATACGAAACTGGGAAGTAGACCATAATTCACTGGAGTGCCACCAAACCAGACCTAGCCAGCTGTACATGGGATCGAGTGTGTGTTAATACATCATGTCTGATTCACAGAGCTGACTACAAGCTTTTGACTGGCATAATGAAAATGCCTCTGATGTGTCAGGAACAAACTACACTACAATTCTTATGGGAACGTGGAGGTAGTGACAAAGAAGGGCTTCAGGCTGTGTTTTAGGAACAATCAACGAGACTGCATCTACATCTTTGTATATATCAATGCATCCCACGGGGATGGGGCATGTTTCTTTTCTTAGCATCACTGCTTGTGCATTAGAGTTTGGCTTGATTTTAATACAGCAAATTCCTAGTTCCCCTACACAGCACCTTCACACCGTCTCACAGCTCTTAACCAGAAAGTATGGTGCTATCAACCTATCACCTCTAATGAGAACAAAAGGTCAGTCCTTAATTATTCATTCAGGATGTCAAACAATGCTTGCCGGCTGTTATTTAGGGTGGGGGAGACCCATTGAATAATTCAGGGGCAGGATTCTCTTTCCTTCGAAAAGCAGTGCGGTGGTTCAGATGTTTGCAAGAGTCTTATCTCCACACAGGAGCCCTCTGTCATTCCTGCGCTGACCTTGGCTGTCACTGCAGCGGCAACATGGGTGGCACAGAAGGTGGCAGGGACTCGTGTTCTACCCGTATCTGCAGGCCTCCTCCACACAGCGAGAGTGAGTAGGAAGGACTACAGGGAGCTGGCTGCTCCTTGTCGAAGTTCCCCCAGTGTCTGTTTACAGTACACCATGTGCCATGCTGCACCGGGTGGGTGCCAGTGTATAAAAAAAAAAGCAGATTACTCTTTTACGATGAGTTATTCTGCTTTTCACCCAAGATATGTTTCTGTTTTGGTACACTAGCCATGTCAATTGCTCTTAAGCGGCTTTCTTAAGATGTAAGCAGTGTTTATTGCAGCTGAAGAGGCAAACGCAGATATTAATGCTATTAAAGTGCATTAAACTGAAGAATGCTGTAATGTGAGTCACTTCCTTGAAAGGATTAGAGGGAGGCTGGCTGCATGGGGAGGATTCAGAGCAGGGAGAGAAAGTGAAAATGTTCATCTTGTTACATGAGAGGCAAGAGGAAAAGAGAGGGACAGATGAGACAGAGAGAGTGAGGAAGTGTGTGTGTGTGTGTGTGTGTGTGTGTGTGTGTGAGAGAGAGAGAGTGAGAGTGACAGAGAGAGAGAGCACCCTCATGCCAACAGTGCCGTCTCTGAACAATGACAGAAGCACATACACGATACATGTCTATCAGGCTACTGATGGCAAAGAGCCCAGAGGAAATCAAATGAGAGGCATGTTTGTCATTGTAAATGCAATCAGCAGAGTGACCCTGTCTTCCTACAGTATGTAGCTGCTATCTTACCGCTGTCTGTAGCGTTGCAAACAAGGGCAGAAGGAAACATCAGGACTCTTATGGCTCTGGAGTTATAGATAAACTACAGTGATTAGTTATGCACTGAGGTACTATAAGGCTTCATGCTGCTTTAAATGATACTTACTCTGAATCTGATGTGGCTTTGTACAGCTGTCATCCAAGTTAAGACATCTTTTTGAATACCCTTGGGCAAAGATTGAAATCACAATAGCGACAGTAGAGTTCTAATTTTATCCACGCCTGGCTAGACAATAAGCATGCATTGCTATCTCTGCCAGTAAATCATGGTTTTGTTTAAATTTGTATACTTACATACTGTATAGTTGTTGCTGCTGTGTAGTGAACCAAAAGCAAGTTAGAACTATGAAACATGCAGGCTATAATAATGCGTGTGAAAAGTGTTGTGTGCCAAGTCTGAAGTGCACAATTTTTTAAAATGAATAGTTGATTTTTCCTGCCACCTGGACTTTCAGCTCAGTTCAGGATACAGGCTGATGAACTGGGGAATGAAAGCAGAATGTTATTTGGGGACACTGATGCTCAGAGTTTAGCTTGTGATGTCAGTATTTATTTTAGAGATACAGGCTGGCTGTATTCAGAACCACTTACTACATACTATCGACGAACACAATATGCAGTATGTAGTACATTCTGCATACTGCTTCTCATAGTAGTATGTAGTATGAAACTGTTAAATCGATTTAATTGCAGCATGCTAGGCCAGGAGAGGCCCTTGCCAGTATGCCTTGAGGTTGTCGGAATCCCGATTGTGACACCAGCTCAGCTCAGTTCTGATGATTAAACTGCAACACACCTACCTGACTGTACTGTGACAAAATAATCTCAACTCAAAGCTCCACGAACACTTTTTTCTCACAAAAAATAACCTAATTGACAGAGAGATGCAGTAATTTATGTTATTCGGTTTGTAATGTAGCTATAATAAAAAGCCAAACTGTGATGTAGCTTCATAAAATAAAACGAAATTTAATATAGACTGTTCTGCTCATTTTAATAGATTCATATTTATTGAAATGTGGTAATGAAGCTTGTCTTTACATTCAGACAAGCTAATGTGGCAGCTACAATTGTTAGATTTCATCTGTGAGACCAACATTTATCTTCCAAAAGGAATTATATCATAAACCAAAATGCTACAGAGACATTAGAGCCAGCGGTGAATCACCAAAGAGCTGCACAGATCAGTTCATTGGATCATGTTCTTCCCGGGATGACAACAGACATTGACTGGCTGATCATCTCAGGACTCAGGCAGCTGTTTTCGCTATAGGACTGTTAATATGTCACTTTATTAAGTTTTAATATTTTTTCAGGCAAGAAAGTTACCATTTAGATTCCCAAAATGTGGTCAGTTTATCCAAATAACGCCTGTTTTTCAGGCATTTTCAGAGATGTGGTAAACAGTTTTCATTCAGCCATAGCTCGGACCGGTAATGTTTTGATCGATACAGTCATGTGATGCAGTCATATTGCTATTTGCATATTGAGTATACTTCAGTGTGTACAGTTTGCTGGTAATGGCATACTTAATCGTTCATTTAGTAGGCAGTATGCAGTACATACTGACTGAGTATGTAGTAGGCAGTATGTTAGTAGGCGATTGCGAACACAGCCACAGCCCTTATTGCCACTGTACTGTGTGCTGAGCAGTGACAACGCTCGTTTGTCTTTGTGCTGAAAAAATAAGGTTGAGGAGAAGCAGGTTTCATCAGCGTGTCTCTGCACAGCTGAGGAGGATGAAGATTGGACCAAAGACACTGAGGGAGCAGCCTTTTCTCTTAGGCTGACAAGGTGACGAGATTGTTGCCGGGCCAGGTGCTCTTTAAGTTTGAAGACAGCATGGTGCCTGGAAGACCCAGGACCAAGGACACGTACATACTTGCTGCCAGCCTCTCACTCCACTGCGGGGCTCTTAAAACGTTGACTCTTCTGGACCCACACATGCCCAGGTGCCAGGGTGTTGATCAATTAGGCCAGAGTGTTGCTGCCCAAGTTAATTACAGTAATTTATTTTGTCTAAGCTTGTCAGTAAAGACTTGGCAACACATTCAGGTCTTTTTGGATGCAGTAGCTTGGTCTTAATTTGTACTGTAGGTGGGCCCAGATGGTTTGATTGTTCCTTCATAGGGCAATCAGGCAAAAACACCAATTAGAGAATTAATGCCAGTTAATTGAAATAACACTAGGTCGTATCTTCAGCTAAAACAGCAAATAAGTGTGGGGTACCTTTTTATATTCTAAATATTTTGCAGCATTACCCTTTAAAATGTTGCAAATTAAGCCTTGAGGTTAAAGCCTAAATTCAAGCTTAAAAACTTAAAACTAAGTGTATATAAAAAGTATATAAACTAAATGGACGGCAGTTCTTCTGGTGGTTTAGTATATGCAAGAAAAGATTTCATGAAATTTGAAAGATGTGGTGATTAAATGCATTAATTCCTTTCATCACCCATCCACAATATTGTTCAGGTGGACACAATGTCTCAGAGGAATACCATTTAGAAACTCCTAATCAGCACCTACTTCACACTGTTCTATGTAAATGTAGTAATCATCATACAACAATGCTAATAATTGAAATGTATTAAATTGAATATTCAGATTTTTGTTAAATTGTCTTGAACATATTTATTTCATTTAAAAATCTAATGTCAGTTTTTCTGACAACATGAATTTAAATTTGTTTTTCTATATAAAACTATATATAACTAAATATACTCTCTATATATAATACTATATATTGTATAACTATATGCTACATACAGAGGAGTTTCAAGTCTGCATTCAAAGTATAGTTTTGTGTACAAGGTTTCAATTGCAGGTCATGTACACTTAGCATGATGTCGCTGCAATAGGACTGCAGACCACGTGGTGGCCGTGTGCTCCAGTAGACGAATCAACTGAGAAACATATTTGAAGCCTCTTAAAACACATTCAGATTTAGCTGTCAGGTAATTTTGGTCCTTATATCAAAAATTGTAGCACTGCAAACTTTTGACAAATTACTGAGTCAAACCATTACATCAAGCCAATAAATCACTACAGGGAGCAAAGCTGGGGATTTGAACAAAGACTGACGGACATGCAGCAATTACAGGTTGGGCTGTAAACAGCTCAAAGACATGACGTGTTTTACACAAATCTGCAGTTAGTAATTATTGAAAACAAGCAGAATATTCAATGTGCATATTCTTCACTATATTCACTATTGAACTAAAACAGTCATTAATGATTCATCGTTTGAAATAAATCATGAAAAGGTCTCTAGTATTAACTACGTATGAATTTGACCACTTTAGGTATGGTGTAATTTACCATTAAACTGTTCAATCCCCGAGTTTCCTTCTTAATTGAGACAATACAAACACATCTAACTTGATTATTATTTAATGTTTATTGTTAAGTGATCAATTCATGCACCACCATAATTACCCCCCCCCCCCCCAAAGAAAATGAATCCCTTTTTATTTTTTTGTTATCTGCTTCTCCATATGATTAAACAAGAACCAGAAGCAGTGGGTGGTTCATTCAATTAGTGTTTCATTTGCCACATTTAATTACCCACAATCTCTGCCCTCTTTGACCCTGCAGGAAGCCTCATATGACTAATGAGTGCACTTACCTGATTTCCTTGCCTGGGAAATCACATCAGTGTCTGTTTCCCATCACTTGCTCACAGGAAGGCCATGCAGCACATATATGGTGACTAAAGATTAAAGGATTTTTTGGGGGATGAGTATGTATCGACCAGGGCAAGGGTTTCAAGCTATGCATTGAAAGCCCCTGTGATGCTTCTAGCTGGTCACCTTACTCCAGCCAGACACTTTGATCTTCCAAAAGCCCATGTAGCCACAAGTAGTCACAGTTCCTGCTTTTCACCTGTTGAACAACCAGTGCATATTTGCACAAGCTTAAAGAATGCTCTGGTCTAGTTATTTTTCCTAGATTGATCTTGTAAAGTGGTTTTAAAAACAGGTCTGCAACTTTTTAGCTGGCTCACTTCACATGGAAATTATTCACCTCACATTTTGGACATGGTGTGTTTTAGAGTGGAGGCTTGGCTCTTAATTAGTCCAATATCTTTAGCTACAGTATCTCTACAGTATTGGACTGAATCATAATCTCCTCCTTAGGTTTGATAGAAGATACCATGCATTGCCATTCAGTTGTACCTCTTTTTAGCTGGCAAATGGCAATTAGATAAATTGCAATTTTCTTAATTTTGCTTCACTGAGCTTTTATCACACTCACAGCTTGTGTGCACAAGAGAAAAAAAGGAGAGAAACTGAGAGAAGAAGAAGCCTTTTTGATTACAGCGTCTTACTGCTTTAACTTGTAGCTGCTGCATAAGATTTAAGGAAGAATGGCCTGCAGTAAAATGCAGACTGATGCACAGTAACTGCATGACAGGGAACTATCATGGATATCGGTGCACTGCTGTGCTTTACATCACACCGCTCAGAGGTTGAATTATACAAATTTTTCTGGTTCTTTTTAAAAAACATGTTATTCAGCTGTATGTGCTACACACCCTCAGATTAACCATGGTTCTTCCTTGGAGCAAAACACATTCTGTATAAGAGATGAGTCACGTGAATCTCAAGGTTAGAAAACAGAAGAATTCACTTACTGAATACTTGAAGTGCTTTAACAAAAAAGGTTGTCACTTAGTGCTTTAAATAAAGGGATAAACATGCAATTCATTACACTGTGGCTGCATATGTGATTGTAGCATAGAGAGCAGGAGTCACAAGGTGACATGACAGGGTCTGTCAGCTCCCTCTTTGACTTCATAAACGACTTTGGATGGTGGATGGAGGGCGTACAGTAATGCTTAGCAATGCTGTAATAACACATCACATCTCACTGAACATTTTACTAAGTTCAGTATCAAGTTTTTTGAATTGCAGGACAACATGTCAATAAATTTCTCAATATGTTGACAGAAAATATAATTTGGGCAGCATTATGTTTCTTTCAAAATGTATTTGCTCTAGGAGTCAGGATTGGTTTAAATAGTACAAATATTATTCTTCATTTGAAGTGCTTTAAGGGAGGTGTCTAACTCCAGCAAAACTGCATGTTTTGCTCTCTGTTATAATTGGCATGTAAACAGTTACCACTAATTGGAGTCATGTAGGGGTTAATGCAACACATTAAAAATAACTGTCTAGTTGTCCAATGACAAAAGGTCATTGGACAACTGGAAGCAGAATTTGTTGTTTGTGTGTTTGCCGGCAATTCTTTTTCTCCAATTTTTAAGTTAACAAAAGAAACATGCCCTGCCATGCCATTTCTGCATGGGCGTTGAAGTGAAGGGCTCCCAGGCTGAAGAACTGATTAGGAAAAACTCAATTAAACTTCAATATGAGCCATTGGCTTTTAGCTGTGTTGGTTCTTAGAGAACTTGGCCAGTGGAATGAATTTCCTGTGTCTTGTTATGATATACACCTGCTGTTTAGCACATTAAGCCGTGGAATATTATTTCCCCAACATAAGTGCATTACATTGAATTTTAATGAAGGGTGGCTATTAATATTTAAGATTAAAGATCCAAGCATTAGTGTCCGAATGTAAGCTCAGTGCTGATGTCTTTAAAATGACTGTGATAAGTAAACTCTTGTCTGTGTTGTTTAACACAAATAATGATCCATTTATGCAGCCATTGAAAATTCACATTACTATTCAATTACTGTTAATCATCTCCTAATCAGATATGAGTCTATTATCCTCTGGCAATTTAAGCCTGGTATTAAAGCAGGTATTATAGAGAGGCCACATGTTGAGCCAAGAAACTGATTACACTGATTACATTACAAAATAACTCCACATTACCATTTTACTTTTAATGTGATATAGTTAATATCTTTATTTAACTATTTACATTTCCTATTTATTTCTCCAGGTTTTTATTTAAAGTTTATTTTCTAAATTAATCTAAATGGATCCGCTTAACCAAGTGCTGTGAGTACCTAAACATAACCAAGTTTAAATGTGCTTTATTTGACAGATATCGTAGGAAAACTACAATACTTTTGCAAAATTACTTTTGCAAATTAGTAGCATAAGTTCTATGGACAACACAACCTTCCGCATCATTTATTCTGGTGAACTGTATAGTAGATGTTCACACCTGGGAGCTGCCCAACCACTGCTGCCGCTGGCTTGTGAACTCTTACTAAGGGTTCAGAGAGCGTTAATCATTTCCTTTCCCTGGCCAAACCTTCCCAGCTGCTTCAGGAAATCAAACCGGCACCCTCTTGATCACAAACCTGCTTTTGTTACCTGCCTGCCTGTTTCATATGCTGTATGATCCTGCTCATGTTTGAACCTCTGACTTCTTAAAAACAAGCTGTGGGCTTAGTACTGGTGCACTGGTGACACGTGTATCCACTTACATGTCAGCAGTGTCTGAACTGGAAAAGTTCATGTTCAAAACTTTATTGGCATGTCAGCCAAGTTGTTGGGAAGTCGCAGACCTAGCCAGTCACCTCTCCACTAGCTCTGCTAAATTTATGCAAATTGATGCTCTTTACATTTATTTTTTACAATATTAGTTGTATTTTTTTGTGATATTGGACAATGTTAACATATGACTACCATTCACTCATCAGGATAGGGAAATGGTCAACTCAACACTTTGTAAACTCTCCTCCTGCCGACACTGCTACCTGCCGACTTGAGGTTTTCAAATGTAAACATCAGAGTAAACACTGAGGAAAAGGTGTTTACCAGCTATGATCCCAACCACGTAGACAAGCAAGACCATATCTGCGTCCATCTCAACATCAGAGGAAACACAGAGGTAAATGTGGAGGGATTAAACCAGCTGCGATCCCGGCCACGTGGATCTTCTCAGAGGCTGCCCTGTAGGATCTTTGCAAAGACATGAACTGCTCATAGAGCGCTAATCCTGATGCTGTGCTCATTGTTGCTGGATCAGGCTCAATCAGGCTAACCTTAAGGAGGTTATGCCTGACTTCCATCAACATATTGACTGTGCCACAAGGGGAATAAACACTCTGGATCACTACTTCACGCCATTCAAATATGGCTACAGAGTGGAATAGCTACCCGTGTTCGGGAAGAGCAACGATGCGGTCAACTTGCTGAGGTCAAAGTATGTAAACAAACTATGACGCATGCCCCCAGTGACGTGAGAGGTCAGGAAATGGTCAGGCTAATCAGAGGCCACCCTACAGTCTACATGATGTAGGAGCACATTCCAGGACACCACCATTGACGTCACAGATGACATCAAGGAATTCACTGAGTCTGTGGTGGAGTTAATTTGTGAAACAACAGAAGCAACTGTACCTAAAATTACAGTTTCCACAACCAGAAACCACAGATTACCAGAACCATCCGGGATGCCATAAACATACACACTGCAGCCTACAATTTAGGGCTGCAGTCTGGAAACATGGACAAATGGTTTTTTAAATTGATTATATTGATAATTCCGCCAGTTAAACCCCCGCTGTTACCGCTCCAAGTAAAGAAAATCCCCCCAGACGACACCAAGTTCCCCAAACGAACACACTCCGACAAACCTCCAAACTGTCAGGAGGGAAACTGACAACAAATAAGGAAAATAACAACGCTAAATCTCCATCTGGAAGCCAGTGAAACAACAAGCAGGAGCCCCGGTTTGAGCTAATATCACAGAAAGCGAGCAGGAGTCGAGAAAAGACATCCCCCAAAGGACGTAACTTAAGGCATTCTCGGTTGTTTTTGCTACACTATGCCTCGTGACAACGGTAGGTGACTGATTTGCATTATCCAATCCAAAAAAAAAAAGTCTGAATGCATGGGTCTTGCATATGTTCACCATCAAAATAGCTACCACTATTAATATGCGTAAATCTAAATCATGAAAATGACCGAATGTTACATGTGGGTAGTCTATTTGTCATTTTAAAGGTAGTTACGCCAATGGTGGCTAGCATTAGCTCCTAAAGTTTTATGGTAGGATTAACTTTTTTCTGTGGATAATGTAAGCTAACTGTTTATATATAACTTTGTGTTTGGCTTTACTAAACATTTTTGTGAAGAGTTTAGCAACTGACTGCATTTGTCTTAAGATGTTGACTATGACGCTCAGGTTGGTTATTTGTCGTCCAATAGAAGATAAAATAAAAATTTTATGTTTTTGTATCGTTCAGACTGTTTGCTGTAGACGAAAATGTATACTGAAATAAGCTGTTTTCATACTTAAACAGCTGTTTGAATTGCCGTTTTGAAAAGCTTTGTTGTTTGTCTTTTGTTTTTTCATCAGATCACGTTCTGCTCTGGGTATAATAACCTTTTTATGGTGCAATTTAAATATAACTGCAGTTTTGTGCATCAAGTATTGGATATCAATTTTATTTGAGAATTTTACAGTAATGTGATAACCTAATAAAAATATTTGAAACCAGCAATTGAGTTCATAAAATGGCACCATAAAAAGCCTACTGAAATGGTATGTGTGTGACTGCATGGAAATGTGTGTTCTTGACCGAATTGCTTGTATGTGTGTGTTGTGCATGAAAGAGGACCATGTTTATCATTTTGATAGCTAACTATTTAGCTCTTAATGCCGCTTGTCTTTTCAATTTTTGAAAACTTTCCCAGTCAATAAATCCTGGACCATGGAAAGAGACAACTGGTTTGGAAATAGAGGTAATGGTATAGAGTAAATAATTTATAGTAATAATAATAATAATAATTTATATTTAACAGATTTATATTTAAAACCATAACTAAACAACTGCCTACTAGTATGTCAGAAAGGAGTTCTAGGGGTTTCCAAGACAACCATACGGGAAGGACTGTGGCATCTTCATGTTGATGGTAGGACACATTATTGGTCTGATTTAATTCTCTGTGTGCTTTAAAGATATTAACATTAAATTATTAATGTTTTATTCATAGTATGCCCTTTTCACCGTACTGGATGCCCCCTATGATTTCACTGTTGTAAGCTGACCTGCTCATTCAAAGTAAGATCAAAATCCCTTAATGACATTTAATGTGACATACAGTGCTAATAAATAATTATTTATATCAGCTTTATGAAAATGGTGGTGTGTTGCTAATGGAGTACTTTGACCTTGACATTTGTTGACATTTGATTGACTTGGAAATGGTTACACAGCACTGTCTCTGTTATACCTATATTATATATATTATTATATATATTTCTTCTTTGTTTAACCCTTTTTATTAGAGCCATGGCAAAATGTTCACCCACTGGGAGGTGAGGTGCCACCAGTGTTCAGACTGAAGAAGCAGAAGTTGGATGACATCACTGAGGTCAGATTTTTTTTTTAATGCAGTCCATTTTGCTTGGGTTGTATTTGTGTTTTTCCTTTCAGACTACTCCACCAATATTTCAATTTCCCTATCTGTTCCACCACTCGGTCTTTAAAATTAGGTTTACTTTGGCAATATTTACTGAACTTTTCCTCGGTATCAGTATTTAGAACAATCCTGAAGGCCAGTATTATTGTAACTCTAAGTTCTCTTTTTAGTTTTCAGCTTATTAAAACAGGGTCCTTAAAATATGCTAAAAATTGCATACTTTACTAAAATTAGGGTGGTTCATAGCAATAGCCCCTTTTTTTCCAAGTTAACTCCTGTTGTGCAGTCACTGTAAATGTGCCGTCCCTGTAGCAATGACAGTCCTTTATGATTTAAAGTTACAACTTATATTGTCTTTAATTTAAAAATAGACAGTGCCGAGAAAATGCACGACTAATGCATGACTAATAAATGAATACTCTACAGTCAACAGACCTAAACTGGTAAAAAAGAACACATTTTGAACTGGTTAACATTATGTGAATGTGGATTAGTTCAAGAACTGACCCTGATGGGGTAATTGCTTGTAATTGAATATTATTATTATTATTATTATTTTAAGAAAGAGGGGCAACTACTAGTCTTAGCAAGCTGATGTCTCAGTTGGAAAAGATGTGGAGACAACAGTGGAAGTATCTTGTTTCCCAGTTCTATGCTGCTTACTCAAGAGGGATGCCCTTTCCATGGGGGACAAAAAGCTATTTGTAAAGTATATGTCATTTTGCTACATTCTGTGCTCTGTTATATATATATATATATATATATATATATATATATATATATATATATATATATATATATTGTTGGTGCGGCAATTATGCTATAGGAGGACAACCCTTTTTCTCTCTCTCTTTTCCATATGACAGAGTGGAGCCCAGGATTGCACATGACTGCAAAAAGGCAGCAGAATGGGTTAAAGCAAACCAGCATGTGTTTTCAGCCAAGGTGGAGTTGCCTGATGCACTGAAGATGGGGGAAGAGGAACTGGCAGAGGCTGCACAGCTGTATGGAAAGCTTTGGGTTGAGGAAACAAGTGAGGACCTGGACAAACTTGAGAGGGAATCCACCTTGGAGCCATTCAAGTTTGTAACATTGAAGACGTGGAACTTTGTGAAGAAATTACAGATAGCCAATGGTATTTGGCGTACTGTGAATGCTGAATGGACAACTGACTTTGAATACAAGTAGTAGCACACAACTATTGTTGTGATACGCTGTGTTTGCTGAATAAAGGGCAACAGAACATTTGATCATTTTGTCAGTTTGTGTGTTTTTGTGCTTTGTTTGTTTTTTTAATGAAGCACTTAATAATTCGCTTTGATTATACCATGAAGAACACAGAGCTAAGTTAGTGTATTTTAAGATAAGCCTTTTATTGACCCCCACCCCACGCCCCCAAGGGCAAATTTAAGTGTTCCAGCAGCACATGGACAGAAATAGCACAGACAATTAGAACCAAATATAAAATGAATGGTGGTTAAGAATAAGAACAGAAAATAAAAATACACAAGGGAAGCTAAAATGAAAAACAAACAAAAGTCAAGCAATATACATAAACATAAACCAATAGTGCAGTATAGTCTAAAAGTTAAATGACAGTGAGTAAAGTAGCAACATCTACTCTGATAGCACACAACAGAAAAGTGATAAATATTATACATAATAAGATGTTGAGGCTTATGACATAAATAAGAGGCTAATTATTTTAAGAAAATAAATATGATTTTAACTAACTATTCCTGCCATAAAATATTTATTGGTCTATATCTGTAGATATATCAGCTTCTTGTGTCATATCAAATACCCACAGTTGTCAGTTTTTCATATTTAAATTCAGCTGACTGCAGTAAAATACCATAGCATATTATTCTTCAAAAGGAAATTATGAATGAGAAGTGTGTGTGTTTTTTGAGAAAGACAGGAAGAGCTGCTTAAGCTCCAATTGTTCAATCAATGAGCTTGATGTTTTGCTATGAACTGATATCGTTAGGCTATATAGACAGAGTCCTATTTTATTATGTCCTATTTTGAGAGAATAAATCAATAGCATGTGTAAATAAGATACTGTTACTAGTAGAATTATTGAATCGATATATGTGTTTCTACACTGGCATAGATGCTTATATACTATGTAGACAGAATAGGCAAAATCAATATATATGCTACATTTAAGAAATCATTGATTTCATGTTACAATATTGACTAATTAATTAAATATAAATCAATGACAAAATTGCTTCCACCGTGTCTACACAATTTTATTTAGTATTTTTTAGCCTTTCCTGTCCTGACAGTGGAGCTGACTTGAGAGCGGAGCTTGTACTGGAAGCGACCCCACAGAGTAGCCCTGCAGGCAGCCTGTCTTGCAAGGACCTGGGATTAAATACCTCACTGTGCATGTGGATCCTTGACTTCCTGACGGGCAGACCCCAGGTGGTGAGGGTAGGCGGACACACCTTTTCTACCCTCATTCTTAACACCGGAGCACCCCGGGGCTGTGTTTGAGTCCCCTGCTGTACTCCCTGTACACATACGACTGTGTAGCCACTTTTGACTTGCAACACCATCATGAAGTTTGCTGACACAGCTGTGGTGGACCTGATCACAGATAACAATGGAAAGGCCTACCTGAAGGAAGTGGAGGACCTGACCTGCTGGTGTCAGGACAGCAACCTACTGCTGAACGTCAGCAAGACTAAGGAGCTGATAGTGGACTTAAAGAAGAAGCAGGGAAGAAACTACACCCCCCTTAATATCAACGGGTCCTCGGTGGAGAGGGTGGACAGCTTCAGGTACCTTGGTGTCCACATCATTGAGGGTCTGACCTGGGTGCTGCATCAGTAGTGAAAAAGGCGAGGTAGAGACTGTTTCACCTCAGATGTGAAATTCCGGGTATCCCTTCAAATACTGAAGAATTTCTACTCCTGCAGCTTCCATCCACCACCAGCTAACTGTAACTGGTAGTGGACAAAATATCAGAAACACCTTTTCCATACAGTACAGTCAACTACAACACTATCACAACAAAGTACTGCATATTCCATCGAGAGCGTCCTGACTGACCGGAACATCACTGCCTGGTACGGAAACGGCACTGAATAGGACTGCAAGGCCCTGCAAAGAGTGGTTTGTTCGGCTGAACATACCCTGCCTAAAGGATATTTACACCAGACACTGCAAGAATAAGGTTACGAGAATCATTAAGGATCTCAACCACCTGGATAATGGCCTTTTGTAATTCAGATAAAAGTGATACAAGACAGGAAATTATGTTTCAAGTGTAGTTGGTCCTAAAGAATTTTGAAACAACATGCCTGGTGATCAGACAGGTACATTTAGTTTGAAGCAGAGCAGACAGGCTTCACATTGGTTGTGATTATTGTAAAACCTTGGAAAGTGGAAAGCTGGAGAGGTGAAGTTAGGCTTTGATGTGGTTATTTCAGCTTCCTTTCTCTGTACTTCTGGTTGGAGAAAATCGTACTAAAGAATTTAAGTCTTTATTTCATTTTCACAGTTTTCTACAAAACTGAAAATAAAGTAACCTTGGGTTCATACCACAAACATACTGGCAGATGTTCAATCACTGAGACTGAAATGACACTGTTACAGCTGAGGTCATGGCCACTTTCCACCAGATACTTTTTCTTCATGGTCTCCTGAATTTTGTGATATATTTTCAAATGCAAACATGTGACAGAGTCCTGGATCAGGACTGGCATGTAAACTGATGCAGAAATACTGCACTGGAAAGTGAGGGTGTTATGGTTGGGACAGCAGATCTGTTCTATTCATTACTTCACTTACTGCACTTACTGTAATCACAGACTTAATAACAGTTAGGAATTGACTAACCTTTCCACTTAATAAACTGGGGAAAAGCAATCATATTTAATTCTTTAGAATTTCATTAGAAAAAATCATGAGGCATGTAAATTTCACAAAGGAAATCAGAGTGCACGGGCAGCTAATTGAGAAGCACTTCTTGTTTGTGTGAATAGATAGTTACAACTGGCCAACCTGACACATCAAGTCAAGCATTTGGAGAGCAACGACCTGCAGACAGCGACACCATTAACAGAAAAAAACAAAAAACAAAACAATCATGGTTTGATTTCACACAATGACACACATATCAAACATTTTTAAAAATATTTTTAACACTACAGAAGTTTTCAGCAGTGGTGCAGATCAACACATTGTCATGGTCTACATTTTTGACATCTGCTGCTTTACAAAGTATCCTGTAATTCATTTGTGACGTTGTTAATATTACAGCAATCAACACTTTGTGTGTGTGACTGTCTCCTTTCTCTTTTCCTTGCTAAATGAAACCAAAAACCAACATTAAATCTTGAAGGTCATCGGTTGCCAAGACACCTTTGTTCTCCAGACAAAGAGTGTTACACTATTAAACATTGAAATATCACTAACTCACAAATAACACTACAAAATTGATTGTGGAAAATGCCAAACACCACTGGTGTAGTTTAAAGAAAAAGAAGGAAAAATAAACAGAACATGCACAGGTTTCTCCAGCAGCACCTGCATCCATAATCCATTATTTGATCCGCTGAGGTTTCATATGTTCTTATGAAACAGTCTCACGTCTGAGAAACACATGATGCAATTCAGAAAAGGAAGGCACTAAAGCTCAGAATAGTGGGATCATACCACTGTATATTTATAACTGCAGTCTCTCACAAAGAGCCATGATTTCCTGTGAAGTCTCACTTTGTAATCACATCCCCCACCTCAATATCTCCCCCCCCCCCCCTCCCCGTTCTTGCACAGAAAACACTCCCCTCTTGTTTATTCAAAATAAAAAAAAGTCTAACTTTGATCCTTGACTCATCTTTTTTTAACCTCCCTGTCATACATGAATACTATAACAACACAGCAGTCATGTTGCCTTATAATAGTAGCGACAGAATGGTTCACACAGTTTTCAACATAAGGAGGAAACAGTTACAGGAGCTATTGCTACATGGACAATAGCTTAAGTTTCCAGATGTCCCAGACAGCTTGCAGGTTGTCAGTCAACAGTGGCAAACTGACCAAGCTAGCAGAAACATTACCAGCCACAAAGGTTCACAACAAGCTTCTTATGGTTAGTATAATAGGTCAGTGTTCATTCTGTTCCCAGCCAGCAATAAAAATGACCTGTTGGATAACAAATTTACAACCAGGGGTAGACTGGGAATTAAAATCAGCCCAGGACTTTTGACTCATGATACATTAAATAGAAACCCCAGTACAATGTTGTATAATGATAATTCATATATTATTGTGTAATGTTATAATTGTTCTGAGTCAGACCATATTGTGATTTTATAACTGTAGCTGGTGGTGGACAAAATATCAGAAACACCTTTTCCATACAGTTATGTCCACTACAACACTACCACAACAAAGGACTGTATATTCCCAAAAACTATATATACCTGAGTCAACACACAAACAACTAAAGTAAACTAAAACTGAACATAATAAGAGCTGGTCACTATTGCAGTTCTATTTGCATTGTGTTGTACAGGTATTTTTCACATTCCACTCTGTACTAACTACAAGCAGTATAGCAATATATACAGCTCCAGACATAATCAATTTTAGTTTATTTTCATTCCTTCATTGAAATCTTCTGTAACAAAGTGCTGTAAGGTCTGAGCTAATCACACAGATAAGATGCTTTGAGTACATTGGTAGCATATTACAATTTCTTATGGAACCAGAGCAGAAAACTGAGCTAAATAATATCCTGCTAACTAAACCCAGATTATTTGATCCCTGTTGTCTTCAGCCTATTATTAAACCTTAACTGGTGTTTTCACTGCAGTGGGCTAGTTATTTTTGAAACATTTGGATGCTTCTATTTTCAAGGATTTTAACTTCCCCGAGATTTCCAGCTCCATCTTTATGGTTTTGTTTTAGGGGTTTGTTCGTAATGTACAGTAAAGCAAGTCAGCAACAGTCCACTGCTGGATGGGTGAACTTGCTTTGCAAAAATGAAAAAGGCTTTGATAAATGTGCTTAGTGCCTACGCGTTTCAACTCACAGTCTTCTTCAGGGCATGTAAAAACAAGTGACAGCTCACAGATATACTGAGGCTGGAGTCAGCTGCCAGGCAATCAGAAAAGAATTGACACAGGTGCAGTCAAGAAAAATGGGTGTGTACATAATTAGGTAAATTATAACAAGGCATCAATATCTTTAAGGTCAGCAAATCCATCATAAATAATCGACCCAAATTAACATTATATATATATATATATATATATATATGATTCCCCAGTATAGGTTCCAATACTTCACTGAAATTGGATGGGGGGGGGGACTTGTAATGGCCCTTAACTTAAAGATCCAAAATGTTTCTCTTTGTAACAGTTTCTTCAGGTTATCTCCTCCCTTCTTAGACATTTCTATTTCCATTCTAAGAGGGGAGGATATCAGTGTAGCTATACTCCTGATAGCCAGCCCACCCTGGTCTACAGGCACATGAGCGGCTCTGTGAGGCTGTACTTTGGAACAGAGGTGGTTTGAGATAAATACTAACATCTGCATGATAACATGTAAACAGTGTCGATGTTTATCAAGTATAATGTTCACCATTTAGTTTTAAAATTTGAGGCGGATGGGAGCCTTATTAGTCTTGCAGGTATTTTGTCATAGAGTCATGTCAAGTCATTTGTCATGGAGTGTGGCTAAAAATGAGCAGTAGCCAAATGTGTAATTGCAGCAGGGGAAGGGCAACCACGCCCCCCTCAATATATGAAATATGGAAATTGGTCCTCCCCAATATTTGCAATTAACCAGACACATCATCAGATTATTCCAAACGCTGAAAAAAAGGCAAATTTGTTCTCCTCGATATTCAGTGCTAAACACACAAAATACACCGAATGCAAAGCTTTCACTGAACACCCCGTGCTTCACGTTGGTGTACATGTCAACCAGTAACATGAAACACAACAGCTGTGCTGGTCTGTTCTGTATCATCCCACGCCATGCACAGATCTCACAGGTCTACACAAACACACATCTGGTAAAAACACATCCGGTTGGGTGTTTGTCAATGTAACAGGCTGGAGGATGATCCTTTTCACTCAGTCACTTGCCTTGTTGATTTGTCACTAAACTGCGGCGATGTTAACCGCTCATGGGTGGCAATCCTGAAACTTGTGTGTGCACCGGGGCGCACATGTACTGTGTTCTGTGTTTCACTGCACATCCAACATGTAGGTACTGTAGGTTAATACTGGATAAACAGAGAAAAGCCTAGTGTTTCATTATTTTCACAAAATGAACTGGTTTATGGACTTTGTGCCAGGTGTGTGCACATATGAAAAGGAGTCTGACTGACCGATGAGGCAATTAGTTTCACTTCACTTTCACTTCAAGATCGCATTAGGCTGTTAACATAAGAAGCAAAGCTGATGCTGGTAATGGCTATTCCTTATGTAAACTTAAATAACTGTAAATAATTTGATAGGTTATATCTTAATGCACTCTGGGGGTCACTCTGATATGTGAACGGACACCAGTGCAAGTTTTTTGACTAGAATCAAACTTCAAAAATATATAAAATGTGTCTTTCTCTGTTGTGGAAGTTAACATAATATAGCATCACAACGGTTTAAGTTGTATTGCAGATAAAAAGGTTTCTGTTAACATTTTTTATGCTGCTCCTCAGTTTAGTCTGGCAAGCCACCAGCAGGCTGATCTCAGATTACAGGACTGGTAGCTTCAGCTAATATCCAGTATCCATCCAACACCCATAAATGTGAGTTAGCAAATAATACCACTTTATGTCCAAAATGCAAAGTTTTAAAGGGGTTTACCAGTAAATGACATCACATTATCACTGTCAATACATGAGCTTGGCACTGCAAAAAGCAATTTACTATACCAGTCTTCAAAACGGTATATCAATACTCAATATATAAATGCAACCTGACATCACTATAGTTTACGCAGCGTGACCATGTTTATTCACTCAACCAGACTGTTAGAAGCTTTATATCAAAGGATAGTGAAGGTACATGAGGGTCAAAAGATCTAACACCTGTAAGTAATCACTAACTGCTGTTTAAGAGGCAGTTTGTATTTAGCCCGGAGGCTTCAACACTTATTTCTGTACCAGCAAGACTCATATTCAGTATCTGTCCCGCAGCACATTACAAAAATGGTCAGGCTCTAAATTAGCAGCAATGAAATGCTTTTCTTTGTTAGAGCATCACTTCATGATTTTTTAACTGCACCAAGTAGCCTTGAGTTCAAGGTTACACAACTGCTGCAGTGATTTTAAGTGAAGTGTGAGCCACAGGGCAAAATTGTAGAATTTATTTTTAACTGATAAAAGCCATTTCAACCTTTTAGTAGTGTATGCATTTGTATACTGCTTGAGATTCATGTTGTAGATCCATCTAATTCCAGTTCCAAGTTATCATCAGGTATCATAGTGTTTTAAAATTTGTATTTTGTTTTTAATCCTTACATGAACAAAGATTGAGATCAGGGTACCTCTTTTTGGACAGACTCCTGTCCTGGTTGTGTTGCCTCTGCTGTATATTGACTGTGATGTGTTTATCTTTGTATGAAATGGTTAATAGCAGAAAATCAGATAAAGTCAGTCATCCGCAGAATCTGAGAATTGTAGGCCTATCTGTATTAAGATCAGAGAACATGCTGCAAATCATTTCACAGCACGATGTTGATTGCATCAATGACTGATGTAGCGCGGGAAAAATACTATGCTTCTGTCATCACAATTAAAGAGCAAAGATGAGTTAGAAAGTTCAATAATGTGCACAAACCCTGTGATTTACAGTAAAATATGGGACCTATTCACAAAGGTGTAATCAGGCTGATTTATCCACTGCTGTTTCCACTGAGAATATTAATGTCTATTAATCAAACCTAAAGCAATCCCAGCTGGCTTTGAGTTCTTTATGTCAACTGGTTTCCTCTTCTATAGCCTGTAGAGTAGCTGAGAAATAATATAATTGTCTTTTGAAAAAGTAGCTGGTGTTCTTCAAGTTAGCGGACACACCTTGAGGATTTTAATTTGGTACTCTTTTACTTCTTTTTGGTTTGAGTTTGACCTTGAGCCACTTTGTGCTGTGAACAGTGTGCAAGCAAAATTGTTTCAGTATTTCTGGATTCAATCATTTTTTATAAAAGGTTTAAGTACCCGTTTTTCCTCCCCCATTTTGAAGTTTTTGGTAATTTGCTACCAAAGTCAGTGACTGTGCCTCAAGGTATTATTAGCTTTACTTTTTTGCTGAGTCATGTTTGGAGTGAATGAAAGAATTGTGTCTTAAGTCGGAGGTGCAGCTGAGATCTAACATGGCAGGTTATTGTCTGTGATGTTAGAGCTGACGTTGCACTGTTGGTACGTCTGTTCAGCAAAATGATTTGAATTGGACCAGCAGCTTCTTGTCCACAGGCAGTAAGTGTTGGTACAGTGAGGTTTGGTCAGACTGCAGCAGCTCACACCTTAGGCCTTAAGTTCCCCTCAAGCAGACTTTCTGGATTAAAGAGGGTTAAATGGAATAGGTTGATGGCTCTCTCTTTTTAACCAGTTCAATTTTTTTAGCCATGCTAGTGGCATGGCTCTAGGGATGGCAATGTCGGTCTGTCAGTCATCTACCACTTTGGTCCAGACTGAAATATCTCAGCTGTTGGATGGATTGTTTAGTTGTTTGGATGATTTATGGTCTCCAGAGGATGAATAATGATTGTGGTGATCCCCTGACTTTTCCAGCATGTTTCCAGCACATTTGTGGTTTTGAGTGAAATGTCTTAACAACCAATGAATGGATTGCCATGAAATTTGGTACACACATTCATGTACCTCTCATGATAAATTGTAATCACTTTGCTGATCCCTAACATTCCACATAGTGCCATCATCAGGGTCAAATTGTTTTCAATGTATCCAATACTTTGATTTAGGACCAAATATCTGCAAAACTAATGACATTCCCATCAGCCTTAGCAGTACTTTGTGTTCAGTGCTAATTTGCAAATGTTAGCATGTTAACAAGCTAAACCAACATGGTATAGATTATTCCTTCTACACATCAGCATTTTAGTATTGTCATTGTGACCATGTTAGCATGTTGACGTTAGCATTTGGGGCAAATCACTGCTGTACCTAAGTACATCGAGAGCTGCTAGCATGGTCTATAGACTGTTAGGGCCAGATTTACTAAGGCTTGTGTGATGGTTTTTCACATGCAGATGTGACACATTCTGCCTCAAACACGTGCAGCATTCATCAAACATAGCATAGCGCTGATTTACAGGAGCCAAAACAAAGGATATAGTAAGAAGAGAAATGTGCGTTCAATATATGCTTAGATATAACTGAAAGCAGAAACAGAAACAACTCAATTAGGCTATTATAAATGATATTTCTTTTCTGAGCTTAGTGATCTGATAGAAATCTCACCGCTGAACTGCATCCATAAGCTCTCCAGTCAGGGGCTGATTGTGTAATGAGCGTTGTCTTAGTAAATTAGGCACTGAATACATGTACATTGCAGCTGCAAACTCAATGAAAACCACAGCACATGCTTGCTCAGCGCCAATTTCTTAGTAAATCTGGTCTTCAGTCTTGTTAAAACATTTTTTCCACAGAGGTGTCTAAACAATGAGAAACACTGTTACACTCCCAACACAGCGGGTGCAGCTGTAATTTGCCACAGTTAATTGCTGGTGACATTACAAAGCAGAGGGACAATACAGGATTGACACTCTCATTGTAGAGCAAAACGTCAACAGGGTCGTATAACAGCAAAAATGACATGAAGACTAATATAAACACATTGCAAGCTAATCAATTGTTCCAGTGCAGCAGATTCGGTATAGAGCAGTGATTTTCTAGAGCAATGTAGTAGTAGTAGTAAGGGTCACCACTATGAGCAGGTTCAACAACACAATTTGAACTGCTGAGTGTAGCGCAAAACAAAGGGACAAGAATCTGCTGGTGTTGTAAAGTCACAGATGTGCACAGTACCTACAATTGTGGCTTTCAGCTTGTGGAAGTTGAAATCGCTGTGTGTGAATCACTGTAACCTTGATGGTGACAAGCTTTTGTTGAGTCTGACTTCGAAGCACACTGAATGAAAAGCAACTGAGAGCAAAGGCCAGAAATAGCAGGGGTTGTCACTCCTGTCCAGTGTGGGGCTTCTCTCTCACTAATTTAAGCTATTACCAAAACTGCTCGCTGTGTAATAACCCAGCTCCAGCACCATCAAAGCAAACAACACCAGTAGCTGCTACCACTTTGTAGTGCTCAAGCCCACTTAATGAAGCCTGTCAGGAGATTTCAGTAATAGCCGACGACCCATCAGCTACAGTATTAGCTTGTTTTATGTCTAAAGTAGAGTCTGTCAGTATGGGCTCTTTGAAGCGAGGAAGTACATCCAAAACCCTGACCAGGTGCAAATTAAAAAAAGGCAAGACAATGAAATAAAAATTTGATTGATTCTCCCTCAGTGGATTATTCAGCAATATTTTAACTCCCACTGGCAACCAGACATCAATAAAGCAACTGTTACATTGCGTATATTTGACACCTTGTAGATTCTCCTATCAAATTCAATTGTGCCTTTGAATGTCATCTTTATTTTCATTACCTCTGTCCTTGGTTGTTTTTTTTACTGACATATTCAGTCTGCACAAATGAACATGTTTCTCTTTGTTTTATGTTTTTGTCAATGCATTTTTATCACCCTGTTCATCTCTGTTAGATCACTCTACACATACAGAATATTGCTGCATATCTTTACATCTCAATTTTTTTGTGCTATTTTATGTTTTTTTTTTTAATGTTTTGCATATTTTGATGTGAAGTCTGCAGAGCACAAGTAAATGTAATCTTACAAATTGCCTTTTCATCACTGTGTCCAAGATGTAAATAAAGCAGTTTCAGATTGACGTGAAATCCTAGGATGGATTTTCTGTGCTCAAAGGTTACACAAAGACCGGCATCTTGTTCAAAACTCGACCACAGCAGACTTTACAGCAACTAACACAGAGAGGAGGGTGTCTGTGGCAGACATTATCCAACAACCGAAGGTTATAGGTTTGATTCTGGAACCAGTCTGTCAATCAGCAGTCATGTTTTCTGTCAAAATGCCCTGCAGCTAAATGCTGACTTACTGCTCCCTAACTGTAAATCATGAGTGTCAGGTGAAATGTAAAAAAAAAAATCCCTCTCATGAAAGCAAATGTTTTGGCACCAAAAACCTGTACATTTTCATAATTCAGCATATAAAACATGAAAGGAGTCGACTGAGCAGAAATGAGGGCAAAATTGCTTAGTCGCAGGCACCAGCAATGCATAACACGCTGCTCTGTTATCAAGAACCATTTTAGAGTTGTTATGTGTCTGAGTGAAGCATATTTGAATATCCCTCACTCCATTCATTCTCTATTTGCATGTTTTGGGACATAGTGTTACAGCTGAAAGGGAGAAACTGGTATTGCTATGTCATAAATGTGCATTGCAGCCTTTCTGTATTCACCATCTCAGCTTTTTTAGAGACAATGAGCAACCTTTTACCAGCCACAGACCTATCTGACAAATTAATCACAGGAAATACTCTCTTCCTATTCAAAATCTGCCAGAGAGGAGTAATGGGAATGTATTCTGGCAATAAAATTGGCCACAGTCTGGTGATTTCTTTAAACGCTGAGTTCCACTTCCCTAAATCCCATGAACCTAGGGCTTCTCCCGTTCATCTGGATCAAATTTGATAGTCATTGTGAAATATACATTATCAAATTTATTCATTTCTTACCGGATTCTCCCCAGCTGGCGAGAGTATGATTATACGCTACAAAATGTGATTTTTTTTTAGGATTGGTTCTCATTGTTTTCAGTTTTATGCCCACCTAACCGAGGAGGAAAGAGGGGCTTGTGTATTTATTCATTTAAGTGGTTAAGGTTAGTGACAATATATTTATGCATGCACATAATTCATATTTTCTGACTCCTATCCTTTCCACAGCTGTGCCTGCCAGTGGGAAAAGGGATACTCGGGTCTGACTGATAGCGCATTGTATTTAAATCTCGGCAGTGAGAAACACCGCGCTTCGTTTCAATCCAAAACTGTAATAAATTGACATTTATTATTTTTACCTAGCAAATGTATTTGCAGTTACACTTTATACTAGTCATCAATAAATATGTTGTGGCATTCACTGAATATGGCCAAGTATTTTATTTAAGAAAATATAGATTGAAACTTTTCAGTACTGTCAATGGGACTTTCCATATTACACCATAGATTGATATCTTAATACAAAACCAATTGGCTTTGCCACTGGCTCAGCGATGCGCCATGAATATGTAGAATCATCAGTTCAGCCTGGAGCCTTTGTTGCATCCTGATCATCACTGTGAGCCATCTGATAAAGCAGAAACACCAAAAAATAATCTTTTAAAGTGCATTTCCCCTCAAATGCACAGGTGGTCCTGGGTCATGACGCTCCCCTAGGGAAATAGTCTTTAAAATCTACTTTTAAAACATCAGTTTTTGTGTGTTGTGTATCATGCAGAGAACATACACTTTCAAGGGAGTAAAATGTAATACAATTGCATTTCTAACATCTCAGCAAGATTCACTCTGGTCCAAAAATGATTAAAGATAACAGGCAACTTGAAACTTGAATGATTAAAAAACACTATTTCTCTCTTTTCTCATCTGAAGGATTCATTTCATGTGCACATGTTGGAAAAGAAGACAAATGGTTTTTTTTTTTTTTTTTTTTAAATATTTTTAGGGGTATGAAAGCATTTGTGTGGCCATCCATGCTCACTGGTGAGCAATGCAAGCTGCACAGGGTGAAGGAAAGCATCAGGTCTGAATAGCCTGTACAAAAGTAGTGGTAATATTACAGCGTAAATGTCCTTTACGCTTGTTTCATGTTTGTGCTGTATCTCATCAAATGATCAATGTCTGTGATGCTCTATTTGGAAATGCTACCTTGGTATTTCAGTCTGAAAAGGGCATCTAGGAGAAAAAGGGCAGGGCCATCCTCAATCTGCACACCCCTTGAGCATACATATGTGCTCGATGTATTTTGGCATTATTTTAAGAGCTCTACCTTGTTTTGACACATGCTGGGTTTCGCAACTAATATGCATATCAATAAACAAGTTTTTATTTCAATTTAGTATTTTAATAGAATTCCTGACTAAAGAAGCACTGCACCAAAACAGGTTAAGGTTGTTTTTCTGCAAACATTTAGGCAATAATTCATAAACTACCTCAATTTGTAATGATTTTCTTACCTTTAAATATAATTGACAGACAATTTTTAGATTATTTTATGACAAAATAAATCTGTATGTTTGTCATCATTTATATGAAAGTGATCATTTGGGCACCATACCGATCATATGAGTTTTATAAGGTGATCCATTGTTCACACCTGGAGACTCAACTATGGACAAAAAATGCAGAAGCAGAAACACAGAAGTAGCAAAAATGACTGCTGCTTGTGACAGCAGGAAAATTCTTGACACTGCTGGCAGCCCATAGAGAAGTACACATAAAATCTCAGTATGCTGGATTGTATCGGCCATAAATAGCTTGTAATTACATAATTCCCATGATTAAAGAAAGAAATGACAATAATTAGATTGTTGTCTGTATGCAAATGTCGACACTGTTTGTTTTCTCTCTCACTTTGAAGTTTAGAGGAGTATTGATTTTGTTGCATGTGTCCCACCGGTCATGCTAATCTGAATTAATGCTGTGCCTGCACGCTCCATATACTGTCTGAGCAAACGTGATGAAAGGTCACTGTTGGTTTATTTACACTTTGTGGTAGAAAGCTAGATGCATACATCTAGGGTGACATTCGTCTCCATGCAATGCACAGCATATGAGAGCTCCTGCATGTATGCCAGCATGTACTTATATGTTGCTTTAATTGCTGGTAAATGCATCAGGACAAATTAATTTAAAATTTTTTATCCATCGGAATTTCATCAAGCACAGGTTTGAAGTGATGAACATCATTTGCCCATTCCCTTGCATTCACACCTGAAAAGGTGGCAAATCCAAACATTGCAACTGATATGATAGTGTTTTCTTTTTCCTGATACAACTGCACAGACATGACAAATCAATATCTGTAGTTGGGGAAACATGTTCAATTTTTTCAATAAGCTTTCTCTCTCCAGTGCTACAGAAATTCATCTTTTCTTCTTCACTCATGCATCTTTTATAACAAAGTCCAAGCACCATACTGCTATTTTTGCATCCTTTATCCCATTTGGTTGAAATCAGGGTGCAAAATTAACTTTTCTGTTCACCAGCCAAATGGCTAGTGAATGTTCAAATTTTAGCAGCTGCTCAGTAGATTACCAGTGTTTTTTTGGCTGATGAGTGAAGCAAATCTACCAGCCACTTGCATATTTTACCAGCATTTGGCTGGTGGCTGCTGCTAATTTTGTGCTCTGGTTGAAATATGTGTGCTGTTCTTGACAGCTAGTGTGCTGAATTTGACAGCTAGCTGATGAACAGCAGCCTATTTGGAAGAATCTTTCAAATTCACATCATCCTTTTGGCAATGACCATGTTTAACTTATTGTTAGTTTTCCTGGTTTGATTTTCTGACAGCATAGCTTGTGAGCGCAATGCTGTTTGGCAGCTGACTCGCAAGTGTGGGATGAACATGAATGCACTACAGACAGCAACGCCAACATAATACGTTTTTTTTTTTGTTAAACTTTTGTTTCTTAATCATTTTTTACTTTCGTTATGGTGAGATGGTTTCTGAAGTGTGTGTTTTATAATCTCACCTGGCAACACTGTAACTTGTGTATTAGGCACGTAACCAACCCTTTCACATTGCTCACTCTTGTTTTATTCTTAGTGAAGTTACCAAAAGTTTTACATTTTGTTCTACAACTGATTACATTTGCAATGAGGTATTTGGTATTTTGCTGAGGAAAATCTTAAAATCTGGCAGTTGGTTTATAAATTCATAAGCAGAGAGCAAGGCTTTGCTTTAACAAGGACTTTTTTCACCAAGTGCTCCCTTACTCTCTCTTTCTATTTTTTTCTGTGTCAACTGATACATTTTTTTGAAGAACATGGTAGCTTGAGGATAACACATCACTGTGTCGCTTCAGTCTTGCAGAGAGCCTGGTAGGCCGTGGCTCCCTCGGGACTTGAGCATGCGTGATGTGGTGTGCAACCTGACTGATATTGACGTACACTGTCAACATACACCTTTCACATTGTGCAAAGGGCATAGAGCTTTTCTCAGCCTGTGGGTCACAATAGGAAGTGGGTTATTCTCTGGTAGCAGTGAAAGCACAGACCCATAAAACCTCCCACCAGGTATCTGACTTTGGGAATTAGAGGGAGCACTATTTCCACATTGGTGGTGAATCTGGATACAGAAATAATGACATACTGTTGCACTTGCAGTAGGCTGGATGCATTGATCCAACTATCCATCAACTATATCTGACTTCTATAGCAGGACACCACATTAATGACTATAATATTTCTCTTGGTGTGTACAACAGTCACAAGGGAAATAATTTAAAAATGAATAGAGAATGGCTGGATGCTTTTGTTATAATAACACACAGTAATTTGCATTATAGACAAAACATGCAAGGTGAGTAGTCCCTGACCTCATGAATTATTGGTGGGAGGAATTTTAAAACCACTCTTAATGCACCTTTAAACAAGCCAACCCACAGGGGACCTCGGGGTTCCTGTCTGTCTCAGTGATGCTTATTGACTTGAGCTAAACCTCACATGCCCTGCACAGGACCCTTTGCAAGTTGTGTAGTAAATATTCCGCTCTATTCAAGTTGATTGTGATCTATTGGGGCTGCCAACTCTGATCACCGCAGAGGTGCCTGCAGAACAGGAGTTCCTGCAATGCACATTACAGTTAGTTCAGAGCTGGAGGAGACACAATATTCCCAACATTCTTTGTATCTGAAATCTACAGATGCTGATGAAATCTAGGAACCTTCAAAAATTATTCCATGTTAGAAAAATATTGCTTTATCAGCCCCCAATGTAGGTAACATTGTTTGAAAATTGGCCCTCGTCCAAGAACCTATTTTTTGGTTTGGTCGGTGAGGATTTGCTCATGAGAGCTAACCCTCTTAACTGCACAAACTTGTTTTTTTCAACTTGAAAAACAACTTTTAATGAGAAGGTGCACACAAATTCTCTTACATCACTCTGTTTGTATGAGTGGTTTTTACATGAGTGGTACATTTTAAAATCTAAACATTTTAAAATTAAAATGTCATTTTAATGGAACCATGGTTAATTTTTGGATCAATCACAGGTGAACACCAATGCATTAAAGTTTTCTTGAATACCTTTACTGCTCTTAACACGGCAACCATCCTCTGCCACAAAATTGGTGTATTTTAGTTTATGGAAAAGGGAACCATTTTGTTTAAATTGAAGGATTTGATTTTAATCATGAGCTAAGTTGTAAACAAATTTAACATTGAATGCCTGCATAAGTCAAAATAAAGCTATAAAGTTCTTTTTCATTACAGCTTCATCATGAGTGATTGGAGAATTTACTGGCCGCTTCATACTAGGCTTCAAAAAGAACCTAAACACAATCTACATGCTGCACAATTTTTGTGCCAGAGGCGACTGTGTTCCAGCAGAGCTGAGTTCATCTCAAAGGCCCACGACTTGATTCTGAGATTCTTGGAGCGTGGGTAAAACCATCAAAATGAGCATTATACTCCCAATGAGATCTGTTGTTACAGCCCACTTCAAAAACCCACTGCCAATCGTATAGTTTGCAGTTCACAGTATTCCCTGTTCTCCCTAGTAGAATTAATCGGATTATACACAGACAGGTCCATATTTCATAAAACTGACAAACACAGCATTGTACCGAACAAAAGACAAAGGAAAAGGACAAAAACCCTGTGAACATTGTTAAGTCCTCCAAATATGTTGTTAGCGTTGTCTGATTTGACCCCCTATCAGCAGTAATCAGCAGGAAATCATTTCTCTGTGCCTTTCCAAAACTGTTACAGATAAATGTTGTAAAATACAGTAAATATACTTAATGATGTGACAATACTATAGTTAAGTTTGGTGAGGTTTAGGTTTAGTTGATTATTATTGTTAATGCAGACAGCAAATAAACTATCACCTGCACCTCTTTCTATCTGTACACAGGAAGCTTTGTAAGCTAACTCTGAATATTGTCTTATTATTAATGTTATGTATTATTGAACATGCATAATATGCTTTGACTTTTTTTTTTTTTACTGAATTCTCATCAATAGCTCTTACATGCAACTTTAATACATTTTTGGAACATCCTTAAGAGCAGAGCCTTTTTCTCCAAATTCAGCTCTAATAATTTGTTGGCATTAATGGTCCAAATTTTTTTGACATATAAGGGTTCCTGACAGAATTGTGTTTCCAGCTGCTTTCATTATCTCGGTGGAGCAGCTCATGCTGAACTGTGCTAATGTTTTAGTGGCTGCTGTTATTTAAGTGATATCAAACTATTGAATACATTATTGCACACATTAATTGGTGACAAAAGCTGTGCACAACATTAAGCAAATAGCCATTTAACCAATTTTAACTAATTAATGAATTTAAACCAAATTTGTCACCACACTCAAGAAAGAAAAACTGTTAGGCATCTAAAATTATTTGGTACTAATGAAATAAATAAATGAACCCTCACCTCCCTGTCCAATAACGGCACCCTGACTTTGTACTGCATTGTTTTAGCATCAGGCTGGCCCGTTTCTGGTGGCTTTTTCACGTAATCTTTTCATAAATATTATTTTCCCTTTTCACATGTTTGCATTACAAGATATAGCACAACTGTTTCATACAATTTCAGGAAGCCATGCAATCCCATAACATGAATCTGGGAATAGATTTAATCAGACATTCTGTTGAGGTCAGTACGCGACTCCAAATGATGCTCAAATAATTCATTTTACACCACCACTAAACAGACTATATTTTGTTACAACATCAAACAAAAAAAATGTATCTCAAAGGACTGTGGTTTTGGCCTTGCTTTTTAATTAAGTGTGGATTTCACCCCCTACATTTTCTAATGAAGGACACAAACTGCTTGAATTTCATGTAATTACATGTAGTTACAATTTCCAAGGTCCCATTGTGCCCAGACAAGAATCAGAGACCAACATGAAAGGAATTAGTAAAAGGAAATGCAATTCACTTTTGCTGTCTGTCATTGTAGTGTCGGTCCATAACATGATGTCTTCACATTAATTGCATGCTGATTGTTTTCGGTGAAGGAAAACCTTTCAAATTAATTACATTCTAATTAGCATTATATTGTTCAATGGTACAATCATTACATTGAGAGCTGAGAGCATGATTCACTCAAGGACAGAACCAAAGAGAACATCTTCGTAGATGTTTCGGCATTAGCAGGGTTAGTAGCGAGGGTGCTTTCTCTGTACTTTTCAATTTTTGAATTGCTATTATCACTGAACAGGATTTAGGCACTTTGCATGTGATCATCCCTTGATGTTGCCCCTCAGGTATTCAGCAGCCAAGGAACAGCTCTTCTTAACAGCTAGACATACTCCCAAATAATTCATTCAGTTATATCTCTAATGGTAAATATGGGAGGCTATTGTAATGGTTTTGTTATCACTGGTTATTCTTGTCTTCAGTGGACAAGAATTACAAGGGAGCTTGAAAGCCAATGATTTTACCATCCAACTTTCCTTTGTACTGCACAGAAATCTAAGCATAACAAAAAAACACACCAGCAAGCTTCTACAGAATTAATAAAGCAGACAAGCATCTAGTAATTCTGGAAGATGTGGTACAGTGTGACCTCCTTCCTGGCAATCTACAAAACCTTTTGACAATTAAAAAATAGGTAAGGAAACGTGTGGGATCAGCACCAATTCAGTAGTATTGATTTGTATCTGTGTTTACCCTTGCGGAGGACTTGGGCGGGGACATGGTTGGAGCTTGAGGCAGTAAATCCCGAGCAGGTCAAGGTTTAGTGGTTGCTTGAATAAGCCAAAGGACCTTCCTCCAAAAGATTGAGGTTTAATGAGTTCTGAAGTGCATCAATTGAGTGTGCTGAAGAAATTGGGCCAAGGTGATAATACAAAAAAGCTTTCAATGAAATTTCAACCAGAGGCAACATCACAATTCTCTACCGACATTTTGCTTCATCTCATTTTATTCCAAAATTTGAAAATGTTTCAATCAATAAAATGTTTTATTTTATTGGAGATTGAGAATCGTTTCCATCATATCCTTATATTTACATTTCAGGCATTAAGCTAATGCAGCTAATCCAACTTGAATTCCTAGATGAATAAGGTTTGTTGTTGAACCTCTTTCAGGGATTGAATCAAGGCCAACATGTTTTGAATAGAGACATCATATGAGAAAAAAACAAAAACAAGCAACAAAAATTGTAGAACTGAAGACAATACTAAGCTAACTAGCTAAAAAAAACTATTAAAAAATAAAAATACACAAGAGACATAGCAATTTTCTATATTCTTACTCTTTGTTTTTGACATAGTTAATATCCATGGTGACCATATATCCATTTTCATCTGTATTTTAGTTGTGACCTTTTCCATAATAAACACCTCATTAACCTTTTCTTGCTGCAACCATACGATTGTAATCATTTTTTTACCTATTAAAAGTAAGGTCCTTAATAAACACATTTTCTTTTTCACCGTTTGATTTCCCAGGGGGATGCCTAAGATAAATAACTCTGGGTCAAAGTTTCATTTTGTATCCAAAATTAGTTATATTAGTACTTTTTAACATCCTCCCAGTACCCCTGCAGTTTTGGACAGGCCCATAATATATGTGAGGGGTCTCCTTGGTGGCCACAAGCATAATCCTGAAGAGATTCCATATTTACCCATTATGACTGGAGTTCTGAAATACCTGTTTTCGACCTTCCAGTCAAAATCCCTCCAAATTTGAATATTTGTTAGTTTATGACCAGACAACATACCTTGTCATGTCCGGTTGCGAGGAGTGAGCATGAGGAACGCTGAGCTCCAGCAAACTTTTGATCAAATCAATTGATCTAATCAATTATGATAAAAAAACAAACAAACTTGAAGGCAAGAAAGTATATATATTGAAAGTTGATGGTCATGCCAAAAAAACAGAAGAAGGAACTGACAGATCAGCAGGACAATCCAGCTGGCTCACCTGAGAACCTCACGGGAACAACGGACAATGAAAGCACAAAAGATGAGAACCAGCATGAAATGTTAATTCTAATCCGCTCTATAATATGAGAGGAGATAAACGCTGCTATAGAATAAGAAACTCACAAAGGTAGAGCAGGCACTTTCAAGCATGGAGGGTCGGCCAGTGAGTTACTTCAAAAGGAGAACAAGGATTTGAGAACGTCTGGAGACCCACAGCCGAAAGTTCAATCTACGGGTATTTGGACTGGCCCGAGATGTTGAAAAGGTAAATCCCACCGATTTCATGACAACTTTATTCAAAGAGGTAGTCAAGGATAAATCCCATGTGAGCCTGAAGTAGAAATTGCGCACAGAGTCAGGTCAGTAACTAAATCTGGAGCCAGAGTGATGATAGTGAGAATGCAAAGATATTTGGCCAAAGAAGCTATTTTAAAAATAGTGAAGAAGGAGGGAGTGATGAACTTTTGAAGAATGAAGGTGAGGATCTTCCCAGATCTGACAGCGGTGACGACCAAAAGAAGAGCCCAATTCCAAGATGTTAGAGCAAAATTACGTGAAACTGGGATTAAACATGAAATAATCCATCCAGCCACAGCCATCATCACCTTCAATGGAGAGAATAAATACTTCCAGGATCATAAGGCTGCAGAGACTTATTTCAGCAAGGTGATCAAATCCACTCTGCCAGTGTGATAAGGATACTGGATAAGGATACTGACAAAGGGACTTGCCTATATCAGGACAGAGAAAGTACCAAAGAAAGAATGACTATTAACTAGAACGGAACTAGTTCTGGGGGTAAAGTGTGGATTTATTTTTTAAATTGAATTGTGAATTAGCCTATTTAATTTGTTTTGTTTCAATGATATTATTTATTTTAATTTTGTTGGACATTTTGATATATTTTCAGCATTTCAATATCTCTCGGAGAGACCTAATGTCTAGATTAGAGTAGACAGTTTTGTTTTGTTTTAGAAAGGGTTCATTATTGAAGGTCTATAAATAGGATATAATTTATATACATACAGGTCTATTAAAATAAATTAAATTATTTCAGTGTATAACCTCAAGAATAACCCATTGTGTCTGTGTTCAGATAAATTAGAATACTTTTTCATTAGGGAGGGCTGATTAGGGCATAAATAATTGATTAATTGATTAGGAAGAGATACAGATATAGAAGAATCACTGATTAAAAGGAAATGAACTACAATAAGATAGTCGACATGGAGCTTACTCAGGCTGGCAAACATGGATGTTTGTATGTCTGTGTTCGATTGTTTTGCATATGAAGAAATGTTGTCTTAATGATAGCTCCAATGTTGATTGGTTATTAGATGAGAAGAGCAAAGTAATTATTATAAGTTCATTCAATGTTAAAGGATTCTAAACTACCTAAGAAGGGACTAAAGATAGCCCACATGAACATTTGTAGCATTAGCAATAAGTTAACTGAAATCACGGAAATATTACTTTCAGACAATTTACATATCTTAGCAACATCAGAAACACATCTTGATTCAACATTTGAGGATGCAACACTAATGATACAGCATTTTGAGGAAGGATATGAATGCATTGAAGCACTATGGCTGCAAGTACATTTGCCTCATTTGAAGCCAATGTTGATTGGTTGTTGTTACAGACCGCATCATGGAGCCATTTTTTAAACCTCAAATTTGAGGATAGTTTTGACTCTTACAGGTGAGCTCATGCTGTCTATATCCCTATTTGGTCTAACTGGTGTGATCATATTTTGCTGCTTGTTTAGCAACAGCTGTATATGACATAGGTTTATAAGATAGATTTGAGGACTATTAAGCATATACACCATTAAACTCTCACACAGATCAATGTCTAGTTTCAAACTAAATTGTTTCTCAAACACCCTTCTTCTTCTTTAGCTCAAATTAGAAAATCAGATGCTAATTACAAAAAAGTATTGTGCTAAACAAAAACCAAGACAAGCATCTGTTGTTGATTATATTTAAGACATTTGGAGAAATAGTTGCTAGAGTGTATTTGTTTCACTGAATTTTACACTCCAAACTCTCAGCTCAAACTTTGTCTGTACAGTCGATTCCTTTAAATCCAACCTTGTTCATGATTACTTGCTCCCCCTTTGACAGGCCCAGAAGCAGAAAATATTAGGAATACCTCCTCAATACTGTGTTGCACCAACATTGCACCATCTGTCTCTCAGTATGTCAAGGTGTAAAAGTTCTTCAGCCTGTCTCCTCCCTTCCATCTACTTCTTCCTTTCATGATTGAAGTGCATAGATATAAAGTGTGTATGCTGTAGATTTCAGCTGGTTTCTCCTGGACACTCTGTTAATGGAAGAGCCGGTGACCTTCTGCACATAGTTTTTAATTAGCTGTGAGTTGTTGGTGAGCTTCAGTGCACCATTACAAAGAAGAGTGTAATTATATGTGTTAAAATGGTAATGAAACATTAGACAATACAGCCTGTTTGCCAAATGAGCCATTTGTCTGGTGTATCAGGGTCAGGTGTGTTGCTGGCAGAGACAGTGGGCTGCAGCTTTGACCCTGTGTGTAGTGGCCAATCAAACCAGATTTTTTTTTTTTTTTTTTTTTATCTGTTAGAAAGTTTAGAAATGAAAAACTGCTGCCAAAAGGCTTTTGGACAACAGAGAAGCAACCAACAAAATCCCATGCTATCCAGAGAGATAGAAACGGCTTGATTTATTTTCCCCCCTGTGAAATAAAATGTTAGCAGTAGATCCTCAACATTGCAAGCATGAGTATCCGAATCTTACTGAAGCACAGAATCGCAAGAATGTAAGAAACATGATTTTTTTAAAACTGAATTTTAAGGCCTTATAAAATAGTCCTTTTGTTCAACCAAACTGAATTGTATGTAATGTATCTCCTCAACTCAGCTGGTCATTGAGCTGCTGAAAGGCCTTACATATAAATAGAAACCAATCTGTAACCTCATCTGAGAGGTGTGTACCGGAGCACAGCAGTGCCCTGTGGCAGGTATTGGGCTGACATGATATGGCGAGGATGTGTTGTATTTGAGCATGTCCGATTGTGTTGGAGCTGTCATCACCTGCTCTGCCTGAACTGGTAGCTATTCTAAGGCCAGCTTGTCAGGTCACCGTCACACAGCTTTCACATTTATGAGTGAGGTGGGGAATGTTTTTGGTGTGTCAGTGCTTTGGTATATAGGTACATTATATAGTGCCATTTGATTGGTGACTATTCATTTGGCTTTATTCCAAACAGTAGGGGGCTGTTGGGAATGGAGCCAAAGTAACAGCTGTGGTTCAGTGTGTAGTATAAATGTCCCCCCACCATAAAACAGAGGGATGTGTCACATATAACTGTGGACACTGAAACCCAAATGCCTACACAGATCACAGATCTGCCAGCCAGATCCCAGATAGTGTTTATCAGATGTGTAGTCTGTAGTTACGTTTTAAGTTGGGGATGTGTATGATTTATTCTTCTTACTGTATGTGTTTGTTTTATAATTGTAAGTCACATTTCTTATTTTATTATTTTTTGCAGCAGCTGAAGTTCCTGCTGCAAATAAAAGGCACATTGAAAATATGTCACATTTTTTCTCACTGGGTTAGACAGATTCTCTTGTTTGTTGCAACATTAATGCATTATGAATTAAGGATTCTCATTGCATCATGTCATGTACTGGCACCTTTGCATGTTATTGCCTCATATTTACATAAAGAATGTAGTGAGGGTATTGTTTGTGTGTGCGTTGCTTTCTTGCTGCTGAATAGGGGAACCCTTTTTTAGATATCTATAGACCTTTTCTATTAGTGAGCGGCAGCGTGAGATAGCTAGCAGGGTGATGGCTGATCTCCTACACTGATTGCTAAGGCTTATCACAGCAGTGTGGCAAATGCATTAATTCGTTCCAGAAATCACCGGCTGTCATAAATAAAGACAATTAGCGGTGCTTTGATCGTGAGCCTATACCAGTTCCCATTCTACCCTCGTCAAATTTCATTGCACGTAATCATTAATTTATGAGACAGGCCTGGCAACAGCTTCCATTTCTTTTTGTTTGCTAGCCAACACTGACAGAGAAACTATCCATGAATGGTATTACCAAAATGATCCCAGAACATTTTCTGGGACATCTGAAATGTTCTCAACCATTGGGAGGAAATGGGTGATTGGATATGCAGAGAGATAATGAAAATAGATTTTGTTTCCTTTGCTTAGTGCCAATGTGTGGTGTGAGGCATTTTAATATTAACAGCCCACATACAGTGTTGGCTGTTAATATTAAAATATATATATTTCTAATAATTTGATAGATGAAGAAGACTGCAAGTTCCACATTTTAACCAAAGGTGGAGCCTGGTAATAGGCTGTACAGGTTAGCCTGCTCACCCCTGCAGAGCAGTGCACTGAAGATTTTCATCTACAGTTCTAACAGTCTTCATGTGCTCAAGGGGGGGGGGGGGGGGGGGGGCTGATAGTTAGAGCACTCTCTGCTATCACACCAACAACACACACATCTGCTAAGCACACTGGTCACCAGCTGTGCCCAAGAGAGAGATTAACCACACCATCAGTATGCCCAATAACCAAAGCCAACCCTAACAGTGTGAGGCTTGAAAATTTGAAGGAGCAGAAATGATGCGCGGGTCTCAGTGTATGAATCCAGAGTGGCCCCATTTCTAATCCATGGAAAAGCCAGCACGCCTCAACCTTCACCTAGCTGAGGTGAGCAAAGGTAGCTGACAGTTACCTCAAAGGTCCACAATGTCCAAGTTGAGGACAGACTCCAGAAATGTCACAATCGCACAGTTACAGTTCCTCACTATCAACAGTGAGAAATGAAAAATGCATCAAGCTGCCCTTCCCTGGAACACTGATGTTCATAGATACCTTAAACTGATGGTTCAGTTGGGGAATGGTGCTGCTGCAGGCAAATAAAATAAAACTAAAATCCATGTGGACCAAAAGGGCACCTTCACCCTCCGCTTTACCTAATCTAGTGTGAGCAAAAGCACTGTCATCACAGACAAGAATATGATCAGTGGTTAATTAAGGAAATCATGTCCAAAGTACCATGTATTAATCAATACCTGTCTCTACATAATTAATTATCAATTCACTGTCCAACCAAGACTTTAACTTATTGAATACTGTTTAAACATACTTTAATTTTGCACTGCATTTATTTTCTAATGGAGATGGCAGGTGTTTCATTTGGGAACAAAACTATTCATTTAATCAGAAATTGTTCTCACTAGATTAGCCTCCTAGTTTAGAAAAGATATCACAGTTAAACACTTTCTTTAATGGCCAGTGAAGACATGTATATAAACAGCACATCCATTTGACTGACATAATTTTCTTTTGCTTGAAACGACAATGCACAGTTCTTTGATGTGCATTATACATGAACATCAAACACAGAATCATCTCCATTACTACTCTGACACAGAAGGGTTCTTTTCCTGCATAAAATGGGACATGTTCTGTCATTTCTTTGCGTATACATCTGTTTGGGAGTACCAAGGAAAAGTCTTTAAAATGAAGTGTTGTTTGATCATAATGAGATGTGTGTGTCAAGTTGTGACAGTTTGCAGGGATTTTGTTTTTATCTTTTCTTTTATTACTTCAGATCAAGTTGACTGAGAAATGTATGCACTTTTTCAGCTCTGACATACATACTGAAATACTGTGGTTACACTCAAACACAGTCAGGAGCTGTCCAGTGCAACTTCTGTCTCACCCTCAGTGTGGAGTGTAGGGCTGTCAGTGAGGATTTCAACATGTGCAGAATATCATCAATATGTTAGGAAGGTTTTTAACTCATGTATAATCTTCGGCACTAATTTCATGACTCGAGGTGAATGGCCCCAGTTAAGTCTGCTATCATAATATGTGTATTAAAGGTGACATATTATACCCCTTTTTCAACAAGTTAATATAGGTCTCTGAGGTCCCCAAAACATGTCTTTGAAGTTTTTTGCTGAAAATACCACTGAGATTATGCATTCTAGCATGCCTCTATAGCCCTCTGGTTCAGTCCTGTTCTGAATGGGCTGTTTCTGTGTCCTTGCAAATGAGCTGCTGCTCCCCGCACCCCACTCCGGAACTGGTTGTGGCTTTCCGGCCATGATACAATGTGAGAGTGGCTGTTGACAGTATTCACACTCATACTGGAACTGCTACGGAGCTGCAGTAGCGCCACTAATACTAGTATTACAGTAACGCTAAGTGTATCTGTGGATCAGAATGGATGTATTAGCCTCGTCTTGATTTTACACACACTACCACAGTGGGCCACTACAGCTTTATAGTCTGAGCAAGTTAGCTAATCAAAGTTACACAGCGTTGCCAAGCAAAGGAATTCCTGCAGTTTGACCATTTCTTTTTCACACATGTATCGTTACCTTCATAGCATGTCTGTTAAATACATTTACATAACATCACAAGAGCAACACACACATACCAGTGAGGATCACGGAGCACAACGGACTGCAAAGTTCCACCAAAAGCAACATGAAAATATAATTACCACCATCCAACCTACAAACTGTTGTTATTTAGTTGGCTTCAAATGAGGCTTAACGTTCACACAGTTTCTCTTGACTATCCCTCAACAGCACTAATCCAACATTGCTAGTCATATTAGCTGCGTAAATGCTAATGCCAAGTTCAACAGGGCTACCCTGCTAAAAAAAACAGCATAAACATGGCAAAACTTTCAGCTTTCAAGTTTGAGGTCAGGTCACAGACATAAAGACTGTTGTGTTGGTTCTTGCAGCAAACAAGAGAACTTTGATTCAGTTCAAAATTTGATTCAGTAGGTTTCAGTGGGCGGGGACATTCAGCCTGCTGAAGAACTGGGCGAGGTCTATGTTCAACAGATCTCTTTATGACGGCATAAAAGGAGCCAAATTTAAACAGTGTTTCTGCACATACATTTACTGAAAGATGAAGCAGGAGAAAAAGAGAGAGGATGGTCTTTTCTCATAGTTTGAGAGTCTCTAGACACACCAGCGACATATATTTATGTTGAAAATACATGAAAAAGTGCATTTTAAATGGCTGGTGAGAATAAACACAGCAAGTTACCAAAACGCCTACCTGCTGCAGGTAAACACTTCTTTGCTTCACTTCACACTATGTGTCTGTCTGCCTGTGCAAAATAGACCCCTGTGTCTCTACAATCTTTGGGCATTTTGAGAGAAATTAAAATGTATGAAATATTACAGGTTTTAGACAGCATCCTAGCACTGAGACTGTGCTTATTAGAGAAACAAACCAAATTTTTAAAAACTGTTACAATTCGCTTTTTAGCTGTTCAACTTAACGGCAGTTTATGACAAATTTGATCACACCATTTTCATTGATAGGCTGGAGCATACAAAGGGGATCCCCCTTGAAGTTGTTCACCTCCAATTAGATAAACAGAAGAAGGTTTTGTTTCTGATGGTGACCATCTCTGCCCTTCCTGGTAAATTATGTCCCAGGGATCTACTAGAACCAATTTTATTCTTGTTGTGCTTTTTGTTGAAAGCCTTGATTTTGAGAATCACAGTAGCAAGATCAACCAATCTTGCTCCTATTATTTAAGAAATACTGAATGTACGTGTGCGTGAACAACTGTAGTGGTTTCCCAACAGTCATAAATCAGAAAACATTTCACAAATACAAAACTGTACAGAAGAAGAGGAAGCCAAATTCAAAAACAAGAAAACATATCACTTTTCTTTTAATGTCGTTATACTGGCTGCCAGTTTGATGTAGGATTGATTGTAAGATTTCATGGTGCTTCTAAAATATTCTTATTGAATTTTCAACTGCTGTCCAGCGTGACACCTAATCACTAATGCTATTATTATTATTCTTGGTCAGTTTTGCCTACTGCTACCATAATTATATAGTCATATTTCTATTATTAGTATTATTGTTGCTGTGCTTCTCTTTGTCTCTCTCTCACCTACCCCCCTCCTTCTTTCTCTCTCAACCATACCAGTAAAGGTAGATGGCCACCCACCTAGAGCCCGGTTCTGCTCAGGAGTTTTGTCACTGTTGTTCTATACTGGTAGTATGAATGACACTGCAATATAAAAGGTCAAGCTTCTGAGAAAACAGAATGAAAGGATAGCATCTTTAAAAATCTCAGCTTCCTATAAATACTTCCATTACTCTGAAAGTATAGGATGAGTCAACTGGATAACAGTCACTGTAGTCTTCTCATGCATTGGAAGAGTGATTTCATTTAATTTAATTTATGCTTTTCTTAGTATCTGTCCACTAAATAGCTCTCATAAAGGCTGGATTTGTTTATGTTCAAAAAGATGTAGTATGATACTGAGATGTTATCATTTCTGGGATTATGAACAAGATGGTGATATAGGTACTGGTCTCAATGACCAAAGTCCCTATAATCTCAGTTAAGAACACCCTTGTGAGTATTATGGCTTTAATGGATAGTGCATGTCTACTGATGAAAGTTTCCTTTAAAGTAGTATAGGAATAAAAATAGCGCCCCGGAAAGGACAGTCTCCTGGTTACCACCATAATTGGCATAGCAACTGTGTGGTGACATAAAGAAGAATTTTGCATATTATTACATCAAGATTATTCTTTCCTTCTATTTTCTACATTTCTCTTCATCAACTGGATCAAGCTTTGAAGATTAGAGGAAGAGAAGAAGCTGTGAAATAGCTCCTCAGCCAGTATAAAACTCAACACTTGTTATGTGTATAACTCCACTGAGCACAGAGGATACCGCATCCTCATTATGCAACAACAGTAAACATGACCATGTGCACAGATATCGTGTAGAAAACTTTTATCTACAATATCTACAGTATGTGTATAAAATGTGTATTTTAACCTTTGTTAAAACTACTTTCAATCTGTAGGGGTTGTAATGACTATTGTACCAAACTGAAATGATAAACACACCCGTCCTGTGAAATGGACTTTTGAGTATAGTCATCACAGTGTGAAGAGAGACAGAAATTCTCTGCATGTAAAATAAATGCATCTCCCTTCTCTCCGCTATATCAAATATAGGACTGTCTGTTCATAATAATCATGCTTATGCACTGACAAAATCCATTCTTGCACCTTTCAATGGCGCTTTCTAACCAGTGTGTATCTTCGCCTGCATGGTCCCCCTTCAGAATGACCTAAAGAACATTCATATGGAAATGAAATGTTGTCAATAAAAAGCTGAATCATTGGGTTTCAGATTGGGTTTATGGTTTGACATCTCCATGACTAGTTTAATTCCCACAAAAGCGAATGCTGTGATGTTCACTTCGATATGGTTTCACTGCCATGTCAGTCAAATTAATGTTAACAGTTAAAGTGAGAAGTGTAATTTTCATTTTAATGTTATACAGGGGCAGCTGTTGACAGCATGTACCTAACTTGCATTTGTACTGTAGCATAGGTTTTCTGGAAGCTAATGGCTTTATAACAAGATTCTATCTCTTCAACATTCTATGGAGCTGCAAAAGGGTCGTGTGGTGGAGAAAAATACAGTTTTTTGTTTTATATGACCAAAGTTTTTTTTCATTATTTTTCATATGTTTCCATAACATCACAACACATGGCAGAAAACAGTACATAAACCCCATAAACCCAGAGCAGGATATTTACCAACAATGAAAGAAAAAGGATAAACATGACAAATATATACAATTTGGGATGAACTTGCGATGCATTGTTTCAGTAAAATCCGATTTATTTATATATAATTATTAGTAGGGGCCCTATGCCTTTATTATTTAGAATTATGACCAATGATCTGCAACCAATAATTTGACATTTAGATTGATTTCTCCTCTCTAAACTGTTTCTCAAGTGCGCTAGCATGGTACAGCTAAGTGATGCGCTGCCAAAACATTCCAGGTGGAACTCGCGCTTTAGAATTATTGTTCCGCATGTCGGAGTAAGTGGATTATTGAACTATTTTGACAGTAATCATTTGGGTCACAGAGCATATGCATGTGAACTGGAAACACAGGACACTACTCTACAAAGGACTTGTGAAAGGGCCTGTTTGTGAAAGGTCATCATTCATCATCATCATCGGTCATCATCATTGAGGCATCTGATCCCCCCCCGTTTTTGAAAACATCCTCACTTCACTTTTCGTGCCTTCCCCCACAGAGAGAGGTAAAGGGGGTTCCATCCGTCAATATCTGCCTTGAGCCTGTTAAGAGAGGGTTCAAAGTTTGCCTGAACTAAGGAGTGGTGATCGGGGAGGGAAATTTCCTGGATAAAAATGATTTTTAGGACAATAGGATGTCAGAGGGAAGGTCTCTGGTTTCATTCAAATTAATTTTATATCCGAAAAACCCTGGTGAAAGACTCCACTTGGTCTAAAAGTGCAGGCATGGAGCAACCAGGTTGTGCTACAAACAGTCAAATATTATCGGCGTATAGCATCAATTTATGACATCTGGCTGATCTGAACGCCTGGGAATAAGGGATTCTGGCGAATAGCTTGCGCCAGGGGTTCCTGGATTAGCACGAAGAGGAGGGGGGACAGAGGACATCCCAGTCTTGTTCCTCTGTACAAGTCAAAATTGAGCTGATATCATGCCATTTGTCAGGACTGCTGCCTGTGGGTTTGAATACAGCAACCTAACCCAGAAGATGAATCCCTCCCCAAAGCCAAAAAGCTCTGTGAATGGATGAACCCCACCTGGTAAAGTAATAATTTGGTCTAATCTATTTCCCAAATTGTTTGGCCCTTAATGATATAGGCCTATAGCTTTTGCAGTCTGTAGCCTCCTTGTCCTTCTTTAGGATCAGTGTTATCAGAGCCTCATTGAGTGTTGGAGACCATTTTTAGAGATTCATCATACATGTCTAAGAAGAGAGGTGGGAGCTCATTCACATATATTTAAAAAAATTTGGCTGTGAAGCTGTCCAAGCCATGAGCCTTGTTGTTCGGTAGTTTTTGAATAACCTCAATAATTTCATCCATTGTGATGGGGTCATAATGATTTTTGTTGTTCCTCAGAAATGGAGGGAAGAATCAGATTTACCAAAAAGCAGTTAATTTCCTCATTTCTGACCTCAAGCTCAGATGAGTATAAATCCAAATAAAAAGATTTAAACGTATTGTTAATAGCCATAGTGTCAGAATGAAGCTGATCAATGGAATATCTAATAGCTGGGATCACATGCAAGCTCCTTGATTTTAATGTATATGGCCAGCATTTTGCCAGCCTTATCCCCTTCTACAAATTGTTTTTGGCATGGATTTGGCAAATGGATTTATGGCACAAAGGAAGTGCATCAACCATTGCACAACCAAAAGAAGAAGGGGAAAGTACTTTTGTTTTCCATGGTAGCTATTGGTAGCTATATCTCATAATAATTTGTTAGGTGGCCAACCTTTTTCTATGTCTTATTGCTATATAATAAATGTGGAATATTGCACAGGCAAATCTGATGACACACTATTTATATTTGCATATGCTATGTTTTAGTTGCATTCAGTATACTACCTGAACAAACTTGTCTTTTGATTTCTAGAGGGCTTTCTTCCCGTTAGCTACTGTAGCTAACGGGAAGAAAGCCCTCTATAAATCAGTTAGCTAAACTACCAGCCCTACAGCCATAGAGTACTGTATCCTGTCAGGCTGATCTCCTTGTTCATATGAAAATCAATGAACAGAAAATATTTTATCACCGTCTCCGTTGCACCGTTTCTTTCATTTTGTAAAAACATAACCATGCTACCAACCCAGTTCGCTTTTCTCAGCACATACTAAAAATTTCTGCTTTCATCTGTCCATTATAGACTAAATGAATGAACAAACTCACGCTTTTTCTCCTGTTTTCTTCCGTCACCCCCCCCCACCTCCCCGACACCAACCCCTGCTGTAGTTACTTGTTTGTGCAAAGCAATAACATTACTCAAACTGTTATTACTATGCAATGCACATCATTACAATAGCTTTTGCCTGTTCCCAAATTCAATATAAAATAGTGACAATTTCAATTTACCTCTTCAGTGAACATGCTTCTTCTTTCTCTCTTTTTTCCAAAGTGGTGTTGATCATTTCCTTCATGGAGCTAAGCTCTGAGGAAAATGGAAAGTGATCTGATTGTCTTTGCGATATCAGTGCAAACAATAATACCACTTGGGAACAATTGGGGGTTTAAAAGTTATCTATTTCCACTTTAAGTTGGCCTCTGCCTCTTTAG